>CM059495.1:6315000-7565000 GCA_030378355.1 Eleusine indica
TCTCAAACAGCTCGTTCTGATCGTCTGTCCAGGATGAACTCATTCTTTTTCTTCTCCTCTCTTCCCTCAGCAAGGAAAAAGCGCTTCAAGACCCACTGTCTAGCAATGATACCACTTGTTTCAGCTGGTGCCTATATGGAACAGGCAAAGGTGCTATTTATATAAAGGGGTCTGTCCAGGATAACTCATTCTTTTTCTTCTCTCTTCCCTCAGCAAGGAAAAAGCACTTCAAGACCAACTGTCCAGCAATGGTACCACTTGTTTCAGCTGGTGCCTATATGGAACAGGCAAAGGTTCTATTTATATAAAGGGGGCACCAGATAATATCCAGTGAAGATGCTAAGAGAAAGAGACTTCATTGTTTCATTAAATTTGGTGCACAATAAAAGTTGGTACAATCCCTAAGAGGTTGGCCAGTCTTTGCCGTTACCTCTAACTGAAACACTATCAAATTTAATAGGAATAATAGGCATCTAATATAAGCCCTATTTGGCCCTTTTCTTAATCCCCTAAAAAAGAGTTTTCATTGGGTCAAGAAAGGATAGGGTGACTTATCTCTTCCCTGTCCATTATTATTATCCAATTGACTTGATACAGTTAACAAAATCCAATGGACAGAGATTAAAGATTTGAAAAACTGGATAAATCATCATGTACTCAGAATAATTTGGACAGATAAATAAATACATATCCACCTCCAACATCTGTCCACTTCAAGTGTAGTTGCGACAAATTGGATACATTATTCAGGCATGTATCCATGGACAGAACTGTAATTAGAAACAGGAGCTGAGAAAATGTTCCAAAAACTCGGTAACCAGTACCTCTCAATCACCTCAAGTTCTAAAAGGGTATATGGTAATAAAATTACACTTTTCTTTGTCACAAGTTTCTACTTTAAAATTATATCTATACATAAATATCCATATAGGGCACTAAAAACAAACAGAAAACTGTTCCAAAACTTGGTACACCTCTCTTTTGATGTTTGTAGGTGGTTAGTACTGGATAGCCAATTGACTACATAATACCATATTTTCCTATACTGGTTGGAGTATTCCTTCTCCTTCCAGATCCTTTATAAAATATAGGTGTAAAACTAATACTGAAAATTAATTATCAAATACCTATATAACTGGAGGATCTACCAGCTACTGCTCTCTTACATCCTTCCTTTATAATCATGTCAGCCCCTTAGTGTGCTGCAATGGTCCAGCATGAGCTATAATAGCGAAATAATCACTTTGTCCAAAGCCTTCAGCTGATTATCTGATAATAAAGGCAGTTAATCTCAGCATACCTGGTACATCCTCGTTTTTGCTTACTTGTACTCATTTGAGTACCTGATATGAATATCCAGCCTTTACAGCTAATAAGACCTGATTTGAGAAGTTCAAGATCTTTAGCCTTCTACAAGATCTAAATAGCACTATCCTTATGAAATCTAATAATATAGCACGTATCAAGGTTTTAGAAGGTTTATGTACTACAAGTTTTTTTTTTTTGAGGGAATATACGGTAGGGGAAACCCCTACTGCGGTAGGTAAATATATATAAAAATAAATAGAGGAAAACAAAAAGGTCTGTACAAGCCCTGAATTGGCTGAAAACTGAAAGGTACTGTACATGAATGGAGCAGAGGAGAGGAGGTGAAATAAATTCTGTCCATGGAAGGCTATCTAGCCATGGTATTGTTGTATCTCTGTCCTCTATCTTTAGATATAAAGTTGTACCTTCATAGTTGAAACAAAAGCTTGTTTCCAAGACTGCAATGATGGAACTGCATTTCTGAAGATTTTTGCATTTCGCTGTTTCCAGATTTCCCACGCCGCCACTGCAAAGATCTTCATGAAGAAGTTGTGATGGCAATCATGCTTGGCCTTTTGGATGGTGTTGAAGAACTGAAGACTATGATCCCACTATATTCCTAGAAATTCCAACAGTTTGTACTGAAGGGGCATTGAAAGAAGAGGTGATAGATGTATTCTTTCATGGCAAGGTTAAAAAGGACACAATTGTAGTGATCTCCTTCTATTTTATAGTTCTTTCTTTCGAGCATGTTTCTGGAGTTCAACTTATCTTTGAATAGTAGCCATATGAAGATCTTTAGCTTCTTGGTGACCCTTGTTTTCCAAATCCATGTAAACGGAGGAGGTGGATTAATAGATTGAAAATTCAGTGAATAAAATCTACTTGAGGAGTATTTGTCATTGCCCCAACAATGTGCTACAAGATTACTCTGTGAATGTTATTAGCACTAACATTTGGTTAAATGTTTGTTCTTTATACAGACCTACAATGAAGTTACCTTGTTCATCATCCCAGAATTCTTATCACAAAATGAGCAAACTGTGTCTGGCTTAAACTTTCTACTGTGACTTCTGCACTGGACAAATGGTTGCGTGCATAGTTCCTGTAGTGTCTGCAATACAAGGTCAAATTTAGCCACAGATTCTAGGCTTCAAATGGAAGGAAAATAAAGGACAGTAGAAATGATTGAATGGAGCCAGGAAAAGGCTATTTAAAAAGCCTTGATCACTATTGAATGCATTTTCATAGATACAGGATAACTACAATTATGAATTAGCTCCTCCAGATTTTTTATATTCTGAATATACCGAAGCATAAAGAAAGACGGCATCAAAAAGGGAATCAGCATTTTGAAAGCAACAAATTCATTGTAGGAATCATTCCAAGCATGTCTCTCATGTCCCCACTTAAATGGAATCTTGGATATTGCTACACATTGATACTCATGATTTAAGACTAGTGCACTATACATAGCATGCCTCTTGGCAAGCATCTGCACCATCGACTAGGGACACACCGAGAGCTTCTAATAAGAGACCAGTGAGGAATGAAAAGGTTATCTGGTTGTCATGATGTAACTGAGTTCATACATATTTTCCTCCATGAAGGTACGGAATGCTGGTGCTACTTTACATCAGTCACATCAGAAAGAATCTAAAGGAGCTTGCACATATGCGGATCTCTCATGTGATACTCTGAGCTCGCATTGTTTTAGGGTGTATACTATAGACATATTTGTTCAAACGGTTGGAAGAGAACTACTCCATTTTGCAGGATTTCATACAACTTGGAATTCAAATTATACATTTATGATGTCAAGTAATAGGATTTCATTTGGCAATGAATCTAGTTTTACAAAATCCAGGATCACTACACGATTGGAGCTGCCATTACGTGATAAATTAACAATCAAAAGTTATGGTCAAATACTCAAATGCATCAAATCCAAAAGCACACAATAGTTGTGATCTACAACAATGACTTTAGTCTACAAAAGGGGGAGGTAAAACATATTTGCTTCAGCATCGTAAGGATAGTATAGTACATGCTGATATCCTTGTATTCTCTCTCTCTCTCTCTTTTGGAACAATTTCGTATAGTACATGCTGATTTCCTTATGTTCTCTTTTTTTTTTTTGAACAATTCCTTGTATTTTCTTATATTCTCCATTAAGAATCAAGAGACATATTTCTCTAACTAATTATGTATATCTATGAACAAGCATATGGTAATGTGATGGTGATGTCATAAGAATAGAATAGTCATCAGATATTGCATCGGAAAGATTGGATTCGGAACACAGATGTGCACTTTCTAAGAGGCAGGGAACCGAACCAGAAAAAAGTAGCTGATAATGGATCTGTGGCCTAAGGTCTAAAGAATGTGCCTAGATTAGATACGGTAAAGGCACTGTGAGAGGAGGAGGTGCTGAAATGATAGATAGAAACAGAATAAAATAAAGATGATCTTTGTAGCTGTGACGATCTTCCGCTAACAGAATATTGGACCGACTTTTGCAGACAGCAAATTGGCACATAAGGTTGATACCTTATGATAACAGCAAAATCCAGCATGTCGCATAAGATAAATCTAACCTTTGGGGGAATTGATTTGGACTGCAACATACAGTCTAGTTTACTTATTTCTAAAAATATGAGGTTTAGCTCACAGATTGGACTCAAAGTTGATGCTCTAACATTGTCAGTCATACAGAAAGAATGTTGGCCGAACCATCACTAGTACTAATTAACAATATGTTAATTGTAGAAATTGAAGTTTACAAGGTATGTCATTACTATGATTACAAGAATAGGGTACTGTCTAATCTGTAAATAACTCTATGTGTGAAGGTGGATGTTCAGATTTACTTGGTAGAAAACAAAGATTATCAATTCTCTAGTTACGAGTCAAATCGCATTGTGACCATCTAAGGGAAATCAAATCTATCAACAACATTCTGTAAGTTAACCAGGCTCGTCGTACGTGGCAACAGCGACCAAAATCAATGAGTGCAGCAAGTAGATGGACCGCTCCCTTTGACTACGGTGGTGTATGTATCCTAAACCGTATCAACTTAACTACGCCGGGATTCCCCTCACAAGCGATGTGATGCAATGCCACCTCGCAGTTAAAGGGATTTCTTCTGAACACACCCAGATTGGATTACTAACATGGGTCGCGCGCTTAGGTTGGCATTGCCAGAGTGGTTACCTTGAGTAGCCGAGGAAGACCCACTGTGGCGGTGCCGCCTCCCGAACACCCGCGTCCTGCATCGTGGAGAAGGCGGCGCTCAGCCTTCAGGAGGCAAGGAGGAGAGGGAGAGATGCCGAGTGGCGGCTTGCTGCGTTGTGAACTTGTGACTTGTGGGTTGGTTCTTGCTCGGGACGAAGGAAAGGAAGCGCACGAAACATGGGCCTGAATTGCTTTTCGGGCCGGTTGTCCCCAGGCTAACAGCCCACTCAAGTGACATTTGCTCTCGACTCCGGCCCAAGTAACTGATTGGCTAGTTCAAAAAAAAAAAGTGACGGATTGGGCTATTATCTCACCAACCCTGCCGGTAAGAGGAGAACCCAGTGAATAGCACTATAGCTCAAGAAGAAAAAAAAAAAAACGTTAGTGCATCGCTGCCTGCACCTGCTGCCTACCGGCGCGTGCAGCCGCCCACCGCGACGGTGGCATCATAGAACGAACAGTGTCGTAAAACGTCAATACGTCATACACGCGTTGTCCTCAGATTCGCTTGCTCACGGCTCTCGTCGATTCAGGTCCGTTTCTGTCTGCTCCCGTTCCTCGTATAAACAAGTTTTCCTTGTAGTACTATTGAATTGTTCAGAGACTTTGACGTGGCCACCAACCTAGATCATTTGAAGCAGCGTATGCCCCTGTCTGCTCCATCCCGCTCCTCCTTTAATTACGACTTACGACCTGGCCCGTGGTTTGCGATTTTCTTTCGCTTTTTATTTTCTAAACTTACATGGTGCATGGTCTGTTCAGTGTCTCTGATCGTTCCGTCATTCTGTGAGTCTGTGACGAGCAGACAGTATGCGCGCGCATGTCTTGGTCTTGGACGATCCGGGCTCCTGGGACTCATAGAGTCGTAGTCAAAATCTGCTGGCATCCGTACGTGTAAAAAAGAATCTCTAGGGAACATGTTGTATGTACGCCTGTCGAACTAGAAATAGGCACCTGGCCGGATCGCTGTGTCCTAAGATTATTTGTGGACGACCAGGAAGGAATAACCTTTGTTAGCTCACCACCGCTCGTTGCATGCGCGCCACGCACGCAAGCACCGCCGCGCCCGACGACCGACGCGACGAACGGACCCGGAAGGACCGAAGGAGTCATATGCGCTTGTATCTTGTCCGTTGCACATCTCAAGTTTCAACTCTCCTCGTACCTCAAGTGTGCGTCGTCGTCGTATTGCAGGTCCTTCATTTGCGTGTGTGCGCGCGTATATATGTTGGAATTTTGAGCAAAAGAAAGACCGTTCCACCATCTCCGATCGATCCAACTCCGTGCAGCCTCTGCTCACCTTCAGCAAAAAAACTCTAATACTAGTTGCAGTAAGCAATTGATCTAGCTTTGAAGCTGGAGACCAGTGCACGATTCTCCGTTACATATGTTCACTTTCTCCCACTGATAAACCAGAGAAAGACCATTGCCGGTCAACAAAGGTCGCGCCATTTTAGAGAGATGGGTGTGACCAGCTAAGGGACCCTTTTGACTACGGCAGGAATGTTTAGTCCTTGACCTGTCTATCCCAAACAGTAGTATCAACTTAACTACGCCGGGATTCCACCTCACAAACGATGTACATGATGCAATGCCAACTCGCAGTTAAAGAGACATCTTCGGAACACGTTCAGATTAGATTACCAACATGAGCCGCGCATTGCCACAGTGGTTATCATGAACAGTGGCGTAAAACGTCATAGACGCGTTGTCGTCAGATTCCGCTCGCTCACGGCTCTGATCGAGTCAGGTGCGTTTCTGTCCGCTCCCGTTCCTCCTCCTACTACTACTAAACAAAGTTTCCCTTTTCTGAAACGTTTGGAGGTCCTGACGTGGTTCCATGAACTCATCCCCACACCTTTTACTAATCGTTTTTGGCGGCATCATGGGTCCTGCTTGCTCCATCCGTTGGTTGCGGCGACTTGGCCCGTGGTTTGCGACCTTTTTTTGCCTGATCGTAACAGTGTACGTACGTGGTGCACGGCCCGTGCCGTCAAACCTAGCTTCGAGTCCAACGCGCACGTACGTCTTTGACGATTCCGATCGGTAGTCTTCCAAAACATATTAGCAATCCATGTAGAAAGAAAAAGAATCTCTAGGGAACATGTACTCCTGTCGGACCGGAAGCAGGCACCTGGGCCGGATCGGGATCGCTGTCCGTCGTCCTAAGATTTACAGTCCACCGCTCGTTGCATGCGCGCCACGCACGCACGACAAATGAACAGACCGAGAACGAGTCACGCGTGCGCGTCTCAAGTTTGAACTGTTCGTGCCTGCTCACCTGTTGTATACAAGCTAATAAAGCCTCTAATACTAGTACCATGCCTTTCTTAACCAATTGACCTAGCTTTAAGCTCACGACCAGTATAATACTATTCTTCGATATCTATGTTCACTTTTTCATCAAAGATATGTTCACTTCCTCCACTTAATGAACATTATTCCCTTCACACTTTGATCAAAGACCATTCCCGGTCAACAAAGGTCCACGACGCATCGTCTCCTCACGCTAGTAGCCCATATTCGAAGAGAATACCATCTTGTCTGACTCCGGGGGCGGCGATGTGGTCCGTGGAAAACTGAAGACTTGTAGTATGTGCAGCACAGATCGGGGTCAATGGGTGCGCGATTGAGATCTGCCCGCGGCGACGACGACGACGTCGCCGCGGCCCGGTCGCCGGTGGATGAGGTCAGGAGGTTTGAAAGTTCGAACGCACCCGTGTCCGGTCGTGGCAGTCGCGATCCCCCTGTCTCGCTACGCGCCAAGCAAACGAGTGCTTACGTACGTACACGTACTACAGGCACAGCAACGCCTGCTTGCTTCCGTACTCTCTGTGAAACAGCGCCTCGGAACAAGGAGTTCCCGGCTTGGCGGCCGGGTAGAACGACTACTCACGGGTCGCCCGCCGCCGCGTTCACGTGCTGCGATCGGCTGCTTCCCTGCACTCGCGCTCCGTCAGAAAATGGAACCCGCACTCTTGACGAACAGGCATCAGAAACAAAAGGAGCTCCTCCCACGCACCGATCGCGCACTCACTCACGAGGGACTGACTGAACTACTCACTCGGCGAGAGACACACAGAATAATCGACCTCGACGGATCATCTTTTCACCTGCCATCGTTCTTCCAACACGTCGAAAACAAAAAACCGGTCCGGACGTGTCGGCTCCGCGCGGAGGCCGCAAGTCATTGTTAACCTCGCATCAGATAGTGCCGGAGAGAGATAATAATTACTAGTGGCCACTTTAGTTCACCGAAAAGTGCCGATTACGCGGCAGGCATCCTCTGCTACAACCCAACAACGCACAAACAAAAACCGCCCAGTGCGTATCGCTAAAGCACGAAAAACCCTTTCCCGATCGTCTCCCTCTTCCTCTCTCTTTCGTGAAGCGGGGGAGCAGCTGAGTTGACCTGCCACCGGCCGCCGGCCCCTTCGTTCCTCACTCAGCCACTCCTTTGAGCGGGTGGTGGATCGAGTCCTTGGATTTTGCTCGCGTCTTGGAGGAGAGGAGAGACATGGTGGCCCGGGACGACGATCCATCGAGAAGATGTTCGCTGACGGTCTCACCGGAGGCCTGCTGCCACTGAAACCTCGAAACGGATCGCGCTTAGTACTATTCACCAATCACCGTGCAGCGTGCCATTCACTCGTTCACCGAACCACGACGACGGGCGGGTGGGTGAGCCAGAGGAGGAGGGACGGCCCGCGCGAGGTCTCGCTCTGTCACTTCGTTCGGCGGTCTCTGCTCCTGCAAGTAACGTCCGCGCTTCTGCCACACGATTCTTGCCCACTGTCGGTCCAGTCCAGCAGTTTCCACTGCATTATCCGAACGAAGATGTCCCTTTCCCCGTCATGACGTGGTTTCCTGATGCGCTAATAACCTCAAACTCGGAGCCACTTGAACCAGAAGAGCTTCTGGAACAAGTCGTCATCAGCTTATAATGCAAGGCACATTTGCCGCATAAACAAGGCGCTCCATCGCCCAGCCGTGTCGGGGGGCGACCTCAGCTCAGGCGGCCTTCGGTAGCAGTTCTCGTCAAAGCCGGCACAGAATCTTCTTCCAAGAACATGTTGATCTTATTATTAACCTATACTGCCTGCTACCAATCCGTTATTATCTTAAAGAAATTTCTTAGTAATAATCCCGCGCGCGGTGCCCTGGTGGGATCAGGTGGCTGCGAGGCGTGCGACGCATGCGGGGAGGAGAGGGAGCGCAAAGCAACGTATGGGGGTGGGTGACCAACCAACCGCTGGTCCCGCATTGCCTCCGGAACAGGGTTTTAACAACCGGTAAAAACCAGTTAGTTATTCTAGTTAATCGAAAAATTAGTCCCAACCGGTTACATTAATCGACCGATTAACTTAAAAAACCGAACTGATTACTATAACAAATGGTTAATCGATTAGTTTCTCCGATTAACCGGCCGGTATTTCACCGAACCGAGCCGGCCGGTATACCGATTATTTCAACTCTGCTCCGGAAGGCAGTGGCAAAAAGCCACCTTTCAAAAAAAAAAAAAAAAAGCGTCGCGGTCACCGCGCGCGCATCATCATCATCGTCATCTCGCATTCTCCCGGTCGCGGAAGGTGGCGCGCGCGCGGGCGGACGGACGGCAACAAAACGATCTGATCCATCTCTTTCGCTACCGAGAACGGCAGCGATAGCCAAAAGATACGAGGGAGGTCAGGAGGTGGAGCCATCGGTGGTGGGCCCCGCAAACCGCTAGAGGCGACGACCGGGAAGGTGGTGCGTGGTGGTGGGGTGGGCAGTCGCGGTGGGAGAAGAAGGAGAAGAGGAGAATTCGACACGAGCCCGAAAAGAATAAACACCAGCAGCGTGCGCGGCGCGGGTGCGTGCTGCTGCCCCCCTCCATCATCTATCTCTTCCCTCCCTCCCTCTCTCTCTCATCATTTCTTCCACGATTCCGCGGCTCCCTCCCTCCCCGCGCGCCATCTTTATCCGTCTCCACTTCTCCAGGCGGAGGCAGCGGCAGGTGCCGACCCAGCCTTCATCCGCCCTTCTAGATTGCTCCCGACGGCCGGCCATGGTTCAGTGAGCGAGGAGGGGAGGTCTGTTGCGCTGCGGGGAAAGGACCCCAAACTCTTTCCATCAGCGGTGAGTTCCGTCCGTCTCTCTTCTTTCGGTTCCTTCCCCCCTTGTTTGTCTCCCGTTCCCCGTCCTTATCTATCTCGTCGTGTGGTTGGATGAGCGTTTCCTTATTCCTGTTTATTCCTGTTCCAGGGACAGAGAAAGGAGGAGGTTCATCTGTTTCCGGCGCGCCTCGGTTACGGTTCCCGGATACCAGTTTCGGCACCCTCTGCCTCTGGATTGATTGGTGCGAGCGATTCATTCGTCCACCGAGCTGTAGCGAGGTTGTCACGCAAGGTACTTCTACTTCCTCAGGAGTCAGGAGGATGTTTGATGCTTGATGATTGCTGTTCGGCTGTTTTATCATCTGCTCTGCTGCGTTTCCCCTCTTAGTTTCAGGGGGTCGTTCTGTTTCTAGGAAAAAAAAAAAGGGATTCTTTGCCGTTTCCATGACAATGGGTCGTCCTTCTGTCTGATTTTGTACTTCAGCGACCAAGTTATTGTTCTTTCCTGGGACCAAACCCCCTCCAACTTTGTTTCTGTTAGGTCCACAGAAGTTTTTTTTTTTCATCCTGCACGACAGCACGAGTAGCTGACCAGGTTGTGATATTTGCATATCTTCCGTATCCGATTCAATGGAAATATTTAGACAAGAGCAGCTGATAGTAAATACGACTGCATCTAGTTTCTATTGTTTTTCTTGCTGCATAAAACTTGCAGGATGCAATTATATACATGGTTTCTTAGGATTACGAGTTTGTGAAGAGTGAGTTGATGGATGAATTAGTACAGCTGGTACAATGCCAAGTCAAAAGTATTTGGCTGGACCACCGATGAAAAAAAAATAGAGAGAGTGACAGTTTACTTAGAATTTTTTTTTTTTGTTTCTCTCTTAGCTCATCCAGCGGTAGGTTTATGTGGAGCCACTAAAGAATTGAGGGAGGTGAAATGGTCGGCTAGGGTTTAGAGCATTAGCCAAAAAAAGGCCAAATGATTATCGATATTCTTTGAACAGTACAATAAGATAGTACAAACTGACACGTGTGGCCACAGGAGACGAATTGCTGCTGCGAATACACAATCAACTGAAGATAATTAATATTAATATTCAAAGTCAGGGGGAAATAAAAAAAATACATTCTAGTAATCCATCTCAATCAGATGCTTTTTATCCATAGTGGGAGTTCAACAGAACAGAACCCCACTTGGTTTTTTAAATGCCTAGACGTTACAAAGAACAAAAGGCAGAATTTGACCGGCTAATTGACTTTCTCATATGGTGGGGTACTGGATTTGGCGTAAGACTAGCACTCCTTCATTTAGCGGATCACAGAATGTCAAGGTATTGACTATCGGGTGCACAAATGCTAACTGGCTATTGATCAAAATTCAAAAGGTTAATTAGGTAGACTGTTGACTTTATAAGATTTGTTTAGTTCAATAGTTGACTAATTTCTTATCTCCTTGACCCAAGTCGATGACAACAGATGGTTGATGATGTGTGGAATGAATTCTTCCCTAATAAAGATGCAAATTAGTCTTTAGTTTAGTTCAGGTTAAGGATATCGCCTAACTTTTACAGTGCAAATGATTTATAATACATGTTTGAGTAAAGCATGTTTGCCTTTCCCAATAGGTGCACTGACATACCATATCCTTTGAGATTAGCAATTTTTTGTTTGACTGAACTATTATACCCTCTGTTTATAATTGGTGACCAGTGAACCATACATTTATCAAGCAGCTGAATACTCTTGAGACTTTATTTTCTATGATCTTAGCAGCATTATTCAGTGCCATGATAAGATCGGATACATTTTATTTCCCTAATTGTTCTTGGCATTATGATCTTGTCACAGCTCAAGGCTCCTCAGATCAAGATTGGCAAGTTTCGTGTGGATGGATAACAGCAACAATGTAGTGATGGGTTTATCTGAACGTAAATCGTGCCCAAAGGTGACTTGTAATACTAATGTTTCCAAATTTTATCTGTATATTCATAATGAACTGTATCAGCTTTGTGCATCCTCAATTGATGCAGTGGTTGGAATGATTTTATTCTGTGTCCTAAAAATACATGAATATGCAACCATCATGCTATTGAAAATGCTCTTTGCATATGGTAAAATGTTCATAACCCTTTTCATGATACCAATGCTAGCTCTCTATGTCATAATTGGTTGTGGAAATGTTAACACAAGTAAAGCTTTGTAAATTCTATAGAATATGAACTATAATGGTGGGGTGAAAAGGGAAAAGAACAAGTCCTTGCTTTGTAAAATCTTCATTTCGCACTGCAGGATTTAGAAGTTCTTTGTTTCTGTTTTTGGTTGCTATTGTTAGATGGGAGCATCTTGTTAGAACCTGGAACAGGGAAAAAATAACACAAGAAGTGACACATATTAACTAGATTCCGAAGCGCAGCACAGCAACTGCAAAGAGAGCCAAAGTCAGGTGGCCTGACATCAAGAGAAGAACACATTTTTGCTAGGAGTGTGTGGATGATTCAGTAACTGTAAACACTTGTTACTAATGAGGGTCTAAGTATAGGTGCTTAGCAAATGTGGTATTAATGAGTTTATTTTCTTGTTGCAAGCTTACATTTATTCCTTTTCTTTTAGGTTTACTCTTAAAGACCCTTTATGCTGTTTCTGTTTGAATACTGTGTTTGTTCTTTCCGTTTCATCATCTTGTTTTGTACCTATTGTTTTTTAGGGGAAATCATGTACGTATTGTTGATGTGATTCTTGTTTAATGGTTTTTCACTTTTAGGTTCACCACTCAATGTGTACTGAGCTGACAATGATGTTGGATAAAATATCTTCTATTCTTCCATCCATAGAGGCAGCTCGACCAGGATGTAAAGCGGGTATTCAGGAATTATGCAACCTATACAATATTATTGAGAAAGGAAAACTCATTATTGTGCACTGCATTGAATGTAGCAAGCTCTACTTGGTACGTTGTGTTGACGGGAAACTGAAGATTCTGGTATCTTATATCCATTTGTTGATTTCCCATTGTGATATTATTTAATTTGGATATTTATGTTTCAGGCTATTACTGGAGAGGCAATTGTAGCTAGGTGCGAAAGGATCAGGGACTCACTTAGGAGGAGTTTGTTCCTTATTCAGAATATGGTTCCACCAGCACTGGCTAATCAGGTTAGCTGATTTGGTTTGATGCTCTACTATGTTTTGTTTGTATAGGTCAATTCATTTTAGTTTGACTATAGGTTCCAGAAGAAAAGGAGTCATTCCTTTCCTGTGTGCAAAGCTGCTATGCAATTTATATGCACTAAATAAAGGGAAAACAAATCTCTATATACACTTCAAAGTCTTGTACTTTTTGAAACCAAGGGTCAGGAGCTCTATTATTCGTTAAAGTAGAAGAGATTGTATTCACAGTCTTCAATTTATGATCACAGGATAACCTATACCTTTCTATGCCCACCACACATCCACACCCACTTCTTCAGAGTAGTGCATTTTTTAAAAGTAATAGATAACCTACAATAGGTAACAACTCAACTAGAATATGCTTATTTTATTTTGCAAGTACTCCTGCAGGCCTATAAATAAGAATGTATTGCTTTGTACTATTATTTTGTTCATTATACTAATATGTTTTTTTATTGTTTCTATGTTACTACTTAGATCGCCGAACTCCATAATGATCTTCGGGATGTAAAATTTGTTCTTGATCAGAAGGAAGAAGATGCTGGCAAGATGATCTTACATATGCTGCGACAGTCTGACACAACTGAAGAACTAGAACTTGAGACATACCTCCGGGCTGCTTCAAAGTTGAATCTGACGTCTCCCAAAGCTATATTAATTGAAAGGCGAGCAATAAAAAAACTTCTTGACAAGATTAGCGGTACTGATCCCAAAAAGGAGGGGGTCCTTAAATTTTTTCTGTACCTCATCAAGAAGTATGGAAAGAGTATCAGACCAGACTGCGGTGAACAAAATGAAAATATGCAAGCTGAGAGTCAGTCTTTAACTCTAAGCACGAGTTCCAGTGATGCCAGTACTCCTGTAAAATGCCACAGTGCTACAGGCTTTCAAAGAGAAGAGGATCGTAGTAGTATGTCTGGAGCAGCTATACCACCCGCAGAGTTCTGCTGCCCAATATCAACAAAACTAATGCATGATCCTGTGATAATAGCATCAGGACAGACTTATGAAAGGGAATATATTGAGAGATGGTTTAATGAGGGGTATGATACCTGTCCTAGGACGAAGGTAAAGCTAGATAACTTTTCGATGATTCCAAATAATTGCATGCGAGATCTCATTTGCAATTGGTGCAAAGAGCATGGTTTCACAGTTTCAGATGTTATTGCTCCAGCCAAAAGTGCTTACAGTTACTTACCTGAGCAACTGCACAGTTACTCGATGTCAAGTTTGTACAATGTTTCAGTACCTCTCATTGCTGGAAAAACCCATGATTTTGTGATTGATAACAGCTATTCATCTGTTGCATTATCTGATGCTAGTTATATCTCAGATGCAACCCATACAAGGGACATGGATGAGCCGAAAGATAATGTCTCCTTGTTCTCTTGGAACACAGATTACCAGAAGTGTCTGTCCTTCAACAACTTCAACCAGGACATGTTCCTGAATTTCTTTCATGAGCTGTCCATGCTCCCGTTGGAACTCCAAGTCAAGTCAATTAAAGATTTGGAAAACATTCTTGATGTTGAACATGAGGTTCCATGTGCTATGGTGGCAAATGGATTTGTAGAAGCATTCCTTGACTTCTTGAGAGATGATAGTGGCATCTACAGTGTTGAAGCTAAGAAAGCTGGATTTCAGCTTTTCCTTTCTTTTCTCTCTAATAGCAGGTAAGAGCATATCTAACAAATCTGCTCAGCACTTAATCTAAATTGGGGTTCAGTATCTTTATGTATTTCAAGCTGGCAAAATAGACCTATATTTATGATTTCGTCTCTGTAGTAATGAGTCAGCCACTTATGTTTTGCACTCTGCTAGATTCATATTTCAAGCAGTACTAAAAGAATCTCTCTTATACCTGTAGGACTAAGGTTCCATCGGTGAATGAAGAAGCATTTCATCTGTTCACAACCTTTCTTGATTCTGAGTTAAAAGTTGAAGCTTTATTGGTACTGCATGAGTTTGTTCAACACTCAAGCCGTCCGAAATCTTGTTCATTTGCCTCTGTTATTACTCCACCGTTGTTCAAAATACTGTCATCTGAAGATACAGAAGTCCTTGAAGTTTCCTTGAAGATTATCTGCGAGCTTTCATCTGATACTGATATGAAATCTTACTTGATTTCAATGGAAATAATTTCAAAGCTTGTTCCCATTTTTTCTGAAGGAAGCTTCGTTGAGTGTTGCTTGAGGATTTTGAGGAACTTATGCGACATGGAAGAAGCTGCAGTGCTTATTACTAGAACTGATAGATGTCTTGGGTCCGTTGCAGAATATTTGGACACAGGAAGCCCTAAGGAACGCGAGCATGCAGTGGCCATCCTTTTAGCAATATGTTCCCGAAGTGTTGAGGATTGTTTACTTGTAATGAAGGAAGGTGTGATCCCTGCCCTTGTTGACCTGTCAGTGAATGGAATTGATGAAGTGAAGAATTGTTCAATCAAGCTGCTTCATATTCTCAGGGACATGAGGCGTAGCGATCAGTTTAGCAACTCATGCTCACAAGAAGTGGCTGTTGCGAATGTCATAGAGGACGCCCCTGATAACTCAATCCGCAAGCAGCCAATATCAAAGTCATCTCGGTTTTTCCAGAGGAAGTTGAATATTTTCTCAAAACCTCGGTCACTTGCACTAACTTGAAAGCTGGTGAAGTTTATTCGAGTTGGTAGTCCTTGACTCCCTGTACAAAACTAACCGCCTTCTGTATAGATGGTAGCAGTTATATTGTCCAAATGAAATGCTTGATGAGATGATATCTTTTTCATCCTCATGTATTTCAGTAGAGTTTTTTTAGTTGCTGCATTGGCATCTGTCTCTGTGTAAAATCAGTAGATGTGGTTCTTTATTTCCCCGGATGAAAAGCTTGTCATTTTTTACTCCTACAAAGCCTGAAAAGTTCCTTTTTGCTGAACAAAGCATTTGCCTAGGATGGATGGGTTCTCCAGCTGCGTATGCTCCCGTTACTTAATGCCTTGCGCAAAGTACTATCGTTGCAACTTATTTGATGTTGTTACATTACAGAGGGTGATCTGTTTTTGTGGTTCAATTTGGTTTACCAAAGGTTCCTGCTGCCGCACAAGAAATACTTTGCCTTCTGAACCTGGCGCCTATGCATCCACGTTACCCGTGTGTTTTAAATTTTGTTTTACCTCCTCTGTGTCCCTGGGTGTCGTTGAAGCCCATTCCTGTTATGCTCACATGGGGGCTACATCTCGTCCAAATCTGCAACTTTCAGTCAGATCAGCTGATGATACGAATGCCTCCTCCCTTCGCCCAGGTTCAGCGCACGGGAGCCCTGCCGCTCCGTTTCTTCAGTGCCAAGGCACCATCATGAGCTCTTGATCACCTCAATCGCCTTCAGTTTTCGCACCAGGGGGAGAGAGACTCGCAGCAGTCGATCTTCAAGCACGGTACATGTTCTGAAACACCACCGCCGCTTCGTCGTTTGTCCATCCGGGGTCGGTCGCCTCTGCTGTTAACCGGTTGGTCTCGTAGTCTCGTTTCAGCTGGACACGTCGGACCTCACAAAAGGCTCTGCAGTAGTGCAGTGGAAACATCCAGCACTCACTTGCTCTGAGCTTTCGCCGCGTAACTGTTGAGGCATCCAGTATAGTATTCGAGCGTGCTGACTAAGCTGAAGCTTAAAGCCTGGAGGCTGGAGCGCAACCAAAGCTTTCCTGATTTGCCTTTCTTCCTGACATGCCTGCCTGCCTACCCCTCTACGCGTCAAGATTCTGCAATGATTCCTGCTCATCTTGGTTGCTCCCGTGGCAGCTGGACCGCACCGCGCCCGATCAACTCTCTCCATCAGCGACGACGGCCGGTGTAGTGTAGCATAGGCTGCTCCTTCCTTTCCCTAGTGGCCCATCCAGTGGATCCGGAGCCTGGCTTTCTTTCTTTCTGGTGTGTCTGCCCAGGTTCGGTGCACGGAGCCCAAGCGTCCCTTTCGCTGCTGAGTGCGCCGCGACCATGCCTGCCTCCGTGTCTGCGCCTCTCAGCCTGAAAGTGGCGATCGATGATGTATGGCAGCAGCAGCTGCTGATCCTGATCAAGGCGTGTGATACCTCCGTTACAAAATATAAGTATTTATTGACGTTTTAAGATCTTATTTGACTGTTTATCATATTCAAATATTTTTTAGAATTATAAAAACAAATAATTCATATTTAAAATATATTTAATTATAAAACAATTTATAACAAAAAAATAATATTTTCATAATTTTTTTTTAATAAAACAAACGGTCAAACGTACTCTTTTAAAGTTAACAAATACTTATATTTTGAAACAGAGGAAGTACTTAGTTTTAGCCGCAGACTGAGGAGTGCTAATCTACTAGTACCGGGGTGTGATGAGTCTGCAGACAAAGCATGTACTGTCTTGATGACGGTGACTCTGGTTTAGCAGGTTCAGGTAACAGATAGATGCATGGTTAATTAGGTGTCCGTCAGGCTAATATTTTTAGTGGCGGTATGAGGCTGATGTGCGCCCATAGTTTTGCCGACACTGATGGTTGGCCACAAGGGTTAGACGACGGAAATATGGATCAACAACTGCAGGGATATGCGCCATCGGAAAGGACTAGTGATCTCTAGTGATGCCATTGATTATTAGTGGCCTTGTCCAGTCCATTTGAATGAACAGGTGCTCAGGTTTCACTTTCAGATGGTTACATATTGATCTTATATAGAGCTCCAACTGGACGGTCCCTCAAGAACTATTTCAACTGAAATGCTAATATTCAGATAGTTGCAAATTGTTTTTATTTATTCTTTTGAAAGGAATAGTTGTTGGAACTGGTATGTTTTCCATTTCAGCGGTTGGAATTCCTGTTTCCCTAGTTGTGACATTGTACCCTGACCTTATCTAGCCAGCTGTGGGGAGGGCAAAAGGGTGAGCGCCAGACAGAAGGGAACCACCAGAAAAGATAGCAGATAAAGATGCCCTTCTCAGGGCAGGGTCCTAATTTGGAGGCCAACAAACTTGACGGAGACTCTTCCCAGGTGCTGCACCCTTATCATTGCCCGTGTAGGATTCCCATGCTTCAGTTTAGCACTCCAGGAGCAAGTTCAAGCTAGGACCATTAAGTAGACAGATAATTGAGTCGGCATCAAACATAATGTTGGTTACTATTTGATGTAAAGGTTATTACGGCACTCCAGATTTTTGCCGTATCCGTTCACTGAATCTACGGAATAATAAGAAGGTCTGAATGTTAGTGGAAGCTCCGGCAATTAGCATAATGCTGGTCCTCAAATCGTGGCCACTCAGAGATGTAAAGAACGACTGAACATGAGGTCCGTTTGCCGCCAAGCTGACACTGCATCGAAACAAAAGTTTGAGTGCCCATGACATGATAATGGAGCAAGGTGAGGTGCACCGTTGAACAGGGGATGGAGAGCATTTGAGAGGTATCTATGAGCCTGTGTAGTGGCACAGTCGATTTCAATGCAGGTCTGGTGAAAAGATAGGGATCTGAGATGGGAATTCCACATCTTTTGTCCCTTTTGAGCGGTACACGAGCAAGAGTTGCTGACAGAGATGCGCACAACAAGCAGAGGGTGATGGATGGAGCTACCGGAATACTCGGTTAGTTATGTCAGACGTGCCTCGCATGTAACAGGCAGAACAAGGCTCCTCTTGAACAAACTCGTATCTAGGTTTGAATGCGCATGAAAGTCACATCTTCATTTACAGTTATTAAAGAGTACAAATTGAAACAATAAATTATGCGCAACGTTCACCAGACAGAACTTGGTATGTTAGTTACGCCAAGATGGAACGATGATGGTTTTTGCATTACAGTTGGACTTTTTACTGCACAACTAATGTGTCTTCCAGTTGTCAGTGCATTCAGCTTAACTTGTAGGCTAAAAATTTGCACTCTGATGACCTCTATCTCCAATATGCGGCCTACCATCTGTCCAAGGGGAGAGAACGCCACATGGACGGATGGACCAGCCAGCCAAGCCATGGGTGCAGGCAGGTGAGCTAGCTGGCCAGCCGACGGGCCGGGTCGCAGGATCAGGGCAGGGCGCGCCGGCATGGGCATGCCCGGCGCATGTGGGGTGTCCGCTCAGGGGGTGGTTTTCAGGGGCCCTGTTGGCTGCACCGGCAGAGATCCCCTCTGCCCCGCCTCCCGCCGGCAGCGACAAATAGAAGACAACCCACAACGCCCCCACACACACCACCTCCCAGCACGGTCAGCTGCGTCCATGTATGCACTTGGGTGCGTGCATCCTGATCCCTCTCATGATTTCCATCAGTTTTACAGTACTTCCAAGATGTACATTTTATGGGGGCATGTTGCCAGTGGCATGGGTTTGAATCCCGTAGTCCACTCCGCACTCCGTATGCTTGCGGCTGGCTCATACAAAAAAGAGAAGAAAAAACTTATCTCCATGTTAGACGCCATCGAAAGACGTAAACATGAAGCATTATCTTAAAGACTAGTTCTCCTATTACGAGAAGAAGAGATGAAGTGGTATGAAAGAACGAAGGTTAAAAATCACCTTCAGGGAGATGATAACACACAATTTTTTTTTTAATTTAGTGATCAATGACAAACATAAAAAATAACACATCTTCAAACTAGAACAAGAAGATGAAGTTATAGTGAGTGATACGGAACTTAAAATCTATATCACCAACTACTATAAAGGCTTATTTGACCAACCTCACAACAACAACCTCTCACTTGTGAAGAATCAAATAGAAGATATTCCACAAGTTAGTAATGTTGAAAACAAAATGTTAACTTCAACATTTACAGAATCAGAGATAAGGAGACAATGTTCCAAATGGAACATAATAAAGCCTCCGGATCATATGGCTTCCTAGCTGAATTCTACCAAATTTTCTAGGAGATAATAGAAAAGGATTTGATGGCACTCTTCGAGGATTTCTATGAAGAGAACCTATCACTCTTTAGTCTAAACTTTAGAGTAATCACGTTGTTTTCTAAGACTAAAAATGTCAATCAAATCCAACAATGCTAACACATTTGTCTACTCATGCCTGACAAGAATATAACGGAAGGAGTGACCATATTACACGAGATCATACATAAACTCCATACCAAAAAACTTGATGGGGTGATTATTAAAATAGATTTTAAAAAAACTTATGATAAAGTCATATGGTCATTCCTACAACAAACCCTGCGTATGAAAGTTTTTGCATCTAAATGGTGTCGATGGATTGAGAAATTTATCACTAGAGGTAGTTCTATGTCACTACTTTCAAACAAGAAAAGATTTACGTCAAGGTAATTCTATGTCATCCATTCTATTTAACATAGTAGCTGACATGCTTACACTCTTAATTAAAAGAGCAAAAGAAGATGGACAGATAAGTGATGTTATACCCCATCTTATAGATGAAGGTATGTTTATTTTGTAATATGCAGATGACACTATTATCTTCATAAACCATGACCTAGAAGAAGCAAAAAATATGAAATTATTACTTTGTGTTTTTGAACAATTATCAGGTCTTAAAATAAACTTACACAAAAGCAAAATCTTTTACTATGGTAAAGCAAAAGAATTTGAGGACGAGTATACCAACCTTTTTGGATGCAATGCTGGTGAATACCCTTTTAGATATTTGGATATTCCTATGCATCATAGAAAACTCTATAATATTGATTGGGAATACATTGAAGAATGATTTGAGAGGAAGTTGTCTTGCTGGGAAGCTAAGCATCTATCATATGGAGACAAATTAGTCCTTCTAAACTTGATGCTTAGTAGTTTACTCATATTTATGATGTTCTTTTTTAAAATACCAAAAATGGGTGATAAAAAAACTAGACCAGTATAGGTTCAGATTCTACTAGCAAGATGGTAAGCATAAAAAGAAATACTGCCTAGCAAAGTGAGAAATCTTGTGTCGACTCAAAGATAAGGCAAACTTGGAATAATTGATCTTCAAATTCAAAATCAATGCTTGTTAATAAAATGAATTATCAAATTGTTTAATGAAGATGAGGCCTGGCAAAAAGTAATTAGAAATAAATACCTATACTCAAAATCTCTATCACAAGAGACCTGGTGACTCCCATTTCTGAAGGGGTTTGATAAAAATAAAAGATCAGGTTCTAGCTTGTGGTTCTTTCAAGATTAATGATGGAATGTAAACTGGATTTTGAAAGGATACATGGTAGGCAATCGATCATTCAAAAATCTGTATCCCACCTTATATAACATTGCAAATCAACCACATGATACCTTGAACAAGATGATGAGCACCACACCTCCAAATATTTCTTTTGGAGGGCCTTGGTGGAGGATAAGGTCTAAGAATGAGAACATTTGTAGATAGGATCACTAATATCAACCTTAATAATGAGAGATATATATTCATATGAGGCTTACATGAAAAGGGCCAATTTACCATCCGATCGATGTATTTGTTTATGATTAAAACAGTACACCCCTTTCTCACATAAGGTGGTTTGAAAGATCAAAGTTGCTCTAACAAATCAAAATATTTTTCTGGTAATTGCAGAGAGGAATGATCCTAACTAAAGATAATTTAGCTAAGAGGATTTGAAAATGTGGTAATTTTATTGTTATTGTAATAATGATAAATCTATTCAACACCTTTTCTTCAACTGTCATAATGTTAGGATGATATGGAGAATCGCCTACATCTTTACTGGTTTAACTCCACAAAGAAATATATCCCACATGTTAGGGAATTGAGTCTCTAATTTTGATTCAAAAGAGAAATACAATATTCTGGTTGAAGTTTCTGTTTTATGTTGGTTAATTTGAAGATGTCGTAATGATTTAATCTTTGAAAATTGTCGTTATAGGAGCGTAATAGATGTGGTTGTGATGGGCGTTGTTGTAGCGTGACGATGCGACAAAGGATTCCTTTCGGCGGGTCAGCGGAATATTGAAGACCACAACATTGGAGCTATTTGCTTCGCACAGATGGAAATTTAATAATAGGCTTTGTTTCGCTTAATTTTGTTTTTCATGAGTAATCAATGAAAGCTGAGTTTGTAATAATATTAATGTTGTGTGCGACTCGCACAGGCGGGAAGAGTTTCTTCCATTATCTAAAAAAATCTTTTAGTATGTGGTAGGTAGCATCACCATGGGAAAATGTCACCAAGAAGTATGTGGTGTGGTTTGTCCTTGATGGAATTTGCTTAGCCTGGGATATATATACACATGTAAGATACCAACATATGTTTGAGATTGCACCCTAAAGCCGGTGCAAAGCATGCACGGCCTTACACGCATATGGTTGACATGAACACTATTAAACACTACCAGGTGGATTCGTGGTCCTCTAATAAGGCCTCACCAGTCACCGGCAATCAGGAGAAAGCAGGCCAACAAGTACACAAAGCCACAAAGGCCATAGCTCTTTCTGGAACGCCACCGATCCGTATGCATGGTGACTCAGAGAGATTAGACGAAGGTGCCGGGACAACACATGCATGGGCGCCAAGAAAGCTTATTAGCACAATAGCTCGGTGATGGCCACGGGCATGGAGCCCTTGCCGTGGAGCAGTGTCATGGTTACTGCATGGCCGGGCCGCCGTGGTGCGTGCTAATCTATATCTCCTCTAGCTCGCGTTCACGGGCTGTGTGGCACGCACATGCTGCTGCTGACACGTCGCCATGGCCGCCGTCTCTTCTCCCCATCCCCATTCATTTCCGATCTTTCCCCCTTTCTCCTTTCGCGATGCTTGATTACCCGATGAAAGCAACGTTGTCCAAAGTTTTCCAATGCACCTTTCGTTATTTTCTGTACAGAGAGGTCCATTCCCTTAGTAGAACACCAGGATTTTGCCAGGAATCATGTCATGAAAGCTTAATAGAGTAGGGATCTGCTGCTTTCTTCTGTAAACTTGTTCCAAGAAATGGAACACCAACACGTACTGCGATCCAACAACTATTGCAGAATGCCACGTAATGACCTACCAAAACGATGCGTACTGGCGAGATGCAACATATCCATGCTCATAGAGGACATGATTTTCGAACAGTTAACAAAAACATAAAAGCAGCGATACATTTATTAATCTACTAATTCCAATCCAGAGAATTCGTTGCATAATTCACTATTCATCTGAAACGAAATCACACGGCCGCAAAAACAACAGGAGCTGAGACATCTGCCTAATGTGCATGCATGTAACGTATCGATACTATCCTAGAACAACCGGCAAACTGCAGCACAGGGGACATCATTACTTCGAGGCTTCGAGCTCTGCAGGGTGATGGAGCCATGAAGGAAGAAGCATGCATGCACGCAAAATAGCTCGATCCTGTTCAAGTTTCTGAAAAACTGCTCCCGGTGTTCAGCTTACTTCAAAATAGCAGAAATATGATATCAGATGGAGATGGCCGCAATACTTCCAGGAGTGATCATTGCAGGACCAAGCCGATGTGCACGTGTATAGTGCTTGATGTGTAGTACCCTCCCTATGATTTGCACTTTTTCAGGAAAGATTCCGTTTATTTCAAATTTTTTTCAGCATGGAAATTTGTTTTCTTGCTTGATGCTGCGGTACGTGGTTTCGATGAGAGATATAATAAGCCTCTGCCTCACCCATGATTTCAGTCTAATTTTGCAAACAACCTGTGGCATAATATCAAACTGGAAATTATACTAGTAATGTTGTGTGGCTTTCTTATTACAGAAATCAATTCTAGAACAGAAAATCATCGATAGGTTGGGGTAAGATGACACAGTTGACAGCATTATCAAACAGTAATTTTCAAAGGGTTATTACGTACTACTCATGCAAAGCCACGTGGCAGGTATCGTGTGGTGGGGAACCAAGCCCTGGCCAGTACAGTGAAGATTGAGCTGTCTATGCCTGCTATTGGAGCAGCTGTCACCTCCCCAATCGTCCGTTTGCAGTCCCAGCGAAAATTCAGGCAAGTCCCATTTTCAGCAGATGAGCCTTGTTCAGTTCATATGCATTGGCAAAGTAACGGGTTTCCAGCTTGCACCAGTTCATATATAGGGGTATCTGACTGAGAGCAGTATGATCTGCTTGCAAGTGAAAGTTTTTTTTTTTTAAGAAGAAACAAGTGAAAGGAGTTGCTCTGAAATTAACATAAACTGAAGTTCTCCGTGACCATTGATCCAGAGTGTTCATTGATGTATTGATATTCCACCTATCGAAAGAGTTACCTTAGTTTTTCATATTATAGCTCTTGAGGCCTGTCTGTTTAATTCACAACTGGTTTAACCAGCTGAGCATATGCGAGCTGAAACACAATGCCCCACCCGTCCTTTATCCAGCCCTACCTCACATGATCACACCTAAAGGGAGGACCAAATCCAATCTCATGGAAAAAGTACGATTGCTCAGGGTCTCCTCTATCCATCCACCCATCATTCTCCCTATATATATGGATTAGGAAAATTTTCAGGAGGCACAAGAAAGGGACACGCAAACCTCAAGGCATAAGGACCTACGCCCACACGCTATATTATTGCAGCGCTTGCTTCTCTGCAGAGACCCACCCACTTCCCAAATTCTCGGTGTTCCGATAGGCCTTTGCGTCGACTTTGTTGAGGTGTCATCAGTAATGGCGCAATGCGGCGGAGACTTGTTGTCGCGGAGGCTGCACCAGGAGACCGTCGAGGGCCTCTGCCAGGGGCTGCTCGACCTCGACGACGACAAGCTCGGCGCAATGTGCAGCGCGTTTGGCTACCTGCAAGAGTGGCCGGATTTGAGCGCCATGTGCGGCACGAATCTTGGCGCGCCCGGCGTGGCGGCGCCGGATGCCGGCAACGGCAACGACGACTCCTCTTGCAGCGGCGGGTTGAGGAAGAGGAAACCGGAAGCTTGCCTCGATGCAAAGGTGAGTGATTTATGCTCATGTAAAGGAGCAAGCCTCTTCTGCAAGATGTGAAGTGCTTGTGCAATTTCAGGTGTGTCTTTGATTGACAATTGTGCAATAACCTTGGCAGAGTGATCACGGTGACAGTTGCAAAAGACAGAGAGGGAAGCAGCAGTCCAGTGATCTTGGTGAGGTTGCAGGGAAAGGGAAGCAGGAGAGGACAAAGGTAGGCACCAAGAAGAAGGCAGAGGTGGCGTCGCCGGCCGACGGCCAGAAGACCGATTACATCCACGTCCGGGCCCGCCGCGGCCAGGCCACGGACAGCCACAGCCTCGCCGAGCGGGTACGGAGGCCAAAATCACTGAAATTTCCACGCTCGATCGATGTTTCACAGGGGCATCGATCGATCCCCTCTTGTGTGTTCTGTTGCTGACAGAATTCATGGCCGAATGAATGAATGCGCAGGTGAGGAGGGAGAGGATCAGCGAGCGGATGAGGTACCTGCAGGAGCTGGTGCCCGGGTGCAGCAAGGTCACCGGCAAGGCCGGCATGCTCGATGAGATCATCAACTACGTTCAGTCTCTGCAGAAGCAAGTCGAGGTAGCTTTATTTACTCTGCAGCCTCCACCTCTGCTTCTTCTTCTTCTTCTTCTTCCAGCTAGCGCTCAGTGCTCACTGGAGAACTCTTGCTGGTGGTGTTGCAGTTCCTGTCCATGAAGATCGCCGCGTCCAACCCGGTGGTGAGCTTCGACATCGTCGAGGACCTCTTCGGCAGGCAGCTGAAGCAGGCGTGCAATCCTGCACCTTCGACAGCAATGGCTCTGCCGACTGGGCAGCTAGAGCCGTCCTGCCTTCAGATGAGCACCATGCCGCAAGGGCACCTGCCAGTATGCTCCTCTGGCTTCGGTCTGGAGATGGTCCTCAACAGCCCGTACCTGCCGGCGACAGGCGGGCAGATGCCGCCGGCGGCGGGTGGGTCAAACGCGTCATGCATTGACGTAAGGCGTCCTTGTGCAGCTGAGTTGTGAGCTTTATGTTCTAGTTCTGAAGTCTGATCTTGAGTGCATTGTGTTGCGTCTTCTGCAGGTGAATGGAGTTGCTGTATGGGACATTGCCCCCCAGAATTTGTTCAGTGGATTTGATGCACAATTTCAGCCAGTAGAAAGTGAGTAACTGCTTCCTGAAGGTCAAGATTTCAGTTTTTTTTTTGCTTCAATCAGGGAGAATAACACACTCCCTAAACAAGATACAGTTTGCCACCATTGAGACTGGCTGCTTACTACAGCCATAAATAAGAAATTTAAACAATAGTTGCTTAATATATGCTCAAATCTGTGTAAACAAAATTCAAGCTTTCGGGGAACTGTGCCTCTGCTTCTGCAAACACATTTAACTTCAGAACATGTGGCTGAATCCAGCTGTTACTTTCCTTGCAGGTGATTGTTTGCTAGAGAACCTCAAGATGGAAATGTAACAAGGATTAATCCTCAATTCTCGAGTTTTAACCCAGCCAAACATTGTGTCTGAAGATTCTTTATTCATAGCAAATGTACTAATGAAGTATTCTGTCAGCAACAGCAATTACATTTCTTGGTGTTCTATGCTTGTCTGCTGGTCTACTGATTGCCGAGCATTCCTTCAGCGACAAGCTATACGAATAGTTACGAATTCAGATTACAAACTCAGCACTTAAAATCAGGACCCACTACAAACCAGCAACAATATACAACACTAAGTCACCTAGACTGCACACAGATGCACCACGGTTTCCCACTTATCCTCTTTTAAAGCACAGACTGTTCCCCAGCTTCTGCAAAGAGATAATACAACCTTACTTGTAACGGAAGTAAGAATAATTCAACTGCACAGTATACAAGGACACCAAATTCTGTACTAGATTTTATTACACGCATTAAGATCCACTTGAATCTTATTTCAAGGCTTTTACGAGTACAACTAAATTTCTTTTGAATCACAGAACGTGTGGCATTCATGATGAGTTAATAACATAAGCATGTTTAGTAGTATGCAAAACAAAAATAATTTTCCTCTCTCCTTACGGTAACATTTACAAAAATACCTCTAAAAGATAGACGCCACTTATCAAGTACTCCTCCATTCGTGTAATGTTGTCGTCGGCTAGTTCAAAAATGAACTGGCTGGCGACAACAAAAGAAAAACGGAGTAGACATTTGTTGTCAGGAAAGATGATATTAGTATTTTAGGCATGTTTGCATAGAAGATTTGGATCTTTTGCAGGTAAAGGAAAACTATTCTTCATCATTCACATGATTGACCTTCAGAAAAAATCAGGAATGCTATACTGTTATCTAAAAGATAACAGATTCACATGCATAGGACAAAACTATTTCCTTCATATTAAGCATAACCAGTGCATGTTAACTCACAAAGGCATGGTCAGCATAGAACTAGTGACGTGTATGTGGTACCCATTACCCTCATTTACTGAAGTGCTTCCAATAAGAGTAAAAGTAACTTAAACTCACCTTTGCCTGGCACAATGATAATTGGTGCTGCTTTACAGTTGTGGAAGCAGTACTCACTGACACTTCCCTGCAACACACTACAGTACAAGGGCAAAGTTAGAGATCTATTTATAAATGCCATCTTCATCTCGTGTAGAGCAGTACAATATGAACTAGGCACCTATTGGTAGAACAAGCAAAGAATAAATAAAAAATTAATTGCATTCAATTGCCTTAGTCTCAGATGTTTTGTGTAATTTCAGATCAATTCATCAAATATTATGTGGGCATTCTAGACATTGAACTTTCCATACATTTGTACAAGTGCTTCAACATAGTCTAGGCAGCATGTATTGCTTCAGTTGTCGCTTCTACTAGCTCTGGTTGTCACTTTCTAGTGGTCATTTTTATTGGCTCTTTCATTCACTCCTTACTAGCTAGTATCATACTTGATCTAGGCACTCACATTTCTCACAAAATTTGTGAACAGATCCAGACAAAGAACTATGAGCATTTAAACAGCTGCTGAAAAAGAATAGCACATCTCATAGCAAAATCTCATAAAATATTTTTATATAAATCGTGATCTAACTCAAACTTTTCTAAAGACGATTATAGGTGCCCTAGTTCAAGCTCAATGTTATGAATAGTGTTGTTACTTTGACAAAAAATTTATTGATTGTTCCAAACAAGGCCAATAATAAGTTCCCTAGTAGTATATTATGTATCTCTTGCACTAACCACTGTTGAGCAGAAATCCTTATGATGATATTACAGAGGAATTGAAGACATATGTGTAAGTTCTCCATAATTTTTTAAGCACCTCATAAGAAATTGTCTGTGTTCACAATTGCAAGTACAATATAGGTGCTGACATTTGAAAGAAAAGGTGTATATTGCACTAAAAAAGCTAAAAGACGCCAATATGCCAATTTTATGGGCTGCCTGCAGTATCCAAAATCTCATTTTGGTGTATAACAGAAGCAGCAGCATAATTATCTCAAAAGCCCAGATTTGCTACTTGCATAATTGGCCCAATATCACAACTCACAAGTTCAAGCTAAAAACTTGGAAGTCTAAATGCCCCGGGGATATAATTGAGACACGCTTTAGAAGTCGAATACCTTTGAATAAGGCTTCTACCACGTGTGCCAACAATGACAGCTGCTGGCTTCAGTCGCTCTGCTTCTCGGCAAATAACCTTTCCCGCATCTCCTTCAACAATTCGTGCCTTGGTACGGACCTTGTCAATTTTCAATTAAAGGCCAATTTATCAGTCCCTCTAAGAAATTAGAAAAAAAAAACAAGCACAAACAGGAATATGTAAATCACACCAACTACACATGGGACATCATTTCATCATAAGGCAATCAGGGCACATCTTGGCACTGTCTTGCTTGCTTACAAGAAAGTGACTAAGGAATGAAAATGAGCCCTTCATAATAACCTAACATTACACAGATATCTGCAAGAGGAATAAAACATACCAGTAACGTCTTGAATGCCTCAACAGCTAAATCCTCCATCAGTTCTCGACTTTTCTCATACACGATTTCATTATGCACACCTATACAGATTGAGCTCCACATTCAGACAGTTAACCGGATATTTAAAGTATGCATATCCTTGCTCAGACTTCAGGTTTCAGGTATATGAGATATGATTGATCTCAGATAATTTGAAATTTGAGCAATAACCCCCAGATTTGCAAGGTTTAGAAGCCATACTATCCTGTCTTAACAAGCATTGCCTCACATTTGACATGCAAGATGCTGTAATTAGTTGTGACTGGTTCAAAGCCTGTACGATGGGTACACGAACAAGATGCCAAATGTGAACCAACGATCTAAATTAATCCACATATACCGACCGGTTTGCACTAAACAATTCGGGATTGTTATTCTATTACTTAGTTCGCCAACCTACGGTATAGTTTAATTGAAACTTCCCTGAAGTTAATTAGGGTTTTATAATCCAAGTTGGTGCATAGGTTCCAGGAACGATGGATGGACGAAGGAGGTGGGGGGCTCAACTGGATACGCCGTGGACGAGGTGGACCGTGTCGGCGAGGCGCGCAAAGTGCGCGAGCGCCCAGTCGAAGGCGTGCTTGGAGTTGGGCCCGAAGTCGACGGCGACGAGGATGTCCCTGCCGCGGCGGCGCTCCCCGGTCTCGCGCTCGAGCTCCGGCGGGGCGTCGGGCACCACGGGGACCAGGTGCGGCAGTACCACCTCCCGCCAGCTGTACTCCTCCACGTCCTCCTCCACCGTCTCCATCGTCTTCTCGCTTCCCTCCTCCAATCAGGCAGCAGCAAATCTCAGCGGCGCCGGCGGAGCCCAGGTGCACGTCGCTTTTCCGTTCTCGGATATGGATGGGGAAACGTGGTGGCACTGGCGTGGCGAAGGGTGGCCGGCGGCCGCATTAAATCCCCGGCAGGTTCCGTGTGGGTGCATGACGCATAGACTAGTCGTCGTCCTAACTTGAAAATTCCCACATTCCTGCGTGAGTAAGAAATCATAATTGGAAGTACATAGAAATTTATTTGCGTAGATGAGTTGTACCGATCACGTATTAATCGCAGAGGAACACTAGCTGCAGCCATGAGAGGCTGACGATGGTCGAAGCGTAGAAGATGTTTTAGGATTCAGAATCAGAAATGTCTGTAGAAGTCGTGCGAAACCAGGAATCTACTTGCGTCAGTGATTATGATGCAGTCCTTCTAGAAGGATGGAACATCAGCTATCAAGTGACGTCACCGCGTCAGAAGAACCATGGACTAAAGCGCCGCCACCAGCGGCCACAGCCGGCAACAACTGGCCAGGTTTCCGAATCCGTGAAGGCGAATTGCGTCAAGCAAGCGGCCACAGCTTATTCTCGGTCAGATAGGACTAGTGTTCTTGTAACTTCTCATGATGATTTGAAGGGGCTCTTAACAGGCATGATTCTAAGCTACACGTAATGGCAGTTACATTCCAACAGGTGCAACGTGCAGGTAAATCAACGAACAACTTAGGCAAGCCTCATGGAACTTCTTCAGCAGGAGCAAGGTGGAGGTAAAATGATGGGAAAAATATGTAGCAGGTGCAGCAATGGCCCCTGTAAAATGCTGCTGTTATACATCAGGATGTGAAACGGTAACTCAATGTATCCTGCAAATCCAGCAAGCAAGATAAAACAGCGCCGATTATCCATATTTCACTAAAACAGTGATATTTCACCGCTAAGCATTTCAACGAAAATACACACCAGTTGGTTACAACATATTACTCAAGCTTCCTACCACAATACATTGCTCACCTTTCATTTCATAAGCTGCAATTTCCCATGGGCCTTGCAGGATCTAGAATTTACAGCGTCAAGGAAACAGGTACCTACCTGAACAGAGAACTCACGCCACAGCTTCTGCCTTTGTTGGTTATTCACACGCTGGCTTGGTATCAAAGCTAGTCAGGCAGATTGCAAAGGCCTGGAATGCCGATAGCGGGTATCTATAATCCATTGTGAATATATCCTTTCCAATTTTCCCGAACTGGAGGATTACTTTCTCCTGCTCCGCAGCAGGGATGTTAAGGGAAGGATCCACAGAAGCAACAAGCTGGAAGTTCTTGACTGATGCCACTGTGACACGCCCTCGGAAGTTGAGGCACCAGCACTGCAGCTGCTCATGCCAGCGAGGGGCTTTATTCTTCAACACTAAAGGTGCCTCGTTCGGACAAGACAGACCAGACAAATCAGCACTGAGGCTTGTCGATGAAAATTCTACGGCTGGTTCCTTTCTTTTGCTAGTTGGTACATTGGAAGCTTGTTCATCAAGTGACTGGATGGTGCCTGTAGGGGTTGGAGCCTTCCCCCCTTCCTGAATGCACTGAGCCGGTATTGAGTGCATAGTACATTGCATTCTCCTTGGTCCTCGGTTACGTAGGACAGTAAGCTCATAAGTGACTGTAGCAACATTGTAATTGCCCAGTGGCAGCCTTGGTGATACTTGCTTGGACTGTCTTTTGCTTGGTTTATTGTTTGGCAGCACCACAGCATCAGAAGGAGGCTGGCTGTCAAAGATTGTGAACTTTGTGCCGAGGAAGTTTGGTCTGATTCATGAAAAATACTGGTGAGGTTAGAAGGTTACTGACACAATTTAGAACAGTCATGGCACTTAAGCTGATTTAATTAGAACCTTACTTCAGTTTGCCAACATAGGTGCTACTAGAATGAGAGAAATCGTCAGGGACAAGTGAGATCACGAATGAAGTCCTGGCTGCACGCCTGACCTTGCGAGCTGCAAGCAAAAGCTTGTCGTTTTCCCCATGTAGAGCTGCATTATGTACAAACAGTCATCAGTTAGTGTCTTAGACTCTTAGTGATGTGTCCACATTACTTGAACACATATCATCTTACATATTATGTGATAAGCATTACATCATAAACAAGAGGTGGATTAATTTAACCATTTAACGGCACACCGGGTTTGCTGTGGAGAGGACCACTGAGGCACTGACCACATACACAAGGGACTGAACGAGTAGATATCTATACAGCTATCCGCTATCACAAATAGGAATGTGCAGAAAGCATTTATACCATGAGTAATCACAGCAATGCCTTGTTGCCTATTCTAGTAATGTATTATGCATGTGGTTCTACCAGCTGGGTTCATCTTTGGGTTCTGCTATGTTTTCTATGCCAGCAGGGAAAGTACCTTCAATGTGGTCAGTCAAGTATGTTTCCAGAGGCTATAAAAGAATGTTCACATTTAACTGGTTACAGTCAACTTCTGTTTCCAGTCAAGTAGCCGATTTGGATATGTTTCAACTGTTTTACATTGCATGATTCTATGCCAAAGAATTTGTAAATTTCCCGCAAATAGACAGGCAGGGTAAAAAGGTCCATAGTATACACGCATTAGACCATGGATCCAATGCTCTTACATGAAGAAAATCCATGATATTATGAAAAGAACAGAATCAGATTGTTGATTGCCTAACCTAAACCAGGCATCTTCAATGAAATCCTAATTGACAAATACTAAATTACGTTAGTTTTGAAGTTGCAAGCATATATATTTATTATCAGATTTTGCTTATGCGGTTGGAACTAGAACAAGATACATATAATTGACTATAACTAGGTACAAGAACAAGAATGCTAAGGCTAAATAATGTCTTTCAGCTGACAAACATGAGTAACTTACATGGGCTGAGCCCTAGGTAGAGAAGATAGGTGGAAGTTGCCCTGTCCCTCCTCACAAAGCACTGCACAGGATGCTCCCGAGGCCCCGGCTGTGCCAAAATACCAAGTTAAGAATCCAGACATCCAAATTCTTACGTTTATTTGAACAAACTCGTCATGAACTTTTGATATCAGGAGTCATTGATGTCGGAGGAACATACCTGTTTGAGGGAGATGGGAAATGTGATCCTTCCGCACTCCTCGAGTGTCTTCACCACCTCCTTTGTGACCTCTCGCCAAGAACGGCAGACGGCAGCACAGGCCACGACCTGGCGCCGCGCCGGCCAAGTTGCCTCGCTGCCCTCCACCCTCTGTATCACGTCCAGCAGCAGCTCCGGCGGCAGGTTAGCCCACCGCCCCTGCTGCTGCTGCTGCGGTCCCTCCTGGCCAAGGCCCTGCCGCTGCGGCTGCTGCTGCTCCGCCCACAGGCCAGGCCAAGAATGCCGCGACCCCGCGCGGCCGTGGCCGCCGCGCCCGTCCGAGCCGCCGCTGGCACGCCTAGACATGCTCCCGATGCCGTCCCTCATCTCCTTGAGCTCCCGCACAATGCTCTTCAGAGACATTGCAGCTTATGGCAGGTTTCTTTCGCCTTCGCCGAAAGAAACTCCTACTGCTCCACGGCGAGATCCGCCATTACGACACGAATCTAGCCCCCAATAGTTGCAGGGGGGCGGCAGCTCATAAAGTAGTCGCCATCACTCCCATATCTACCCCCAACGGAAGAAAAATCGATTTCCCCAAAAGATTGAAGCTCCCTACTCCAAGAGCCCAATTTTTTTGGTGGATTTGTGGCTAGGGAGCAAAGATCCCACCTTTCTTCGAGCAGCAGGACGGATCTGGAGAGAGGCAGCAATGCAGCTACAGAGCACGGGAAAACTGAGCCTTTCTTCCACTAGGATGGCCCTGGGATCTAAATCTCCACCTCCACAGCTCGTAAAATCAAATCTCTCCGCTCAAGAATGGATCAAGGTGCCTCTCTTGTGCCGTTGTTCTTCAGCTCCATGGGATTTGTCCAGCTCCTTCTCCCCAGGAGCTCCAGATCGAAGAATAAACCACCTCCTTGCCCCTCTAAGATATGGATTTGCTTCCACCTTTCATGCTCTATCCCTCGAGAGGGCCGCTCTCTCACACACAGCCTCTCTCCCCACCACACTGCTGCTCCTGTGAATTATGTGCGCTTGTGTATGGGTGCGTGTGCTAGGCTAAGGATAAAAAGGATTCGGAAAAGGTGGGGGCGATTTTTCTAAGCACGGTGGGGGCAGCTTTTGTTTTCTTTCCCTCAGTTTTCACTTTTCGAGGTGTTTTATCTTTCCAGTGTGGTAGTACTTGCAGCTCATCAAGACATCAACTCCCAAAACTCACAACTGCCCAACAAGAATCCTATGTACGTACACACGTCTCTGCTAGGCAGCGTGTGGAATGGCCGAGAGGTAGTAGTAATACTGTAACTCGAGTATGGCACTACACTGTATATGCACAACCACCAGTCTTTCGGTCTTTGTAGTTGAACTGCAAGCTAACTTCACTGTAAAGTTACTTTACGTTTAGAAAGGCTTCTTTGCCAGGACGAATGGCAAAAATGTAAGAGGTGAAAAGAATATCATGAACTCTGTTCAAAAAAAGAATACCATGAGCTACGCAGTTCCATGTCATGGAACATAAAGGCATACTTTATGTCCGTTATAAATACGCAGTATGTCTTCTAAGTACTGGAGAGGTAAATGAAGATTGCAACAGTGTGTGGTAAACCAAATGCATTTAGCATCTCCCTTCTCTACGAGTGTAAGCTTGATAAAAGGTAACATGCAACTTCTGAGTAGGAAAAGGCACATACGACCCTAAAGTAAATTTGAGCTCTAGTAAATTGCATCCTCATCTTACGGAGTATCATCGAGGACGAAATTCCATTGAAGTTTCACTCCATCAGCCCATATGCACACCCATGGAGGCTCAAAGGAATGGTTCAGTGAGATTACTCTATGAACAAATTATTTTTCGCTTCCATAAAAATCTATAATGAACATTAATACATTCTTACATGGAATTCTATAGTAGTACTGAGCAGGTTTTTTTGTGTGTGTCTCAAACCAAATACTATATTCAGTTGTGCCCATTCCTCTATGCTAGCACGAGCCATCACATCATAGATTATTTTCCTCCTTTTTTTTTTTTTTGATAATCCACACCCGGAATTGAGAAAGGTGTAGCCCCATGTGATCAAACTCCGTCAGATTTATAGCAAATTAAAAACGGAAATGGTCAATCAAGAACTCAAAAAATGAGGGAATAAATTTTCTTGTACACGACAACAAGATCAAGGGGCCAACAACACTGCCGATCCTACACATGATAGTTGCACCCTTGATGAGGATGACAGCTCGTTTGGTTGCCACTGGCATCATTGCATCGTTTGCTCTGCATTCAAGGCATCAACATGGGTCAGAAGGGCGAGAGAGCACATTCATCTTCATTCCATTCCGTTCGTATACATGAACGTGGTGACCACGCCGAGGCCATCTTCCGGCTGGATGCCAGTGGCCAATGTCTCGCCATGTTCAGGCTCGTCTTTAGGAAGATTGATTTTGCTAAAACAATGATAAGCACGGGTATACTCGGTGTTGGTAATAATCATCAGTCGGACGGCTACGATGACACAACTTGAACAGGAAAGTTCACCAAAAGGACACGAGTTATGGTCAATTTTTTGACACAAGCACAATAGCACATGATGGTCCAGGATCTGAGATATTTCGGAGTTTGCACGTCATGATACCGGGCTCTCCAATCATGGTCTGTACAATTGGATCTTCTTGCTCTTTTTGACCGAGCAACGTAGGAGGCGGTTGCCTCTCAGCTTGGTATCAAACATTTTCCACCATGGATTTTTTAATTAGTACAGTGATGATTATGGAATTACTAGAATATATAGTTTGAGTGCGCAACACTCCCAGCAGGGAGACAGTTGCGAGGAGCACTAATTCTTCAAATACTATCAAGAGAAACTATAATTGATTGTTAAGATTTTGCATCATAACACATACGGAAATGTAATCACAAAACAAAATGTGCCCGTTTCATGCGTGGCTGTCTCCTATTCAACCCTGAGCCGACCTGGCGCGCCCGCCACCTCACCTTTCTACTGAAGTAGTGGCCCGTTCAGCAGACGGGATAGTTCACCTAATTTAGCGATAATATTCATCGATCATGAGCTAATCTTATTGATAACCAAGCCAAGTTAGGACCGTTGGTCCCCTGGCGTTCCATTTCAGAATTTTGAGCTCCCTCAGAACGATGACCGTTGGTCCCTCTTTAGGACGACGCTGACAGGCAAGTAGGCCATACTTTAAGCTCACCCCTTTGAATTTGATCGATGCTTTTCATTTGTTTTTTTTTAATCAAATGGGTAGCAGCATGCACAAGTGGTCTCCGAGTATCTCAGAGGCTTGAAATAGTTTATCATGCACCGTCCATTTTTTATTTTTCATTTGCAATCTCCCTTGCTGAAGCTGGTTAGTGGCCTAGTGGGGACCGCCGCAATGGGAACCAAATGTCATTGTCAGCGCTGATCGGATGTAGATACACTGTTGTGTGCTCTGGGTGCTGCAAAGTTGAGAATTCGTTTTCAAGTCGTGAAGCTCGTCTCGACGTGCGTACGTGGTCCATGCTGGTCCGATGCATAAACTACTGGAATGCTTCGCGGTTCGCGCTGAGTGCCCTCTTTTTCAGGCGAGGCGCTGGTATCATCACGAGCGCGGCGTCTAGAGATTCTGAATTAGCAGGAGGAGCTGCGGCCGCTGCGTTTCAGTTTTCTTCAGACCTGAGCTGAATCAGCTGGATTGCAGCGCGCTCACATGTGTGCCCCATAAGAAGACTTAAGCAAGAGTGTTAAAAGAATATTAAAGGGACTGATGGTATAATAACAAATTGAAATTCCTACGACGATATTCAGAGCAACGTGTCTCCTAGTAGTTAAAGCTGAAAGCAGAAGGAATTTCAAAGCTGTGGTTAATTTGACCGACGTGGATGTCTTCCCGTGAAGCCGCGTAGGTTTACCCCTATGCTACACGCTGCTGTTTTGCGGTCGTTTCGGCGCTGCAGTTTTACGGTCGCTTGGGCTGGCTCTGATCCAGATGGCTCGTGTGTGGGCCTGCTTTTGCGTCGTTTCAGCCCATTGCTCCTTTGGTTTGTCAGGCAGCCGTCCCGTATGCGGGCCTGCTCCTCCTTCGTCGGTCTGCCTACCATAGCCCAGTGAGAAGGCCATCGTCTACCACCTTGGACTTGCGCCATGACGAGCCGGTTCGTGTGTGGATCTGATTTATCGTCCACGCCATTCATCGCTATCGATTGTTAGGGCGAGTGGAGCAAGAAGGGCCATGGCCACGCATGGGGCGTGCCGGTGGAGCTGAAGTGCGACTGTATCTGACGGTGGAGCGGAAGTGCAACGATATCCTTTCGCGACGCAGTGGTAGGGGACCACGTGATGGCGGCAACGTGCTAGCCTCCTAGGAGCCGGAAGTGGCACACCCAGGGCTTGAGCACTATCAAAAAAGGGGTTATAGCGACACAGTCTAATTTAAAGTAGCGGCGGTTAAAAGAAAATCCGCCGTTATAATTAGATAAATATTTACAGCGACAGTCTAAAACATCATCCGCAGCTAAAGCCTATAATAGAGGTGGCCCAAAACATCACCCACCGCTAAATCTCATGTTAGCGGCGGCCCAAAATGCCACCCGTCGCTAAAAACTTCTCACACAGTCCATAGTCCACGGCCCATATAAAAATAAGACAACTCTAGCCTCCGGCCACTCCTCCCTTCTCTTCCTCCCCCAGCCACAACTTTCTCTCCCTCCTCCAGCCGCAACTTCTCTCCCTCCCGAGCCTCCCCCTCATCTGGCTGGCTAGCGCCGCCCTCACCACCCCGTCGCACCCTCATCCGGCCGGGCCTCTCCACCATGCAGCCCCCTTCACCGAGCGACGAGAAGGTCGTATCCGGGAGGCAAGGGGAGGCCAGACGACGCGGCGGTTCGGGAGTTGCCGCGACGATTGAGGCGGCCGCGGCGGCTCGGGCCTGCGGCGAGCCAGGAGGCGACCGCGGCAGCGCGGGAGGCGGACGCGGCGATGGGAGTCAGTCGCGGCGGCTCGGGCCCGTGGCGGTTCGGGAGGCAGCTGCGGCGGCGTGAGAAGCGGTGACGCCTTGCGTGCGCCCTCTCCCTCGAGCTCGGTGGCTCGATCCGGCGTGCGACGGCCAGATCCGGTGGTGCGGCGCCTCGATCTGGCCGGACACTCCCTCCTCGACAACCTACGCCGCACCTCCTCCTCCCTCCCTCCCTCCTTCATGCTCGTGGGCGAAGGCGGCGGCGACGGCGACGACCTCTACCAGATCTAGGCTCCCACGGGCCCGTGGGCTTTTTCTTTTTTTGGGTTGAATAGGTAGCAGCGAGTGAAGATGTCACCCGATGTTTCTATTATCTATTTAGCTACGATTGATTTCTTCTCAAAAACATCCGCCGCTATATCGTTTTATTTTTAGCTACGATTTCGTAGCGTAGCGACGGGATACCCTACCTGTCGCTACAGTGTCTTTTGATCTGCCGCTACAGTGTTTTTTTATGATAGTGGAGAGGCGGCGGTGCAGAAACAACATGGCGAGGATGGAGAGAGAAGGAGGGAGCCCGTTGGCTGCTGCGACGAAGTGATGGGAATTGGCGAGCTGTATGCGGCGGCGGGGTCACGATGCTGTGGACTCACGAAAGAGAAAAAAAAGACTCATGGTTCGGTCGAAGTTGGAGGGATTAGACGATAAGAACGGCGACTGCCTGCAAACGTGTGGAACAAATTGCCTCCACGTCGTTTGTTGATACTGAGTTACTGACTACCTCAAATCGACGTGCATGCAATAGACAACAGTCCAACAAGCAATGGACCAAGCCCACTCTACGCTCATGCTTTACAAAGCCCATACGACAATAGAAAAAGATTAGGAGCTAAATTGAAAGAAAACAATTTTCTAAGCTAATCTACTGCCGGCACTTGACAACGTAAGAAAATGCACCCGGGCCACATGAGCGCGGCGGAGCGCCAGTTTGGCTAGTAAAACCTGTTTGAAAAAAGGGCTGCGATTGCTCATGCGTTGTTCAACGATACGGACCGGGTATTCATGCCACCTCTGTCCATTGTCTTTTGTCTGACGCGCGTGTGAAAATGCGATGGGGTTCATCTGCACTTGTGCAGGGCTGAAACCATCCATATGGCCCAGCCGTTCCGTTCCCACACCACACGCCAGCCACGAGGAGACCGACGACGACGACAGATATTTCGCCCGGGCCAAGGTACGAAACTGGACCTGTCGTTGGCGAGCGGCCCTCCTCCGATCCCCCGCAAAACTCTTTTGGCCCGGGCGCGGCCACGGCTCGGCTACCACTTCACGCCACACGATTATCTCCCGGCGCAAACGTACAAAACCCGACCAGCCTTCTTTGCTCGCATCCATCCCTCTCCAGAATTCCTCCTGGCTCTGCTCCAACAACCTCTGCCAATGTCCGTCGCCTCCGTGGCCGCCCTCCGGACCGCCGGCTCCGGCCGCCGCTGCGGCGCGCAGACAGGCCTCAACGGTGGGTACTCTCTCCATCTCTGAATTGCAAGCCTACTCATCCGCCGTCTCGCGTTGTTGGAAGAAGGAAGTACACTGATCCTTGGGTGTGGCCACCATGGGCAGGGGGCAGGTTGTTGATGATGCAGAGGAGGGAGCTGGTGACCAAGGCCGGGACGATCGCGCTCTCCGTCTGCTGCTCATCGATGGCGACCTCCCCCGCTGCATCATCAGCCAACGGGTCGGCTCAGGGCCTGGAGATGCTGCCGTTCAAGGCGGACGGGTACAACTTCTGGACGTGGAAGGGTCGCCGGATACACTACGTCGAGCAGGGCCAAGGGAGGCCCGTCGTGCTCATCCACGGCTTCGGCGCCTCCGCGTTCCACTGGAGGTACAACATCCCCGTGCTGGCGAAGAAGTACAAGGTGTACGCCATTGACCTGCTGGGGTTCGGGTGGAGCGAGAAGGCGTTGGTGGACTACGAGGCCACCGTCTGGATGGAGCAGGTCTCCGACTTCCTCAGGGAGGTCGTCAAGGAGCCGGCAGTCCTTGTAGGCAACAGGTACTGACGCGATCAATTTCACGTCTTTTGACTAACTGTAATAAGCAGGAGCCGCATGATCTCACAACTCAAATGTGTGATGACGAGCAGCCTCGGTGGCTTCACGACGCTGTTCGCGGCGACCGAGGCGCCGGAGCTGGTGCGCGGCGTCGTGCTGCTCAACTCCGCCGGCCAGTTCGCCGACCCCGACAAGCCGGCATCATCCGCGCCGGCGGCCGAGGAAGAGGAGCAGGGTAACCCGTTGTCCAGGTTCGTCGTGAAGCCGCTCAAGGAGGCGTTCCAGCGCGTGGTGCTGGGCTTTCTCTTCTGGCAGTCCAAGCAGCCGGACAGGGTCGAGAAAGTCTTGAGAACCGTAACGTGCCTGAAACCAGATTATTTCCTGCCCCACCGATCGACATCGTCTTCTGATGAGACTTACTATTTCCTGTTCCGAAATGGGGGAAACCTGCAGGTGTACATCGACCCCCGCAACGTTGACGAGTACCTCGTGGGCTCCATCACGGCGCCGACGGCCGACCCCAACGCCGGCGAGGTCTACTACAGGCTGATGTCGCGGTTCATGTCGAACCAGAGCCGGTACACGCTGGACCGGCTGCTGGGGAAGCTGACGTGCCCGCTGCTGCTGCTGTGGGGGGACCTGGACCCCTGGGTGGGCCCCGCCAAGGCCCGCCGGATCCAGGAGTTCTACCCCGACACCGCCGTCGTGCACCTGCAGGCCGGCCACTGCCCGCACGACGAGGCGCCCGAGCAGGCCAACGCCGCGCTGCTCGAGTGGCTCGCCTCCATCGACGCACGCGCCGCGCCGGCCGAGACAACCCTCCAGGCCGCCGTCTGATCTCATCCATATCCATTAGCGATTTTTTAAGAGCATACACGGTCTTGATCTAGTAGTATAGTTTTCTCTGGGAAATGGATGCAAATTTTAGTTGTTCACCCATTGGAGAGCCGTGTTCATTTTCAACGGAGTGATCCGTGAAGCCGGATTTGACAGACACATTTTAAATCCTTATTAGTAACGAAAAAAACTTGATTGAAAAATCCATTCGGATGAAAAAAAAACTGCTCCTAAACCTTTGCGCAAGCCGTCTGATCACCACGAGGCGTTGAATCCATTGATCAAAATCCCCCAGCGCAGTCCCCGTCCTACGGCGCCCACGAAGCAGGCTTACAAGATTTTTATTGGGATCGTGTTTCTTCTTTATTGACACGTGATCACGGCCGTGTCGAGTCACCAATGCGTGTGATTTTCAACCTACAGTACTGGAGGCACATGAATTGTGGCGTCATTCTGTCCTGGTGCAGTAAAGCTGTCCTGGTGCCCTGTAGGCCGGGTGCCAGGCACGACAGATGGATCGGCTGGGTCGGGTGGGCCAGTGCGGAAATCAGAGCCGTCCGTTGGATGCGCTAGCATATACTTATAAACTCACTTTAGGTCTGCTCAGCGCCGTCAGCCCGAGCGAGCCGCCGCCAACCATCCCTCTCGCCCCTCTCTCTCTCTCTCTCTCTCTCTCTCTCTCGTACCCTTTGTTGCCTAGGGTTTGGTTTCTTTCTGTGTGGGATGCGGACCGGAGAGATGGCGCGTGCATCGGGAAGGGAAGAGGGGTTGCGTGCGGCGGTGAGCCTGGCTGCGACCGGGGAGAGCATGATTGATTTGACGCCGCACTGTTCCCTTCGGTGCTTCGCTACATCGAACTGTTTTTTCATTTTGGATTCACCTCGTCGCAATTACTAATGGCTCGTTTTTCTGCAGCAACAGCAGGAGGCTCCGTACTGGATCAGTAGTTAGCCTCTTCGCTGTATTAATCCGGTTGGAAGAAGCGGCTAGATCTGTGGTGTGCGACAACCGTAATCGTAGATATTTTTAGGCTGATCTGTTTTTCCTCGCCGTGTATTCGTGATGAGCTCGTACCTTTTTCTCTCCTTGATTCTCTCGCCTTGGGTCACAGAAAGAGGAGGCGAAAAGCAAGTAGTAGTAGCCTTCTGCATCTCTGACAGAACTGCAGAGTTACATCTACCTTTCACGTCATGTTCGGTAAGCACGCATACTCGCGTATTTGGAATACAGATTTTCACTTTAATTTGGATTTATTTATAGATCGAGTATACCGGTCGTGCGTTGATTTGGAAAGACGGTTCCCTCTGAGAACAACAACTGGGGTGTAAATGGAGAGCAAGGCTGAATTGGTGACGTACGGGACCCCATTTCCATAACCCAATTACGATCCCTCAGACTCCACTATTTGGGAGTGCCAAATGCTTCGATGTCGTGGCTCTGGACGCAATCTCCTAGAAGGATTTGTTCGCAGCGACGCTTCTCACAACATACTCCAGTAAGGATCTTACCCCGTGACACTTTACTGCACATAAATCCAAGGACATGGTATTAACACATTGTTGACGTGCAGGCACTGCAATGAGATTAGGGTTCTGAAATGTTTCAACCCAGCAAGGAATTGTCATTTACTTTTTAAGTTATCGTGGCTTGCTGTCATGTGAGATTGGTTCGAAAGGATTTACTTGAGCACGGTAAATATCATACACGCTACACACACTTTGAGATGCTAATAAATAAACTAGTACTATTATTCTTCGTCATTCTAGTTTTTTTTATGAGTACATTTTTTGTATTTTCTAATCTGGGTCATTGCGACCAATTCACTAGTTGGGACCGTACCGTGTAGCTTATAGGTATTATTAGCTGAATCTCTTTGTTTACAAACAATACTTAGGTCAGTCTTTATGGGAGTTTCATTGATATTAAATATAGTAACATATCAACAAAAAGAATTACATGGCACTATAATTAAGATGAAAGAGTGAAAATGGATTTCATTAGGATGAAACTCATTTGGCGTTGTTTCATATGCATGAAACTCCATTAACACTCTCATTGAGAGTATAAAGTTTCACCCAACATATTTCAACCAATCTCAACACACTAATTTTTTTTTATTATAACTTACCTATGAAATCGTGAGATAAAACTTTGCATTGAGAGAGACCATTTCATCATTCAAAACAAATCTCTAAAATTGATGTGACACTTTAGAAAACTGTGAAATAAAACTATGGATTGAGACTAGCCTTAGAAACATGAGTATGCATGGTTCTATTGGAAACGTCAGTGGAATGATTTAATTTGAAGCAAAGCGAAGAAGTCTTATGGGTTCATGGGCTTTGTAGTTTGAGAGCTTATTTGTACCCATCAGCAAAAACAGGACCTAGAAAAAACGGAGTAATTATAAAACAGATAGTAAAGAGTTTAACTTAGCACGTCTAATTTCATCTGTTACCAGCCATAAACCAATTTAAGAGTGTAGTTTCATAATTTTGTGTGGTTAGAACACCATGCATTAATGAGTTATAATCTAGTGAACACATGATGATTATAAAAGAGTAAAATGCATTAACGGTCCTTGAATTTATTTTACTGTGTCATATAGGTTCATAAACTTGCAATTTGCATAAGCATGTCCCTTCACTTGTCCCACGGGACAAGTTTAGAGATGTCTTTGTGCAATTTACAAGTTTATGGCCCTAGATGACACCTTGGAACATGTTTAAGCACTGCTAGTGTATTTGACTTATTGTAAAACAATGTTCCTATATAGAAACCATAAGAAATGATAGTAAGAAATTCATCCATAACAGCCTGTGTGCTCTTGATTTTTGTTAAAAAAAAAATGAACATAACTGAGTTAAACCAAATATCCATCCACAACAACTGATATGCATGCTTTCATATGTATTTTGCTTGTGAAGAAATTCATCCATAACAGCCTTGGTGTCCTTGTTCTTTTATAACAAGGAGAAAAATATATAACAGTTTTAAACCAACAGATATCCATCAACAACAGACATAGCATGATTTCATTTGTAATTTGCCATATTTTGCTTTCATTCAGCAATGATTTGTATTTGTAATGTGATGGCAGCTATCATGTTTGCTTGTATGCTCTGCTAAGCTGGCAGTGGATTATCTTCAGAAAACATGTAAATTTTGCGAGTTGGTCGCTATAAATTGTTCCAATAGGCATAATACGTTTTTGTTCGCCTGTATTTTTCTCTCGCGCAGGCGTTTGCATATGTTAAGATTATTTTGCAAACCAGATACACAAACTGAATTTCTTGCAGACGAGGATATATAAATGGCAGCCACAATACGGTTCAGCCATATGGAAGGGAATAACATTTAGTATTTAGATAATACGAGTGACATAGCAAGCTGATAACATTAGTTTAGGACTACACAAAACAACACGCGAAGACCTCCAAAAGCTCAGGGAGCACAACTACATGTCAAGTCAGTCCTCCCTCTGACGCACCGGCTCTAGTTCTCCGCACCTGCATCCTGATCGCCGAACTCGATCTCCTCCATGGCGTACTCATTCGCGTAGTACTGGCGAAGGATATCCTCCTCCTTGCCCTTCATGCTCTTTATGATAGCGGCGGCCTCACCCCAGGCTCCGAGGGCTAGCTCTCGCTCGACGGGATCGTCCTTGTACAGCTCGCGGATGTCCTCGTTGCTCAAGGCGGGGAAGAAGGTAGACGGATGAGGACGCTCCGCCCGAAGCTTGATGATCCAGTCGATGTACCCCTGCTTCACCTTCACGAGCTTCGTCCTTCCTGAGCTTGACTTACCCTCCGCCTCCATCGCCCTCTTGACCAGCCGAACCCTAGAACAAACCTAGATCTGGATCACAAGATTGCGGCGGCTGAAACTGGCGGCTCCTGGACGACGAGGGGAGAGGGGGCCGGGGGCGCCTCCAAATATATCGGTCATACAAGATAATTAATATTCTAATGATTAAAGTATTTATAAGTGAATTATCATAATTTAATAGTGTCTTTTAGCAAATACAACATTGAGTAGTATTGTAGAGCAAATGCCAACATTGAAACATGTCCATAAGCAAATTATATTAAAAAAATTTCACATTGGATTTTCTCGTTGCTGATGAAAAAAGACGTGATTTTTGTACCTCTACGGGGGCGTCCCCCACTTTATCTGACGGTGGGAGAGATCACTGCAGCCTGGAGATTGGAACGTGGGATTGATTGCCTACATGTGAAGGCAGCAATCAAAACTTAATCGGATCCAACGTGGCAACTTTGCGGGCACGAGAAAGGTAAAATTCAAAAATAAACTCTGACTCCGTCTGGCTATTACTGACCCCGCCTCTTAGGGATGGCAATGGGTACCCATCACCCGATACCTGATGGATTTTTACTCTATTAGGGTACTGGTTTGGAGCTCTTTTTCTCCCCATGGGTTAGTTAATGGGTCATTTTCATCATCCATTGGGTTAAATGGGTATGGGGTCATTCTCTTTTGACCTATACCCATTTACCCATAGGGTCCCACAAATTCAATTGATATGTAGATTCTAATGAATTTTTTGAATATTAGTGTCACATTGAGCTCTTTCTAGGAACTATATTATATAAGAAACTATTATCAATTGTAAATGTTATAAAGATGTTAATATTGAGTATTATATGTGTATGTTTCGAGTGAATATTTTATATTAATTATATTAAATATGGATTATATAGTATTAATTGGAGACTTTTGTGCTACTTATTAGCGGGTATGGGTAACCCAATGGGTAGTCAGACCCACTTGAATATGGGTATGGAGAAAATTTGAGACCCGAAGTGGGTATGGATGTAGGAACTATATCATATAAGAGTTCAGTTCACTACCTTTAACACGTGTTAGAGTTTCTGGTCGTCATGCCTCAGAAACGCAACTTCACCTATGGGCATGGCATCGAGTGCGCGCGTCTATGGATGTCGCATAACAAATGCGGGTAAGGATTTCGGGGATTTCATTAGTATAACATTTAATCCTGGAGCCGTCTGCAATTTGTTTCAATTTATGAGTTGGATGATCTGAATAACCCTAGCGGTGCCGCTGGTAAATAGGTTGTTTAAAAAAAATGTGGCATACTGACTACCCTCGTGAATCCAACCTGGTGTGGCGCAGCACTCTTGTATAATGTGCCCGATATCCTCTCTAATGCTAAGCCACTTATGTGGAACTGATATCCAGACTTGAAAACCGTTGCTGCTTTTTAACCGATTCGTGATGAAAAGCTCTGTTTCCTCTGTAATACCTCTGAACCTGCCAAAGGTCGTGAACTGAACTCTTACCTGACTCGCCTATTACTTGTTAAAATCTGCAATTTTTTCGTGTTATGATAAACTGTGGTGTGCTGCATACCTGAACCTGAATATCCATGCTCCTTATTCAACAGTATTTATATGCAAGCTACCTATAAAATGGACTCATATATCTTCTTGACAGTACCCATGCTCATTCTGTGCATTTCCAGGGTCACATCTGGGGCAAGGCCATTGGAGACAACAGAAAACCCAATTATTCCAACAATAAATGATGCATGTCCTGCAAGGCACGCAAATTCCTTATCCGCCACTGAAAAAAGTTACACTTTCCAATTAACCACTCATTTTTTTGATTTTTCTTATCAACCACTCATCTTATCTTTTGTTCCTTAATAACCACCACCATCCATTTCATAACTTAACGGTGTTAAGTAGAGAAGGAAAAGACTCAATTGCCCTTGGTTACAAATTTATACTAAAACTGATCTGGTAGCCATTAACTAGACAAAGTGTCTATTTGCATGTATAATTTTTTTTGGTAGGGTTTGACCATAACCGACAACAACAATAATATCAAATTTTTTTTTGAATTGCTAAACATACCAGCATATAAATTGGTAATCAAGCACTATATATCATTATATAGATGGTCATCAAGCACTATACAAAAGTATACCAAAAGCACCATACGTTTCTAAGCCTATACAGATGGTCCTTAGTTTACCACAACTACTATACAATTTGCATGCACCATTACAAAAGCAGATAAGTTCGCATGCACCATTACAAAAGCACCATAAGTTCGCATGCACCATTACAAAAGCACCACCTCCACATAACAACACTATAAACTGAGCCGCCTTTTGCTTCTGGTAGACATTGCAGGACTTGCCGTTTCTGATTTTTTGCTTCATGTACCCATTGCAGGGCTGTCCATCACAACTGGTTCTAGCTTTTTCTTTGTCTTTCCCTTAGGTTGCACCTTGCCTTTGGCCTTTTGCTTAGCAGCAACCCTTGTTTTTTGAGCACCAGTAGTAACATGTTGTGCGTCACTTGAAAGTGCAACTTGATAGTCAATACAAAGGGACTCAGCTAACCTTGGCGGGAAAGTAATACAAGTTGTTGGTGCATCCCCACTAAAAGGAATAATGCTATTGTCACTTGATTCATTATTTGTTCTCTTCCTCTTCTTTGGCGGTCCCCTATATACACAAAAAAAAAGATTCTTAAGAAAAAAGAGAAATGAAAAACAAGAACATATGAATTACCTCACAGCCATCATCGCTGCAATGTCATCAGGGTCACCTTCTTTGCAATTATGCCAATGATGGCCATACCCTTTACATATGGGGCATTCATGCTGCCCTTTTCTCCTTGTGGTGTTGCTCTTGCCCTGAGTGCAACTTCTATATCTTTGGTTCTGTCTCCTCCCGGCTACGGATTTTAAGAGTGGAGGATGCATGAAGAATCCATGACTAGATTTTGGCCATTGAGATTTGTCATCAAGAGCAAGGATTAATTGAGTGTATGCTGCCTGAAACTTGTCAACAGAATAAAACAAGTCCACATAATTTTCTAGATCTTTATTGTCAAGTGAGGTGATGAATGCTATGGCATGAACAAAAGGAATGCCTGAAACTTGCCATTCTCTACATGAACATGTCTTTTCAGTTAACTTGACAACAAACCTGATGCCACTGCCACCTATTACTGAAATTTCGCCAACTTCATTAGAACATTTGACCACTTCCATATTCCTACTTCTTTCCTTTAATTTCTTGATTATATGTGGCAGGATTATACCTTCTAACTTCCTACTAACTGTTCTCTGTTGCTCCTACTTGATCATAAGTAGTTGTCTAATCTTATCCATGAAATCATCTAAGTTCAAACTCTTGTAGGGTTTTATCCAACTGTTGAAGCTCTCAGCCAAATTATTGGTCACATAGTCTACCTTGGAACGTGTTGAGAATTGGCACCTCCTCCACAATCTAGTGTGAGATTTCCTTAGATAGTCCAGAGCAGCCGGTTTTGCTGCCTCCATTGCAGCCCAATGCTTTTCAAAGAAATGTGAGTGCCACGAGTATGCTGCAGCCCAAAGATGGTCAGCAAACACCTTACCACTCCATCTCTTCTTGAAATTTTGGACCAAGTGAAACATGCATTCTCTATGCTCAACATTAGGAAATGTTTCTTTCACTCCTGCAATCACAGCCTCCCCACGATCAGCGCATATTGCTAACCAAAATGGTGATCCAATTGCTTCACGTAGCCTTTGCATGAACCAAATCCAATTATCATTAGTTTCTGAATCCATAACACCAAAAGCTATTGGATACATCCAGTTATGCCCATCGATAGCTACATCCACATCCAATTGACCCTTAAACCTGCCCATCAAAAAAGTGCTATCTATTGCCAAATATGGTCTACAACCAGTAAGAAATTCATTAATGCAAGGTTTCAACGTAAAAAAGGACCTTCCGAATCTAATCTTGTCCTTTATAGTGTGATGATCTATGACTACAAGACTACCAGGAGATGATTCTTCTATTGCAGCCTTAAACCTATAAAGATTATCAAAGCTGCTGTCCCAATCACCATACAACTAATTTAGTGCAAGTTGCGTACCCATGTAGATTCTTTTGTAATGAACCTTCACCTTGTGGTCATCTTTAATTCTCCTCTACAATTCCTTTGCTCCAAGAGTAGCATCCTTAATGAGCCAATCCTTGACTTTCTCACAGACCTAATATTTGGTTGCATTCTTTACCCTTTTAGCTCTTCTTCTACTAGTGCAATCATGAGTTGTAGGGTTCTTCTTCACCTAAACAAATGATACATACCAAATTAGTTAAGACACAATTAAAAAAATCTGAACAGGAAAAGAGAAAAAAGCAGGAAGTGAACAATGTCATTACCTTGACAGTTACTTTATCAGTCAGTGTAGATGCATGTATTCTCCAAGGACATTTATCTTCAAATTTCCTTGAACAATAGGCTCTATACCTACGAGGTTCACTCTTTTCCATGTTAAGATAGGTGCTGCCTACTGTCATTGGTGGGTCTTCTTTATCATAATCCATATTTGCAACATTATCTGGCAATGAGTCCTTTCCTACCAATTCCTCCTCTTCCTCAAAATCAGAACACGAATCAGCCCCATCTTCCTCATCTGAACTTATTACATTATCCTCAGGTATTGGATCGGAATCATGTCCAACAGCAACAATAATAGCATCTACAGGCTCCTTGCCTAAGTATATGGCCTCCTCATCAACACCAACATGCTCATTCTCTGGTAATGGGTTGACTAAGTAGTTGTCCTCATCTTCTTTGGTCTACGCTTCATCTCTATGTCCTTTCCCAAGTCGTGAATAAGGCCACTCAGTGACAAGTTGTGGAGCTTCCTCTAAAGGATCATAGTACATAATTGTCATGGATACAACTTTGGTCTCAACATGTTTGTTAAACATTGATTGCAGATCTTGATCTGTTTTAACCTCTGGAAGTGCATTTAAACTTTCATCAAAGTACTACACAATCACAACCTCCTTATACCATGGTGGAAATTCGTCTACAAGTGATTCAATAAAATCCTTGAAATTTGTTGTATCTGCATCTACAACCTTTGTGAAACTATAACAAATCAAGTCTTGTCTATCTCTTGTTTTATTGCCAACAAGTTTAATTCTTAGTAAATAGCTCGAATTAGGGTCCATCCTATGAATCAGTTATGCAAGAAAATTAAAATGTATCCCTATATAAGAGCAAAGATAGACATTGTCTTTATATACGGGAGAACATACCCATCGAGATAGCCAATGAGCCGGACCCGTCATCTCTTCCTCGTCTGTGACATCCCCAGCCACAAAAATGTTGGTTAAGATAACACCATGTTAATTTGCTGCTTAATTCAAAATTTCAAATAAATAATGTGTCAAAGAAAAAGGGGAATTAACTTGAATAGAAATTCCACTAATTGGCCAAATAGTAGCTTTTCAAAAACCTGGCAAAACTCAATGGAAGTGTGTCCATATTTTTGCATATTCCAGCAGGGCATATCAAGAAAGAATTTTGGGGAATTTACTGGAATTTTTAATAAAGGTTAACCCCCCTAAAAAAATTCCCTAAGTGCAGAAAAAGCACCTATGTTCCAGGAATTTTAGTTAATTCTCCAGAGGGAATCTCGACGGGGCCACAAAAGAAAAGTTGGCAAGTCGGATTTGCTGAACCCGCACAAAAATTTGCTAAGGATTTGCAGCAACGTAATTGGAGAATTTAGCAAATTACCGAACACTGTTCTAGTCAATCGAGGTCAACCCCTTCCTGTCCTTGAGCCGTTCTCCGATCGACACCGCCGTCCTCTCCCGCCGGCCACCGCGCGCTCTCTCTCTCCCTTGCCCATTCCGGCCACTGCTCCGCCTGCCAGCGCTGTGCCACCGGCGCCGCCTTGAAGGCGACCACCGTCGAGCCAACCGCCTGCTGCCAGCTCGCCCCCGCTCTCTCTCCCCCCTTTTCCCGGTTATAAGCGCCCGGCGGCAAGAGCCCCTCCCCGCGCTCCCGGTAAGTAACCGCCCCCCCCACACCTTCCTTTACCCTCTCGCCCCACTCCAGAGGCTCCCGGCCCCTACATCTCCATCGCCGACGAAAGCAGCGGCGGGATTTCGAGCCGCGCCTCTGTTTTCGGCCGCCATGATCGCCACCCCGTCGAGCTACGCCTAGGCCGCCTCCCGTCCGCTCCTACCTCCTCAAATCGTTGCGCAAGGGTCTCCCCTGGCAGTTCCCTAACCCGCTCCCCCTCTGCCGCAGGGACCTCGCCGGAATCGGTAAAGGAAGTAGCCGCCGCCGTCGGATTCTTCCCCACCCCGCCGACGAGACCCCCCTTCCGGCCCTCCCCGTCGCCTAGCTCCCCCACGCCGTCAATCTCCACACCGAGGTGATGCTCTCCCTCCACTCCCCGACCCTTCTCGCTCGCCGTGCTCGTCGCGCAACGCCGCCGTACCCCGCCTCTGCTCCGCCGCTCGTCGCCGGCCGTCTCCGGCGCTTTCCGCGGGGTACCCACCGGACCCACGAGGTCGCCGTGAGGTGCTGAACATGTGGGCACACGAGGTTGGCCGGGCCGCGCTGCTGGTTTGGCCGCTGGCCGGGCTCGCCGGCACCGGCCACCGCGCGCGCGCGCGCGCGCCCGCGAGGGTTTGAAATCGCTGGGTGGCAGTTCTGTAAATTGCCCCCAACTTTGCTAAAAAACTTCAAAAATTCATAACTCAAAAAATAAAAGTCCAATGAGCATGAAACCAATTTTGCTGGATTCCTAAAATCTTCCTCTACCAGAAAAACAAGATGAGATCCAAGGTTATGCAGTAGGTTAGTAGAATTAAATCACCAAAGTTAGGACCTTGCTAAGAGTATTAAATTAATAATTCAAAATCTACAACTGATAAAATCATGGGATTTGGTCAGTAAGCACTTCATGTCATTCCTAAACTTTCTGCTAAAGCACATTTCCATCTTTTATGCAAATTTTAGTGTTATTGCATAATCCCCATTTTTAGTAAATAAATTTCTATAAATGCTTGGGTAGGATTTTAAATTCTGAAATTTTGCATTCCTACTCTTTGAGCATTTCTACATAAGTATAAAATCTCCATGAAAAATGTTTGGGCACCATCAGTGTGCTTTTGGCTGTTAAGGTTACTCATTCCTAATTAACTTGAGAATTTCAATATAATTGTTGCCTAATATATGCATATGGTTATTATTAGTGGTAAATCCATCCTTGGGTCAGCCCATGCGACATGTTAATCTTGACTTACAGTGAAGTTATGATTTTCTTTTGCATAATAATGATTCACAATTAATGTGTATATTTAGATTAGTCAGGGCTACAATTAAAAATGAACATGTAAAACTCTCGGAGGTTGCAATTAACCTTGCAAAATAAAATTTCTATGTTCTCTGCATAGGTAGTTTAATTGGGAAATGGGCCCTGGGTAAGTGGGAAGTCAAGGAGCCTTGCATGTTTGCTAAGTGGGCCTCGATGGCGTACTCGTAATTGGATATAGGTGATATGCTCATTTATTACTATGCCTCCCATTTCCCTAATTAGAAGTTTGTCCCCTGAAAGTTAATAGTTGCCAGAGTGTGGTACAAACATGTCATCTCATGCATGAACATCATTCCATCAAATCCTATTTATTGAGGAAGTGTCATGCATCATCGTCCAACTCCTGACCATGCATTGCACTGCATTGACTAGGGAACGAGACTGGGAGCAAGGACGTGGCAAGCAACCCTGAGGAGCCCGAAGTTGAGCTCAACCCCGTCGAAAACTTTAACTACGATCACTCCCAAGGCAAGCCCCGGTGCACACCTACTGATTTCCGAGTTCTTTTATTTTGTCACCATGGAGGGATATTGTATTGTGCATTAGGTATAGGGCTTGGATGGAAACCCACTTGCATACACAAACTGTGACCTATACTTAGTTACGTCAGTAAGCCTTTCGTTAGCAACTGCTAGGCTTAATTTAGTGGAGTCAACGGTAGGCTATGGGATCACTTTATTCAATCATGATCCATGTGAAGAATAAAATTGGTTAAAATTTGGGGAACCTATCGTTGCAACCACGCGGACAAGTATTGAACAGTACCAAGTGCATACCTCTATATGGGAATTGGTAAACCTAGTAACTTGGGCGCCGTATTGTTGGACGGTATTACTCATCGATCCAGAGGTGATGTGAATGGCACGGTGGATGCACGGGTAGAGGACCGCTGGAGAGTGCACGGGTTAAGCCCCGGATACGAAGTACTGTATCGCGGGGAGGACGTGTACTCGGGATCGATGGCCCCGGATCGACTTTATCGCAACCTCGTGAATGGTGGCCATACGTGTTCTTAAATGATGCGTATGTCGTGCATTTGGGTTATTCTCCTGCAGGATGTAAATCAATTCGAATTGCCGTCTCTCGCGGTCATGAGTATCGCTTGTTCGAGCAGTGGCAATTACACTTAAGTAGAGAAATTTGTCTAGGATGCTGATATTTATTTACTCTATGGGTACAAATTGCTATGTTGTATTGTTCTGTATATTTGAACAGTCTTAGCAGCTAGCTAGGGTCCACTAGAGTTCTTTTTCCGCAACAAGCAATTAAAATCTTGGTTAAGAAATAAGCATCGCAACATAGAATTAAGAGGCGCTTTTACGCAAATATCAAACAAACCTGGTCGGCCCCCTGCATACTAGAAGTCGGTTTTAGTAAACCCCTTTTGGACGGGTAAGTCTTGCGGAGTATGCTAGATACTCAGGCTTTGCGATTATGTGATTTTTCAGGTTTGCCTCAAGCAACTTATTGCGATTGCTGTAACAAAATTGTGTGGGAAGGCGAGGAGCCCCAGAATTGGACCATTGAATGGGTCCCTGGCTCCCCTAATCAAGACAAGTGAGCCACTACCCTAGGGCCGGCGTGGCTTGCTTAGGCTTGGCGGAGTGTTTGTCGTATTCCCCACCTCCGCATAATTATGAAATATGAACCAAGAACATATGTATAATAATGTAACTCAATTTGCTTCCGCCATGACTCTTGAGCTGTAATATTATACCCTTAATGCTGTATCTCTGTAAATGATGGATGTTCTGTGTGAATGCTATGTATGGTTACTTCGTTAACCATCTCCCGAGGCGATCCTGTACGGCACACTCTATACTTCGGTATAGGGTCGTGACAGCTGGTATCAGAGCCGACTCGGGATAAGCATCACACCAATGAACATTTTAAAAGACCTAAACAACCCGTTTTACGCCGCACGGTGAGGTACGAGCTAGTAGTGCCCATATAAGGACCTTATTAGTAGATGGCAAAGCTAACCCTGGGTTATGTTTGTTAAGTTACTCGCCTCTACGGATTCTTCCCCGAAGGTATGTGTCTGTGCGCGGATCGGTTGCGCAAGAAACACCGAACGCCTTCCGGGTGGGCAAAGACCTGGATTTTGTTTGACGCGCGGACCGAGTGCGCTTAAATATCGGCTGCCTTCCGGGTGGGCAAATACCTGGACATAACTGTCATTGTTATTTTGGCTTGTTTCTTTTGGATTTGATGTATTGTTTCTGAAATGGATCTATTGCAGATATACTAACCACGGGTAGATCGCTTAGAAACGTGCGAGAAGCGTGCGTGCCATCGGACGGATCGATCTATATATTCGGTCAAGGTTTTCCTTTGTGAGGACGTAGGAAATCGGCATATTGAGCATTTGGCATTCATGCATACCACATGCATTTATCTTTACCAAATTATGTAAAAGGTCACAATTATCACAAACATGTGAAATAATCAAACTCCGGGCGACTGCGAATCCCTAGGGCGCTTAAAACGAAAGTTCGAATTTAATTGGGACGAACTCTGCCAGGAAAGTCAGTCCCACAAAAAATGAGCATAACTTCCTCGATTTTAATCCGACGAAGGCGAATAAGTAGCCGTTGGAAAGCTAATGTTTTCCCCTACGAGTTTGGTATAGTGGGTTTGTCTCAGAAAAATCTGTAAATGGGGCGGATTTTGCAAAAACAGCAAGCTTTCGGAAAGTCAGCAGCAGTCTCATTTCTGTCCTCTGTTTTTGGGATGATCATAACTCTCGGAGATGTTATCGGTTAGGGATGGGGGAGCATGTGTTGGAAAGGTACTGAACTCCTCTACAATTAACAAAAAGGGATCAAAAGGTTAAATGGTACAGAAGCGACGTGTTTTTGCTCATCCCTGCAAGTTACCCTGTCGATCGTAGAACTGCATCGTTCTCCCTCCCACGGGTTGGACACCCTACGTTTTTTTTCCCTTAACCGTCAATCCTTATGCCACTTTGGACATGTATGCTTAAAGGGATATTAAGTTTTGACTCATCCTCGCAAAACTTATTCCGACAGATGGTGGACGACAAGCTCCCGAAGGACTACGAGCCCCTTCCCGCACGCATTCTCGAGTTGGAACGAGAGCGTGAGGCGCTGCAGCTCGCACTTGCCGCCCGAGACGCCCAGCTCGCCACTCGCGATGCGGAGATCGCGATCCTCAGGGGCAAACTGCACACTAGCGAGTTAGAGCGGGCGGACCTGTTCGAGCAGCTCCATGACGCTCAACTTATCATCGAGGGTGACGCTAGCGAGCAGTTGCAGGAGCAACTGAACCAGCGTAATGCCCAACTCACTGCTGCCCAAGAGGAGATCTACTCCCTTCATGGCCAGGTTGACGCCCTCTTGGAGGAGCGAAGCGAGCTCCAAGCTCAACGCGAAGAAGCCCAAGATGCGAGGGATGTCATGGAAGGGAACCTCAACGACGCACATGTCATCATCGCACAACAAGAACAACTTATTGGGCATCTCCAAGTTGCGAATGCCCAGCTGAACGCGGTTCTTAATGCCCAGCCACCCATGCCACTCGCGGTGATTCCCCCAGACGACGCCGACTTGAGTGAGGACGGTGACTCCGGCGTTGACTATGAGGCGCCCCCTGGACCGGGCGACATGGAATGGGAGTCCGATGGTAGCAGACACACCGAGTGACTGAGGCGTAGTAGGTCGTGTAGGGTAGAAGCTCGTGAAGACTTTGTGCTCGTATGTGGATAGTGCTAGTAGTGCTAGGTGGTGTTGTAACCGAAAGCTCTTCCAGACCACGTGCTATCACGAGGTAGTAAGGGAACATAAGGATTTCCATGTATTGGAAGACGTGTCGCATGTACCCATGGTTTGATCATAAGTATGTTGCCTATGTTGTTGAAACTAGTGGAATCCAAGTGACCACCCGTAAATTGCACCGTGCACTGTCAACAGTTCCGTTATGAGCAGTTAAAATGTTATTGTTGTCACTGAATTACAGGCTTATTACCATAATGTTGCAGGCGATAATCGGGCTAATATGCTTTACCACTGTGACAGATGGTGCAAACCCGCCGTGGTGGAGAGAACCCCGGTGAGGCTCCCGGTGCCTCCAACGCGGGGGGAAACCAGCCGCCACCCAATGCTCCGCCCATGACGCCGATGGAGCAGCTCATCCACAATCAGAACGAGATGTTCCGCATGTTCATGGAGAACATGAATCGCCAAGGAGCTCCCGGACCACCACCGCTGCAGCCCCGCGAATCGTCCTATAGCGACTTTTGGGCAACTCATCCGCCCACATTCGGCGAAGCTGGTGATCCGCTGGAAGCGGATAATTTCATTCGCACTCTAGAATCGAAGTTTGCTCTACTCCACTGCACCGACCACCAGAAGCCCCTCTTCGCAGCGCAGCAACTCCGCGGTTCCGCAAGTGCTTGGTGGGCAAGCTACACCACTGCTCTTGCCCCTGGCCACCAAGTCACTTGGCCGGAATTCTGCACCGCCTTTCGTGCACACCACATTCCGGCCGGTCTTATGAAGCGCAAGTTGCAAGAATTTCTCAACCTGAAGCAAGGCGCGGGAACTGTGCAAGAGTACGCACGGAAGTTCAACTACTTGGCTCAGTATGCGTCGTATCATGCCGACACGGACGAGAAGAAGAAAGATTGTTTCCGTTCGGGCCTTACCCCGAAGCTGCAAGACCGTCTAGCACAAGTTACCGCAGGGTCATTCAACGACCTAATAAGTGCCGCCATTGTGCAAGAAGATGCCATCCGTGCTAATCAGGAGGACAAGAAGAGGAAGCGTGCTATGGGAAGTTCGTCCGGATCCGCACTGCCCAAGTACAGGCTGGCAATCACCTCCCCGACGGGGCAGAAGTTCCGAGCTGCGCTACCGCCAGGAGGAGGGCCTCGTCCGACCTACTCGCAGCAGCACTTCCATTCCCGTGGAGGCAACCTGCAGCCCTCCGCTGGTGCCCGCCCCCCGCAGCAGACTAATCAAGTTGTGAAGCACAACACCCCGCAGCCATGCTACAACTGTGGCCGAACCGGCCACTTTGCCAAGGAGTGCCGCTTTCCGAAGCGCAACCAGGGAAACAACAACAACTCCAACCCCTCTGGAAACGTCAACAACCACCCCAGCAATGGTAACAACTACGGCAACAATGGGGGTCGTCCCCAGTCTTCTGCCCTTACCCACAAGAATGGCCGAGTCAATTATACCACGGTCGAAGAGATTCAAGTCGGAGAGCCCGTTCTCGCGGGTACGTTCTCGATCAACCAACACGCTGCCATGGTTCTCTTTGATTCAGGAGCAACGCATGATTTTATTAGTCAAGCATGTGTAAATCATCTGAAAATCACCCCCACCACTACGGGAACCCCATACATCATCACATCCCCCGGTGGGAAAATAAGAACTCACCTTGAGTTGAGAAAAGTGCCACTTAAGTTAGCAGGCAACGTGTACCCCGCTTCGTTAATCATCTTAGATGGTCAGGGTATTGACATAATTCTTGGTATGAGGTGGATGACTAAACATAGAGCCGTCTTGCACATTGAATCCCGGGAGGTCCACTTGAACTCACCCCTCTATGGTCCGTCCATTCTGCGGTTGCCGAGTCCTAGATTGTCCATTCCTCAAGTGTGTCATGCTGAAGGGAAAAAGTTAGAGGATATTCCGGTGGTACGTGACTTCTCCGACGTGTTCCCAGATGAGTTACCAGGAATGCCTCCGGACAGAGACGTCGAGTTTAAGATTGAACTCCTACCCGGTACGGCGCCTATCTCTCGCAGGCCGTACAAGATGGCCCCTAATGAGTTAGCAGAATTAAAGGAACAGTTACAAGAGCTTATGGACAAGGGCTACATCCGACCGAGTTCATCTCCCTGGGGATGTCCCGCCCTCTTTGTGAAGAAGAAAGACCAGACCCTACGTCTGTGTGTCGACTACAGGCCCCTGAATGCTGTAACCATTAAGAACAAGTACCCTTTACCCCGAATTGATATTCTGTTTGATCAGCTTGTTGGTGCTAAAGTTTTCTCCAAGATTGACCTCCGATCCGGTTACCACCAAATAAAGATCCGAACCGAAGACGTTCCAAAAACTGCCTTCTCCACACGTTATGGTCTTTTCGAGTATCTCGTCATGTCTTTTGGTCTCACTAATGCTCCAGCCCATTTCATGTATTTGATGAATTCCGTGTTCATGCCAGAGTTGGATAAGTTCGTGGTCGTGTTCATCGACGACATCCTTATATACTCCAAATCCGAGGAAGAACACGCCGAACACCTCCGCATTGTCCTGCAACGACTCCGAGATCACCAGCTTTACGCCAAATTCAGCAAGTGTGAATTTTGGCTAAAGCAAGTTCCATTCTTGGGTCATATCATCTCCGTAGAAGGGGTAGCCGTTGATCCTGCCAAGGTAGAAGACGTGTTGAATTGGAGAGCTCCGAAATCGGTCCGGCAAATTCGCAGCTTCCTTGGCCTTGCTGGATATTACCGGAAATTTATTCCCAACTTCTCAAGCATTGCCAAGCCTATGACCAAGTTGCTGGAAAAGGATACGAAGTTTAAGTGGAGTAGTGCATGTGAAGAAGCCTTTCAATCACTTAAGAAGCACTTGACAACTGCTCCGGTTTTGGCTCAACCTGATACTACCAAACCATTCGACGTTTACTGTGATGCCTCCGGCACTGGGTTGGGTTGTGTGCTCATGCAAGAGGGCCGTGTCATTGCCTATGCCTCTCGACAGCTCCGAAAGCATGAGCAAAACTACCCCACTCACGATTTAGAATTGGCATCCGTAGTCCTGGCCTTAAAGATCTGGCGCCATTACCTGCTTGGTAACCTTGTCAATCTCTACACCGACCACAAAAGTCTCAAGTATATATTTACGCAGCAAGAACTGAATATGAGGCAACGGAGATGGTTAGAATTAATTAAGGATTATGAATTGGAGATTCATTATCACCCCGGGAAAGCCAACGTGGTTGCCGACGCCCTAAGTCGTCGGGACCAATGCAATCACGCAGTTGTTTGTTCCATAGGAGCGTGCCCGAATTCAGATTCAAGCGAACCAAGTCTTCGTATCATTCCATTTGGATACTTGTATAATCTAGCTCTCATCCCTACCCTTCGCGAAGAAATTGCCGAGGCCCAGAAGGGAGACGAGGGGATGGAACGCATTCGACAAAAGATACTCCAAGGGGAAGCTACATGTTTCCGACAGGACGAAGATGGAGTGCTATGGTTCAACAATCGCCTGGTTGTCCCAAAGAAGGAGGAGTTAAGGAAGAAAATTTTGGATGAGGCTCACTTGTCCAAGTACTCCATACACCCCGGCAGCAACAAGATGTATCGTGGGTTAAGGGAAAAGTTTTGGTGGACGCGCATGAAAAGGGAAGTCGCTCGTTATGTTTCCGAATGCGATACGTGCCAGCGTGTGAAGGCCGACCACCTGAGGAAAGCCGGTCTTTTACACCCTTTAAAAATCCCCACTTGGAAATGGGAGGATGTTGCTATGGATTTTATTGTCGGGTTACCCCTCACCCCCAAGAAACATGATTCCATATGGGTTATCGTGGATAGGTTGACCAAGTCCGCTCACTTTATTCCCGTCCATACCACCTACTCTACCAAGAAGTACGCTGAACTCTACATCACAAGAATTCTATGTTTGCACGGTGTGCCCAAGACTATTATCTCCGATCGAGGTCCCCAATTTATTGCTCGTTTTTGGGAGCAATTGCACGCTTGTCTCGGCACCACTCTCATCCGAAGTTCTGCTTATCACCCGCAGACCGATGGTCAAACCGAGAGGCTGAACCAATATTTAGAGGACATACTAAGAGCCTGTGTTTTGGACAATCGGGAGAATTGGGAAGATTGCCTTCCGTTCGCCGAATTCTCATACAACAATAGCTATCAGGAGAGCTCGGGAATGTCCCCGTTTGAGGCCTTGTACGGCCACTCATGCCGAACGCCGCTGAATTGGTCCGAATCAGGGGAAAGAACTAATTTTGGTCCCGACCTCGTCATACAAGCCGAAGAAAAGGTGCGGCAGATTCAAGCTAACATACAGGCAGCACAATCCCGTCAAATCAGCTATGCCAACAAAAGGAGACGCCCATTGGAGTTCGAGAAGGGGGACCATGTTTATCTACGAGTCTCTCCCAATAAGGGCATATCTCGCTTTGGAATCAAGGGCAAATTAGCACCCCGCTACATCGGACCCTTTCCGATCATGGAGAAGCCTAGCGCCGTTGCTTATCGATTGCAACTACCGGAAACTCTTGAGCGGGTGCACAACGTGTTCCACGTATCCCAACTAAAGAAGTGTTTGAAGCCTCCGATCGATGTAGTTATCTCCGACACCGAGCAATTGGAAGAAGACCTCTCCTACCCCGAATACCCCGTCCGAATCATTGATCAAAAGGATCGGGTAACGCGCCATCGCACCACCATCTTCTACAAAGTGCAATGGAGCAACCATACCGAGGATGAAGCCACCTGGGAGCAAGAGGAGTTTCTGAAAACCAACTTCCCTGAGTTCCTGACCTCGCAGATCCGGTAAACAACCGCGTTCTCTCTCTCTTGTGTTCAACTAGTAACAAATCTCGGGGCGAGATTTCGTTTAAGGGGGGGAGTGCTGTGACATCCCCAGCCACAAAAATGTTGGTTAAGATAACACCATGTTAATTTGCTGCTTAATTCAAAATTTCAAATAAATAATGTGTCAAAGAAAAAGGGGAATTAACTTGAATAGAAATTCCACTAATTGGCCAAATAGTAGCTTTTCAAAAACCTGGCAAAACTCAATGGAAGTGTGTCCATATTTTTGCATATTCCAGCAGGGCATATCAAGAAAGAATTTTGGGGAATTTACTGGAATTTTTAATAAAGGTTAACCCCCCTAAAAAAATTCCCTAAGTGCAGAAAAAGCACCTATGTTCCAGGAATTTTAGTTAATTCTCCAGAGGGAATCTCGACGGGGCCACAAAAGAAAAGTTGGCAAGTCGGATTTGCTGAACCCGCACAAAAATTTGCTAAGGATTTGCAGCAACGTAATTGGAGAATTTAGCAAATTACCGAACACTGTTCTAGTCAATCGAGGTCAACCCCTTCCTGTCCTTGAGCCGTTCTCCGATCGACACCGCCGTCCTCTCCCGCCGGCCACCGCGCGCTCTCTCTCTCCCTTGCCCATTCCGGCCACTGCTCCGCCTGCCAGCGCTGTGCCACCGGCGCCGCCTTGAAGGCGACCACCGTCGAGCCAACCGCCTGCTGCCAGCTCGCCCCCGCTCTCTCTCCCCCCTTTTCCCGGTTATAAGCGCCCGGCGGCAAGAGCCCCTCCCCGCGCTCCCGGTAAGTAACCGCCCCCCCCCACACCTTCCTTTACCCTCTCGCCCCACTCCAGAGGCTCCCGGCCCCTACATCTCCATCGCCGACGAAAGCAGCGGCGGGATTTCGAGCCGCGCCTCTGTTTTCGGCCGCCATGATCGCCACCCCGTCGAGCTACGCCTAGGCCGCCTCCCGTCCGCTCCTACCTCCTCAAATCGTTGCGCAAGGGTCTCCCCTGGCAGTTCCCTAACCCGCTCCCCCTCTGCCGCAGGGACCTCGCCGGAATCGGTAAAGGAAGTAGCCGCCGCCGTCGGATTCTTCCCCACCCCGCCGACGAGACCCCCCTTCCGGCCCTCCCCGTCGCCTAGCTCCCCCACGCCGTCAATCTCCACACCGAGGTGATGCTCTCCCTCCACTCCCCGACCCTTCTCGCTCGCCGTGCTCGTCGCGCAACGCCGCCGTACCCCGCCTCTGCTCCGCCGCTCGTCGCCGGCCGTCTCCGGCGCTTTCCGCGGGGTACCCACCGGACCCACGAGGTCGCCGTGAGGTGCTGAACATGTGGGCACACGAGGTTGGCCGGGCCGCGCTGCTGGTTTGGCCGCTGGCCGGGCTCGCCGGCACCGGCCACCGCGCGCGCGCGCGCGCGCCCGCGAGGGTTTGAAATCGCTGGGTGGCAGTTCTGTAAATTGCCCCCAACTTTGCTAAAAAACTTCAAAAATTCATAACTCAAAAAATAAAAGTCCAATGAGCATGAAACCAATTTTGCTGGATTCCTAAAATCTTCCTCTACCAGAAAAACAAGATGAGATCCAAGGTTATGCAGTAGGTTAGTAGAATTAAATCACCAAAGTTAGGACCTTGCTAAGAGTATTAAATTAATAATTCAAAATCTACAACTGATAAAATCATGGGATTTGGTCAGTAAGCACTTCATGTCATTCCTAAACTTTCTGCTAAAGCACATTTCCATCTTTTATGCAAATTTTAGTGTTATTGCATAATCCCCATTTTTAGTAAATAAATTTCTATAAATGCTTGGGTAGGATTTTAAATTCTGAAATTTTGCATTCCTACTCTTTGAGCATTTCTACATAAGTATAAAATCTCCATGAAAAATGTTTGGGCACCATCAGTGTGCTTTTGGCTGTTAAGGTTACTCATTCCTAATTAACTTGAGAATTTCAATATAATTGTTGCCTAATATATGCATATGGTTATTATTAGTGGTAAATCCATCCTTGGGTCAGCCCATGCGACATGTTAATCTTGACTTACAGTGAAGTTATGATTTTCTTTTGCATAATAATGATTCACAATTAATGTGTATATTTAGATTAGTCAGGGCTACAATTAAAAATGAACATGTAAAACTCTCGGAGGTTGCAATTAACCTTGCAAAATAAAATTTCTATGTTCTCTGCATAGGTAGTTTAATTGGGAAATGGGCCCTGGGTAAGTGGGAAGTCAAGGAGCCTTGCATGTTTGCTAAGTGGGCCTCGATGGCGTACTCGTAATTGGATATAGGTGATATGCTCATTTATTACTATGCCTCCCATTTCCCTAATTAGAAGTTTGTCCCCTGAAAGTTAATAGTTGCCAGAGTGTGGTACAAACATGTCATCTCATGCATGAACATCATTCCATCAAATCCTATTTATTGAGGAAGTGTCATGCATCATCGTCCAACTCCTGACCATGCATTGCACTGCATTGACTAGGGAACGAGACTGGGAGCAAGGACGTGGCAAGCAACCCTGAGGAGCCCGAAGTTGAGCTCAACCCCGTCGAAAACTTTAACTACGATCACTCCCAAGGCAAGCCCCGGTGCACACCTACTGATTTCCGAGTTCTTTTATTTTGTCACCATGGAGGGATATTGTATTGTGCATTAGGTATAGGGCTTGGATGGAAACCCACTTGCATACACAAACTGTGACCTATACTTAGTTACGTCAGTAAGCCTTTCGTTAGCAACTGCTAGGCTTAATTTAGTGGAGTCAACGGTAGGCTATGGGATCACTTTATTCAATCATGATCCATGTGAAGAATAAAATTGGTTAAAATTTGGGGAACCTATCGTTGCAACCACGCGGACAAGTATTGAACAGTACCAAGTGCATACCTCTATATGGGAATTGGTAAACCTAGTAACTTGGGCGCCGTATTGTTGGACGGTATTACTCATCGATCCAGAGGTGATGTGAATGGCACGGTGGATGCACGGGTAGAGGACCGCTGGAGAGTGCACGGGTTAAGCCCCGGATACGAAGTACTGTATCGCGGGGAGGACGTGTACTCGGGATCGATGGCCCCGGATCGACTTTATCGCAACCTCGTGAATGGTGGCCATACGTGTTCTTAAATGATGCGTATGTCGTGCATTTGGGTTATTCTCCTGCAGGATGTAAATCAATTCGAATTGCCGTCTCTCGCGGTCATGAGTATCGCTTGTTCGAGCAGTGGCAATTACACTTAAGTAGAGAAATTTGTCTAGGATGCTGATATTTATTTACTCTATGGGTACAAATTGCTATGTTGTATTGTTCTGTATATTTGAACAGTCTTAGCAGCTAGCTAGGGTCCACTAGAGTTCTTTTTCCGCAACAAGCAATTAAAATCTTGGTTAAGAAATAAGCATCGCAACATAGAATTAAGAGGCGCTTTTACGCAAATATCAAACAAACCTGGTCGGCCCCCTGCATACTAGGAGTCGGTTTTAGTAAACCCCTTTTGGACGGGTAAGTCTTGCGGAGTATGCTAGATACTCAGGCTTTGCGATTATGTGATTTTTCAGGTTTGCCTCAAGCAACTTATTGCGATTGCTGTAACAAAATTGTGTGGGAAGGCGAGGAGCCCCAGAATTGGACCATTGAATGGGTCCCTGGCTCCCCTAATCAAGACAAGTGAGCCACTACCCTAGGGCCGGCGTGGCTTGCTTAGGCTTGGCGGAGTGTTTGTCGTATTCCCCACCTCCGCATAATTATGAAATATGAACCAAGAACATATGTATAATAATGTAACTCAATTTGCTTCCGCCATGACTCTTGAGCTGTAATATTATACCCTTAATGCTGTATCTCTGTAAATGATGGATGTTCTGTGTGAATGCTATGTATGGTTACTTCGTTAACCATCTCCCGAGGCGATCCTGTACGGCACACTCTATACTTCGGTATAGGGTCGTGACATCGTCTGCCCCACGCCTGCTCTTCCTCATCTGCCCGACGCCTGAGCCGCTCCTGGCCTTTCTCGCCCGTCAGCCGTGTTGTGCCCTCCAGCTGCACGCCCGCGCCCCCCACTCGCTCGCCCAGGCAAAGCGCACCCCCACTCGCACGCCCAGGCAGTGCGTGCGTCACCGGCCAGTCGCGCCCATGAGCGCCTGCAAGTCGCACGCCCAAGCCGCACGTGCCTCGCCTGCAAGTCGCGTCGCGCCGCTAGCCCCCTGTCCAACTCTGCCCGTCCATGGAGGATTTGCTAGGGTTTGCTGTGGCGAAGGATTTGGGGAGGAGAGGGAGTCGGTAGAATGGGGATGGGATGAGTTTGAACGAATAGGTTGAAGACGGGCAAAATCATCAATGCGAATATATTTGGGTTAACGGATGCAATAGTAAGCTAACAAAACTAGCCATAATGGTTAAATGGGAACAAAAGATAAGATGAGTGATTGATAAGGAAAATAAAAAAATTGAGTGGTTAATAGGGAAGTGCAACTTTTTTCAATGACGAATAAGGAATTTGCCCAACAAGGAACGAGTGAGCTCTCTTGAAAAACTGCATAATGACTTCCCCGCCGTACGGCCGGATCCGTCAATAGAGCATAACTACAATGTTGGCCGAACATGCAGGAATCGGGCACTGCAGGGGCCAGACGCTCGCCTAGGACCAGGGCACGAAAGCACGATCATGGCAGCCGTCCATCGTGCAGCTGAAACTGGGGCACACCCAGTGTTTCAGCCATCCATTGGCTTGACGTTCAATTCCTGTGAAGAGGTGAAGGAATACTACAACCTGCACTCCTGGGAAAAGGGCTTTGGAATAAGGTTCAACAGGAGCAGAATACCTGGGTTCTTGCGTTCTTCATACACTAGTCTATTAACCCGTGCACCTGCACGGGCTAGAATATTAGGACGTGCGCGTATATAACATGATTTTGTAAAAGAGAATATCCCTATGTTAAATATTGAGTAAGAAAACTTTAACTACTTTTAGTTTATATTTGAAATTCTATGAATGGAGTTACAAAGCTTTGCCTCAGAGGTGAATCTTGTATATATGTACTCTAAAACTAACTGTTGTTAATGGTACAGTTAGTTTTTTTAATCTTGTATGATTGCTAAATAGAGTCTAATTCAAACCTTTGATCGATAGGCATGAGCACAACTGCTCAAACTCTCGAAAATGATGGAACGGGTTTTCGCTATTCAAACTCGAGAAGAATTGTTCCCGAACCATGGCTATAAAGCCAGGGCGAAGTTCAAAGCCAGATGAATGAATTGGGTCCGCTGAAAGCGGGGGCTCAAAGAACTCACCCTTTAGAGCAGATAGGTCTTGAATTGATCGTCGTTCCATGGTAGAGATGAGGAAAGAAATAAAGAAAGATAAAAAGATACGAGGACAAACTAGGTTCGAAGATGAAACAGCAACCGTTTCCCGGCAACGGCGCCAGAAAGCTTATTGGGTATTTTAATAGCAACAGAATAAATCCGCAAGCGTACGGATACCGAAGTAACTTTCACCCAGAAGTATTCTAGGGTATCGAATCCACAGGGAACATGTGTGTCTAATCTTCTGTTCTAGTTCGACCGAGGACACCAAGATAAATGTGGCTTTGGGTAGAGATGATTCCTAATGGTCCTAAGATCCTAATCAAGGTAAGGGTACTAGTAGGTTGCTTGCATTGGGCATCCGGTTTTCTTCTGCATCCACAGTGCGATTCCGGCTAGAGCCTACTGCGTAGCCGAACATTGAGGATTTCAAAGGACAAACAGGACTGTCACCACGTACTGCTTACCTTAAGCAATCCGTGGACTACGCGATGAACAAAGGTAACCTACGGCCTAGACACCACATCTATGCTTTCAATTACTCCCTTAATCTCTAACTATGATGGTATAAGACTAATGTCTCTAACTAAATAAAGCGCTAAGCGAGCAAAGCAACTAAGTATAAAACTTACTTAAAAAGAAAACTTAAATACCAAGAAAGGAATCACGAAGACTTACTAAATATGGAAAGCATCCATCGAGGTACAAGTGTGGAGAAGAGGTGTATAGGCCCACTCCTCCCCCAGACTTCCCCTCACTCTTTTCCTATTTCCTAAGCACTTTGGCAGTGCTAAAGCCTTTGATAAATGAAGTACAAATCTAATCTTGAGGTGTGTGTGAAGTGGAGCCACTACCCTGCTTATATAGGGTCCAAAGGCGGTTCCTGAGACGGTAACTGCCGATCTTACCGGGCCAATCGACCTTAGGGAGGCACCAGAAGACTCCACGTGGCAACCATGCTCCAGGGGAAGACTCCCACCTTCGGGCCCAAGTGGCCCCCCTGTTCTGGGTCCCTAAGTGGTGGTCCCTCTCCCCTTCTGACACTGTAAGGCGGTGGGTTATGTCGGTTTTCTTCTAAAAGTAGGCTAGTGGATCCTTCTGTTGCGTTCTAATTGGCCGAAAGTGTACTTTCTCCCTTGATGATGTGGATTTTTCATTAATATCATGGAATAATCACCTGCAGCATATATACCGACACTTGTGGAACTCATTAGTAATAAACTCCTACCACTATGTTGGTTGTTTATTTAATTGCTTTCATGCAGGTATTTGACGGTCTAAATTAGGTATTTAGTGGCCGTCAACAATCGATTCCTGGCCAGATGCCATCTCGGCCAGCGCATTGGCGGCCTCGTTGAGGCGCCGTGGGATGTGCTTGAGCTCAAGTCCATCGAACTTGTCTTCGAGCTTGCGAACCTCTTGGCAGTAGAGTGCCATGACATTGCTTTGGCAACTCGATTCTTTCATGATTTGGTCGATCACTAGCTGGGAGTCCCCTCGGATTGCCAGCCGTCAAATGCCAAGTTCAATGGCGATTTTGAGGTCGTTCACGAGTGCCTCATATTCAGTGACATTATTAGATGTGGGAAAATGTAAACGGATCGCGTATTTCATATGTATCCCGAGCGAAGAGACGAAGACGAGGCCGACGCTGGCCCCCGTTCGCATGAGCGATCCGTCGAAGTACATGGCCCAGTACTACTGGTCGATCGGAGCTGGTGGGAGTTGTGCTCCAGTCCATTTCGCCATGAAGTCGACGAGTGCCTTGGACTTGATGGCCGCTTGTGGCACATACATGATGTCGTGTCCTATCAACTCGAGCGCCCACTTCACTACCTTGCCCGCCGAGTCCCTATTTTGAATAATCTCACGGAGAGGGAAGGAACTTACTATGTGAATCGGGTAGGAGTCGAAGTAGTGGTGGAGCTTGCGCCTTGCGACCATCACCGCGTAAAGAATTTTGAGGATCTGCGGATATCTGGTCTTCGAGTAAGACAGGACTTTGCTGACGTAGTACACGTCATGCTCTACCTTGAGGACGTGTCCCTCTTTCTCACGCTCGACCACAAGCGCGGCGCTCACAACTTGGGTGGTTGCCACGCTGTAGAGTAGCAGCACCTCACCTGGGAGCGGCGGGGTTAACACTGGCGTGTTGCCCAGGACACGCTCTACCTCGTTGAGGGCAGACTACGCTTCGGGCATCCACTCGAATCGGTCGGACTTCTTCAAAATCCTGTACACTGAGAGCACTCTCTCGCCGAGATGTGAGATAAAGCAGCTTAGCGCCGCTAAGCAGCCCGTGAGGCGTTGTAGCCCGTTCAGGTTTTGAATCGGCCTCATCCACTCAATCGCGGATATCTTTTCAGGGTTGCCTTTGATCCCACGTTCAGAAACGATTAACTCAAGGAGCATGCCCTTCGGTACCTCGAAAACGCATTTCTCAGGGTTGAGTTTAATGTCATTTTCACGCAATTTAGTGAAAGTGCGTTCGAGATCGATCACAAGCGTGTCGGTTCACTTGGACTTGACCACGATGTCATCAACATGGGCCACGACATGGTCACGTTCGATCCGTGACTTGTTCTTCTCCTTTTTTGGGCAGTCAGGAGCGCTCTTGCCGACGCCGTCGCACCGCTTTCCTTTTCCCTTGCTCTCTAGGTTGGGGTTCAGGACCGCACCCACGCACTCCTCGTCGAAGGCGAAACTTGTAGCAATGTTCAGGAGTTCCGGGCGGTGCGCGGGCCCTTGTGGCCCAGCTCGTGAATGAGATGCTCGGATGTCGTGCCTAAGAGAAAGGCCCCGACAATGTCTGCGTCGCCCACATTGGGAAACTCATTGCACTTCTTGCTGAAGCACCGGATGTAGTCCTTGATGGACTCGCCGACCTTCTGCCGACAGTTTTTGAGGTCCTAGGGATCGCCCGGTCAGACATATGTCCCCTGGAAGTTACCGACAAAAATGTGTCTCAAATCAGACCAGTTGTAAATCTGGCCCTCGGGGAGGTGCTCAAGCCAGGCTCGAGCCGAGTCAGCGAGGTAGAGCGGCAGGTTTTGTATGATGGTGAGGTCATCGATGGCTCCCCCTGCTTAGCATGCGAGGCGGTAGTCCTCGAGCCAGAGCCTGGGATCTGTCTCACCTGCGTACTTGGTGATGGTTGCAGGCGCTCAAAAGCGCTGGGGGAACTCGGCGCTACGAATGCACGAGCTAAAGACCCGCGGCCTTGGTGGGCTCAGGCTTCGGCTTTTGTCATCGTCGGTGTTGTCGGCCCGTCACAACACGGTTGACGACCCCTCTCCTTGTTGAGTCGCTCTTTCTCTAATCTGTGCGCTTTGAGGGTTAAGCACACATCGCGGTTGGGGCCGACTCGATCGTAAACCGAGGGCTTTTTGGGCGTGCCCTCAGCCGGGGGTGCCCGCAGGCCCGCTGGCTTGACTGCGCGGCGCATCGCAGCGAGCTTTCGGCTTGGAGTTCGGCGGCTTTAGCTAGTAGAGCCGCTACCTCACGCTGTGCCTGCTGGGTTCAGGCGTCATAGGCTGAGGGAGAGTTTGCAGCAACATAGCAGCGGTTGCTATGTTTTGACCCGCACGAGCGAACTGCAGGGGCCCCTGCTCGTCGTTGACGATGTGCTGGCAGACGTCGTGAGCCACGGCTCTGGCGTGTCCGCCAGCCTCTGAGCGGGCTAGCTCGCGGTCTATCTCAGCTTTCTCGTGCTCCAGCTGACGCCCGGTTTCCTCCAACTCCGCCCATCTCGCCCACAGCAGTTGCTGAGGATCGCCGGGCGGGGAATAGCCCGAGGTCCTTCGGCCGGAGTGATGGGTACCTTGACAAGGGTTTCCCCTTCTACATCGCCTGCCGCTGGGTTCGCTGGAACACGGGTTCTAGGGTTTGCCGCCGCCACTGCTGTCGAGGTCCCCACAACCCCAACATTTGGCACAGGTGCGAGTTGCACCATATGACATCCACGCGGGGGGTCATGGCTCCCCACGCAGCTATCGGTGTCGAAATCGGAGTCTCCCTGGGACCCCACGTCGAGGAGGTCAAAGAGGGACTTGTTGGGACGCTCGATCACACCCACGAAGTTTCCTTCGGGGGGGGGGGGGATCGAGAAGTCGATATTGGCCATGAGGCCCTGGAATTCCCCAGCGGTATTTTGCAGACCGCATGGGAAGGTTTTCCGAGGGTTTTCGTCAAGGAGCCTCGGGTGGAGCGGCTCGCCCCCAAGGAGCTGGCCATGATTGTTCGCCAGAGCGAACGCGACACCCCGGAGGTCGTCCTGTGCCGGGGTTGGGCCTAGGTACCACTCCAGATAAAACCATAGTTGGTCGTTGTAGTTCGATGTGGGTGAGGGGTTGCCGAAAACCTATTGCCTAGCAGGTTCTAGCCAAATAGCCTGTACTGCCTCGCCGACAGTAGCTGCAGCTGTTGAGATGGGATCCAGGAGGGACTTGTGAGCGAGTTCGAGCATCTCGCCAACTGCGACCGTGAAGTCCAGCTTGTTCCCCATGTCGTCCAGCCACCATGGGCGCAGTGCCTCGGCGGCAGGCACGAGGACTGGAGACGGAGGTGGCGCTGGTGAGCTCACGCGTACCAGTATTTGTTCGGCCGTGGCCATGAACTCCAGGCTCCTGAAGAACAGACTGGTGCCGGGAGCCCAGAAAGCAGTGGAACTAGCCATCCGAACCGAAAGGTGGTTGTCGATCGGAACGCGCAAAGAACCCCTTCCTGGCGCGCCAACTGTCAGTGTTTTGATCACTGACTAGTAGTATTTATTCAGGGAATGCGCGTTCAGACTCGGCAATGGCTGTGCAAGGGGGCACAAGAATTATACTGGTTTGGGAAAGTCCCCTACGTCCAGTGAGGGTCGCTACTTGTGTTACTTGCAGCGGGGTGTGTACAATGGTGGTGAGATAGGAGAGTTCTCCAAGTCTAGGTGAGAGAGAGAGAGAGAGAGAATACCACATGTGCGTAGTTGGTGAAGCCGTGCTGAAGAAGGCGCAAGCGGCAGTCGATGGCGTGTTCTTCAGTCTTCATGGGCCCCGTTGTCTTGATCCATACGTCTACAGGCACAGTGTGAAGGCGTGTCTACGCCTTCCATCGATGGGTCAAGTTGCCTCAATCCTGTAGCATGCGTGGTCCGTGGATTTTGGGTGGAGCAGCATGGGCGTCGTTGTGACGCTGTGCACCGTCTTGCTGCACCCGTCAATCAAGTTGTCCTGCGTTACCACTGTTTAGGGTGTCATCATGGCGATGATGAGGTATGCAGCATGGGCTGCTTAACGATGTCGGGTTCTATCCCATCGGGCAGGACGATGATGACGTGGGGAGTAGGTTTACAGGGGGATTTGACCTGCTGATGCTATAGCCGCACGCCCGGTACGACATTTAAGGCGGGGCAGCGGGTAGTTGTTGATCCCGTCCCGCTCGACCCCTTCGTGGGGGTCGATTTGTCGTGTAGCATGTGGACGGACTTATTTAGAGTGGGTTTCTATCTCATCCAGACAGGGAAATCGAGTTTCTCCACCCCGCCACTCCCGCGTAGTCAACGATTCACAGTGCTATGCTGTCTCAGGGCCTGGGCCCACTGGCGTAGGTTGGTAGGGGTGATGAGGACGTCCGGGTTTCCGTGCCCGCTTGCGCGGGTACGGCCTCTATGGGGGCGGAGCTGGCGTCCCTTTCTTTAATTCGACCCCGATGCGGGGGATGGAATCGATCGAGAATAGGGGGCCTCAACTCAGGGTGGGTCGATCGAAGCGGAGTCGGCGTCGACTCTTGGTGGGCTAATTCGAGGCAGGAGCGGTCTTCGACCCTTAATGGGTCGAGCAAGGCGGAAGCGGTTCCACCCTTCCTCTCGGGGCTCAGTTGGCTGTTGGCCCCCTTTCACAGAGTCATGCCAGCGTTGAGCTGGCGGTGCACTTGTGGGTCTGTTGGTCGGATCACGCCAGTTTGCGATTGGTGAGCTTAGCCGGTATCATGTGGCACCATTAGTTTTTTCCCCTGACAAATTTTGATATGGAAAACTATGATGACCTTTCGCGAGCTAGGCGAGAGCAAAAGATTGAAAAAATAAACTTATTAAAGTTGTTCGAATATGATTCAAACATTTTATAGATGATGAAATATGATCCAAATTTTAGACAATTGTGGTATATCCATCTTTTGTTTTGTATCAATAATATGTATCATAATTACGTTTGTAGCAACACACTGACGTTTTGCTAGTGATTATGAATTTTAATGCTAATCACATCTATTTACAAGGTGTATGCGGATTGGGGTCCTCTAAATTATTTCAGCCAATTCAGAGGATGCCCTTTTGTGTATTAGCTAAGATCTGAACCTTCCATTCGGATCAAGGAGCATCATAACTTGCAACTGCTCGTTCCTTCTCTCGACAAATCTCTATGCCTTGATCGATTTCATCACCATCGAACAGATGAGCCACTCAACCTGGCTCAGTTCTCGCGTCGCGTGCCACCCTGCGAGCCACTGCAGTCCTGTAGTTACGCGCTACCTCACTGGCCATGGCCGTTGCGTGTGCTGCCCAGTGAGCCGTTGCCGCCGGTGTCGCTCGTCGACTGCAAGGGCAGTCGCATGCCATTTGCCAGTGTAAGCGCCGCTGGTTGAGGTCACCGCGCTGTCCAGTTGGTGCCTCCGCTTGCATTTGTCGGGCACAGCTCCTCTCGCCCTAAGGGCTGTCCGGAAACTCGATTCGGAGGAGGGATATGACGAGTAGGTGGCTGGTATGGCCCGCATGGCGCATGACGACGAAGCAACTATCCCCAATCTCGCCGTGGTGAGCAACTGAGTTTTTTTTCTTGAGCCGAAGCAGCCGAGCTTGACATCAAAAGAAAGAGATTGAGGCCTCGGAAAAGCTCCGTCGGGAGATGGAAGAAAGTGTCGGGGGGCCTCCTGATATTTTTTATCAAATAGTTATAAGCAATGGAGGTCCTTGATACAAATATGGATGCCCCAGATTGACTTAATGCTTCAGAATACCCCGATCGTGTACGCCATTGACCTTCTGGGGTTCGGGTGGAGCGAGAGGCGACCCCCGCAACGTGGACGCGTACCTCGTGGGGTCCATCACGGCGCCGACAGCCGACCCGAACGCTGGCAAGGTCTACTACAGGCTGATGTCTCGGTTCATGTCGAACCAGAGCCGGTACACGCTGGACCGGCTGCTGGAGAAGCTGACGTGCCCGCTGCTGCTGTTGTGGGGGACCTGGACCCTGGGTGGGCCCATTGGCCAAGCCAACGGGTGGATAGGGTGGGCCAAGGCCCACCCTGAGATTTGGTCCAGCGGACCAATCTGGTCAACTCTTTCTTCTCCTGTTCTTTAATCTCCACACCAAGTCCTCTAAGTGTGAGGGGGCGGGAATGGGACTGCGAGCAGCGGCCGGTAAGTGGCGAGGCGAGTACGTGACACCTGCGAGGGTCTGGGGCTTTAGATGGGCGGTAGACGAATCAAGAAGCTCCACACATGACTCGCTTCGTTCCGGCAACAAGCTGCTTAATTACGTCCGCCAGCACGCAGCAACCTTAAGTCTCAGCCCTCACATATGTATAACTATACAACATCGTTTGCGTGGCCTAGCACGGCATTCTACAGCTGTAGCTGCCGATGGTGGGCTTCCGTCAGACCACACGTGCACCTCATGGATCAGGCTCAAGGGCCCAAGGCTAAAGTTTTTTTTTTCAATTAATTACACTAATCACTAATTTTTTCTTTTCATGATGAATATTTGGCTCGGTTGGATGAGCCTTGTCTGGCCGCATCATGAGCAATCCGGGATGATGTGCCTCCGCTACTCTGGCTAGAAACTGCATGTCTGTTTCCACGACATGGAACACGCATCTTCGCAGCTCTGGCTCGGACCCGCATGTCCGTTCCACGACGCGAATGCGGGCCTTTGTAGTTCTGGCTCAGATCCGCGTGTTCCTTTCCACGATGCACAGAATGTGCCCCCATAGCTCCAACAACTCGAGCGTTCAACTTCGGTTAGCAGACCCGGGCACGCGACCACGGCGACCTGGGCACACGTTTCCCCGCGGCCCCGACTCCATCGACGGCGACTTGGACGCGGCTCCGGCCCCCGACCAAGTCCTCGGTGCCCCGGATGGATGGACTCGCGTATCTATGGCGACTCGGATGGCCTCGCGCATCCCCAGCAACTCGGACGGCCATGGACTCAGACGGATTCGAAGACCTGGAGCAGCTTTCGAGTCCATGGCCCCGATGCGCCGCCGGCTCAAGTCCATGGCGCAACCGCGACCAAGGACGCAGCACGTAACTCCGACCCGAGGTGACCGCCGAGTACATGGCACACGAACGGCGCGGTGCGACCTGCGGCGTCGGTGACTACGATGCCGCGTCCGAGCAAGCGCACCTCACGACCCAGACGGATGTGGACGACTCCGGAGCCCCGGGCAAGCGGACCTCGTGACCCGGACGGACGCGGACGACTCCGGCGCCTCGGGCAAGCGCACCTCGCGACCCGGACGGACGCGGACGACTCCAGGGATCCGGGCAAGCGGACCTCGTGACCTAGATGGACGCGAGCAATTCTAGCGACCTGAGTGCACTGTGCACCATTACGACACCCGGGGGCTCCGCACGAACGCAACGAAGCCGTCGTTTCACCGCGGCGCAACCAAGCCATCGTTTCGAGCCGACGCACCAGCATCACCTATCTCGTCACAGGCCTCCAAGTCAACTTTCCTGCACAGTCTCTTCACCATATCAAATGGTTACGCCAAAGGCTGAATCGCCAGAAGTCAACTGCCACATGAGCACACCGCAAACTTTACGACTATGATGCTTGCACTTCCATAAGGCTATTGACGGAGCCAGTCGACCTAAATGATGTCTGAAAGTGGTTGAGCGCCACAACTAAGATGTACTACTCAGGTTGAAGTCTGGTGGCTAAGATCATCGACCTGAATGTTGCCGAAAGCGGTCCGGCACCGCGACTAGGACAGATTGCTAGGGTTGGATCTAGCGCCCAATAAAGGAAGTTAAAGGCTGATAGCAAGGGATGGCAATGGGTCGGGTTCAGGTCGGGTGGAGCAAAAATCCGCCCACTAGAAAAAAAGACATCAGATGGAAATTGGCACCCACACTCACACCCATGGGTGGAAATTGAGACCCACACCCACACCCACGGGTTTCAGGTGGCTGTTCGAGTGCCCGTCGGGTTTCATATATCACACAAAAAAAATCTCAAAATAAATTTTTTTATGGGGTCGATATAAATGCACAATGTCTATATATGTTATAATAATTAATAAAAATTGAGTCATAGGTATATATGTGGGTAATTTTATATAAATTCTTAATAACATAGTAATTAATCTCATAGTATAGATATTTACTTAGGATTAGCTTATTAAATGATGTGCTAAATTTTCTATGAGAATATGTTTCGGCCCCCAACGGGTCACCCATGGGTGAGAAACAAAACCCAAATCCCCACCCACGTTGGTCGGGTCGGGTGCGGGTGACACCCATGGTTGAGAAATCACACCCACGCCCGCATCCATCGGGTGCAAAACCTGTCGGGCCCCACACCCATGGGTGAAATTGTCATCCCTACTGATAGCCGCGAGACTGCGTTGTCAACCACACAAGCTCGCTTATGCGGGTTGAGGTCCTTTGATGTACAACATCTGGTCATAAACATGGAAAATATTATCGTATAGTTGTAGGAGTTTTTGTCAGAGTTAGGGTGTACACCAAAGCCCTGGTGGTCTAGTCTGGCCCTACGCCTATGACACCAGTCTGGCTCAAGTTCGTCCCGATTCCGAAACTCTTGTGATTGCGCTCGGTAGTTTTCATATAGATGAACGCTGAAAACTTCACGTCAAATGATCACTCGACTTGCGAATGAGTTTTATGTACTTCGCCCAACAAAGGATAAATCTATGAAGGCATCACAACGATGACCAGAATTATTAGGCCTCGTCGCTGGCCTCCTCCTCGCTCGACAACAAGCTCGAGGGCTTTTGTCGGTGTACCGGGAATGGGAGTCCCCCACACCGCCTACTATATAAGATTATAAGTCGCAGAAGATCCGAAAAGATTTGACACATGACAAGACAAGACTTTTAAAAGGAAATCTCTCTCCTTGCATGCGCGAGGGCAAGCAAGGGGCATAAAGTCAAACGTGGCGCCCATTGGATGCATGCACACACACACACTCTCTCTCCCTTGGCTGGCAGGCAAGGGGGCACAAGACCCAAGGCAGGAGCAGTAGCAGCAACGCGTTGCGGAAGGCCAGGGGGGTCCAACCCTCTCAACTGTACACAATTAATCTCCTTATTACTGCTCGATATGGGATGCCCCTTGGCTAATAAAAAGAAGCACCCGGGACAGGCAGAGGGGGGACTTCTTCTTCTTCTTACTCCGCTCAGCCCACTGTAGCCATGGAGCATGGGATCTTATACTGGGATCTACACATCCTATGAATAAATACACACATGGAGGACATAGGGCTATTAGCCTCCGGACGGCCCGAACCTAGGTAAAAATCCCCGCGTGCTTTTATTCGCTCTTATTTCTCTATTTTATTCTGGGAGATTTACAGCGCGTTTCATCCCCTAACCGAACCATCAAGGGGTGGTTTGACAAACCCCCATATATTGATGTTCACACATCAACAACGCCAAATGTGAATATGTGAACATTCACATATGAGGGGTTAGCCAAACCACCTCTTATTGGTTCGGTTAAGGGATAAAACACGCTGTAAATCTCTAAAAATAAAGCGGCGAAATAAGAGAGAAAGCACACGAGGATTTTACCTAGGTTCGGGCCGCTCGGAGGCTAATAGCCCTACGTCCTGCTTGTTTGTATTTACTCGCGGGGTGTGTAGGTCACAATACAAGAGTCCGTGCTCTCGAGCTATGGAGAGTTGAGAGAAGGAAGAAGAAATCTCCAGGAGAAAGAAGCCGATCCCCCTGTCTGTGTCGGGTGCTCCAGTTAATTAGATAAGAGGCATCCCAGATCAGACAGTATAAAGAGGATTAATGGTGTACTGGTAGGTGGTCCACGCCCCCTGCCTCTCACAGCGGGCTGCTGCTACTGCTCCTACTCCCGCCTTGGGCCTTGTGCCCCCTTGCATGCTAGCCAAGAGAGAGAGAGAGAGAGAGAGAGCACGCATGCATGCAGCGGGCCCCATGCTTGACTTGGTGCTTCCTGCCTGTCCAAGCATGCGCATCCAAGAGGAGAGAGAGAGAAAAAGAGAGATTCCTTATTATTTATTGTTTTGTTTTGCCATCTATTTTTCTGAAATCTTTTATGGTTTGCTTGCATAGTGTCGGTGTTTAAATCACCAGCTAGTAGCATTTGTTCACAGGGACGCGTGTTTCAGGTTCGGAGATGGCTAAGCAAGAGGACACGAAGGGTTATACTGGTTTGGGGAAGTCCCCTACGTCCAGTTCTCGAGCTTGCTTTTGTTACTTGCTCCGGTTGTGAGTACAATGAGGGTGAGAGAGGAGAGAGCCCTAAGTCTCGGGTGCGAGTGTGGTGTGTGTGGTCTCATGTTCATCTCTCTTAGAGAAGAGAGCGGGCCTCCCCTTTTATACTTCAAGGGAAAGGACCTATATTATAGAGAGAGAGAGAGAGAGATTGCTACACGTGCGGAGTTGGTGGAGCCGTGTTGGAGAAGGCGAAGCTCCTGGTCGGTGGTGCGATCTTTGGTCTTTGTAGGTCCATCGCCCTGGCCTCATGTCAGTGGGAGGGCACTGTGCTCAGGCATGCCCCCATTTTCCGTCGTGGAGTCGAGCTCCCCTCGTCATTAGAGATGGCGTGTTCCACCATACAAGGGACGATGCATCATGGGCGCTGTCACGTCATCCGAGCGGAGATCATTCGGCTATCCATCAGTCCGTGCTGCATCACTGTGGTTAGGGGTGTCATCAAGTGGTAGCATCGCAGACTGCCCTGTCGCGCCTTCTTTCGTCAGCAGGCGCTGGTGATGATGCGGATGACAGGTATACGGGAAGATTTAACCTCCCGATACTGTGTGCGTATAATGGGCATGGCATTTAAGGCTGGGTGGTTGGTGGTTGTTGACCGTTGTCTCGCTCGACCCCCTCCGTCGGGGGTCATCGCATCGGGTTGCGCTTGTGTGGACCTGTTTGGAGTTGGAATCCATCCCGTCCTGACAAGGCAATCAAGTTTCTCTACTCTGCCACTTTCGGCTCAGTTAGTGGTTCATCGTCCCGTCTCGTCGCGGTTCGGGCCCCACTGATGGGAGTTGACGGGGGCAGAGCTTATCCAGTGGTTACGGGGAAGCCACACCGTCGTCATGACCGTAGTGTCAGTGAAACGACCGTCCTTGCCCCGGAGTAGATAAGCCTGGACAGGCGGTTGTGTCATCCGCTTGTGAGGGAGAGCCGTGCTCGGGTCCCGTCAGGTGGGACGACTTGTGGAGGGGGTCGAGCGAGGCGTAGCGAGCCCTCGACCACTTGGGGGTCGAGCGGAGGGCGATCGGCCTTCGGCCCCTGTGGAGGGGGTCGAGCGAGTCGGCAGAGCGGCGCGGCCCTTGCGGTCAAAGTCTGACCGTCGTGGGGACGCTTTCTGTGGGGCCTACGCAGGTGACGCCTTAGTGGCGATCCAGCGGGCCCCTTTGGGTCGGATGCGTGTGGGTCCCTAGGTGGTCCCATGTGGGACCCTGTTTTCCACCCTCGACACGTAGTATTGGACAGTGTTAGGGACCCTAGCCCCATAACACCGACATATGCAAATTTAGTTGTTCATCTATTGGAGAGCCAGGTTCATTATGAACGAGTGATCCGTGAAGCCGGATTTGACAGACACATTTTAATCCTTAGTAACCAAAAAAAACTTTCATTCGACGGAAAAAACTGCTCTTAAACCTTTGCTCAAGCCGTTTGATCTGGAACGAAATCCTCTGCATTGGCAACTAGCTAATACAGAGGAGCACTGTAGCTGGCATTAGGGGTGCCTGCTAGCCGTCCGATCTGAGATGAAAGGTCCAGATTCAGTGCTACAGTAAAAAGGTGAAAAAAATAAAATCAGTGAACAGTAAATTGGATCACTGTGCTACAAGAATTGTGACATTGTTTATGGCATTAGTTTTCTGTAGCCGACTTAGAATACTATTCATCGCATTTACTGAACAACTACAAATGATTCGGATCCGTCTGATCTATCACCACGAGGCGTTGAATCGATTGATCAAAATCCCCTAGCGCAGTCCTTGTGAAGATTTTGTTGCTAGATTGTGGATAGGATGGGAAGACGGGTTCCTTCTTCCAGTTCCAGCGCCCCGCCTTCCCATCCTATCCACAATCTAGCCCATCCTATCCATAATCTAGCGACAAAATCTTCACAAAAGGAAAATCAGTAGCATTGGCTAGAAATACTTCTAAGAATCAATCAATTTTTAATTCACTGACCAATCAATTTTGGATTTATTATCCAACCAAAGTGGTGGAGCAGCTACCAGCAGCAGCGAGCTTGCAGCTGTAATGGAGCAGAGCAGCCGCTGCGGAGACCGCAGAGAAATCAGAGGCAGGCAGTGCGGCCACAACAAACGAGACGAAGCCATCTTTATTTCCCAGCGGTTTAATTACAAATCTCACCCCATATCTTACTCTTAGTTTGATTTACCACCCCAAAAGCTAATTTGTGACATAAACCCACCCACCGCAAGCATTGCATGCCAAAACAGCCCCCACTGCTCACGTGGATTACCAAACTCGACCAGAACCCGCCATCGTGGAGGCGCCAGCTGGTCAGACAAGTTGAGCCGCACCGGACTCTGCCTTCGTGGACTGATTGCAACCGAACCGCACCTAATGAGAGTTGTCTTCTCCAACGCGGAACAGACCATGTTGGCAATAGGAACATCGCCGGGCCCAGGACTGGCCATGAAACATAGCTGGCGATATGATTCTATAACAAAGAACAACCATGTTTCAGTTTCATCTACGAAAAAATCGTGGACCAACACTTTAGTTTCTTGTTCCCCTAATCACAAGCACAAGTTGCCCAACGCTACACGATATGGAAACTAATCATGCATGAACTAAAGCTTGGGCGAGCATTCTTTTCTTCAAAAGGAATTTTAAATTCCATTGCGACATGAGCCATGGTGCTTGGACGAGCAGTAGGAGATTGGGCTGCAGATCAGACGGGACAGAACCAATAAGATCCCGAGCCGAGCTCTAAATCTCAAAAATTGATATCAAATCCATGAAATCGCAGACATCAGAACTCACGAAATAGCATGTGTAACAACCCTACTTCATTGTCATTGGGACCCTAATCTCTTCAAATCCTAAGCAAAATGAAAATGGCTGAGACGCACCTGTGGAGAACCGCATCGTTCTCTGGCTCCCGTGGTCAGCCCTGTTCCCTTCGCTGACAAAGCCTGCTCCTTTCTTTCCACGCGTTGGAGAAGACGAAAAGGACCAGCTCAGGTGCAGCCAAACCAAGAAGGCGGAGTCTGGTGCAGCCGGACTTATTTGACTAGGCATGAACTAGACGTTCATGGTGGCAAGTTGCAGCCCAGCTGGCATTGCACGTGCGTCGTGGGGGTGGGTGGGTGGGCTTCTGCCACAAATAAGTTTTTGAGATGGAAATTCAAACCAGAAAAGCGATATGAGGTGAGATTTATAATTAAGCCTTTTCCAGCACAACCCACCTTCCTCGTCAGGATGAGATCTCCCGAAAATGAGACCTCCATTTCCCCATCCCCAACCCATCCTATTTTCCTATCCGTGAAAACAAACATGTCAAATGATATCCAGCCCCTCTCATTTCCCTAACCCGACCTTCATTTCCATGAATCCAAACACCACCTTATCCCTAACCCAGTCGCACCGAAACGCCACCCGGCGAGCGGCGGGCCGCGATGTCTGAGGCGGCGGCGAGGAGCAGGGTCCTGGTGGTCGGCGCCACGGGCCGCTTCGGCGGCTGCCTCGCGCGCGCCAGCCTCGCCGCCGGCCACCCCACCTTCGCGCTCGTCCGCCCGCAACACCTCGCCCGCCCGGACTCCCCCGCCGTCGAGCCGCTCGTCGCCGCCGGCGCTACTCTCCTCCAGGTAAATGCGCACTGCTCTTATTATCACTTTCCAAGTGAATGCGATCCACCTGTTTACCGTGTTTAAGGCAGCGCTGTGATTCAGGGGTCGCTGGAAGATTACCCGAGCTTGCTCGAGGCAGTGAGGCAGGTGGACGTCGTGATATGCGCGGTGCCTACGAAGCAGGCGCTCGAGCAGAAGGCTCTGATTCGAGCGATAAAGGAAGCTGGATGCGTGAAGGTGAGTGGTGAGTGCACAGGCCTGTAAGCCACAATACATTTCTGCTTATATGGGTACTGTAACTCGTTAGCAAAAAATTGTCTAAGATGTCGTATCAAAAGGCTTAACATCGACCAGTGCTTTCAAGCTGGCCAAATTTGTAGTGAAATAGATGCCACTGTTTAGGTCCGATTGATCCTGTGAGTAGAGTGAACGGAAAGGCCGAAAGGGGTTAGCTTTTCAACCTACATTGCCTATGATATGCTGCTAAAACTTAAGCGTTTGTTTTTCACATTTATAAATCAGCGTTGTTGCGAATTTTTATCACCTTTTCTGAAAAAAAAAAACAATGTAGCATTGCTTCTCACTTCACTCTGAATTATTGCAGAGATTTATTCCAGCAGAATTTGGACTTGATCCAACAAAAGTTCAAATCCGCGATATGGATTATGGTTTCTATGAGAAGAAAATCGAAATCCGTCGTTTAATAGAGAGCAAAGGCATTCCTCACACATATATCTGCTGCAACTTCTTCATGCGCTATTTGCTTCCTTCACTGGTGCAGCCTGGTCTAAATGCTCCTCCTAGAGATGAAATTAAGATATTTGGTGAAGGAAACACTAAAGGTTTGATAATGTTATTTAACTTCTGTCGTCTGAATTGATGAAAAGTGAAATTTATCTTCTACATTTATATTTGGTTACCTATGAGCATCTCCAGCAACCTACATGTATACCTGTACCTAAAATTTTTAGGTTGCAACCTAAATTTCTCTCTCCTGAATTCCATAAATGACACACTTTTCTTTGCAGGCGTGTTTGTTGAAGAGAGTGATGTAGCTAAATTTGCATTATGTACCATAGAGGACCCCAAGACATTGAACAAGACGTTGTATCTGAGACCTCCAGGAAATATATGCTCACTGAATGAATTGGTTGACCTCTGGGAGGCAAAAATCAATAAATGTCTAAAGAGGATATATATAATGGAAGAGCAACTCCTTAAAGAAATCCATGGTAAGTAGAAGTTTGCTGGCTATCTCTACAAGTACAATCTAAGAAGAATAGAGTTGATGGAATAGAAAGAAACTGTGAAGTGTTTCTATTTCTGATTGCAAATGATGTCTTTAAAAGCTGAAAACCATCTGTTTCGCTTAATAGCAATGTAATCTTGTTCCCTTTTTCTCGATTGCAGATGCACCATTTCCCTTGAAGATGGATTTAATTTTTATATATTCTGCATTCATTAAGGGTGACCACACGTATTATGAAATTGACTCATCGGCTGAGGGAACTCAACTGTATCCCCATGTAGATTATACCACAGTGACTGAGTACTTAGATACACTAGTTTAGAATATTTGATCGATTTGTATCTTGCTTGTATGAACAACAGAGTGTCCTTTTGGTTCAAATGGAGTATTGTAAGAAAGGGAGAGATGATTTTGTATTCTGTTCTGTATGCTTTGATAAATGAATGAAGTATTCTTGTTTCCTTCTGTCTTCCTTGCTTCAGTCATCATTGAAAAGTGATATTGGGGTCGATATCAGTAAAATACATTTCAAAAGAAGTTGCTGGTGCAACCCCCGATACCTTAAATTTGTCTTATTGAAGGCTGTAAGGTTCATATATTGAGAAAATGTTGGGAAGTCGTAACACAAATGCTACAGCTGCCTGGCACCTGGTTCCTATTGTGCTGGTTCCTTATGATATATTTTGTCTTCCTAGGAATACATGATAACTTTTGGAATGAGCAGCCTAGGTAATGGAGAAAAATGACCGCTTCCTCTCTTCTGCTTTGGTTTCTTCCACCTTGTTGGAATGGAGGTAGGGGACAAGAATGCCCTCACAGCATAACAGAAAATATATTTGTGTTTCTTGTCTGTTCCTCTTATTTGTCTCCTTATAACTCTTGCTTTTGTCCTTCATTTTGCCTGCCAACTGTGGATAGTTCAAGAATGCCATACTGCTTTTGAGGTAACAACTTTTTGAATCACCTTTTGATCCATTTACTCATTTGATACGTTTCTAGACCCTTTATGTCTATACAATTTGTCTGATTAACTAAGATATGTGCTAATCTATTGTCAATTAAAAAACCTACCTGTGCTTGCTTTGTGGCTTGATGATAGAATTGCATCTAAAGTTCTAAACTTAGAAAGTAATTGAATGTTTACTTCAAATCTAGACACAAGCAATGCATACCATTGCCTTTAGCCTTACCATACACTGCATTTCCAGTTACCGAGACACTCACCTGGTGAATACCATAGTTCAGATCCCACTAACTGCCTTTCTGTGAATCAGTTGCTTGGTCGTGAGCCTTCTGAACAATATTTTGCAAATTCCAAACCAAACATGTTTCAACAATTTCACCTAGTTCACATAAACACCATGGTTATTGGCTGGTACAGTTCTTCTATCCTTCTTTTCATCCAGAATTATCAGAACACATAATTTTCTTGATTGATGATCACATAAACAAAAAATTACCTGCTGCGAAGGGAAGATTACAGCCTGTGCAAGAATCCTCTATTTTCTATGGTATTGGAAAAACTGACCTAATTGAATGGGTTTCAGGTTAATTAACTGAAAATTATGAGTCTTGTTATATAACCTTGCCAATTTGTTTATTATATGAGTTGTTGAGCCATATTATGTTGCACTAGCAGGTTGGCTTAACCATTGTATAAACTGCAGCACTATGAAAATTACAATCCATTTGAAGATGGACCAAACAAATACAGTTTTCTAAATGTTTAACAGTTTATCCATCAGGATATTGTCCATTTTAGTAATTGATTCAATTTTGACATTTTTATTTGAAGTTTTGCTTAATTATGTGAAGTTCTGGTGGAATTACAGGACTTCAATTTTCTGAACCACGGAAGCTTCACAGCTCAATCAAGTATGCTATCAGCAGCGAGCAACTCAGCGCACAGCAGGCATTCTCGCAATGATTCTGTCATAAGGCACAAAAGTGGCTACGAACCTTCCGACACAGAAACTGAGTGGCATGAAAGCCCTTGGAATGATGCAGCATTGAAATCAGAGAGGACTCGTCTACCGAAAGATCCTGGTAGGAATACTCATGTTCCTAACCACATAAGAGAGTATCATGATGATAAAACTTCAAATCTGAGAAATAACCGGACACCTCCCAGGGTCGCAGAACAGAGGCGCCAACCTTCTCCGTATGCTGGTGGAAAAATTGAGTCGCGCAAGAAGAACAGCCGAACACCTCCCAGATTTCGTTCTTCCATGGAAAGCTTTAGTAGGTCATCAATCAAGGAGAGGTTTACCCGTAAAAGGTCAACTTCTACACCAAAACTGCGGTCACATGAGAAGGACCACCCTGCTAGAGCTCCTGCATTCCTTGGCACCAATCTTACTGGTAATGTAGAAGAAGATTCACTTGCAGAAAATTGTTCCCAGGAGATTAATGAATTAATTGGAAATAGCAAAGGACCTAATTCCAGATATAATGAGTATGCATTTACGAGCACAGAGTCAATACCTACAGGTGACATCTTCTTCTCCCGTGATTGCAGGGCTCCACTTGAGAAAATATCAGCAAAGCATAACAATAATAACAGACGATTTACCTCAAATACAAATGCCGATGTGGAGAGTGATGGTGGAATTACCCATGGAAGTAGCAGTAATTTGGGACAGACACCACAGTTTGTTTCAGCCCAGGCAGGTCTCTCGCGCACAACTACAAAATCCAGTTATGCCACTGGTCGTCACCCACAAATAAGCACCACCTCCACTTTGAGTACCCCTTTTAACAGTGGCAGATCAAGTGGTGAGAGTGCAAAATTCAGTGATTTTACCGGGAAACTAGTTGGAGGCGTCATGAAATTCACATCCAACAAGAATAAGGCTCAAAATGATACTTGGCTTCCATGTGTGACTGGCAAGTCATGTCGGAAATCACAACCACCATCCAACAGAACAAATGACGAATCTGAATCAAGTTTCATTGAGAAGGCACTTGTCGTTGAGAAGATTAGAATTTTGTGGGCTGATAAATATCGTCCACGAACCTTGAGTGGATTTACTAGCCACAGCGAGCAGGTTCAGCAGCTTAAACAATTGGTAACCTCGTCTAACTCTTTTGCTTGAACTGATGTATTTATGGTTGGTGAAATTTTCAGTACAGAAAAGTTTCAATTCAACCTATAACATTTGTCCTACCTATACCATTTACACTAGATATAGAAACTGCAAATGAGTATTAGCCTACTTGGCAATTGAATATCAATATTATTCTGTAGGTTGTGATTCTAGTTCCTCAAAGTTGACATTTTTTGTCTTCTAAATGCTAATATCCTATTGCGTCAGGTCTCCTTGGAATATTGCCCACATATAATTTTCAAAGGACCTTCAGGATCAGGAAAAAGATCTCTATGCAGAGCTGTCCTCAACGAGATCTTTGGTGATTCCTCTCTGAATGTACAAACTTCAACACTGTAATAACTTCTATTGTTAATATATGATTGTTGCTGATTTCATCAAGTTTAATGTGACTTTTCTAGATATCTCATTCTTTGAAGAGCTGCAACGGTCAGGTTAGTTCTCTCATTACTGATTATCAGCCAACATCTGAACATGTCCACACGACACATACACCATGGTGTGACACTGCAATCTACTCCCTCTGATATAGCTAGTTTTGGGTTTGTCCTAAGTTGACATGAAAAGAATTACTGTCATTGTATATGTTTAAAAGGAAATGAAGTTTTAAATTTGAAGTAGTTCTATTATATAAGGATTTAATTGTGAAAAGTTTCCTTAATTTTGCCAGGGATCATCTGTGCCCATTCTTATCCCGTTGTCGTCAAGCGACCACCATGTAGAACTCAACGTGAAGTCTCAATCCAAGAAGGCTAGATATGCTTTGATGACTTTAGCGAATGAAATGGCGAGTAAGCATAAAATCACTGAGCCATCTGGGAGGAAAAGCTTCAAAGGTTACATTCATACTCAAACCATCTGCGAGTATTATTCAACAAGCCATCTTGTACAGAAATATAATCCTAATATGGTTACCTGTTGATTTCAGTATTGGTTCTCTATGATGTTGACAAAGTCAGTGAGAATAATCAACGTTTGATAAAATGGATAATTGATTCCTCCTCTGATGTATGCAAGATAATAATGACTTGCCAGGACGAATCTAATCTTCTTGATTCCATAAAGAGTCGTTGCAAGCTTATTACCATTAGTGCACCTGATGCACGTGAGGTAAGCTCTCAGCTATACATTTTAGCTTTTTCATCAATTACCTAAGTCCTAAATTCAAAAAATCACTTCACTTGAGTGTTCAAAACTAGCACTGCTATTTTCACTTGCAATATTATGCCTATATGTTACTTATGTAGGTCCAATCTTATAGTTTGAGAAGTTCACTCTTTATAAGCAGTCTGTACAAGCAGAACATGTAACTTCGTTTTTTAACAGTTTTAATTCCACTTATTAACCTATCAGCAATTTGTCAGATTGTAGACATTCTTACTTACATATCAAAAAAGGAGAATTTTGATCTTCCGGCAAGTTTGGCTGCTACCATCGCAAGTCAATCCAGGCAGAATTTGAGGGAGGCGATATTGGCTCTAGAGGCATGCAAAGCCAACAAGTACGATCGTAGTATTTCTCTAATATGGAAAAACTAATGTCCTCTTGATTTATAAGATACTTTGCTATTCTCTGCTCTTCATTTACAATTCTCCTTCAACATACTAGCTACCCCTTCGTTGATGGACAAGCTATACCACTCGGATGGGAGGATGTTCTGGTGGAACTTGCTGAAGAAATTTTGGAAGACCCATCTCCTAAAAGGTTTGATGCTAGAATTAGAATATTTTAACTGTTGATGAATGTTAATAATGACCTTTTGTTGGTTGGGAAACGTGGACGACCGTAACATTCCCACCACTAACTTTCATTATATAGCTTATAGTAAGGTGTTTTGGTTTGATTACTTCGGTAATCCACTATTGTCACCTAATTCCTAGTCAACCTGTTTGGTTTGAGGAATGAATGATTATCAAAACCTCATTCTTCACAAGATATGACTAGTTAAACATGATGGATGGTGTCATACCAACAAAAGTCATATGATGAACCGATGACGGACCATCCCGTCTAGGATGGGTTCATCCCTCAAACCATACGCTCTATAAGTCCATGAGTTTTGTTGCTAATTAGACAGATGCATGACATTGAACTGTGCAAATACAGCTTATGGCTTTATTTACTTAACAAATGGAAGAATGTCATGTAGGTTATTTTTGGTACGAAGCAAGCTCCAAAAACTCTTGGTGGAATTCGTTCCTCCTAAACTAATACTCCAGGTAATTTTGTGCATATCAGAGATCATATGTTTCTTTTAATGATTCAGAGATGCCAATATCCAAACATATGTAACCATGCATATGCTCTTAATTCTTAAATCTCTTGCAGAAGCTTGTAGAGCTCTTTTTGAAGGGAATTCAGACTAGTATAAAGAGGGAAATTTATTATTGGCATGCATATTATGTGAGTTTGCTCTTTCATAATTCCACATTTCATGTTGGTCCCTAGCTAGTGAACTATGGTAATGGTCAATAGGATAACGAAATTTCAGGATAAGAGGATGCCTGGAGGTGCTAGTGCACTGCTCAAATTGGAAGGTAAGCTCTTAGAAAATATACAATTTCTGTTGCCTCTTGGATCATTGGCACTACAGGTTGTTACATTACACCTTTAAATTTCCTTTGTTTTTTTTTTGCGGCAGAATTTGTTGCCAAATTCATGGGTATCCACCGCAAGAGCCTGTCAGCTAGCTCATGACCATCAGCTAAAGATTCCTGATCTGTTGTGGCGCGGCGGAAATTGATACTAGAACAACCAAAGAGTGAACCGTTGCATGAAGTTCAGTTGTGGCAGGGAGAGGCCCTGTTTGTGGCGATAGCTCAAAGGTCATCGTATTTTCCCCGCTGTTTCGAGTGCGTGGTACGTATTGTCTGTGTCGTGCAGATGGACTGTGGTGCCTCCTTTTTGCTGGTACCTCCGCAGTTGCACCGTCGTGTACGCTAAATTCTTTTTTATTTCATCTTTTGATGATAAGACTCGTCGAACTGTTATGTGTTCGATGTGTAAAAGTGTAGAGAATAAAGTTAGTATGTGGCATAAATATGAAAGCAAACACGTTTAATTTTGTGCAAAGTGAATTATTGGTATCAGATTCATGTTTTTTGAACTGACAATAAAAATGGTAGTCCGGATCACACGAAGGCACAGCAAGTGGACGAATGGACAAAAAGGGAAAGGAAACTGTACTGCTTTAGTCCAAGGCCTTTCGAGAAAGTCCGTCAGCCCGTCACATTCCTGGGCCGCCTTTGCCACGGGTTGCTAGACCATTCCGGCTCCGATCCTGACCGCCCACGTGGACCGGTCCATACCCCATTTGGAGAGCTCAGGAAGCATATTTCGCGACGCGCCCCGAGGCTGGTCCGTGGGCCCTCCCCGAAGCTCCGGCATGGAATCCTCGGCACAGCACGGGCGCGCGGACCACGGCGAACGAGGTCTACCCGTGCGTCGGCGTCCCGATTCCCCGTATATTCTCCCCGTAGGACGGGACGGGAACCAGATGCAGTGCGGCCTCCCACTGCCTGCATCTGCATCCTCCTCCCTCCATCTCACGCTGCTTTCACAAAGACTGTCCGCACTAGGAAATGTTCCTTTAGTATGAGGATAGCGTAACTCCACCGTCCAGATGGCCTCTCACAGGTCATATTCAGAAGAGGTAGCGGAGGAACATTACACATCACGTGGCGCAGGGTTCACGTGTCGGCGCGCCATCCTAACGACCGTGCAACAGAAGAGAGAAGGGGAGGGAGAGGGGTGGGAGGAGGGAGAGGCACCGCGCCGTCGGGAGCCTCCAAGCCGTCGGATCTGGAAAGAAGAGAGGGAGGGCAAAGCTAGAGCCACAGCGCCGCCAGATCTGAAGAAAGGAGGAGGGGCAGAGCTCTGGGGGGCTCGCCGTCCGCCGCGGAGGAGACGGACCCGGCAGCGGCGGCACGTGGTGAGGAGGAGGAGGGGCCCGACGGCGACGGCGCCGTGAGGGGGAGGCGGACCCGACGGCGATGACGCGAGGGAGAAGGAGAGGAAGGGCCCAGTGACGGCGGCGCGCGGGGGAGAAGGAGAGGAGGGGGCCGATGGCGACGGCACGTGGTGAGGAGGAGGAGGGGCCCGACGACGGTGGCGTCGCACCTGGCGGAGGCGAGGGATGCGCGTGGGGGTGTTGCGGCGTGGGTGGGGCAGGGGTTAGGAAGGAAAGAGATATTAAGGAAAAATAAATAAAAGAAAAAAGGAGGAGAGAGAATATGGTAGTTGAAAATTATTGAATAAAATATAAATTAGTTAGTATAGAGTATGAGATATAGATGATGACGAGTGCGAGAGAAATGAGTTTAGCATAGAAAATCTCGATGACTAGGATAGAATGTTATTTTTAGAGGATGGATTTAAAGAATAACGAATACGGACAGTCTAAAACTGACTCCAACAATGTTGCCTCTCCATCAAAAATGATCTCCAATAGAGGAGGCAAACGGAAATTTATTCTGCATTGTGAGGAGAGAGGTGAGCTACAAATATATTCCCTCTCTTCTCAAATGTATTCAGCGAGCGACGGCACGATTACAACAACTTGAGAGCGTGTGGGTTACGTGGCGGCGCGATTATAACAATTTAAGTGGACAGTTACAACAACCGGTTATAATGACTAGTTATAACAATTTGAGTGAACCAATTATAACAACATAAGTGGACCAGTTACAATGACCGATAAGCACGGGACACATACTCGATTGGCTCTTAAAACTAACTCTTGTTAGAGTACACGTGAAATAAATATCTCTTTTATTACTATATACGTGAGACATCTGTATGTTTGCCTCTTAAAATTGGCTCTGCTTGCTGGTGTCAGTCTAAAGCGTCATCCCTCTCGTCACGCCATCAGCGCCGTCCATAGAAGATCGGACGCGTGTCAACACGGGTGGAGGTGGAGCGAGCCTGGCCCACTCGTCCTCCTCGCGTCGCCGAAAAGCGAAGCCCGGCTGTGGGCTGGACTGAACTGAAATATCACAATCGAGCCCGTACCACTAAGACAGGAGCAGCGGGCACGAGGCCACTCCGCCAGTTCGCACTCGCCTCGTCGCCTTCTTCTCCTCGGCGTCCTCGCTTGCACCACCAACGGAGGGAGACCTTCCGATCGACTCAGGTGAGTGGCCAACTAGGGACTCCTCCTATTCTTCTTCGTCCGTCGTTCCTCTTCAGCCCGTTCCGGCCGGATAATAGATTGGTACTGTAGTTGTTGCGTCGAGCGTTTCACGGAGGTGGGTTTCTTGGGACGCGGTGCCGTGCCAGCGCGTTTCCTGCCACGCGTGCTCTTTGGACTTTTGGATTTGAAAATACGCTGCTGTTTATTTGTTGCTCGACCTCGACGATTGCTTTATCCTGCCTGCCGATGCGCCCGTAGGATCGTTTTGCTTTGGTTTGCTTTCCTGTGCTTGACGAAGCGGTAGCGCTGTATTTATGATCAGATGATGGCGGTTTTGTTCTGATCTTTGTTAGGCAGTTTGCGTTTTGTTTTGATTTTTCAATAAAAAAATCACTATTTTCATTTTTTTGTTTTTATGCATTTGGGTGCTCGTGTCTCGTCGATGTTCTTCTCTTCTACTGTTATTGCAAGGGCATCGTCAGCATTTTCATTCCGCTATGGTTTAATTCGATTTAAATTCTTTTTCCTGGATAGGATCATTTTCTGTGTGTGTGGTGTTCCTTTTTCCAGCGTCCCTTTCTTGTTTTGGTTGGCAAACATGTAGCAGCGCTGCAACCTCGCCGGCTTTATTACCATCGCCCCGCCTCGTCTTTCTGAGGATCGTTTCCAATCTGACATACATTTCTAGCAGCGTTCGTGCGTTTCATCGTACCAACTATACTGAACTACCCTTGTGGACGATTCCTTCATTTGCAAAATCAGGTGATGCAGTTATTCAATAAGAACCAGGTTCTTCCTCCTCTTGTCTTATGTGGTGTTAGTTAAGTCACTGATGTCCTCTTCTCTTCTTTCTCGTAACTCTCGACTAAAATCATGTTACTTTCGACTAATTTATTGCGATCAGAGTGCCTGCGCTTAAAATTATTTCGACTATAACTTGCATAGTATAGTATATGATACTAATCTTATAGCATCCCCTGTCAATCGCTTAAATTAAGTTCACTTGGCATTATTTATTGGCCTCTTTCTTTGTGCTGTTTTGAAGTAACTTACAAGGGCACTTTCCATATGCCTTTTTTCTGTATAGCTTCAGAGTTACTCAGAAGAAAGAACTTTTCTGCGTTTCCAGTTTATCATCTCCTGATTAAACGTCTGATTTCACATTTTGGGTAACATATTTCATGGCCTTTTTAAATTATATTTTTGTTGGCAACAGAGCAGAAACTTCTACGTCCTGTTAGTCATCTTTTCCTTGAGATCATGTATATTGTGGTAGTTTTTTTTTAACAAAAAAAATGCATATGTTGTTTACTAGATAACTAAGCATCCGGTGTTGATCTTCAAGAGAATAGATGGGAACGATGGCAGAACAAATAGTCACTGACTCACTCCTTTAGTCAACACGGGCTATATTTCTGGGACATTCTTGCTTCTTATGGTCATTGATTTGACAAATCTTAAATTATTGGAATTTATATAGCTATGGCTGGAGAAGCTGACGGAGTTCAAACGGGCTCAAGATTTGCCAATGCTGCTCTCAATGAGCGTATCCTTTCTTCCATGTCCCAGAAACACGTTGCTGCTCACCCATGGCATGATTTGGAGATAGGTACTGAATGCTATGGATATTATCATTTTGATATGCTTTCTTATTATACTATAAGTAATCTGCTGTTTCATCTTTGCCTTATTGTATGTTTTCTTCAAATGCAGGGCCAGGTGCTCCTGAAGTTTTCAACTGTGTAAGTTACCTTCTAGTACTAAATTGCAAATGTGGTTGGCGTTCTGAATTCTGATTATGCTGATGGACGCCACAGTGATGTTTTTTTATATACTTAAATTGAGCTTAAGTGACAGCAAAGGGACTGGAATTTATGGCTTGTTTGCAGTTTTGACCTCAATTTAAATAATCACTGCATATATTAGGTCTACTGAAAATAGCTGAGACAATAGAGCTTAAGTTCTATTCTACCAAATCGATACTAATGATATTCGAATTTGTCAGGCCATAGGTCCAGCATATCTCATGTCTTGTAACATGGATATGTGTTGTGTGAACGGTTTTATGTAAACCACTAAGGCTACATAGTAGTAAATAGTATTTGTTATAGCAAGAACTGGTTTATTTACCTTCTTTAGCTGACACTTCGGAATAAAGCATATCTCAAATAGTTCTTTACTTGTACCTTTTTTATTTTTATGAAATGAACACCCATGAATTGAGTTGTGACCTTTTTATTATTATCAGGTGGTTGAAATTCCTAGAGGCAGCAAGGTGAAGTATGAGTTGGACAAGGCGACTGGTCTAATCAAGGTGAGCCCTATTTGATGTTAGAGTAACTTAATATTGTTTACATTTGCTAGCTGATTTTCTGCACCTTATACGCCCTGTTAAAACATGCCAAGAGTCAAACAGCCTGTCAACTAGCTCCTTTCAATACAAATTTAGGTTTTATTCATAAGAAACTAAAAAGAATACATGTCTTATGAATGTGTTATTAACAATAAAGACTTCCATGATACAACAGCATGTTTATCCCATTTCAGATTGATCGTGTCCTTTACTCTTCTGTTGTTTACCCACACAACTATGGTTTCATTCCACGCACGATCTGTGAGGATAGCGACCCAATGGATGTACTTATTCTGATGCAGGTATGTAATGCCTGCAACATTTGAATATTGTTCTATTATCAGCTTTACTCTAACACTGGGCACACTTACTCTGGCAGGAGCCAGTTGTCCCTGGGTGTTTCCTACGAGCTCGAGCTATTGGGCTCATGCCTATGATTGATCAGGTCAAATTTCTCCATACTTGATAGCGTAGAAGGCTCTCTGTTTCCCTTTCAATATTGGTTATTGCTCTGTTTTGTTGCATACAATTTTTAAGATCACCTGATGCGTGAGCTTTGAGCAAAGGCGGCATTAGAATTGGACGAATGCCCCTTATAAATCGTTTCTATCTCAAAGTAATGTTTTTGCATCTTAATTATTATCTGTTGTCATCAGGGCGAGAAAGATGATAAAATCATAGCAGTCTGTGCTGATGACCCTGAATACCGTCACTACAAGGACATCAAGGAGCTTCCCCCACATCGCCTTCAAGAGATCCGACGCTTCTTTGAAGATTGTATATTCTTAAACTATATCCATAGTTCATTTATGTGTTGCGCTACGGATCATCAAATGTTGTAGCTGGAGTCTAATCCTTATATTTATGCTGAATTGACAGATAAGAAGAATGAAAACAAAGAGGTTGCAGTAAACGAGTTCCTCCCAGCAAAAGATGCCATCAACGCAATCAAGTATTCCATGTGAGTTTTGCTCTTCGTACAGTCATGCATATACTCTACACTAATTTGCCTTCGTGAAAATCAATCTATTCACTGAATCATTTCAAATGTTTTATACAACAGGGATCTGTATGGCTCGTACATCATTGAAAGCTTGAGGAAGTAATCTCCAGCTGCTCAAATAAAGATGCTACATGTTTTATGCAGCAGCTTACGAGACTACGGCATATGTTAACATGCACGAACTAAAATCGTGACCAAGGGATGTTACCTGCTGTTCATGTTGAGACGAGCAACGGTGTCTTTTTTTTTTTCCCTTTTCATTACATACCATGTCAAGTCCACGAACTTGACAGCTACTGAAATCCTTGCCGTCAAACCTTTACACGACAGAACAGTTGCCTGATAGATAAAACACCATGATATAATTCCTCATTTGCTTAGCTTCATTGGGTATCTCATGCAGCCTGTTCAACATGAGCATGTCTTTTGTTTTATTGTTTGGCGAGATGCTAATCACTCGTTTGGTAACCACGATGGTCGCTACTCTGTCTAGCCTATAATTACGCTGGTAGGTAGTCAGAATTGTTGGAAAATTATATTATTGCCTGGTGAACGTTGGCGTTAAAGGTTCAGGTAATGTTTCAACGCATAAAGCGCGCCACTCTTATGAAGTGCGTGCTTAAACAATAGCATTATGTATGCTAGTCCTAAAATAGAGATGGTATAGGGATCTGAAGAGCATGTAGAACTAACACAACCCAGAAATGAACCACCGCAAGCTTTATTCTACGAAGTGTACCTCTTTATTCAGGATTACCAAACCCTTTACAGTACAAACAAGCTACGCCCAGAAGTACAAAGTACCAAGTCACCAGACAATCCAAATAACCTGAATACAGTGGGACGTTCCAAAATCGCTACCATCGTGCCTCCCAAGAAACTCTAGGATTACAGCACTAAACCTGAAACAGCCTCAATCTCTCAGCAGTGACCTAGAATTAAGAAAGATGTAATACTGGTGTGCAACAGGGAATTAAGCGCCAAGCACATGAAGCATGATAGCATTCTGAGCATGCATTCTATTCTCAGCCTGGGGGAATACGATTGAGTTGGGAGCCTCAATCGCACCATCTGTCACCTCCACTCCTCTCTCTGCAGGCAGACAATGCATAAGGTAGGCCTGTGGACCAGCAATCTCCATCAGGGTTTCATCCACCTGTAAGGTCGAAGAACAGTAGTATTAGCAGAGAGCAACCTTATGAGCAAGCATTCACATGATTGTACAATACCATTGTTGAGAGACTAAAACAAGGTGTATGTGCTCATATCTCTGTACAATTGTCACTGACATTAGATAATTATATACTGGGCTTTACAAGATAAACTCTATACACTACATTGTCCCTAAATACTGAAATGACAAAATATTAAATGATCCGAGCCAGCACAAGTATACATCTAGGCATCCAGTAAAACTAGAATGATATGGTAGGCACCTATTTTCCAGTCAGTTTGACTGGCATGAGACAAGATCAAAAGCAAGATAAGAACGAGAAGATAGACAAACCATGAATCCTTGGAACTTCTGTTTCCTGTATTCAGCTTCTTCCTTCTGGCCCATGCTGGCCCAAACATCTGTATAAACAACATCTGCTCCCTTAACTGCTTCTCTGGGGTCATTTGTAATTTCAATCTTACTAATTCCAGCACTCCTCGCAATCTCTACAGTCTTTGCATCTGGCTCAAATCCCTTGGGGCAAGCACATACAAAGTGAAAAGGAAGTACAGCAGCCAATAGAAGCCATGAGTGCACAATGTTGTTTCCATCGCCGACATAGACAACCTACATAGAAATTGAAAGTTTGTCACAATTGGCATGGCAAAAAGAGCTTATACGGTAACCAGTTGCTCATAGATTATTTACCTTGGTGTTTTCAATACGGCCAATGTGTTCAATCATCGTAAGTGCATCGGCCATTATCTGGCATGGATGGTTATAGTCTGTGAGACCATTTATGACAGGTACAGATGCATATTTTGCCAAGTCCAAAATATCCTGCCAAAAAACACGAGTTAGGAAGCCTGTATGTGTTGGAACCGAAGAAGAACCAATGTTGAATGAAACTCTCTAACATTGATGCTTGAAAGGAGAATGGAAAAGGTAAATTCAGACAATCAAGTATCTCAGTTAAACACATGCCAATGGAACTTTTTTTTCAACCAATCAAGTAAATTCAGAACCCTCGATAAAAGAAAGGAGAAGGGATGCCCCTTTGTCATATCAATTAAAATAGGCAAATCAAGAAGCTATAGAAGACAATTTCCAAGACAGTAATGTTTTTTATAAACATCATGGAATGCACCCGAAAGCTTGCCTACTAACAAATTTACTTCAGCTACACTAAATTGAAGTATTTCATCTTGATCAATTATCAGTTTGACAAAATATAGCTTCAACCACCCACTCTTATGCTCATTGTTGAGGTAGATATCTAACTGTCACACTCATGCAGCCTGGAGCACACAGATGAGATATGTAAAACGTTTGATCAATAATATATGTGCTAGTAGATTATTCGGGTTAATGATTCACTGAAAAAAAATCTTGAACATGAACTCATGAGCATACCTGATGACCAAAAACCCTAGCCATAATGACGTCATTATAACCAGAAAGTACACGAGCGACATCACGAGTCTCCTCGCGCTTACCCATCTGGATATCATCAGGACCCAAATAAACGGCATGCCCACCAAGTAGAAAGAAACCTGTCTCGAATGAAACACGGGTTCTCATTGATGGCTTCGCAAAGATCATTGCCATTGACTTCCCTTTAAACGGTTGGAAGCTCCTGTCTCCAGACTTTATCATTGCCTTAACCTCAATTGCCCGATTAAGGATCTTCATGATCGTCTCCTTGTCAAAATCATTGATATGAAGGAAATCCTTAGGAACCTGTTTGGCTGCAAGAAATTTCTGAAGTCAAGGAATGGAAGTGTGCATACAGAAAAAAAAAATGATGTTCAGAAAATGAAAGCTTCCTTTGATGCTTAAAGCATTAAGTCACATATAATTGTCCCAGTGGATCAAATCCAGTTAGGTTGGCTGTGCATTTTACACCACGTTGAATGGCAAACCTTAATACTGATCAAATCCAGTTAGGTTGGCTGTGCATTTTACACCACGTTGAATGGCAAACCTTAATACTGATCAAATCCAGTTAGGTTGGCTGTGCATTTTACACCACGTTGAATGGCAAACCTTAATACTGATCAAATCCAGTTAGGTTGGCTGTGCATTTTACACCACGTTGAATGGCAAACCTTAATACTGATCAAATCCAGTTAGGTTGGCTGTGCATTTTACACCACGTTGAATGGCAAACCTTAATACTGATCAAATCCAGTTAGGTTGGCTGTGCATTTTACACCACGTTGAATGGCAAACCTTAATACTGATCAAATCCAGTTAGGTTGGCTGTGCATTTTACACCACGTTGAATGGCAAACCTTAATACTTTCTTTGAAGCAGAAATAGGAAATGTCAATGCAAAGCAAAATCAAACTACAGATAACATCAGACTAGAAAGACCAAGGAAAATGCTAGGTTTAGAGTACACGTTGAATGGACAACCAATCCTCTTTACAGTTTCATGATACATGTAAGTAGCATTGTCTACCAAACTGGAGCATCATATAGTAAATATTTCGTCCATGGCTACAACAACAACAAAGCCAGCAGTGTTCATTTCGGGGTACTAGTTCCAAGAGTGAAACCTACTCGAGACTTTCAGGAGCTATCATCAACCTAAACCAGTAAGGAAGCAATTTTGCATTTCAGATATTCGTGTTTAACATCCCAAATCATACAAAACTTTGCATTTTGTCGCGACCTGTAACTATAACCCCGGACAGTCCGTATCCCCCACCAGAACCCTAACTACCTATCGAACTAAAACCATCAGGAAACAATAAAAGGAAATGCTTCGAGGCGATTTTAGATGGCCTAACCATCTTTCCCAGAGGAGGCGACCACGGCGGGGCTGGACGCCGCGGCGGCCGCGACAGCACGGCGGACACCGGAGCACGAGGCGGCGGCGACTGGACGCGCGGCGCGCACAGGAAGACTGAGCTGCTGCCGACGACTGCTGGAGGGGGCGCGGGAAGAGAGGACGAGGTGGCCGCCGGAGGTCGCCGTCGCCGCCATCGCGAATGGTGCGGTGACCGGCGATTGGGATGCTGAAGCGGATGCAAGGAAGGACAGGTGTGGTTGATGGGTGTGTGAGTGCGGAAACTCGGATACGGGCCGGAACCAAGGGAATACTGGGGAATTAGGGGTTGTCAGCAAAGTGATTTTAGGGTTAGGTAAGGAGATGATCGAGTTAGGGGCCTGATGGGAAACGGACGGTCAGGATCATACTCGGGTGAGAATTTTACTGCGGTGAATTTTAGTAGTGCAGACCCTTGAAAAGAAGTTTCCTTCGTATAGCACTGATGATGAATTTATTGCTTCAATTCGCCGTAAATTTATGGAACCATTCTCCAACAACCTAAAATGCTTCAGATGTGAATTTTTATATGAATTTATAACAGATGTGAAGACCAGGTAAAAAGTCACTTTGTTGTATGGTGAAATAACTTGATAGCTACCGGATAACTTTGTGTGTGGTCCCGACAATGAAGATGGTGGATCACTGGATTCTCTAAAGGAAAGAGACCAATGTTCAGTGACATGAAGCCAAACAGGGAGAGAACATAATACCAACAAGAAAAGCACACCAAGACAATTTCGTATAGAAAGCTCCATTGGTGTCCGTGTCACTGGCATTGGAAGATCATTAAGACAATTGATGATAGTGTCTTGTCATATGTTTATAACATGTCTCATTGAAGGAGCGGGAGCCAATGTAAAAATAGGGGAGTCTATTTATACAAGGAAGGCATTGATCTCGCAGCTAGGACGACTACGGTACAGTACTATTTATCGAGTCTGATTGTGAAGTGTACCTCACCTACCTCGCCTAAGCATAGGTATAAAGGTAATATCTTTTTTGTCATGCAGAAAGATATTTATAGTTTAATGAGTATTGTTTTTATTAAGGGATCAAACATGTGACAAGAGAGCACAAGGTGTAGTCCACGAGTTCACCCCATTTGCCTGTAGATTGAACTTTCAAAATGACATGGCTACATTTGACTTTAATACTATTACTCTACTAGTATTATAAATTTGTTAATTGTTGTACGTACTTTTTATACTAGCCACTGGGAATTTTGTCAAAGTTGAGGTCATATGGATCCCAGAAGTAGTAGAACGATATTTTAATCGTCAACTAGGAAACAGTGCCATTGAAACGTCTCCATTTATTTTCTCTCTCTAAGACAATAGACAGATAACGTCTGGAAGGCCTTGTCGCCCAAGAAGCTGACCTCTTCCATGGATTGAGCTGGCTCTCCTGTAACATTACGTCGTCAATTGCATCATTGTTTGCCGTTGACCCCTGACCCTTCCCCACCCACAGGGACACCAACCGGAGGGCCCAGCCAGGACTTGTCCAGAAAGCCACATTTCCTCGCGAGCACGCCTGCCTGAACCACCGCGTGCGCCACTGCGCGCGTCACGTGGTCAACTGCGACCGGACCCTTTGCCAGCTCCGACCCCTACACGGCGCGATTCAGTGCGGATCCGGACTCTGGAACCGACACCCAACAACCAGCTCGCGCGTACGCCACCCAACCCGGTTCCGTCCATCCATTCCACCGCGCGCACCCAACACATGTGTCTCAAACCTCCCGTGCCGCGCGCGGCGCACGAGCAGTACGGTCGCGACGCGCCTGGCGGCTTTCCCTTTCTTTCCCTCCAAGAACAGAGGAGGGGACCCGCCACTGACGCGCGGGCCCGGTGGCCGCGCCGTGGAAGGAACGCAAGGGATTGGGTGCCTTTTCCGGTTTCTTTCGTGTTCTCCACTCCCGTGAACCCTCTCCAGCTCGCCACGCAGTAAAAAGAAAGCGGATATATATATTATCTTCGGAGGATAGAAAAATCGCCCGGCAAAAATCGCGCACCTTCCTTCCCCTTCCCCCAACCCTCTTCGCGTTGTTGCTGGCTAGCTCCAGGTTGGTCATGCCGTCGCGCCGCTTATTTTGCCCGGCCCCATAAATTCGAATCCAAAACGCGACCCTGCGCTGCTGCGGCCGTCGTGGGAAAGGGAAACAACGACATCAGAAAAAAAGGCCAACGCCGTCTTCGCTTCCTCGAGGTCAGGAGGAGGTGCTCCCTCCCAGCTGGCCAGCTAGGGTTTCCCTCTCGCTGGCGGCGCCGCGCCGCCGGACCCCGACCCGGAAGGTGAGTACCGCCTCCGACGAATCTTACCTTCTGGTTCCGTGGGGCGTGATTGGAAGACGAGGGATCTCGCGCGCGCCGGTGTGGGAGCATGGTTCGGGCGCCTGCCAGGCTGCTGCGCGGCGGGCGGGTTTGGGGGCGAGGAGATGGGGGTCTCGTTTGATCTCCAGGCTTTGCTGCGTCGCCCGAGACGCGGATTTGGGTTGCTCCTCTTCCGCGTGGCTCCCAATTAGTCCTGTTTTTGGTCAAATTTTGAAATAGACCTGTTCCATTCGGGACTCGTCTGAATTACTGGTCGTTCGTTGGCACGGTTTCGTGTTGTGGGGGGAATATTGAGAGTTTTTCCTCTTTATCTTCGGTGGATGGATGATTTGTGCGGCTTATCGGCATCTCGTGCCGGCGGCTTTTTCAAAGGATAGGGCGCGTACGTGTTCCGCTGGAGGCGTTTCCGAATATTTTGGATCGGAATCCCCCCAAACACAACAATAATTTTTCGTACCCGCGAATAACGTGATGACGACTCGATCTTTTTTCTGACCGCTTGCGTTTGTCTTGGATTTCGTTTTCAGGGCCTGGTTGATGCCAAGGAGGTGAAGCCACCGGTGATTCCACTCCGTTTTCGGCAGCCGCAGCCCCATGCCGACCATCACGCACTACGTCCTGGACCCCTTCCTGGAGACGGGGTCCCGTACGCAGACCCAGAAGGCCGCGTCCAAGCCGCCGCCGGTGCCTCCGTACAAGGCCACCGAGAAGGCAATACCCGTGCCGTCTGCACCTCCTGTTAGGACGCAGACGTCGCCGGCGCTCTATGCCACGCCTGAGACCACGTCCCTTCCAGACTCGCCCTCCTCGTTCCCTGGAACTACCTGGTCGCCGTATCTCATCAACCATAAGCGACGGGGGGCCTCCCTTGCCAAGACGCTTTCTCTGGGTGATTGTGGGACTGACAGCAGTCAGCCGCAGCTCCCTGTGACGCTGCCTCCTTTGCCAAAAAGGAGTGAGACCATTGAAGTGCAGGAGCCTGAGTTTGCGTTTCAGCACGTGGGCAATGGTCAAGTTGAAGGTCACAATGCGGAAGAGATTTTGGATGGGCTGAATGGCATGCTCCAGAAGGGTTCTGTGACTGTAAATGAGCAGAATCCTCCTGAGTTTGAGTTTCAGCGTGAAAGTTTTGATGCCTTAGTGAAGCCTGTCAATGTTGCTAGGCCCTTGAATGCTGAGAGCGATGCCTTCTGTGAACTTCAGGATTCACAGAGTGTGGCTAGTAACACTGAGACTGATGATGCCGGTGCACTTGAGCGGTGGTGGAAGCCCAGTTCCCCTCTAGGAACATCTGTAGGCACACCTGGTGCTGAATTCTATGATGCATTTGAAGGTAAGTTGGGGCATCCAATCTTTCTTTTCAGTGCTGCATTATACAGGGAAGATTAGCCAATTTATGAGTGTAAAAGCTATGATGCACGTACTCCTAGCTGACTTTAGCAATACCTCACTAACATATGGTATCGTTTCTAAATGTAAGGTCGGCCATGTTCTGCCTTTGGTCATTAGTGTTTTTTGGCAGTATATTTTAAGTGGAACTGGTTGTAGCTGTTTTACTCCTTGCAATTTCCCCACTCATGCAGTTTAATGGACTATCCCCATCCCTGTAATTTTGGGCATGGAACGATAATGCTTACAACTTGTTTTGTTAAAATTTCGATTTATCACTAATTTTATATTTAACTTTCCCATGGTATAGATAATTTCCACACTATATTTGCATAGTATGTGTAGTATTTTTTTTTTTTTTTTTTGAACTTCTCCTGTTAAGGCTTGATTTTGTACACAAGCCAGAATGCCAATTTGGGTTTATTTGATTGAATGTAGCTTGAATTGAGCCACATTGACAAATTTATATCTATTGCATCGCAGTCAATTACTGTGATCTAGTTATAAAACTGTAATATACTTCTTCAAAATATGATGCATGGAGATTGAGTTTTGGCTTATATTCTTACATTGTGCTGGTTAGATATCTCCTTGCTATTAACTAGCAAAATATTCTGGATGCATCAATTGCTTTATTTACCAACAAAATTGTCACTTTCATACTTTTGTGCTAAGTTCAATTTTGTTGCCTTGATGCAGAAATATCCAGTGATGGTGGAACTCGATCTTCACGATGTGTAGATGATGACCTTCGTGAAATGAGGTTGAGTCTGTTAATGGAAATTGAGAGGAGAAAGCAAGCTGAAGAAGCACTTGAGAGCTGGCAGAATGAATGGAAGAAGCTCAGTCACCATCTATCACTCATTTCCTTGTCACTTCCATCTCCAAGTATAGCTGAGAATACCAGTGATTCAAGTATGGAGCCTGGAGCTGAGTTGTGCCAGCAAATAACTGTTTCACAACTCGTGTCTGCTGCTATTGCAAGTGGGTTTGCTCGTGCTGAAGTTGAATCAGATATGGAAACCATTATTGCGGCAAAGAACTTTGAGATTGCAAGGCTGTCAGATAGGGTCCAGTACTATGAAGCAGCAAACAGGGAGATGTCTCAAAGAAACCAAGAAGCTATAGGTAAGTACTTTTGCCTTTACAATTTTTGTTTCAGTTTCAACTTTCTTACAGACCATGCTCTTCGTGTAGCCAAATCTAGCAACTGAGCGGTGACACTACCCTCCTTAGCTCCTACCAGTTTTGAAATACCATGCGTATAGGTGTTTGCTTAGGTGATAAATAAAGATATGTGATTAAAAAGAGCTAAAATGCTAAAAACATTCTTTGGGACTGCTTCTCTTTCAATCTTATATCAAATATGTTTAACTGCCCTTTTTAACAATCTTGTTGGCTGCTTTGTATGAATGGACCCCCAATGGGCATGTGCCATAGATTGATTTTTTTTTTCATTGTGTCTTTGCAGAGATGTCACGGCAACAGCGGAAGAATCGCAAGAAGAAACAGAAGTGGTTCTGGGGTTCAGTTGGGCTTGCAGTTACCCTTGGCGCAGCAGCCATTGCCTGGTCCTATCTACCTTCACCGCAACCCCAAGCCAGTGCAGAATCAAATAGCGCCATCAGCGACTAGAGCTAGGATGCAGAAGCATCTTCTCCTTTCAGAAGCCTAACAAAAGCTCTAACTATACTTCTAGAGAAAAAGGTTGTATAAGTTTTGTCATTTGGTGATCACCAGTGATCACTACAATCCTCATTTGTCGCTTCGTGTAAAAATGGATGGGCCATCTCCGTTCAGGATTGGCTCCATTCCCTCACCGTAAATCTCTTTGCATAGCTGCTTGTGCAAATAATCTGAGGAATGTGGATATGGTTAGCAACTCGTCAGCTCAAGTGGAGTTGATTCTGCCTACTGCAATTTTGTTCTGCTTTTCTTTCTGTTCCCAGACTAAGAGATGAAATGATGGGAGTTTTGATGTTTGTTACATCAGTTTTCGTAGTTGTCTACTCTGCAATTGCTCGTGATTGCGATCTTTCTGGCAGCCTGATTCTTCTGTTTTATCTGTGAAGACACGAAGGTATTCGCCTACGTTTGTTTGTAGGTAAACATTACTTGCGGTCTGAAGAAATCTGTTACTGAAGAAGCAAGTGTAATTTTGAACATCAAACGGTGTCTATAGAGATCGCTTTCACAAGGATTGCTACCAAACTGATTTGGTATGCATACTCGAGTGACAATGAATGCGCTCCGCTTTTGCAGAACAGAAGGGAAACAACGAATGATTAGCATCCGCCAAAAAGGAAAATGCATACTCTCAGTGACAATCAAAAGTTCATATTTCACAAATTTGTGCTGAAACTACCCAGGCCAAAAAAGAATTCTAGATTTCTACTGATTCTGCTTGTGCTATCCAGTAGTTTTTTATCCGCCACCCATGAAGTACACTTCAGAATAACTTTCAGTGTGATCATCCTTCTGTTTTTCGGTTGGTTTCAGACTCGGTGACTATCAATTCTATTGCAGCCATGAAGTGCCACTACTCATCCGTGAGCCAGTTACGAATGACGTAGATGCCAAAGCCAAGGACAAATGCTGATGATCCGAGGACGACCACATTCCGGAGCAACGGTGAAGATGTGAGTGCCGCCTGCATGAGCGAATGCCAGAGCACAAACCATAGAACACTGAAGGCAGATCCTACAGTAGCTCCCACAATGACCTGATTTAATGTATGAAGACCTTGTGAGACCCGTAACCACGACTGCACTTGAACAGAATGATAGTTAGGTTGCAGTCGTTTAAAATTACAAGCTAACGACAAAGAGAACGTGGAATCATTTAGAATATGATCAAACAAGTACGAGAATGGCAACATTTAGGATACAACCATCAAAATTAATAAGGTAAATCCAGCAACATCCTTACTAGATAGGTGGCCACTGACAGAATTGCAGGCGCAAGAATCATTGTCAGATAATTTGTCCCAAGCCAATAGAACACTGCATTGCAAAAGGAAATTCATAGACAAGTCAATTCTGAATGGAAATATATATCTCTTGATGTGTGCTAAAACAATTAGAGCGCAACAAATAATGAATAGATATCTAATTCTGTTTTACTCATTTTGTTTACTACTGCAGAGAAGAGCTAAGGAGCTTTACTTATACTACTACATTTAGAACAACTAAGGAGCTTTAACAATGCTTTATGCATCATCATCAAAGTAGATCTTTCCATAGTTCTTACATGAAAGATCTAGGATGGTCGCCCCATAGAATATGGATTGTGCATGGGATGACGGCATCCCAGGATCAGACCGTAAAGCCGGTGTGGGTCTTTCATGGTTCAGCATCTTCTTAAGAATTAGTGAAAGTAGGCTGTTGGCAACCGCGCCAAGCAGAATCCACATAATTTCAACATCATGCTTCCAAAGAGCTGCAAAAGAAAAACAGGCAGACACCAGCCATTTACTCTGGCGCACAGCTAAACATTTCAGTACGAGGCTCAGAATTCCATGTAAATATCACAAAATTAAGATCAAAATCTAGTGAAAAGGTTTTTTTCATTATATCAAGGCAAACTAGGAGCTAGAACAGTCCACAATTTCTTGAAATTTTTGCTTACTGGGGAATGCAAGTTAGACATGCACCATGATCCTATTTCTCTAAGCAGTATTCCATGTTGCAACAAGACAATCATCCACCATGCTAAACTGTTAGTGCTAGAGCAATGCACGCGCCCTACAAATTGAAGAATTCCGAATATCCTGGAGCTTTAGTCCCTTTTGTCTTTTGGTAATGTATTGAGCCCCATGTATTTTTTTTTTAAGTTTGGCTACCAAGGTTCAGAGCCCATTGACATGTAATAAAACTGCTTTAAATCGACAGAGAACCTCAGATGTTCTGTACCAAAGTAAGCATACCAGCTCGAAGTCAACCATCTTTACGAAGAACATCCATAACTGATAAGTGATAACTCCATGCCAAGAAACACTCACCATCCTATTCAGTGTCGTCTCCACGGACGACGACCACCGGGCCACTTTCCGCCTCCCGCCAGGCGACTCCTCCACTCCCAGCATCGCGTCGCCCTCCCCGGGAACGCCGACCTCCGGCGACGCCCCGGCCCCAATCCTGGCCATCTCGACCATGCGCACCCCCAGCCGCAGCCTTGGCCGCTGATGGACACTAGGCAACAAGAACCGATCTTTGCAGTGCGGCCGTTGACTCACGGGGGCGATTAAATAAGAACGAGGAGACGATGTAGCAAACAGCAAGCAGGTCATGGTTCTTGGCGCGGCAACCGGCGAGACAACGCTGTGGGAGCTTCTCGAGAGCAGGGAGAAAGCATCTCGGATGGTTAAGAGGAGTGGATTTGGGAATTCATTGGGTTGGGAGTTCGGGACGGATTGTCGATTTGTCGTACTTGGCGGCTGTGTTTGACGGGATAGGGTGGGTAATGAGACCTTCTGAATCTGAAGGTTGGTAGCTGCTCATCTTCTACCAATAGGAGTCAGAGTTGTAATGCACATGAGACAGACTGCTCTTTACCACGAGTAATAGGCGATAGGCATGCTTCTTTTTTTTGACAATTAGTCATAGGCATGTTTCTTTTTTTGGCAATTAGTGATAGGCATGTTTGTGTATGTTTGAGAGTTGTCCGACAGAGTATTTGTGCATGTGAAGCTAAGGTCAATGAATTTTTAGCTTGTTCAAAATGCTGGAAGTAAATCAGTATTAAAAAGTTTGTTATATATTGCTTTCGGATCGGAGATTAGGTAGGGAAAAAAAATTGTACGCACCGTCCGCAAAGATGCTCATGTACGGGCCCAACACGGATTGCTGCCACGTGTTAGCCTCTGCCATTCCACTTCTGTGAATCGATCGGCTCCCGGCGAGGCTATTATCCCTGTTATAGGGTGGTTTTTGTAATTATTCCTGTTAAAAATAGGATGGTTTTTATAATTATTCCTATCAACAAGGATTAGTTGCAAAAACCGTCATATAAGCCACTTGGAGTTTGAGATTTTCACGCATAATTTATTTTGTTATAAATCATCACCCATCTTATAAATTTTATTGTAAAAAACACCCTAATTTATACATGTTTAATTCATTCAACATGTTTTGTTCAATTGAAGCAATCAATATTCTTATCAAATATACAAAATTTTGAAAATATAATTTTATATATTTTTTTCAAAAAATATGCAGCAAAAACGTCAACGAGAAGTTGAACAGTGTCTCAAAAAAATGACGTTTGGATAGTTTTTATGAAAATAAGATAAGTTAGACTCATTAAAAGTCCTTAATAATGTTAAACATATTAAATTTAGTTTTTCTTAAATTTATATCAATAAAAATATATAAAATCAAATAACATGTATCAATTAGAGTGATTTTTACAACAAAATACAGTAGGAGAGAGGAGATTTGTAAAAAAAAAACTTATAGATGAGAATCTTAAACTCTAATTAACTTTATAGTGTGGTATATGTAATTATTCCTATCAAAAATACCAAAAAGAAACAGAGGTAGTTAGGGTTTAGTTGGTTTTGCAGTTAACCTTGGCACACAACCATTGCCTGGTCCTACCTTCCTTGATCGCAGCAGCCCCAAGGCACTAAAGAAATCAACCACAGCAACTGGAGCTAGGATGCCGAAGCATCTTCTTCTTTCAGAAGACTAACAGCAGCTCCAACTATGCTAGTGCAAATAATATGAAAAATATGGATATGGTTATTAACTCGCCAGGTTAAACGGAAATTTTGTTCTACTGTAATGTTGTTCTGCTTTTCTTTCTGTCTCCAACTAAGAGATTAAATCACGGTAATTTTGATGTTCGTCGCATCATTTTTCCTAGTCGTGTGCTCTGCAATAGCTCGCGATTGCGGTCTCTCTGGTAGCATGATTCTTTTGTTTTATCTTGTGGAACTGCAAAAGGCAGAAACTATGCCTCTAATTATGTGCACATCTAGTTTTGTTCCTCTACGTGTCTTGGTGATAGAAAGATTGTGTATCACAAGTGACATCATTCTTAAATAAGTACCGTTAGTAAATGATTTGTCAGTGAATATCTTGTTCAATAATTATTTCAGTTTTTTTTCTTCATATTGCATAACTCAGCTCCCTCCGTGACAATGAATGCTATCCATGAAGACTATGGTCATGCTTTTTCCACACCACAATGAAAGCAATATATAACTGCAATCCGTGAAAAAAGAAGGATGAAGATGATGGATCAAACGTTTGCTATTTCACAAAATTATCTAGCAGTAAAAAAAAAGAATAATAGAATTTTGCTGATTCTGCTCTCTAATGAGTAGTAGTTTTTGAACCGCCACTCATGAAGTACGCTTCAGAATAACTTCCAGTGTGGACAGATATATCATCTGTTTACGGTTGGTTTTAGACTTTTAGGCTGTGTTTGGTTGAGCTTTTTCTAACTTTAACTTTTCAGAAAAGCCAAAAAGCTAACCAAAGAGGCTGACTTTCAGAAAAAGTCACAGCCAAAAGCAGCTTTTAGTTAGTTCATTTCTGAAAGTAGGTAGAGAGGTGCTTTTTAAGACTTTGGCTTTTATAAGTCTATATTTTTACAAATTTTTAAAATTTTAAAAAATATTTTCAATTTGTTTTTTAAATTAAAATCTTTTTGAATTTTAAACACTTTTTGAATTTTTAAATAACTTTTTGAATTTTTAAATAACTTTTAAAGAAACATTTTAATTTTTTCATAAACTTTTTAAGAAACTTTTAAAATTTTTAAATAATCTTTTCAATTTTAAATAAGTTTTTGTATTTCTAAAAAACTTTTAAAAACTTTTAAAAACTTTAAAAAAAATTAAGAAACTTTTTAAGTTTGTAAACAACTTTAAAATTTTTAGAAAACATTTTAAATTTAGAATAGTAGATTTAAACAAATTAAGATGGAGTTTTTAAATTATATTTAAATTTGATTGAATAACATATTATTGTACAGTTATCAGCTCATACTCACTTTTTCACTGTCGTTCTCACCAAACGGCTTTCAACTTTTTCACAGCTCATATCTCATAATAGCTTTTTTCACAACCAACAATCTATAACGGTTTTTTTCACAGCCACAGCAAAATCGAACACACCCTTAATGCCTATTAAATAATCTCCCATTGCAGCCATGAAGTACCACTACTGATCCTTGAGCCAGTGATGAATGACGTAGCCAACGCAGAATACTGCTGATCCAAGGACTACTACATTCTGGAGCAACGGTGAAGAAGGGAGTGCCTCCTGCACGAGCGAATGCCAGAGCATAAACCATATGGTACTGAATGAAGATCCTACAGCAGCTCCGACAATGACCTGATTTAGCGTATGAAGACCCTGTGAGACCCGTAACCAGGACTGCACTTGAACATAATGATAGTTTAATTAGTTGCAGCCAACGAGTTAGAATTACAAGCTATGAGAAAGAGAATGACAAATATTTAAAATATGATCAAACATGTAGGAGAGTGATAATATTAATTTAGGATACAACTATCAAAGTCATTAAGGTCCAGTTTGGATCCCAAAGTGATTTCTAGAAATCGGGGGCTTTCGGTTTTTATACCAATTTCTATAAACTAGATTATGGGTTTTTAAGGAACCCAAAACCTAAACCAACCTAGCTAATCCTAGTTTTTATTTCGTAAAAGACTTGTTGTCCCTCTAAAAGTTTATGAAAATTACATGTGTATGCTACCACCTGTGATTACCATCTTTTTAAATAGTATAAAGGGAAAGAAAGGAACAGACAGGACCACCTAGTTTTTTCTTTTTGGAAACCAGATTCTAGAAAATAAAAGTAAAAACCAGTTTTTTTAAAAAAACTACGGTGAATCCAAATATGATCTAAGATGAGTCTTACAACATCCTTACTAGATAGGTGGCCGATAACAGAATTGTAGGCACAAGCATCATTGACAGATAGTTCGGCTTTACCCAGTGGAACACTGCATTGAAAACGGAAATCAAGTCATGCAGAGAAAATAAAGGAAACGGATTTGCTATATATATCTCTTGATGTATCCTAAAATTATTAGAGCAACAAATAATAAATATATATCTGATTCTGTTTTACAAACTTTTTTTACTAGCGTAGAAGAGCCAAACGTGAAATACAAAAATACTAAAAGAAAAGGCCTGACTTCAAATGTTTTAGAAAAATATGGCTTCACTTAAGTTTAGATGTTTAATTTTAGCTTGCTACCTCAACATCATATACTACCGCATTTCGAACAGCTAAGAGCTTTAACGGCCCCTTTATGCATCATGATCAAATAAGATCTTTATATAGTCCTTACACGAAAGAACTAAGATGGTCGCAGCATAGAATATTGATTGTGCATGGGATGATGGCATCCCAGGATCAGACCGTAAAGCTTGTGTGGGTCTTTCATAGTTCAGCGTCTTCTTAAGAATTTTTGAAAGTAGCCTGTTGGCAATTGCACCAAGGAAAAGCCACATAATTTCGACATCATGCTTCCATAGAGCTGCAAAGAAAAAACAACCAGCCACCAGCCATTTACTCTGGCGCACAACATAAACAGTTCAGTACATGTCTCATAATTCCGGGTAAATATGGAAATGCTAAGGTCAAGTTCTAGTGAAAAGGATGTCACACGCAAATCAAGAAAAGATCCTTTTTTTTCTTTTTGTTGTATTGAGGCAAATAGGAGCTACAGTAGTCCACAATTTCTTTAAATTTTGGCTTACTATTAAATGCAAGTTAGACATTAACATGATCATGTTTTTGTAAGTAGTATTCCAAGTTGCAACCAAACAAACATCTACCATGCTAAACTGTTACTATTAGAGCAATGCACGCGCCCTACGAAACGAGGAATCTGAATATCCTGAAGCTTTAATCCCTTTTGCCTTTTGGTAATCTGTTGAGTCCAATGCAACTTTTTATAAGCTTGGCTTCAAAGTTTCAGAGCCCACTTTCATGTATATAAACCAACAGAGAACCTCAGATATGTAGCCAACTAAAGTCAAACATCTTTCCTAACTTCATGCGAAGAAACACTCACCGTTCGATTCAGCTCTGCCTCCACGGACGACCATCGGGCCGCTTCCCGCCTCGCGCCAGGCACCCTTCCGAGCATCGCGTCTTCCTCCCTGGAAAAGTCGATCCCTGGAGGAGTGGATTGGGAAGAGAATTACCTAAGCTGGGACGGATTGTTGTACTTGGCTGCCTGACCTGATAGGGTGGGCAATGCTAATGGGGCTGCGGGATTATTGGAGAAGCAAGGACGACACAGGGTATTCAGCAGGTGACGAAGACCTTCTGTAGTTGTGTTATGTTGCTCTGCTTCTACAAGAGGAGCCAGGCAGGATTGTAATGCACCGCGTGACTGCTCTTTATGGTGTCATGCAGCGCTCTGATGGGCTTGTTTCTGTATGTTTGAGAAGGGAGTTATATGCTCATCACATGGTATAGGATTGCGGTGTGAAAATAAAAATGCATGGAGAATATTTGTGCATGTGAATATGTTGGTAGCTTCGTCAACGCGCTTGAGATAAACCATATAAAACAGTTGGTAATATATTGCTTTCGGATCTGGGATTATGTAGTGATTGTTGACTTGTAGTACTTAATCTGCTGGAAGTACAAGGATATGGTTGAATACAGAACGCATGACCCATCATGTTTCTTTTCTTTTTATTAGATTGATGGAGGTCGTGGATGGTTTTCATTGGCTACACTCCGACAGAGTTAGAGAGTCCATGATGCAACGAAGATTGTTTAGTGCCCTGACCCCTGAGGACCTTTAACAAGCTTGTCATTTGAACGGTTTTTTATATATATATATATATATATATAGTTTAAGGTTGAAGTAAATGGTACATCCTCCAATCTTTTACTCTGAATTTTACCCTGACTATTTTTTTAGGGTGCATATATGCTACATGGTTCACCCAATTTTATCCTTATCAGAAGAGAAGGGAAACCACTTTTACATTGCTGCTGAATGTGGGTGTTGTTGGTCGTTAGTCCATTCTAGGTAGGGAGTACGCTTGTGTTTAAATTTTTTACTTGAGTTTAAAAGAATTTAATACTCTATCGGGACATACGTTCGGACAGGACAGGTAACAATTCTGTGTGAATGTGCCAACCTGGACCGCATCACCTGGTCCGGATACGCAGACGTGCGCCCACGTTCTTGTGCAGCAACTGCCATGCTTGAACCTTGAGCTGCCATGCCACGGCCACCATCTGGCGCACCTGCCGTGTCGAAACGGAACACACCAGAGGCTCCCTGGAATGCGCGGATATGTGCGCTTGCGATCAGGGCAGAGTGCGCGGCGCTGCTGACAGCCAGCGGGAGGCGCGAGGCTGGAAGCAGGCGGCGCGGCCGTTCTTCAAGCGTCAACGGCAATGCGCAGCGCGGAGTGAGTGACGCGGCATGGCAGAAGGTTTCTGCTCCAAAAAGATGATTGCAGCAGCGTATCTAGCGGAGCACTCTAATCTGGGAGCCTGCGCGCCGTGCATCTCTTTCGCTGATTTTGGCGTAGTACTAGAAAGCAGCAAACGGTACATTAAAGTCCGTTGTAATATGGTCCAGGCAACGACGGGGGCGAAGGCGCGGGCGACGGTACGCGCCGGCGTCCGGGTCGTCTGGATGTGCCGGCGTCCGCGTCGCCTGGACCAGTCACCAGCGCAATCGCGCGGCGATTGGCGGGCAAGTACGCCTCCCCGATCGGGGGTGCTTTTGGGACCGCGGAAACCAACCGCGCGCAACCAAACCGCGAGACGGCACTTTCTTTAGTACTCGCCACCAGTCGCCGGTGCGCGCACCGCGCGCCACGCGTTCGCCGCGAAATATCCCCCTTTCTTTCCCCCGGCCAAGCGGACACGGAGGATTTAATTTCTCCACCCCCGCGCGCCGACCTGAGCCGTCGCCCGCTGCTAGTGCTAGGTCAGGCCGATTCGCTCCCGCCTTCCCCCTTCTTCCTCCTCCCTGCGCTTCCCACCCGTTGCTACGTCGGTTGATTGATTGCGCATTCGCTACCCAGCGCCGCGCGCCGCCTTCGTCCCTGTGGTGCCCGCGCGAGGGGCGCGGGCATGTCTCTTGACCTCCTCTCGGGCCGGTTCCTCTTTTCCTCCCGCGTCGCGGCCAAGGCCCCACGCCGCAAGACAAGGATCGGGATCGTCGCCACCGGTGCCTCGCCGTCGAGCTCGCCGGGCGCCTCTTCTCTCCGGCGCAGGCGCGTGCGCGCCGCGCCGTCGGTTCCCACCAACCAGGCGGCCCGACCCGCCGTCATCACCAGCGGCGTCCCCATCACGAGGCGGACGCGGAAGGTCGACGACCCGCACGGAGGATGCGCGTCGTCGTCGGTCAGCGTGCCGTACCAGGACGGGGACCCGCTGGGGCGGAAGGAGCTGGGCCGGCTCGTGGTGGAATGGCTGCGGCAGGGGATGCGGTCCATGGCCGCCAAGCTCGCGGCCGCCGAGGCGCGGGGCGACGCGGCATTGCCCCTCGACTCCGCGGCGGCGGAGGGGGGCGGGAGGCTCGGCTTCGTCATCCAGGCGCAGCCGCACCTCTCGGCCGTGCCCATGCCGCAGGGCCTCGAGGCGCTCTGCCTCAAGGCCTGCACGCACTACCCCACCCTCTTCGACCACTTCCAGCGGGAGCTCCGCGGCGTGCTCCTCGCCTGCCAGAGCCAGGGGCTTGTCTCCGACTGGCGGTCCACGCGGTCCTGGAGGATGCTCAAGGAGATGGCCACTTCGTCGGAGCACAGGGACGCCGTGCGGAGGGCCACGTCGCAGCGATCTAGAACCGTGCACGGCGGCATTGGCGTCAGCCTTAGGAAGGTGAGGCTGATGCAGGACAGGATTGAAGAGTTTGTTAGGGATATGTCGGACCTGCTCCGCATCGAGCGAGATGTGGAGCTCGAGTTTATGCAGGAGGAGCTGAATGCCACCCCTATGCTCGATGGCAATTTCAAGCCACCCAAGCCGGTTGAGTACCTGGTTAGCCATGGGCAGTCTCAGCAGGAGCAATGTGACACAATTTGCAACCTCAATGTCATCAGCAGCTCGACTGGTAAGAGATAGTATATATAACTCCTTTGTTCTACTCACTTTCCTTTGTAGGAGTATTTGTATGACCCAATTCCATCCTGAGCTACTATGATTGATAAAAAAAAAAATGTTTTGGATTACTCTAAATCGTCCTGTGTGCAGGATTGGGAGGCCTCCATTTGGTTATATTCAAAGTTGAAGGTGGGCATAAGCTGCCTCCAACTACATTGTCGCCTGGGGACATGGTTTGTGTCAGAACATGTAATAGCCGTGGTGAGGGTGCCACTTCTTGCAAGCAAGGGATTGTTTATAATCTTGGGGAAGATGGCTGCAGCATAATCGTGGCTCTGGAATCACGGCATGGAGATGCAACCTTCTCAAGGCTATTCGGGAAAAGTGTGCGCATAGACCGAATTCAAGGGTTGGCTGATGCCCTTACATATAAGGTATTAATATTGCCAGAAGAGTGAAATATCTGGTTTGATACTTTCAACATGTTCAGTACTACCTCCAAATTCAAATACTCTATGCCTGGAGAGCTAAACTCAGCTCTGCAATGGTCAAGTATGAAGCCTGAGAGAATATTTAGGGGCAGGTTTAGCATCTTCAGAAACTGTGTGACGTATTTCATGCAATGCAACTTTGTCAGAACTCAGAAGCTGTGTTTTCAGACTAAGGCTGTTACAGAACCTTGTTGTGCTTCTGCTTTTGTGTATCCTGCATTCGGTTGAGCAAACTACAAGTAGCAAGTGCCAATTTTAGGCAAGGATAATGAACTAAGCAAGTTTTATTTCTTCTCTGCTTATTCTGAAAGGACTACCTGTTACATTGCTTTGACAATGTTGTTCCTAACTTGTTACATGATTGCGTTCAGCTTATTAACTTATTCATTTGATTTGGCAGCGCAACCTTGAAGCATTAATGCTTCTTCAAAGGAGTGGTTTACATAAAGATAATGTCTCCATTGGCGTGGTTGCAACACTGTTTGGAGATAGCAAAGATGTGGAGAAAATGGCAAAAAGTAACATAATTCACTGGGATGACTCAGGTGGGCCTGATCTGAGGCTATCAAAGAGGTATGCGTATGATGCCTCCCAATCAAGGGCTCTCAAGTTAGGTTTGAACAAAAAGAGGCCCGTTCTAATCATCCAAGGACCTCCTGGGACCGGCAAGAACATCTTGCTCACCGAGCTCATTGCACGTGCTGTCCAGCAGGGTGAGCGTGTACTGGTGACAGCTCCCAGCAATGCAGCAGTTGATAATATGGTTGAAAGTTTGACAAGTACGGGCTTGAACATTGTGCGAGTTGGAAATCCTGTCCGGCTATCACCCTCAGTTGCTTCAAAATCCTTGGGTGAGATTGTGAATGGCAGGCTTCGACAGTTCAGGAAAGAGCTTGAGAGAAGGAGAGCAGACTTAAGAAAGGACTTGAGGCAATGCATAGAGGATGATTCTTTAGCTGCCGGCATTCGCCAACTACTGAAGCAACTCGGAAGGGACCTGGAAAATAAAGAAAAGGAAACGATCAGGGAAGTGCTCTCTGGTGCACAGGTTGTACTATCTACTAACACGGGGGCAGCTGATCCACTTATCAGGAAAACTGGTTCCTTTGACCTGGTAATTGTTGATGAAGCAGGGCAAGCAATTGAGCCATCCTGCTGGATACCTATATTGCAGGGAAAGCGTTGTATTCTTGCTGGTGATCATTGCCAGCTTGCACCTGTTATACTGTCAAGGAAGGCCTTGGATGGTGGGCTTGGTAAATCTCTATTGGAAAGAGCTTCATCATTGCATGATGGATTACTAACTACAAGATTGACAGTCCAATACAGAATGCATGATTCAATAGCCATGTGGGCATCTAACGAGATGTACCATGGGTTACTCGAATCATCTCAGTTGGTTGCTTCGCATCTTCTTGCAGACTCTCCAGTTGTCAAGGTATAAACATAGAACACTTCCAGTGTGGGTGATCTTGCCTTTTACTCTCTGAATCAATACAAAATATCATGCTTGAATTCCCAAGTCATCAAATTTTGAGTTTGCAGAGTTTCTTGAACACTATTGCACCAACTCAAAATGGAGACTTGAGAATATTCCTCACTTAAGTTACTATTTTGTTTGATCAAATCTTAAGCGTATGCCATAATACATCTAAACCTTTCTTTATTCATCCAGCCTATGGGTTTTTCTGTAACTTTTTGCCTACAGCTCCAGAACTTAGGCTAACTTTGAATGTTTGGCGAGCTTTAAACTTAGGAGCTTCCCTTTTTTTTTAACATTAAACAGACGCTGCATGGGCAACCTTACAAAACTCTCGTGCATCAGTTGCTGTAATTTTATGGTGCCCTTATCAATGTTTCTGCTTGATTGGTGTACTTAATCTTGTCTCAAAAGATATTTTGGTATTTATTGCTAATACATCAATCTACTCTCAGGATGTTACAAAAGAGTATCCTTTGGGTTTTGTAAAAGAAAAATTCTTTGGGTTTTGACCAGTTTTTTTGTTATTGAAATTTAAAAAGTTACAAATTATAGGATTAGATTAGTAGATTATTCTTGAGGCTGTGTTTCTGCTCAGTACAACAACACTTGTGTCTGACTAGATGGAGTTGTTCCCAGTCCATTCTGTCCAACGACATGACTACATCTGTTATTTTTTCTTATTTCCTTCCTTTAAGGCGACTAAAAGTTGCCAAAACTTTTAATCACTTGGAAAATAATTGAAGGGAAAAAAAATTGTTGATATATAAACTGTAGAAAAAGTTTTTTTTCACAAACTGATGGATCTAGATCCGAAGGCTCAAAGCGGTGATTGAAAGTTGCCCAAACTTTTAGTCGACTAAAAATTAGGAGGACCCTTTTTTTACTTTTCTGATCAAACTGTTAGTGATTCATTTGAAAATTCCAACTGAAAAGAATCCCACATATGTGTTCCTGTTCTCAGTTTTCTAGATGATCTATCTACGTACAGCATATATATTCATATGTACATGGAGTTTTATATGTGAAACAGAGAGTTGGATCCAAACTCTGTCTAGCCAAACAAATAATGCCTTAATTATTATCTTTTTGTGCCTGTTTGTTCGAAATTACATATTCTTATTTTGGATTTTTGTATGAATGTACTTTAAATTGCTAGCAAATCCTGTACTGTTGGATGAATGTAAACCAGTATACTGGATCTGAATTGTACCTTTTGATTTTAGGCTACTTGGATAACTCGGTGCCCACTGCTATTGCTTGATACCCGGATATCATATGGAGCTCTTGACATCGGTTGCAAGGAGCATTTAGACCCTGCTGGCACAGGCTCATTTTATAATGAAGGAGAAGCAGATATAGTCACACAACATGTTCTTAATCTTGTACATTGTGGTATATACACATCTGTTTACTTCTTAATACCTTGATATCTTATGCTCTCCTTTGCATAGTTCTTCTGTTCTTATTTCAGTTCCGTTGGTCTTAGGTGCGTCAGGATTATCATTTACTAGTCACTATTTTTCTTTCACTGATCAGACTTATCAAGTTGTTCCTGACTTTTTATGCTCAGATTCTTGAATTGACAAGAACCTCGAAAATCATGATTGCAGGAGTGTCTCCAACTGCAATAGTTGTCCAGTCACCATACATTGCTCAAGTGCAAATGTTGAGAGAGAAACTAGAAGAATATCCTGGGCTTTCTGCTGTTGAGGTTTCAACCATAGATAGCTTTCAGGGGAGAGAGGCAGATGCGGTAGTCATATCAATGGTACGGACAGTATCACATCCACTGCATTTCTGATCCTTATATCAATATAATGTGAATTAGTTTTGGTGACGGTCCCAACCAGATTACGATCATTTCATCTTCTGTTTCGAACACCTTGATTCTGTAATGTACCCCCAGTGATACTTATTTCTCTATATTCAATCCTAGGTTCGGTCAAATCCACTGGGAGCCGTGGGATTCTTGGGTGACAGCAGACGCATCAATGTGGCTATTACGAGGGCGCGCAAGCATGTCACCGTGGTTTGTGATACCTCTACTATTTGTCACAGCACCTTCCTGGCCAGACTCCTCCGTCACATCAGACGGTACGGGCAAGTAAAACACGTCGCCCCTGGTTCCTTGGATGGGGTTTCTGGCCTTGGCTTCAATCAGCCAACTCTTCCCTCCATCAGTTAGCACCCTTGACAAATTGGGGAAATATGTAGTTGAAACCAACAACTAGTTCTTGGTTTCCAGTACATATTTTCCCTTACAAATTATTATCTTCATGACAGTCACTTCGTACATGCGCCCATCTGCGCTTGTATATATGCAAAGAGCAAGGCTTTGTACATAGACAAGGAACTGAAGACTAATGAGAGATAGAAGGTCGGTTCTATATCTAACCTGTTTCGTTCCTGACACAATCTCCCATTCCTGTAAGCGCAACATCGTTAACATGGGTCAGGGTACCCAGTACAGAAATGTAAAATTACAATTCACAATTGAATTCAAGGCATTTTAGTGATGGTTTTCATTTGGAAATTCCTAGCTCGGATCAAGATTTGCAAGGTATCTCTGAACTGCCCCGTCTTCCAGTTCCCGTCTTTTCCCTTGTCATGGGTGTTGAACTTTGTGCTGTTACTGGGCATCGTGCACTTTTTGCCCTTCATCTTGGGAAATCAAGGGATAACCATCTCCCGCGCTGATAAACTCTCTTATTATAGTTTCGTTTGCCCGTGTAATTTTCATGTTATAGTGATTGTACGCTATTGGGGTTTAATTAGCAGTTAATGTGCAGTTTCGTTTGCCCCTTGAATAACACAAGGAGTAACATGCTTGTTGTAGCCGTATATTCAACCGTATGCATCGTTTATGGATCTGTCGAAGTTGAGTGCTGAAGCCAGATATCAGCCACGTGTACTAAAAAAACAAACATGTATTTATCGAAATGTCTTTACATCGCTGTTGTCAGTATGGACACGGCATACAGTTTCACGGTGATTCATGGATCCTAACCACCGGAACGAGAGAGAACTCGGACAAGATTGTCAAGCAAGCCAGTCAAGTCCAATCAAAGTGTTAGCGATTACTGTCGTGTTGAATGTATTCTTTCTTTATTGTCATTAACTTTTGATCAATTGGTGGGTGAGTGAACCTTGGACAGAGAGAGAGAACTGAAGTCTGACAGATCCTGAAGAGAGGTGGACAGGATTTCCGGGTTTCTTCTTTGTCGGAAGAACGCAACTGTAGAGGTTCAATTCTTTCTGCGCGATCAGTAGACCACAATTTTATTTTTACATGTAAAAAAAAATTAGGTGCCATTAGGGACGCGGGGATCTTCAAGCCAAAATAGCTTGCAGTAAATAACAGTGCTGACGTGTCCTTCAGAGCACCAAATGCACACTTCATATTTCACTTCTCAAAACTCAATATTTAACCTTAAATAAATCGATTGAGGTGAAAAAGTGAAAATATATCCATTTATTTAAGGAAAACGAGAAAAAAATAGTAACAAGAAGGCCGAGATATTCCTGTGAGATCGTTCAGAAAAAAAAAATGGAGGAGAAGGCATACACTGACTGACTATCCCTTTCAAGCTTCCGCCAATAATATCCGGTCCCGTCGCCTGGCTCCAAAATCGCACCCCTAGCTAGTGGTGAACTTGCATATTTATTTGTGAACACGGCGTGAAAGCGTGAGGATTTTTAGCGGCGGAAAGGAGCGGCTCACATGGACTGCAGGTGATTCAGGTCACTCACCCACGACCAATGCGCGTAGATATTGTCGCGCATCGCCGTCGCCGCAGTCTCTGTCTCATCAACTACATGATGCTCCCTCTGCCCGTGAAGATAACACACCATACCGAACTGAAATCTGCAGCTCCGTCCTGCCGATTTTACCACAACCACCACAGCAGCTCTGGTAAGTGTGCATCGCGGCTTCGCGCGCATAAACGCCAGTGCTTTGCCTGCTTGGATTGGGTTGGGTTGAGTGAACGCACGGGCGAGCTATCCATTTCTTCTTCTACCCTGCTCATAAATTTGATGGATGAGAGGCGGACATTGGCAGCAACGGCGACAGTGACGCCGCCGACGTTGCCCGGCGCCGCCGTGCTCTCCACTCGCCTCCTGTCCCGAGCAATCAGGTAGCCATAGACCCGTAGCGATCTCGTTTCACTGTGCATGGCATTATTTGTGGGGGGAGCCGGTTGCGTCGAGATATTATCCTGTCTGTTGGGTTGTGTCATGTTTATCCGCGTTTTATTACCGTATTTTGGTGGTGTTGCTTGCAAGCGTCCAGAAATGATTCCTTTGAACAAAAATCTGAGCAAACTGACGGCGACGCCTCGCTGTTGTGAAGCAGGCGCCTGTGAATTATTAATAGGTTAATAATCAACTTTGTTGCTCTTTATAACAGGTCCCTCGAAACAATTTCGTATCGACGGACCATATGATGCACTAATCCAGATATTACTGGATCATGCAGAAAGAATGCATTGTCAAAGGGAAATATGAAGGAATACAAGCGGTGTTCGTGCTTCATATTTTGTCGGGAACAAAAAAAAAAAAAGAGGGAACGGAGGAAAATGGCGACAGAACGTGCAGCTTCACCCCTTGCCCTTCACGGACGAGTAGTGGCTGGGGCCGCGGAGGCGGATTGTTGGAGTGCGAGGGAATAAAAACCGAAAATGATAGCGGGCCCCGTCAATCCACATCCAATCCAAAGGGAACCTAATAATTATGATCTCGTAGCATATGCTCGAATTGTATTGTAAACCTTACGGACATATTTCAAAAAAAAAACCTTACGGACATTTCTGGGGAAGAAAAATCACTTAGATTGTTGTACTAGGTCTGTACCAAATGATAATCGGTACGTAGTCAGATTGTTATGGTTCACTTTTCGTTTACCTTTTCCGTTGTAAGACGTGTGGTGATGCATGCTTCTTTGTGTGTATCCGACTTTGTTCTTTGTACTGATATCCCAGAACAATAGACAAATACATACCTGTAACACACATTTTGTACTTTATGTGCTCTTCTCTTTTTGAAGGAACTTTATGTGCTCTTCTTCTTTTATTCAATCGAAATGCTTGAGATACTTTCAAGAGAAATAGGAAAACTATGTGTTTGTTTACATATTACTGACAGCAACATGCCTGCAAGTTCACAAAATGTAGACGAGGAGCATTTTTTTTCAAAATGCCGGTGAAAGAATACGAAAGATATGCCTGGTTGTGGGGACATCTGTTTGATGGCCACCAGTTGTAGGATTAGTATCTTCGTGATCCACATGTAGTAAGTCTATAAATAGCCACATTACGCTGGTTACAATATCACTCCCGTCACGGGAATTTAGCAAGGATAGATATATTGATAGAGCACGACAGGAAAGCAACCATCGACCTACTAGTAGCCTACTAAGCAGTGATCCAATTAAGCTGATCCATTTTGATTGCAGAATGGAGAGAACACTGATCATGTCTAATAACTTGGGCATGACCGATCTGTACCCTGCCAGTGCCGCGCAGGCTCCAAGATCGTCCACCAGGAGCAGGAGAGTCCACTACATCTCCCCTGCCGCCTCTGCCGCTGGGCAGAGCTCCGGCTCTTCCAGGAAGAAGAAGATCACCTCATCGTCTCCACCGCCGTCGGCCGCCGCCACTGCCACCGTCGTCACTTCTCCTCCGGCCACTGACAATAATAATGCTCAGTACACTCGCCCGAAGCAGGCAGAGCAAAAGGAAGAAGAAGAGCGCGAGGTGTCAAATAACAAGACTTCAAGAATTGCCGCTGCAATAAGGCCGAGGCACCGCCGCCGTGCTGCGGAACAAGTGTCCCTGCCGATGGCGTTGTGCAACGCGCTGGAGGAGGCCATCAACACGTTCGTGGACCCTCCTGCGCTGCGCCCGTCGGTGGACCCGCGGCACGTTCTGTCGTCCAACTTCGCGCCGGTGGAGGAGCTTCCGCCGACGGCGTGCCCCGTGGTGCGCGGCGCCATCCCGCGGTGCCTGGCCGGCGGGGCCTACATCCGCAACGGGCCCAACCCGCAGCACCTCCCCCGCGGGCCCCACCACCTGTTCGACGGCGACGGCATGCTGCACTCCCTCCTGCTCCCGTCGGAGGAAGAGTCACCACCCGTGCTGTGCTCGCGGTACGTGCAGACGTACAAGTACCTGACGGAGCGGGACGCGGGGGCGCCGGTGATGCCCAACGTGTTCTCGGGGTTCCACGGCGTGGGCGGGCTGGCCCGCGGCGCCGTGGTGGCGGCCCGCGTGCTGACGGGCCAGATGAACCCGGCCCAGGGCGCGGGGCTCGCCAACACCAGCCTGGCCTTCTTCGGCGGGCGCCTCTACGCGCTGGGCGAGTCGGACCTCCCCTACGCGGTGCGCGTGGACCCGGCCACGGGCGAGGTGACCACCCGCGGCCGCACCGACTTCAACGGCCGGCTGTTCATGGGGATGACGGCCCACCCGAAGAAGGACCCCGTCACGGGTGAGGTCTTCGCGTTCCGGTACGGCCCCGTCCCGCCGTTCGTCACCTACTTCCGGTTCGACCCGGCCGGGAACAAGTCGGGTCCCGACGTGCCCATCTTCTCGGTGCGGCAGCCCAGTTTCCTGCACGACTTCGCGGTGACGGAGCGGCACGCCATCTTCCCGGAGATCCAGATCGTGATGCAGCCGATGGGGATGGTGGCCGGCGGCGCGCCCGTCGGGTCGGACAGCGGCAAGGTGCCCCGGCTCGGCGTGCTGCCACGGTACGCGACGGACGAGTCGGAGATGCGCTGGTTCGAGGTGCCCGGGTTCAACATGATGCACTCGCTCAACGCGTGGGAGGAAGGGAACGACGAGCTCGTCCTGGTGGCGCCCAACGTGCTGTCCATCCAGCACGCGCTCGACAACCTGGAACTCGTCCACTCGTGCGTCGAGAAGGTGCGCATCAACCTCCGCACCGGGGACGTGTCGCGCACGCCGCTCTCCGCGGGGAACCTCGACTTCGGCGTCATCCACCCGGGATACCTCGGACGACGGAACCGGTACGGCTACCTCGGCATCGGGGACCCCATGCCCAAGATCGCAGGGGTGGCCAAGCTCGACTTCCAACTCGCCGGCACGGGAGACTGCACCGTCGCGACAAGGGACTTCGGCCCAGGGTGCTTCGCCGGGGAGCCATTCTTCGTTCCCGACGACGGCGTCGAGGGGGACGGAAACGAGGACGACGGGTACCTGGTGTGCTACGTCCACAACGAGCGCACCGGCGACAACCGCTTCGTCGTGATGGACGCGCGGTCGCCGCACCTGGACATCGTCGCCGAGGTGGACCTGCCGGCCCGCGTCCCCTACGGCTTCCACGGACTCTTCGTCACACAGGCTGAGCTCCGCTCACAACACCAATAATGAGATCGAGTTCTACCAGCTAGGCAAAATGTACGAATTGTTGTAGTGCAAATGTATAACACAACTGTTAAAATGATTCCTGTATAGAGTTGGTACATAGAATCTGAGATCTCAACAACGTTTACTCGAGTACAATGTTCATATCGTCCCAAATGCACGCATATAGACAAGCCTATCAGTCATTACACTGGGCCACCAGACTATAGCACAATTTCCTGCTGTCCCATTCAACATCTTTAGTATTTATTCAAGTCTAATTTGAGATAAGAGTTCACATCGCGGCTGCAATCCACAGTGAAATCTGCGGAGATGAAAAATCAGAATCACAAACTGACGGCAGCGTGAGATAAGATTTCACATCGCAATTGCAATCCGTGATGAAAAGCACTTAAACACGCTATCTGTTATCCTATAAACACGCTATCTGTTATCCTATAAACTGAACGGGATTATCACACGTCGCCCGGCGTCGTCGTCTCAACCTCCCGGAACCCTAGGCATGTACCGGTGATTTACCAAAGTTTTAGTATGTTGAATTTTTTTTTTGCCCCTTCGTATTATTATGACGTTATTTATTTCTGGACGTGCAGTCCGTTCGTCGCCTGCGGCACGCACACGACCACAACCGTTCGATCCGCATCTTCTGTCCGCGTTTCTCACCCAAATCGTTTGGTAACACACGCTCGCTCTCTCCGGCGCGGCGGCGCGCACGACAACCTCCTCCGGCGGCGTCCAGCACATGGGTATGCACTGCTCTCTCTCTCTCTCTCTCTCTCTCTCTCTCGTGGAGACTACTCCTCTTCCTTCGGGAACTAGCGGAGTACATTGTACATGTATATAGTTGATACATAGTAGAATCTGAGATCTCAACAACTCTTATTAGTACTGGACTGGAATTCACTGTTTATACGATCCATACAGGTCTAGGTGAAAGATTCGAGTTTGATGTTTATGCTAATGGCAAAGAAAGAATTTTCCTAGATGGAGACATTACTTTTTTTTTTTTGAGAACCTGAGACATAGTATCTTTAACACACATTTTGTTATCGTCCAGTAGTACTCGATCTCATTGGGGCTGGCTTCTTCATTAGTACAGTGGACTAGGCTATTATGAAACTACCCAACTACCCAAAACATACATCCATTTTTTTATATATTATAGATTAATGAATAATATTAAAAATATGTTCAACAAAAATACATATTTTTATTGGTCTAGAAAAAAATGGATGTATGAGTATATGTTCAGTGAGCGTTAGTGAGTTTGAGAGGCGGAAATCTGGAGCTGAACCTTCTAAACCACACGAGCCTGGCTCCATGATTCGGAAAGGAAATTTGTAAGGCCCATCATAATCATGGGCGGACGATTCGATTTCGGTCTCGTGTTGTTCTGTTCGCCCTGGATTTCAAGGAAAGAAAACATTCCTCCTCGTCTTTTTTTTTTTAGCCAGAACATTCCTCCTCGTCAAACTAAACCCCTTAAACCAAGAAAGAGGCAGGGATCTGGTACGGCTGCCGGGTGGCACATCTTCCTGGCATTCTTGGTGGCTCGGTGTTCACGCATCCGCGCCGCACTCGTCGTCTACTCCACAGTTCGCGCACGCCCTCGTCTGTCGGCGTTCACGCCAAGCTCCGCTGCACTTGCCCAGCGGAGGTCGCCGTTACGCTTGCGCGACGGTCGTGGACGCCGGCTGGTTGCGGAGCTTGCTGTCCCGGAGCCTGAACTCATCGCGCACGTCGTCGACTCGTACACGCCGTTGTGCACCCGTCGCGCAAGCTGGAGGTACTGGCGAGTCCAGCAACAAGATCGTCCCAGGCGGCATATGAAGATCTGAAGGAATTTGCTGGTGGCAGTGCGAATGCGCATTCAACTGCGAGTGCGATTGATTCTCAAGGTACGGACACATGACCCAAAAAGAAGAAAGCTTAGATCTGCCGTGTGGAAGGAGTTTAAAAGAGTGCTGTTAAATGGGATATGGAAAACTGAATGAAGCTACCATAAGTCTAGGTGATAAGACCGTCTAGGTGTAACATTGTAGCTGCCCTTAGAAGGAGAATATAAAAAAAAAGAAAAAAATATAGTACCACACTTGCATGTTAACCTTGCCATATGTGATGCTAGAAGCTATAGTAAAGGTTTTAGACAGTACGCTTTAAAAACGGGTCTGTTAGTATTCAAAATATGTTTTTCTAAAACTTATGTGCTGCATTGCAACTATTGTTTAAGATACCTACTAGGAAGACAATTAGGAAGGAGATCTTTGTCATGCATGTTTCCGAAACCCTTTGACCTTTGCTTCTTCTCTAAAGGAAAATTACCTGATCAAACTCTTAGAGCGGTGATGATTGCTATGATGTCCGTCGGGTCAAACGCTAGTTTCTTGGGAAGCATTACCGCGATGAAATCGTCGAGAGTCTGTGCAACATGGGCCCATCGGGCAAACTTTTTTGTAGGAAAACTAGTTTACGGAAAGAGGAGTCAGACCCTTTTCTTACTGCGTGGGGTGCAGAAGGTTTTGATCCTTTCGTTCCAGGGGGAATAGCTTCGCATCATAACGCAGATGAGAATGACTTACATGCTCATAGTGTTGTTTCCCCTTTTAATTTCTGTTTAGCAACATAAACTTTTCTTGCTTTCATATGTGAGTGCCTTTTGTGTGTTGCAGTATGGAGTACTGCTCTTGAACGAAAGATGAGATCTGACGCAAGCGACATCAGCGGCTCTCATGATAATGTGAAGAAGAAGACGCCTTTTGGCAAGGGTTTGGCAACCATAAATTACAATGACCTCTAGGTATCACTATATTTAGTGTTAGAGGTATCACTATATTTAGTGTTTCTTTGTGAACATGCTCACTGCTATGCAGTTCTCCTTATTCGAATTTGTTTGCTACTAAGTCTCGTTAAATTTGTATCCATTTTTTATCTATTAGGATAGAGCAGTGCCAGTATGGAGCTGGGCATGTGTAAGCTTTTCATCTTTAAGTGCTACACAGATTTTAGGGTTCTTATCCAAGCTCACAGAGAAGTGCAATGACCTTGGAATGGTAAATCCTCTTTTTCCTTTGACTGCTTCATTCATATAATCTCATATACTGATATTAGTTTTTGACCATGAACTTTGTAGGATATTACGCACGAGCCAACATTTTTGAGCCATGCAATCACCTTTTCTCATCATACTGATATTCAATATGGTTTGCTTAGTGCTCGTGAATTATTTTGTGTCCAAAAGAAAGAAATGGCAAAACTTCTTGTAGTTGTGCAAGATGATGCTGTATATTATGATGGTATGGAAGTTTCTCTTTGATCTGTCATAGTTTTTGTGGGTGGGTCGCAACAGTATGCCTCAACACTTAGAATCTGCCCATTTGGATCAGGTCTCTTTACATTTTTATGAGCATATGCATGTGACATTTGTGTGTGCAATTTCTCAGATGACTTGGATGATATGTGTCAGAACTTTGGAGTTGCATATCACTCTTGTTGCTGTTCCCTGGAGCTGGATGAGAAATATCTGATGCGTGCAGCTTCTGAAATAATGTTCAAGGTTTGTTTCTTTAATGATGTGTTTTGTTGATTGTCTAGTTTTGGCTCTTGTGGTTTTCATGCCCCAACTTGCTTGGGGAGTAAAAGGCGTTGTTATTGTTTACTTCTTTATTGATGTGATTTTTATTTTATTTACATGATTCTCACGGTTGTACTTTCACAGGTACTGAAGCTCATGGCATATGAATCTAAGGTGTATAGTTCGGATGAGGAGATGGAAGAAGATGATGGTGGCATGGATGCTGATCTTTCCCACAAAGACAATGAAGAAATCTTAGACAGTTCACCAAGTAAGAACTTGCAGCAGCATGCGGAGAAGAGTTTCACTAAGAAAAGAAATTATGCTCACTGTGACCACCTGCAGGTAATGCCATCAGTTTCAGTAGATGGTTATACTTATTGCATGTTTTAGCCTATTGAACAGTTAATCATTAGCCTATACCTGAATTAACATTGCAAGATATTGTGGCTAATAATTAAATTCAATGTGATCTATTATGGAATCTCGATGTGGTCTTTACATAATTCTCATATTACGTCATCTTATTCTAAGGTGGATAGATTGTATGAGACAGAATGTGTTGATACTAAAAGACTTCCTGGGGCATGGACAGGGATACTGATGTTTCCCACAATGAAAATAACAATATGAGCGATGAAGAAATCATAGATGGGGCACCAATTGAGAATCTTATTTGTGCATTGAATTGTTGCAATTAGCCTATTTGCTTGAATTAACATGGTAATACTGCGGTTGATAACTAAAAATCAATGTGACCTATTTTCGTATGCCACAATCACCAGTTTGTTTTGGCCATGTTCAGAATAGTGATTAGATTAATTTTATCCCTCCCTCCCTCCCTCTCTCTCCCTCTATCTATTTTATTGCAGATGCATCCTCACCCATTTTCTCGAATTAGGTTACAAATGGAACCGTGAAAAACTGGGCATGTGTGTGTTTTGCACCTTTGCCCGAATACAGAGTTTACTACTTCTCTCAGAAGCTCAGACAAAAATGTGTCCCCCTTGGAATGGTAAATTACTGCACTGTCCTGACCCAAGGGTTTCAAAATAATTACATAGGACCCGTCTGACTTTTGACTATCAACATGATAGGATTTTTGTCTGGTTCCAAAAGTGTTCTTCGAAGAAAATCCAGCTTGGATGGAGGATATAGAAAACAAGTTGTGAACTGAGTATGGCGAGAACCATACCAATTTGTCCAAGATAGACCTTTTAACTATAATTCTGCCTCAAGCAAAAGAATTTCATGGTGTGTGAGTTATATTTATGGATCAGATGCACCTTTAATTTGCTTGTTTCTTTACCGTTCCATGTGCAAATTTGCAGTGAAAATTGAAGAGGTATGTAATCACATGGGAGTTGTATGCCAGTATTTTTTTGCCAATGTCAGCTATTAGTCCACGCATGAAGTATCTGGGGAAGGCTGCTCGTGAAATCAGAAGCAAGGTTATTTTCCCTCCCCCTTTAATGCCATTCTTTTTGTTATAGAGTTCTCATGGTTGAAGTTGTTTATCAGGTTGTAAGGCTTGAAACAGGTCAGCTGCAACAACCCGCTGTTTGCAAGTGCATCGAGTCACTTGTGGTGGGACCCATAATTTTATTTGGTGCTGGTGTCTCACATGGTATCTCTTCGCAAACTGTTTCGGTATGAAACCGTGAATCTTTGCTATCTGGTTTGACAGTACTAAAACTTAATAGATTGGTAGCTAGAAATAATATGTTGGTGCATTCATGTAGTTGGTGGCGTCAATGAAGTGGCCTGAAATAATTACATACAGGGGTAGGGCCATTTGTTCAAAAGAATTGACCATAGATTTCAGTTTGGCCAGGTAATTGTTTATTTGATTTACAATTATAGTGTAACCGGATCCATTTGAGGAGCTAACTGTATTTAAACAGGTATTATCTTGAAGGTTTTTGCGAGACCAATGGGAAAAGAGCTGAAAGAATAATGTTTTTCAGGTAGAAATACTTATAATTCTTTCATCGAGATGAATGAATGAGGTTTGTTGACAGTGCACTACCTTGCACAGGCATGTTGAAAGCCCACTCAACGAGCTCGTTGTCACTGGTGACATAATTGCTTTGAAAAAGGTAGGCATGCAGTATGTTTGCCTTCATACGTCTGCTGCTATGTTTTGACGATCATGTTGTTGATTTAATGCTTTTTCGCTTTATAGGCCTCTGAGTCTATATCCAAGGAATATCAACCACCAATAACATATATTGCTGTTTCAACCAACAAAAGTAATGTCATTTCTCCAGGTCAGTGTTTTATTATTTGTTTTTATTCTTGAATAAAACCTACAAATATGCCTTATTGGAACTTTGGTGACTGGCATTCTATTTCCTTTTGTCTGTAGCTACTGTTTGTGACGACGTTGGTCTGAATTCTACTACAAGGTTTGGGTTCAGTTGTGACCCTTGGGATGAGGTATAATTTGCTCTAGCAGCGCAATAGTAATATTTTTGAGGTTGTGGCTGACACCAAATGTGTCTTCTCAGGAAACTGCCACAGCCCATTATGGTGTTTTTCTGGATGAGAACAGTTTTTCACCTTGTGTGCTTGAATCTTTCTGCCTCAATCTGTGCACCCCATAAGTTTGAAGTGCCCTCTTCAATTTCCATCCATAAATAAAGTGCCTCTGACACAGCTAATGATAATGCAGCTTTTATCGTTGGGCCATGCCAGCAATGCCCATGGGTGAGTTCTTTCATATACGATAGTTGTTTATTATTCTTGTGTTTTTGTGTTGGCATGCTTCCTCCGCTCCCTCTTCTTATAGTTTAATTATTGCCCAGTCCCTCCGGCCTCCCTCGCAGCTACCATTGTACAAGACAAGCTCAGAGAGTCGGAAGAGTAGTCCGATGATGATCTACTAGGTAATACGGCATTCGGCGCCCCTTTTGCTGGTTCTCAACCAAACATGTTATATTTAATTCCCTACGTAATTATATGTTAAAAGGAGAAATTACAGATTTATTACAGAATAATATAGCAGCATATAATTTAATTCCCTACGTAATTATATTTTCCTGGATGGTTGAGCCGTTGAGATGCCATTTTTTAAAGTTTATGTAAATATACATAAATGTAGGGGCTGAACCATAAGATTACAAAGAGCATAAAACGAATGTTAAAATAGAAGATATGACAGGGTCTTTTCTGTAAAATAACCATGAGTCTCGTCTCCTCCCGTCCCGTCTTCCTCTTTGTTGTTGGTATCTTCTTTCACGGCCGCCCAAGTCGATTACTTCTCTCTGCCGTCGTCCTCTTCCCTCAAGCACCCAAAGCAATCTTCGCTCCTTGTCGCGTGGTCTTGCCCAGCAACACATGGATGAACGGGCGCAAGCCTCACATAACCACCTCCATCCATTCATCGTCGCAAGTGTCGATCCGTGGGCATCGATTCGATGATCGACGATCAACCAGGATGGGCTAGAGCGTGGCGTCGTTGTCGTCTTCCTCGACAGCCTCAACGATGGAGCCTTGTGTAACCAATAGATGACCATCCTAAAGCGTGCGTGTTTTCCTGCGATGTTGCAACTCTCTTTTTTTTTGAAAAAAAAGCAGGAGCTCTACCATTCATTAAGGGAGGAAAGAGGCAATTACATCCTAGTTTTACAGCACTCTAACTTGGTCCAGGCTTTGACCAAACCCATCCTGAGACGCAAACGTTCAGGAGGGAGAGAACTAAAGAGGAACCAGCGTCACAAAGCCTAATTGGCCGGGACAGCACAACGAAATTGGTTTACAGAGTCTTGAATCATTTGTGAAACCTGCGGGAAAGAGTTTTCTTTTTGTTCAAAATATTCTTCGATTTCTCTCTTTCCATATGTGCCACCAGACAAAGAGACGATACCTGCATTTTGTTGCTGCAGTCGCTTTGAGCCCGCTCGTGAGATTTCAGCAATCCAGTTTGTTTGGTAACACACATGCTCGCTCTCTCCGGCGTGTGCCCGCCACCTCCGACACCGCCTGCTCTCTCCGGCTACCTCCTCCTTGCTCCGGGAACTACTGGAGTACGTACATATATAGAGTGATACATAGAATCTGAGATCTCAACAAACTTTTACTTCCGGAGTACACTGTTCACATCGTCCTTCGATCCACACCACAAAACGAGCAGTGCACGCATACAGGCAAAACTACTGTACAACGACGCTGATCAGGGGCAAACAAGGTTCAAAAGAAACTGATACACACCTAAAATGTGTCACACGCATCATAAACTGTGATTGCCGGACACGATATGAACTGCAGCAATTTTGAGAGAAACAGATTTATCTCACTTTTAAACTTATCAGTGTAAGCACGATGCATACTGTTCCTTAGTCGGAGCTTATTTTGAATTTCCTGATATCCAATTCAAATATTTCGTACGGTTAAGTGTCATAGAACCGAACAGAAACCTTTTTTTGTCATGTCTCCCTTATGAGCTGTACCTACATAAACCTAACAGCTCCCAGGACAGCATACAACATCGTAGTGTTACGCTATAATACTACCTATCTTCACTAGAAATTCTCTGCAGCATCAGTCTTTCTAAAAGCATGTCATTTTCCTGTATTGGTATTCTCTGTAAGGGAGGTACCTACACGAAGCTGAATAGCTCAGACCCAGACCACCAACTTCCTAAGATTCATGAGGCACATTCCACAGCCTAGCAAGAGATATAAAGGGCACAGGTGCTGTACTTCCACTCTTCATAACCTCACGTGATTCAGACGAACATCTTATGTAAGATGAGCCAATGCCAATCAATTTTTCTCTATGTCGTGCCCAGGTGACAAGGTATAAACCAGTGATGATGAGAAGTCCACCAATAATACTGTAAACAAAAAACACAGATTATACATGAGAATTGAGATTAAAATAAATGACAAAGCAAGAATTGCTAAAAGCCTAGAACAAATTGCACTTCACTGATCATATTGCAAAGCCAATAAGCAGAATATTTGGTATTACATATTTACATGTAAGTAGCTTATACATAGGAACAGTATTCTTCACACACTAATAAAAGGTTTCAGTAACTCAAAATTAAAACAGGTAACAAAAATATATTACCTTCCAAGGTAAATTGGGCTTCCCAGGAAAACCATAGACAATAGAGCAGAGACCACAGGCTGAAGAGGGTTATAAAGTGCCACCATAGCAGGGCCCAGAATTTTGTTGGACCATGTCAATAGAACATAATTAAAAGCAGACGCCATTACTCCCTAGAATGAAGGAAGAAAAATGAAGTTCAAGAAGCACGACAATGTTGGTGTATGGTCAACAAGACTAGTACAAACTGCAAAGAATGGATGCAGAATATTAATTCATAGTCCCATAAATAGGTCCTACTCCTACTCTATATACTGCGTCAGTAATAAGTACAAACATGTAAGTTAGCAATATCAAATGCATATGAATATATGATAGTATGTGCATGTAATGGTGTAAAAATGTAAAGCATGCAAAATGACACAATAGGAACGTATTAGAACAATAAATAATTGAAGCTTACAGCATAGACGACAGCAGCAAACTCAGATTGAGTTAGGATCCAATCGTTTGTATCATCAGTTGCAAAAACTCCAGAAATGACCATTAAAACAGCTCCAAAAAAGTATGAATATGCTGTCAGAGACAGACTCGAGGGATATTTCACCAAAATTGGAGCCTAAAATATCAACACATGAAAAATATAAGAATGACAAATAAGTGGGAATCCTGCAAAACACATGCACAAAATGCATGTTCTTAGAGCAAGTTTCAAGGTATGATGAATGAACGACAGCGCACAAAAAGCAGAGTCAAATGGATGTAGTAAGCAACATAAGAGATATGACAGTGTTAATCCAAGAAGGCAAAATTTGCTCATGGACACTACTCAATGTTGACATTTGCTCTAGGACACTACTCAATGTTGTATTTGCTAGAAGACACTATTAAAGTATGGTAATTGGCTAATAGACACTTAAATTATTAAAAAGTTGATTATCTCATATGGATAAGAGAGAGAACTTTTTAAATGACCTTTTTGCCCTTGCAACCAATTTGAGCATATCTTATAATATGATCATATTTCTTAACATATAATTAACTATGACGTTGTAATATGTGGTAATGATTTTTTTAGAATTATTATTTTCATAAGAAGTATTAATTATTTTTACAAACATGATTAATATTATTTTTGAAGAACGAGTGTAGTAGTTAATATAATTTTTGAAATATAATTAATATCTTGTTCATAACTCTTATGAAAAAATAATAGTTTTTTGCAAAATATGTAAATATCACTTATTACATCGCTATGATTAACTATATGTCAAAAAAATTATATACGTTGTCAAATATGTTGAAATTGATTGTAAGGGTAAAATGGTCATTTTCAAAGTTCTCTCTCTCTCCCTCATACAAGATAATCAATATTATAATGATTAAAATGTCTACTAGCTAATTACCAAAATTCAATAGTGTCTTCTAGCAAATACAATATTAAGTAGTGTTCTAGAGCAAATACCAAAATTGAGTAGTGTCTATGAGCAAATTGTGCCATCCAAAAATGTCATTGAGATTATCTTCGTTTATAAAGACCAATCTTTATCAGTACAGCAAGGTATAATTGCTCCATTCATAACAAATCATCTATGACTGCCATCTAAAGCTCAAACCAAATTCAATATCGAAACGGTCAGTTGGCTACACAACAAGTCGAATATGTTCTTTCTATAGGAAAGAAAAGGATAAACCTAAACTCTCATCATTGCTGCTATTGCAAGAGTGCTGAGAGGAGAAAAAGTTTTGAGCAAGCTATTAAGACCGAAATGTATATAACAAAAACTATAATGCTCTCAACAGGTTCCTCCTCTTAAATTACTGATGTAACTCAACAAGGCTCAACGAAATGCTCTGCACCTATATCTGATTTGGAACTAAACCATCCAAACATCCCGATTGGTAAAGTCAATAAATATATGAGTACCCCAACAGCCTGAAATCAGCAATACCTGTAATGCAAGATAGGTAGCCATACAGAGACAATTCCCAATCAAGCAGAGCACTCCAATGTGCCACTGTTGCAGCCCAATCGCCTTGAACAAAGATGGCGTGGATGCTGTTGGTTCAGGCTGTAACATATCAACCATTATACCATGACTGTGAACACCAAGCTCGAGCTCACCACTACCAAACACCGCCGGTCCTCGGTACAGCACCATAAGAACTGCGCCTAGCACACAGATAACTGTACCCCCAATCTTAGCCCGGCCTTCATTTGATACCAAGCTCACTGTTTCAGTCCTGAAATGAGCAAGATGTTTAAATTCAAGAGCAAGTAGGACTGCCAATTCGTCTGGGAAATTGGCGATTCAGAGACTGACCCCATGACGAGCGCCATGATGAAGGTGAAGACAGGAATGGCCGGCTGAATGGCTGCCGCGTAGGTGGGGTTGGTGTAGCTGAGGCCGAGCAAGAACAGCAGCTGGTTGCCAAAGACACTGCATACCAAACACGTGAGCGTATCAGAGAACGAATTTCGCACGGCAGCATTTGGTTACAAAGCTCTCTCTTGGTGCTTCTGACACTGGGACTAGTGACCAGGCAGCTTACCCTGTGAGCCCGAGGACAAAGAAGGAGCCGACGAGGCGCCACGTGAGAGGCGGCGGACGCGCCTGCGCGGAGGAGCCGCGGTGCTGGAAGAAGGCGAGGGGGGCGAGGACGCAGAGGGCGAGGAGGTCACGGAAGACGCAGAAGACGACGCGGTTGACGCCGACGTTGAGCGCCTGCTTGGCGATGACGTGGTACCCGCCGTACACGATCTGCACGCTGACCATCGTGGCGTGCGCCCGCCTCGCCTCGACGTCCCGCTCCCGCGCCGCCATCACCGCCGATCCCGATCTCTGCCCTCCGCCTCCGATCGCCGTACCTTCGCCGTTACTTGCTCACTCGTCAAACGGTCAACGTGCTTCGTTTCATTGGGCCGACCATCTTCGCTAGTCTAGTGGGCCGTCAGCTTTCCGAATTTTGCTCTGTCGATAAATGCCGTTTCCCTGTTGTATTTTCGACTCCTCAAACCAATACTGTAAGAAAATCGTACGTATTTACGAATTCAACGGGATAGATACAGTGTTTTGTGAAAAGGATATATACAGTTGCTTACATTACATAGGGAACTTTCCGTGGTGTCAGGAGCATTCATTCAAATCCTCAGATCGGTCACAAAATGTCCCCACAAAAAAAGGTCTCACAAATACAAATAAACATAAGCCGGCTAGTCAATACTGTACATACATATTAATCTAAGTAATCGATAAGAGAAAACACAACACTGTTAGGAAAACCCCCAACCCATATTCATTCAAATACTCTCTTTAGCATTTCAGCCTTTCTGATGCATGTTTCTGTATCTATATTGTTCCTTTGTCAGTAAAGGGAAGTACCTAAAGGACAGACGATGTTGGATACACTGAGAAACCCAAGTTAGCAGTTTGTCAAGATGCCACATTCCACAGTCTAGAAAGAGATATAGAGGGATCCGAGACCAAGTTCCCACTCTTTACAACTTGAGAACTGCTTTCAAGTGATTCTGATGCGCAATTTACATAAGAAGGTCCAAAACCGATAAGCTTTTCTCTGTGTTGAGCCCAAGTGACAAGGTATAAACCGGAGATGATTAAAAGCCCACCAATAATACTGCAAGAAACAAAGCATAATGTACTTCAGAGTTCAGATCAAAGAAGCAGAACATTATTGCCAAAAGAAGAGCATTTGTCGTTCGCTGATTAAGTTTAGAGCAGGAGCAGGAAACCAACAACATTAGAAAAGACTGTATATGAAGAAAAGATTAGCAAAGTGACAAACTTATTCGTACCTTCCGAGGTATACTGGACTTCCCAGACAAAGCATTGACAAGAGAGCAGAGAGCACTGGCTGAAGAGGGATATATAGTGCCACCATAGCAGGGCCCAGAAGTTTGTTGGACCACGTTAATAAAAAAGTATTGAGAGCAGACGAAATAAGCCCCTGGAATATGGGAGAGAAAAATTGAGTTGGAGCATAATTTTTATTGCCACGATATGCATGAATTTTTATTTTTCTCGAATGAATAGAATGGATTATCGATTCATGGTTCTGTGCAGGGAATGCAATTCAGTGCCCTGCATCAGCACCAACTGGCATATGTATGTGATGATGTAAGAATGCAAGCAATGAAAATTGCAACATGACACACTAAGTACATTTGGGAACAGTAAATTTAATGTGAAGCTTACAGCATAGACAACAGCAGCAAACTCAGATTGAGTCAAATTCCAGTCAGCTTTGTCATTTGTTGCAAAAACTCCAGAAATGACCATAAGAATAGCCCCAAAAAGGTATGAGTGTGCTGTCAGTGACAAGCTACAAGGATACTTCTTCAAAATTGGAGCCTGAAATAGCATAATAGGAACGGCGAACAAGATAATTATAAAACAGGCAAGACCAAAAAAAAAAACATCTACTTCATTTTCCTTCTAAAAATGGAATTCTACTTCTTTGACATCCTAGGATGAGTTTCGGTGTACCCAAATGCAAGATACAAAATTCTTAATATAAATGCAGCATAAAAATGATGTTAGTCCAAGAATGCAGGACAAATATTTCTAGTGAAAACTAATTTTTATCATTATAGCAAAAGGTAGTTTGCATAGCCATGGTAAATCATTTAACTACTGAGAAACAAGCTTGAAATGATAAATACCTGAAAAGCCAAATAAATAGCCATACAGAGACAGTTCCCTATCAAGCACAGCACTCCAATGTGCCACTTTTGCAGCTCGAAAGGCCCGGCTTGCTCAGACCGTGAAAGGGGAGGCGTGCTACCGTGACTATCAAGCTCGAGCTCCCCGTTACCAAACACCGCCGGTCCTCTATACAGCACCATGAAGACAGCACCGAGCACACAGACGACTGTGCCACCAATCTTGGCCCGGCCCTCATTAGAGACCAGGCTCACTGTTTCAGTCCTGAAACACGCGAAATACATAAATTCGTGGCAAATGAAAGCGTGAACGGAAGTGTGCATTACCATGAGCCCATGAGTGTGAGAGAGAGAGAGAGACTGACCCCATGATCAAGGCTAAGATGAAGGTGAAGACAGGAATAGACGGCTGAATGGCGGCGGCGTAGGTGGGGTTCGTGTAGCTGAGGCCAAGCAAGAACAACAGCTGGTTGCCAAAGATGCTGCATTGCAAACACGCAAAGGCGTCAAAGCAGATTTCACGAACCGCGTCTGCAAGCATTGGTTCGCCAAATCCCAGATGATTGAGCTTACCCAGTAAGCCCGAGGACGAAGAAGGAGCCGAGGAGGCGCCAAGTGAGAGATGGCAGCGCCTTGGATTGCGAGCCGCGCTGTTGGAAGAAGGCGAGGGGCGCGAGGACGGCGAGGGCGAGCACGTCGCGGAAGACGCAGAAGACGACGCGGTTGACGCCGACGTTGAGCGCCAGCTTCGCAATAACGTGGTACCCGGCATTGATGAGCTGCGAGCCCACCATCGCCGCGTGCGCGCGCCTCGTCTCTCCGTCTCGCCCTCCGACCGCCATCGCCGCCAATGCCGATCTCCACCTCCGCCTCCGGTCGTCGACTTCGCCTCCGCCCTCCAGTGCAGCGTTTACTTCTTGCTCCTAGTGTGTTGGGCTGGGCTTCTTTGTTAACCCAGTTTGGCTAGGCTAGGGCAGCCCAGATTGTCACCTCATACACAGGCCGAAAAATGGGCAACTGATTCAAGCCGGTGGGTGTGGGTCCAGTTTAGAGTAGAGATTCCATAGCTGGGCTAAATCGAAATACGCGGGCTGGGCTTCTTTAACCCTCACAAGTAGTCCTGGTCAAACGGGCCGCCTGGCACGGCCCGGCCTAAATCCGAAAAGGCCCGGTATGTTACATTTCAGGTCGGCACGGCATGTAACAGTAGTCGGGCCGTGCCGGGCTGGCCTTCGTGCCTTGCCATCGACCCATGGCACGGCACGAATTTGATTAGTCGTGCCGGGCCGGCCCGATAGGCCCGTCAAGCATGACGGCCCATATGGCACGGCAAGCACAACGGCCCACAGCTCGGCCTCTGGCGCCGGCGCGTCGCTGGGAGAAGCCAGAAAACCTCCGCGCGATGGCGGTGCCTTGCCCGGAGACGGCCTCCGCTCTACGTAGCGACGCGTGCGAGGACCTCCGCGGCACGGGTGAGGAGCTTCGACAGCGCGCGAGGGCCTCCGACTGCGGCGACGCGTGCGACGGCGAGGAGCTGGGCGGCGCGGGCGAGAAAAAGCTATAGAGTGACGACGGTGGGGCCACGAGGGCGGCGGCAGGTGAGCTGGGGTTGAGCGACGGTGGCGGGGTTGAGCTGCGGCGCGGAGGTGAGCTATGGCGGGCGAGGAGCGGTGGCGGCATGCTCGGCGTGATGCTGGCGAGAAGCGGCGCTGACGGCTTGCTCGATCGAGGCCCGAGCGCGGCGAGTGGCGGCGGCGGCGTGGCTAGGGTTGGGTCGAGGCTTGAGCGGAGAAGGATTAGGGAGAAGGAGAAAGGAGAAGAAGCAGAGAAGAGAAGGGATGCTCGGCTCCGGTCTAGTGGACTGTTTTGTAATGTCTGATGGGCTGTTAATGGACCATACTTTCGTGCCGCCCATTAGGCTTTTACGTGCCGAAGATTAATCGGGTCGTGCCCGTGCCGTCCGCCGGGCCGAGGCCTCGACCTTAGCACGGTACGAAGGTGCGTGTCAGGCCGGTCCGGGCACAAAATATGCCGTGTCGTGCCGGACTTGAGCTGGGCCAAATTTTGCGGGCCTCGGACCGGCACGGCTGACACGGCCCAGTTGGCCAGGACTACTCACAAGGTTATTAAGCTAGAAGCTGCCGTTATTCACAATTAATCAATTATCGGGCAACTTCAGCCCAAGCATTTCAAACATTCAGAATTTCTCTTATGGTTACTTCGTAAATTAACTATGGTTGACTCCGGAACCTTATTATATCAGGCATACATGATACATAGTATCATGATATTATTTCAGTTTGGAAAGCCATACGTCGGAGTATAAACAAACAATTGTGCTGAGTCAGCCGATCAACGTATCATGGGGTTTTTATGAAGATGATGGAAGCACATGGATCATATTCATTGCTGCCACCTGTCTGGCTTTTTTGTCAAACTAACAGTATATCTCACTGAATAAACCATCCATAATTGTGAGGTCAATCTAGTCAATTATGCTTTGCCAATAAATTATTCTACTACTTATTGGCATTTTTCTAAAAAAATTAAGTGTATTATTTGCATATGAAAGCACTGTTCAGGGGTCCTCTGCTACAAGCAAGGAACTGTATAGAAGTTGACTGATATCACATTACCATGTTATATATTTCTAATTGGCAGAAATACTGCTTATTGATTCATTGTATATAGTCCTTGTTTCATTTTATAGGTCAAGGGAAAAAGGCGAGCATTGGCATTCATCAGGCTTGCACAGCTGAGGTATTTGAGTTGACCTAAACTAAGCATAGAACTCAACCAAAAAATAAATACAGGTCAGGAAAAAAAAAACAGTTGAGTTTGACTCGATCGATGCCTCATAAAAATATGCGATGGTGGCGTATTCTCCCCCACCTGCAGAATATAAAAACTTGGGGAAATCCCGTCTCACAGCAAGCACAGGTCATCTAGCTGGAAAGTCCATGCTTGCATTCATGCATGAGGACGCTACTGACATGGCTTTTCATCTACTACATTTTTAATTAAATACAAGTGAGTCTGCTTGATCTGAAGCAGACGTATGTGCGGTTCGTCCTGTTCCTTTCTGCAGCTGGAAGCCACAATAATTATCAATTTTTTAATGCACATATTTGTATAGAGTTTTGTACAGAATTGTTCTCGCCTAGAAGTTGCTTGCTGGATCATAAACTAAACGTGTGGATATAAATTATAAGCAAGAAGACAAGAATGCCAAGCGATAAACAAGGAGGCGGCTGGCAGTATAGCCGAAGCATAATATTGCTTCCTTCTTGTAAATTAAAAATAATAATAACTTAATATTATTCTATAGTTGCCGTGATGTATAACTGTTTCATATATATTCGTATGAAGGAAAATAATGTGATCACTCCCAAAAATATATGGTGATTTAGCTAGATGTAAAGGTGAATAAAGTGTGATGATATAATATTATTTAAGAGGCTATGATGCACTTCAATTGAACAAATACGACAATCATAAACGGATGCGTGAACTCTTCAACTAAATCCGTGGAACTCAAAACCCAAAGACAAAAGAGTATAAAGTATGCTATGTCAACGCATTATTTACATATATTTATATGATGTGTGCATGCTGGATCCTCGAGTATTTCACGTTGACAAAGGTTGCCCCCCCCCCCCCCCTTGAATTTTGCTTTAAATATTTGCAGTGTCAATTGCCTTAAAAAATCAACTGGAGTGATGCTAGAAAATATGTACATGTCATCAGAGTATTAAACTACCTAATGGTGCCCTCTCTTACTATCACATCATCCTTCCATAGGGAAATCACAAAAAATGTGATCAATGTCAATATCCTAATTAAGGAAACCCATGGAAAGTTCTTGTGGTTTGCCCTTACTATTTTCTGTGACAAGTTGACTTATCATTCAAACGATGATTTTTCCCTCTAGTGAAATTGTATATCTTATCAATGGGGATTGAAAAAAGACTAATTATTATTAATTCCAAGATAAACAATATAGATATTTTGTGACATCCCCTCCGAGATGACCAGGACCGTGTACAGGAGAACACTCGACGAAGCGAGTTACAACAGCACATACATTCTCACAAGCCCAAATATATTACATCATGGTATAATACAACCAGGTTTTCAAAAAGGATAGACGAGAGTTTGCAGCGGAAAAACATTTATTACAACAAAATTTTGTAAACTTAACAGAAGTTTGACCAACATTAAAAACCAAGTTTGAAACCACGTTCATTCCAACTCACTCTCGAAGAACATCTAGTTTTCTATTCTTCCGGAGACGGAATGCGTTCCCACTAAAGAGAACCTCCCTCCGGCAGTTGTGCTTCCTCTGGCATGCCTTCGGACCATCTGTAGGAGCTTGGTTCCCCACCTAACAAGATAATAAGTCGAACAAACCCTGAGTATCTAATATACTCCGCAAGACTGACCCGTCAATGTGGCTCGCTAAGGCCGACATCTAGAATGCTTAAGCCTTTGGCTGGTGGGTTGACTCAGACTTGCGAAAAACAGCACTTACTAATAGTTAGCTATATTCAAATTTTAGCTCAAGATTATGTTCATTAATAGAAAGGTTTGCATCCTATAATTATTTGCAATCATAAATTATCAAGCCAACATAAATAATTTTTATATAATCCTCCTCCTTCTCGTTACACTCGATTATCTCCGTTCGCGCCAAGCGAACAAGCGATACTCATTGCTGCGAGGGACAGCGATTCGAATCAATTTCTACCAGCTGGGTAAAACCCGACTACACGACACATACGCACCGCATTGGTCGTATATGATAACTTTTCTCACTAACCCCAACCAGAGGTCGATCCGTTTCCAACTTCCTCGGGAATATAGAGACCTCAATAGATACCCGTCCCAGACGTTATCCATGGGCGACCACTATTTCCCTCCCGTGAGGTAGTTAGGGTACATCAGCTTACTGGGTCCCATATACCAGCATGTAGACGGTACTGTTCAATACTTGTTCACGGAGCCGCCAACAGTTTGGTCCTAATTTGACACGGATGGGGCTACCACCTTGCAAGACTCAGTCTTTGCCCTTTCCTCTACAGGGCCCGTCCGGTATCATCATCCTCATCATTAACTTTTATTTACTTTCTCAAGGTCTCAAACAACTTAAACCCTCCATGCTTTCAGATCATCCTATGCAGTGCTACCGACAATCCTACGACATAAGCATAGCGCCTAAAGTGCTACTTGTACCTTGTATAGGGTAAAAACATCATAGGATACGGTAGTGACGCAGGTGGGTGTCAATCAATTCCTGGAACCTAATGCACAAGCATGACTCGACTGACTGTGATAAAAGAAAAAATTTAAAAACATAGGTGGGATGCACCGAGGCTTGCCTTGGGTTTCGTCCGAAAGTGACGATTCAGGTGCGGGAGCGGTCTCAACAATTACCACCTCGGGCCCAGAGTCAGCAGATGGCTCAATGATCTCGGGTCTTATACGATTCGTTGACATAACACAAGTTAGTATTAATGATGCATGAAATATGACATGCAATGCATCGGAAAAGATAACTCCAATAAATATGTAGACTAAGAATTTTTAATTACTCTTGTCTGAAGTATTTCCTTCATGGTAAGAGTAATTAAGTCCATTAATAACAAGGGTTTAACATATTTTAATTCAAATTATTAACCCTTATTTTCTCCATTTAAAAATATAAAATAAATCCATTAACAAAATAAATACTAACTTAGAAAAATAAATTAACCAACAATTAAAAGATAATTTATAAACTTACTTAAATATTTAAAAATCATATAAAATAAATACTAAATTTTATTTCATAAAGTGGTAGAGGAATTTATTTAGAACTAAACAAAATTATTTTCAATATTTTAGGAAGCCTAATTTATTTACTGGATTTTATTCAAACTTTGGAATTATTATTAATTGGAAAACCTGAGAAAAGAAAAGAATAATAAAACTCTGGATCTCTGCTTCTTGGGCCTTGGGCAGCCCAACTGCCGCTGGATCCAGCCCAGCCGCACAGCTGCGCAGCGCGGGGCATGACCCAGCTATGGGCGGCCCAGTCGGGCGGGACACGGCCCAGCGTCACGACGGCCCGGCTGGGCAAGGCGCGGCCCAGCAAGGCGAGCGCGGAGGCTCTCGTGCGCGCGACCGTGGCTCGGCCTGCCGGCCCATTTTCGCGAGCACGGCCCAGCAGCTGGGAGCCCTCGTCTTTCTCCCGCGCGCGCGCACGGTGGCACGGCTACGCAGCCGCGACGGGTCGGCGTGTTCCCGGGCATCGGCTCGGCAATTGAAGAGCAATACTCGAGACAGTAAGGCAAGAGAAGGGTTGGGGAGGGGATTACAGCGGTGATTGCTCACCAGAGCAAGTGTGGCGGCGAGCGGCGGCGGATTTTTGAGCTCGGCAAAGACGGCGGCGATTAGCGGTCTCCGATGATTAGCAAGACCCTGGGCGGCGATGGAGAGTTGTTGGAGTAGTTGTTGCGGTGATTTTGAGTGGCGGGGAAGGCGGGGAGATGGGCAATGGCGGAGAGCGGGCACGGCGGCGGTGGTGGGAGAGAAAACAGAGGAAGCGAAGAAAAGAACGAGCGTGAGAGAGAAAGTGAATGAGAGAGAGAAGAAAGAGAAGAGAGGAGGCGGTAAAATCGCCTCCCTGATCGACAGCGGCGCCGGCGGGTCCCGTGTGCAGGGCGTCGTGGTGCCTCTGCCGCTCCCGCGCGCGCTAGCGCGGCTCGGTCGCGGGCGGTGCGCGGTGGTGAAAAATCTGGGGGCTGACGGGTGGGTCCAGCGTGGCCCACCAATAGTAAAGATAAATTTTTTTTTAATAGATGGGAATGCCACAATCCTCCTCCCTTAAAGGAATCTCGTCCCGAGATTCAAAAACGTACTGCACTAGTAGTCGCAGCTTGGAAAAACTCTGGGTAGTTTGCTTTGAGAAACTCTTCTTGCTCTCATATAGCTTCCACTTCTGAATGATTGTTCCATTGGATTTTGTAAAATTTAGTAGTTCTGCGCCTTGTCACCCGATCCTTCGTATCAATGATTCTGATTGGATACTCGTCGTAAGTTAGATCTGGCTGTAGTTGTTCTAATTCTTTGATACCAACATCTGCCGGTGCTTTCAGACATTTCTTCAGTTGAGAAACATGAAAGACGTTATGAACTCCTGATAGATGTGTAGGCATTTCCAACCGATAGGCTACGGGTCCACATTGTTCTTGAATAAAAAAAGGTCCGATATATCGCGGTGCCAACTTTCCTTTGATTCCGAATCGTTGAACTCCTTTTGTGGGAGAGACTCGCAAGTACACCTGATCTCCAACGTCGAATACTAATTTCCTTCGCCTATTATTTGTATAGCTGAGTTGTCGAGATTTTGCCCGCTTCAAGTTTTGTTGGATCATGCGTACTTGTTCTTCCGCTTCTTGTACTATATCGGATCCAAAAATTATTCTCTCGCCACTTTCAGACCAATTCAATGGTGTGCGACAACTTCGTCCATACAAAGCCTGAAATGGTGACATCCCAATACTCTCTTGATAGCTATTATTGTAAGAAAATTCTGCCAAAGGTAAACATTTTTCCCAATCCTTGTTGTATGTTAATACACAGGCTCGGAGCATATCTTCCAGATACTGATTGATTCGTTCGGTTTGCCCATCTGTCTGCGGATGGTAAGCTGAACTCCGAATTAATTGTGTTCCAAGAGACTTATGTATTTGTTCCCAAAATCTAGATATAAATTGAGCTCCTCTATCCGAGATTATAGTCTTTGGTATTCCATATAAGCAAAGAATATGAGATATATAAAGCTCGGCATATCTTTCCATAGTATATTGAGTATGTAGTGGGATGAAATGAGTAGACTTGGTTAGTCTATCAACAATGACCCAAATAGAGTTGTGCTTTGTTGGACTTAGTGGTAAACCGACAATAAAGTCCATACTAATATCTTCCTATTTCCAGGTAGGAATGCTTAAAGGTTGAAGAGGTCCTGCTTGTTTTAAATGATCAGCCTTTACCCGTCGACAAGTATCGCATTCATTGATATACTTTGCTATTTCTCTTTTCATCCTTGTGCACCAAAATCTCTGCTTCCAGTCCTGATACATCTTGTTCATTCCGGGATGAATGGAATATTTGAAAGTGTGAGCTTCATCCAAGATTCTCTTACGAAGGGTAAAGTCCTTAGGAACTACTATTCTATTCTTGAACCAGACAATGCCTTCCTCATCTTCTCTGAAGCATGTGATATCTCCAGCCTTTATTCGCTTCTTTATATGTTGTATACCCATATCCTTCTTTTGGGCTGTCAGAATATCTTCTCGAATTGTGGGAACAAGTGCCAGATTAGTTAATACCCCATAAGGAATAATACGAAGATTTGGTTCACTCACTTCTCCCTTTAGTTCCTTGATCATTTTCTGAGGAGTGAGATTATTACAATGCGCTTGTCGGCTTAAAGCATCTGCTACAACATTTGCTTTACCTGGGTGGTAATGAATCTCAATCTCATAATCTTTAATTAATTCCAACCACGTTCTTTGGCGCATATTAAGATCCGCTTGGGTAAAAATGTATTTGAGACTTTTATGATCGGTATAGAGATACACTAAATTTCCCAAAAGGTAGTGTCGCCAGATCTTTAAGGCTAACACCACTGATGCCAATTCCAAATCATGGGTTGGATAGTATTCATCATGCTTTCTAAGTTGCCGTGATGCATATGCAATTACTCGTCCTTCTTGCATAAGAACACAACCAAGCCCTGTACCCGAAGCATCGCAGTAAACATCGAATGGCTTGGCCAAATCTGGTTGAGCTAACACCGGTGCAGAGGTCAATAACCTTTTTAAACTCTGAAAAGCTTCTTCGCACTCTTGGTCCCATTCATATTTCCGGTCTTTCTCCAATAACTTTGTCATTGGCTTTGCAATTTTTGAAAAATTGGCAATAAATATCCTATAGTAACCTGCCAATCCTAAGAAGCTCCGAATTTGAGTGACTGATTTTGGTGGTTTCCAATCCAATACCTTCTGAACATTATTTGGATCAACTGCTACACCCTCAGCTGAAATCACATGACCTAAAAAGGGTATCTTTTTTAACCAAAATTCACACTTGCTGAACTTGGCCTATAATTGATGATCTCTTAAGCGTTGTAACACAATTCACAAGTGATGAGCATGTTCTTCCTCCGACTTGGAGTAAATCAGAATGTCGTCTATGAAAACTGCAACGAACTTGTCCAATTCCGGCATGAATACTGAATTCATCAGGTACATGAAATGTGCCGGTGCATTAGTCAGACCAAAAGACATTACCAGGTATTCATAGAGTCCGTACCTAGTAGAGAAAGCTGTTTTAGGTATATCTTCGGCTCTAATTCGAATTTGGTGGTATCCCGATCGAAGATCTATTTTAGAGAATACCTTGGCTCCCATTAATTGATCACATAAAACATCAATCCGAGGTAGTGGATATTTATTCTTGATAGTAACAGCATTTAAAGGTCGATAATCCACGCATAATCTCAATGTTTGATCTTTCTTTTTGACAAATAAGGCTGGACAACCCCAGGGTGATGAACTTGGACGTATATATCCTTTGTCTAACAATTCCTGTAATTGCACTTTCAACTCGGCAAGTTCATTGGGAGACATCCGATAGGATCTTCGAGATATAGGTGTTGTTCCCGGTTGTAATTCTATCTTAAATTCTATATCCCGCTTAGGAGGTAATCCTGGCAAATCCTCGGGAAAAACGTCTGGATATTCTGAGACTATAGGTATCTCTTCCAAACTTTTTCCAATGACTTTATTAACCATGGGCAAGAGGGTTTTAGGAATGTTTAAAGTCAAACAATCTTGGCCATGAATAGGAGAATCTAGATGTACGGCTCTAGAAGCTATATCCAGAATTGCCCTATCAAAATGCATCCATTGCATTCCAAGTATTGCATCTAACCCTTGCCCTTCCAAAATGATCAAGGATGTGGGATAAACTTTACCACCCAGTTTCAGGGGCATATTTGTAGCAATTTGATTGGCAAGTATTTTACCCCCAGGTGTAGAAATAAGATATGGGCATGATAGTTCAGATGGCATGATATGATGTTGTTGAACGTATGCTTTGCTGATAAAATTATGTGTAGCTCCGGAATCAAATAATATCATAGCGGGATGCTCAGTAATAGAAAACATACCCGCGAGAATTTGTCCTCCTTCTGGCACCTCCTCAATTGTGGTGAAATTGGCACGTCCTGTTTTGATCGGAGAATTCTTTGGTCAATTCCTTTGTTGGCTTGGTCCTGGTGCTTGTGGACGTGGCGCATTGTTTATTTTCGGTGGATACGGGCAACTTCGAGCGAAATGCCCCAGACGACCACAATTATAGCAAGGTAGATTATTCGGTGGTGGTGTCGAATAAGATTATCGAGACTGTTGCACAGCCTGCTGTTGATATGGTGGACGGAACTGGTATTGTTGTGGCGGTGGTTGAGGTGCACGATAAATGTTCGGGCGGGAAGGAGTAGCACGGTAACGCTGACCTGTAGGCGATGTATAAACCAGCCTGTATTTAGATGGTCCTCCGCTTCCCTGTCCCATCGATGTCCTTTTCTTGTCTTTAGCAGCCTTATGGACATGGAGAGAATCTTCAAGAATAATGGCATCACTAACAAATTCGCTGAAACTAGCAGTCCGGTTTAAAACGATACGAGACTGCAGTTTTGTTCTCAATCCTCCTTTGAACCGAGCCTTCTTCTTACTCTCTGTATCCACATACTCTGGAGCATATTGTGCTAGACGGTTGAACACTTTAGAGTATGCATGCACTGTCATATCTCCTTGCTTTAGTGCCAGAAATTCATTCTGTTTTTGATCAACAAGACCTTCTAGGATGTGATGGTCTCGAAATGCTTTAACAAATTCTGCCCAGGTGAATTGATGGTCGGGTGGGTGCATTGCCTTGTGATTTGCCCACCAGGCTCCAGCAATTCCTTGTAACTGCTGAGCTGCGAACAAGGTTTTCTGGGCATCTGTGCAAGGGATTAGCTCCAACTTGGACTCAATCATACACAACCAATGGTCCGCTTCCAGAGGTTCCCTGACATCTGAAAAAGTAGGCGAACGAGTGGCAATGAAGTCCGGATATGTTGGCTGATTAGCATGATAACCGGGACGATGCTCTGGTGGCGCTGTATTTTGAGCTATCTGCCGAAGCAACTCTTCTTGTGCCACACCAGAATTTAGTATGGCTGCAATGGCTTGTGCTAAGGTGGGTGGAGGTGGTGGCACTTCTGCCCCTCCTCGCTGAGAACTTTCCGCACCATTTCCATTTCTTGAGTCACCCATTCTGTTCAAGGAAAAACTTTTTCATTAGCATCCCCAATACTCATGTATAATATAGAAACAATTGATAACACATTTTCATGGCTCAACTTGACATAAAATAGTACTTTATTCTAACTTCTTAAAACCTGACACAAAACATGCGTCACCTCATAAAGTTCACATCAGCCCTACTCGTCCTACCATCTCGAAACTAATACGTTGGTCACTGATCAACATGAAACGTGGAAGTCACTTTCTGATCCCTAGAATCGTTCACTTGATCACTCTCATCCTGGAGTGGCGGAATCTCCGTTGAAGCTATTACTGATTCCATGTCCATTATTTCTTCTGGTTCTTCTTCTGCTTCCTCATTTTGCTGCTGCTCAAGTTCCTGGTTTAATAAAATATTATACATCTGAATCAAATCTTCTTCTAACTATTGGATTGTAATATTTGCCGTTGCAAGTTGCTGATCCATGTTTGTCAGTTGTTCTACTTGATTGTTTATTTGATCCTCTTGAATGATCAACATCTCATCCTTTTCTTGAAGTCGACTTTCCAGTTCTGCTATACGAACATCCTTTTCTGGACACAAATAACACTGTGGCCCTTCCGCTTCACCGATGCCATTACCACCACTGGCCATCTCTGCGGAGAAATAAAAATAACATACATCAATATCAACTTGTACTCGTACCTTAAATGTAATACACTATAACATTTTTATAAACATCCACTTTTATTTCTTAGTAACATGCTACATCAGTTACTACTACTATTAGTACAAACTGCTATAGTGGGGGTGGTTAGGTCTACTATTGACCCACTATACAATCTGACCTGTGTCAGTAAAAATACGGCGACTATCGCCATTCTATCCAACACTCATAACTTCAGTATTCTACCCGGTGGCTATACAGTCTGACATCCTGTCAGCAAAAATGGTGCTATCCTCCTACTCCTATCGCTCTATCCCTACTCTCGCACCATCTACTGTGGTGGTGCGTGACTGTCTGCGTTGGAGGCTAGTGCAGCCTCGGACTAAGCAGGGGGTCCCTGAGAGTCTAAATCCGACTCAGGAGCTGCCTGTCCCTGTGGTGGCGGTATCTGCTGCTGCAACTGCGCAATCTGCACGTGAAGGTCCTAGTGGTGATCCTCCAGTATCTGCTATGCCTCCATAACGTTCTGAAGCTGTAGCTGAAGCTAGTCTCTCTGGTCGGCAAAATCGAGCATAATCTCGATCGCCTGGTTACGCTGCTGCGTAACCCCTGTAAGCTGACCCTCCACGTCCGTAACCCTCTCTCTAGTCCCGTCAAGCTCCTCAGCAAGCCCTGCCATGTGCTCCTCCAAGTGCAGTGTCTGCTGGTGGAAACCATCTCGATCCTCTGTAATCTCTATAATCTGCCCCTCTAACTCTGCAATCCGTGCGCTCGACTCCGTGATCCGTGCACGTGACTCCCGGATCTGGCGTCCGTCTGCTTCGAACCGCTCTCAAAAGGCAACCTGCAGATGGTCTCTCTGCTGAGTGACCTCAGCTAGCTGCGCCTCGACGTCGTGGAGCTGACGCTCTAAGACTGCCATACGCGTCCCCTGCGCGCCTGGCTCACGAACGCGCCTCTGTCCCCGTGGCATCTGCAAGAAAAAGGTTTAACAAGTTAAACACTTCTTCCCACAGTAAAACAAAGTAGCAAAACAGCAAGAGGAAAAACTGACAGTATAACACAAAGCATAACCCTCAAAACCCCAAAATTTTAATTATACAAAAATGACATGATGCAAACAATATGCAACTAAAAGTTAATTAAGTTAGCAGTCAGAATCACGTTCTAAAACAAATAACACCTGTACTCGTGTCTTCTAGCGTCTCTCTACCCTGCCGTTCTCACTTGTGGGGTTCTAAGAAAAATTTTCACAAAGAGTTTTGAAAACGAACTTGAGAATGTTATGCTGTTGCTCCTGTATTGCTCTGATACCAGCTGTGACATCCCCTCCGGGATGACCAGGACCGTGTACAGGAGAACACTCGACGAAGCGAGTTACAACAGCACATACATTCTCACAAGCCCAAATATATTACATCATGGTATAATATAACCAGGTTTTCAAAAAGGATAGACGAGAGTTTGCAGCGGAGAAACTTTTATTACAACAAAGTTTTGTAAATTTAACAGAAGTTTGACCAACATTAAAAACCAAGTTTGAAACCACGTTCATTCTAACTCACTCTCGAAGAACATCTAGTTTTCTATTCTTCCGGAGACGGAATGCGTTCCCACTGAAAAGAACCTCCCTCCGACAGTTGTGCTTCCTCTGCATGCCTTCAGACCGTCTGTAGGAGCTTGGTTCCCCACCTAACAAGATAATAAGTCGAACAAACCCTGAGTATCTAATATACTCCACAAGACTGACCCGTCAATGTGGCTCGCTAAGGCCGACATCTAGAATGCTTAAGCCTTTGGCTGGTTGGTTGACTCAGACTTGCGAAAAACAGCACTTACTAATGGTTAGCTATATTCAAATTTTAGCTCAAGATTATGTTCATTAATAGAAAGGTTTGCATCCTATAATTATTTGCAATCATAAATTATCAAGCCAACCTAAATAATTTTTATATAATCCTCCTCCTTCTCGTTACACTCGATTATCTCCGTTCGCGCCAAGCGAACAAGCGGTACTCATTGCTGCGAGGGACAGCGATTCGAATCAATTTCTACCAGCTGGGTAAAACCCGACTACACGACATATACGCACTGCATTGGTCGTATATGACAACCTTTCCCACTAACCCTAACCAAAGGTCGATCCGTTTCTAACTTCCCCGGAAATATAGAGACCTCACTAGATACCCGTCCCAGACGTTATCCATGGGCGATCACCATTTCCGTCCCGTGAGATTTCAATCTCACTAGCAGCCACAAAAAGGAAGTTGGCTACGTCCTACCACTGAGGTAGTTAGGGTACATCAGCTTACTGGGTCCCATATACCAGCATGTAGACGGTACTGTTCAATACTTGTTCACGGAGCCGCCAACAGTTTGGTTCTAATTTGACACGAACGGGGCTACCAACTTGCAAGACTCAGTCTTTGCCCTTTCCTCTACAGGGCCCGTCCGGTCTCATCATCCTCATCATCAACTTTTATTTACTTTCTCAAGGTCTCAAACAACTTAAAGCCTCCATGCTTTAAGATCATCCTATGTAGTGCTACCGACAATCCTACGATATAAGCATAGCGCCTATCGTGCTACCTGTACCTGTATAGGGTAAAAACATCTTAGGATACAGTAGTGATGCAGGTGGGTGTCAATCAATTTCTGAAACCTAATGCACAAGCATGACACGACTGACTGTGATAAAAGAAAGAATTTAAAAACATAGGTGGGATGCACCGGGGCTTGCCTTGGGTTTCGTCCGGAAGTGACGATTCAGGTGCGGGAGCGGTCTCAACAATCACCACCTCGGGCCCAGTGTCAGCAGATGGCTCAATGATCTCGGGCCCTATACGATTCGTTGACATAACGCAAGTTAGTATTAACGATGCTTGAAATATGACATGCAATGCATCGGAAAAGATAACTCCAATAAATATTTGGACTAAGAATTTTTAATTACTCTTGTCTGAAGTATTTCCTTCATGGTAAGAGTAATTAAGTACATTAATAACAAGGGTTTAATATATTTTAATTCAAATTATTAACCCTTATTTTCCCCATTTAAAAATATAAAATAAATCCATTAACAAAATAAATACTAAATTAGAAAAATAAATTAACCAATAATTAAAAGATAATTTATAAACTTACTTAAATATTTAAAAATCATATAAAATAAATACTAAATTTTATTTCATAAAGTGGTAGAGGAATTTATTTAGAACTAAACAAAATTATTTTCAATATTTTAGGAAGCCTAATTTATTTACTGGATTTTATTCAAACTTTAGAATTATTATTAATTGGAAAACCTGAGAAAAGAAAAGAATAATAAAACTCTGGATCTCGGCTTCTTGGGCCTTGGGCAGCCCAGCTGCCGCTGGATCCAGCTTAGCCGCACAGCTGCGCAGCGCGGGGCATGGCCCAGCTATGGGCGGCCCAGTCGGGCGCGACACGGCCTAGCGTCGTGACGGCCTGGCCTGGCAAGGCGCGGCCCAGCGAGGCGAGCGCGGAGGCTCTCGCGCGCGTGACCGCGGCTCGGCCTGCCGGTCCATTTTCACGAGCACGGCCCAACAGCTAGGAGCTCTCGGCTTTCTCCTGCGCGCGCGCATGGCGGCACGGCTACGTAGCCGCGGCGGGTCGGCGTGTTCCCGGGCATCGGCTCGGCAATTGAAGAGCAATACTCGCGACAGTAAGGCAAGAGAAGGGTAGGGGAGGGGATTACAGCAGTGATTGCTCACCAGAGCAAGTGTGGCGGCGAGCGGCGGCGGATTTTTGAGCTCGGCAAAGACGGCGGCGATTAGCGGTCTCCGATGATTAGCAAGACCCTGGGCGGCGATGGAGAGTTGTTGGAGTAGTTGTTGCGGCGATTTTGAGTGGCGGGGAAGGCGGGGAGATGGGCAATGGCGGAGAGCGGGCACGGCGACGGTGGCGGGAGAGAAAACAGAGGAAGCGGGGAAAAGAACGAGCGTGAGAGAGAAAGTGAATGAGAGAGAGAAGAAAGAGAAGAGAGGAGGCGGTAAAATCGCCTCCCCGATCGACAGCGGCGCCGGCGGGACCCGCGTGCAGGGCGTCGTGGCGCCTCCGCCGCTCCCGCGCGCGCCGGCGCGGCTCGGTCGCGGACGGTGCGCGGTGGTGAAAAATCTGGGGGCTGACGGGTGGGTCCAGTGTGGCCCACCAACAGTAAAGATAAATTTTTTTTTAATATATGGGAATGTCACATATTTGATTTAAATGTTAACTATTGCACATAATGGGATAGACTAGAAGCTATGAAACAATTCTCAGAAGATCCTTTTCAAGATTTTGTATTATTCCTCACAAAGGTTGACTTTCGAGTGCTTAGGAAATTGGTATGGAAATCAGAATACTTACATAAGCGGTATGTAATCAAAAAGATAAACTTTTATAACATGTAATTTTCATGCAACATATATAGGTGTGTACGCACGCGCATTATCCACATATTCATATTATGCCACGTGTTTCGATGTAAGATCACGCCTACGTAGATGTTAATAAGATTTTTGTTAAAAAATTCTCCACACAGATGACCATTCGTTCTGCCCATTTTTCTCATGTTGACTTCTCACAGATTTCAACTGCATTAATTATGAAAGTGATGTAGATTTGGTCTATAGATTTGTGAGATGGACTTTACTACCTCTTGAAAAGCAGGCTGACTCCTCTACTCCATGACATTTAAAACCAGAAATGAAACGGTCGCATATTTGGACAGTGCTCGTTGACATGTTATTTTCACGTGACACGTATATTTGGTGAGCCGTCATCCAACAAGAGGGCGCACATCGCACCACGTGTTGGGGGGGGGGGGGGGGGGGCTCAAGCCGGCGCCACAACAGTTTTCCCTGTGGCCTGATTTCTCCTCTCTTTCATTTTCTCTGTGTGGACACTTAACGCATTGATAGGCTAGCTGATGCGAAGAAGCTTTCGAAATGTATTGCCGCGCGGACATATGACATGCGTTGAAAACTGGATCGATAGCTACGCTTCTAGTATCTGGCTGGCAGCAGCATCTATCGTGTGCTTGGTTTACAGATAACCATGTGAGAGTAGACAAAAAAGTGACGGCCATGTACAAGAGCAGACAAAAAGCGAGACGGATGCTTGAGTGCGGCGCCTAGCTAGCTAGCAGCGAGCCAGCTCGCCGGCCCGGAAATGGACAGGACAGCACAGGACGGCCGAGAAGAAAGACGGGTACGGAACCGGGAAACCAATCAGCAGCATCGGCGAGATAGATCGTCAGCGATTCGGTCACGCACGGCAACGGGAAGCATTAGTCTATGGTCGCAACAGGGCACGGCCAGATGGATCACCACCGGTGGAGTAAAGAAATCGGGGCACTGATTGGCCGCCCCGGGCCTCTTCTGGCCCCGGACGGAGTGGTGGTGGTGGTGGCGGAGTAATGCCGGCTCGTGACCGCGCGACTGGCTGAATAATTGGCACAGAGGATAGGATTCCATCTGTCTCGCCATTAGAGGCGACTTGCTGCGTGCCGCCGCGCTTCCGGGAAGCTTCGCTGCTTCCGGCCGCTTCTCCGGCCGATCCCCCCTCCTTTGTGCCTCGCGCCAATGCTTCTTCCATGGGAGCTGCGTGCGTGCGCGCGTCGGCCGGGCACTAGACCGCTCGCGGTTTACAATATGTTCCCGTCTCAAAAGTCAATCAGGTTAACCTATTCTCTGCACGTACGACGACACTTGCGCTGATCATCCCGAGGGTAATCAAGGGGATAGTTTAGCTTAATCTAGTGGGAGATCCGATGAAGAAGGAGGACTCATCCAATCATGCTGCTTAATGGGCGTGTCATCTCATCGTTCCCAGATTTATATACAGGTGATAGGCCACTGACTGCTAGCCCGTCCACTGTCGGAGGTAATGGGCTAATGACTGTTAGCCCTTGCATGGTCAGAGAGGCAGAGTGCCTCTTCCTTACGTTATATAGCAAATATGGGTTTTACCATTTTTTATTTTTTTATTATAGAAGCTAATTAAATGGAACTATTTCAAACTAATGATTATTACAAGTATGGGTTCAGAAAAATAAACACTTCATCTGGTTTTTAAAGACTGGCATTAGAACAATAATTTTAAATTATTTTCATTACGATAACCCTTTTAGTTCAAAAACGAGAACTAAAGCTATTGTCCTAACATAGTCAGCGAAAACCAGGCGGAGTATAGATACTTCTATGTATATTAGCAACCTATATATGTTTTTATTGATGAAAAATTTGTATCCATGCAAATGTCGTTCTAATGTCAAATGTTGAGCACTACTCCAAAAATTAATGCTCCTCTCAACCTCATGTTCCTAATCGATAACTATGGGTCATGTTGTCAATCGTCATTCAATTAAGGATGTTTTGTTCGCTTTCTAGTCACCTGTTGCACACTGCTCTTGCTCACTCTGTCGTCTCCTTCGACTCTAACCTTACGTTACAACCTCTTGAGTACCAATGTCTCTTCTGTGACACCCTAATCATTTCTTGTAGAACTACTTTTGTTGTTCATGAAAGCATGCTAACCTTGTCTCCCCTGTCAATTAGTATCCTCCTAGGATTGAGGTTAGTGGTCCTTGACACCATCATATTGATGAATTCCCCCTCTAAGGGTGTGTAAAATGTGAAGATGCTAAAATTGCTAAGCACCTATATAAATACTATGTTCTACAATACCAACCAATGTTTGAATAGATCTATCCCCCTTGTTACAGGATTTAAACACTCTTTGCTTGGTATAAGTAAGCACTTTGAAAAATAAAACATTTTTTTGTATAGTCATTCTATTATACATGCTCTAAGCACAAAACCAGGGTCCTGTAATGCTTTATCAGACTTGATGATGATGAAAAACAAGCAGAAGGATTTTCAGAAGGCTACAAATTTGATTTCTTGGTTCACACAAGCTATGAGCATTTGACAGTTATAGAAATTATGACAAAAAAAAAAGTTGAAGGATTTAAGCATTCTAGAAGGGGAATAAGCAAGAGTACGGAGGGAATAGTTTGAAGAGGATCACAACCACAATATATGGATTGTGGTTTCTTGCGGTTGACCCGTAGGATCGATTCTATATTCCAAAGTCCAACCGATATTTTTTTTAGCGCGGGGGATGCAGTGTAGTGTAGACTTTGTTGTTCCTTGAAAGCATTCGCAGAACGGACACATCACATGAGGCGATCGAGAATAACGCTTACTATTAGCTAATGGCCAGAGATGGGGCGAACACAATGTGCATGCACTTGGCAATTAAATTAGTGGTAGTTTCAGAAGGGAGTCACTTTCTATTGCGTTGGACGAAACAATACAAAGGGAGTCGCTCTTCCTCCCTTTTGACTCCATCCATCGGAAGGATTATTTGGGGAGTAGCTGCCATCCTGCTTTCAGGCGGGCAACCTATCTAAGCTTACATCCCAATCTTTTTTTTTTCTCTCTCTCTCCTCTCCTCTCCTCTCTTCTCTTCTCTTCTCCTATACTATATAGGTTTTGTCGGCTTAAAAAAAAGAAATCTAAGAAAGAAAGATCAAAATGGGTTTTGTTTTACAATTACGCGCCACTTCTTTGTGGCGCTGGCTGATCCCTACTAGCTTAACACTGAGTGACTGACACCTACGCCTAATCTTGTGTTTGGTCTTGTCTTCCGGCGGTCCTATTACCAGGTGAAGAAGAATCTGTACACGGACTAGACGGACTTGCGTTATCTTGATTGAAGTGATCCCATGCCCCCGCCCCGTCCCGTCCGATGGCGACCGCGCCCAATTCCGGCAGCGGTTTCGCTTCATTCCGTTCCGCGGTTCGTACGTTCGGTGGAGTGGTCGTACACAGCAATACCGCCATCATCCATCCCGGTTTTTTTCAATTTCTTCCTGAATCAGTCGTGCTTGCGCGTGAAGGTCATGGGCAGGCCGTTGAGCGGCAGCGCGAAGGGGCCGAACTGCACGCCGCTCTCGGACTTGGACGTGGACCACCTGTACTTGGTGGCGAGGTGGTGGAAGAGGACGAGCATCTCCAGCTTGGCGAGCTCGTTGCCCGGGCACGAGTGGGTCCCGTTCCCGAACGGCATGAACGTGTTGGGCTTGGGCGCCACCTGCAAATTAAACCACGGTGTGAGACGACACGACATGTTGAGTAGTAGTAAGTAGTGGTAGCAGGGAAAGGAAATATAGTGATTCAACAACTAACTGACCTCGAATCGGGACGGATCGAACTTTTCCGGGCAGGGGAAGTGGTCGGGGCTGTGGTGGATGTTCCGGAACAGGGGAAGCACTTTCCAGCCCTTGGGGATGAGGTAGCCTGCAGGATAGCAACAACGAGATGGATGATGAGTTAGTCTATTCATTCATTCATTTATTTTCGGTTAGGAAGCCGTCCCCTCCGTCCAGTTCACTCGCAGCGGCGCACGACAGGGACACGAACGGAACCAATTAGCTGGAGTCTCACCTTGGTACTCCACGTCCTCCACGGCCTCCCTGAAGGTGAAGGAGAGGATGGAGGCCACCCGCATGGTCTCCTGGATCACACGGCTCGTCATGCGCATCCGCCGGGTGTCCGCCCACGTCAGGGGCTCGCCCGAGGACCCTTTCGACCTCGCGATCTCCTGCTGCTCATCCTGTTGCACAAGCCAGTTCAGTTCAGTCTTCTCTGTTTGTTTGGGCCTTTGGGGGGGGGGGGGGGGGGGGAAGAAGATTCCGAAGATTTATCCAAAAAAAAAAAAAAAAGAGGAAGTGCTTACGATGACGGCCTTGAGGACGGCCGGGTGGTCGCCGAGGAACTTGACCATCCAGGTGAGTACGCTGGCGGTGGTGTCTCGCGCGGCGAAGATGACGCCGATGACGTTGTCGGCGATCTGGGCGTCGGTGAGCTCCTCCCGGTCGTCCAGGAAGGAAGCCAGGAGGTCGCTCCCGCGCTGCCGCTCGCGCCTGGCCGAGATGATGTGGGCCACGATGGCGCCCAGGCGCTTGCGGGCCTTCATGGCCTTGTGGAACAGGGTGCCCGGCAGGTTCACCGGCATCGAGTTGTACCCCTTCTCCAGCGTCAGGTAGCACTGCTTCAGCTCCTCGATGTAGCGCATCTCCTCCTCCCCGAAGATGGACAGCAATGCCACATTCAGCGCGTACTGAAACAATTATCAGTCACACCAATCAGCACACGTTTGGGGAACAGAGCAGAGGACTAGTATAGTAGTACTACTCACCGTCTTCATCTCCTGGAAGGTGTTGACGAGCTGTCCGTCCCACGACTGGAGGCACCGCAGCGCGATGGCCTCGATGGCCGGCACGGAGGCGCGGATGGCCTCCGGGGAGAAGGCGCGGGAGACGAGGCGGCGGAGGTGGGCGTGGTAGTCGCCCTGCTGGAAGAAGATGGCCTGGGGCCCCAGCATGCGCTCCTTGCTGGCCGGGAAGGTGGGCTTGAAGAGGTGCGCCTGCGTTACCAGCACGAACCGCGCCGCCTCCGGGCTGGACACCATCACGCAGGGGCAACCCAGGATGTGCGTCTTGAAGATGGGCCCGTGCCGGTTCTGCTTCCGGGCGAAGAACACGTTCGGGTTCTTGGACGAGTAGAGCTGGAACGTCTCGCCCACGTACGGCCACCCCATCGAACCGGGCGGCAGCGGCAGCGACTTGCCGCTGGAAGAGGCCTGCCGCCGCGCCCTCCGGCCGCGGATGGCGCAGGCGAGGACCAAGGGCGCCACAAGGCACACCAAGAGCAACAAGGCGCCCATGGTTGTTTCACTTTAATTTGCTTGCTGGTGAAGAGTGCTGTGCTAGTTGCGGTGAAGAGTGCTGTGCTACTTGCGGTGAAGAGGGAGGAAACGAAATCAGGAGGAAGAAGAGGAACCTGCCTCTGCCTGAGAGGGAAGAGGAGGATGGTGTTGGGGTGGGATGGAGGGAAGAGGCCAGGAGGTGGCAGCTATTTATAGATTGGCGATGAGCCTTTCGCCCCCTCCCAAAAATCTTACCACTAGCCTCGCTCGACGCGCACAGGAACAGGAGCTGTACGCGCGAGGGGGACGAGAATTATTGCGCGATTAATTTGAAAAAAAGAAAAAGTAGAGCAATCAACTAATTAACCACGACACGACGGGGGAAGGAATCCCCTCTCTCTCCAGCTCACACCTCTCCCTTTCTCCGCACTAGCAGCTACTACCACCACTGTGCTCGCTCCCGTACTCCCCCGCCCGGTCTCCCCAGTGCGATAATGCAGATCGGTTTGGCCGCTTGCTTATCCGTCCTCCTGGCCTCTCCACTGATGAATCAGCTGGCTGCCCTACTAGTACTAGTACCTCCTCTCTGCTTAGTTGGTGGCAATTTTTTAAAAAATTTCTCTACTGATTCATGAGTTAACTTTATATGCTTCATTTAAGTGTAAAAAATTCGAGGCCTTCTAGTAGGGCTATGAAACTGATCTTCCAGCAGTGTACTTATTTTCGTGGTTAATTTATGGCTGGTTGGACGATCTACTAGCTAGTTCGGAGGCTAGCAGTAACAAAAACCACGGCTTCCTTCTTCCCAGTATCACTGACCGGGCGGGAGAAGCATGTGAGTGAGTACTACCAATGCTGATTTCTGATGAATTATTCTGAATTTGCGAGGGGAATTACACGTGTTGAACTGATACTTTTAGTCCGCCGCGGGGAACAGGTCGCACGAACGCACGCTGCTTTGCCTTTTTTGGATTTTGAACGTACGAGAAACTACCTTTTATTTTCGCTTCAGTTCGGAATGCTCGCCAAGTTAAATTGAGTTGAGGCGATATATATAGTAGTAGGTTAACATCCCAATCAATCTTTTTTTTTTTTGAAGAAAAAACCATGTGCAGTCAGACGAGTTGACCTTTTGATCGGCGAGGCGAGGACAGCTGTGCGGGGCGTAAATCAATTCGTGCGAGCCTGTGCAGCATTGTTAGACCTATACTCCTATCACTCATCACCCTGATTCAACACATCGAATGAATAATCTTGAATGTCTCTGACGAACACGCCGCAGGAACCGTACGTACTGTGCAAACAGAAATATCTTTTGCAGGTCTCTCGCCACGTGTCCCCTTGGTTGAAAATACTACCTCCTCCGTCCTCATCTTCCTCATCTCTTCCTGGCGCACCATGCAAGCAAGAGACAAGTGGCAAGAGACGACCGTATGAGCTCGTTCTTTAATCATAGCGTAGGAAATGCACGAGAAACTTTTTGAGTAGTCGTATATACCGTCTCCGGCATCATGCATCACCCTCGCGTTAGTTCCAAGCGTATACTCAACGTACGTGTTTTCTTTAGTCATTGCCGAGGCCATGACTTTCTAGATGCATGCGCCATGCTAAGCGGGGAAGAAGACGTACTCCCTATAAAAAGATGTTATAGTTGCATTATGTAAGTTCGCCCGGCCGCATAAGCTACCAGCAGGGCGTGCGCCCTCAAAAGAAAAAGAAGAAAAAAAAAAAAGAGCTACCAGCAGGGCACATGTATGCGGAAGCTCGAAAAATCAAAACAGGTTGCATGCTTCACGTAACTTGATCTTTTTGGAGTATTTTATTATCGTTGTGCGAAATATGTCTAGGCAGTGGTACACGATCAAATCGCAGTTCGATTTGATATGATATGCTGGAGGATTTGACGAGATATTTCCTAAAGCAGAAGGACACTCTCTTCCCATGTGTTGGGTCGTCGTCACTCGGTCGTGTGCTAACAAGTTTACGTATCTTTACGACTAAAATTAAAAAGGTCAATCAGATCCCGCGGTTGAAGGAGCAACGAGATTTTGATCCGAAGAGGGTAAATTAAATGAAATGAAACCATGCACGGCATGAGACGAGAGCGTGCGCGATTCGGATAGATTCTCCTGCCCGAGTAGGTCCGCATGGCACGTATAGTATCCTAGTTCCAACTGCATTTGGATTGGAGGAGGATATGCTCGATGGAGAGGGAGAGAGATGATGGATGGAGCTAGAAGGGGGGTTGGCAGAGGAGTAGTGGGCCGGACCACAGCACGCGGGCGCTCCATGCCGAGTTAGCAGCCGTGTTGGCGCGCCGCCGGCCGGGGCACGTACGTAGCCGGGACAAGCCCTGACGACACGGGCGCATGCACGCGCCGGTCGGTGGCGCGAGCCCAGGGCCTCGTACGTGTGCCCACGCAGCACAGCAGCATGCGATCAAATCAGACGTCAAAGACCAGCGAGCGAGCGATCATGCATGCCCGGACGACGCAGCCGCAGGAAACCAATCAACCGTCTGCCGCCTCTTCGGGTCTCTCGGCTACGTGCGTGCGATCTAAATCAGGTGTCAAGCCCAGACTCCCGCACGGTTGTCCGCTTGCCCGGCCGCTTCATTCATTCATTCATTCATTCCTTTAATTTGTTGCAGCAGCCGGCTGATCGAGACGACCAAACCCGGGCGACTGGTCAATGCGGCCGGCCCCTCGCCACCGGGTACGGACACCTGTGTGCTGTGTGCTGCGTTTGTCCCTCGCGACGAGACTCCATCCATGCGTTTTTTGGGCGTTAGGGTCCCGGACGAGACCATCGAGCTGTACAGAGAGGGATCGTCTCGATCGCCTTCATGCGAGGCACTACTACTTTTGATTATTAAGTATGCCGCAATCTCTAAACATTGACGGTCGAGTTTGGACCAGCGCGGGGGGTTCCGGTCCCGGGTAGCCGTACATCTGCCGCGTGGCCATTGCTCCGCGCGTCGGTCGTCACGGGCCGGGGGCGCGCGGTAGCTAAGCAGGGACCAAAATATCCACCACGACCAAGCCAGCCCTTGTTGTTCCGAGCTAGCTATGCTAGACGGCGTTGCGGCGCCGGGACGAGCTGGCCACGTTTACATCTCTACGTGTCCTGAATGATTGCGCGGTTTACGTGCTCCATCGCGCCCGTTCCTGTGAATCCGGGCATGCGCCTTGACCAGGCACGCCCCCCGCCGCGCCGCAAGCGAACCACCACACCAACCAACGACCGCATGCAGGCGCACATGAGCTCTCATTCATTCGTTCACGCGCGTGGACGGCTGGTCGGCGCAGGGTGCGTGTGCATGCATCCACGCTTCGGGCGAGTTCCGCCGGTCCCCGTTGCGAGACCTGCTCGTTTCCAGTTTGGGTAAGTAATCATCGAGCAGGGGCAGGGGCAGGGGCAGGGGGTGCGGCACCGAAATGTAACGCCCCCCGCGTCGCGTCCGGCGCACCCAGAATAATTTACTCCGCCCCCCGATCAATCAGTGCACCGAATCACCATGCGTGTCAGCGCCTAAATAACCCCCGGCGGCGCGGCTTTGGCGGGCCGGCGACTCGTCGCCCGCGCATACGTGGTCGGCGAGCGCGCGGCGGGCGGCCAACCCCCTCTGCGGGAATGTGGAGCAGCTGATCATTCCTGGGTTCCAGCGCTGAGCTTATCTGCATGCTGCATGCAACAGGTGGGTCCTGACTCGTGACGGTTGATGGAAAGCATTACTGTATTCAAGATGACTCTTGCTTCCCTCGTCATGAAGACACCCGACATTTGAGTTACTTTTGACACCAAGGACACCGAACCAGCGAGAATTGATAGTGTACTGTTTTGCCACGCATATGTCCGTGTCCGCCTATATCATCTTGTGTCTGACTTTGTAGTGAACTTCGTACAAAAATGGTGAATTGTATGAACGCACAAATACATGATTCTTGCATATATTGGTTGATGTATACAAAACAGAGTTAGGCCGTAAGGATCAAGGCCAATTATTGGCACCTTATGTTCACGACTTGTTTGGCTATGGCAGCTACACATCGAACCCGGCAAGAAAAGTTTAAGTGTGTTTCATGCTGAAAATATGTGCCTAGGCCCGTCCATTGGCACCTATCATGTTACCATTTTTGGACCACAATAAAAGGCTAGGCCGGGCTGCCCAACAATTTCAGATGTAATTGCCCCAAAAAAAAAAAACAATTTCAGATGTAAAAATAACAAAATACCATTTCAAAGCGACGATACCCATGTCCATCTGGAACAACACACCAATGCCAAAATAGGCTTGTTGGCCCAAGTACCATTATTTTGTCAAATAAAGTAGTTTAAACTATTTGTAACACCGTGATTTTGGCTTTTCCATATATCTATCAACATGTGTGATTCTAAAAAGCTAAATCCATATTTTTTTACTTATCTAAAAATAAAATAGCAAAGTGCAACATATATGATGAAATCATTGATAAGAAAAGTGGCTTACTCCATGGTGAGTACTAAGATTGTTGCATGGTTGCGTACATTGTCATGCCATGCCTAATGTGGTGTGAAAGGTGTTACAACTTAGGGTCCGTTTGGCACAGCTTATTGCTACTTATGCCGTATCAGCTTATGTATATTTTGGCACTGTAGCTACAGTAAAAACACTATTCTAAGAAGGCATATGTTATGATAAACAAGGTTATAGGTTTTCTCAGCTCATGACACTGTAGCTACCAAAAAAAAACATTGTAGCAATAGGCATAAGTTGCACTACGATAAGCTGTACTAATAAACGGATCCTTACAACAAAGGCAAGATGGGGCTAGAAGCTTTTTTCTTTGATTTTTTTCTTCAGCTAAGTTGGAGGATATAGCTCCCTTCCATTCGATTGGAGAAAATAAAAATCACATCCATTTGGGAAAAATAAATGTAATAGTGCCTTGAAAAAACTAGACATAGATTAGAAAGCAAACTAGGAGAGAACTCACCAGGCAACTCTGTTGAGTTTTGACCAAGCAACACTGCAGTGGTAAAGTTCACGCAGAGTTTTAATGTCGGCACTAGACTCCGAACGGAGGTCATCTCTCGAGGCGCGGCGACGTGCCGGATCACCGAATAGGTCAGCCCAATATATGCCACGGAAAGGTACTTGCCGGTGGTGGAAGCATGCAGGTCGTTGCATGCGCGCGTTGTGACAGTTAGTGCCGTTGCATTTGTCTGCATGAGACAATGGATCGGCACGTCGGCGTCCATAATCTTTGTCCGAGTGCGATTCTTTCCGGCTATATACAATGACTTAATAATTACTTATGCAGAGAGTCCAAGTCTAGTTCTCTCCCACGATTCAGCGCAGGTGACTTGGTCATGGGAAAGACTACTAAGCTAAAGACGAGTAGTGATCTTACACACTGGTACGATGACTGTGTAGGAGTATACCTTAGCCACCTCGTGATGTGTGGACAGTGCATCTTGTGGTACATGTGCCACAAACTCCATGAATACACAATGCGTACGTCCCTACTGTTATTACGGACAGAGCGTCCACAGATACGGGGTTCAGAAGCAAACACAAGCGGGCCCGGGGAAAACATCGCCCCGGCCCGTGACCGTGCAGCATCAGTACCCGGGCGTACGTACGGACACGGCGCACAGCCACAGGGATCTGTTATCTGTTCTCTCCACTTCGATGGATCCCCTGGCACTGGCCACATTATTACTCGCATATGCGTTGGTAGCAAGAGGACAAGGCCCGCATCTAAGGGTGGATCATGAAGATCGAAGCGCACTGCTCGGTATCCAACACATGGATCTCGCGGCGGGGCCAGGCCGGTGTCGTGGTGGGGGAGAAGAGAAGAAGAAGCTAGCGCTGGTGGTGGGGCAAGGTTATGGTTGGTCCCTCATCACGTCCGGCCGTGAGCCCGTGCTCGCCAGCCGGCGGACACCCGGCATGGGATCCCGCCACAGATCACTCTGCCCCGGCCGTATGGGCCGAGGTACGTCCTGCTTGCTGCTCCTGCTGTCGCGTCCGTCCCCGGCTTCATTCAGAATCATCAGAACGCGGCACGTTTTTTTTTTGTTTTTTTTTTTTGTTTCCAGATGCACCCAACCCAGGTCAGGTGCATGATGGAATGATATTATATGCACTCGTCGCGGCCTCGCGCTCATCCATGCATTGATCTGATGATGGCCAGAGCCGCCCGCGGACCACTCGCGCGCCGCATTGCAATTGCATGAGTGATGAATCCACGGACCACCAGCAGCAGCATGCGATGGCCGTGTGTGCATTATTCGCCGTACTACGAAAGCCAGAGCCCATGAGCAAACAGATCGAATCGTCCAACGGATCCAGCCGTACGTACGTCTCGAGAGCGGCAGGTAGCGCGCGCCGCACCTGACCCCGGCTACTACTCTAGTCAGCAGCAAGGCAGCGTCCGTGAGCCGTACACACGTCGGCCTCGCCATAGCGCGCGTAAGGTCTCGTCGTCCCTGCACTACACTACCCGTACCGGTCGATCGCGACGGAACTAGGCCGGGGTGCAGAGTCAATGCCGACTATATATGGTTGCTTGCTCCTGTGCCACAAACGCTCTCGCGCGTCGCTCTGAGCCCTCTGACCCACCCAATAATCCAAGCAATCAGCGCCCCCAAGCCGTGCCCGTGCGTGCATGTCAAGGTCGCGGTTGACTATATAGGAGTACCAGGCAAGGCGAACAGATGAAGGCCCGACAAACTGGCCGACTACACAAGCAAGAACCGGCAAGCAATTAAATTAGGGATGGATCGAGATGTGATGTGGAGCGCTTTGGCCTAAGTAGAAGCTTCCCCATTGCATGTCATCCGCTCTAGTTAGCTTACACATGTGTTGCTGTTAGAGGGAACCCATCGACATTACTATTGCTTTGCGTCAAAAGTTGAGTCGACCCGGTCCGGCCGGCCTAATAACCGCACCGTGCCGACGTGCTGGCTAATAGGAAGCTGAAGCTGTGGATGCATGCGCACACAGTAGAAAACTCAAATCAGAGTTGAAAAGTGGCCGATGCTCTGTTGTTACCTTTATGTTGTGTACGGTCTTCAGTGCGGCTGTGCAATCGCAAAATTAAATCGATTTTTTTCCCCCCTAAAGACAGCGCGCACAATAACACGTAAAAAGTAAAGCGATCGAGCGGGGCCACCAAGCGAGCAAGAGCGGGTCGTCATCCGCTGCGTTGCGACTTGCGATCCATCCACCAGTTTTTTGTGCTGCTGCCGAAAAGCTAGCTCGTCGCCGGAAAATGACGCCCCGCGCGCGCACATCATCCATATCGATACGATACATCGTCCTCAGCTTAATTATGGTGGTCAGACGAGTCGATTCTGGAAGCAGCCTCGCACGCGCCGGGACAGAGAGACGACGCGCAACAGCTTTTCGTGCCCCCCCCGGCCGCCATCGCCATCGGTCCGCGCAAGCAAAGCGCATCAGTAGCCAGACCGCGACGGCCATCGCCTTTTTGCGCGTCCCGTCCCGTCCTGCCGCTATCCGGCGCCGGGCGGGGCCCCTCTCCAAGTGGCGACCCACTCAATCGATGCTCGCAGCAGCAGCGCCAGAGAGACAGCGACCCCCGCCCGTTCTGGGTTAACAGCGCGTGCATGCACCTGGGCAGGTTGAAGCCCCGGCCGCACGTCGACGGGACGGATTGGGTGATTGAGTGGTTGATTAGCCCCCGCAAACACCGAAACCTGAGACGAGCTGAAAGCGGCTTCAGGCGTCACGAGTGGTTTTGGGTACCTGGTCGGCCGCGTCCAAATACCGCTAATCTAATCGCATTCTCCCCAGTCCCCGCCCGCGTCTGGTCGCTTTCGCTTTCCGCCCCCGTTCCGTTCCGGCTTCGTCTTTTGTTTCCCTTTTCTTTCCTCCCCCTTTTGCCTTTGCCTCGCCTTTTCGGGCGTTGCTCCCCTGTCACCGGGGTGGCCTCGCGCTTCGCCGTGCACTGAACCTGCGGCCCAGTTGTACTCGCTTGTCCGCCCCTCCAAATCGATCCCCCCTGACCCGACCTGACCTGACATCTCTCGCGCCACCTTTCTAGCTAAGAAAAAAAAAAAGCTAAGACTAAGATGCGCACGTACTCCACCGCCATTGTTTCTGCTTTCTTCTCCGTCCTGTTGCTGCCGCCCTTGCTTCCTCACGTTGCCTCACGACTCCTCACCTCGAATCCTCGATGATGATATCCGAAAGAAAGCGAGAAAGGGGCAGTCAGTAGTAGTGGCGACGATCTGGGGAGATTGCGATCCAGCTGCTACAGACTCTTTCTTTACGGAAAATACTATATGCTGCTGCGTTCTCTCGCGCGACAGGTCATCCTTGTTCTGATCCCCTTTCGTTTCGCACCCATGCATGTCCCAAAAGTAATCCAGTCTTTCATTAATTTAGCCCAACCAAAAGCCACGCTGAGGTTGCTGCCGTGCTGATCCAGTTGTGCGGTGGACTTCGTGGCACGGAACCATTTTTAGTTTAGTGTTCTTCATTTCAGAGGAATCACTGTCATTTCACTCCAAAAAAAGGGGGGGCGGGAAAAAAAGGAATCATTGTCATGCCAAGTTTCTTTCATACGTTCCTCTGATTTTTCTAACGCCTCCCACTGTCACAGCCCACTACGCCGCGGCACAGTCGACGGGCGTCACCACAACATCGGATGTGCGCCGTGCCGTCGTCGGAGCATGATTCTATCAGTTCCAAACAGAGACACCTAAGAAGCAGCTTGCTAATGCGCCTGGATTTTCTAATGGACCTGTTAATTTAATTGCGTCCATGCACTAGGAATTGACGAAAGGGATCATCTCTTAGATCGGGCCGCTCCTTTTACTTTCACTCAAAAGGACCCTCTAAGAATAAAGAGATTACCGTAATCACGCTGCGGGCTCGCAGCTGGCTGAGCGTTGCTTTTGGGAATCAAAGGACAGAAAAGGCGTCCCCGGCCCTTCAGATTTTGTGATCACAGTCACTGCGAACTAATGCCTTGCTCCATGAGACGATGATCACCACTAGCGCGATGATCACCAACGCGCCCGGGGGTACGTGGCGCCATCTGCTTTACAGCGCACTTGTGCGTGTGTCTGTCTGACAGTCGCCGGATCGAGGAAGATTTCAGCGCGCACGCCAAAAGCTGATCACGGATCATGGACCGACTGATTAGAACCGCAGCTTTTCAGCTGTGTTCAGGACTGGACGGTGCGCTAAACGTCAGAATAACTTTGGGTGTCAATCATCTCATATCTTATTTTCTTGATATAGGACCACACTTTGAAGAGATATTGTGCTGGCTATTAGATTTGAGATGGACAGGTTTCTTCGTCCAGCAGCTGGTGTACATTATGTGAGATAGTTACCTTAGTTTATATCTCTCAAAAAATAGTCGACTGAAAAAGAATATTGAAAAATTCTGGGGTTTTGAAATGACATTAATGTGTATGTCACAAACAGAGCCATTGCAGGGTGTAGTAGGGGCCATAGCCCCCTATGCTTAAAAAATGTTGCCTAAACTGTTATCTTTTGTGTAAATTTTGATATGATTTGCATTGTCTGGACTCTGCCATAAAAAAAACTATTAAGGGAGGACTAGGGCCGGGATGTCCGATGAAAACGATTTCATTGGACGCTACCGCAGTCCGTTGCAACATCAGCAATCACACACGACCAATAATAACTCATTGTATGTAAATGCGGAGGCGATGAAGGGACGACGACTCACCCTTACTCCGACGCATTCCAGAGCCGACGACGGCTCATCGGCGACATCATTGGGAGAAGGAGTGCACGATTGCTGCCTTGACCCATCATCGGCGGGCACTAGCTACGCCATTGAATGCGCAGAAAGGGCGGATCGGGAAGAGGGATGGACGGAAGTGGTCAGAAAGAAGGCGGCAGAAACAACGCCGGTAAAATCCTTGAAATCGATTTTCTTTGATCACGAAGGTTATGGTGGTCTTTCAGATCCGTTGGGCGGTCGTCATCATGGCAAAACAAGATTTTAGGCTCTCCAGGAGGACGAGTCCGATGAAGAGCAAAACGAGGTCACGACGCCATCGGCACTGGGGATCTTTCAAGCAGCACAAGCTGCAGGTCTAACAACATCAAAGGTTATGGAGGCTGAAGAGGATTTAACAGTCGCAACTAACGAGGGCAAAGATGAATTTGCCAAAGGGCATTCTTCAGTCCTTTTTCCACGAAAATGCCCTTTGGCAAAATCGAATTGTTCAGTCAATAGTCAGTCAGAAAACCTCAATGAAGCCATGAAAAGGGCCATTGCCACAACCTCGAATTTCTCCAACAAGAACGATCGGTGATGCACCAGTCACAAATATGACGATTTCCTCCATTAGAATGTGTGATGGATAGATTTCTTCGTCCAGCAACTGGTGTACAATATGTGTGATAGTTAGAGCTTCTCCAAGAGATTCTGTGTTTTATTTTGAAAATTTAGTACTTTTAGCTCATTTGTAAAAATAGAAAGCCTTTTAAAACAACGGGGTTACCAACAGCCTCTTTAAATATGGATTTTCTATTTTCAAAACTAGCTCCACGTCAATACCTTTCCAATTTTTTTTCCCTATCATCGATCCCTGCCTGGTAACTCAATGCCGTTGCTCCCTTGCACTAGCCACCGCCATCAACGATCAAAACAGTGACATGCAGTGGTCAGCGGACGCCTTGCCGTTGTATTATACGTTGATGAAGCTGCCTCCTACAATTAGTTGTTGCCTGTTCAGTGGTCAGCGGACGCCTTGCCGCTGTACTATACGTTGATGAAGTTGCCTCCTACAATTAGTTGTTGCTTGTTGCATGCGGGAATGCTGGCGCCTTCTTACTAGATCTGCTACATGCCTGGACCATGGCCTTCCTGTCGCGATTATGTGCTGCACACATGGTCGTGAGAGACTACAACCCGACGGCGGCGTTGAGACTGGAACCCAGCGTGACAAGACTGAAACTCGACGGTGGCAAAACTGGAACCCGTCGGAAGCGATTTGGTGCCTGGCTACGGCGATTTGATGCCTTCCACGACGATTTGGTGCCTTGCTCGGCTGCGATTCTGTGTCGTACTGCCCTACGACGACGATTTGGTGTGCACTGGGAAGAAAGCCAACGCGCGGGAGCAGAAATTTCAGGGCGGAAAAAGTGCGCGCACGCGTGAGTAGGTCGATAGCGTGCGGAACAGCCTCGGCAAAGATGGAGGACGGGAAAGGCAGGATAGCGAGCGAAAAAATATACATAGCCGGATGACGATTCTGTTGGATTATAATTTCTATGGGTTTTTTTTTTTCTAAATTTAACTAACATATCTAATTTACAGAGGCTGTTGGAGATGCTCTTACCTTTATCTGTCAAAAAATAGTCTACTAAAAAAGAGTACTGAAAAATCGTGGGGTTTTGAAATGACATTAATGTGTGTTACAAACAAAGCTAGTGCAGGGTGTAGTAGGGGCTATAGCCCCCCTATGCTTTAAAAATGTTGCCTAAACTGTTACGTTTTGTATAAATTTTGATATGGTTTATATTATCTAACTCTGCCAATTAAAAATATTAGATTATATACTTCCTTGAGTTCTCCCATATTAAATTTATACTACTATATACGTGCGAACCGTGGCGAAATGGCATCATGGGCCATCAACCGGCTGAACATGAAGCCTTGCGGGGCCTCCATGGATCATAGTGGGTATGTGACTCGTTATGATCTGCTAAATATATATATATATATATATACTAATATTTGTTTTATATAATTGCTAAAGATAGGCTTGAGGGAGGTTTGGGCTCTAACTATACGAAGACCTGCCAGCGATCCATTGCGGCCCACGATATGTTTGACAAGAGTTGGGTGTTACTCGCAGGCCCGCGAATCACAAAGATGATGGTCGAGGAAGAAGGCGCCACACCGGGACGAGTTTGTGGCCCGAGAGGGGTGGAGCAGGGGCCACTTCATGCAGAGCTGTTGAAGTGGTTCTCAGCCCAAGAATGTAACGAGGCGTGCGTCATCATCCTTTTGCTGAAGGCCCAGGGAAGAAAAACGCCTTCGGACGATACGAAAGAAAAGAATCGGCGCGACATTCCTCATCCCGCTATTTCCACCAGAGTTGAAGAAGCACGTTTTGGGAAAGGGAACGTTCCATGCCCACGCCCGTCTTCAGTGCATCATGTCAGTTTCAGTAACCAGTTAATCACCGCAATGCAGCAGCTTTACAACAGGACAGAGTGCATGCAGACAGTTTCATCTTGGAATCTTCCGCCCGCTCTGTTGGTCTGTTGGACCAGGGACGCCGGACGCGCGTCTGGTTCCGTCTCAGCAATTGCCGCATCGCATCTGAATTCTGAAGATGTTTCCTTCCACGGAGGATGCGGTCCTTTCGGAATAGATCCAACGCGAAGAGAAGAATTCCACTGTTCTTCCCACGTCCCGCCCGACCGGGCGCGCGTGCGCTCATCTTGTTGGAATATCCTCTCCCGTTACTGTCAGGCTATCCGTAAGAACATCTTCATCTTTTCTTTTCTTGAGGAAAGTAGGAACAATTTTATGATTGCGATTTAGGAAAGAAAGGGTGTCGTTGGCTACAAATATTCCAGGTACGTATTCCAAAATGAAAGCTGTTGTAACGATAAAATAATGAGCGTCCTTCGATTGAATCCTCGTCATTCCCTCTCTGCACTGGGGGGCACTTGATTCAGATCCAGGAATTCAGCCAATCAGCCAAGGCAATTATGCAAAAAAGCATCAAGTCGAACATGCCAGTAGCTACAAGTTGGCGAACAGGAACACAAAGACAAGAATACGTCGAATCTGGATCCTTTTTTTTTTTCTTTCACTTTGCAGATGGTTTGGTGCTATCATTTACACGTTGTTACACGGTTTTGTCAGTAAATTGTTGTGTCAGTAATGGGACAGTAGTAGTAATGTATGTACCTCTGTCCGGCTGCTGCTAAAAATATCCAACCTACCGGGTATATCCACCCGTCCGCCACGGGCCCACCCTCCCGATCCGGCGGCCGTTTGCCACTTTTCGTTGCCCCGCCAGCCAAGCCCACCACAGGTGCCCCCACGAGGCGCGGACTTTTGCGGAAGGCACGAACGATGCAGCTCCCCAGCCGTTTCGTTTCTCCGGTTGGTGGTCCGCCGCGCCCGGTTCCAGCCTGCCCTCCTCATTGCTTGGATCGCCCGCTTCCAGGTTGTTCCGCCGCGTCCAGATGGGTCGCTGATGTGCCTGTTGCCGACGGGGAGGTCGCCGAGGGCGGCTCGGCGGTGGCGAAGGTGAGGCCGAGAGTGATGAGCGCCGTGACGACGACCAGCGCGGCGGCGCCGCCGAACACGCCGGTCCTGGCCACGTAGCAGTCGCCGTCCATCCACCCGCGGCCGTAGCGCTGCCCGCGGTTCATGCTCGCCGCGGTCGCCAGCAGGATCACGGCCACCGCGAAGCTCACCCTGCGCGCAACCATGGACCCACCCCCCGTACGTCAGCAATTCTGCTCGCTCCGTCGATCGCGCTAGGAGGATTGACTGTACCATATTTTTCATGTACGAGTCATGTTTGAATAGTACGTACCAGGAGAGGACCAGGAGCGCGACGAACGCGACGCGGCCTCTGGCGGCGGCGCTCTTCTTGGGCTTGTTGGCGGCGCCGGCGGCGGTCACGGCCGCGGAGGTGCCCACGAGCTGAGCCACGAAGAGGAACGCGATGGCCGCGACGCCCAGCTCGAACGCGGAGCTCCTCGGCAGCGAGCACAGGCTGCCGTCCACCTTCATGTCCTTCCCCTGCACCGACAAAACACAAGCCCGTCAGATCCGGAAACCCGGGGTTTCTCGCGGAGGAGGAGGACGATCCGTACCTTGACTTTGCGGAATTCGGCGGCGAGGGAGCAGGCGAAGGCGGCGGCGCTGAGGAGCGCGACGATGCCGCAGATGGCGGCGCGGCCGGACGGGCCCCTGCTCCCCTTCTCCATCGAGAGACAAGAGATCCCACGGCTGAATTGCTCGGTCGAATCGACTAATAACCGTCGCTCGCGCTCGGTGCTATCTCCCTCGGCTTTCCTCCTCCTCGGAAGCACAAGCGCAGGCGCAGAAGACAATTCGCGCCATCGGAGCGTCACCAGTACATATAACCGAACGAATTTCAACGAGCAGGTCACCGAGAGACGGCGCGTACTAGGAGCGTTGAATCGACCGGGTTGGTGGCTTGTAGAAAAATTATGGAAGAGGGAGAGTGACAGACAGGGGAGATAAGCCTGTGAATGCTAAACAAACCACATGGGCTCGTCCACTCGCATCCTAGTTTAGCTATAATTATGCTCGAATATAGAAGGTGCGGCGGAGCGGATGAAGCTGGAGAAGGAGGACTCGGTAAAAGGAGAGGTTCTGAGTTCGGATCCCGTCGTTCTTCGTAGTTAGAGCCGCTGAATTGACGTTCGGTTTTTGGAGATTAGTTGGGTCAACAAGAAAGGGATGGGTCCCGTTTGGGGAAGGTAACAGCTAGGGAAAGCCTGCACGTAAAGCATCGCGCATCACCCGTCATGCATGTCGAATCCTATCTCTGACGATCATGCTGCACCAGCCGCTGCCTGATTCTGTAATTGTTTAGTACTCCTATGTGCTAGTAGTAATTATTATTAATCTAACACTGAATTAGTAGTTTTTCGGTCTCGTGTTAAGCCATCCAACATCCTCGTCGCGATCAAGGAAAAACAAATCCAACGGATGTGTGAGAAGGACAGTAGCGTGTGGATGGTGGAGTGGTGGGATTGCTAGGGAATCGTCGGGTTTCCTCCTCCCTGAACCTTTCAGCGCTTGCTTTTGTTGGGTTGGCCCGTGGTCTTTGCGTCTGCTGGGGGGCAGCGCGACGGGGACGTCGGGTTCGCTCCCATTTTGCGCGGTTGGGCACCGGGCGGCGACGACGGACACACCCCCGCCCGGGCTTAGCAACTCTGCGCTCTGCGGGAGGAGGCAGCCTCGTCGTGGTTGTGGTTGGACTTTTTTTTTTTTTTTTTTTTTTTTTTTGCCGCTTCCGGAAGTGCGCATCAGGCCCAGCGACGACAAGTGGCGGCGGCGGCGCTGTTGCCGTGATCCATCCGCGTATTCTTGCCTCCCGGCCCTGCCGCACCGCACATTGGGGAATGGAACTTTCGCCCCGACTTCCGTGGCTGTCGCCGGTCTCCTGGTCCTGGAGACGAAGAAAAGCCTCATCCACACTTTACCGCCACTTGAGCCGGGCGAATGGTAGGGCCACGCACGGTGCAGAGTGATTGCACTTGCACGAACGGGGTGATGCCACTGACGCGAAAATATCGCGCGCTGCAGACGACGTTCTTTTTTCTCCTTAAACGTCTCATGGTTTCAGGGCAGATGCACCAAATTCATTGCAAAGAGCAGCGTCTGTCGTTAAAGTCGTTGAACGACGAGTCACTCTCACGCGCCCACTTGTATTGTAACGGAAGCCGCAGTCCGACATGGACTCCTTTATCCTCACCAGCGAATTCCATTCCATTCCATTCCGTCGCCCACCAACGAAGCCGTGGCCCGCCCGTCGTTGTTGTTTCCATTGCCTGCGTCCACCTGTGGATCAGATGCACCGGACAGAGAGCTGGTTGAATATTCTTGGTCACGCAGCTGGGCAGTCTTCCTCCGCCGGCGGATTTCGATCAAGGGAGGGAGCAGGTCTATCTATTCATGATGTTAGGTTTGGACGACCGAATTGTACCACCGCGACAAAACGTCTACTGCAATTAGCACGAGCCGGATATAAAAAGCAGCCATGTGCCACCAAAAGCTTGTGCACGTTCGCGCCTTACTCGATCGGCAAAGCATCTGTAAACAAATTGCCTCCGGTAGGCTAGCGGTGCCTTCTCGGCACCTACGGGGCAAGAATCATGACCTTTTTATGCAACGGCTGATCCAACAACATTTTTACGGCACCTTTTGTGTTGTGCCACCAGTTGTTTGTCACAGCTTCAGAAAAACTGCCGAGCGTTTTACTCAAAAATTTGTGGGACTAGTAACAGTAGCACACAAGAAAAACACTTCTACAGCAGGAAGTAATAAAAGACTCAAAGATAAGCTTTGCGCTACTAGTGGAAACGAAACATACGTTGGAGGGGCTACCGACCAGATATTTTAATTTCTCGTTTCTATATTCGTAGCGAAAAGATAAAGTTGGATCTAAATAAATTTCCGGGCTCCAAAGATGAGCTACGGTAGCCCGGCCCAGTAAGAAGCCGTGGCAGATTCTGTCCTGACTGCCGGCCCAGCCCGCCTACGCTCGCCTTTCCGGTGCGTCCGCCCGCTCCCGACACGCAGCGACGGTCGAATCCAGCCAACCACGCCGCTCCCAAATTCTGGGCGTTCGTCGAGCCCGCGAGCGCGGCGCCGCCCGGGGCCTGTGTTCCTCTGGTTCGTGGTGGCGCCCCACCTCCGCTCCACCTCACCTCCCCACCCCACCCCACCTGTAGCAACAGCACGATCCCACGGAATAGACAACTCCCGTCCCGCGTGGCCGGTGCCGACGACGACGGCGACACCTGCCCTGGTTTACCTGCTCCACCATCCCCCACACTCTGCCGCGCCGCCGCCGTCGATTAAGGGGCTCCGGCGATGAGCTTCGCGGATCTGGAGGCGGGGGCGCTCAGGGCGCCCCGGGCCAGCAGGAAGGCGAGGGGGGGGCCCGACGACGCCCGAGGCCTCGTCTTCCAGATCACCACCTCGGTGGCCTCCTACCGCCGCCTCCTCAACTCGCTCGGCACGCCCAAGGACACCACCACCCTTCGTGATCAACTGTCTCTCTCTTCGCCCTCCTACTATCAGCTTTACTTATTCAGCATAAACTCATGCCGCATTTAATTTAGTTCCAGTTCAACTCTTCCCAAATTCAAGTTTGGAGCAATTAGCCTACTTGTCAGTCGATAGGATCGCTAGCCCCTATGCCTTAATAGCATGCCATCCTTTTCACATAGTGATGTCAGGAAATTCCTGCTCTGATGCATTTGATTTCCTCGCAGACAGAAGACCAGTCAGAATATTCTTCAATTGGCAAAGGATGCGAAAGATAAGCTTAGGAGAGCTACTGAAGCAGACAAGAGCGCCGATACTAGTGTCCGTACCGATTCCTTACATATATGTTGTCACTTCAGTTTGGTTTTCTGTCTTAATTACATGCGTGAGCCTGTTTAGGTAACTGTTGTAGTGGAGATAAGATCATATTGTTTCCAGTTATATACACGGGTGCAATGTTAGCTGTCACGGTGCTCAGTGTTTAGGTTTTATGTGCAGGCAGACAAGAGGGTGGCTGATATGAAGCTTGCCAAAGATTTTACCGCAACAATGGAGGAGTTCAGGAAACTTCAGAATCTTGCAATTCAGAGAGAAACAGCTTATAAGCCGGTTGTTCCTCAGAGTGCTAAGACAAAGTAATATTTGTTATCCAACTTCTTCTAGATTAGTTTGTCATGTCGTCCCAATCTTTTGTTCTGATGTGTGCCATATTGCTATCATGACAGGCCTTCAGTTTGAAACATTAGACACATGAATAACAACTCTTATAAGTTATATTCATCTCTCTTTATGACATCCATGGAGAATTTCGCCAGAGCTGAATTGCTTTTCCACTAAGATGAATTTTACCTTATCATTGTACAAAGGGTAACACAAAATTTGAATTAGTAAGATGCTGAGGTTTTTATGTGAATCATTCAGATTAGGGCAGGCCAAAATCGAGAATACTGTCACAATGTTTATGGAGTATTCGCTATTCCTCATGCTAAACCTCCAAGAATGTATTTGACTTGTATCGGTGGCTGTTCTTTTGCTAGGTGTTGTAGCCTTGCATAAGGAATCATCCCTATCTATCATTGACTATAGCATTTAGCACAACAACTCTGGTACATTTCCTGTTGATCTGTGGAGAGAGTCTTCAATACATAATACTTAAGAGAGTAAACTCCCAGTTAACTCAGGTTACGCTTTGCATTGTTATTGATCTTTTCTGTTTGCCTTTTGTTGTGGCCCATTTTATACTGGTAATTTGTTTTTGCTGCCTCATTAGTGACAGAGTTTATGCAAGTATCTTAATATCTTCAGCTTGCGGGCTGTCGTGGCCATTTAATTATCTTCTTATACATATGGATGTTGTTGTGGTTATTGTGATGCAGCTATGCTCCAGATGACAGGAGTGCTGATTCTGGTCAAATGCCAGAGCAGCGTGCATTACTTGCTGAATCGAAAAGGTCAGTCATCTCACCTTTTTTTTTCCTAAAAAAATACTCACGGTTTGGCATTATTAATCTATCAGTTGGTAGCAGGTCAGGTGGAATCCCAGCATTGATTCTTTAGTATTGTCTTTTTATTTAGGCCACTCTAAACTATTAATTATTTGAATAGCATCTGTCTACTATTCCTTGTTGCATTCTTTTTTGAAAATCTTTTCGTGTATAACATGTAACCATGTATAAGATTCTGGAAGTTTTATAGTTGGGACTCTCCAAAAGTTATGAATAATATAACACAAGCCATATACTCTGCTTTTCTTCTTTTCCTAAGTTTCCATTGTGCCTGAATCACAAAACATCCAATGCTTCTCATGTCCATTTGCTCAAGTATTCTCATGACCCTATTTGATGTACGTTGAACCTAGTTCTTGCCAGTTGAGATAAAAGCGAAAGCTTGGTAGTGCATAGATATCTGGGGGGTTCACGTACACGTTTTAGTAATTGGGTTTACGAAAAATGGCACTGCTTGCAGTTCATCTATAAGAAAAGCTTAAGGGTTAAACTGAACCTCAAGCCTCAATGCTCTATTTGGATATAAGTATATGTATATGACTGTCTCGTATACTATTTGATTGCATAATTTTGTTGATATAAGTGGAGTGTCACACTAATTGTTCTTCACAAAATACACAAATTGGCTTCAGAATAATTCCGATATGAGTATATGGATCTTTTCAGCACCTGATGAGGCTCCTATGTTCAAGATGAGATGAAAACTTGGATATTCTAATTCTATTCCAGAGATTCTGTGAAATTCAAATTCTGCATTTTAAGATGAATTATCATGCTACACTATGCAGGCAAGAGGTGCTGCAATTGGACAATGAAATTGTTTACAATGAATCTATTATCGAGGAAAGGGAGCAGGCGATTCAAGATATCCAAGAACAGATTGGTGAAGTACACGAAATATTTAAGGATCTTGCTACGCTTGTGCATTCCCAAGGAGTTGTAATTGGCAAGTATACAATGTATACGGTACATATGATGTCCTGTCTATGGGCTTCCTAGCTAACACACAAATTTTGTGTTTCAGAGGAAATCGAGACAAACCTTGAAAATTCTGCCGCAGCAACCAAAGAGGCAAAGACAGAGGTTGCGAAAGCGTCCAAGACTCAGAAATCAAATTCATCTCTGGTATGTTCAAACTAATGCAAAGTAATTGACACTATTGTTTTTATCTATTCTTTACCTTAACAAAGGATAATGTCAACAGCTTTGCTTGCTCCTCGTAATCTTTGGGGTCGTGCTCCTTGTGGTGATAATAGTTTTGGCGGCTTGAGACACCCAATATTTTCTCTTCAGACGCTCGAAGCTACTCTGTGGAGTTCAGTATTGAAGATTGCAACTGTGAAAAGGCTTGTCTAACCATCATACTGGGTGCTAAGTATCTCAGGCTATTTTTTCAATGTTTCGCTTTACATTTTTGTGATCTGTGAGTGCACATTCCCATGTCATGCGTGAGTCCTTTTTTCATGGCTTGCCTTGAGTGAATAGTGATGATCTTTGCCCCTTTGCATTTTGAAAGGTGGTTTGAGTGATAAACATTTCACGATCTGTAAGTATTTCTGTTGAATAAAGCAGAGATGTGATTCTTGAACTTGTTCAATACTGTCACTGATTTTCTGACTTGTTACGAAGTGCAGCTACAGCGAGCAAGAAGTCGTCAATGATTTCTTCTGTTTGATTTCTTTGGCACAGAAGTGGTTCCACTGTCTGTTGAACTTGTCTAGTTGAGGCTTTGTGGTGGTCTCGTCTCATGCAACCGTGGGACATGCAAGAGACAAGAAGTTGGGTTGGGTCTTTCTGACGTTGTTCCCAGCCTCTAGTTGTTATGAGATCCATGGATAGAGTTGGCCCACGGACCTACGGCCTTTGTTATCAGGAGGCCGGAGCAGAACCATGGAGCTCCACAAAGAATGAAAAGAAAAGGCGGTAGCTTCAGTTTCGAGGCGAAATTTAATTACTTGTTTGCTTGTTGAAGTACTCTCTCCGTTTCAAAATATAAGCATTTGAAGTTATGTGAGAGAGTGTCCAGGTTTATAGCATTGAATCTAGACAACATGTTGTCTAGATTTATTGAAGATGCTATGAATCTGGACTCAGGCTTCAAATGCTTATATTTTAAGATGGAGGGAGTACAAAAGAATTGGTATCTGTCGTGCTTTGTGACAAGTAGATTGCTTAGGACTGTGTGGCACAACTTATTAAAGTGCTTATGTTTAAAAGTGTCAAACAACAAAACAACAAAAATGCTTATAAGATATAACCACCTATAAATACATTTTAATTTTGGAAGCATAAGTATTTTTGGTAAAGTAGCAAAAGGAACCGTATTCTGCTTATACGCAAACAGTTTTGCCAAACAATACTAAACTATTTATGTAAGCAGTATAGCAGGGTTTTTTTTTAAGTCAAGCAGTATAATTGTTTTGACATATAAATATAAGCATAAATAATTTTCTGAACAAAATAATTGAATAAGCTCTGTCAAATGCACCTAGGGTGAACCCTAGTTACCAGCTGAGAATGGGCTGAATAATAGTAGCGGAATCAAAGAAATGGGCTAAATTAGCCAGCACGAATAAACGGGCTGAATTATAATAGACATTTCAGCCCATGTGAAGGGTGCATGTGGAAGCAGATCCACTGTCATACAGTCATTGACACGTAAGTTTGAACATGAAATGTTAGTGACGGGTAGTGATGAACAGTACGACAAGCGAGCCCCATCCGCGAGCAACACCGGTTGAACCTAAAAGAACCGGTTGAAGACTGAATACGTATTTATTTTGACAGAAGTTTGAGAGAGGGGTAGAGAGACAAAGACCAATGTAAAAAAAAAAGAGAGTAGACAATTGGAAATACAAAAATAAGAAATGTGAAGACATTTAGTGGCGGAGTCCTGGACCAGATGATCTGATCATAATGAGTTGCCATCATTAAGCTTTTGATTGTATCTATCTTGTACCCATCACGTTGCAACAGAAAAACCATCATTGTTGCGTGCTTTTCGGTGAGTCGGTCGTCCCGCTCGGATCTCGTTTTTCGAAGGTTTGTCATCGCCGCCGGTTCCATAATGGTGGGGGCGCGAGCGCGTGACCGCTATAGTATTTCACTACCGGGCGTCCCGGCAGCCGAAGACGCTGCTCGACGCCACGGTGGTAAGCGTCGGGACCAGACCGGCACGACACTGCCAAGTGCCAAGCCAAGCGTGTCCCTTCCGCCCGATTCAACGTGCTCTACTCCCCCCACGCACACGCACTTGTCTGCCGATTCCTTCAGCTGCAAGCGGCGTTTGTCCGGCCCGGTCGCGAGATCCCGATGCCGCTCGACGAGCGAGCAAAGTGGACGACGGTAAAACAGCGTCGCGATCTCAACGCACGGTTGGAGTACTCCACGGCCGGTAGCCACTCCTTGTCCGCTGCTGGTACGTGCCGCGACTGCTCGCGTGCCCTCTCGTCCAAGGCACTGCTCGCACGCCTGCGAACGCTGCATCGCAGTTCACTGTTAAGGGGATCTAGTACTATCTATGCGGGGACTTTACGAGGTAGGTTTTCCGTTCTCACTCCCGCTAATCAAGCGCGGTACAGTTGTTGAGATCTTGCCCAACTTAACAGGGGGAACGGGCCAGTACTCAGTACAACGCCACTTTGAGCCAAACGGTTGGGCTGTCCATTATCGCGCTCCCTTCCTGTCCGTAGTTCCAGGTGTGGCTGGCCTTGGTTGATCTGCAAACTGTATCTGCATGCTTTCGAGTGGATCATGTGATCTGAGGACGCATGCCGTTTCTTTTTCATTGGTTTGTCCACGCAGGATTTTTTTTCCCCCTATTTTAGATCGAAATGCTTCTTCCTGAGTTTCACGACCACAATTTCCTAACCTCCAACAGACATTCAACGGCCCTCGTTATTATTAACCGCGCTTCATTAGTTCAGTTTCACCTGGAAGTGGGGCTTTCAGGGCAAATATTTTACCGCATCAAGGAACGTTGGGCGGAAGACCGGAGTAGAGCTCAGCAGATTGCGTGCGTTCGTGGTCACGCACCACACCGTTTCCCGACGCCAGGAGGGTGTGAGCGGCCGTAAAATCTGAAACGGGCCCGAGAAGCGCTGCATGTGTCGCGTTCGCGCACTTGGGAAATGGCGACCCGGGGGACCATGGACATTGGCATGTTTGCCTGCCGCAGCCACCACCACCGGCCGATCGATTGCTTTGTTTGCATGCCTCGCTTCTATTCCTCTTCCGTGCTCGTGTTCATCAATGCGCTTGTTCGTGTTCGACACGGCCACGGCTGCGGCTCCGCGGGGCGCCATCCGGCCAGCTAGGATCACCAAGGCCTTCAGCATCTACTGTAGTGTATTTTTGTACACTCGTGTGTGCGGAGTGGACTAGTATACAGTACAGTACAAGTTCTAATTTTTTTTTTCTTTTTGGAAACAATGACTTGTCACTCGTACGCGGAGTACTGCTTCCGCTTTGGCCGGGAGGCTGAACATGTTCTGTACTCGTACAGGTGGTGGGAACGAGTGCCTGGATACCCTCAATTTGAAGGCCCGTGGTCTCGTCACAGATCCAACGGTTGATAGAGTGCGCTCTGACTACTCGTGTGCACTAAGAATTTGACCTTTCAATGATCACTCCTGTAAAACGGCATGGTTGAAGCGATCGGTCATGGCCTGAGATAATCGAGGCGCACGGTCTGATTCGAGCAGTGAGAAAAATGACAGATGCGGTGGCAGGGGTACCCTGTGGAGCGCGAGGGGAAGGAAGCAAACGGTCCGGTTACAGCAGCATTGGATGCTGTGTGTTTCTTGGCATGCAGATGGCTCCAACTTTTTTTAGTGGCGGACCTGACGGCCTCGTGGCTCGTCAATGCAAAACGGAAAGCTAGTTTATCTTTAGCGATGGATTACCGGAGGAGGAGGGCAGGAGGCTTAGCAAAAAGTCAGATCAGATGCTAGTGCTTGCCAACAGCTTTCTTAACAACAGGAGATGGAATGCAGTGCTAATAGGTCTAAGAAAACTCTGCTATTTTTCTTCTTCTGTAGATTAGATGTGCTAGTAGTAAAAAAAAGGAAAATTTGCAAGGGCACAAGGGGGAGATGGAGATCAGTCTCCTGAAGAAGTAAAAATAATCAAGATGGTTCAGCCTATCTTCTGCCTTGATTAACGTGGGATCGTGGGCGCTCCGCTGAGCATTCAGCGGTACGGGTCAAATCCCCGAGAGGGCCGTTGCTGCCTTGCTGCTGGCTCACTCGTTCCCCTCCCTCTTCACCTGCCTGCTGTTGCTACTTCCCTCTATCAGCAGCATTTATTACTCGACATAGTCAGACAGTTCCAACCCTTTTCACACTCCCGTTCTTCTTTCTTCTTCTTCTTCTTCTTCTTCTTCCCTTCCTGACCTGCTAGTCCCCTGCTCCGGGGCTCTGCTCCCCACGCATGCATTCAAGTGGCTGCCTGCGTCCCCGCACTCCACAGTGGTAAACAAGCGCCTCTTTTATCTCCTTCCCTTGATTTGTCCTAGATGATTCAATCCATCCCGGGCTCAAGCGATTTTACTTGTCCTTCTCCTCTCACTCGCAGATCCATGTCGGACTACTGCACCGGCTGCTGAACTTCGTGCCGGCGGAACCATCGACGCTGCAAAGGTACTCTCTATCCTCCTGCCTGCATTTCGCCGAGAACCTCTCGTTTCCCCTTTGTTCTCCCTGAAGCCCTGAAGCACCGGCGGCGGTGTTCCGTTTAACTTTTCATAGTTCATTCCCTCCAGCTTCTTACCCTTTTCCCTCTCCCGTCATGGAATGGCATGGCAGCCGTAGCACCCAAAATCCTAGCGTTTCTCACTCACCTAGCAGAAGCCATAGCACTTGCGAGGTGGCGGCGGGTCGCCGCCGTTGCCGCACCGCCGAAGCCGAGAAAAAAAAAGGGGGAAATAAACAAAGCACAGTCAATCTCATCCTGGTTGCTTGCGCAATGAAGCCAGGGGATGTGCGAGCATTTCGTCTGAAACTGATGAAAGCAACAGTAAAAATCCCCCTCTCTTTTTCCACCTCGCCTTTTCAGGTCACCGCTCTCTCCCCTTGGGAAAGCCAGGCCATGCCGCACTAGTCAGACCTTCAGACACAGCGCACCGGCTAGAGCCTACGCACCCCTCCCTGTCAACCCCGGTTGTCCCGTTCCTTGACAGCGTTCAAATTTCAAACGCCTCTGCAGCACACGGCGCCGGGCGGCACTTCAAGAAACTGCACGGCCGCCGCGCGTCCTCGACCGCCGAGCCCGTCGTGTCGTGCGGTGCCGCCGCTGTTCTACTACACTAGCGTCGGTGCTGTACGTCAGGGCAGGATCACCACCCGGTCGCTGCTGGACCGCATCCATCCATTCATTTATCGCGTCGGGACGTACTTGCGTGTGTGTGTCACTCCCACAACCATGTCAAGGCACTATCATTACCCCGCGTCTATTAAACTTGCTGGATTAGCTCCTCTTCCCGTTCGTAATTTCGCATTAATGAATCGCTAATCATGGGCGCCCGAAAAGGCGCGTCACGGTGGATCGTTGTGTAGTGTGTGTGGGGCGTGGTGGGATGTCCCTTCTTTTCCTGCTGTTGCGATGTACGGGTCCCCGTGTTTATGTGGAAGTACTAGAGGACTGTTGTGTTATCTTTGCAAGATCGCGGCAGCGCATTTATGGTCTTTGCAACAGTTTCCGGTCTGGCGAACAGCCGGCTCATTCAAATCGTGATGTTTGTGTGTTCCCTCTTTCAGTTACTGCTGGTGGTCGTTGCGCGCTTTGCGGAGGAGGAGGAGGAGGATTAGCGGAGGGCGGCGGGGAAGAAGAGATGAGGATGAAGACGCTGGCGTGCTGCCGGCGGCGGCCGCAGGATTTCAGCATCGACATGGACAAAGAGCCCGACAGTAAGCAAGCCTCCATCCCACCTTGTCCATATCCTCTCACCTCCTTCATTTTTTTTTTTGGCCAGATTTTGATCCGTTCATGCGTGTTCTTGGTTCACTGTCCCGGATGTACGTTATCGTTCATTTACGCACTTTTGTGTTCCTGATTTGCACGCCATTTTTCTCCCCGTTGCTTAGCAGCGCCGCCGCCGCATGGGTTGGTGGTTGTAGCGAGTACGGCCGAACTAGAAAGGTTCGAGTGGTTGGGCAGTGACCTGCTCCGTATCCGCAATCCGTGGCTGACTAGTCTAGCCTCCGCGCAAAAGGTTCACTGATTTTAGGGGCTGACAAAAAATTGTTATCCTTTTCAACTGCCCAAATCGAACCCAAGTTGCATTGCATGAAAGAGCCGAGGAGGATGAGAAAAAAACAAGGCAGTTGGGGAATACTAGTACCAGTGAACATACATGGATGGGGGGGGGGGGGAACTTGGTGGATGTCATGGCCGACGCGACTGTTCATCGTCGCCGTCTCAGTCCCCACAGCGTTTGCTTTGAGCGGCTGCAGCACAGTGAGCGCAGGCTGATGCAGTGGGTTGGGAACGTGCGAGTAAATTGGGGTCACGGGAAAGATCCCCAGCCGAATCCGTGGAGTGTGCGGCCTGACACGGCCAGCCGGCTTGCCCGGCTGCATTGTGTTCGCATTCATAGCTGCCCGTTGCACTGTTCAGCCGTAACGCTCATTGAAGAACCCCTTATTTTATTCTGTGCCATTAACCTTTCTTTCTTTTCACTTATAAAAAAAACCTTTCTTTCTTTTCTGGTTGTCTCTACATGGATGATGGATCCGACCATCGAAGCCGTGGAGTATCTTTTTGCTAGCTTTCTTAAATCTTTTTTTCCTTAGATAGATTTGGTTCAAAAAGTTGCGAATCACTCGTGTGTATGGGCGTATGACGCTCCATGGAGAACTACTGTACAGTACTAGGCTGTTTATCTATGCAAAGGAGCGGCACCTGTGGTCCCCAGCGTTTTGCGCAATGTCAAGTGCGGCATCTGCGGCCTCATTGACTTTGCGGGCCAAAAAAGACTAGCCGGTAGCGTAGTGGTACGCTCCTTTTTAGACGTTGCGCAGGGTAATTGCAGAAAAAAAAGGGGCCACGTCCATGGTTTGGACTCACGTAGTTGCACATACCTTGCAACTGAATAATTCGCCAATGCCGTGCCATGTGACCAGGCCGCTGTGCAAACGCAATTGTAGAATACAACTTAAAATATAGTTTTGGTTCATGTAATAAGTTGAATCAATCGGCGGCTCCTGCATTGTACATCCGCGGAATGTAATATATGTATGTACTCCTAGACACTGGAATGCACAAGATTCGAAGCTAGATTCCTGTGCATTTGAATGGCCAAGCATGTGCAGTGGACTGTTATGACATCATCCTAATCTCACTGTGAATAGAAGTTAAATCAATGCCTGACAGTTTACATTACAGAATTGCCGTATTGTTTCTTTGTTTATTGGAATGCTGCTGAGTCATGCATTGTGAATTGTGAATCTTAAATCCTACTGAAGTACTTCCAGTGTAGCATGTGTAGAGGAGGCTCAAGTTTCAGACGTGTAATAACTTAAAAAGTCGGCTCTTCTTTTACATATCCCAAACGTAGGAAAATTTGATATGTTTAAACAAGTTTGCATTTGTTTTTCCTATACGAACATCTTTACATTTCATTATGGCTAAATAGATTGAGAACAACTACTGTTGTAGGAGTGATGACATACAATGGACTTGAGGCCTGCATTATCAACAGTTCCTCCTATGATGATGATAGTGGCATCAGCGCAACTACTGGGGCTGATGGCTGTGTCACCACAGATTCACTTGACGATGAAGTTTCAAGTTGCTCCTCAAGCAAAGATGTTTGTGGTTCCTCATTCTCTTCGCACTGTCTTTCCCTGAGCAAACAGGATGACGAGCATTCACTCTCTGAGTTGGGTACGCCCAGCTCTGTTCATCTACTTCCTCTGAAAGGGAAGAATCCAGTCACATATACCTTGAGCGCTTCAGATATTGATAACATGAAGGAAAAGTTTGCGAAGCTGTTGCTTGGCGATGATAGTTCAGGAGGAGCTAGAGGGGTGTGCACTGCTCTGGCTTTGTCCAATGCCATAACCAATCTTTCAGGTATTCTTTTGCCATATTAAATCAATTTATATTTACGTCGATTTATGTTTTCATGTCCTAGATCATGACAACAAAGGTCAACTTTGTCATGGCAGCCACTGTTTTTGGAGAACTTTGGAAGCTGGAACCATTGTGTGAAGAGAAAAAGATCAGGTGGCGAAAGGAAATGGACTGGTTTCTATCTCCTACGACCTATATGGTTGAGCTGGTTCCAACAAAGCAAAGTGGAGCAGATGGATGCACGTTTGAGGTGATTACCCAGAGTTAAAACATCTCCACTTGTTTTGCTATTGTTGAGCTATACATATGACTCAGGCTCTTGTTTCCTACTGATCCATGCAGATTATGACTCCGAAGGCTCGTTCAGATGTTCATGTGAACCTTCCTGCCCTTCAGAAGCTTGATTCCATGCTCATTGTAAGTTTTCACCTTCTGTCTGTTGTCAATGTTTATGCATTAATTAAAGGCAGTTATCATCTATGCTCCTTTTCTTCTTGAGCATTGATTCTCTTAATAATTTTACAGTAGGAATAATCTGTATTTACTAGAGGTGTATGCTACAAAATTTACAGGAAGTGATGGACTCAATGGTAGATACTGAGTATTGGTATGAGGAGAGTGGTAGACGAACAGATGGACGGGGTAAAAATAAAGGTCCAAGGCAGAGTAAAAAATGGTGGCTCCCATCACCTCGTGTTCCTGAGATAGGTCTGTCTCAGTTTCAAAGAAAAAGGCTTGTTTTTCAGGCTAAGCTTGTTCATCAGATCCTCAAAGCAGCAAAATCCATCAACGAACAAGTGCTATTCCAGATGCCTATTCCTGAAGCAGTTATGGACGCTCTCCCAAAGGCAAGTATCCAGTCTTTATTTGTTTATAAAAATGGGAAATATATTCCAGATGCCTATTTCTAGAGTCTGATACACTAGAATATTCTCTTTTACTTTTCAGTCTGGGAGAGCTAGCCTTGGTGAAGATTTGTATCATGCTATAACCACAGAGTATATTCCTATCGAGGAAATCTTTGTTTCGCTCAGCTTGAAAACTGAGCACAGTGTGCTCGAGACTATTAACCGGTTGGAGGGTGCAGTGTTTGCATGGAATCAGAGGATTTCAGATGAAAGAAACAAGAGGTCGCCAGCACGACATTCCTGGAACTTCATGAAGGATAGTTCATCGGAAGTCCAAAAGATGTCTGTGTGCGTTGAAAGGGTAGAGACTCTAGTGCAGCTTCTGAAATCTAGGTTTCCCAACCTACCTCCAACTTTTATCGATGTTTTGAAGGTCCAGTACAATGTGGTAAGTTTTGGCATTACACTACGTGTTCGAATTCTGTTGTCACAAGTACTGAAACTCCAAACATGCATTGCATTGCTCTGCTACTGTGCTGTGCAGGACGTAGGTCATGCCATTGTGGAGGCCTACTCAAGGATTCTTGTTGGGGTAGCATTCAGCATACTGTCACGGGTGGCTGAAGTACTGCTGGAGGATGACCTGATCAAGAAGCCTAACACGCCCATGGCAACGTTGAAGTTCGACCTCTCGTCCGACGTGTACCTGGCAGGCATCACGGAGACGCCACCGGGCCACATCCGACGGTCCCTTATGGACCAGATCAGCCTGGTTGACGGACGCTTCGATCCTGTCGTCAGGAAGAAAGGGGTGAAGCAGCTGAGGTGGTGAGAGAAGACTTGACGGCGGTGGCAATGTTGTGAAGCTTTTTTTGGCATTGTACAGGGTGATGCTGGGCTCTGTGTCCGCTCCATGAGTTTACCTTGCTAATAGTATAATGTAACGTATTTCAGGAGAGGTCTATATATAATCTACGGTCCGAGCAGCGTTGGGAAATCTTGCTGGTGGCAATTCAGTACCTTGCTATTACTTTTGTTTAGCTAATTTGCTTGCTCGGTCCCTGAATGTAACCTGTTGGGAGTACACACGTGGGTGTGGCACTGTGGCTTGTGGTTTGACGTCACATTTCGTGAGGTCAGCAGAAAGCGTGTAATAGAGGCCGAGACCTTGGCTGACGGGTTCACGACGACGCGACTCATTTTGGAGTCAGCGTGAGCTTGGCTGACGGCTTTGTTTGGGTCATTCAGAACAAGGGGCAAGAGAACGCGTGAATTCTCGGGTCAGATTTGGAGTCCAGGACGGGCGTGCGAGAAAATTTCCAGGAGGGAAATGCACACGGCACAAGAAGTCGTTTTCCCACTCTCGCGTGTTGGCATCAGGCACCGGGGGCCGAACCAAGCAAGCCTTCCTGGTTCCCGTTGGCAACTGGCGGCTTTATCCCGGCTGCTGCCTGCCTGGCTGCAGCGCGCGGTTGCCGTCTTGACGGGGTAGCATAGCATGGCATGGCATTCAAAGATCAAACACGCGTTGGAACAGCGACAGAATTCGGATGGCTGCCTCCTGCAACGTATATTCCTGGTGACCCGAGGGAAAGAGTCGTCTATGACTCACTTCCGACTAGACAGTCTCGTACCATGGAGACTACTACTACGTGTCAGAGTACTGCTACTACGAACCGTCAATCAACATCATGAAATCCACGGGGGAAGGTCCGAAACCAAATAATCGTCTGAGGATACGAGGCAACTTAAATCCGGCGAAACTTATCACAATGACACAAGGTCCAGCTTCGACATGAATTTGGACTTGTAATCTGATATAATAGGATCCATTCAGCTAACGATTTCACGAGAGAAGCGATCCCATGATCTATGAACTACAGCTTGTTGGAGGTTTCGTGCACCAAATACAAACTCAATCGATATTAGTGGTTCCCACATTCAATTACATTTGATCCAACCTTTTTTTTGTAGAACAATTGATAGATATATATGAGTTCTCCCTCTGTTTGATACAAATTGTAAAACTTGAGAACGGAGGTAGAGAACTGAATTGTCAACGGCTAAATTATGAACAATGTTAGCAAAGCACAATCCAGATTTATTCAATTCATATGATGTTTAAAACATCTTTATTTCTTAAAATGGAGCCATAAATTCTAAAGTTGGTGTTTGAAATCTTCTGTACCTTAGGCCTATTGGATTTTTTTTCTTTGATGTCTACTTAAAATTTATGACAATATCTTCAAAAGATTATTGTGAAACAAATAATATAAATCGATGCGTATCCATCTTCGAGGCCACGGGAGTATTAATTTAGAAGACACATGTTTGATCAACGAACAAGTGTATAGCATGCGAATACACGATGCGTGGTTATCTTGACCACACCCATCATTAAAAAAAAGTAATATTTAATACACCATTCACGTATTTGTGTCACTTTTTTTATCAAGCTACACATCGGAAGATCAATAAATGATATTGATATATTAGATATCTCGATCCATGGGACATGCCTACGCATGAACCTTTGTTACTTTTTTATCTTTAAGATATACCATTTCACATTTCGTGGACGCTAAGTTTAGCTATACATTATTTTCGCATATCCGTCAACCGTTTCCTTATTTATGTTGCAACGTCTCATAAAATTGTGCCCATAGTTCCGCTTCAGTTTAGCGAAATACCGTAAGAACATGGAAACCATTCATGAAAAAGCCATAAGAAAAAATAATTAATTTTGGTGATTTTCCACGATTATCCGCTTCATCCACATGATCAGACGGTCACGCTGGCACTTTGGGCGAACTTCATCGTCTGCGACGCTGTGACAGCCGTGCTTTCTCTGGCTTGGGAGCATGTGAGACGTCCATGACAAGAGGCCGTTGCCACTGGCACCATATTATCACTCCACTTATAAAACATCAGTGAATTAATTAACTCGATTTAAGAGGCCGAGTATATATAGCCACTGGAAGCAAAGGGAGCGAAAAAAACAAAAGGTCGAGAGAAGGAAAGAGGCGACGCTGACGCAGCCGAGGAAGGCGAGGAAGAGGGAGAGGGAACTGGGAGTTGCCGCCCCCGCCTCCAAATTCCCCACTCCTCCGCCACCACCACCGCCACCACCCACCTCGCTCCGCTCCGCCGCTGATACCGCCGTCGCCACCGAGCCCTGCTCCGCTTGCTGATCCCGGTACCCTACGCGCCCAATCCGTCTGATTCCCAGCTCCAGGCATCGCCTCTGGAGCCCCGGGACAGGGGAGGGGCGGAGGATCGGATCGGCGGGCGGAGGAGCATTGGGCGATGGCCGCCATATAGGATGCAACTGGATTCCGCCGGCCGCCGCCTAGCTGCTGCTCCTGAAGCTCTGACGCTTCGGCCGCTGTGATCCCGTTAAGAGCCGCGGAGTGGACCGGTGAAGTTGATTGTGCTGACGGTTGATCTCCTCGGGCGCCGGCGCCTGCGTGCCGGGAGGTAGGGAGGCGGTTGCGTGAAGCTTATGGAAGTGCCTCGTGGGGAGGCGGACGCCGCGAGACCTTCGTGGGCGCCGAGTGAGTCCACGGCTTTCCGGGCGTTCGCTGCAGCGGCGGGGGAGCGGGCGGAGGTGTCGCCATCTGCACCGGGCAATGGGGTTGCCGCACGCTCAAGCAACCTCCGCGCCGTCAGGAAGAGGCCGGTATGTCTCCTTCAGCTTCCCCTCTCATGCGGCCACCTAGAGATGCTTGCTTCCTGCAGCCGTTGTACGGCCTGACCTTGTCGGATTGTCAATTGAGTTCAGCGATTAGAGAAGGGTGGCGCAGCTGGGACGTAATTGGGGTGCTCAAGTACTATTAGGAAACTAAAAGCTGAATTCCAAGGGCTTGAACTATTCAAATCAGCATCGTCGCTGTTCCTGCAGCTAGCTTTTCTCATTACTTGCACGCATAGTTTAACTTTAACCAACTCTGGTTTGACCAGTGGAACATTCACTTAAATTGTCTTTTAATCCTTAATTTCGTACGGTGAAAACCTTGATACTCTGAGAATTGCTGATCATTTAGAGTGTATGTCTTATTCATTTTAGTGCTAAATTCAGTATGTGCTAGCTTCATGGGTTTGATAAACTGTTCAAATCTCACATTGCTAGTACCTTTTCATCTATCACTAGCTCAAGGAGAACATAATTACCAATATTTTGATCCTAAGTGATGTGGAGATATTGACAACTTAGTTTGTGCCAGGATCAGGATCCTTGTCATTCTAAAGTCAAATCATCTTTCCTTAGGTTGGTTTAGATCTTTAAATAACATAAGCCTGCATAGAGGATAAAGTGCTATATGAACATTCTTCAAGCCTATCCATCAATAGTAGATTGCAAAAGAAGTGACTGGACATGCTTCAATCCACTTTGTTACTGTTGTTCATGTGTATAATATATGCCTATTTTCAATATATCTGTGATGCTCCACTCTTAATTACAGCTGTTTATTGATGCAGTTTGTTGCAAGATTAACTACAGACATCGTCCAAACTTTTGAAAAATGCAATCCTGAGTTTAAATACTCAGAGTCACTAAACCCCAAGCGCTTTCTCACCAATCCTGCAGTTCCTGTTCACAACGACGGCCATGACAATGCCAACTCCGACCTCATATTGTATGTCAACTTGGAATTAATTAATAAAAAGTCCGACAGGAGGTTAGTGTTCTCTCTATGTTGTTTCCAGTACACCTACTTGTTTTGTATGGTCATTTACTGAGGACGGTCCATTTTGCAATGTAGTCTATTGAGGTAAACTTATGTACATTAGTTGTTATATTTTTATTCACCCTTCTGTTAAAGATGTGAAAGAGATTAGGTTGTTGTACCATGCATTTAATTGGGGCATTAGTATTCATTTGGTGTCATTTTATTTATGCATATTCTGTGTGTGGCTATCTACATGCATTGTGGATCGGAAAGAGTACAATTAATGTTTTTAATATTTTTTGCATTTTTTTGCTACACAAATTCATATCAAGCGAAGTTGATTTTCTTAAAAATAATTAGAATTATTTAAACAGTTTATGAACCCAATTGTTTTTTAAGACACAGAAAAGTGAAGTATGCTATGTCCAGTAAGTGGGGCCATGTCAGGGCTCAGGATTGTAAAGCTATCATTTTGTACACTAAATTAACTTCGATGTTTTGGCAATAAGGTATGTTGTCCAAGAAATGCTTGGCCAAGGTACCTTCGGACAGGTTGCAAAATGCTGGGATACCAAAACCAACACCCATGTTGCAGTGAAGGTTATAAAAAACCAGCCTGCCTTTTACCAGCAGGCTATCATCGAAGTCTCGCTGTTGAGCATGGTACTGTTCTGTACTTTGTCCTTTTGCTGAATGCATATGAAACTGAATCACAACTCTGACTATATTGTACATCTGCAGCTAAATAACAACTTTGATCCTGATGATCAGCACCACATTGTCCGCATGTTGGATTATTTTCTTTGCCAAAATCATTTGTGCATAACTTTTGAAATGCTTGGCAACAACCTGTAAGATAACTTTCTTTTAGCTTCTCTTCACCAGTTTAAGTATTCAATAGGTTTTTGGTTCATGTTGTCACATAACCTCACCTTTCTATAGGTATGAGTTATTGAAAAGGAATGGCTTAAGAGGTTTGAGAATGAAATTCGTCCGTTCTTTCACAAGACAGGTAAAGTATCATTTAGTATGTTTGATTAGTTGTTACCATATGTCAATATGTGATGTATCTATTGTTTCAGATATTGGACGCATTGATTGTTATGAAAGATGCTGGCATTATTCATTGTGATTTAAAACCGGAAAATATCCTCATAACTCAAACGTGAGTTGCTTCTTCTCAATACCAGCGATGCGGTTCATAGTTTACTAATATCTGTTGTCTTTTGCAGTGTAAAGACAGCAGCTGGAGTGAAAGTAATCGATTTCGGATCAGCATGCAGGGAGGGTAAAACCATTTATACATATATTCAGGTTTGGTTTCAACTCTTCAGTCCGAATTTTGTGCTCTAATGATATACTGTAGTAATTTATTTTAATTCAAGTTTCTACTCCTTTTTTCAGAGTCGTTATTACAGGGCTCCAGAAGTACTTATTGGTTATCAGTATCCTATGTGGCATCTCTACAAGCAGATGCATTATCTATAGACACATGCATCTCATAAAACATGAGATTTGTTCTGTTTTGATATTTATGTTAACATGATCATTTTGAATTGTGAGCTTGGGCACTTGACAAATGCTAGATATGATACTGCCATTGACATGTGGTCACTTGGATGCATAGTTGCTGAACTGTACATAGGATTACCTTTATTTCCTGGAGCATCAGAATACGACGTCATTTCCCGGGTGATCGAGATTCTTGGGTAACTACTACTTAAACTTTACCTCTTTGCTTTATGTTATAGTCAGTCATGTCGAATCACCTATACTGCTTTGTGGAAATTCCACTATGTACAGTGTGCAACCACCAGATGATCTTCTACGTGAGGCTAAACATGCTGGGAGATTTTTTAAATATGTCGGAAACATCTATCCTGGTAGTGAATCCCAGAATGGCCCTGGCAGTGCATACAGACTATTAACTGAAGAGGAGATCGAAGCAGTAAGTTTCAATGGTTTTCTTGAATTTATCAATTCCTTCAATACAATGCCTAGTTCTTTGCCATTTATTCCCTCTCTGTCTTGCAACTCAGAGGGACTCCAAGAAGCCAAAGATGGGGAAATGGTATTTCCCTCATGGAAGTCTTGAGAAACTCATATTGACATACCCTTGGAAGAATGCGAGTGAGGAAATCTTATCAGGTTTGTTCTGCACTCCTTCGTTTACTGACGGAGTTATGCAGCCTTTACCGTTCGAGGCAGTTTCAGTGCAATATCACATTCCCTTTTCATGTTGGTCCTAGTGATTGATGTTACTCCACCACGGTAGTTATGGCCCATTAAATTTTATTCTAAAAGAAAAGCATCAGTATTGTATGCATAAACTTTTTTTTTCTCGAACACGCAGGAGAGCTGCGTATCATTTCATTACTAGAAGAGAGAATTATGTACAGCAGAACACACACCACACACCCCAAACAACCCCTAAAATCTGATTACAAGCGCGCCGATTACATGATTTCCTGCCACCCGACCAGAATACTGAAGCACTCAAACTTCAGAGTCATTGCCGGCTGCAGGAGATAACCCCCTAGCCCCGGCCAAGCTCCATAGTCTAGCTTCGTCCCCAGCCATAGCCAATGCCGCCGAGAGACTGGGTGAGGCGCCATTGAACACACAGTCGTTTCTATGGCGCCATATAACCCAGGCGCCCAAGATGATAACAGTGTTCAGTCCCTTGCGTTGGACGCTTCCCACCAAGGACGCTACCTCCTGCCACCATTGCTGAAAATTACTTCGCGAAGGCTGTGGTGCAAGTGATCCAAGGTTGATGCGCTGCAGGAAGGAAAACCAGAACTGCCGGGTGAACACGCATTCTACCAGCAGGTGATTGATCGATTCTTCCTGCTGATCACATAGCGGGCAACGGGTTGGATGTGGCAAGCTCCTTCTAGCCAACCTATCCGCCGTCCAGCAGCGAGTGTGTGCTGCCAACCAGAGAAAGAACCGACATTTGCCCGGGGCCCAGGTTTTCCAAATCCGTTCCCAAGGCTCAAAACTTGTGGATCCTTGAAAGAGAGCTTCATGTGCTGAGCTTGCACTGTAGTGTCAGGAGGGGGAGAGTCTCCAAACATGTGTGTTTTGTACACCTGTTTGTAGCTGCAGCTCAGATAAAACATTGCACAATTGGAGAACTTGCTCAATAACTTGGATAGTGTATGCATAAACTTGCATAATGATTAAGGAAATATAAGATCCTTAATCATTATGCAAGTATCTTATATTTTTAAGGATCTTAAAATATAAGATCCTTAAAAATATAAGATACTTGCATAATGATTAAGGATCTTATATTTTAATTTTTTATCAACTAATAGAAGATTATCCCTTGACTTAGAGATGGTTATCTTACTATAGCAGAAATATCTGCTAAAATTACCGAGCTGATATTTGTATCTATCATCGAAGTGTTGGCAATGTAGATTAACTTAAGAGCCTGAGTCACTGAAGTGCATGTTACTAAGGATAGCATAGCAGCTATCCTTTTGTGAATGATCAAACTGCTAACTACTCCACTTGCCATCATCCATGTTGCTTGCTGCAGTTGTACATCATTAAACAGGGCAATGTAGATTATAGATTATTAATTCTTGCATGGATTTGAGCTACGCGAGATATTTGGTGCGCTCTTATTGGCGTACTTTAGTTATTGCAACAATGAGTGTCATTATTGTCATGTGGAGTTACAAGTTCAATAATGTATTCTCACTTGCAATTTTGATTCAGATATAGAAAAGACAGATTGCTTAGCATTGGTTGACTTCTTGAGGGGAGCTCTTGAGTTGGATCCTCATAAGCGGTGGTCACCATTGCAGGTATTCACTGATGATACGGGTGCATTTATCCGTGTCTTTGGTCTTGTCTTGTGAAATGTAATATATGCTACCTTTGGTTGCCAATTGTTGATGCTTATCCCTGTCTTAACGTCAAGAATTAAAATATGGAGAGAGTAGGTTGTTAATCCTTGCATTTTAATAGAATCATCAGAACTGTTGTAATGTATTCTCCAGAGGGGCTTTAGTACTTATAGATGTATTTAGCTTGATTTATGTGATACTAATTTATTTCTTATAGAAACATTGGAAGCACTTTACTAATACAAAAAACCTATTTTCAGGCTTCGCATCACCCATTCATCACTGGTGAAGCCTTCACTGGTCCGTACAAGCCTTTCCTGGAAACCCCAAGAATTGTAAGTGCAGTCCTAATTCAGAGTCCGACAACTTGCTGCATGCATTTATGTCCTACTTTTGTTGTGAAAACCTTGGAAATTAACTTCAAGTGTGATGCCATGGGCTCATCTCCTTGGTGGAGACCCTTAGACATCTCCATTTTATAACTATCAGACAAATATAAAATAGTATTTCTTCTACTAATCGTGAAAGAACTGTTATATTTGTTCCAAAAAGAGTATGGAAGAGATGAAGTATCTGGATAATAAAATTTTAATGTTTTCATTTGTTCTTTTTTTTGTCATTTCTTTTGTTTGTTTGTTTGTTCTTGAGCTTTGGTTCTTCGGGGTTTCATCTCTAGCCTATCCCAACTTGCTTGGGATTAAAGGCTTAGTTGTTGTTTGTTTCCAGTTGTTCTTTTTTTTAAGTCAAGCCTCTTTGGTCTTCTTTTGTTTTGTAGTCTGTTGCTCGAGCTGCAATGGTTGATCACAATCCTGGAGGAGGTCACTTGCTAGGTGCCGGTCTTTCTCCTCAGGTTGTAATTTTTTTATATACTTTAAATAGGTTGTCAAGTTGTAACCTGTTCCCATCATATCTGATCTGTGGCGCTTTTAGGTTGGAAGCAGTAACAGAGGCCTACGATTTAATAACGCTTATCAACCAAATATCCCTTCTTCATTTGGAAGCAGTTGTGGCAGTTTTGGCAGCCATGGTAGCGTTAATGATAATCCTGGTCTTGCAAGCAGCTATGGAAGCTATGACTTCAGTAGTGTGAACGTATATAACTCACCGATGGATCCTTCTGGGTTTCATTTACGTTCACAAGCTGGAGGATCATTTTTCGGTTCTAGTCCAGATTTTCGACGAAGACCTCATCTGCCACATGGTGGCGGCATTGGGTTAAGTCCTGGCGGTCCGGGGCCTATGAACCTTGGTGTCAGTCCATCACAGTTTACTCCACCAAATTCCCAGATGCAAATCCCGACTACTGCTGGTGGAAAGTATGGTACCTCTCCTGCAAGAGGTGGTCATGGCTCCTCATTGGGAAAAGCTGCTGCTGTAGGCCAGTACAATCGGAGGAGGAATTTGGGTTATCCACCTATGCCAGTGCCACCACATGAGCATGCATCTCAAGTGATGCAGGGTCATCAAGCAGATGTAACGAGTGCTGCTCATTTTGAGTTGTATGGTCGAGGAAACTCTGGATACATGCACAATGCACTCCCTAATTCTGGTCATTTTAGTTGGAGACCGCAGAGAGGTGTTAGCAGTGGTTTATCTTCAGAACCTTCTACTTCTAGTCATGGTTCTTTTCCACCCATCCGTTACAATGCCTTCCCTCCTTTACACCCCTCCAACTTGTCAGCAGATACACTGCCCTCCACCTCATCGATACCAGATCCCGCTGATTGGGATCCCAACTATAGGTAATGGTTCATTTGACAGTTCTTTTTGTTTTAATGTAACCGCAACTTAGGGTTCTATCTAATATTATGTGCAGTGATGAGTCGCTCCTGCAAGAAGATCATTCCTTGTCAGCTGAGCTAAGTAGTCTTCAGTTGAGAGATGCAAGTGGTCAAACAAACAGATCCAGCAGATTGGCACCTACCCAAACTCATGATATGGCGAGGTCCAACCCTTCTTCGCTGAATCAAAGGTATTCTATGTTTTCTTGATATGATTTAGTTGATGTGTGTGGCCATTCCAAAATTTCAATAACGGGAACAGCCCTCTTTTGATAGCTTACTTCTGATAAACTATGTGTGGCTTCTATAATTTTTTTAATGCATTCAAATAGTTTGCCCGAGCCTTCAAGAAATGGACAAGGCACGACTCAGTTCCACCTTTCCTGTGTTCCTGATTTCTACTGCGCTATGTGTTACAGTGTTGAAAGGAAAAGGATCCAGTTACATATATTACCATGCATATCCCATTGTCGTTCAGGTGGTTCCAGTAGATTTGTTACTTGTGAATATCCATAATTTGGGGCACCTTTTCATATCTACTTTATCATATACTGTTGGCTTTAGTGCCTTTAGGGACCTGTGACCTTTTTTTTATGCTAAATATAGTAAGAGAGGTGATTATGCTCCTTGTTTTGTATTTGCGATTGGATGATTATTATGATATAGATCTACCTATCTATTCTTTCAACCATATGGTAGCAAAAGCAACATTTTTCCCCTGGTTGTAGATAGCTTTAGTTCTATCACTGATCCTGGTCCATATTTTTGCTGCAGGAGTGAGCACCGATTTCATGCATCATCTGTTGGAGAGAATACACATCCTACAGGTCTTATGACCTTTGATGGTTACAACCATGGAAATTATTCTCAGCAAAGTTTTCCTATTCGTCATGGACAACCATTTCAGCAGTACAACAGCATGACTTCTAGCTCCATACGACCGATGAGGACTCACCACAATGGTCGTCCTGCCTGGAATAATTATAGCTCGGTTGAACCATCACCCGCTAACGTGGGTGACGGAATGCCCTGGGGTAAGGTTTTATGCCTAAGATTTCTTTAATCTTTGTAATCGGTATGGCTGTGAATTCTTACATAGCTGTTATTTTCCCTTCCACTATAGCTATTATATTTCTTTTCATTTCACAGTTCATTTTTCACCTTGGGTCTTAGGCAAGGTAGGTCTAGAAACTTAGTTGGCATTCTTTTCGTGATCGGTGATTCTTTCTTAACCAATTACCCAACTTCATTTTTGAAATATGGTATGCTATTAATTTTTAGAGTTAGAGATATTGCAGTGCACATCACTAATTGAATCATTAGCAGACATTAGTTTGTAATATGCTCAAATGGACAAGTTTTTCCTTGGTCAATCTATATCGACATGGAACTGGAAGAAAGTTGGAGCTAATAATTGTCAAATATGCATGTGGTATTATGGTCTTGCGTGCATTTCTCTTTCAAGCTTAATACTGATACAAATAAATCACTTCTGTGCAGGAGGGAGAGCCGGTCACTCGTTTGCAGCAAGCGGGCTGCCACCTTCCACAGCAAGAAAGGATTTTGGGAGGATCTTCTAGTCCTTATTCTGATCTGGAGGAATGCATAATGCCACCAAATTGATGGCATCAGTTTTCATTTGCAATGCCGGCTTGGGTTGTTTATGGGTTGTTGGTTTTGCAATTTGTTGCGTTCCTCGACTTGTCTCGAGATGCTCCAATTTATAAGATTATACGGTGTGGTACTGTGGCTTTCCCTTTATGATTCGTTCTTCGTTACATTGCCCTGTCCAGACCTGCGCTTGCGGTCATAAGGTGATAAGGCAACTAGACTTATGCGGGCTGGGTGCAAATAGGACACGCGATTGGATACACCGCTCAGTCGATTGGATACACGGGAATGGCTGGATGCGGTTGTTGGCCGTTGCAATGTGAGACTTTGTTCCATCGCTGTGCCGTGGAGGCCGGCGGCACGCGTCGCAGATGGCCGCAGATGTAGACTAATGAACAGTGCATCAGTTGTGTATCTAGTAGGCTGTCTGAACTATCCATTGTGCAGTTCTGTGCCGCAGATAGCCCTGGGAAATCAGTTATTGGCGGCTCGGGTCGAGCGCGCTTTTACTCACAAACCATTGGCGGCCGACACTGCCTACATCCGTCGATCGCTCCGCTGCTCCACCCCGGAGGAGCAGTTGGTACGCACCACATTCTAGAACGTCACAAACTCAAAATTAAGCCGTGACGCAAAGTAGCTGCACATCGGTCTGGACAAAGAGTCAGTCTAATGTGTAAAAGCCGATATAATCCTCGTGGGTATTTTACAGAAGTACAGTGTACATGACAATTAGCAGTGCAATGTCGGAAATATCTACTTCCTTCATCCTTGTATACTGTATCTACCACTGGAAGCGGCATCCGCTTCCAGCACCAGCCAAATTTGTCGCCGGCGCTTGATCTTATTAATTCAAAAAAAAAATCAATTGTTCAATGCGTGTGTCGCTCTACTGCGATCATTAGCAGAGTATCAAATAGAGAGATGTGATGAATGGCAATATGACTTGAGGTCGCTGTAACTGCTACGCTTGTGACAAATCCTCGTAGACCCGATTGTGACAGGTCGAGTCGCACGGGTAAGGGCAGTCGATGTTCTGGAACGAGCTGCGGTCAAAGAACCAATCTCCAACTGCACTTGCTATTTTCTGCAAATGAGAAAAGATCCAGTCTCAACATCCTCCCTAGGTGTGAAAATCTGATCGAATTTCATGGAAATGAAGTTTCGGGGTTTAAAGTGTGCATTACGGTGTTTCCAAGCATGGGGGAGTCCGATGCAAACCACAGCTCCTGTATCTCCGACTGGCAATGCACGAAGCATGAGTTTATGAACAATCCTCTGGAAACGGAGTTCCCTTGTTCCTCCACCGCCCTCAAAAAATCATCCCTGAATCCTGAATAGGATGGTATCAGAAGTCGAACAATATGCAGGGTCAGACATGTGGTAGGCAGGGTTGAAATAACCGGGGTTAACCAGCCGGTTAACCCGGTTAACCGGAAAACCGGTCCGGACCGGTTATCCCGGTCGGCCGGTTAATCCAGTTCAAAAATTTTCAAAATTCAAAAAAAATTGAATTAGTTAAAACTGATGTAACCAGCCGGTTAACCGGAATAACCGATTGCTTAACCGGTGAAACCACTCAAAAACCGATATTTTTGAATTTAAAAATATATATTCAAAATATATCACTAAAACCGATCAAACCGACTGGTTAACCGGAATAACCGGCTGGTTAACTGATGTAACCGACCGGTTAACCGTCCGCCGACCCCGCGTCAACCAAAACGAGTTTTGTCCGGTTAACCGGCCGGTTATACGGTTAACCGATGAACCGGGCTCGGCCGGTTATACCGGCCCAGCCGGTTATGTTAACCTTGGTGGTAGGTCGCCTGCCATAGGGGAAAAAAAGAAGAGAGAACGGATGCAGTATCACCAACCCTGCAATATCTGAAATTGCTCAGCAGAACACTGGTCTATATCATGCTTACAACTATGCCATTTACCGTGACGATCAGCAACTCCCGGTATCAGAATGTTTCTTACCTGTAGCAAGGATGTTTATATAAGGGCCACATAAAAAAGATCAACAATCAAGAGACATGTATAAACAGATGAAGGTCCCCGAATTAGAACCTGCCATGAATCATATGCTGCGTTGAGGATGAACAGAGGAGTCTGTATCTGTTTCACCTCGTTCTGAGGGAAAAAGCACTGCAACGAAACAGCATAATTCTTAAGGCCCAGAAATCAGGTGACTAGGTTAGAAGTGCACTAGTATTGCAGCCTGAAATTTACATCTTACCATGCCTGGTGGTAACATCGAAGTGCATGAAGAGGGTAAATTCTTTGCTGACCCCTAAGGCATTTCAAAACAATTTAATCAGGCTGGGGGAAAAAAAGGGTCTCTCATTGATTTATGCTCTTAGTCCCTAGTCCAACCAGATTCAACCGTAGTTTGACGCCAAAATTTACATTACGACTTTGAGTGTCTATTTTATAAGAATCCTCTTGGTATCTAGTTGTGACATTGTTTGTGTTCCTCACATGATTCATCAACATCAGTATAATGGGTAATTGAAGTAAGCACATACATGTGTTGTAACCACATTGTTGAAAAAGGCAGCAATATACCCCTCTCCAGCAACATCCTTCCTGTCAGCACAAATTTCAGATGTGTAAGACAAGGAATTCGATTGAAACGTACTATATGTGGAAATTTGTATATTTTGAAGGTTATGTTCATTGTTCTATTCAACGGTCAGTTCATTTTAAAAGTTCAAACCACATGACATATTTTTCTTTCTTTCTGGGAACCAGCTACAAGTACAATGTCTTACACATTGATGAAAAAACCAGCATCAGAAATGCATTTAACGTTGGAACCCATTGGCAGAAGATCATGAAATCTGTCACAGTGTAGTATGGATGTCAACCCACCAGCTGAACACCCTGAAATTAGAGCCTGACATAATTTAGTTAGTCTTGCAAACCCTTGCAAATACCAGGAACTATGCTCACAAGAACTCATACATTTTCAGCTTTATTCATTCCTTTGGCTAGCAGGTCCTCCATAACAGCTTTCCATATTCTTGCACCTCTATAGTGTAGCTTTGTTGCCTAACCAAGAGGCGAAGTTAAGAAAATCTCACTTGGGTACATGTTTTCAAAATTAAAACAGAAGATAAAGATAACGAAATTGTGTGGAATATGTACTAACAGGATCCACTTCCTCGACATCACCAGTGAAAGATGACCCATCACAGTAACGAACCTTGACCTTGTTCCAATTGTAAAAGTCTGGGTCCAACATGATCGTAATAAGGATTGTGAAATTACAAGCCTAGGAGGTCTGAATTGCTAGAGAACTAGTGAAATTCAGTACCCGGGTTGTTCTCCGGGGCGTCGCTCAGGATTCCTGAGAAGGCAATCTGCTTCGCCATCTTCTTGGAGGACCCCAACCGGGTGCCCTTCCTTTCCAGGCAGGTGGTGACATTGCTGCACCATCCTCCTCCCTACCAGAATCGTAATTGGGTGAACTGAATTGTGCTTAACTGAACATTTTTAAACGGCAGCATAAGTGCATAAAACAAACTATAACTGTAACTAACCTCGAAATGAACCAACCAGCTGTTCACCCCGGAGCCGAAACCGCGGGCAAGATGATACGCCGGCGGGCTTCCATCCAAGCACACTTTAGCAGAACACAAATCAGATGAATCAAACGCGCGTGTCAGTAGACTGATTCCGTACTTCGACAGAAGCAGCAGTTTAACAAACAGATAGCGAGAGCGGCGGACTCACCTGCTCCTTTGGCCACAGCGCCTTTCACATAAGTGATGTCCACGAGAGTGGCGCGCACTCCGTGCCGCGCAAGAACCAGCCCCCAGAGCCAGACGAAGGCGGAGCACCAAGCGCAGAGATGCCTCGGCGCCATCCTACGAAAACGAAGGTGAGACGGCGGTGGAAACAAACGCGGAATGCAGAAGCACATTTATATCCCCAGCCATCAGTTACAGATGGGAGACGAACCTGGAAACCGTAGCCAAGCACGGCAGAGCTCACGGGGGAGGCCGGTGGTGTGGTAGACGACGAGGAGGAGGAGCAGGGAATCCAACAGCTCGAAAAGGTTCGAGCTTTCCAAAGCTCGGTTGGGTTCCTCTTTTTCCCCACCGCGTCCGTCTGGTGCCTGCAGAGCGCCGGTCCGGCCGCGTCCTTTTCGCATCTCCCATTGGGTCTGCCGATTTGCATTGAGTGGGCGCGGCGCGGAAGCGACGACGCTGCTGCCATCAATTCCAGCCCGTGTTCGTGCTGCCCGGGGTAGCGCTGTACCGCACCGTGCACGATGTGGCGAATTTGATTCGAAAAGGTACGGACCTGCAATGCACGTTTGCACGGCCGTGGCAGCCACCTGTGTTTGGTGTTAGGTGCGTTTGCACTTTGCAAAAGGTCCGGCGAAAACGATGGGTTCTGGTTCTGCACCCAAATACGCGGGAATGGAGGAAATAACTGGTCTCAGCCAGTAATTTTTTCCGATATTTAAGTACAGTACGTGTTGTAACTGAGCTGTTACCATTCGGCATTCGAGACAAATACTACTCGAGCAGTGTGCTAAATTACGGTTATCTCCAGGGAATGTCTGCCGATCTCCATTGTATTTTTATACTCCCAGTATATTCTGTTTTGACCTTGACCTGGAGGCACATTATCCCAGTGTTTTCAATTGCCAAAGCTAGGACCGAACGACAAAAAAAATTTCTATGCCACCGATGCCATAGAAATTAAGTGGCACCGCAGGTAATTACCTGCCACGTAGCAATCAACACACCCCTCCGTTCTCTCCTTCCCACTCTGTTCTCTCCCTCCCACGATCAATTATGGGCGTGATTGGTTCTCTGTATATGGCCTGGTCTGGCTCTTGTGATGCAGAGTTCGCATGTTTGGTTAGCTGGATACTAAGTTGGACCAGGTTCGTGGCATGTAAAAGGCTCCCACGAGCCAGGTTGACGGGAAATGAAAATAAAATCCGTTTCCGCGCAGCCTGGCTCACACGGTGCAGGGACGGGAGAGCAAGGCGAGCATTTGTGAGAGCAAAAAACGCGGAAGCGGATGATCAAACAACATCCTTTCATGGGCCTGGTTACATAGAGATTTGAATCAATCAAACTCAACTTGCATACACCCAGCGTGCACCAGTACGGCCTGGCTGCGGCATGCGAGCCAGGTTCACCGCATACAACAACCAATCTTGATCCCATTCGGCAGCAACTGCAGTACAGTTAGTCAGATTTGCATCATTATTTCATAGCCATCTAACACAAGAACAAGTTAACACGTGGGCAATATGGATTTCGTGAATGCAAGGATTCAAATTGATGCATGTGGCACTATGACTTTAGTGAATGCACAAGCGTGACCAAACAGAGATGATAAAAAGTGGCACATTGGGTTTAAAGTTTTGTTCAAAATCTTGCATGTCCATATATGCGTTAATATCTCAAAATATCATACTAGCAGTATTTTTTTTATCTCTACTTAATCACACTTCCATATCACAGAACAATGAAAATGACAAGCAGAAAGAAAAACAACGAAGGAATGTTTCTTGGGCCGGATAAATATAAGGGTGCACATTCTCTAGCGCGGTGGTTTCTTGGGCCGGACAAATATAAGGGTGCACATTCTCGACATCGGGCCTTCTCTGTTAATTGCGGCCCATCGTTCTAACACCGGCCCATTACCCAAAAGCAGGCCCAGGACTGCAGAGTGATGGATGAATGAACTGCAGGGCCGTCGCCAGTCTCCACGCGGCTACGCAGTACTACTGAGTACTGACACTAATTGAGGCAGCCTGCAGAATTCGGATCGGATGCTGTGTACAGTAGGCACGTGATCATGGGTGTTCCGCCAGCGGCCAAGCAAATGAAGCAAAAGAGAGTTCATCGTGACGTTGGTGCTCCGCGGGAACGGAACGAATCCCCAAGAACGGCCGGTCGGCGCGTTCCAACTGACAGCGATGATGGTCCGGGTGAGTCGCGCGTGCGTGCACGTCACAAGCTGGCGTGCGAACCCACACGACGCCACAGGCAGCAGCCGTGGCGGGAAAGAAGAGGTCACGGGTCAATGTTGCAACCAGCAGCTGGAGAAAACGGCACCAGATCCTCCAGTACGTCATCAAGACATGACATCACCTCCTTCGGGGTTCAACTGACTGACTGACTCATCAGCTGGGAGGCAATGGAGGACCATGAGAATCGGCGATGACGTGGCGACGTGTACTTGCCAGTGTGGACACGATCAAGCGGTTCACACTTCACCCCCCGCCCTGGGCGGTGTGAAATTGTGAATTCCGTGGACGGAGAGGAGGAAACCAGAGGAGGGTGAAGGAGGCGATCGAGAAGCGTCAGAGAGACGATGAAAAACGCGAGAAAAGACGACGGCTGCTGCTGCATGCACGCAGCTCTAGTACTTGCCCCTACTCAATCCCGTCAATGCTGACGCAGAGCAGCCTCGGCTTCCACATCCACCAGCACCCAGCGCGTACGCGCTTCCTTTATGAACCCGCACCACCTGAGAATGCAATGTTGACGGCGAGCGGCGCGCGGGAGGGAGAGGGCGTAGCTGAAGCCTGAAGTGCAGGCTCGTCGTCGACCACCGCCTGCGAGCTGCAAGGTTGGTCGGCTAATCCCGCTTCTTCATTTCTTCCTCCTCCATTCACTTGGAGTTGGAGGAGCATTCAACAACCGAAACCATGCTTTTGCGAATGGTCTTGTAACCAATGTGATGTGTCATCTGGCCCAGAACACGGCATCATCCGAAGAGCTGCACTAGCAGGAGCGAAAATGCAAGGCCAGGACCCTGGGCATGAGCAAGGGCGAGCTCCTCCCAAAAGGAAGCAGAAGCGATCGGGCGAGCCGTCTGGCCGCGAGGAAACGTCCGCTATTCGAGAGCTACTGCAGGAGTTCTTCGACCAGCAGCTCCGCGTGGACTTGCGGCGACAGGAGATGATGGAGAGGCACGCGCAGGAGCGGCTCTTCTTCGAAGGCCAGTGGCGGCAGGCGATGCAGAGGATAGAGCAGGAGAGGCTGATGCTGGAGCAGCAGTGGGCGGAGCGCGAGGAGCAGAGGAGGGCCAGAGAAGAAGCCAGGGCCGAGAGGAGGGACGCAATCCTGACGAGCTTGCTGACCAGGCTCTTACAAGGAGATCTGTAGACAAAGGAAGGATTCTGTTAGTGTTAGCGTAGACTGTTGGTTGGCAGGAATTCTTTGGTTGCTCATTTTCATTACATGCAAAAAGAAAAAAAAAATGTGCAATAACTGGAGGCAGTAATCGGTAGGATTGTTGTTTAGCCATTGAGGTATATCAGGTTCGAGGTTAAAGACACATGTTCCAGCAAACTTGCATGTTGTCTAATGTTGTTCTGTTATAGATGTACACCATTTTATGCTGGAAATAGAGGAACCCACAAGTGAATGGACATCAAGAGCTGAAGAAATGTATATTAGTACCATGGAAATCATCAGCCTGTTTTCTATATTTCTGCCTAGGACTATATAGAGTACAAATGGGTTTTCTCCAGAAACCATCTTGTAGCTCAGATACCCAGATAAATGAGTCATAGATCAATCTGGGCAACACCTGGCGTCAGAAGGAATGGATGTAGTACATCCCAGACCACTTAGCAGATTTCTAGGATACAAGAGCTCAGATGCCCAGATAAATGAGTCATAGATCAATCTGGGCAAGACCTAGTGTCAGAAGGAGTGGATATACATCACAAACCTCTAAGCAGATTTGCAGAACTGCTAAATTTGATTCAGAACCTACAAATTACAACACTTCTGAACATATACTGCCTTCACTCAGCGTTCTCTCTACCACTTCTGTGTCGATCATCCTCATAATCAGTATCGCTATCTTGCGAACCATCAGAACTAATGCCACTGTTTTCCTGTATCGTAGAACTCCCAAAACTATCCAGTACGTAAGGTTCAATTACTCTCCAGAAAGAATCAGTATTGTTTCCCTGAAAACCTATCCAAAAGAATTTTCCTTTTCTCTTCACTTTACATACTAAAGACTGTGTTTGTAAGGACTTAACAATTCTCTCAACACCATCAATATGTCCACCGCTGACCTTAAGAACAATATCACCTGACTGAAGCCTGAAGCCCCCAAACATGAACCAATATGCCAAGACACGCGGGGACAACCATCTATGGACAAGCTTCGGGAGAACGGGCTGGCCTTTCAGGAAAAACTGGTCTGCATAGAAACCGAAATGTGAATGAGGTATGGTCGAAAACTGATAAGGGATCTCGGTCTCATCATTGAGTGATCTGTACACTGAAGGCAGCCATTCAAAGAAACGTTCATGAATGTGCGTCCTTAAAACTGAATGAGCGGTAGAATCTTCCTGAAACTTAAAATGGACCATGTGTACCCCTTTCTGTGCATGAGATTCTATTTGAGTGCCTCCAAGAAGCAAACCAATTAAAATCTCACGCTGCTCTTCATCTAATTTCATGCTCACAGGTTTTGGCTTCACAACTTTCTTACTAATGAGTAGACCACTTTGAAGTTTTTCCAATGAATCTGCCGGTACATCATACTTCTTTTTACACATTATATCATAAATGCTTTCAGCTTTCTGATAGTCCTCTGCAGAAAGATACCCTCTTAGCATGATGTTGCAAGACTTGGCATTAGTACCAATCGTCCCATTCTTGTGCATTTCACCAAATATCTCCTCGGCCCTCTGGATGTTTCCACTCCTTACCAGTGATTCCAGATAAATAATGTACAGTATTCTATTAGGACGACACCTGGCAATGCATTTTGTGAATGTCTGCTCCAATTCCTCATGCATATTAAGATCCAGATACATATACATCAAATCAAGAAAGGCAGGCATCAGGTGCTTCATATGGCTTGCAACAAATTCGTCCATAAGTTTTTCTGCCATCTCTATCTCTCTAGCCTTTGCCATTATCTCAATTATCTTATGATATGATGCAACATTAGGAGGTATGTTCTGACCCTTCATTTCCCTGAACATTTCAAGGGATTTCATAGGCTCACCAGTCCGTGCATAAAGCTCCATTCGGCAGACATAAGCCTGAGCAGGAACCTCAAAACCACTCTGAAGAAGCATATGCCATGTTGCCTCTGTTTCTTTAACATCTCCTTCCTTGGAGAAGGCCCTCATCACTGACACCAGCACATCAGAACTCTCCTCAAAACCAGCTCGCTTCATCTCATCCCTAAGAGCTTTGATCCTATCTCTATCAATGACATCTTGATAGCTGTGAAGCCAGATCAGCCCAGCATACACCTCCTTGTGCACCGCCAGATTACATGTGACAATATTGTGATAAATAAATTCAGCCTGCCTAAGATTGTGCTTTGCTGTCCCTCCCGTCTTGCTGACAAGCGCACGGAACAAGGAATTATGCAGGTTGAGGCGAGGCTTGTAGCCACCCATCTGTATCATCTGATTGTAGATGGTGCATGCCTCCTGAAGACAACGTCCCCCTGGAACACTCAGATATGCAACGACCAAAATGTGGAAGGTAGACTCAGCAGGCACTCGACCCTGCTTGACCATGGCTTCGAACATCTCCTGGCATTTCTCAACCTTACCATCCCTACCAAGACAATCTGCCACCCTCGTGGCTAAAGCAAAATTGAAGCGGTACCAGTGCTGCCGCACCATCCAGCTGTACACCTGAAAACAACCATCGCACAATCCATATATCAGCAACATAATAGTGTCTTTGCCCTACAGTGGCAATTCATCGAACAGTTAGAGAACAAATATCGTATGCACATATATTTCACAGAAGAATCACTGGATGAACAGGTTGCCGGAGGGAGGTGAAGCCGTTGAGATACTGACCCGAAATGCAGCGTCGTTGTTGCGAATGCGGAGGCAATGGACGGCGACGTAGGTGGCGTCGTCCTGGGTGATCCACTTGCGCTGGGCGTTGAGGATGCGGGTGAAGGTGGAGTGCTTGTAGGCGGGGAGCTCCTTGCAGAGCCAGGCGATCCTGGACCGCCGCCACTGCTCCGGCAGCTCCTCCAGCTCGAACACCTCCAACTCGGGCGACCTCACCGCGTCCCTTTCCTCGGCCCCCGCCGCCCACGCCTCGCCTTGGAACAGGCCTGCCTCGGCCTCGTCTCCCTCTTCCTCGTCCTCGTCGTTGGTCTCAGACTCCAGGACCAGGGCCTCCAGTGCCGACGCCGTTCTCGGAGTCGAGACGGCGAGGCGGCGCGGGAGAAGCGGTGGGGCGGAGAGGCGGACGGCGGGGCGAGGGGAAGCAAAGGGGAGCGAGAGGGCGAGAGGACATCGCAGCGATGTAGATGCAGCGCAGCAGGGGGAGGTGGACGCCATGAACGAATCGACGGCGAGCATCGGACGCTTGCTGCTTCTATCCCGCTGTCGCTCCCTGCCAGCCTGATCTTTTCGTGCACAAGTCCGCGAGGCGGTACAATTGGATTGGTCTCTCCAGGAAGTCCGTGCAATCTCGTCCGTTAATCCCAAAATTGACGCTTCATATCAAAACCAAGGCATGCCAGTCTCGGCCAAGGATATTTTCAAATTGCAAAACCAAGTGCAGATGAGCAGTACTCCCTCCGTTATAAAACTGTTGTCATCAATGACTTTTTTCATTAACTTTTATTATTTGTTTTATTCAAAAAATTTTAAAAATATTATATATTTTCTTATGATTTGTTTTATCACTAGACAAAATTTAAATATAGTTTATAACTTTTCATATTTGAACTAATATTTTGAATAAAACAAATGGTCAAAGATGATGAAAAAAGTATGTTGCACTCTGCAAGTATGAAACCACTAATCCGAGAAATTGGTGCCTTATTGTATTGTTTTGCTGAAATCTACATTGTACTCGCAGAGGGTGAAAATAAAACAGAGAATGGCAGCTTCTCTGCATAGAACGCTACATTCAGAACAGATAACTAAAAGACTGCATATTCGTTGAACCTTTAACTCTCATGAAATCAAGAGAAAGGTGTCTAGGTTCGAGTGATTGTTCTCACTTGTCACCCATGCTTCTTGTTCTTGGCATAATAGTTTTCGATGATAGAAAACCAATTCCACTGGAAACAAAGTGCCGCAAATCGCATGATTCCAACGCCAATGACCTCTATGAATCCCATTAACGGGGAGCTCTGAGGGGACAAACCAGCAGTGGCCACAGCTAACATTGCTCCCTCAAAATTGCAGGGGACAATAAACCTCCCAGATTTGATGCCAGCCAAAGCCTTCTTAGCAACATCATCTGCCTTCATTCCACCGGATGATCCTGCTATAATGTTGGTCAATTCAGGCCTCCTCTTATGCTCTGAAATCAGCCAAAGAATATTGTCAGTAACAAAGTGCATGTACAGGGCAATCATAGCTTGAGGGCTAGCAAGAACCAACAAAAATACTAATAAAATGATAAAAAAGTAAATTTGTTTTCTCCATTTGTGCTGGTACAGCTTATGACGATGATACTATGACATTACACAAGTACCCAATGAACCAAAGAGTCTTGTTATCAACATATTTCAGGCATATGTTTATGAAGCGATGTTAAATTAAACCAGAGGATAGCTAATAGCACTGAGGATAAGTACTCATTTCATTGCTTTATAGCTCTAAAGTTTTCTGGTTGTCAAGTTGAAAATTATCAAGAGAACTCGAGCATGCTGTGGTACAACTTGCTAGTTGCGCTACTAGACCAACAATCCACAAACATGTAATCCATCTAGAAATCAGTATGCCTTTTCAAGGAATTGTCTGAAATCAGCATATGTTGCTAACTAGTCCATAAGACCAATAATCCACACTTACCCTCTTCAAAACCTGGAGTCTCGGTGTCAGGAGGGAAGACCAACGAGACACGAATGTTGTCCCCAATGACCTCGTGCTGCAGCGCCTCCCCCATTCCCCGTAGCGCAAACTTGCTCGCTGAGTACGCAGTGTATCCATAAACACCAACCTGAAGCAAACATGTCACGAACAAAGAGATTAATCTCACAGCCACAAAGCTTATCATCGAACACCTTAGCTGCAATGCGAGGAGTCTCTCCGTATATACCTGGCCAGCCTGCGAGGACATCATGGCGATGGACCCGGGAAGACCCGTCTCACGGGCGCGCGCCTTCATGCTGGGGAGCGCCGCCTTGACGAGGTGGAACGTGCCCATGAGGTTGATGTCCACCATCCACTTGACCTCCTCCATGTCCTGCTTCTCGAGCTCCTGCGGCACGAACACGCCCTGGTTGCAGACGAGCACGTCGACGGGGCCGGCCTCCTCCAGCGCGCGCGCCACGGCGGCCGCGTCACGCACGTCCGCGGCGAGGACGCCGACGTCCTGCCCCGTGGCGGCGCGGATGGCGGCGCGCGCGTCCTCGAGGCGCGCGGCGTTGCGGGCGAGGATGGAGACCCGCGCGCCCTCCCGCGCGGCGGCCGTGGCCATGGCCAGCCCGATGCCGCTGGACCCGCCCGTGATGAGGACGTGGCGGCCCTTGAGCGGAACGCGCGCGCCACGGGGGCGCGCCAGGAAGGCGAGCGCGGCGAGGAGGCCGACGGGCGGGACCAGGAGGAGGAGGAGCGCGGCCATGGCGACGGAGAGATAGGGAACTGTGGCCAGTGGTGGAGTCGTGGGAGGCGGCGTCGGCGGGGTGGTAATTGAATCGGGGCGGCGGGGTTAAGAAGGGGCGGAGCGGCCGCCGGAGTGGACCGCGGCGGAAGGCGCGATGCGACGGAGAGACGAAGATGCCAGGTAGTCGGATCTGAGATGGCGACGTGGGCTTGAGTCTTGACAAAAGGGAGGCAAGGAGTGTCTGACCTGTGGAGCACACTCGCCTGGACTCCACGGTGCTGGGCGGTCGCGCCCGTCAGATGCGAGGAGGTCTTGCTTGTCGATGGACGACGAAGCCATATGCCGGCGGGGAACGGCAGATCTTCTTTGTTAATTTTTGGCCTTTTGGAACGGCAGATCTGACCGATGACTCTAAACTCCAGAGCCCAGACCGGTATTTTCTCAGTTGCGAGATACAGGAGCTGTTTGTTTACATGAGCTATAGTTTTAAAATTAAACTTTCAGAAATGCTTCTTTTCAATCGATTGAAAAGAGAACACCCTTTCAATCAGTAATTTAAAGAGAGGGAGAGAGAAATGTTATTTTATTTGTTATTTTTTATTTGTATGATTATTTATATTAATTAGTATTATGTATAGACTATAGAAAAGTTTTATCTTTTTGTATTCATTGGATTTAAATCCAAGGGCTAAAAGCGGTGATTGAAAATAACCTTATTTTTAATCAATTAAAAATTAGACATTTCCTTAAATTTTAGTCTAAAATAGTTCTAGGAAACGAACGGGTGACTAAAAGTAGAGCTAAACTTTAGCTTTAGAGATAAAAAAAAACTAAAATGAGGGCTAAACTTTAACTCTACAAAAGAGACTAAACTTTAGCTTAAATTTTAGAAGCTAAACTTTAGCTCTTCATGTAAATGAATACCCACATAATACATTTTGCAATCGTCGTTGAACTTTTAGACCAAGGTCTCAAAATTCAGCGTGACCCTTCTTGAACGATTTTATCAATCTCGAATTTCTTCTTCTATTAAGTAATAAGTAATAAACTTGTATTTTTTCGTTCGAGCAAATCATATTCATGTGTTATGTTATTGTGGCTCCAGACGAAACAAACCTCAATAGTAGGTATGTCATGTCAACTTGAGTTCTAGTATATTATAACTAGTAAAATGTCCGTGCGTTGCCACGGGTTTGAAGAAGAAAACAATCTGTTCCCTGTATGAAAAATGTGTGAACTTTCGGACTCTTATCACGTTGTTTCTTGAAAACTCTTTATTGGCTACAAACTACGCAACATATGTATATGAATCAGAGCTAGATGCAACACAACCTACGTACACAAATCAAACTCGTGAACCAAACTAATTCAATACCTAAAACTAGCATCAAACTAAAACAACATCAATGACAATCTTACCAATATTATTAAGAAGTAGAGATTATGATAGATATTTTTATTATACAAAAAAGGATAAATTTCTATGTTATTACTCCCTCCGTTTCAAAAATCTTATCGTTGTTCATTATTTTAGTTATGTTTAACTAATAATCTTATTAAAAAATATTAATTTAAATATATAAATACATCTCAGTATAACGATATTATACTTACTAATTTTGAAATTTGCTTTTACATAACAAATCTAAGGAATTGGAGAGACCTTGAGCTGCTAAACATCAAGTTGTGCGCAATTGTGCACCAAGTAGTTGTAGTATCCAAATCCCAATACAAGTATTACATAATCAAAACCCAATACAAGATGTGCATTAGCATTCATTTTTTAAGAAGAAGAGAAGGATCTGATAACCAATTTCGTCCAAGAGAAGACATACACGATGTAGCTACCAAAATAACATTGACCATGAGATAATAACAGTTTTCTACTCAAATTTAATCTTCAGTTGGTTCAAACGAATGGTCCGCAAGGATAGTAGTAGGACGGTACATATCATTTATCGGATTATAGAAAGGATTTTCTATTGCGATGGAGTTTTTATGTAGAGTGCTACGTTGCAACTCACGACTTGCCTTACAACGATCATTCTTTGCCTGTTTCTGTTCAGATGTCATGTTTTTAACCCTTTGTCTTTCACGTCTGGCTATCCTCTGCTCAACTGTCATATTTGCATACCCTTTTTGTCTTCTACTATAAGCTATCCTTACCTGTTTCTACTCATATGTCATATTATGCACTCTTTGTCTTTCACGTCTAGCTATCCTCTCCTCTTATGTCATATTTGCATAGTGTTCCCTATCCCTCAAGCGCTTTGATTCTCTTTTCCCATTTGACAATTGTACTTTGCATTGACACATAGCTATAGGGGTAGCACAATTGATGTTGGTTGTTTTCTTGACGTGATGAACCATACAGTGCAGCAGCTGGTCTTCTAAAGTATTGTCAGCATGCTTAAGTCCTAGATGAGAACCCAACAGATCACATAATTATTTTACCTTGTGAAATTAAATTAAGAAATATAACAATACAAACTAATTCAATACCTGAAAATTGATTGACTATATTATCTTGATCAACTTGTTGCCTCTGGTATGAATCATCCATGTACACCCAAGTACTATCATCGCCAGTACTTTCCTTGTTGAATGTCGTCACGATATTATCTAAAAGTATATTGCATAGAAAATTAAAAAAATGATATAATATATATAGGTAGAACACCAATTTATGAGCCATATTACACCTTTAATAGTTGTGGGGAGGTTAGATTGCACTTTCTTTGCATGATATTCCTCACGACGCTTCTTATTTCTATCTTCCTTTTGTTGGGTCGATATTTGTGCATACCGATCTCTATCTCTTTGCCTCCTATATTCTTTAGGATATTAAAAAAATCAAAATTTGTTTATTATGGTGCATGGGAAGAGATTTTAGGGCATAATAAAATTTTGAAAGTTAATTATTCTAGTTATGTTTATGAACGCAGTGTGACCTATACACTTTTCTAAAAGATCCATCTACGATGGATTGAACATATAATGAAACAATAAGATCAAGTTAGAAAAATAATAAAAAAGATAATAAAGTAGACTATAAATAAGCAGTTCAATCACTTCAATTATTGATATAAATACATGAGATATCCGTCCAATATATGAAAGATTAGCTAATAAGCAGTTCAATCACTTCAATTACTGATATAAATACATGAGATATCCGTCCAATATATGAAAGATTGGCTATTGGACTACATGCAAACCCATTATTTAATAATATGATAAAGCACACGTAAAATATAGTTGAACAATTTACAAAAGAATGATTTTTCTACCAAGAGATGGACAATTGTGTATCATGTGAGTGGACCGGTGTGTGGCAAACAATACTCTTTCAATGATAATTATTCATAATATATCAAGTAAATATATTGATTAGCTACTCCCTTCTATTAAAAATGTCGTCGTTACGACAGCACTCCTTAGTTGTTTTTTAGTTCAAATTGTCTATATGAAATATCAAGATTTTAAGATTGGAGGAGTATTAGACTATACACATAAAACCTACTCTTTAATAATATGATAAAACACATGCAAAGAACAACTTTTTTCTAGGGAACAAGCAAGCGACAGTTGGCCAATTCATATATGTCAATACTCATCTATTTGTGAACTAATAATGATTGCAAGTTATAGTGGGTTTGCTATAAAACTTTGCTGATATACGGGATTGATAGAAAATGATTGGTTGCGCAAGGCTGACGTGATCCTGATGCATTTTACTGAAACTAATTTAATTAAAAACTAGGACTATGAAGTCCAAGATTGGAGATGAACCTAGCTACAGCTGATCCACACTGCCGAGGCAGAGCACTCGTGGCTAGTTCTATCGGCTAACGGAAGATTGCATCAAAATTGAAGCAAGTAGGGAGAGGAAGAAGCTAGCATTGATAGGACAGAAAAACAGATTTGACAGCTTCGTCTCCTACGTGGGTGTCCTATTGGGAAAGACGAAAGGGACTCAAACCTGATAAAAGATTACAGCTCTCGATTTTCCTGGGGACAGCGCCACCAAAGTTGAGATCGGAACGCCAGGTCTCAGCGCGACAGCGCCGCCTACGTCGAGATCGTAACGCAGAAAAGAACGTTGAGACTCTGAGCCGAAAACCGAGATACTGGGTATACGTAGCGGAGATGAGTTAGGGTCCTCCAAGACTAAAACGGAGTCGGTATGTCGCAGAGATCGTAGGTTTGGCAGGTTTGATCGGATAGGAGCGCGGACGGACGTGCGTACAAAAACGACGACGTACGAATTTGAAAAGACGGACAACCAAGTATGGTCATCTATTTTATATTAGTTAAACTAGCAAATTCCCGTACGTTGTTACGGGCGTTAGAAAATTTGAAAATAAATTTTACTTTCAAAGAAACAACAATCTATCAGTATAAAAAATTTCTTTACTGAGTAGTGTTACCAAACATCTATCGTGCCCCCCATATTGCTTATTTTATAGTACAAATTAATCTGTTAAAAAACAATTTGACATAGACCAGCATCTTTGTTCTATATATCTTTTTTTTTATCAATAGCATGTTAGCGAGCACCTTGCTGACAGAGCACCACGGCTCCTGAAGGCTCATGTTAAAAGCCTATAATATTTCTCAATAGATAAACTGTATAGCCTTTAATGAGTAAGAACTTTACCTCAATAGCACATATAATATTTATCCTAAAATCACTTTAGATGAGGTCTCCTTTAGTCCTTCCTGATAATTTTTTCGAATCTGCAAAAAGTAGATAATTAGCAATCTGAATAGAGGATATACGATACAACATGTATGTTTGTTGTGTGCAGATGAGGTAGAACAATAGTTTTGATATAATCTAAAAAACTAAGCCAACTGATATTCTTGAAACAGATAGAAAAGACGGATTAAAATTCAGCAAATACTATTCGGCATATCTTGACAACAAATGTGATACTGCATTCATTCGGTGACTTGTTGATTCTGAATCATTGTTGATGTTTACTTGCATTACAAAAAGTTAATATGATTGCGGGACATGTTTAGGTTTAAAAATAAAAAAGTACTAATTGAATTATACAAACATTATTTGTAATAGCAACGACCACAACTGTCACAAATTAAATCAGCAAGCTGCATAATATTAGAGAAGAATCAACTCCCTCCCTATTCATCCTGAAACAGATCAAATGATCATTGGGATCAATAGATTCGAAAATCAATACAGCAAAGGCGTGGCAGCGAAGCGAGGCACTCACCGAGATATTGGGCCAGACGATGCTAGCCTTGATATGCATGTCGTCATCCTCCTCCCGGCGTGTGTTCAGCCATTCACCATTGTCCCAGAATCCTCGTGCAGATCATTAGATGTAGATCATTGGTGCAGCGGCCATGGTGTCATCCGTGCACCCAGAACCCTGTCTCGACCACCAGTTGCCGCCTTGTCCTCTTCTCCTCCTCTATGGCAATCCCCACCTCCTCTTCACCATCTATATGGTACTGATCTGCTCCACCCGATTCAGGAGAAGAAAAGAAAAGGAATTGGTGCATGGCGCTGGCCTCCTATCTACCCTTACCTCATCATGGATGTATGGGTTTGAGATAGAGAGCAGAGAAAGAGGAAGTCATGGGCAACACTTCAGAGAGGGCAACATGAGAGTTGTAGACGGTGGCGAGAGAAGGAACTGAAGCACACACGCAAGGAACGGGTGGGAGAGCGATGGCTTCAGAAGACGATTGCTCCTGGTCGTGCTCTTCGTCCGCCATCGATTGGAGAAGAGATCGGTATTTTTTTTTGGAGTGAGGGATCGGGAATTCGTGACTGCTATGCGTGAGAGCATTGGGTCCCACACGTCGACACCGTTACTCATGTTTTGTGTTTCACGGGGCAGAGGCAAGATTTGATGTGGAAGAGACGATGGTACTGAAATTAATAGTAGTAGAGATTATAGATAGATTGCAAAATCTGTTATAAAAGCTGAAATTTTATAGAATTGACAAATGTTTGAAGTGAAAGAGTGGAGACGAAAAGATGCTTTTGCCTTTTAGGCTTCTAACAACTAATATAGCTTGCACTAACGCTTATTTTTTTAATGTAAGAGATTGATAATGAGTGGTACAAAAAGTTGCGTCAAAATAAACGTGTCATTTTGATAAATTTGATCATGGACATCCACAAAGGCCGTGTCCTGTGTTAAAGAGTGGTAAATGTAAAAATGTGTTGTATCAGACTAGTTCGTTGTAAAATAAATAATTTTACCAAATTTTTTTTTATCCCACGGCAAATTTCATTGCTAAGTTCCACCATGATTCATGCTTTGTCAATGAAATGGGATGATCTGGAACTGGTTCGCTCAAAATTTAACTTCCTTCAGAATAACCCATGTAGTTCATATTTGAAGATAAAAAAAAAAACATGTTGATCATAAGAACTGGATTTCGGAGAAAAAATATGCTATGTTTTAGTGTAGGAACCTTTCGCTACAAGCAAATCCCAGGGACTCGAACTCCAAAAGTCCAGTGATTCTAAAAACCAGCCCAGTCCTTGATCGATTTAACACTACTAAGCCGTACTCCCTCCGTTCTAAAATTATTGTCGCCATTGACTTTTTTTTGTTATCTTTGATCATTCATCTTATTTAAAATATTTGTTTGAATATGAAAAGTTATAAGTTATATTTAAATTTTATCTAGTGATAAAACATATCACTAAAAAATATATGATATTTTTTAAAAAAATTTGAATAAAATGAATGGTCAAAGTTAATAAAAAAATCAATGACGACAACAATTTTAGAACGGAGGGAGTATCATTTATGACCCATATAAGGTAAGCTGGTCTCGCTGCGCGTCTTTTTTCTTAACGGCATCCACCTATAGATGTCCAAACGGACCGCCTGGCACGGTCCGACCCAAGCATGGAAAAGTCTAGCACGGCATGCTATTCATGCCGGCCTGACCTAAGCACGCCAAAGTGCTGACGGGTCGTGCCCGCCCAATAGCCCAGTAATGGGAATGGTCCAGTTGGCCCAATTAACCAATTCTAGTGTGAAATGGAGCAAAATAAGGGAATGTAGGGAAGGAGAATTGAATCCAGGACCTTAAAAAAGTGAGAGAAGAGCCTTACCATCGAACTACACACCCATATATGTATAGATATTAAATAAAAATTTATTTATTATTCTTTTCGTGTCGTGTGATGCCGCCCATTGGGCCGCAGCTTCGGCCCAGGCACAACACGCACGTATAGGCCGGGCCAGCACGATATGGAATTGGACCGAGCCGTGCTGTTCTTGAACCAGGCTAAAAAAAAATGGTTCTTTGTGCCTGCCCGCTTGGCCCGGCCGTTTGGACATCTATACATCCACCAGCAGCGGCTGAGCCATACCATACAGGCCCACGCCCATCATGCATGCGCGAATCTGGTGTCCATCTTTCGGAAATTCCATGCCGACTTTGTACACGAGCTCGGCAAGAGAGAGGCACGGCCTCCCAGCCGGCGAGTGGCAGCTCACCTTGGACACCAACAGGCGACGTGACGGTCGGGTCCACCAATTGTGCGTTTTCTTGGACTTGGACAAGCAACAAACGGCCGTTGGGACGTCGCGCTTAGCTGACATGTGACGGGCGATTTCAATAGAGAACTGACACCGTCACTTTCAATTTCACAGTTACACAAGTCCGCCTCAAAATAGCAAGTTGGCAACGACAGGCAAGGTCGCCTGTGCGCAAATCTGGAAGTATCTCAACGAATAGTACAAGAATTATCTGATAAAACAATCACATGTTTCTCATTCTTTTACACGAGAAGAATAGACGTAATCGAGCAATAGTGGCATCGCATCACCATTGCGCCTACATTATTGATTGCATCAGTGGCATTCTTTTACACGAGAAGAATAGACGTAATAGAACAGACAGGCCACGGCTCTACATTATTGATTGCGATGTAACGGAGGGCGCTGAGGCAGGAGTTTTTCCGTTCTACGCTACTACACTGCTCCGGGCTTGCGGCAGGTGATGATGGTGAACTTGATCAGTCCTTTCTTGTAGCCCTCGATCATCAGTGGCATCACCATTGCGCCTCTTATCGTCTTCCATCCTTCACAGGGACAAAGGAAATAATGAAATGAGCTCTCCTGATCGGATCAGTTTGCCGTAGCCCATGGACGCAAGCAGAGAAGGAAGAAGATGAACAGAGCATACCGGCTTTTAGCAGAGACGTGAGGCCTTTCCATGTCAATGCCGATTTTATGACAGCCGGCCAAAACGGAGCCACGTTCTCCGACCAATCCGCTGTCTTGATATCCTGACACCAAACGCACCGGCAGAAGAATCATTTGTGAGATCATGCAAATCGGCGTGTGGTCCGCCAATAGACAATTTTGCAGGCATGGGGCACACAACAATACTGTCACTCAAATTCATTCTGGGTTCAGAATACTACTAGAAGATATATTTACCTCGAGGGACAATGATTTCGCAATTTTCACATAGTCTGAAGGCGAACACCAGTCAGGCAGGTAGTATGCATCGCATATCCTCTTCAAGAGATTCAGTTCATCGGGTTTCAGCGAGGTTTCAGACTCCTCGAGGTTCCTATGACACCATGTCACAATGATAATTGTTCCTCCAGGAGCTGCGACGCGTGCGAGCTCGCTAACAAACTAGTAATACAAAGATTCAGTAAATAGTTCAAGCAACACAGAGCTTCACTAGTAACAGTATATACAGTGAAAAGAAGGCAAAGAATCCAAAGTAACTAAATGTTCTGATGATTTGGAATTTGACTGAACTTCTTGTTCTTGTTGAACTATACCAAATTAATCTTAAGGGTGCGTGAAAATTATCATTTAAAGAAATCAGGAATGCAATTCTCTCGTATTCTATTTTTTTTTCCTTTTCAACTTTAAAGAACTTATATAGTTGTTTCAACAGAAACATGGCGGCCCATGCCATCACACAACATGTTAGACAATCTCGAAAAGTTGCGTATTGTAGTATGCCATACTGCTTTAAATCTCACCTTTCTTTTGTCCGGCATGTGCTCTCCGCTCTCCATGGACCAGACAAGATCAAACTGCCCATCCGGAAACGGTTGCTCCAACGCATCAGCAACTTGCAGCGAAACCTGCTCCACACCGGGGCGAAAGCCGACGTTACTTATCGCTTGATAATATCAAATTCTCACCGTTAGAATTATTTGAATATAGTTCATTCGATAACATGGACATTAGCGACCACCTTGTCTGATAACCCTTCCGCTGCAGCGAGAGCATTTCCTCTTTCAGCTTGAACCCGACTCAAGGTGATGCCACGGCTTTGCGCTCCGTATTTCTTCGCCAAGTACCTTGAGCTGCCGCCAATACCACACCCAACATCAACTATGGTTTTGGGTTTCTTCGCGGGGTCATCTGCAGGCAGAAGTTAAAAAACTGTAAGTGCAAATTACTAAAAATGTGTAGCAGCAGCAGCACACAAGAAGCAAGCACTCCTTCATTTCCAGTGTTAGGAAAACAGTGACGTTGTCTAATGTCAATAGCAATAGCAAAGACAGGGAAATGAGAAGAAGAAAAAAACAGTAGCTGCCTTGCGAGTGCGACTGGTAGGTAGAGCACCTGTGCAATTTTCTCAGGAACAGATCGATCCTGTGTATACAGTACGGTAGTACGCAAATTGCTGTATTTGGTAAAATGCCTACACTTTGAATAGCGATATAACAAGGCAAACAAACAGATGCCTTGCGACTGCGACTGGTAGTCTTATGCAGTTTTCAAGGGAGCCGGATCCACTGATGTCCGTGAGTGGGAAGTTCATTGTTGTGTGTGGGCCGTGAGAGGCTGCTGCCCTGTTAGGCAGCGAGGGGGACGTACTTGAGCGAATCCCGGATCCACTGACGTCCGTGGAGGCCAATCAATCAATCGTGCTTGTACAGTAGAACGAATAATAGACAGATTGTTGTATCGTAAAATGCATGCAGGATTGGCAGCATGATCAGCCATGAATCGAACCACTGAAGCCTGCAGATTTGGAAAACGCGTACAGATCGACCGGCGGTATTGCTAAACAGGTTTTGACACGGAAAAATAGCGTAGCCACAACACGCGCAACGGCGATGATATCAGTAGAAACCAGACACGACGGCAGTTTCACTCTGGTAGTTCTCACCGAGGGTCGGTAAGATTTTCTATGTTCAGGAGGGGCTCACCGTGCCCACTAGCCAGCCAGCCATTGGGCCGCTCACTCGCTACCGACCAAACGAGCAAGACTGCAGGCCTCGTGCCAATATTTTTTTTATTGCGACAAAGAAAAAGCGCGGCCGTATGCTGCACAGCCATTGGGCAGGCTACTCATATTTTGTTTTTTTTTTATAATTGATAGCAGATAAACCCGCTCCGCTCCACACAACACAAGCGCATGTAGGGAGGGGACTCGGGACGCACCTGATACGGCGGCGAATGCGAGGGCCTCCTCGATCATTCGGATCTGGGCGCGGCGGTGGTCGGCCATGGACGCGGCCTCGCCGGAGTCGTAGAAGCCGTGGTGCATGTGGTCGCCCCAGATGCTCTCCCACACCCCCGACGACTCGTCGTACAGCCCAGCGATGCCCTCCTTCAGCCCCGCCGGCGCCGGCGCCGTCGTCGACGAGGCCATCACGACTCCGCAGCGGCGGCGGCGGGTGCGGCGAAGGTGGAGAGGAGAGGGCGGCGAGGCGCGGCTCGTGGAGGGGAGGAGGGCCGAGCGGGAGTGGAGCAGCGCCGGCTGGGACATCGTTGCCCCTCGTGCCTCCACGATATATAAACAAAACAAGGCGAGAGCAGGTGGGTCGATCTGATTCTGATGCACACGCAAGTGGGGACGGCGCCTGCGTGCGGGGATGGGGGAGACGCCTCGGCCTACAATAACTATTGACAACACAAGTTGTAGTACTGCGCTTGTACCAGGTTACAGTACCACTGATGGGGAGGGGAGGTCGAGCGAGAGCGAAAGGTGGGGTGGACGAGAGAACGCGACCATCTTTGCGCCAAAAAAAAAAAAGAATTTTTTTTTCTAATCTGAGAGGATGAGTCTTGGGCGAAAATCGTGAGCAGATTGGCTCCTCGGTAAAACTTGAGCATGGCAGCGGCAGCGCTTAAACAGACACGTGAGCAGATTGGGCTTCGTCGCGCTTCTTGGTTCGGCCATGCATCACCTTCCGTGGCTTCGCCTAACGGCGTGGATTGTTGAAGGCTGCTAGTACGACCCATCAAAAAAGAAAAACACTAGTACCTCATAGCGTTAATAAAACGGTAAAATTGTATTTTTATCCTCACTTTTTATTCTACTTATGCTTTTACTCTCATTTGAATGGAAAGTGAGGATAAGAACACAATTACCCCTAATAAAACCATGGTTAACCGGTCGGCTGGTTAACTTTGATTTTGATTTAAATTTTTTCAGATTTAAAAAATTATATCTAGCAAAACCGGTAAAACCATCAGTTAACCGTCAAAACAAACCGGGCAACCATCAATCAATGGGTAAATTTAAATTCTAAAAATTATATTTGAAAATATGATAGCAAAATCAATAAAATCTGTCGATTAATCGCCAAAACCGGTTACCGACCATCTCCTCCTAAAATCAAATTTGGCCCAGTTAATTCACCAGTTTACCAGTTAACCATGAACCGATTCCAACTGGTTCTATCGGTCGTATATGTAATCCTCAATACTCCCTCCATTTTATAATCTCAATCGAATTTGATCTGTGCACGGTGATCAAAGAAGAGAGACTCTGCAATTATTCCTCCTCAATTCTCTTTAGTGATGAGTTGTGATAGTTAGGCTAGTTCTAATGGAGTGTTTTATTTTGTTGTTTCATGCCATGTTATCGTAAATATTTTGAAATCATAAATAAAACCATCTTTATAATGCATAGTTTTATTTGATATTTTAATATATGTAATTCTATATTGTATCATTGGTTGTGCATAGTATGAAATTAAACTTCTCTCCTTCCATGTTAGTTCATGATGTTTCATATTTAAAAATCGTGTATATCTAATTTTATCTAGATGAAATTATTTTCTTCCATCTCTTCATAGTGTGGGATATATATACTAGGCATACCTTACCGTTTCGATATATTATCGAGTGGATCGGGGTCCAATAAAGATAAAACCGATAAAGATAACTATTCAGATCATTATTTGGAGTAGGCGACAAGTGAGTATTAGAGATAGAATCCCCACTCGGATATCATGTAACCCTACCCTCCAAATATATAATATGGGCAGGGGGGCTCTCTTATAGATAATCTCTTCAGACCCTCGCCCCTCAACATTTAGGGTTTACACAAGATCAATATAATACACCACAGAACACAAGACGTAGGATTGTTATCCTGCGGAAGACTCGAACCTATCTAAATCTTGCGTCTTGTGTTAACGTCGACTCTCGATCCCGCGCATGGCTACATTGATAAATAAAAATCATGAATAAACTATCCTAGATCTACTATTCGGTAATACTATCGACATGTAGCTTTTTTGTCATCAAATTTACAAAGATACCATACAATTTAATAATAACTGAAAGAACCGAGTGACCGAGAGGAGGTGGGACGGTTGAATCAAGAACTCGCACTATATACCAAATTTACCAATTTATAAAACTAACCACTCAAAACAACTCCTACATAATTCTAGTGGATATCACACTAGCAAGATAATCAACCTATAAAAGGAACAACTATCTAAGCATACTAGTGAATCACACAAATCCAAAACAACTCCTATTCAAGCTAGTAACCAAATATACGCGGAAGCATATAACAAGGTAGCAAGGAGTCCTACTCTTGCAAAGCGACTAGAACAACAAGCACATGGAAAGCACACAAGCATGAGTAGCATAATACATACTAGGGTGAATAAGCAAGCCAATTTAACTTCTATACATGCTAGCGATCAAGTATGAAAGCTAAGCACTACTAGCAAGTAAAGAAGACTATTCATGCAAGACTACAAGGTAATCAACTCGAACAAGATAAGCATACAAGCATGAATAGCACGGTATGTAAGTGCAGAAAGTAATGCATCAAAGTAAGGAGTAGAGTAAGAGATGGCTCATAATTTTTTTCCGAGGTCTCGGAAGGATGGCACCTTCCCCTACTCCTTGTTGGACCATTCCCGCTGGAGTCTCGGTCCCTCCCGCCACCGATGTGGAGTTCTCGCCCACGAGCCCGTAATCACTCCTGGAGTGAAGACACGGTGCACGTCACCGCTGCCATCTAGGCACAAGCTCGCCTCCCTCGAGAACTTGCCGGACTCTCCGAGCCGACACGGGCGCTCAATATTGATGCCCCTTTCATTGGCGGCTCAAACCGGGTACAAACGTGTGATGGTCTTTATAACCGATCACGATAGCTCGATCACCGACACCTAACTGGTCTAGGTCTCACCATAGACCAAGAGTAACAACCTAGATTACACTCTCAAGGACACTCTAGCCTTAGATGTGCATTAATGCTTATTTTACTCTCACTAGCACTCTCAAGATATGCAATATCTCCTCCTAGTGCTCTCCTCTTTTTCCTTTGGCTCTCACCAAATGCTCCAAGCAATTCCACTGGTCAAGAGTAGTCTCTAAGATCCCATCAATGAAGTTATATAGGTTTCCAACCTACAACTAGTTGTTACCCCACGAAATCAGCTTTCTGGGCATACTGATCAGACAGTCCGGTCACTGCCAGACCGGACCGTCCGATCACTACAGAACTGAGCACCAACGGCTCTGCCCCTCTGCTGATTCCTGCTGACCGAACCGTCCGGTCACTACAACTCCCAGCACAGACAGATTCCTTGCTACTCGTTGTAAGTCCCACACAAAATATCTTAGTGACCGTACAGTCCGGTCACCACTGACCCCTCTGTCTGGTCAATTCGTCCAGAAGCCGAAACTCCTCGTCCTCTCTTGACTTCATTTCCCGACTTCTCCGAATAACTCTTCTCCACTGTTATCTAGTGCTTGTGATTTCACTGAGCATCCATGCATATCACCGACTAGACATGACCTGAGAGAAATGGCATAGACCCACTTGATAGTCCGGTTTTTCCTATAAACTCAAAGCCCTAACAACTAGTCAAGTATTCTCAACACTTGCTACATAGCTTGTTCTTAGTTTTAATTCATCTTCATTAACCCTTGGACACCATCAAGCTCACAAGCCACCATGCTTGTGGTCATTGGCATCAATCGTCAATGCCGCCGTCTATAATCATCATAAGATAGAAAAAGTTTATTATACGAACAATACTCGTGTAGACATTAATCACATTCATATTTGTCATTCATCACTAAAATATCATATCTTAGAGTAACCTTAATGATCATGATCCTTAAAATAAGGAAACCTCCATTCAGAATTGTCTTAATTGCCTGGCAATACTGGGCGTGCAGAAAGGTCTCTCGAACCCATACGTGCATGCAGATAGTCTCTGACTCGCAACAAGAGAAAACATGGATGACAAGGCATTCAATGACCAGATGAGTTAAACCAGTTACGCGTGAACTCTAGACACTCAACTTTTTGACGAGGGAGATTTTCGTTCTTTTAGCTTTTGCTTAGACGACTTTGAGATAGAGGAAGTACTTGGTAGCAACATGTCGGAGGCCCGCAAGACCACGACGCCGGATCGTCTATGGGCTTCAACAATGGTTACTGTTTAATAGCGTTTGTCAGACAACACGTTGGATTCTTGCTCATGTGAAGGCGAAAACATGTGAACAGAGAAAACGATAGCGCTGCTGCAAGATAATGTATTTGTTACCTTGTCTTTAGCTCATGAGTTAGCAAATTATAGGTGAGCACCTTTGTGGACGCTCTTACAGTACTTGTCAGCAAGCAGGTTCCAAAGTCAAACCAGCTATCGCTTATCGCTTAAGTGAAGGTAACGTACTACTACTAATTTCTTTACGATCATATTTATTAGGTAAGTCACAGTGGCAATAGACCCATAACGCTTTATCCTGTTCTTCTTTGTCAGGATGTCTGAAGCTTGCATTAGGGGCAGCCGCCAGAAAAAAAAAATTGAGTGTGCAGGCTGGTAACCGTCAGGCTGAGGGAGGGGGAGGAGTCTCGCCGGTGTGTGGTATGGCGGGCGCCGTCGCTCGCCATACTGGTAGCTTCGTCACCGAGTCCGGAGACAAACGACCACGAGCTACGTGTCGAGCTTTTCTCCCTCCCTCATCCAGTCCCAACCTTACTCGAGAAGACTTCTTGTAGTGTTGTCTAAACGGGTCATGCCAAGCGAGCCGGTCCGAAGAAAGAATTTTTTTGCCCGGCCCATGCACGACGTAACCTGAGGCTACGGGCCGAAGCCGAAACACGATCCAGAACTCCAGATCAAGGCCAATCCTACGAGCGGACCAGTGGCCCAGGTCGAACCGCCGCCCAGCACCAAGGGAAGCAAGCACAATCGAACCCTAACGAGCGGGACGAGGATGAGGATTGGAGTGGAGAGCGCCGCTACCGCCGCTCACCCGCGCGGCCGCTGAAGCTTCTCTCACATGCCCCCGCCTCCATTGTCTCGGTGGCGCTCATTCGAGCCGTAGCGATTGCTTCTCGTCCGCGTCGCTGCCCTCAGAGTTTCTAGCGCACGCCAAGCTCCTCGTCCGTGCCGTTGGAGGTCCTTGCATGCACGGGTTGTCGCTGCCGCCGCGCGAAGACCGTCTCTGAGCGACGCGCCGCCATCGAGCGGAGACCGTCTTGGAGCAACGCGGCACCGCTGCATGGAGGCTACTTCGAATGATTTGCGGACGCTGGCAGCTAAGCTTCGAGCCGTTGTGCCTGACACGCCTATCGAGCCTGCCTAGCACAACTAATCGAATTCATGATGTGCCATTGGCTGATACTCAGGCACGACATGAACTGAAATAAATTATGAGTCATGCCGATCCAAAATTACACGGGACATGTTTTTTCATTTTTAGGTCATGCCGTGCCGTGCCGAACGGTCTGTTTGAACATCACTAGTCTTCATGACGTGGGCTTCTTGCAGCCGAAGGAAAACCTGGGCCTCTTTTGCGTTGCGTATGTGTTTTCTATGGGCCTAAGGACAGAACGAGAGGACTTTATGGGCCTATCCAAACATGCATATTGTCTACTCTTAACCATCACGGGCCAGTACAGCCCGTAATGCTTCGTACGCACAAAATGCCATGGTCCTGCATCCTCGCAAGTCTCAACTGCGGCTGGTGAAGCAACTGTTGAAAAGCTGAAAACAGAAGCGCACAGACGCAGCTGCGAAAGACGTACAGTACTCCGTATGCCGTAACTCCTAGCTCCAACACGTACCACAGCACTGTGCACGCTGCACGCTACCGCATCTCACTTACGCGTGCGTCCTGGGCTCCTGGCCCACGAACTGTGACGTCTTTACGCTGCCACAGATACATGTGTACCAGTACATCTGTTTGGCCATGGCTTGTGGGTTGTGGCACGGTCACATTGGCGTCGAGATACATGTGCCACCGTGCACATGAGATGCGTTATGATGCCAAGGGAAGCGGGAAGGCAGATCCGGCCGTGCGACTGTCTCAACGCGTGCGGCCAAACCTGTCGGCGCATCGGCAACAGGAGAGCCAGATCTCGACGGCATATCCAGCGAGCTGGCTGGGGACACGCCTATTCGACGAGATGCCATGCACGAAACGACGATCCCATTTTTCGCAAGCTGCAGGTGGCCTACAGAGATCGACGAGCCCCCCTGACCTGCCACCTACCGAGCGGCAACAGCAACGCCAACCAACATGACACATGGTCTCACGTTCGATCGGTTCGCTCTTCTGCGATCCACATGTATCGCCGCCCGGGAGCTTGCCGAGGCATGTGATGAGTGGCCCCCAATGCACATCGAGATCATTGGCCAGCAGCGGCTTTGAGCCATGTTGAAGGAAGGGAGGGAGTGATGGAAAGGACTGGCCACCATTTGTGTCTAACCTGTATCGTCCATCACATCGTCTTGTCCCACACTTCTGCTTTTGAGACGGAGTGATTTGGGATTTTGTAATAATTGTTCTTTACATGACTGACTATGATTGGTTTAGTAGTTGAGCTCACATTGCGTCACCCAGCTAGCTAATGTCACTGTCGATCCACGATCCATAGAGCTCACATTGTACAGATATCTCTGGATTTCGTTGTTGTTGGGTACAGTAAAATTAATCATTATCCTGTATAAGTTGTTAGAGTGTGCAGAAGGTATGAGGCCGAGCAAGCGTGTAAACCTTCTCCCTATAGTTTGCCTCCAGCGAGATCCAATAATAGACACAGATAGTCTTCACCAATATGGTTTTGGAGTATCAAGCTGTAAAAGCATTGTAACACCGTTGCTTCATGAAACGTCTAACAAGGGCACCAATATGATCATTTTCCAAGTTGTTCATGCTGGTGTGGTGCCCGGACCTAATGAACAGGCGTAGGGTAGGCATCGGGTTGATAGGTCATTGTCCTGTCAGATGGGCAGGCGGTCCTACCAGTTGCATAGCCAGAGAGCTAGCTGGATGTCAAATGCATCAAAACCCCTTAACTTTTCTTCCGGCAATGCAATGTCATTGGTCGTCATTAGTAGCACTATAGCACCACATTGGATATTCGATTTGGTGTCAACTCAACTCGCAAATCAATCCGCAAAAAGTGTTGGTGTATGTGTAACTATGCGGCTCAGCTTAAGTTGTGTACTTTTTTTTTTATAGTTGATACTCCAAAAAACTCTGTGGTATAATACAGAAAAGTAAGAACGAATCTAATTACCATAGCGGCAATGTTTTTTTTTTCGGGTGGTTGGGACCTGTTGTGATTTCTGAAGCAGTAAAATCTGGATCGATCTTAGCGGGCGTCTCGACACACCAATTAAAAGTGAGAACAGAATAGCCATGTTATACCTGTAGCGGAAGCATTGTAGCGATGGATGTCCACATGCACGTCTTCCATGCAACCAGAAATCAATTACTCCTTGGCATATAGTTACCGGGTACCGATTTCCTCCCCTTTCTACGTTGATTAGTGGTTCCCTGTCTGCTCTCCCTGGTAAGCAGGAGCGCTGCAACAGAACTCTAGGGTAACATATCGCGCCAATCCTGCCTACTGCGTCAACACTGAGTCACTGACCCTGCGTCCCTGCCTGAGCAAAGTAACGGAGACAAAAACTCATGTCTTTGGTGACTTTGCCAAACCAACTCCTGTAGTCAAAGTAACTCTACAGTACTTTCAAGGGTTATACCACCAATAATGCGCGAGCAACAAAAGTACTAGCGTAGATGGACTCCCACAGGTAGGGCCACATGTCAGCGGAACAGTAGTGCGCATTGCCTTGCCTCCCCCGTGCCGTCACGTGGATGCGCTGTCCGGGAAAGCCACGGCCGAGTAGGCCACTGGGCGGACCGACCTGGGCCTGCAGTGGCTTGTGCGTCTTGTCACATGGGCCCTGGAGCCCGGTCCAGAGCGCACCGGCCTACTCGTCCTTGTGACACGTAGCAGCCCCTGGTTGGAGTGCTTAGAGATCTCACCGTGTTCATGCCGTTTTTGACGTTAGTGAGGCTGTACAGTCTTAATGCACAGGCGAAAGAGGGCGATTGATGCGGGTTGAGCAGATTGGGCGGCTCCAGATGCTCTGGTTAGATGCTCAAGAGTCAGTTGGGTGAAGAATATCAGTTTCTTGGCTGCCAGTAAAAGTTGATGTCTGGTGATTCCTCATCTATTCAAGATGCGTTCGTTGATCCGTTCCATGTTCACGCTGACATGGCCTGATGGTTTTTGAACCATGAATCACAAAATGGCCAATCAGCCATTCGAAAAAAAAAAAACATTTTGGCCAATGAACTCGTCGCAACCGAACAATGGGTGCTTCCTGCAGGGACACAAGCCGCTGCATGATGAAGAGCAGACGCCGATCGCACCCACCCATGGACGGAAGAGTGCAAGACACTGCTGCGCTGGCTTGCTGTAGTCCTCAGCACAAGCCAAAAAAAAATTGCCCGTAGCGAGCACGCGCCATAGCTCGTCGTTGCCCCGTTGTCCTTTGCCTGTTTCGACTCCCTGCACGTGAGCGCTGGATGGATCAGGGTCAGCAGCTTGTCCTGGATGGGTGCTTCCTCGGAACACGTCCTGGCGACGACAGACTTTTTATTGTCGTGGATCGCAGCATGCACCCACCACGGGCAAAGATTTCCTTGTTACACGCGCGACGACACGAGTGGCAGTGGTACCACCGCAAGCTCTCGCCGGCCCGGTCGCTCGCTCGTGTGCCTGCTGCACCGGCTGCCGTTCCGCGGCGTGGACCATGCTTTGCTTGACAGGTTGCCGACGCACGGACCGAGAGACCTGCCTGCACCGTCGTCGTCTTCCGCTCCGCCTGCTCGTCGTGATGGTGGTGGTGGTGAGAGCGCACGCAGGATGACTTGGCGCGGCCGGCCAGCTAGCTAGTCCTATCGGAGAGACGAATAGCGCTGCACACAAGGAAAGCTGTAGCTGTATGTTGCTATCAATCACTTCTCCCCGCCGATGACCACCATTGTCACTTCACTTTTGCCGCTGTAATGTAAGTTTACTTTTTTCTAGCCCTGACATGCCACTTTCCTTGACCACGCTTTTTCTGCGAGTCTAAGTGGGGCACCAGTTGAGGTGAGTGTTCGTTACTATCACGAGAAAACTCGAGTCGCTCATGTCGTATACGCAGTTCGATTTAAGTACACGTCTGCGCCGTATAACACATGCATGTAGCCTGACTTTTTCGGTGCGACGTTGTGGTACAGCATCCCATAAACAGACATGTCAACACCACGTATAGCTGTGCAGACGTACTAGGGCAACACCACACTGACATACCTACTCCTACGACTACTCTGCCCGTATCTCTCGTGTCGCCTCGCCTGCCGCGTGACCAGTGTCAAGCACCATCTCTGCGCTCCAAGGGTCTGCGAGCAAACAGTGGACGGACGAGAACTAGCCACTGCCTACTGGAAGCGCGGCGCAGGCAACTCGCTGCCCCCTTTTGCTGTAGCTGATGCTAATCTTGTCCATCGTCGTAGCTACAGTAATTGGTTCATGCGCCACATGCGTAGCTCTTGCACCACGCAGTGCAACATATTCCGAAAAGTGTCGAGACAGTTTATACAGCACATATCTAGAGCCATAATAATGCAAACTAGTATTAGTACTGTAGTTGATGGGGAACAACTATAGTGATCCTGCGTATAAGCTTCGACTTGAAGCAACGCATCCTGTCGGAGCCGTCCAAGCACGACGCCAGCTAGCCATAAGCAACGCTTTATCCCCTTGGAACATTAGCGGACGGATAGACAGATCACGGGTCACAGCTGTAGGCATGGCACCCAGATCCTCCTCCTCCCCGGAAGAGTAGGCGGCAGCGTCAGGTGCGTGATGTGACAATGGCATCCACCTCCATCCATCCAACTGCAAACATGGAGTAAACCGGGCCTAGAAGCTATCCATAGGTGGAGTAGTAGCTGGAGCTAATATAGGGAAGCATGCCCCCTCCCGCCCCGTCACGTGCTCCAGCTGTCCTGCAAAGCCCAACCGCGCCAACGGAAAGGAAGCAACACAGTGCCCAGTTGCAGCAGTAGGACGCGGCCAGAAACGGAGCCCGTTGGAGCTGCGGCGGCATGCATGCCGGGATGCCGCAGCAGGTGTGTCATGGCGACCGAGGCGGGGGCGCGCCGGGAGGGATGCCGGCCCCCTACGCCATTTACTACTAGTACTCGCGATCCTGTGGATGGTCCAGCCGAATCGCCACTGCACTGTTCACTCCGCGAGATTCTCACGCGCCAGAATTGATGGTGCCTGGCTATCCTATTGAATCGACGACGATATCACTTTGCCTTCCCGGCGCAGGTTGCCCGAACGCTTGCTTACGGGGGACGCTTTTCTTCGCCAGTTTCTTTCCTTCCTCCAGACAGTGATGCTGTAGCCGTGTGGGTCGTGGCCGTTTGCACGGAAGATATCTGGGGTGACGGCGTGACGCCGGCCGTCCTGCTGCGCTGGTGCCACCTGCCATGCATGCGCGGAACACGGTCCATGCAAGATTGCAGCCCCTCCTTTCTCCTCTTCTTTTATTACTACTAGCCGCACCTGGCGGCCGGTAAAAGCTGAGAATTGGACACGATCGATCGAGGTACTTTGAGGATTTCTTTTATTACTACCGTATCTCGTTCCACTGTTTGGCGACGCTGACGTCCGGCCTGTGTCGTCTCTTGCCAGAGAGTAGTAGGCGGCACCGCGCAGCATGGGCGAAAAAGGAAAAGAAATCCACGCTTCGTGTTCCGGGACGGTATGCTTCCGAGAGAGATGGTTGATATAGTACAGTGGAGCGAGATAAAACAATGCCGCGCCACGCCAGGAGCAGCAGTATACGACAAGTTAACGCCGCGCCACGGCACCGTCGTCGCTGACCGGTACGGCGGACGCGACGCGACGCGGTCATGGTCGTCGTCGGCACGGCAGCAAACTTGCCAGCTTCGAGATGGACTCCACCAAGACTGATGGGTGACGCCGCAGCGCGCAGGCTCTCGCGCGCCGCGGCCGGCCAGTCCACCGTGACGTCGTGGTCACCTTGGCTTCTGGCGTTTGGAAACAGCGAATCCGGCCAGTAAAGAATTGCTCTAGTGCAGTACTCCAGCGTTTCTTTTTTTTTCTTTCAATTGTTTTTAAATCTTAGGCATGTCATCACACGCGACTTGTGCCGTAAGGTTGATGCGTCATTTGTCAATCACGTAAGGCAGATGCAGTAGAAAGTCATCAGAAAGATAAAAGAAAAATGCCAGTAGAGAGTAGACAGTAGAAAAGCAGATGCTCCACACTTTGACCGAGTGTTGACCATGGACGGCCCACTTTTGTGCAAGCATTAACTGTCCATATAGACGCTTGAGAGCAGGGAAGCACTTGTCGCGTCATTTCGCGCATTGATGAGCCGGACTCAACAGTTCCGGTGGATCTTCTGGCTGCATCATGCGTAGACCCATGCAGCGCAGATCCCTGCTGAGCACCGGCGACCGTGATACAAAAGGCATTTGAATGCTCCATGAAATACGGATTCATTTCGCGAATTTGATGTTTTTTCTTGGACAATATCAATGTACTTCGGAAATGGAATAATCTAAATTTGCCAATGTATAGCTACCTTTTCAGTTACGAATTCATATATGTAACATATTGCTAGTAGAAATTATATGTATGGCATTGTATCCAACATATTATTTTGAACTACTAAGTCCATACTATCAGAAGTGAGTTATAGTGATCAAGTTGGAAGTTAGGATTACATGACGGCTAGTACGAAAACATGACATCTTGAACCTAGTAGTACCTTTTTTTTTTCACATGCTGTGATTCTTTTAGAAAAATAAATGTTCCACCTTGTATGCTCCTACTAATTGATTTCAAACGTTTATTTAATTGGTTCAGTTCAGTGGCGTGATCACTATAAAGCTATTAGTAGTACATCATATGTACCACCTTGCTAATTTCGTTCAAGATTTTTTCGTATGTTTATTCGGTTAGTTTTAAGCGATATTCGACAAGGAAAGATGCTAATCTCTTCGAGTGAAATTCCCTCGTAACATTTGTTGTAGTACTGACGACATGAACTTCACCAGTAAATTGAATTCACGACATATATTCATAGTAATGCGAATCATTTGTTTCACCCGGCACGAATTCGATATGTGCAGATTGAGACTGACCTTCAAAATTCGAACAGCTCAGCGATCTAAAAAAATGCCAAGAAAATGAAACTCGCCCTTTCACAGGCTGATGGAATACGTGACGGATGAGATGCAACAAGTAAAAAAAATGGCAGGAGGAAAGGGAGCAACGGCAACGGCGCCCCCCGCAACCTCCAGTGGCCTTTAAAGGCCGCCTCGGTAACCGCAACGCAGACAGGGGCCAAATCCACAGTCATCTCTCTCTTCCCACACCCTACTTGTCACCACTATCGCTACAGTGCCGCATCCATATCCACTCCGTCCGCACAAAAATAAGCCCCGAAACAAACAAAGCAGCATAGGAAGCACAAGAAAACTGCAGGACGAGGGAGGGAGGAGAGGGGAGTGGAGGAGAGGGGAGGGTGCAGGAGGGAGGGAGGGAGAAGAAAACTGCAGTACCACGGACGCACTACGCTAGAGAGAGAGAGAGAGTGATGAGATGCGGCGTCGTTTGTCTCGTAGCCGGGCCGACGCGCGCAGCGGTCTCCTCGTGTCGGGCTCGTCCACGTCGCACCGCACCTGATCCGGCTCGCCTCCTCAACGCACGCAGGCATAAACCCGAACCACCCCGGCGCAAGGCGAGTCGGACAGCGACGCAGCGGGAGACACAAAGCGGGCAATAAAGGCAGCGCGCGCGAGTGAGCGAGCGGGCGAAGCAAAGCACCTCACGAGCCAGCCAAGTAGCCAACCAAGGGCAACAACAACAAGGCAAGCCAGACCGCGAGAGGGGGGAGCTCATTAAAGAGGGCGCGGGGAGCAAGCAGCGCGCGAGAGAGACAAGGGGAGATGGCGATGCCGTATGCCTCTCTTTCCCCGGCAGGAGGAGGAGGCGGAGGAGGAGCCGACCACCACCGCTCCTCCACCGCCACCGCCTCACTCCTCCCCTGCTGCCGCTCATCCCCGCTCTCCTCCGCGTAAGCATATTGCTCCCCCTCTTCTTCTTCTTCGGTCTTCCTCGTCGTTTCTTCGTTCATTCATTCTCGGTTCTGATACGGTGCGTGCTGGTGTTGCAGGGGCAATGGAGGGGAGGAGGCGCAGATGAGGTGGGCGAGGCCGCTGTCGTTCACGCCGGCGCAGTTCGAGGAGCTGGAGCAGCAGGCGCTCATATACAAGTACCTGGTCGCCGGCGTGCCCGTGCCGCCGGATCTCGTCGTCCCCATCCGGCGCGGCCTCGACTCGCTCGCCACGCGCTTCTACGGCCACCCCACACGTACGGACACCCTCCACCATCCCTTCTTCCTCTTCTTCCTCCTCGCGACGCCGTCCGTGCCGTATCGATTTTATTCTGCCTGTGTGTGTGTGTGCCGTGCCCCGAACTCTTTGTTTATTCCCGATCAGGTGTAGTGTACTTTTTCCGCAGGTTGTTAAACTTGCTCCGGTCATTTGTTAGTCCCTGATGCGCGATTCAAGAACCGCGCGCGTGTTGGTCTTTATACTAAGACCGAGATTTGTTCCCCGAAAGCTCTCTTGTCCTTTTTTTTTTAATCGGGACTGGTGCTCTCTTCCACTAGATTCAGCGCGTCTTGGAGCTGACGGTGCTACGGCTAGCCTATGATTCCTTGTAGTACTAAGATTTGTTATACTGAGCTTAGTGGTTGGTTCATTTGCAGCGTTAGCACCGTCGTGGCTGAACGGTGGTACACTCGTCGCTTTAAAAACCAGCTGGTTATGTTTTTGCCATCTCATCGATCTCTTTCGCGACGACGATCAGTAAATGGCGCGGTTGCGAGCGAGCGAACAAGTCCATTAAATGCCACGACAGCCGCTCCCCCAGCGCGCCATATCCGTCGATTGCTAGGAATAGGCTGCTTTACGTTGCGTGCGCAGCGGTAGTAGCAATCCATCCGGAACCGGCTTCGCCCAAATGCACGATCAGATGTAAACGATGGATGACGCTTAATGAATGGATAATAATGGCGTCTGATTCTTCTCCGCGTGTTTTCTGCAGTTGCGTATGGATCCTACTTCGGCAAGAAGCTCGACCCGGAGCCGGGCCGGTGCCGGCGTACGGACGGCAAGAAGTGGCGGTGCGCCAAGGAGGCCGCCCCGGACTCCAAGTACTGCGAGCGCCACATGCACCGCGGCCGCAACCGTTCAAGAAAGCCTGTGGAAACGCAGCTCGTCGCCCACTCACAACCGTTCTCCGCCATGGCGCCCGTCGCTGCGCAGCCCCTCGCGGCTGCCGCCAACGGAGTTGGCAACTTCCAGAGCCATTCCCTCTACCCGGCGATCGCCGGGAGCAATGGCGGCGGCGCGGGCAGCAATATCTCGAGCCCGTTCTCCTCGTCGTTGAGCTCTTCTCAGCTGAACCTGGACAATACTGCGACTTACGCGGCTCTTGGCGGTGGAACGGCCAAAGATCTCAGGTGACTGTTCCTTTCGTTTTCTCTCTTCCCCAATGATATATCTTGTTTCTTGACAGTGTTTTGCCCCGGATTGATTGCCGTCAAACAAGCTCAAATGCGTGTTCGTATGCGAACCTTTAATCACTGTTTTCCATTGTGTTTGTCTTACCTGCAAGCGATATCCGTTTAGTGCATGCTCAGTACTTCCTGCTGCATTAATTTGCATGATCTTCCGGAACTTTACTAGCTGCGGGATATTAGTGTTCAGGTTCTGATTCGTTGCTCTGCCCATACTTCCTGTTATCAGTTCTAAGCCCCTGACGACTGACGCCCTGGGCAATGTCCATGCCTCTGCCTGTGAGATATTTGTGCCCAGATGGGTGGGCAGCGCAGGGCACAGCCTTATTGATTTTTGTACAGACTAAAGCTCAGTTACATGTTTGTACTAATATACGTAAATACGAAGCTTGTTTGTACTATGTGGACGCAGTGCTAGTGCCTGCTGCTTGCTGATCCAGGGCTCCCCTGAACATTACTCCTTTATTATACCACAAAATCCAGCCGTTGCTCTTGCATCCCTTTTAGGAGGCAGAATATAATAAATTTTGCCCTTGTGACAACTGAAAAATCTGAAAAGGCTGCATGTGATGTGCATAATACTAGAAGCCACACTCTTTTTGCCCATACCATTGCCTGCTTTCCAGCAATACAAATTGTTAACTGTACAGGAGTTCTTGCAGTGTCACATCTTCTCTTTCACTTTGGCAAATCCACTATGATGTTTTGCTTACTGATATACTGATACTATATATTGTACCTCTTAGTGTACTGCTGTACTGATACTATACATTGTACCTCTAGTGATAGGTAAACTTGGTTTATAAATAATATTCATAATGAAGATGTGGCTCTTTTTGCCGAATATATTGTGTATTTTATAGATCATTGTTTCGAATGGTACTGTTTTTTTCTACATAAAAATACTTCTCTCATGTTACAATCACTTATAATCTGTTTAATTAAAGGATCCGTAACATTTGGCCATGACATACACTTGAAGAAACTGTTTCTTGAAATGCATATTTAATTTTATTATGACTGCTATGTTTGTGTTAACTTGTTATCTTTTTTAGTGTGTAAATTCGATCATACCCTGATATTTTCTCACACATTTATTCAATTGATTCTGAAAACATTTATCGCTGGAACATTGGTACAATTTTATGTTGTCTCGTGTTAAAACTGACCTTCCTTTCCTTTCAAACATTATTTATTCAGTAGATGGATCAATAAAACTTGGTTGTATCCCTACTAATTTGTGGAGTTCACTGCACTTTCTGGAATTCAGGTACACTGCTTACGGAATAAGATCTTTGGCAGATGAGCACAACCAGCTTATCTCGGAAGCTATAGATTCGTCCATGGAGAACCAATGGCGCTTGCCGCCATCTCAGAATTCTTCCTTTCCACTTCCGAGCTACCCTCAACTCGGGGCTCTGAGTGACCTTGGTCAAAACACAGTCAATTCGCTTGCAAAGATGGATAGGCAGCCACTTTCCTTCCTAGGAAATGACTTTGGCTCCGTGAAGCAGGAGAATCAACTGCGGTCCTTCTTAGACGAGTGGCCGAAGGCAAGGGATTCGTGGCCAGGCCTTGGTGACGAGAACACTAACCTCTCCTCATTCTCGGGGACCCAACTTTCAATGTCAATACCAATGGCGTCGTCAGACTTCTCTGCGGCCAGTTCCCAGTCGCCGAACGGTGAGTTTCCCTCACAATGGACACTAGCGTTTGAGTAATGTACTTAACGCCTTTGCTTGCGCTTGCTGACTCGAAACAGGGTCTGGTCTTTGCAGGTGACTGAGTACTCGTTCCGGGGATCTTACTAATGTCTATGATGAGACTAGTATTTGTTGAAGCTGCATTCTGATTTTCTTCACGCCCTTGCCTTCACCGAGCAGAGCAGTAGCTGCGCACAACAACACCCTTATGTTTCTGTAACTTACCAGCCTTTGCTATGTTCAGTCAGATTTGTACCAAACCAAGTCGCCCTCACGCATGTGGGGCGAACAGGAATGGCATCGTTTTCCTTAGGCTGAAAGCCTGTGTGGCCCCCTCGGTCGATCAGCTCCTTGTGCATTTGAGATCCTGCTTGCGCCACTCATATGCCGAACCAGTCAGTCAGTAAACAGTGCTCCGACGTGACTGTCCTGCTCTCTTGGGCTGTTTCCCCGATCTGCATGGCGCTTTCCATGATGGGCGCGAACTGCTCCCAGTGGCAACCAACTCCTTTTGGAAGTGGAGGCAAGCTTTGCTTGCTTGCAGCTGCGGCAGGCAGGTGGTGGCAATCCGTCGCCCGGAATCGGCCAGCTAGCAGCGCACAACGGAGCGCGACCCGTGGCTGGCTTCCTTTTTCCCAAACATGATCGGGCAGTAGGATCCGTGGCTTTGTCGCATGGAGCCCGTGACAAGCAATGTTCGATCGTTAGCCCAGCTCCCCACGCCATTCTCCTCCCCAACAAACGGGCAACTTTAATTCCCCCGCATGTTAGGAGGGCTCCACCTCCTAGCCGTCCTCTCTCCATGATTGCGCTGCTAGACGGTGAAAGAAAGACGAAAGAGTGGGGAGTTACAAGAGGAAAGCGCGGAGCGGGTAATAATCACTCATATGCCAAACAAGTCATAAAAACACTCCACGCTCAGGGCGGGTGGATATTTATTTACGTAATGTTTAAACAACGGACTATTCTTATGACGGCACAATGCTATACGTAAGCGGTCTTATAGGTCGTCTTATGTATTGCTATATAGTATTTTTTATGATATGAAAGAGAAAGAGAATGGTGAGAGTAAAATGTGGTTGTTTCGCGAGACAACTACCTCATATATTAAGATTTAGGAGTATAAGATGACTCTCATATCATTGTATGTGTTCTTATGGTCTTTTAAGCCATAAATATTTTTTTTTATATTCATAAATTAAGGAGTCATATAATTAATAGTGACTCAGAGTTTCATTGTAAAACCGAACTGATTTTGATGAAAACAGGACCGGTTTTGCAATGAAATCGAAAACAGAAACATTTTCAGAATTAGAGTTTAAAACCGGACCTGTTTTGCAATTGCCCCTAATTAATAAGAGACAACTGAACAGATCACTAATTGTATAAGTCATCTCATAACTTATCTTAAGATTCCGTGTCATGTACGGGATAATCTATGAGACAACAACTTTGTACTTGCCCTTATTGCAAATATAGAACGAGCTTCACAGCAACTATGTTGCATATAAAAATTTGGCACATGCTAACTTTCAGTCAACTCAAAGTTTATACAATTTTCACTATGAGTCCTACTATAAAATATATTTTTTCTAGATAAATATAATCCAATAGTTTATACATCATCAGATCCCCCCCCCCCCTCCTCCTCTTCTTACTAATACAAACAATCTTATATAAAGATAAATACATTTTAACTATTTTTTAAAGTGGTTGAAAGTTTTGACAACTTTTAGTAGATTGAAAAGTAGTTGATTGCTGCTTGCCTTGGCGTTGCTTGGCCTTGGTCCATGCCGCTCGCTATATACGCTTCTTGTCGGCCACATTTCTGAAGAAAAGGGATGTTTCTCTGTCTGTGGCACACCCGTCTTTCTGGACCATTTTGCAGCGTTTTGAGTCGTCGGCTCCCAGCCGCTATGTGTCTTGCCTTTTCTTTGATTTGTTATTTCTTGTGGATCTTTACTGTGGCGTGAGGAGCATGTCTTAAGTTAACTTGAGACATATTCTAACGCTACAAACGTATAAACTCATGTTACTAGCCGTAATAAAAAAAACATGTCAGTGTAGTGACACCTGACTCTAGCACACAAGCAACCAGCATGGGTGCAGGTTCTCATACCGACGTGGCGAAGTGTGTCTCTCATTCTAGTCTATCTATCACAATGTATGACAATGCTTTGTGCATATATGTTTCATGCATGTAACTACTGTCTTTATCTAACATAATGCATGACATGGCTCCTTCATATTTCTGTGTCTCTATTAATATTCAACAACATGCAGGGGAAGGGGGCATGTGACCATTTTCTTTACTGGAAGTAAGGTATAAGCACATATAGTTTTTCTCCTTTGTGATTTGATATGGGTATCACGTTATAGTCAAATAGTTCCTCATCATTATTCTGCAATTATTTCGGAGCACATCATCAAATGCTTCCTCTCACATCATCAAGCTGACCTACAATTATTTCGTATATAGATAACATGATGAATCCAAGTTACCACAAATGTTCATACAAATTGTGACCCTAAACATAATTTTTTTTTTGGCGAATAGAACCTAAACATAATTTGGAACATATTGTTAAGCCTAGCTCAACTCAAAACTATTTTGCAAACATGTGATTAAATTATTCTTTTGAGATTTTTTTTCTCCTTACGTCATTAATGCCAATATATATCGTGAGACCTTAGATTTATATTATATAAGCATTGATAATATTAACAGACTATAAAAAAAAAACTCGTAGAATCGAACGAGATGACTAGTGACAGAGCTTACATGGCTTTTCAAAGGGTGCTAATTTGTTTAAGATTTTAACAAAGGGGGCTAATTTAGTGTATTTTTAGCAATTAAGCTATGAAACAATAGATTTTTTATAAATTTTTTTTTTGAACTTAAGGGGGTCGTGGCCATCTTTGGTCATAAGGAAGCTTTGTGCCTGTAGATGGCTTTATGAGACCATATAAGCAGTGGCGAAGCTTGGGCTGAGTTTCATGGGGGGGCCATGGGCTGAAAAATTGAGCTGCAGAGGGCCGGCTAATGGGCCAATATCTGGACTGAAGCAAATTATATGGTGAAATCACGTTTTTTTCCTTGGGCCAGGGGGGGTCACGGCCCAAATGGTCCTAGAGAAGCTTCGCCATTGCACATAAGTGTGCATTTACTCATCACTCTGATTTAAGATTCATATTTTTATTAAGAGTAGCATGAAAATTGTTTAGAATCATAAAATTTAGAAAAACAATTACTGGCATTTTTTTTAATCTTGATGAGGCAACCGTAATGGTAATGACAAAGCGCCTACGGCGTGTGCACTGGGCGTGCACAGCAGTTGTGGTTGTGGTGGCGCAGGCGCACCTGTTGGGTCTAGTTGTGTAGCGATAATGCACCTAGCAGTTGGTAAGTGGTTAACCAATCGTCTTCTCTAGCCCAGTAGTCCAATCCATTGATCATGGTGTATGGGCTGCGCCCAATCTGATTAACCGTACAGGCCCAATACCACCGGCCTTCGTTTAGCACCGGGATTCCTCATTTTGTACTACTGTACTTAACTGCTCCATGTTTCAACTGATATTGATGTCTAAAAAAAACACTGATATCGATGTTCGCACTCGCATAAGCTGGCTGCCTCCTTGCCGTACTTTCCCCCCCATTCTTTCAGTTTCTGGCGTGTATTTGCCGCCCTCCTGCGGTACCCCGCATTTTCAGGTGTTCCCCTGCACCTGAGGATGTGTTTGGTGACGGCAGAAGCTCTGACCAAGTGTGCGCTCCATGCAGATAGTAGTAGAACGGACTTTTCTTTAACGGAACCGTTAAAACTAACTGGTACAGTACATTCTCAGTTGCCGCATGTCGTAGACCAGTTGACCCTCTTTTGGCCCGTTTGATCAGTCCAGCGCCCGAAGCTTGTAAAACTTGTCCAAACTCCCGTTTCCGTTGTTGCAGGCCAGCATCACCTTTCCCGCCACGTAACAGCGGCCGGCCCGTTACGTTCTGAGTCTCCTTCCGGTCGACGAACCCATCCGCGACAGCGATAGACAGAGGTCCACTCCCCTCTGCTCTGCTGCCGCGATAAGATCACAAGCAGAGTGTAGACGTCGCTGTCTTTTGCAGCACGCGTGCATGCCAATGGCCGATCGGCTCGGACCGAGAGAAAGGCGAGCCGGGCACCAATGCCAATGGGTGTGGGGGTTTCAGTGAAAGCGGTCGAGCGGGGCGCAGGCAGGTGTACACACAGCCGCTTTCTCCCCGGGGCCGGCCGGCCGACGTGGTGCCACGTCATCGCATCGTCGCACGGCGAGGAGGCAAGCGTGGCCGAGCACGTCAAACTCAAACCCCCTCTTATTTAGAGAACGGGGTGGTGTTGCTGACACGACAGCCGAGTCAAAGGCGACATCGAACAGAACCGACCGTCTAATCACCCAAAGAGGTGCCGCATGCGCCACGATCTCCTCTGATCTGCCGCGCTTTAGCACTCCACGCGTTCGTGTTTTGTGCAGCGGATTTGTGTCATTGTGTGTGTTGGGAAATCAAGTGCCTGCAGGGATAAACTGTGTACTAGTAAGAAACAGCAAGCAGGAATGCTAAACCATGATTTAATTGAGGAGCTTTATTACTCCGGTGGGCCGAGATGGGCGGGCGAGGCTTTTCCGTTGCGCAGAGGCACAGAGCAGGCTGTATCCCTTTCTCAGCTATAGGCGGAATAGCGATAGCACAGTGGCGCAGCGTCACGTTGCCATCGCGCTCGGAGCCCAACACCGGCACCAACAGCGGCGAGAACTCAAACCAGGCACGATCCGGTGGCCTTTCCCCGAAGGCTGCGCCCGAACGTGATCGCATCCGGCACTGTAGCGACGGCCGGCTTTAGTTCGCACCGAGACCAAGCTACGCTGCTGGCACCCCACCCCAGCCCGCCTCTTTCGTGAAAGACCCGGTACTCTGCGCAGTGCTTTCTCCCCGAAAACCTCGATCTGTCCGCCGTTGGGTGCAGTGCAGAACAGTACAGCACGGCGCCTTAACGCCTCGCCGCCGTCGGGTCGTTTTCCCCGGGATGGACACGCTGCCGTCCGGCTGGGTCGGTTAACGTTGGGACGGGCAGGCACCGGGGCCGCCGCGGAAAGGCGCGCGCCGGAGTTGCCCGGAGAGGCAAAAATCGAAGGTTTTGCCGGGGATCGTGCGTGGTGGTCGATGACGTGCTTGGGATACGGCGAAAGCAGCGGCGAGTGGTGGTCGATGACGTGCGCTAGGATCTGGAGTAGAGCAGTGACTCGACTGGTTGCGATCTCCAAATCTGTTCGAACATTCTTCATTTCCAGTAGTACTAGTACGTACGAAGCAGTAGCCGTGGATGAAGCAAGGTGCAATTGTTTGCATCACTAACAACAGGACTGCATTAAGCAATTAACAAAAGCTCTTGCGTGGATGTCGAGACTAGTACCGCTAGTGGATTGAGAATCCACTTCTCACAAGCTCCGAGCCTGTCGTCGAGGATCTCGTTGCCCGTGGAAGAAACCCGAGACATATAAGGCTGCGCGCTCCGTACAGGAGTGACGTGCTCGATGTCCGCTTTGACCGCCACCTTGCTGCGGGGATGCAAACCACCACACGGTTACTTGTGCCTTGTTTTAGCTAAAAAAAAACAACACAACCCCTGCAACAAAATTCGCGTCGGAGGAGAGAAACAAGCTAGCTAGGCACCGGGTGGTCTCTTGCAGCATCTCAGATCGGCAGGAGGAATCTCCTTTCGCGGGATGTGATGCGCCTTGGGATCAGGGAGCCAAACATAACATTTGCTGGTCCTTAAAAACAGTGTCATCCGCTATGCTTCTCTGATGATTTGTTTTTGAACACCCTACCCTGCCTGCTTCAGCTTCACCATGGTATGTACTAGCCGTTTGCATCAGGCACACCCAGACCCAGCCCCAGGTGAATAATGCCTATGCTTCTTTTGGTCATCTTGATAACGAAGCAGAGACAGCGGGCGGTTGTCTCCTACTAAATCCTCATGATTGCCTTTACACCGGGGATTACCGCCTCACCGGCAAAACATGTGGACAAGGAAGCAAAACGCATCATGAAGACTGAATAAAATTGCTGCTTCAGCGTCCAGACACGCCGACCGAACCTTGTACCACAAATCCATGTCGAATCAGCCAAGACCTCTCATCTCGCAGAGTCGTATGGTTTTCCCATGGGAAGCCAGAGCCCAAAGCGCAAAACGGATAATGTATAATATATTCTGAACTACACCGAAGTCATTCGTGATTTTTCATGCTGAAAGGATAATGCTCTCAATGGTTGTGTCCTGTTGGCCATCTTCGCTTGCAGCGCCAGCAGCAGGCAGGGGCAAGTGACCGTGCCGCCTCTCGATGATCCCATGGTTACCACCTTGCTTTATTTTGTGTTCTCAAGAAACTATCATGCAACCACTACAAGCTCCGCCGCTTTTTCTCCTTTTTTTTTACCTTTAGTTTTTGTGTGTGTGCGGCTCTCTCTCTCGCTCGGGCAGGAGGACCTGACTGACGTTGTTGCCAACGACGACGCTTCTTTTCGCAAAGAAAGAAAGAAAGCTTCTCAAGGGACTATGCAGATCGAAATCAAACCCGCCATCGAGTGCGGATGCCGAGCTGCCGTATTGCCAAAGGAAAGCAGCGTTTTTATTCCGTTTGGACCGTCCGTCCATGATAAGGCAAACCTGTTCATCGTCATTGCCATTTCGAGGCGCCGCGCCCGGCCCGCCCGCCACGCACCTCATAGATCGCGACAATTGTGTAATCAATACGTTCTGTCACGCGCGTTGGTACACACATGTTTACCTGTCGATCGAGTACATGACATGCATATGCAAACTTAATAAAGCATCGAGCCATCGAAAACATGTCAACCGTTTCAGCCCGGCGGCACCGTGCACCGCTCGGCACTTACGTTTTGTGTTCCGCGTCCTGTCAAGTGGGCCCGGCCACCCACGGCGCCACGCAAGCGTCTCCCTCCGGGGCGGCGTCGGTCCCCGGCGCGCCAGGCGGGCGATACGGACGGCCCTGATCGCGTGGGCCCCGCGCGCCCCTGCCCCAGCTTCTGTATAAATAGGCGTAGACTGGCGCGTGCGCTCGCTCGATTCCGGAGAAGCGGATCGGACGGCGGCGAGCGAATCCAGGGTCCCGTCCACCACCCCACCCCCTGCTCGCCAGTCGCCACCCTCCTTGCTTTCTGCCTGCTCTTCTCAGGGTCGGGGCCTCGGGGGAGAGAAAAAAACAAGGGCGAGAAATCTCCGCCTCGTTCTGTTCCCGTTGGCCTCGCTCGCGTGCGCCCTGTCGTCTCTTCGCTACCATCCAAGAGGCCGCACGCAGCAGGTCGCCTTGTCGCCGTCTCCGCGGGGATCTCCCTGCTGCTGCTGCAGCTGCTCCGCCGCCGCCGCCGACAGGGATCAGCGCCTCTGCTCCAGACACTACTTCGCTTTCGCTCGTGAGAGGAGAAGAGCAAGCAGGTAACGGAACTCTGCCAAACTACTTCGCTTCTTCCCCCGCTGCTAGGAGATCTGTGTTTCTCGAAACCTCGCATTCAGGCTTTTGGTTTGCTTCTTCTTCTTGTTGCGGGGGGTGGCGGCTTACCTTTGCGCTGCCCGGCAGCGATGCCGATCATCAAGATCACCGACCCTTTCGTGGCCCGGTCCATAGGCAATCACCATTGTTTCCCACTGTTGCCTTTTTCTCTGGCCTGGCGCGGACACCCTTCCCCAGCAATGAGTACTCGCTTGTTTCTTTATCGAGACAGGGTTCTTAATTTGCTCACCAAACCTTCGCCTGTAGCCGCCCCCACTTGCTCATCTCATCGCTTATGCTAGCAGTCCTGTTTTCTTCAGTTCAGTTCGGCGTCCAGACTGCAGAAGCGAGCGGCCGTGAGCACACTGTTGCTGCGGCGCGAGGAGTGCTCTGCTTTGGAAATTACTGGAGAAACAGAGCAGGAGCTGACAGGCGCTTGTCAATAAAACTCGTAAGTATCCTCATTTTGGCTTGATCCGCCTCCATTATCGATCGATCACTGCAGCTTCCTCCTGGTAAAAGCCTTGCTTTGTTCGTGTTAACATCTGGGTAACATTGTGAGTAGGAGATCTTTTGCTCGCCCATTCCTCCCTGGTGAACTCCCAGCCTCTGGTGAAAGCAATTGCCTGGGCCCCCTACGCCTGAAAGCGCCTATTTATCCAGGCAATATTATGTGTGCATCTTTGTTGCTTCTGTCCACCTTAAGCATCCTGTCAAAGAAAAAATAGGGCTTTGAAGCAGGGACCACATACCTTAGTAGGCTTAATTGGTTGATAACCTATTACAGTAGATACTGCTGTCGCTGTTTATTGTTTCCTGTCTCCTCCAGCACACCCCTTCCGGCCGGTCTTCTTCACTCCTGGATTCAGAGTGAGGTGTGAGAACCTTCTCTGCACACCTCATGGCACTAGCCCAGTAAATATATTCACATTTGATTGAATGAACGCTCTACAGTATCTATGGCCCGTGCTCTACCTCTAGCGTACAGCGGCGTTACTATCACCGCGCGCATGCATCAATCAATCCTTCTGTTCTTCTACTTTGCCGTAGCGTCTCTGTACCCACATAAAAGCCGCCTTCGCTCTCGGCATTGACTTCGTTTCTTGCTCCATAGTGCCCTATACTAGCTCGTAGGAGCAGCAGCCTACGCGGATGGTGCCGCCTAGCTCAAATGCGACAAGCATGGCGTAGCTAGAACCTAGCTAGGGACAGCGTCCTGTGGACATGGAGCTCTGATCTCTACGGCCGGGCGCGTGCGTGCACGGCCGGTCCCCTTGCGCACGCCAGGGCTCTCTCTGTCCACGCTGTTGCCCGCCGTGCATGCAGCTCTTGATACCGAGTGATTGCAGACCAGTGGCCGTGGCATGCATTAGGAACGGCTCGGAATTGAATCAACTGACAGCCTCCACACTGTGATGCATGTGCTTCCTGCTTTCTGGACGCCTTGCGACCCCGATCTGATAGAAATGTTTGATGCAGTGTTTGCACATTTCTTGTCTCTTGCCTTTCCGAAAAGAAGTTTCTGTTGCATCTGGTTCTGAACAGTGGGCGTGCTTGCTTTACTGACGAACTTACTGTTATATCGGCAGGTGAAGAAGTTTGATTGAGCTAAGCGCGCGGCGGCGAGCGAGGTTCGGAACAAGAAAATGCTGGCATGCATCGCGTGTTCGACCAAGGAAGGTGGGGAGGACGGTTCCCGTGGTGCCGCAGCCACGCCCCACGGCGGCAAGTCCCTCACCTCTCAGGTAAACCAACCTGTCCACTAGTAGTACTACTCGTTTCCCCCATGCATGGATGTGACACCACTAGATACGGCTGCTGGGCAAGCGAGGAAAACCGCAGTCGTGTCGAGCTGCATTTCCCCGCATGTCCTTTGGCCTCGGCCGTTAGTACTGCGTACCATGCCATGCATCGCTGATCGGTCAATTGAATGCTCAGCCCTGCCCCGCGCAGCTGCATCACTGATCGGTTGGTTGCTGTTTCTTGTCCGGCTTCGTTGTCCCTTCGTTGTTAGACGTTCAAACTGAGACAGAGGGAGCGAAGGCGCAGCTTTTTATTTCTCCATTTGTCATAAATATATATAAAAAATCTGAGTTTCTTTTTTTTTTGTCAGAAAAATTTAGGATAGGATATTTGGTGCAGCTTTAGTACATTTTGAAAGTACAATGTGAGTGTGACAGTGAAGTTACGTTTTTTAAATTTCCGTTGATAAAAAGTTGGTCAAGGCCCGGGGGAATATGACTTGCATGAGTAGACGTGGTGGTGGGGGGAGAAGGACGCTTTTTGTAGCGTGCATGGATCCCCTCCCCCAGGTTTTGGAGTTTGGAGTCCGAGCTGTGTGTGTACAACGTGATTTGATTTCGTTGCTTTTGTTCGCCCATTCCTCCACTTTTTTGCTCTTTCACGGGTTCACTAGACAGCTACTACTACCATTCGTCTGTCCTCTTTACTTCACAGAAAAGAGAACTTGTTGCCAGTATTAGGCTGTGACCTTTTGCTTTTATTTATTCTGTTGCTTGGATCTTTAGAAGGATGTTCGTCATCTTGTTGCGGAAAGACATTCTTCGGTTGATTTAACCTGGGCGTATCCTATCTCGCCGAAGAAGAATGTTTCTGTTCACGCAAAGAATAAAAAAACACGTTTGTGGTCCTCTCCATACTCCATGGGCTGCTTGGGGTCTAGATCCAGGCTTGGGCCTCGTCTCGCTGCATACCCATCCTCTTTGCTTACATCCTCATGAGTCATGACACACCACGCCTCGTCACTGGGACTCGAGTACCCGTCCTTGTGGGTCTTTTGCACGCTTTCACCTTTGCGTTGCTGTCTTGACTGTAAATACACACGCAAACATCAGCACATGCACTTGTAGATGATTCCCTTGGGAGGTTATTATGGTCGGCACCACCAGCTAGGAAGGTGCTTTGTTCCTTACTTCAGACACAAGATGCCCTTTTGGGTTATTACTAATCTCTTTTCTGTTCTAGGGCCTTCGCCTAGCTAGGCATTTAATCTGAGGTCTCAGTCTAAGTGCCTTGCGTCCTGTCCCGTCTCTGTTAGGTCCTAATCGGAACAGCGTCTATGATTAACCATCGGTTGTTATCATTGGAACTTTACTTAAAGACTGAATTCTCGCTTACGCTTGATTGTCTGTCAAGGCGTGCTTTCGAGCTGTTTCTGAACGAAATGTGCGCGTATACCCATATTCTTTACTACACACCAATTAAAAGTAATTGATGGTGGTACAGGGTTAGCGTCTGAATATTCATTCATGTACAGATGTACACGAAAAAAAAAAGATATGGTTGCCCGTAAATCAGGGAAATAGAGCTACTTTATTTCATGCTGGATTATATGCTTGATGAAACAATTTGTGCTATCTGAAAATTCTGCACCGGTCATCTGACCAAAAAAAAAATGTGTTTCCAGCTGAAGGACATGGTGCTCAAGTTCTCCGGCTCCGGCCGTCAGTACAAGGCCGCCGGGAGCCCGTCGTTCAGGAGCAGCCGGTTCCACCGCTCCAGCCGCCTCGCCGCGTACCCGGGCATCATCGACGACTCGGGCTTCGCGTCGGACGGGGCCGCGGACGGATACACTAGTTACATGAGGACCACGACTAGCTCGACGGCGGCCAACAAGGTGAACCGCGGGTTCCCGCAGTACGTGAGGAGCCCGAGCGCGGGCTGGATACACAGCATCGGAGAGGAGGAGGACGACGAGGAGGAGGAGGAGGAGGAGGAGGAGGCGGTGGTGCTGGAGGAGGACCGCGTGCCGCGGGAGTGGACCGCGCAGGTGGAGCCCGGCGTGCAGATCACCTTCGTCTCCATCCCGGGGGGCGCCGGTAACGACCTCAAGCGAATCCGGTTCAGGTACGTGATGGTTTCGCTTCAACGTGCAGCAGTGAGCTCTGCTGCGAACAAGTGGTGGTCACTGACAAGGCTACGCGTGCGTTTGTTCGTGTGTGCGCAGCCGTGAGATGTTCAACAAGTGGGAGGCGCAGCGGTGGTGGGGGGAGAACTACGACCGCGTCGTGGAGCTGTACAACGTGCAGACTTTCAGCCGCGGGCAGGGCTTCTCCACGCCATCGTCCTCCGTCGACGACGCCACGCAGGTCAGCCAGTCGACGTCTAGACCATCGAAGCACAATTTCAAATTCTGCACGCGGTTGTTTGTGCAGTCACTGATGATCGAGCCAACATTTGAAACTCTGTGGTGCAGAGAGATTCGCTCTACTCGCTTGCCGGGTCGACGAGGGAGAGCCCGGTGATGCCGCCACCAATGGCGGTGGGCCGAGAGCAGCCGATCGCGCGCGCCGCGTCGTGCAAGGCCATGGCCGCGGCGTCGTCGGCGGCGCGGGCGGCTTGCCACCCGTCGTCCACGGCCGTGCCGGACCCGTCGGACCACGTGTGGGCGCACCACTTCAACCTGCTCAACTCCGCGCCGGCCCCGCTTCCCTTCGACGCGTCGCGCGCCACCACGTCGTCCCGGGGGGACGAGGCCGGGTCCGTTTCCGTCAGCAACGCCAGCGACATGGAGGCCACCGAGTGGGTGGAGCAGGACGAGCCCGGCGTCTGCATCACCATCCGCGAGTTCGGGGACGGCACGCGCGAGCTCCGACGCGTCCGCTTCAGGTACATCCATTTATTCCTTTTGATGACACATAATCAAAACGCAAATTGAGCAGGAAAAAAATAAATACTAAATTTGAGTTGTTGTGTTTCTGCAGCCGGGAGAGGTTCGGCGAGGAGAGGGCCAAGGTGTGGTGGGAGCAGAACAGAGACCGAATACACGCGCAGTATCTGTAACTTTAGAATGAACGGGCAATGACAACATTAGAGTAGATTGAGTGATACAACTACGACTGCTATTGGTTCTAGGTTTTACAGGATGACAAGTGTGAAGGAGGTTCAGGGGATGTATGTGCTTTGGTTATGGTTAGGGCAGCAGGCTCAGGGCTCAGTTTCCTCTTATGTAAACACGTTTCGTGTTGATCATTTGTCCTCGGTTTGTATCTTGATGACCCATGTGTTTAATTCGTTTGTTGTAACATGTCATTGTGTTGACTTTCTGATCATGTTCAATTCTTGGACATGTTTTAGACTTCCTCATGTTAAAGGTACAGAATAAATAGAATCAGTTTGCAGTAACAGACAAATCTCAGAAAGTCTGAACGACGTGCTCACCAAAACCTCGTACACTGTACATTCAAACCTTACAGGTTGTCGCTGTGCATATAAACAAATGGTTTGACAGATTGGTGCAAGATAACATTGCGTGGCAAACCAAATCAAAATAATAGCACAATCACGTTTATTAGAACATGGGCACGCTTGGGGCAAAGACCAGATCAACAGGGCAGTGGAGGGGAAGGTCAGCAGACACAGCTCGCTATAAAAAGGGATTTGCGACTCATTCTACCACGTTACTTGGATGCATGGAGCAAACTAGGGTCACGACAAATCTGCATAACCCTCAACAGGCAAGCATTCCGCTGGACTATCCTCTTTCACCGCTGTGCAATCCTTCAGCTGACCATTTTCACTCTACATAAACTTCATTTAGCTGACCAATTTTCGTGTCAACCTCTTTGCTGGAGGGATCTCATCAGACTTCCCGAGGAAGTCCGATTTGCCATGCCCAGCCTTCAACGTTAGGGCAGGAGGCTTCACAGTACTGCGTGTTCTAGAGGTCACAGACATATGTGAAAGCTTATCGGTGATGGCTGAAACCTTGTGCATTGCTCGGCCAGTTTCAGGCAAACTGCGTGAATGCCTCAGTACAGGATTCCCTGTAATTCCAAGAGGAAACTTCAACAGTCAAAACATATTCATGATTTGGGCATAGCAACTCTTTTATAGAAAACTTGCCTGGGCTATTCCGAGCTGGCACTCGATTTGTTGTAAGTTTACTGCTATCGGTTGGTCTTGTGCTCTTCAGCGGTGCCTGCCGGTCCATTTGAAGTTTCCTTTGCACACCTGTAAGGTGGGGTGGCGTAATGAGCAACATTCAATAAATCCTATAATTGCTGGGTTATTACACCCAACCAAAAAAGAAAACAGATAATAAAAATTACCAGTCTTAGATACAGTGTTTGATTTGACAGATGCATTGCTCTTCATTGTAGATAGTGTTCCGGTAGAGAATCTTCGAGCAACATTATGCTCTGAAATTCCTTTTGCTCCAACTGAAACAAAAGGACCAAGCACAGATGTAATGTGTATCTTAATGAAAAAACTACTTTGCAAAATAGCTTATTTACTAACCACCCGGAGGCGTTTTAGGAGGTCCTCCAACTTTTGGCCTGACAGGAGGTGGAACATATGTACAACCCTAAAAGTTGGTTAAGGAGAAAGCTGATTATCCATCTAAAAGAAACAAGAACAGTGTGCTTCGAAAGAATAGTACTTTACCTGAAAGAATGCATGCTGGAGGACTTCTGTGGCCTTTGGTCTCTTGCAAGGATCCCACGTGCATAGTGACTACATGATGTACAAAAATATTAAACCAATGAAATAATCCAATGCCTCAAGGATATATCATCTTACACAACATGAACTTAAAAACTTACAGAAATGAGATCAATTGCCTCGCTACTAGAAGAGGTCATCACCTCTGACAGTTGATTACCTTTGATCTGCATGGATAGAAAACACACTCAAGATTAAATTACGCACCCAGCTGTAATTCGCATATTTACATACAAGCGGGAACAAGTATTAGAACCCATCCAACTTGGGATTATATGGCGATCAAGAAATGGGAAAGGCTGCCTACAATGCGTAGGACTAGCCCAGTATTCAACTTCTCATGTGCAACTAGGTCACACCACAAGGGTAAGGGAATAAAATGGTACCCTTGCAGAATGGATGAGGATGGAACAAAAGATTAAAAAAAAAAGTAAAAGATAACAGATCTATCATTTTACTCTGATTCAAGTAACAGATACCATCTTGTTTGTTCCCTATAAGCAACATCCCCAAAGAAAAAGATCACCAGGAGAGTCATGGGCAAAATACCCCCCCCCCCCTGATGAAAAAATTAGGATGTTACAAAAATAATTTTGTAAAAACTACTTTAGTTCCAAATACACCAGCTAATCACAGGGCAACACTTATTACTATGGGTAAAACGAAACAGATAAGAAACTCATGAAAATGCTGACCTGTGGGAATTTATACTTCATGGTTTCTGCAAGAGATAATCCTTCAGGCCACGATTGCTCATCTGGACTGCCGATAACATTGCATATCTTGAGAATCTCATCAGCTTCACTGATAGTGAATAAGAAAACAGGAGTAAGGAAAAACAACCATGAAAAGAGCAGAAACCAAAAAATAAGTTGATTATCTTAATTAATAGAAATGAGGACCTGCAACAGCATCTGGAGATAATGAAGTAAAATAAATGAAGCAGGCTAGAAATGGGATCATCCAGCAGTTAAAATATCATTTCATTAGGTTAAGACTGTTAAATTAGGATCGGTCACTAGTCAAACTGGTGACATGTGTATGTTCAACGAATGGCATGCTACCGTGGTACCAACAAGAGAGATTTGTAAATGTTGCGACAGGTTAGCAGCATATATAGTCAACCATATTACCTTGTGCCAGGGAAAAGAGGATGGAGTGTCAACAACTCAGCCATTATAGCACCCATTGCCCACATATCTATGAGTTGGCAAAATGAGCAAAGATCAGATTATGAGTTTATGTTTATTTGGAATAGCCATCCACTTAACAAATTAGCAAACAATAGGTAGATCCCATACCAACTGCAGAATCATAAACAGATGATTGGAGCAACACTTCCGGTGCTCGATACCTGAGACATTCAAACATGGGCATCAACAAAAGATAGACTAGGTGGATTTGTCTTATTGAGGTGTGTCTGCAGGCGTTTAGTTGGAGGGTTGGTAGTACTAACCAGCGAGTTGAGACATATTCTGTGTATGGTGGTGCTGATGAGACTTCCCTCGCAAGACCGAAGTCTGCCAGCTTTATGACATCTTTGCTAACCAGCAAATTCTCTGCAATTGCAATGCGGTTATCAGTACAACATGATGCATGTGTGAGTAAAACCAGGATGCTTATTTACATGCAATGAGCTCCTTTCAGTAACAAGAAAGTGATACTTTGAGGTATATGTCGTCAAAACAGCTAAATTTTGGCCATAAAAATGTGTGATGAGATTGAACATTAGAAATTTGTATGCATAAATTTATCTTGAAAGGAAGTAACACAATATTTAATGTTAAAATGCTTTATATTGCAATACAATTTAGTTGTCAAAATTGCTTCGAGGAACTGCTGAAAATAAACATGTGCCTACCAGGCTTAAGGTCACGATGAAAGTAGCCCCTTTGATGCATATAAGCGAGAGCATGAAAAATCTGAAAGCACCAGTTGCGTACTTCTGACTCTGAGAAGGGCTTGACTCTATCTTTCATAAGTTGATAGAGATTACACTCCTACAAAAAAAGGGTTGAAATTTAACAAGAGAATGGATAAAGGTAGTTGAATTTTTGCTGTCTATGACATATGAGTTACCATGTATTCCATTATGAAGTATAAGATATCATTTTCTCTGACAACCTCCTTGAGCTTGACAATATTAGGGTGATTCATGCGGCGCAAAGACTAAAATAAAGATGAAATGTCAGCTGAAAGAAAATAGCATGAAAGCAAAAACAGAAGCACATAACCGGTACCTTCACTTCACGCAGGCTCATACATTCCTCAAAAGAATAATACTTTTTCTTCATTTTCTTAACCGCAACCTACATGGTAAAGTATTCAACATTACTATTTCATAGGCTGTGTAAGATTTATACCTATATTATTCAGAGTTTATGGTAAAATATGTTTCCCAAAAAGCTTTATTGTGAGGTACATACAACTTCACTGTTCTGTTTATTTATAGCACGCCATACACTCCCGAAAGTCCCATCACCAACTTCCTTAATCAACTTGAATCTACAGAAGTCATAAATGTTGTAAGACAAACGAACACGAACATAGCAAGTCAGTGCGAAAATTACCTATCTTTTTTCTTTTGTTAACAAAAGTTACCTATCCATTGTTCCAGTATTCTGGCTGTCTTGTACAAGTCTTTCCTTTCAGAAAATCAAGTCCAGAGAAACGAAAAAAAGGCAACACCAACAAGTGTTGTGGAATCCGAGTTGAGCAATCTCTTGTCTAGCATAGCAAAGAGGATACATGGTTAAGTCAGTAGACAAAAAAAACAGGGAGAGAATGTTGTTAATTTTACAAGATCATCAAATACCTCAGTATCTTGGATTGTGCTCCAATCAGAACAAGCCAGCTGCAACCATAGTACAAAGTTGCAAGTTGTAGGATTGAGTTCTGACCTCAAATGGTACACAAAAGAGAAAACAACAACTAACTAGGGGAGCAAAAGATGTTGGCTGAACACAGCAAGATATTAACCCTGAAAAAGAGAGAAAAGGAGAAACTGAATTCAGAATATTCCTAAAGTAATAGTTTAATTCCTTCATATACCAATGTATGCAGACTAAGTGCTGAAAAATGTGCGTACCCCACTTATATGATGAGTGCCGACGTTAGGGAAAGGTTGCATCAGCCTGCTAATGTTGAGCATGGAGGAGCTCGAAACCACTATGTGTAGTTCACCAGAGAAGAGAGATGGGTGTTCCCACGAGCTAAAACACACCAATCAAGACTTTCTTTTGAAAAGAACTGATTGCACTGAAGGAGATATGCCCGATAGACCACTTTTTCCATGTCTCAGATGAACACGTCAAGCTTTCAGAATCACTGCTGGTGCAATCTAATGCTAAAAAAAATAAGTTAGAAAGCTACAATAGAATTTTGCGCAAATAAATAAAAAAGAACCAAAAGAATACTAGTCAGCATTAAGGTTGGTACCAAAATGAACCAATCGGAACAAAACACACTCTCAAATTCAACCAAAGTCACAACAACTAGAACATGTCCAATGCATGATCAAGATATTTTAGCATGGTCATATGTTGCGGACTAGATAGAATAAAGGGCAATTCTGGGATTTAAAAAATTCAAACAAAAGCCAGGATACGCAAACCCCTCCTGGAGAACAATACCAAAATTATAAGGGCCACAAGTTGAGTAAGTCCATTGCCATCATGCTGCTGGCAAAATGTACATAACTACATTTGTAGCTAAAGTCAAGATGAACCGTAGTGTTATCAATGTCAAGCATGAGCATAGATGTATATGTAAATTAGCATAAAAATTAACAAAGCTATATCAAGGCCGCTATTTATCAGGTGCAAGAACGAACGGTGTGAGTGTGATAGTCAAAGATAGACCCCAAACAAGCACATCTAAAATCACTCCATTAGGCCATTAACAGCAACAATTCATCGCTCAGAGACAATCAAGCATATACGCACAAACAAGTACCCCGAAACAGGGGAGATTGCATTAGGTTGGAACATACTAGCTAGCAATAAACATACTACATTGCCACCTTAATCACAATTTACACGACCTAAGCGCTAAAAGTACAATTTTTTTACCATCCTTAATTAAAAAAAGGGAAAACCTTTTTATCATCTAGGAATGAAAGGGGAAAACAAAAAGTACTTTTCCCGTAATCAACCCAATGAAACAGATCCCAGACATCTTAAGCAAAACCAGGAAAACAGAGCATCACGCAAGAGCCGGCAGCAACAATGGCACAAACTTACGCAAGGTTCGGCATTCGACAGAGCGCTCGGAAACATCCCAGATCCGGCGCCCGGTGCACAGATCCGGGCCAAATCCCGCAGAGCAAGCAAAGCGACGAGGCACGCAAAGAGACAGCGCGCACAAAAGACGCGAGGCGTGTAGAGGGACTGCCGAGAATCGATTCCATACCTTACCCTGCGGGCGAGGACAGAGCATAGGTCGGCGTCGCCCACACGTGGTCGCCGCGTGCGTGCCTTCCCCTCCTGCTTGCGCCGTAAAGCGGCTGGTGGAAGGAAGGAATGGAGGATGGGAGCGCGCCGCACTGGTGTCGGCGTCGGCGGCTGCGGCGGCGTGGTGGTGGACGAGGACGAAGAGAGGGAAGGGGAAGCCGTGCCTGCCTCCTTCCGGTTTCTACCCGCGGCGCGCTCCGTTACTTATTATAACCATGGCAACGCAACGCCAACGCCAACGCCACCGCCGCGACCGCGACCGCCTCCCTCCTATCCTCTGCTCCTCGCCTCTCGCGCTCCGCCCCCGCCTTGGCCTGCGCTGTTAGCTGTGCCTGTCTGCCGCCCGCTCCCTCGCGGCGTTTCCCCCTTTTTTTGCCCGCTTTTTAACAGCTCCCAACGTCCCGTCCCGTCCCGTTTTTGGGTTTTGCCCCGGCGGACGGGAAAGAATTCGCCTTTTTTTTCACCCTCCTCCTCCCTTTCTTTTCTACGGCGCCGATTGGCGAGCTGGCGGCGTCAGTGCCGGCCGGCGCGTGAGGTGAGGAGGCCGCGGGCTTATTAAGCGCATTGTTAATCACGATTTGGAGGAGCGAGATGGTGGTGCGATATCGCCGGTGGACTTTTCCGGCGCGATGGCGACGCCTGTGTGTGTGTTACTAATGTTTACCCGTTCTGACGATGCGTTCCAAGCAAGTCTGTCTGCGATCTGTTTGATCTCGAGCGCAATTCGTAATAAATTCACAAATGGAGGAATGATCACGGGGTCTTCTACTTTCTTTACCGGTATTCCCACTTGGATCATTCGTTCCACCTATCCTCAGTCGGATGGCGACGCACTCTGATGGTCCTGGCCGACCAACCAAACCTGCTCCGGTGTTGCCGTTAGGTCACACACATCTGCAAAGCCACAAAAGACGATCCAATCCGGTTGCGCAGTGCTCACGGGCCATAGCAGCCACCACCAAGTCCCCTCCCCGCTTTACCTGTGTCTCTACATTCCGTGCCATCGACAGCACCGGTGTCTGGCCTGGTCCCGACTGGCGAGCGTGTTATGGCGTTTGGATTGGTCCCGACGCAAGCTGACACAGATCTCCGCATCGACACCCATCTCCCCCCGGTTGGTGGCACGTCACCGCCGCTCGACGTGACCAATCCTGAAGTAAGCTGTGTGTTCTAGTTCTAGTCCAGCGGACAAGTCGGTCAGATTAATTGTTGGAATCTTAACAAACTGTTTCTGAATCCTGATATTATTGGGGAGTTAAGCTCGGACTCATCTCCTTCTCTGCTGATGAAGATTTTGTAGTTTAGGGGAAGGCAACGGGTACAATGATTTGGTCTCCTCGTCATGTGTTGCCAGAACTGGCGAAATGACATCGTGTTCACCCTAGAAGCTATGACTGAGACCAGATTTGCTAGACTCTGTGTTCACCTACCTGCTGGAACTGAATCCCATGCAAGGAATAATTCAGGCGCCCCAAGTCCGGACTGTCGCTCAACAGAATTCAGAACAAGCATTCGTCCAGCTTGACTGTTGTATTGATCCCCCCCCCCCCCCCACCCACCCACACACACACAAAAAAAGCAAAGCCTGGCCGTGGCATTGGGAGATATTTCCCCGCATCAAGAACGAACAATGGAACAGTGTGGGTTGGACGGGAATGGTGTGGATCCATCCGTAATTTCCACTGCCTGCTCACGTGTCGGATCTGGTTTTACAGTTGCAGGAACCAACGCAGGCAACACGGTACGGACATAAAACCTTGCCCATGGCCAGCCACATGCGAAGATGCTCTTCCCGGCTCAGTTTTTGCACTGTCCTGTGCACCAGGGCAAACGAGGTGGGTGTGGGTCAGCAGTCCAACGCACTGCAGCTCACCTCGAAACCGACCTCTCTCGGAGCTCGGAACCAACATTTTCTGTGGGCAACACAGCGTCCCAGGTTCATGCAATCGGGGGCTGATCCAGGTTACTAGTGCCCTTTTTCTTTACTACATTTGTGTGCTAGTGTCTAGTGCTTCTGAAGCAATTGCAGAGGAAAATGTTGAAGATGCCACGAGCCATGTGCGCCGCATGGGCGATTTCAGTTTTCTAGTAATCCACTATTGCCCAAGCATATTGCACCTTTTATTGTTCCTCTTCCTCAGTTCATGCCTCTATCTTGGCACGAGGACTGAAGCTTGTTTGTTCTCCTGTCGATTGACGCAATGGTACGCACGTCCTTTTGCGTGTTTTAGAGAGAGAAAGAGAGGGACACATAAATCCGTGATTTAGACTTGTAATTAAATCGTGCAAGGCTGTGGTTTCTTCACACTGGCATCGTAAGGAAAGTGACATCTTGCTCTCGTTGCCAATCCGTCCGTTCAGTACTTATACGCCGCGCGGTCGTGCGATTTGAACTGGACAACGTCTGCAGAGACTGAACAGGAAGCCGTGGCCGACGCCGTAGCTGGGAGCGAGGTCCGCTGGCCGTGCTCTGCAGGACCGGACGGGCTCAACCGCGACGGCGGCGGGCCCTCGCCCCGACACCGGAATCGGACTAGAGGTGAGAACTCGTTCGTCATCACTCCCACGCCTTCTTGTGTTCTTGCTGTAATGTACTATTTTGTTTTCTTTTTTGATAATTAGTTCTTTGTTGTAATCATTGTTTTTACCGCCGCCGCTGCCCAGCGGATAAACTGGTTAGAGCAAATATTATGAACGGCGAAACGCCTGCTAGTCATCCAACAAACCTACGTGGAGGAGAGAGGGAGGATGAGAGAGAGAGAGAGTTGCAGACGACTGATAAGTCGTCGGCTCAGGCAGCAGAACAAAAAAAATGCAGTTTTCAACCACTCCATACAAAGATTAGGTAACTAAATATTCGAATTTACTAGATTTCAAGTCACTGAAAGCTTTTAGTCACCGGTTTGTTCCTTTGTGTTTTGTTTTATTTTTTATAGAATTTTTTATATAATAATTAGAATCCATTGTATATAGATTGGATGGCTCAAAAGAGGTCACTAAAAGCTCCATAAACTTTCAGACGACTGAAAATTAACAAAACTCCTTAAATATTTTAATAAACAGTCACTGAATCACCTACCCGTTATACTGACTCTTTTGAGGACTAAATATGACATGATCTCTCCATTTCGTCAGCTGCAGGCTAAATCATAACTCTTGCTCTTAGCAAGGAGCTTCTGTTAACGGCGAAGAGGAGAAGTTGTCGTGGGCACGCTGGACGGGAGGGGGGGGGGGGGGGGGGGGCGTCACAGCCACCGTCACGTGGGAGTCTTCTCGTCGACTAGAGTGTTCTCTGCGCGATCACCAGCCTGCCTCGCCACCGGACCGTTGCCGTTGACTCGTTATCTTATCGCCTCCAACCAAACTATACCAAGACGAATCTGATTCACAATGGACACTGCCTACTACTATCCTTGTTTTGCTTTCAAAAAAAATCAGGAGAAAACCCTGATTTAGGTTATGTTTGGAACAAAGGAATAGAAAAAACACAGGAATGAGAAAATATTAGAAAACCACAGGAATTGAAAACAAAGGAATGATGAGCTTTTGATGTTTGGATTGCAGGAAATTTTTTGAATTTGAACTAGTGACCGTTGGCACATCTTAGCTAGCCATTGCACATTTTAGCTAGCCGTTGTACATGACCACATAATTGTTGCTTGCAAAAGTTTGACATATAACCATTGCACACAACAGCACATGTCTTATATAAAAGTCACTTCTATGGCAACAAGGCACAATTCACACTCTCATTCAACATAAAATAAATTCCTGCATTCGTTCTTTCACCTTATAGTACACATACAACATTCTTCTTCTCATGCATGGATTCAAACCACCACCGCATATCAACAAATGATGATGAGTTTTTTTTTCATACTACCAATATTACAAGAAGGTAGTTCCTCTCCGTCCCAACCATCCCATAGACAACCAATACATACATCTGTTAGAAATGGTGCTACATTTATCCATGAAACCTTAACAGGCCATGAGGCCATATGCAAGTGGAGGTTTCACATGGAGAGAGAGATTTTCCAAGCTCTAGTTCAGAGATTGAGAGAAAGTAACCTTGCTGATTCAAAGTATGTCTCTGTGGAAGAGCAAATAGGTATATTTCTTTATGCAGTATCAAAGAATGCAAGCAATCGAACGCTACAAGATATTTTTCAACATAATGAGGAAACAATTAGCCGTTACTTTAGAGCAGTCCTCAATGCAGTAACACAACTCACATGCAACTACATATGTCCGCCTTCTCTACACCCACACCGCATCTTAAGACAACCTAAATTTTCTCCATACTTTCAGGTAATATCTTTTCATAATATACCATATGGCATAAGAACTACTACTCGTTTTAGGTTCTAAAAATATATGTATACATGCAGAACTGTATCGGTGCATGTCCATGCTGGTTGGGAGGGGTCAGCTTCTGATGCAAGAGTTCTACAGGATGCACTTAACCATGGATTTAGTGTGCCTCCTGGTAAATTCTATCTTGTTCATACGGGATATGCTAACACACCTGAATTTCTTGCTCCATACCGTAAAACAAAGGTACCACTTACAAGAACAAGGAAGAGCCGGACAAAAACCACAAAATCATAAGGAATTATTCAACCTTCGACATGCTCAACTACGAAACCATGTAGAGAGAATTATTGGTGTATTAAAAAACAGATATCTCATTCTAAAAGCTGCTTCGTTATATGACATAAGCACACAAGTTGATATCGTTGTAGCTTGTTGTGTAACTCACAATTTCATACGGCTACACAATAGAGATATGTCACTAGCCCATGATGCTGACACAGATATCAATAGAAATAACATGAGGGATGTTCCAGAAGGAGATGATCAATATAATAATGATGTGCTGATATTTAACAACTTTCGTCAAGCGGGAAATGAAATGCGAGATGACATAGCTCAAAGGATGTGGCAAGATTACATTACAAGATGTGGAAGTCAACGATAAAGAATTTTTTATATTTATGTAATGAGGTCCACTCTAATGAGTTGATTTTGTACCCCTAGTTATCATCTAAGCTAATAAGTTCTACTGCCATTCCTTTTTCTTTTATACAAAAGACTGGCATTGCACTATCAGTACTCTATATAAAAGACGTGCAAGTTCTTATGTAAACTACTACAAAAGCATACCTGCAGTGATGGCACAAAAGATATCGACCACTTGCTAAATTTGCTTGCGGAGCCATCCCAACCGCAAATCATTAGTGCTAAAAGAGAGAAAAACTTCCCTGTTTGCTGGGTTTTCTTTGAATATGTCTGCTGCTTTGATCATATCTTCTACCTGTAGTAGATCAGCCATCCCCTCAATTGTTCTAACACATTTCTGTATGCTGTAGGATCTTCCATTTTCCTCTCCTCAATAGCAGCAAAACGATCAATCTCTTCTTTTTTCAGCTTCAAAAATCTCTCATGAAAATCCTCGGTTGAAGTAGTGGTGCTGCTTTTTTGCCTTTTCAGTCGCTTTGTATCAGCCACTTGTGAGGTTGTGAGATTGAAACAGATGGTTGAGCATTAAGAAGTGGAGGTTCTCACAATACTTGACTGGAGGAATGCAGTCCAGGTGCCCTTTTCGATGAGTCAAGGAATGCAGAGTCATTTGCTAGATTTCATGGACCTCAAAATACCAAACCAGTTAGTGTAATCCCCACTGCCAGTTTCATGGACCTCAAAATTCAAGGATGATGCACCTGGAGCAGGTAGACTAGGTTCTGGAGAAGCAAATTGTGAATCAAGACCATCTGTAGGTTCTTTTGCCTTTTTTGCATAATGATCCATTCCATGGCAATTTTTTTCCATAAGCATACTGTCCTGCATAATTTAAATTGATTACATGTGCGAAGTTAAGTAAAAATAACAAGCCAATGATTGATTTTCACCATCATAAAGAGCAAAGAGGTCATCATAGTAAGGGAATAACTTGTCTTGCCATAAGAGAAGTGCGTCTTTGTTCCTGCGATCCTCAAGTGATGCCCAAACACTATCTGGTGTTGTTACCATCTTTCTATCAGAATCTCAGCCAAAACCACTTTCTCCTAATAAATCTTTTACAGCTTGATGCTCCTTTTTCATATCTTGCTCTTTTTGCTTCACTTGAGCAACGGTGTATTGTGAAGAAAACTTTTGGTTGAATAAAGATGCAATGTTCTTTCATGCCTCCTTACTCCATGCATTTTGCGTACCATATCTAGGCACATCATGGTCTTTTAATAATCGGATAAGATACACCTTCTTTTGGTGATTCCAGTTAGCTCTACTAGCATTCGTTGCAGTGCCTAACACAAAATTTCAGGACATGACAAAAAAGTTAAGTGCTATAAAATGGAGAAAATAAGTACTACAATATGTCTGGCTGCAACCAGTAACTAAAAATGAGCAAAGATAACGGAGAAAATTTTTGGATTGCTACAGAACAGCTTCCTGGTACGTCTAGCTACAATCAAGAACCAAAACAAAAAAGCCAAAAAAAAGATATGAGAATAGACTTGGCGTAGACCTTGCTAATCTATCTAGGTAAGTGCCTTTGTGCGCACTTAGAGTTTAGGTCTTGCTCATCCATCTAGTACCAACACAGAATGGATTTGATTAAGGAAAAAAACTAATCAAGCTAAGCTGAGACTCCGAGAACAGGCTAATACAACTCACCGTGGATGCACAAGCCACAAGGAAACACTCCAATCAAGAAACAAAGGGTGCTATTGGGTTGATTTTTACCTGAATCTTGCAAAATCTCCTCAGCTCCTCCTGATTCGTTGACCCTAAAATCAGGAGTTGATGGAGGAGGAGCAGGGGAAGGTGCCGAGGGGAGCTGTGGGAGGAGGGCCGGCTGCCGGAGTTGGATTTCGTCGACTCTGCTTAGCCATCTCCAAGGATTCACGTCCCAGATATTTTGCTAGGGTTCATCGACCTTGGCGGGAGAGAGGAAAGAGCAGGGGCAGAAGGGCGCAAGAAAGAGTGCGAGTGACGTTTCCCATCGGTCGGAGTGGATTTTCTGATTCCCGTGAAATGTACACATGATGGTTCCTTTCCTCCGGAATGAAAGACAAAGTTCATGCATTCCAAACACATTGATACATTCCCTTCCGGAGGAAACTCTTTCTATAAAATTTCCTTTGTCAATCCCTTGTTCCAAACACAGCCTTAGTTCGTTTTCTCGCAGCCTTTGCCTCGTTTTCACAGATTGTGCCATTCGGCCATTTGGCGATCTTGAAATCAGCTTGTGCCTAAGTACACTGAACATGAAATGCATGAATCAGTTGATCGGCGCTTTGGCTAACAACCTCACTCGGGAATTTTCTATAAATTTTCTAATTATTGATTTATGATTTCAAGCATAGACCGGAACACTTTCATTTTCTTGATGAAATAGAATTCCCTTTATCTAAAAAAAAGCATGGGTTAGTTTTTTTTTTGAAAGATCCGGGACTAGGCCCGACATATATTAATAAGTAGAAGCAGAGTTTTACGCAAAATATGCAATTTTACAGCATTTCTCCGATGGCCAGACCAGCCACAGAGGTTGAAAAAAATACCGCTACTACTCACGGTATGAGAATACATCTAATGACGCTATATGATTTGCATCTGCTACCACCCAGTTTGCCACTTCATCCTTCATATCTGTGAAAACTTCCTCAGTAGTGCTCTTCTTTTGTTGAAAACCCGGTTGTTCCGTTTCCCTCCAAATGGTCAGTTTTTGGGAACTGACTGTCTGACTGCAGCTGCAAAGGAGGAGGGAAATCCTTGAGGAAGAAGTATGATTTACCTCACTAAACTCTTACGGTTGTTCGGTTTTCGTCCTCCAGTTACAAAACCAGGTAGGACGACTCCCTTAATTTTTGATTCTGTTCGTTTTTCCTCCCCTAGTTGTTTCGAAAGATGGTTTCGTTGACGTGGTGTATGGTTTCGCTGACGTGGCGTATATTGGGAGTATTCATATGGTGACATGGCGAAGACTACGTGATAATCGAAAATTGAGAAACAAATAGTAACAATCCTGATTTTTTCAAAAAATGAAAAAAAAACTTACCTTTACTATTTTTTCATTTTCCTAAAGGAAAAAACGAAAAATTGAAAAAAAAACAATGAAAATATCACGGAAAATAAAAAAAACTTACCTTTACTGTTTTTCCTTTTTTTCAAAGGAAAAAAGGAAATTTGAAAAAAACGTTGAAAAATCACGAAAAATGAAAAAATAACTTACCTTTGCTGTTTTTCTATTTTTTCAAAAGGAAAAAAAACGAAAATTTGAAAAATAAAAACGTTGAAAGAATCACAAAAAAACCTTACCTTTGAAAAAAAACGTTGAAAAAATCACAAAAAGTGAAAAAAAAACTTACCTTTACTGTGTTTTCCTTTTTTTAAAATTGAAAATAAAAGTATGGTCCAGTAAAGATAAGTTTTTTTTCATTTTTTATTTTTTCTTTTCCTTTAAAAAAATCAGGGTTGTCACAATTCGTTTCTCAATTTTTGATTATCATATAGTCTTCGCCGCGTCACCGTGCGAATACTCATAATATATGCCACATCAGCAAAATCACCGTCCAAAACAGCCAGGAGAGAAAAAACGAACGGAATAGAAAATTAAGGGAGTCGTCCTACATAATTTTATAACTGGAGGACGAAAACCAAACAACCGCAAGAGTTAAAATAGTTAAATCGGACTTCTTCCAATCCTTGATCCGTGATGCCATTCCTACTCTGGACCTTAACAGTTAGACGGCCCAGCATGGACCGTTTTGCTGCCAACACACCTGGGTCGTATCGGCTGACCATCCGACCGAGGCCCACCAGTGATGGCCTATTCGTCACATTGCGCGGCCGTGACTTCAGGTGTAGTGTAGTGTAGGTCGGAGCAAGCTGCATGGCCGTATCTGGAGCAATGTGTCACCGAGTATCGTGGTAACGTGGGCTTTCACGTTTTGATGGACCGAGTAGTTGGCTTTCAAAAAAAAAAAAAAAAGGACTGGGAAGGAACCTTGAAGGAACAGGATCTATGGAGCATGAGGGTCTTGATCGATGCGACGACGACTCGACAAGTATAGGAAGCAATGCATATCCATCTCCAGTCGCGACAACGAGGCGTTGATGAGACAAAGGGGTTAAGCTCACATGGCTGCTGATGCTGAACTCTACGAGAGAGCAGAGAATTAACAAGCAGAATCACGGTTGCACAACTGCACAAGGCACATGCATACAAATGACTCAAAATCTCAACTGTCGTCAAGTGTATGTTGTAACTACGGTTCGATCGTGAATGCATTGGAAATTTTGAGTGGACAAGCTATAGCCACTTGTCTGTCATGAGCTAAGCTAGCTCACAAATTCATTGGCAATTCGTCGACCAAAATCTGAATCGAATCATTTTTGTGGTCTATCTTGTCAGTCTACATTTCATTGATAAAGCAAGCAAGCATATGATATGCTTTGTACTGACACGCTACTGCAAAGAAGGTCTTAGTGGAATCAAGGGCGCAGCGCCTAATCGCGGACAGGTGGGCCTGGCTAGAATAAGCAAGGAATCACTCCTAAATCTGCGGACGTCAGCTGCGACGGCGAGCGACTATATAACACCAGACACGAGAGGCCGCCGTACCAAAGCAGAGCGGCAGAAATCAATTTCCAGAGCCGCCGCCTTCGTTCGCTCCACCACTGGTTCACAATGAGCTCCCGCGCCCGCGCCGCCGCGTCCGTCCTCCTCCGCCGGCTGGGCCCGCGCGTCTTCGGCCCGGCTGCTCCGCCCGCCGCGGCGCCGCGGCCGCTGCTGGCCCTGGCCGGCGGCGGGCACCAAGGCGTGTGGGCGCGGCTGCTGTCCATCGGCGCCTCCGAGGCGAGAGCCGACGTGGCGGAGGTGCACGCGTCCAAGGGGAACCACCTGAGCCCGTCGGCCGTGATGGCGGAGGTGGCCATCATCGCGGCGTCCGAGGCGAAGGCGGATTTGGCGGAGGTGTACGCGTCCAAGGGCATCCACCTGAGTCCCTCCGCCGTGAAGGCGGAGATGGCCATCATCTCGGCGTCCGAGGCGAAGGCCGACCTGGCGGAGGTGTACGCGTCCAAGATCAACTACGCCAACGTCGCGGAAGTCAAGGCCGCGGTGGCCGAGGAGGCTTCGAAGAAGGCAAAGTGATCCGGCGTTTAGTTTATGGTGTCGCCGGCGACGCCTGTATGTGTATGTTAGTGATGATGTGTGTTTATCCGTTCCAACGATGCGTTCCAAGCAACTCTGTACGACCTCGAGCACTATGCCACTATGTACGATCGGAGAACAAGTTACCAGATGTACTGAATGATCAGAACGTTTCCAAATTGTCAAACGGAATGATGATCCTTATCCTACCGGTATTGGTACATTAGTTCCATCGATCCTACTGTACCTACTGGGACTGAATCCAGTGCAAGGAGTACTTCAAGCACTCCAACTGTCATTCATTAGAACAAGGTTCGCCCAGCTTGACTGACTGTTTTGTTGGGTGGTGAATTCCGTCCAACAAGTCCCACGAATGCTCGCATCAAGAACAAACAGTGGAGTCTTCAACAAGTTTGACTGCGATGGAACAGCGTGGGATTGGACGGGATGAATCGGTAATTTTTGTTGTCTTCTCAGGTGCTGGAGATGGACCTGGTTATTCGCAGCAACCAATGCAGGCAACACAGCACGGATAGATATAAAATAAAACCTTACCCGCGGGGATCAGTTTCGCACTGTTCCGGTGCATCGACACCGAGGTGGGTGAGCAGTCCAGCGCCGTGCATTTCAACGTGAAACTGACCTCAGGTCCATGCAATCAGGGTTGTTGTAGTAGTAGGTTACTAAATGCTTATTTGCTCGCTTTTGCTATGGATGGAGCTTACAATCTAGTGCCGCTTCTGCACCAATAGCAAAGAAAAATCTCGAAAAAGCCAGTGCCCATGTGCACCGCATGGGCGATTGATTGCCTCGTGAGGAAGGGAAAAAGTTTTGTGAATGTTTTTATCTTGCCGAGCCGCCGAGGAGGACTGAAGCTCGTTTGTTATCCCAGTTGATTAACAAAGTGGATCAACGACCAAAAGAAATAATAATAACACGGTGGATCGCACTCCCTTTCGACGATACAGACTTCTAATTAAATCGTGCAAGACTCTGGTTCCTCTCCTTCACCCCGGAATCGCAAGGAAAGCGACATCTTGCTCCACATCCCGATCTCCGCTCACTACTTATTATACGCTGGGCCGGACAGAGTTTGTAGAGAGTGAGTGATTCAGGAAGGCAGGAAGCCATGGCTGACGCCCCAGCTGGGAGGGAGGTGCCCCTGGCCGTGCTCCAGGACCGGACGACCTCAACAGCGCCGGCGCCGGCGTCTGCGGCGGGCCCTCACCCGGACACCGGACAAGAGGTGAGAACTCGGCCCTGTCTCTCGTCGCCGCTTCTACCTTGCTGTTTCTTGTCGTATAATCCTTGTGTTCGCCGCCGCCGCCGCTCAGCTGATATGCCGTTTAGCGAGGTGCTACTGGCTCTGTTTTCCCATCGTGGTGGCCGGCGGACGAGGCGACTGTCGCACGTGTCGCTCTTCTCGTCGTCGTCGACCTAAGTTTTCCCGATCGTTAGCATGACTCGGCGCCGGAGCCCGGAGAAGATCATTCCGTCTCCGTCCGTTGACTCGTTATCTTATCCTGCTGTCCACTCATCTTTAATTTTATAGGAAAAATGGGGAAAAACCTTTAGATTTGCTTCGTTTTATCGCAGCCTGTGCCATACCTTGAGCTAATGAGCTACTGTCACGGTTGAGCATGACCCCAGCACTGAATGCCAAATCTCGGGCTGTTTAGTCGGCTCGCACTGACCATGTGCTACAAATACGAACCATGACTATTCTATTCCGATCCTACCCTCTGATGCCTTTGCGTCGTTTTTCTCGCAGTTTATGCCATTTTTTTTAAGAAACAGGAGGTGAAAACCCCTACTGATTATATATTAATTGAGAAAAGAAAACAAAATCCTTGTCCTATTACAATCTTACTCGAAATTTTCTATATGTTTCTAGCTATAGATTTCAAAGTTCAAAAAAAAAAAGCTATAGATTTCAAACTTTGCAACGGTCAATACGTGTTAATTTCGGGAAACCGTCTGCATCCTGTTTTTTTTTTTTTTTTTTGAACTTAACCGTCTGCATCCTTGTTGACTCCTGTCCTGTACCACTTATTGCTGGGGAAAAAAAAGGAGAGAAATCCTTCGTGATACTTTATGGGCTTATGGCGTTCCTATCCTGGGCTACCACAGTTGGGCTTGGCCCATGATTACTCAGTTAGAAAGGCCCATGGTGTTGTCCGGTCGGCCCATTATGGACAGTTTTCTGCGGACACCTGGACCTGACTGGGATGGACCACGCTGGGCCGTGTTGGCCGCCCATCCAACTGGGACCCACCGAGGATGGCTCATTATTCGTCACGGTGCGCGGCCGTGGCCGCCAGGTGTAGGCCGGAGCAAGCTGCATGGCCGTGTCTGTAGCAAACGTGTCACCGATAGTCGCCGCCCTTCTCTCTGAGCAACGCCGCAGCTCGGCCGCAAGAGCTTCGGCTTCATCATTCAGGCAACCGAGACACAATCCTGGCCTTGTTTGCGTTTTCTTGTTTTTCTGCACTCCAGCCGTTCAGCTTGACTAAGATTCTGAGTAGTTGGCTTTCAAAAAACATTAGGACTGGGTAGGAAGTAGGACAGGCCACCGCGGAGTATGAGGTGATTATCGATGCGACGACGAATATAGGAAGCAATGCACGATACATCTCCAGCCGCAATGTTTCTGAATTCAACTCGGGAATCATAGGACCAGATTTTGAGATAACAGGTGATTAATCTCTCCGTCACCTTTTCCAGTTTCAATCACTACTTGCGTTAGTATCTTCTGGTTTGATATACGATCCCCTCATCTTTTGTTCTTCTTTCTCCATGCTGAACTTATTTAATCCTACTGCAATTCATACTTCACATACGATTCTATCAAGTAAAGTAATAGATCAAAAAATCTGTCTTCAACAACATGCAGCAGAAGCCCGCCGCCCAGAACGCCGGATCGGCGGCGACAAACAACGGCGCTCCAACAATGGGCGAGTGCGGGCCAGAGTACAGCAGCCTCCCCGGCGGCGGCGACAGCGTCGCGTCGCTGCCGTCGGCGCTACGACCCACACCCAAGCTCTCCATCATCCCGCTGGTGTTCCTCATCTTCTACGAGGTCTCGGGCGGGCCGTTCGGCATCGAGGACAGCGTGGGCGCGGCGGGCCCGCTGCTCGCCATCGCGGGGTTCCTGGTCCTCCCCCTGATCTGGAGCGTGCCCGAGGCGCTGATCACGGCGGAGCTGGGCACCATGTTCCCGGAGAATGGCGGGTACGTGGTGTGGGTGGCCTCCGCGCTGGGCCCCTACTGGGGGTTCCAGCAGGGATGGATGAAGTGGTTGAGCGGCGTCATCGACAACGCGCTGTACCCGGTCCTCTTCCTCGACTACCTCAAGTCCGCCGTCCCTGCCCTCGCCGGCGGCCTGCCGCGTACGGCTGCCGTGCTGGGCCTCACGGCCGTGCTGACCCTGCTCAACTACCGCGGGCTCACCGTCGTGGGCTGGGTCGCCATCTGCCTCGGCGTGTTCTCCGTCCTGCCGTTTCTCGTCATGGGCCTCGTCTCGCTCCCCAAGCTCCGGCCCGCGAGGTGGCTAGTGGTGGATCTGCGCAACGTGGACTGGAATCTGTATCTCAACACGCTGTTCTGGAACCTTAACTACTGGGACTCCATCAGCACGCTGTCGGGCGAGGTGGACAACCCGGGGAAGACGTTGCCGAAGGCGCTCTTCTACGCGGTCATCTTCGTGGTGGTGGGGTACCTGTACCCGCTGCTTGCCGGGACGGGCGCGGTCCCACTGGACAGGGACCAGTGGAGCGACGGCTACTTCGCGGACATCGCCAAGCTTTTGGGCGGCGCGTGGCTCATGTGGTGGGTCCAGGCGGCGGCGGCGCTGTCGAACATGGGCATGTTCGTGGCGGAGATGAGCAGCGACTCGTACCAGCTGCTGGGCATGGCGGAGCGCGGGATGATCCCGGCGGTCTTCGCGTGGCGGTCGCGGCACGGCACGCCGCTGGTGGGCATCGCGTTCTCGGCCTCCGGCGTGCTGCTGCTGTCGTCCATGAGCTTCCAGGAGATCGTGGCCGCCGAGAACTTCCTCTACTGCTTCGGCATGCTGCTCGAGTTCATCGCCTTCGTGCTGCTGCGCGTGCGCCGGCCCGACGCGCCCAGACCGTACCGGGTGCCGCTCGGGACGGCCGGGTGCGTCGCCATGCTCGTGCCGCCCACGGCGCTCATCGTCGTGGTGCTCGCGCTGTCCACGCTCAAGGTGGCGCTGGTCAGCCTGGGAGCCGTGGCCGTGGGGCTCGTGCTGGAGCCCGGGCTCAGGTTCGTGGAGAAGAAGGGGTGGCTCAAGTTCGAGGTCAACTCTGACCTGCCGGACATCAACGTCACACGCGCGGCCGTCGCCACGGACGAGCCGCCGTTGGTGGCGCCGTAGCCCGTGGGCCGGACGAGATTTGTTGGGCTTCAGGTACAAGGCCTTCGTGGGCTATGACGTGCTCTAAGGCGGACTCTGGATTTGTAACCACTTCGACTGGCCCAACAACTACGAACGAGCAGAGAAGCAGAATCTGAGTGGCACAACTGCACAGGGCAGGTACGAACAAATGACTCAAAATCTCAAACGTCGTCGAGTGTGTGTTGTAACATGATGGAGGTTACGATTCGACATGAATACATTGACAATTTTGAGTGGACGAGGGATTTTATCCCTTCTGTAGCCAACCGTTTTCGTGGTCTATCTCCTCAGCAACGAAACCTCTAATCCGTGTTTCATCACAATCATTTGTTCCAGTTCAAAAAAAAAAAAAAAAAAAAGTTCAGCCTGAACCAAACACCGTCCAAAAGCAACCAACGTACGGTAGCACGGTTGTGACATACATATGCTGCCACATCGAAGCAATCTAATTTCGTACTGCTCGGTTGTTGGCTGATAAAAGAACCACACAACACTTACTCCCTGCAGATTCATGATCTCCGTCCCGTGGCCGGCCGTCATGCACATGGTTTAGGGACCATAAGCTCTCAATTTCTGTTGGAAACACTTGAAAATAAATGTCCAGCAAGTTCGTTTTTGACATGAATGAATTGCTAAAAAAAATCACCAGAGAAAGAGGCCACCATGTGCTCAGTTGCCTGCTAAAAATATCAGCGACTTCAGTTAAGCGGTGCCTCAATCGGGATGACGTTTGTACTGACGACATGCGGGGTACAGTAAAAAAAGGTTTTAGCGGAATCAAAGCGTGCAGCGCCCTACTCGCCAACAGCTAGAATAAGCAAGGAAGTAAGGAACCCCTCTCAACTTTGGGGACACCGCCACTGAAGAGAGAGACCACCGCGTACCAAACAGAACTTCGTTTCTTCCAGAGCCTTCGTTGGCGCCACCTCTTGGTAACGATAACGATGAGCTCCCGGCGCGCCGGATCCGTGCTCCTCCACCACCTGGGCCCGCGCGTGTTCGGCCCGCGGGCGCCCCTGCCGCTGGCCCTGTCCGGCAGCGGCGGCGGGCAGGGCGCGTGGGTGCGGCTGCTGTCCATCTCGGCGTCCGAGGCGCGGGCCGACGTGGCGGAGGTGTACGCGTCGAACGAGGACTACGCGAGCACCAAGGAGCGGGCGGCGACCATCGCGGCGTCCGAGGCGCGGGCCGACGTGGCGGAGGTGTACGCGTCCACGGTGGACCACTACGCCAACATCGTGGAGGTGCGGTCGGCGGTGGCGGAGGAGGCGTCCAAGCCCAGGAGCGCCGACTGGAAGGCGAAGAAGCCCGCGTTCCTGGGCTCGGAGGCGAACAAAGCGGAGGAGGCGGCCGGGTCCAAGTCCAACCTCCTGACTTTCGAGGCCGAGAAGGCGGAGGTGGCCATCTCGGCCCTCGTGGCGAAGAAGGCGGCGGGTGTGCACCCGGAGGCCCACGCGTCCAAGGAGAACGCAGGGAGCGTCGCGGCCGCGAACGCGGAGGTGGCGGAGGCCGCGAGGGACGGCGAGTTGAAGAAGCCCGCGGAGAGCAGCTACTGGGGCATCGCGCCGTCCCGGCTCGTGAACAAGGACGGCGTGGAGTGGAAGTGGTCGTGCTTCAGGGTCAGTGCTACTAGCTCACTGTTTCTTCCTGTTCTTCCTTAGGCCGCGCCGGTTTAGACTCTCTACTAATTTGTGCAGCCATGGGAGACGTACACGGCGGACACCACCATCGATCTCACCAGGCACCACGAGCCGAAGAAGCTGCTCGACAAGATCGCGTACTGGACCGTGAAATCCTTGCGCTGGCCCACTGACATCTTCTTCCAGGTGAATTTCTTCATGTCAATTTTGCAAGGAAACGGGGCAGAGGAATAGTATTAATAAGTTGCTAATGAGTGAGTAAACACGGCTGCCTCGCGATCGATGATGCAGAGGAGGTACGGCTGCCGCGCGATGATGCTGGAGACGGTGGCGGCGGTCCCCGGGATGGTGGGCGGCATGCTGCTGCACCTGCGCTCGCTGCGGCGCTTCGAGCACAGCGGCGGCTGGATCCGGGTGCTGCTGGAGGAGGCCGAGAACGAGCGCATGCACCTCATGACCTTCATGGAGGTGGCGCAGCCGCGGTGGTACGAGCGCGCGCTCGTGCTCGCCGTGCAGGGCGTCTTCTTCAACGCCTACTTCCTCGCCTACCTCGCCTCGCCCAAGCTCGCGCACCGCGTCGTGGGGTACCTCGAGGAGGAGGCCATCCACTCCTACACCGAGTACCTCAAGGACATCGAGGATGGAAAGATCGAGAACGTGCCGGCCCCGGCCATCGCCATCGACTACTGGCGCCTCCCGGCCGGCGCCACGCTCAAGGACGTCGTCGTCATGGTGCGCGCCGACGAGGCGCACCACCGCGACGTCAATCACTATGCCTCGGTATGTCGCCCGATGCACGCTCGCTAATATCAGCTGTTTGCCTGTTTGATTCATTCAAGAGACGTGACTGAATTCTGTTGCTTCTGATGATGTGCAGGACATCCATTACCAGGGTCTGGAGCTCAAGGAGACGCCTGCGCCGCTCGAATACCATTGAAATGTGCTTCTGTATGTTGCGAGGAGTAGTAGTAGCAAATCCTTATTATATGCGATGTGTTCAGACCTTAATGCGTGCGTGCTTATAGTTCACCGTGACTATGCTGCTTGTTATTGAACTGAATCTGTCGTCAAAGTGCAGAGTCACCTTGGAAAGCAGAGCAGCCTCCGTTGCTAGTTTTCCGTTTATTTTCACCGAACTTCCGGTTTCCGGGGGTAGACTCGCATCACGCCGTTTGAACCGAACCAGAACGAAAAAAGCAAGACGCAGCCCCCTCTGTTCTGAAGCCGAGTCCGACTCCATTCCCGCGCTCCGACTCCAACACCTCGACGACGCCGGCCCTCTCGGGCTATGCATATATGCCACCGAGATATGATTCCTCCACATCCCCGCAGAAGCCAACCAGCCTCTCAAACCCTATTCACCCCAAGCCGGCGGATCCCACATGGCCGCTGTCCCCGTCGCCACCGCCACCGACTACTCGGATGCCTCCTCCTCCTCCAGCAGCTCGTCCTCGCTCCCTAATTGGGTAATGCTGGATCCCTACGTGTTCAAAAGGTACGACCTTTCCACCTTCCAGGAGGATGAAACAACCTCGCCACAGCGTCGTACCAGCGAGGGCGAACCCTTCCGCGTCTCCTTCCGCGTCTCCCCGCCGCCGGCTGTTTCCCGCTTGTACCTTCACTTTCCTAAAAGTCCAGGGGGCAGCGACACCACATGCCGCATCGTCGGGTCTCACCGGAACACACTACTTTTCTGCCTGTATGTGCCTCTCCCTCTGCCTGTGGATAAGTTCCCAGCTGATTTCCCATACGAGAGGCAACCCCGGTTCTGCCGGCAAGACCTATTCGTCTACACTGCTGGCATCCCGCCCTCGCTCAACCTACTCCCTCCCTGCCATGAAACTCTTGTGGAGGACGAAGAGGACGATACCTCATCTGAAGAGCTTTATGACCCACTAGCCGGGGTAGTTAATTTCTCAGAACTTGAAGGGATTGGTATCTTGTGCAACGACGATGGAGACTTTGTTGTGGCATATCTCTGCCTCAGCCGTGAAATCACCATAGGCTCTGGGGCTCAAGACATTGAAGCTCAAATGTGTATTTACTCCTCTTCGAGATTAGAGTGGCAGTTGCATGCATTACCCATCCATTGTGAGCAGGAGGATATTTGCGACTTGTTGAGTTGGTCGACGAAGCAGGTTGTTGCATTTGGGTCTTATCTTTGCTGGGTTGATTACGATTCTGGTTTGCTGTTCTGTGAGGTATTTAGCAAGCATCTTCGAGTCTCATATGTTCGAATGCCTGTGAGTTCTAGTCCTTTTCATGAACCATGTGTGGACATGTACCGGAACATCTGCGTAGGTGAAGATGAAGGCAAGTTTACCATGATGTTTGCAGATGTGAGGCCTCTTGATGGTTATGTGTATCTTCCACGCTCAGATGGTTTTGAGTTCAACCTTTGGTCTCTGATTATGGAAGAAGATGGTAACATGAACTGGAAACACGAGCAAGAATTTGGGTTCTCACATAAAGACCTCAACATCCGCAACTTTATCCCTTCTCCTTGTGGACCATTGACATTCCCTGTTGTCAGCATGGAGGAGCCACATGTCGGATATTTTGTAGTCGGGGAACCTGGGTGTGGTATCAGAAAAGTATGGCTACTTTCTGTTGACTTGATCAGTAAGGCAGTAGAGGTCTTCCCTTACCTGAATGGAAATGAAGATCTTCTCGGGGAGGATGCTGATATGGCGAAAAGCAAGCCACATTGTTTTCCGCCTTTTCTTCCAAGTGATATCCCCAAATTCATTCCATAGGTAGTTGCAAATCAATTTCGTTTCCATCAGCATCATTGTTGTATTGGTTAATTGTATGGTACGGAAATTTACCTATCTTTATAAAGGCTGAGGTAAAAGGACGGGAATAAAATGTATAAGGCCTCATATATGATGCCATTCACTCATACACGGAGTACCTCACGGACGGCAAGATCAAGAACATGCTGTGGCGCGGCCATCGCCATTGACTACTCGCGCCAAGGACGTCGTCGTTATGGTACGTGCTGATGAGGCGCACCACCGTTATGCCTCGGTATGTCGCCGGATGCATATTATCAGCTGTTTGATTCAAGAGAAGGATATGGATTTGATGAGATGACTGGATTCTATTGCTTCTGATGTGCAGGGCATCCATCGCCAGGGGCTGGAGCTCAACGAGACACCTGCGCCGCTCGAATACCATTGAAATGTATCTGTCATGAGTAGCAGTAGGAGAGATATCCTGACGAACTACTACTCCGTGGGTGATCGTAATCCTTGTATCAGGATTGGGAAGAATGGTTGGGATAGCAAACAACCATCAGGTTTGTACGTTGGATACCCTTATAACCATCAAAGGTCACAATGTGTTCATACTTCAGACCTTAAGACGTGCGTGCTTTAGGGTCCCTTTGGAATGCAGGATTGTAGAAACGTAGGAATAGAAAAAATACAGGATTAGAGTTCACTATCAATTGCAGTCTTACATAAATTGAAAACGCAGAAAAATTTCCTATGAAGCCTTTGTATACAGTGCAGGAAAAATATAGGAATGTATAGCTTGCTCTTGCTTCACATGAGAACAAAGGAAAGAAAAAAGAGGTCTAACCTCTTGCTTTGTTTCCTCCAAAATCAAGCATAGGAATCCATTCTTATGGAAAGTTTCCTTTACTTTTCCTGTGAGCCAAATGATCATAGAGGAAAAATTCATTTACAATTTCTGTCCTCCAAATTTCCTTTGTTTTTTCTTCATTCCAAAGGGGCCCTATAGTTTTGGTTTTGGGCCTTTTGATACTGGGGTCCTTCAAACTGGCACGGAATTTTTCACCGGAATGTGTTTCTTTTGATCCTAGGGGTTCTTCAGAGCCGAAAAAAAAACAAGACGAAATTCCTGAAATCTTGGGCCTCGTTTCATTCTCAGACGTGTTTTGTAGCTGGCTGCATATTCTTTGGGCCGGCTCTAAATAGAACTGTATCTGGAATTCTCTGTAGTAGACACCAGAGAAAATGTGAATCTTCAATTAATCAACTTATTATCTCACCTAACTAACAAATTTCTATTCTTAAATATGAACAAAACTACTGTACCTGCTTGCAAGAGGGATATAATCTGGGAGTGAAAATTCCACATGTACCTAGTATGCTGACATTGCTCAACAATCCCATAAATTGTAGGGCTTTCCTTGGATTCTACACAAGTATGAAGTACACAGATCTATAAGATTAGCTATGCTTATTCAGCAGAACCTCTTTCCACAAATTTTACATTAGCACAAGCTGGACCAAACACTGTAAACAGGCATCATCAGGATTGCCCAAAGAATTTGTCGCAACACAAGGGGAACTCTCAACTTAGACTACGGTCGCCCTTGTACAGAATCTTTTACCTCAAGTACTGATTTATCTTGAGATCCGACGAAGGTCGGTGACCATGCCCTCCTCTGATATTCAGATCTAACAGTAGCAGGCCATCATCTGGAGTGCATTTCACATCCTCGACATCCTGAACTCCATGGTATAACTGAAAGCCTAAATTGCCTGTTCTGAGGCTGTCATCAGACATTGCTTTCGCCAACTCTCCACTGTTTTGTTCGCACACTTGTGTCACATTGTCCATGAAACCAGAAAGAGCTAGGTTGAAGTCTGTAAGCTGCGACCTGGCTTCTAGGTTCGCAGTTCCAGATGCATCGTAGGAAAGGTTACTCTGGGCTTTCTCGAGTATCGTTTGCAGATATTTGCCTTGGGCCTCGATTCTCATTTGTAGCTTCTTCTGCACCTGCGTATACAAGAAGACGTTGAGGGGTTTATAACTTTGTTTGCAAATGTCAAGAATAAAATTTGAAGTAGAGTAGATTCTTCGGCAGTCTACCTCAAGCTGCTCGTGCAGTTTCCGTTGGACTTCAATTTGATACTTTAGCGCATCCGCAAGCGGCGTTTCTCTGAATCCATGTTCAGAATTGGTAAGCCAAACCGAAATAGGGTGACGAAACTGAGATGGAGGAACGCTTATAAAAGGCTATATAAATGAATGGAACCTAGCTAAACTCATTTACTTTATCGAAGTTAATGATTAAGGCCGGGGACTTCCGAACTGCTAATTGTTTCAGTAAGATGGTAAGAGAGACTGATTCAACAATCTTGATCTAGGATTTTTTTTTTTTTGTGTGTGTGTGTGTGTGTGTGTTCTCACTTCCTCAACTGTCCGTTTGGTTATTTATGAAAACATTATGCAACTTAAGTCAACACCTGAATGGCAAGCTTCTATAAAAATCCTACAACTTGGTGAAAGATATACATCCCTTTCGTATAACTTCATCTTTCAATCAGTGGTCATCCGGTTGCATTTAAGTAAACATGTATCCTAAATATTGAATTACTGATAGTACAACTGATGGCTATCCGAAATACGGAAATAATTTTATTTCATACTACTCCACTGGGACTACCTTAGCTAACTGAACAATAATTCGCTGTATGTTACTTCAAGGTCACCATGTTCTTTTGGTAGCAGCGTTTCTGTAATGGAACTGTATCGAGTCTCTGAATTATTGTTGTTTGAGAGAGATGGTACGTAGGTGCATGTTCTTAAAACATCATAACGGTTATACGAAGCAGGCATTCGTGAATAGTATATATGTACTGATGTGAAATGAAACGCGGAGGCTAGAGGATGCGGACTGATAATTACCCCGTATTTGTGCTCGCAGCAGATGGAATGCTAGGAGGTGCTGGAGCGGCGAAGTTGATGCCCTGTGCCGCAAATGCTGTGAAAGGAGAAAAAGAATGTAAGATTTCGAGAAGAAATGAGCTGTTCATTTTAGCATTTCAGTGTTCAGTTGCCGTGTTTGCAAGGTACATACCCCCTCTGCTGGCTTCCAAGCCTGCATCTTTCTTGTTCTGCTTTCCCAGTCTGTATTTCTGCGCACGAAACAACTTGATCAGGAGACTGTAATAAACACGGCATAAAACAAGACAAACTGGGCAAAAATAACACATGAACATGCAACGAAGAGATACCTGAAGATGACTCTTTAGATGGTACAAGGTGAGCCCTTTCATTCCCATCAGTCTCAGCACCGACTTGGGCGTCGCCTCTGTTTATACATCACAGTGAAATGAGTCAATGGAGAACGAAGCAGAAATTGTGTCCACAGTTAGGAGCTCATGACCCCATCCTTGTGTGATCGGTAAAAGCTGCTAAACACTAATCAGGACAGCACCATGCACGGCCAGCACAGAGGGCATACATGCAGTTGGATCAGGTGTTTTTGGAAGCCAGATAGGTATTCATAGATGTTGTATGGTGCATGGTACTGTTAGTGTTTTGCGTCACTGTTCCATAGAATTGATGAAACTTTGTGTGTGTGTGTGTGTGTGTGTTTACGGAGACATGTACTTTGCAGTAGAAAAGTGCAAGAAGAAGCAGCAGAGGAGAAGAGGACAGGCGGCGGTGCGGGTACTCACTGTCTGGGCCGCCGAGCTTGGTGACGGCCTCGACGAAGCGCTCGTGCAGGTCGGGCGTCCACCGCAGCCGCGGCTTGGGGTCCCGCGACAGCACCACCCCTCCCATCGCCGCCGCGGCGCCGTACGCCGCCCGGTCCATCCCCTCGAACATGCTGCTAATCCCTCGTCGTGCGAGCTCCTCTCACGGCCAACCAATCGATCACGACGCAGCAGTGTTCAGGCGCGCGTGCACACTAGCTACGCTGCTCTAGCTGCGGATCAGTACGCGACGGCGGCGCCACGGCACGGGGTGAATCTGGTGCTCGCGCGCGGCGCGGGCGAGAGGGGGGCAGAGGAGGTTGCGTAGGATTTCGGCGAAGCCCGAGGCGGATTCTTTCCGACGGAGAATGTGTTTGCGTGGCGCGTTCGAGAGCTGCTGGGCGAGCGGAGAGACAGAGAGAGAAGGAAGCCGGCACGGGCGATTTGTAGCGAGAGAGAGAGAGGGGGGAAGCGCGGCGCGGCGCATCGCATCATCATGATGATCATGTGCACGCGGAATCTCGGGGAGCCTTGTGCCGGGGGGGCAAGCCCGGGACAAACTAACAAACGCCAACGCCCGCCCAACCGCGGCGCGCCGCGTGTCCGAGCGCCGCCACCGTCGTCGGCACCGCGCGCGGCTGGGTCGTCCGATCGTGCCGTGCACCCGTCCGGGTCCGGATCGGACGTTCCGTCTCCGGCGCGGCCCAGAGATCTGGCGCTTGCTTCTCTGTTGGGTGCCCTCAGAGATATACCCGCCTGGCCGGGGACAGGACAACGGAGCGGGCATGTGCGCGGGGGCGCGCCACGTGGACGCCGGCACCCCCCGACAAGGGCGGGGCCTGGCATGTGTGCGTTGCTCTGTGTCTCGCGACCGTCGGCCAGAGAAGCTGTCTGTCTGATCGCTGCTAGATTTGCCTCCACGGATTCTGATTGCTGTGCACCGGACGTGGTGTCTTCTACCCTCCTCGGGGTCAATGGCCACGACGTCGCGAGCCGGCACAACACAGCGAGCGCTTCTTTACGATTTGCACAGCATGCCAACCACCCTTTTGCCGATCCATAATCTCGTCGATGGGGGGACGAATGAGACTAACGATGTGATCGAGAACGACTGGTACTACACATGCCGATGGAATTTGGTGATGGGTACAGCGACAAGTGCGCCGCCTTTACATGCTTTTGCCGAGGGGAATATTCCGGCGGCGAGGAGCGGCCGGGCGGAGCGGTGAAAGGGTGGGTCGCCGGGCGAGGCGGAGCGGCGGTGGGGCCCTTGGGGGAACGAGAAGGACGCGGGGCGTGGACCCGGCGGGGAATATTCGCGGGGCGCCAACTTGGCCGTGACCGCCGCCCCACCCCCACCCCCCGCCTCCGTCCGTTCCGTTCGTCGAGCCGAGCTCTCGCAGTCCAATTGCAGAAAAGCTCGCTTTTTCGTCTCGTTCTTTTCCTCGATCGCTTGTCGCGGCAAAAACGACGGCGCCCACGTCGAGGAGGTAGGTCGTCAGCGTGAGCAGCGGGTCAATAACGGACCGAGGGAGGAGGCTAGTTTGCGGCGCCGACGGTTACACGCTTTTGTTCAGCGCCATTTTACACCTGATGAATGCTACCGCGATTGCACAACGACGGGTTTCAGAAAAAAGAGTTTTACACGCACCTTTGTATAATTCTTCTGCTGTGCTTTCCATCGGTAATGCTTTCAATTCATCTTATCATGCAATACTACTAGTGAAAACTGCTATATATGGGTGGTTGATGGCGTGACTGAAAGCCACATGGTTGGTACTTACCCAACACACAAAACAATACGCCACACACGGAGAAAGAATTCCGGCTCTAAATTAAAATAACTGATCCATCTACGTGACCAAACTCTGGAATCCGAGGCGCGCGATACTGTAACGGGCGGCTTTGGTCGATGTCATGTAGAGGTGCGCGGAGAGTAGTGTTGGAATCGCGGTTCACACGTCGTCTAGGGAGGGTTTCACACGCAACTTCAGGTCAGCAGCTGGAGATTGAAAGATTCTTCTTTGAGGCAGCATATATATAGGTTCCAGGACCTTAGCTATTGCTGGCCTACCTACGATTCGATTGTTCCTATTCGCACCCTATCCAAAGTAAACAAACGCCTTTCCGCGAGCATCGCATACTTGGGTTTCGGTTTTGGGGCTGGAATCGTATGCTTATTAAAGGGAAGAAGGGATCGGAGTTAACGTCAAGGAACACGCATATATACCCATCCCTAATCCTATCGCTTGGGGCACAGTGTACATAAAATTACTGGTGCGTAATGCCACAGTTTGAACTGTTACGGGCGTGCGGTACCGTACCGGAGCACTACTCAGAACCATCATCGTCGGATACTTTTTTCTGAACAGATCACCGCCGTGTCTGTCAACACCTTTCCCGGCCGGGTTCACCGTACGGGCGCGTGTCGCGACGCATCGGAGCGGGGGGCGGTCGTCGGTCGCTGCCATCGTTCCACATGACGAGCGAGCGGGCTGGGTTGATCAATGCTGGATCACATGCCGCTGGCCGTGTCCTCCGAGAGTCGGAGCGGGTTGCGCGGCTGGTTGGGTGGTGGCGCGGCAGCGGGTGACGGGCGTGAGCTGTGCGGCCCCGTGGGAACACGGAATCTCTCGTGCTCTCCACCTTTCCTCTACTGCGCTGCTCGGCTCTGGTCTCCCGTGCCGTCTCCCCCGCGATTGGGCGAGGAAGTGGCGAACCGGCAAGCCTGGCGCTCCGCGGGGGACGCGCAACGCGACAAAAGGAGTGGTACTCGACTCTGCGGGCCACATGGAACCACTGTTCCTTCTACGGTCCCTCACCATGGGTCCTGTTCTTCACATTGGATTCCAGAACCGGCGTAGGATGAATAGAATATGCTTTGTGTTCAAAGTTCAAACCACATACAACTTTACAAGCTGCCTCTTGCCCTCTTCCCAGAGATACACACGCCTTCTTTCAGTCGATAGTGCCGGCAGACGAAGAATTAACGCCGAACTCAAATGGCCGGCAAAACTACGGTACTACTTGTCGTCCAACTCTGACGACCGCCTCAATCAAAGGTGTAGCCGTGAAAGCAGATGATATACGCAAAAAAAGGAAAAATGAAGCGTGCCTGGGAACGAAAAATTGACGCCGAACTCAACTGACTCCAGGCGCTCCAGGAAAGAATTCTCAAATTTTGGGCAATTTAAAGGGAAAAAGGGACAAATATTGCATTATAAGCTGCCACATCAAACTGAACTTTTGATGCTGCAACACCCAAAGAGGTACTTACAACAGAAAAGAAATCAGGTGCTCAAGGAAAAAAAATTCTCAAATATCGGGCAATTTAACTCAATTCCAGGTGCTCGAAGAAAGATTTCTCACAGTTTGGGCAATTTAAGGGGGAAAAGGGACAAATATTGCATTATAAACTGCCACATCAAACTGATTTTGATGCTGCAACACCCAAAGAGGTACTTACAAAAGAAAAGAATTCAGGTGCTCAGGGAAAAAATTCTCAAATATCGGGCAAGTTATATGGGAAAGGGGACCAATCTTGCATTATAAACAAAAGACGATTTACAATAACCACCACATCAAACTGAACTTTTGATGCTGCACCACCCAAAAGGGTAAAAGAAAAGAAGAACTGTATTTCGATGTACATCGAGCACAGTACTAATGACACACTTTACAGAAGTACTGAATCTATCTAATTGTCATCACAGCAAGGTACCAGCATTTCAATATGCCTGGCTCTGCACTCCCGAGGTACTGGATGATGAAGACGTTAATGAACCCAGCTCTGCCATTGTTCTCTGACCCTCCTCCTGAAATTTTCTACCAAAGAATTGATTCAGTTCCCACTCAGAGATGACCCTAAAATTGTGTCAACTAGTAACTGAGCAATTGGGCAGTACCTAAATGATGCATACGATTGCTTCCTCCCTCACGCCGCCTGATCAGCCAAGGTAGGAAGATCCACTCTGGTATTGTATAATTTCTTCTCAATCAGTAACAAGAGCAGAAACATCCATATGAATTAAACTAGAAAGTACTGTATTCTATAGCATACCAGTATGAGTTGATCTAACCCACGTACGCTGGGACCATATCCAACAGAAGAGCTTGTTCTCAAGAACCACCCCCTATCGGATGTGGTTGAAGCTGTTGAACATCCCAGTGTAGGAAGCCTTGGCTGCAGGCTTGGGCGCTTGAGGGGCCCCGAACACGTTCCAGAACCGGAGGGTCTCGTCCGCAGCAGCTGATGCTACTGTGCATCCATCAGGGCTCTGCAGTTTCACCACCACACAAGAACGTTAGCAAAGTTCAGATTAACATGTACTGCTCCTGACAGTATCTGTAAAATATTGGCACGAGAATTCACCTGAGCCATGAAAAGGACGCGAGAGGTATGACCAGTGAGTTCAGCCATCTTCACCATCGATGGATATTTCCATAATGCCAATTGGTTTTGTGTAAATCCATGTGAACTCAGCAGCTCTCTCTCATTCTTGTTCCAGAGAAGAGCGCACACCTGTGACCCAGTGTCAACAGAGTTCAGGCAAGCACCAGTGTGCGTGTTCCAGAACTTGATGCACTGATCGTTACCACCACCACCGGTTGCCAGCAAGTTGCTCTGGAACGGACACCAAGCGAGAGCCTTCACAGCGGCCACGTGGTCCTCGAGCCTGTGCAGCCACTGGTTGCGGCCAGCTGACGGGACAGAGGATGCCATCGACACATCCCAAATGTGAACAAGGTTGTCGTTGCCCCCGCTCGCCAGCTGCTGCCCCGACCCGGACCACTTGAGCCCGCACACCTCCTGGCTGTGTCCCTCGTACGTCTGAACGACATGGTTCCTAATTCTCACATCATTGTTCACGATCTTGCCGTCCATGCCGCCGGTCGTAAGGATGCTGTCGTTCCATGCCAGTGATCCAACTCTTGCCTCATGCGCACCTCTGAGAGTTCTCAACTGCCAGAGAAAAAGAAAACGAATTAATTCAGCAACACAGAACATGTATCGATGATGATTCAGATCATTTTTCATTAATCAGAGAATGCACATACCAGTCGGTTGGAGCTGGTGTCCCAGAGCTGCACATCAGACGAGTTGAGGCCAACGGCAATGTGCCGGCCGTCGGGAGCCCAGCTGACGCTGGTGATGGGACCAGTGTCCTCGTCAACGGTCACAAGCTCAGATGTGGATCCGCTCGAGGCGTCCCATAGGTACACCGTGTCGCCCAGAGCAATGGACAGCACGTTGCTGCTTCCCCAGTCCAGAAGGTTGAGGTAGTAGTCATCAACAAGGTCTGGAGCGTCCAGAGTCCTCTCAGCAGACTGCAACATCAATGATTCAGAAGCCGCATCAGCAATCAAATGATTCCAGTCCTAACGCATTCGTTGCATCAATCGAGAGACAGAACTAGAAACAAGTGCACGTACCTGGGGAATGTGGCGCCGCTGCTTGGCAGGCTTGGCCTGCAGGTGGGAGGAAGCCGCGTCGGCAGAGACGTTCTCGGGCTCCGGTGGCTTGTTCCTGAAGGCGAGGATCCGCGTCCGGTTGTTGAGCAGCTTCTCCGCCAGCAGCCTCCGGTACGCCTCCTTGGACGGCGACGCCGCTGCGTTCTCCTTGTCCTTCTTGGACTCCGTGAGCAGGTAGTGCGCCATGTCCATGTCCATTGCTGATCTGTCCGGGATGAACCTGTCGCCCTGCGGAGCACGCAGAGGAGAAGGAGAACCAAACTCGGGTCAGGTAATTCGTCGAACAGCTTACGCGCGCGCAGGACAATGGGGATCTGGACTCTGGAGGGAAGAAACTTACGTAGCACTTGGCCGACGGGTTGCGCGATCCCGTGCTCAGCGGCGGCATGTAGGGGCGGGAGCCGGCCTCCTGCAGCGGCGCGCGTGGTGCCGCGGCGCGGCTCTTCTCTGAGGTGATGGACCGGGAACCTGCATCCATGGTTAGCAGAAACAGAACAATACCAAGCACAAAATAGAAGAAAAGTACGCTAGCAACAGCAGAGGCAGTTAAATCGAACAGAGATTAAACTAAACACGAGCAGAATCAATCGAACAAAGGTTACGGTGAAATTAAAGGATGCGCGGATTAATAGGGAAAAAAAAGAAGCAGAGATGTTCGAGAACGTTGATGAGCGAAAGAGAAGAGCGCGCGTCTCCCCGAGCGCACGAGATCGGCGAGGGGAGGTGAGAGAGATGAGAAGAAGAGAAGAGCTGATTGCGTTATGGGGATTAGGGATCTGCCGCTGAGGATTATTTGTAGTCGGAGGAGGGAAGTTGATTGGGGAACGCCGCCGCAACGAGCAACGGCTAGTACGCCGAGGACACGAGACGAGGAGAGGAGGAATATAGCCGTTGCGGCGAGGAGGGCTTTAGGGCTGGAGGATACGGTAACGGGCTCCCTAACTATTCAACACGCCGAGGACATGGGGAGAGGTTCCCTAGTAGCTGGCCCGTGGGCCACAAAGAAGTCGGCTACATGGGCTGTCCCTGGGCCAAGGCCGAGCACCGATTGAGCTGGATTAAGAGCAGGGCTAATAACGTCGTCGACTGCCGGCGAAATAGCATGCCATATCATCAAAAAAATCGAATCTAAAGTTGATCGGTAGGTTAGTAATTAGCTGGTCTATTTAGATATTTAATATTCTATACATGTATCACCCATTGGTTGGAGAATGGAAATGCCTGATTCTGCGTCCGCATGCAAGCTAAAAGCAGACGTTTTTACTTCGAGGCATACAATCGGCTGCTTGGATGACTTGGCAGGCATTTTGCCTATCATTATACTTGCTCTGAAGCAATCTACGCTCAAAAACAAGCAAAATCGATCGCCAGCGACTTCCTCCCCCAGCCCCACCCTCTCTGTTCTTCGGTCGCTTTGTTTTTTTTCCGAGTTGAACGGGGTGAGCGGTGGCGGTGGTTAGAGTCTGGGTGCGAAGGCGCAGGAGACCGAGCGGTGGTGACGCGCGGGAGCGACGGGGGTGGCGCGGTCCGCTCGTTTTTCTGGAATGGAGATGGAGCGGGAGCCGTCGAAAAAGTGGTCCGGAGTCCGGACTCGACTCGCATTGCGGCTCCGTTTCGTCGTCTGGACTCGACTAGGATGGCGGCGGTGCGATCGGCGCTGGCAAGGGCCACAGGAAATCCTCCACGCTCAGTCGTTGCAGAGGAGATCCTCCACGCTCAGTCGTTGCCCTCCCATTGCGCCGCGGCGCCATGGACGCCGCGCCCCGACCCACCGGCCCGCCTGATGCGAAGGACCTTCACCTCTTCAGCAGCCACGGCGCGCACCTGCATCCCTAACCTCCCGGTGAGTCCGTGAATTAAATATCAGGCGCTTCGTGTTGTTCTTACTTGATAGCTTTGGTCAATTTTTCCTTTTAGGTTAGTTTCATGCGCGTATTGTAGTTTGGTCTCAGGGTTCACGAATTTTGGGACAATGTACTGGTTAGCATCTGTTTGTTCCCGACCCTACGTTATCCAATTGTTTTAATGGCCTGTTGCTGTGGATGCATAACAAGGACACCTGCTATGGATCTGTTGTTAGGAAAGTGATGCAGATAGGCGAAATAATAATTGATTATATTTGGACTAGAGGTAGAGGGGAACGCGGAACCCTGGTTTCAGTTTGTGTAGTTGCCAATTTAGAGCTTGCTTACTACAAACCATGCAGGTACAACTTGTCCAACCAGCTAAAAGCAAAAGCAGTTACAGTCCCATGCTAGAACAATACAATTTCCCAATTCCTGGTATCTACTGAGCAAACTGTGCTCATCATCCTCCGTTCTGAGCAATAGCAAATAGCAATCGCACAATGACTGAAAGATAGGGCATTAAGCGATGAATGCTTGCTTTAGACTGACTTGGTTGCCTTGTTCCATCTCTGATCCTCCTTTTTCAGGGACTATTGTTACATTTTCAATTTCAACATACCATCATCTTTTTTCACCTTCTCAGGCTTTTATTGTTAAAGTCAGGTGATCTGGTAGTACTGCATTGAGCTGAAATTTGCATCTAGAGACAGCGAGTTGCTGTCGCTTTGTCATGATATAGTTAGTCAATATAGTAGGTTGGAAGCGTATTCATTTACACATAATATATTGATTTCACAATCTGTATTACATCTTAGTTTGGTAAATTATGTTGGATCGATCACAATCGACGTTTTCTATGTTACATTTGATATTTACCGTAGTGCTTCTTGCAGGGGCAGAAACCTGTTGTCTCTAAAGGTTCCCTAAGTACGGATTGGGTAGAGAAGAATGGTGCTGAACTCATTGAATCGGCAAGGTGAGTAAGGATAGGATTTAGTTGCACAATCCATGCTACTCAATCCAATGTGCATGCTGTAATGACTTGTAGGTTGTTCATTCCAGTCCCCTAAATGGCCAAACCCCTTCAGTGTCTTAAGACGATAGGCAATTAAGTTGTCTGTTGCTGTTAGCTCTGCTAATGAATTGGCATTATCCACCTGATTTCCCTACGTAGATGCAGCTATATACCAACCAATATCAATTGTTGAATACGTACTCTGAACATCATCTTTTTAATGAATAGACATTATTATATCTATCTTATAACATTGGAAAATATAGTGCACTAATCCAGCAGTGCCATACATTTCAATTCCCTTTTGTAGACTTACACTCGGGAGGCTCAAGGCATGGCTGATGGCACCATCCGATCCACTTCACGGAGCTATAGCCTTTACATTGTATTAGTGTGACATCTGTCCTGGCATCAGCAGTATCCTATCATCGCGTCGGGACTCGGGAGCCGTCACAAGAGTCCTGGGAAGAGTGGCGCTACTGATTTTGAGGGAAAGATGATGGGAGTGGAGGAGTGTTTGCTTCCTGTGTGACATAATTAGTTCTAAGTGAGGATATATTTATCCGTCTGGCAAAGGATGCATAACTAGTATACTGGCACTGTTATTTGTCTTTTCAGCTCTGGCGGGGCGGGTAGGAGATGGCTCTTCCATTAATATTTGGCAAGACCCATGACTTCCAAAAGGTGTGACCATAAGGCCGATTACACCAAGGAGAAACTCCCTGCTAACAAGGGTCGAGGAATTGATTAACCCGGTTACTGGGGTCTGGGATGAGGAGCTAGTCCGAGATACCTTCTGGTCGGACGACGCTGAGGTAATTTTGGGCATGACCATTGGCGAAGGAATGCAGGACTGGTCGGCTTGGCAATTTGATTCCGCTGGCCGGTTTTCGGTAAAATCAGCGTATAAACTGGCGGTGCAGTGTCGAGACAATGAAAGGGGAAAGGATATGGAAACCGAAAATGCTAAACAAAGTCAAGATGTTCATTTGGCGCTTTGCTCACAACAACCTGCCTTTGAGAAGAAATCTGAAGCAATTGGGAGTCAAGACTGATACAGTTTGTCGAGAAACTCTCTACTTCTGGTAGTGGTGGATGGAGTTATGTGGCTAGAGACGCTGCGGGTTCGTTCCTAGATGGAATGTGCAGGAAGCCTAGGCAAAACCAGCTCGGCCTTGCAAGAGCGGCACTCCCAGCGCTGGAGCGTGGGGCCGATTTGGGCATGGCGCGCGTTGTGGTGGAAACAGATGCTGTTACTCTGGGGCGGGCGTTAATATCGTCAGAGATGGATTTGAGCACGGATGGGGGGCAGGAAGATCCGATTATTTATGGCCTCTCATTGTTTCGTGTAATGTAATGTTTCTGTGTGTTCTCGAAACAGTAATAGGGTAGCAGATTGCTTTGCTACCCACGAAGCAAGTGCGCCGCTTAATGGCGCTAGTGTTTTCAGGTGCGTGGCACCAGACTTTGTAACTGAACTGGTCTACGGCGATTTGCCTGGCCTAGTGCTTAATGCAGAGCCGTTTGTTTCAAAAAAAAAAGAAAAAAAAAAGAGACAGAGACAGGCCAGCCGCGCGGCTCCCCAACATCGCCGGGCGCGCGAGAGGCTAGCAGTGGGAGGGCGAGCTTCGCCGCAAGAATCAGCAGCTCGTCACCCTGGCGAGTCCGACCGCCATGGCCGGGGAGGCGAGCTCGGCTTCGCCTGGCCCGCCTCGACCGCGAGGGGGGCGCCGCGGCCTCGTCCACGCATGGTGCGCCCCGGTCGTCACGGCGAGCACGGCCCCGCTTGTGGAGCTCCCGCCTCCGGGTCCCCCATGGCGAGCAGCCGAGCTCCGCCATCGGGCTTCGAGATCTGCCAGCTGCCCACCTCGCCTCACGCCCACATCCGAGCTCGCGCGCGCACCTTGCCGTCCCTCGCTGCGCGGCTCACCAAGGGCGCCTGCTTCTCGCGGCCCTGTTGCTACACCATGACGCCGCCTTGATGCTGTCGTCGCGCAGCAGGGGCCGTCCCAGTGGGCGGACCACCCGCGGCTGGTGGCTGAAGCGGCGCACAACGGGTGCGTGCAGTTCGTGTTCGTGTCGTAGCCGCCGCTGCGGGAAGACATGCGTGGGAGGCACCCATGGCTAGACGGTGCGGCTCAACCCGACGGCCGCGGCGCTCAGCAAGAATGCCTCCCGGCGAATCCCCTCCGCGCTGTGCGGCGAGCTATACGCCCAGCCCATTGGGCGAGGGAGCCGGAATATTGAGGGAAAAGAGCATGGATTTCGGCCGTAATCAAAGGGTCAAATTCCAAAAACTCCCTGCGCCCGAATACAGCCGCCAACCGGACGGCAATGTTGCGATCGGCATTGGGGGGGATTTCTCGGAGGCGCCGTCGGTGATGTGCTGACGCGGCCTTGAGATCCTCCAACCCTCCCTCAGCCATGCGGCGCCGTGTATGCCGCCGCGTCTCGGAGGAGCAGATGAGGGTCTTCACGTCTCCAGCCGCCGTTCAAGCGGCGCTCACGCGGCGTCCCCAACCTCTAGGTGAGGCCGCGCGCATGTTCAGTTCAGGCCTTGCTGACTTGTTAACCAGAGCGTACGAATCAAACCCTGCCCCCGGCTTATCTTTTTTCGCAACTTAAGCAAAACAGCTGACTCCTCGAAATCTAGAGAGATCGTCCATTATTTCTCAAGTTGCTGCTACATTGATGTTTGTATAGATAATAGATGGATCTGGAGTCAGGAATAATACTGATTTTATTATAGAAATAAAAATGATTGATTCTACAAGACAGGATTTTATAGAAGAAGGGCTCACAGTGAGCCAGCCGAGTACAGCGCACTTAGGCTTAGCACGATAGGTCGACAAATGACAGCCTGTGGATCAACATGGCTTATATCAATGTATGCTAGTGTAACTTTTTGTGAATATGTCAATTTCATCACTGCCTTCTGTTAAGATTGGATTAATACACTAAATATTGCTGCCCAACTGTTTGCTCAAAATCCTGCAGCTTTCATTGGATTTGTTCTTTGATGATGCCTTTACAGATGATGAATTTTGATTGAAGACAGTTTATGACTTTCTTCTTGATCATCCATTTGTGATGGAGTCATATAGCTATAGACGAGGTTTTAATTTTGTTTGTCTAAGTTTCTTTACATTGGAATGCGATTTGTCATGCCACTAACTGGACAGCATAAAACTCTTTCATGTGGATAATTTAACTGAGCTTAGGGATTCTAGAGTTATATCTGACAGTTAAATGATACTTGTATCTTCCTTGTCTGCAACTACTGCTGCCAATGCAAATCCAGAACCTTTTATAGAATCGATGTGCTGAGTAGTGTTCTCTTCCATGAACAAGGAATTAATGCCCCTCACCACATATCTGGTGGGTGGTCTTGTTTCCCTGTCTTATTTTGTTGCCTCCTCTGCTTTGTTTCATTTGGATTGCTATCAAAGTTTTACAAGTAATGTGATCTAGTAGTTTTATTCTGAATGGTGCCTGGATCAAAATAAAAATCCATAATAAGATACCACAGTATATTGATGTGGGAATGGAAATACGGGAGCTTAACGTCACTCTCTGTGATTACCTATAAAGTGATTATCTGCAGTGATGAATGCTGTGTGCATGTTGCATCTTTGTCGTCCTTTTCGTTGCGCTCTTGATTTCTTTCATTTTTCTGACACCATCATATAGTTTCTTTCACCTTTATTAAGCTTATGTTCTGATTCTGATAGTATTTCATTGAGCTAAAATTTGCACACAAGGACTGCAACACTTTGTTGCTGTGATATAATAATAAGCCAGTAAGGTTAGCACTGTGTCTGTGTGTGTGGCATGCTGGTTCTACAATATCTATTTCATCTAACTACTCCCTCCAGTTTTATTTTCTTGACGTTCAGACAAACATTTTATTTCAAACATGAACTGCTTTCTTTGTCCTACAACAAGAAAATAAAACTAGAGAATTTTGGGTCACATTCAACCTGTTTCTTATGATTATCTTTGTCATAAATATTGATCTGAGTGCTTGCTGCAGGGCTGGTATCATTTCCCTGTCATCGCTAAGGGAACCGAGGGTATGAAAATCGACAGAGCCGAAGAGGTTCTTGGTGAGTCACGAATTAAATATTAGGTGCTTGCATAGTTTGGACCACCCGTATTTGGTCATCATTCGTGTTGTTCTTAATTTGATTGCTCTGGTCAATTTCTCCTGTTAGGGTAATTTCATGCACGTGTTATAGTTTGGTCTCAGGGTCCACGAAATTTGGGACAGTATACTAGTTAGCGTGTCTTTGTTCTTGACCCTACAGCATCCAACACTTTTAATGGCCTGTTGCTGTGGATGCATAACATGGATACCTGCTATGGATCTTTTTGAAAAATGATGCATATAGGAGAACTAATAAAATGACTATTTAGACTGGAGAGAACCCTGGTTTCAGTTTGTGTAGCTGCAAATTTAGATCTTACTACAAACCATGCAGGTGCAATTTCCCCAACCAGTTTAAAGCAAAACCAGTTACAATCCCATGCTAGAACAATACTCTTTCCCAATTCCTTGTACCAACTCACTGGTCATGCCTGGTATTGAAGAAATTGTGCTCATCATCCTCTGTTCTGAGCAATAGCAATTGCACAATTTTTCCGGTTCTCCAGCAGTGGAACCAACCGGTGCCCTCGTATCGCGCCCCCAACAGTAGCCCTTTAGGGGATGAGGTCTACTTCGAAGGACTCAATCCCTCACGCTATCAGTGATATTGTTGCTACGAGGTCCCTGTTTAAATATTCGGTTAGTAGTGCCGAGTTCTTCGGGAAAAACGCCCCCTCCGCTTCGAAGTTACGAGGGCACCGGTTGGTTCCACTGCTACGAGGTCCGCTTTCGTGCTGTCTCAGCTAACCATTCTTTTCAGGCGAAAAATACTTGGCACCCCGGCGAGGTCTGAGGGCTAGCGAGGTATCGCCATACTTCGCTAGCCGTCGGAGGAGTATTCACCATCGTTGCAAGCCTTCGCATGGGTCTCGCTCCGAGGAATCGGCGCAGAAGCGGCCCAAGGGACTTCGGTGTGAGTCAACACGAAGCCGAAGACCGCGAGAGGAAGAAGTGCCAAAAATGCCCTTGCGGCATTAGCGGATCGCGAACGGGAAATACCAAAATACCCCCGATGAAGGTTTCCCAGGTGAAGGAACGAATTAGGGTTCTCAGAGGTATAATGGTCCAGCTGACCAATATAACGGGCTCCTTGGGCTATAAAAGAAGACTCCAGAGTGCCCGTGAGGGGGGGGGGGGGGGGGGGGGGAGACGGAAGATTATTGTAACCCACTGTAATCTCACAAGGTTAAAGGAATGGAATGTTTAGAATGACACTTTCCCGTTATTCTCGAATACATTAAGGGCTCGCTTTCCCGAAGTCCTAAAACTGCTGTCATATAGATTTTACCTCGTAAATCTGTACGCCAACAACTCGAATACATTAAGGGCTCGCTTTCCCGAAGTCCTAAAACTGCTGTCATATAGATTTTACCTCGTAAATCTGTACGCCAACAAGTGTCAAGAATTAAGGCATCTGATGAGCCTGGTACAAGAAAGAAAATAAAGTGTTCAAAATGTGGTGAACTAGGACACACAACAAAGTTTTGCCAAGGTGGCCCTACAACTAGTCAAAAGAGGAGGGCTGCAGCAACTACTCCAAGTGTTGCAGGCACATCTATGTAATTCATTTTCACAAGTCATTGCTTTCGTTCATACTTATCATGTTCTTTAGTAACATGTTTTCATATGCAGGCCTAGTGCAAGTTCAAGTGTTGTGGGAGTGAGCTATGAGCCAAGTGCAAGTGACATGGGAGAAGAAAGAGCACAACCTTCGGTTGCAAGAGGAAGAGGGAAAGAGCACAACCTTCGGTTGCAAGAGGAAGAGGGAGAGGGAGGCTAGCTGAATGGTTTGGTGTGGACATGTAATAGCTATTTCGATGTCCTAATGTTATTTTTTGAGACATGGATGTCCAATTATTTTGCAAACCTAGACTTGTAATAATTATGTTGACGGTTGTCATGTTGTGGTTGATATCAAGTGCTTTTCTATCACTTTATTCATATTTGTGGCTGTATTCAAGTGCAATGTGGTTGTATTCAAGAGCAATATATTGCAACTTATGGAGAAAGTGCTGCTGAAATTTTTAAAATTTCTTACTTTTACTTGAAACTTTGTAAAATGTTGTCAAACTATTGCTAAAATTTTGCATAACTAATGTTGAAAATATAGTCAACAAAATACTGAAATTATGGTGTTTAAAATAGGATCATTCATGCACATTGGATACAAAATAGGGTCAACCGTGCAATATAAAAGCAAGGATAATACGGTCTTTTCAACATGCGTTTACCACCGTTAAGCGCTCATAACAGAGTAGGGTCAATCTGTTTCTTCACTTTCAAAAATCAGGGTCAACTATACAAAACATAAAAAATACGATCAAGCGTGCAATTGGAAAATAAAATAGGGTCAACCACGTAATTGCCCCTTGTTCTTTTGCCATGGTACCTGGTTTAAAACAACGGAATCCAGTACAGTAATGAGGGGATAAAAATGACATCACTGGATGGAGTTGGGATATGGGAGCTTGTAACTTCTTTCAGTATACTATGACATAAGAAAAATGAATGCGTATAGTGATGGGTAGCTGCTTTTTCAATAGATTGAGTCTCTTGGTCCTCCTTTTACATGGCCTGCTTCTTTTCTCCTTCTAGGGCAGCTGGATTTCTATTGTTAAGCCTAATGATCCTACTGAGTCGTCATGATATATAGTAGATATACTGGTTCCACAATCTTATGGAATTGATAAGGTGAGTACGGATGTAACAGCACAGCTCATTGTAGTCAACCCAATGGGCATAGTGTTTTCGCCCCCCATTTTAAAAGAATGGCTGTGAAGTTATATGTTGGTGCTCTATGATCTGATTTATAGACCGAGCTATAACTATGTTAATTAGTGTTTAGTACAGTTGTAATCCTCAGCATTCTTGTAACTCCAAACTTGTTTATGGGCATCATTTTAATATGAGCAGGCACAATCTCTCTATCTTGAAGTATGTACTACACTAACCTGACAATGCTGTACTTTTGTGTAGGCCAGCAATGAAGAGATTCAAGGCATGGTTGAATGAACCAATTGACCCGCGCCATAAATTCATAATGGCTGCATCTGTTGATATGACATCTGTGTGACAACAGCAGTTAGTAGCATGGGCAGCCACCACAATACAAATGTTGCCTCAGGCAACAATTCTAACTCTGAAGAGCGGTAGGACGGATGATTGATGGAAATTTGTCAACACTCGTGCTAGAATGGGCTTGGGCGTGTTTGTGGTGTTGCAAAGTTAGTTCTGTGTAATTAGTACAGTGTATTCGAGTCATGAACCGGTCATCGGGGCAAAGGACATGTAACTGAGCAGTATCCTTGGATCGTGTCTTTTTTCAGCTGTATACTATTTATAATGCCCTCCTGTGCCAATACTGAATGAACATGTCTAGTTTGATCCCATGTACGCATGATTACAATGCTATAATCTAACATGTGTCGTGTAATGGTTCTACCATGGATGTCCTGCATACATTTTTTTGGTCCCATTGTCTAAGCATGCATCTCAGCGTCGAGCGAGTCCCCTACCCAGATGCTTATGATAGTGAGCAGTGTGCATGCTTGCTGTTTGGCAGAGCCAGTTCTCTTTTAGTGAGTCAAGAATACCTTCAGCCGTCTGGGCAAAGAACGTGCCGCTTATGTAGAATAAAAATGTAGTTAGTCTGTTGCTACAATCTGTACCTGCAGATCAGCAGATGTGTTCATATATTTATTATGCTTCCATGCTAGTGAACTTATCTGTTGTATGTGCGATTTCTGACGACATAATAGTTTCCCGTCACTAGCCTGCACACGTTCTAGTTTTCTGGCCCTGAATTCTACTGAATTGAGGCAGTCGTGCTAGCACCGTGTGGACTGGTGCGCCCGAGTCGTCCTCGGCTGTCTTCGCCCCTCGTGTGCGAGCAGCCATGGCGAATTGGCGGTGCGATGTGTGAGGAAATGACAAAACCGATCAAACTGGGGAATGGAAAACAAGCGGCTGATCAAACTCAATGAAATTAATATGGTTCATTTCATACAAACGAAGTTGTCTCAAGGAGCTGTGCTGCCAAATGAAGACACTTTCCAGGCAGGAGCTCACGCACAGAATTATACATGTATCAAAAAAAAAAAGTGCAAGACTTGGCATAGCCTTCAAATCTCTCGTGTACAAAAGTGTGAAGTATCAAGCCATCCTTTCAGTTCACTTTACGTGATTCAAACAGGGAAAGGTGTACGAAAGATGACCCGTGGCCACTGAGAGCCGATCAATTGAACTTACCACATTTTGCAATCACCTCTTTGGGTTGCACAAGGTTAATATCAGTGTCACATTTCACTAATTTCAAATTCCAGCTTGATTCGCAGAAGATGCTTGCCACTTGTTCCCAATTGAATGTCATAGTAATACAGCTCTGCAAAAGGATCTGAATTGTTAGTCATAGTACTTCCCTTTCCAGTCTTCTCAGACCTATAGTTATATATTATTGTAGTTACATATTCATCATTGTTTGCAACTCACAGGGAAAAAAATTATGAGGTCCAAAATCATAATTCTCTTTAATTCATATTTCACCTCCCTAGGAAAGGGAAAAACAGGCTGTTTTAGCATGGATAGTACCCAAGGCCAACTTCAATTATGGTTGTAAGATTCTTTGCAGAAGGTAAAAAGCACATATACAAGAGTGCACAATGGCAGTTGAGCTACATTGCTTTGTTTCTTTCTCCTATCTTCCGAGAGGTATACCACGTGCCCTGATCAACTGTTGGGATATTTGCTAAAGTGAAATTCAGGTAGTCTCTCCCTCTTCCTAAGAAGATGGATTTGAGGTTGAAGGATGTGTTATCAAATTGAGACATTCTCTGGAATGGGTTGTTCTCTTCTGTACTTAAAGCTAAATTATAAAACATGATTTGCTCCTGACGTATTTTTGGGGGGTCCTAGTTTACTGAACTCTCATTCTTACTCAGCCTCTACCTAGCAGGCTAGCACAGAGATTATATGGGACAGACTGAGGCCTTGAGAAATCATGAAAAACTAAGGGATCCAAGTGTACGGAATACAAAGATATTGAGCATTCTACGATACTATGAGTAAGTTCTATGCAGCAACGAAAGGTTTATGTACCTTTGCAACTGCTTGGTCTTTCAGGTAGTTGTGTCCTTATAGCTTCTGAGAGCACTTAAGCATAACCTTCACAAAATAAGGAACAACGAAGAAGGCATGACTTGCATTTCCCAACTTCCTATGGCATGAATAACAGCAAGATGCCAAGTTCAAAGAGTGTGAGTTTTCCATCCTTCCCGTGTCTGATTTTAATGATAATGATATGATAGACATTCACTTTGACTTCTTAGATTGTATAAGAGACTTTTAGGAAATGATTGGCATTGATATCGATACAGTCTGTTATTTGTTCATCAATTTTGCATGACAACCAAATATTGGTAACTGTACCGTCACATGCTAATTACATTTTGTCCTTTTGCCAGGATCTTGTAAATATATACTATAAGTAGCAAACTCAAAACACATTCCCAAGGACGTTTTTGGAGCTACTAGTTTCTGAACAACATTTTCCCAACTGGTCCGTCAAAATAATCTTGGTATTGTTCTCTTCTCATCTTGTCTTTTCCAATTTGTAGTGCTGCTGACAGGATGCAAAAGTTACATTAAATCTTTTTTGGGGTAATCATGAAAACTGACTTTGAGTTAAAAGCACCACCATTTCAAAACTTTACAATTCTGATTACTGTTTTGATAATGGAATTATAGAAAGGTAAAGGGCATTTTGGTCATCGTCTATATTATACTAGTTAATGCTCTACTGTTTAATTGTTGAGCTTGGTAGTTGAAGCACAAGCTAGCAAGATCAGTATTTTTAGGACCAGGGGAGCAAATAAAGACGCAAGGGAGTTTGTTGGGTCTTAAGGAAGCAAAAAGGCTTCTTGTCTCGTCCAATGTGCAAACTTCTCCACACGGAAACAAGAGAAACAGATTTTCTAGCTTAAACCCTTTGCATTCTCTTCCTCTCAAACTACCAACAAACCAGCCAGCTGCAATCTTCTTTCTAATCATCTATTCTTGTTTCATTCAGGTTGAGTCATCTTTTCCTGAAATATATGTTCTGCAGCTAATTAGGTTGTCTATTCCAGATCCAAAGCAGTCTACTTCTAAGTTCTAGCATGCTGCTGTTGTATTTGTTAATCACTTTCATCTCTTGCATTTGTATGTTTTCTACTCTACATACTGATATGGTGTCTAGCTCCATTCCTAAATGATGTACGCTTTTGCAGATCTTGCAGAGGGCAAAATGATTGCTAGTGGAGGCTATTTTGATGGTTCCCAGGATCCTATTATCATGGCCGGATCAATGATTCATGATTCTTCTCAGTCTTCCATCTACCAATGTACAAATGCCGAAGAGCAGAACTTCAGAGTTACCACCTTTTCCATAGAAGATCTCTCCAACCCAGCTGATGCTGACCACACATCCGAGCCTGCAAGGGCAATAGACCATCTTCAACACCATCTTAGAATTGACATGGATCAAGATCATAGTGGCCACATGATACTAGAAGCTCCCCCAGTGGAAACTGCAAATTTGGTTTCTGCTATCTGTGGTGTCCAGGATCATATTCTCAGCCATCAGATAGGAGAAGGTCCACATAACATGACCGTGGAACAACAAATCCTGAACTACGATGTTGCATCATATCCAAACGGTGCTTACACAGCTGCACATGATCTCTTAAATGTTCTGCAGATCCAAAGGTGCAATTTGACACCTGAATTTCCTTCAACAGAACATATCTTTGGTGATCCGGTACAGAACACTGTCAATCATTTGGACATGAACAGTGACCTGTCAGGAGTAGCGATTCATGAAAGTGGGATGATGTTCAGCGATTCAACTCTACCGTTAGGTTATAATGCTACTCAATCGCATCTGTTGAAAGATCTCTATCACTCACTGCCACAAAATTATGGGCTGTTTACCAGTGATGATGAGAGAGATGGAATGACTGTACCAGGGGTCTCAGGAAATATTTTCCAGGAGATAGATGGAAGACAGTTTGATAGTCCAATACTGGGAAAAAGAAGACAGAAAGGTGGGTTTGGCAAGGCCAAGGGAAAAGCTAACTTTGCAACTGAAAGAGAGAGGAGGGAACAACTAAATGTGAAGTATGGGGCCTTAAGATCGCTGTTCCCAAACCCTACTAAGGTTTGTCTAACTTAGCTTTCTGTGTATAAGTATCGTAATCGTTTCTACAGATACCACAGTTTGCATGGCAAAATCGTTTTCTAGAACATTTTCTTTATCCAATAGTTTCAGGATATAGTGGATTTTCACAATATATTTATCCATGTGTTTTTCAATAGGAAAGTTACAAAAAATCGCATAAAGGGAAAATCTTTTGTGAAATATTTTTATCATTAGCTGACATAAATCCAACTATCTGTAAGCCCACTTGGCATAGGTTTCCCAAGAAACAAAAAGGGTAGTTCTCCAAGTATTTGGAGGAAGGTTAATTATGGACTCTAAGATAGGTGATTATTCAAGTGATTCTGTGTGTATTTTACGGTATTTAGTATCAACCTTCAACAAAAATAGAATATAATTGGGTGATTATGCAAGTAGTTAGGTGTGTATTCTATTGATATGTAAATAGAATCAACATTCAACAAAAATAGATTATATTTCTTCAGTTTGCACAACATGTGAGTATATAAATTACAGATACTTCAGTTTAATTATGAGCAACACTAGAAAATGTTATTCCCCTCATTCCGAAAAAAAAAATCATTCCCCTTAATTTACATTTCTTGATCCTAAGAATTCTTGCAAACCTTTCCAGAGTGACAGGGCCTCTATAGTTGGAGATGCTATTGAATACATCAATGAGCTTAACAGGACAGTGAAAGACCTAAAGATCCTAGTGGAAAAGAATAGGAACAGCACTGATAGGAGAAAGATGCTTAAGCTGGACGATGAGGCAGCTGATGATGGAGATAGCTCTTCGATGCAGCCAGTGAGGGATGATCAAAACAATCAGATGGATGGGGCTATAAGGAGCTCCTGGGTTCAAAGGAGGTCCAAGGACTGTGAAGTTGATGTCCGCATGGTTGATGACGAAATAAACATCAAGTTCACTGAGAAGAAGAGGGCAAACTCTTTGCTTTGTGCTGCAAAGATTTTTGAGGAGCTCCATCTTGAGCTTATCCATGTTGTTGGGGGAATTATAGGAGATCACCACATATTCATGTTCAATGCGAAGGTAAAGATTTTTTTTTTCCAGAAATTAGGTTCCTGATCTTTTTCCCTATGTCTATAGCATTAACATTAAATACCATATCCTGATATTGTGTAGATACCTAAGGGCTCATCACTGTATGCGTGTGCGGTGGCTAAAAAGCTCATTGAAGCTGTGGAGATGAAACACCAGGCTCTTAACATCTAAGATGACATACCATGCATGCTGGTCCATTCTTTATCATCTAATGAGGCGCTGACTTATTAGACAAGGATCATAGGACCTAAGAACTTTGTCTCTACTTCCTGCTATCAGAACCTGTTGACAAGTAGTTCATGTTTAACTTCGTGTTTTTTTATGTACACTTAAACAGTTCTTATGGAACAGTGATGTGCTTCTGATTCAGCATTCTGGCACTGTCAACAGCTTCTCATTGCATCCTGTTATCGATTCCAATGGTTAGCTTACAGATACCTGACTTAGGTTTGGTGGATACATTCATTTTCCTGGAAATGCTATTTCCTCTCAATATATAAATAATAAAAAAGGGCACATATACAGCAATATAGTAAGATCCATGTAAACCTTGGCATGGTGGCTCAAATACCCTGGGAATTTACTTAAAAATTGATTGTGCGTGCTGGCCAATAATCTTACCTGATAATGTGCAGAACAATTGACCCTTCAACCGCCCAATCCTTTACGCTCCACATGGCGAAGTCCCTAAAAGTCTGGATGCAACACTGAAAGAATTAATTGCAGCAGCAAAAAATATGAGCAACATAGAAAGACAGTGAAACTGATTCGGGCAGCAGCACCTGCACCGGCGAGATGGGGGAAATTGCCGAGACCGACGAACTGGGGCGGGAACATTGAGTGCCAGTGGCTTCGATTAGCAATGGATTTGCGCAATTCATCCAAATGCCAGCTTTTGCCCTCCACTCCCAGTCACTGATCTAGCGGCTCGCCGTGCCGTGACTCCCACAGCCACCCGTCTCCGCCGTTGTTGACTTGTCATCTGGCATGGCAAGGCAGCGAGCCCCCCTGCTTCAGTCGCTGAAGCACATGGTGAGCTGCATGTGGTGCTACATGGAGTGGTAATCCCCACCGCCAAGATCCGCGAGCCACAGTGCCGTGCCCCCGACTGCGTAGGATCCTGATCCCACTCGCTCTGCTCAGTTGTTCAGACTTGTTCTGTATTTTTCGAAGTTTTTTTTTTCTTTTTGAAATAGCTTCGATGTTGGATGTACTCCCTTGTGAGTTGCGAGTCTTGCCACATTGGTTAACTCCCGCGGGATACTCAAATTTGCATGGGCGAATTGCATATTTGACCCTTTTTTGGAGGCCAATTGCATGTTTGATCTCTTTTTTTTTTTTGCATGTTTGATCCCGTTTTTTGAAACCGAAGTCTACACTGACCCTATTCTGTTACATGACAATAACGGTGTTGTCGGTGTTTAGATCATCGGCTAGTAGAATTTGTTCACAGGGGTGCGCATTTTGGGTTCGGTAATGGCTAAGCAAGAGGACACGGGGGGTTATACTGGTTTGGGGAAGTCCCCTACGTCCAGTTCTCAGGTCCGCCCATGTTACTTGCTCCGACGGAGGAATACAACGGTGGTAAGAGAGGAGGGTGCTCCAAGTCTTGGGTGCGAGTGGTGTGTGTGGTCGCTATTGTTGTTGGTGCTCTCTCTTGTCAAAGGCGCGGGCCTCCCCTTTTATACTCCAAGAGAAAAGGACCCATGTTACAGAGAGAGAAAGAGATTTCTACACGTGATGAGTTGGTAGAGACGTGCCGAAGAAGGCGAAGCCTTTAGTCGGCAGCGTAGTCTTTGATCCTTGTGACCCATATCGTCCTGGTCTTGCGTCAGAGGGGCGGTACTACGTCCGAGCGTGCCCCCGTTCTCCGTCGTCGAGTCGAGTCCCTCCTTGTTCCTGTAGTCGGTGTGTTCCGCCGTGCATGAGGAGGTGCAGCATAGGCTTTGTCACGTCATTCATGTAAGGTTCAATCTAGCTGTCCATCAAACCGTCCTATACCATCACCATTCGAAGTGTCATCGGTGATGGTAGCACAGTGAGCCTCGTCATGTCTGCCATCGTCAGCGGGCATTGGTGACGATGAGGGGGGGAGGGCAGGTATCCGAAGAGATTTGACTCCTTGATACTGTGTATGCGTAATGGGCATGGCATTTAAGGTCGAGTGGTTGGCAGTGGTTGACCGCTGGCTCGCTCGACCCCCTCTGTCGGGGGTCGTCATGACGCGTTGCGCCTGTCCGAACCTGCTTGGAGTTGGAATCTGTTCCATCCTGACAAGGCAATCGAGCTTCTCCATCTCGCCACTCCTGGCTTGGTCAGGATTTCATCATCCCATTCTGTCTGGGCTTGGGTTCCACCGATGAGAGTTGACGGAGGTAGAGCTTATCTGGTGATTACGAGGGGGGCATATTGTCGTCGTGACTGTAGTGGCAACGGAGCGTCCGTCCTTGCCTCGGAGTGGATAGGCTCGGGCGAGTGACTGAGTCATTTGCTTGGAAGGGCGAGCTGTGTTCGGGTTCCGTCAGGCGGGACGACTTGTCCTCGATCCCCATTGAGGGGTCGAGTGAGGTGTAGTGAACCCTCGACCCCCATCGAGGGGTCGAGCGAGTCGTGACCGGCCCTCGACCACTCAGGGTCGAGCGAGTCGGAGCAGTGGTGCGACCTTTGCGGCTAAGGCTTGACTGCCGCGAGGATGCTTCCTGTGGGGGCCCATGCTGGTGGTGCCTTGGTGGCGATCCAGCGGGTTCTTTTGAGTCCAGCGCGTACGAGCCCTTAGACGATGTCACGTGGCACTCCGATCCTTACCCTCGACAGGTATGAAGTCCATGGTAAAAGGACCGTGATGCCCTTGCGCAATATATCCCGAAAATAAAAGGCTTTTGCATGAATGATCCTATTTTCAGAATTTCAGAAATGGTTCAAAATTTCGGCAACAATTGAAATACAGATTTGAAAATTTGAACAACAATTTGATGAAAAGTTGATTTTCATTAATTTTGACAGCATTTCAGCAGGAATTTTAGTATTTGGACAGCAAAAAATAGCACAAATATCACATATCTCAACAATATAATCATATAGTATCCAACAACAATTATAGCAAATATTACATGTCTGATTTGCAAATTATTTAAACATTCACGTCTCACAAAAGCATTGATAACATGACATTGTCAATCAAGCACCGAACCATGTGGCTGGCCTCCCAGCACCTCTCCCTCTCCCTCTTCCCCTGCTTGTGTTGGCTGTACTAGGGTCAGTTGCATCACTTCCTCCTCCGTGATCAGTTGCATTTCCACTAGGCCTTCATATGAAACATTGAGAATGTGTTAGTAAACAAGATAGTGGGATGTGTTGGCTGAAATTAAAGTGAAAATGTAAAACAGGAGTTACATGAATGTGTTGGCTGAATTACACTTCCTCTTTTGGCTAGCTGTAAGTCCTTCCTGACATTTTTTAGCAGTATGGCCCAATTCATGACATTCTGTGCACTCTCTTTTTTTCTTCTTTCCAGGCTCATCAGATGCCTTGATCCCTGCCACTCTTGGTCTTCCCGGCTTCCTTCTTAACTTAGGTTTCTTGATTGTGTATCCTAGATCTGCCAATGGCCAAAATTGCTTTGATGTCATTGGAGGGAAAACACCTGAATATGCTTTTCTAAACCTCTCAACAGAGAAATACTCATGTACCAAGTCTTGCATATCAATATCCCTACTTTCTGTTGTAATAAAAGCTAGAGCATGGTTACAAGGCTTTCCAGTAACTTGTCATGCTCTACAAAAACATGTCTTCTGTTGTAGATTCACTGCATACCTTATGGTGCCCACAGTTACTTCAGTCATTCCATCTCCACATCTTAACACCTCATAGTCCTTGATAGCCTTGCTTCGATCATTGAGAGTGTTGATAATGGATGGGATTATGCGGCCCTCTATTTTCCTACCAATCTTGGTTCTCAAATCAAACTTCTTGATGATCATCTGTCTAATATGATCATGCATCTCCACTATCTGAAATGCCTTTGTTTTGGACACCCAACTATTGAAAGACTCAGAGAGATTGTTATTGATATAATCTACCTTGCAATCCTCAGTAAATTTGCTTCTAGTCCAGACATATGGATGATGCTCATCCAACCAGCCCGCTACATCAGGGCAAGCCTCCTCTATCTTCCTCATGTGGTAGTTGTACTTGTCCACTATATAAGTCTTGGCAGTTGACCACATATTATGGGAAAACAAAGGGCCAAAGTATTGCTTATTCATATTCTTCCACAAGTGTCTCATGCACTCTCTGTGTTCCATTGTTGGATACACTTCATCTACAGCAGCCTCTATCCCTTTACCTGCAACAATATAGTAGCATTATTAATACATTATGGCTGAAAATAAAGAAAAAAGGAATATAACAAATTTCACACTCAATTACCTACATCAGTACTGATGACCAATCCCGGAGGAGTACCAATTGCTTCCTTCAAGTGTTGAACAAACCATGTCCAACTATCAGTTGACTCTGACTCAATCACCCCATATGCAACTCGAAATAGTCAATTATGGCCATCAACTGCAACAGCAGCTGCCAGTTGCCCTCTAGACCGCCCTGTTAAGTGAGTATCGTCCATGGCAATGTATGGCCTACAACCATGCAAAAACCCATCAATGCAAGGTTTCAAAGCTACAAAAAAATCTCCAAAAGCACACTGGCCCTTGTGTTCTTCGGTGTCCATCTCCACAACACTTCCAGGCATGGCTCTTAGAAGCTCATCTCTATAAGTTGGAAGCAAGTCATAGCTGTCATCCCATGCCCCATATATCATTTCAAGAGCCTTCTCTTTCCCTCTGAAAACCCGATAGTATGGGACGTCAATTTTGTATTTCTTCTTCAACTCCTTGGTCAGCTTTTGTGGCCCCATGATTGGATCTTCCCTTAGCCAATCCACCACTCTTTCAGCTACCCAATTGTCTGAGGCCATTGTGTCACCACACTTGTTCACTGAACCACATGTGTGTTTTGGTCCATTCTTCTTCACCTACAACATACAACAAGTTATTAGTCTTATAAAAGTAATTGACAAGTAAATACATGAAACAAATAAGGGCAGCCCAATAGATATATACCTTGCAACCAATATACTTTTTCTTACTAGTAGAAGCGAAAAACTACCACTTGCAACCCTTTTCAGCTCTCTTGCACTTGGCTCTAAATCTTGATTGTGATTTCTTAACTGTTTCGAAAGCATAGTCATTCAAGATACCATGATGAATAACTGCAGACTTGCATTGGTCAACATCAGGGAAGATCACACCCACATTAATGCAAGGATTTTCAACATCATATGCAAAGGGAGGGACATAATCCTCCTCCTCATCATCAAGTATTTCAGCATCAGGTTCATAATCAGAACCAGAGCAATCAACATCTGAGCACTCAGAGGCACATGATGCAGCCAACTCAGAATCATAGCTACTATCACTTAGTGCCTTTAGTGATTCAGTGTCAGAGTATTTCCCCTCCTCGTCAACACCTACAGGCTCATCATCATCATTATGTGCAACAACCCTCTTTTTGGCCTTGGAGACACTCACTTTTCTTTTGGGAACTCTCTCATTTGTTGGCTGGGATAGGTCATCACTTTGCACACTTATAGGTGGAGTTTGGAACTCTGACACTCTACTTCTCACATTAGGGTGTAGTCGACGTTTAGTGGGTGAAAATTGCAAAGGCCCATCAAAATCATGGATTTGCGCATCAATATGCACTACACCCTTTTGTACGTTCAACTCACACCATTTTGAAAGTAGTTCATCATTTCTTATCTGAACACATTTATCCTCCATTGAACGCCACAAGGTTATGTATTGCTTTGAACCCCAGATGCATGTTTCAGCTATGCAATTTACCAGTTCCAATAGAGAGAAGTTGTGGCTATTAACATTCAGCGGAGGTCGATGCAGCGCCCGCGCCCAAGCCCGACCTAGGGTTAGGGTTCTCCCTAAGCACGGGAGTGGCTGAGTGGAGACTTCTGTTTGGGAGAGAGAGGAACGAGAGCGACCGAGAGTTCTGTTCGGGAGAGGAGGGCACTTTCATCTTTTCTCTCACACTTATTTTTTTCTTTTTCTTTTCTTAATTTTTTAAATGCTTCAGAATAGCTGTATCTAACCCCGTTAGAAAAGAGGGTCAGACGGAGGCTTCGGTTTCAAAAAATGGGTCGAACATGCAAAACGAAAAAAGGGGGTCAAACATGCAATTGGCCTCCAAAAGAGGGTCAGATATGCAATTGGCCCAATTTGCATTGGCTCAAAAAGACAAACTCAAATTCAGTCCGTTCAAATCTGCATTGGTTCAAAAAGACAAACTCAAATTCAGTATGTTCAAATCAAAGGAAAATGGCAAAACTAAATAGAATAAAAGTAACAGATCAAGTTTTAACCCACCATGACTAGTCTGTTTTTCTTATTTGAATAAATCAAGAGTAGGGGTGGTAATGGGCCAAAAATTTAATACTAGATTTGTTGAGGGTCGGATAAAAAAAGACCAGATTAAAATCTTATTTATTTTAGACCTAAAAATATGTATGGCCTGATTAGGGTCCTTTTACGATCCACGGGCCACGATACATTACCATCCCTAGAGTATTTTAATTTGGATGTTTCACTTTTCTTGTGTTGAAATAGCTGCACCTCATGTTTGATAGTTTTACTCAAAATTGTCCACCTTATTTTAGGGTAATTGATCCCATCCACGTTATTATCCTACTAGTTTTTTGCACGTGCGATACGCACATGCTATTCTTCATACAAAAAATATATAGTAACCCATCAAAAGAAAATATAAAATAACCTAAATCAGTGCAAAAAGAAAGTATGTTGATAGGGAATCTGATCAGTATAAATGGTAAACTTGAATTCCATATAAAATCTTAACCAAATAACATGTCATTGATATCTCATATTCCATGAAAACAGCAACCACAATCGCATGCTTCCCATCTCCTACTAAAAAAACATTTGAAATAATATTCCATGCATGCCAAAACATAACATCCTAGAAGTTCATCGTGGATATTCAACTAATCATGGCAATCATCATAGCCATATCCTTTTAGAGGAACAGTATTGTGCATATAACAAACCTAAATATTATTATTAGAAACATTGATTGATTAATGAAATTAGATTTCATATAACAAACAAGCTATTCGCAACACATCTTCTTATTTTCAATACATGGACCCGTGCACATGAAAATTAAGATAATATATAGTGCCACAAGTAGTTTGATTATAAATGATCACAAACTGAATTTTGCTGTTTAACTAGACAAAGCTTGTAAAAGTAAACAAATCATGGATAATTACTACCACCACATGTAATTTACTCATAGTATACTCTGCCTATAATGCTGACACGTAGAATAGTATATTATAGAGAGCAGAACACTACATGCTACGGCTGCTTGGTACAATAAAAACATTCAATGCTTAAAGTCACACTCAGCACCCCACTGCTAGTCTTCGATCAAGAGAAAGTCCACTACATCCTACCCAAATTGCGGTACATGTAAATTCCAGGAGTGACTCTGACTTAGAGATGCTTGATAACCTTTGACGTAACTTTTTGCTCTTGCTTTTATTGACTGAATAATCAAAGTTATTTTTTACTTTTCTAGCACGACTGCCTAATTAAATAATTGTTTGAGAAGAGCAACTTCATACACAATGAGTTCGACTTCATAAATACTGAGATCCCCTGTAAGAATCATTTGAATAGAGTTAGTTACTACTTAGACAGCATGACTAAGATGCTTGTGGTCGTGTAATCCTTATGTATAAACCCTGGAACACAAACTTGTCAGAAAATAAAATAACAAGTAAATATCTGTAGAAGCATGGAAATGGATAGATCACATATCAAAACACTTGATTTTTTTTTTTGAAATGTCCTTAAATATTGGGAGTGAAAAAATTACAAGAAACATACACTGTTTAACACAGCATGACTGAAGTCAACATCAAAACACATAGGGCAGCATTTCGGACCACATTTTCAAGTAATATGCAATCAGATTCATTTAATTTAATTACCTTTGTTTCTAATCTGACATAAATTCCCTGTCACTCTATATAACATCATGCCAACCAAAGGCTCTGCTTTCTAAATGCATATTAGACTTAACAAAGCAATACAATTATTACCTACGGATACAAAGTGCATGCAAGAAATAATACCATTACTTTTCAAAATTATAGGAGACTAATTTTTCATGGTCATTACAACAAGATTCACATCAGATATGTTTTGCAACTTTTGGACTGTAGTGATTGAAGATATCCTAGACCAAAATTTCCGGAATTTGAACAATGGTAAATGGTAAAAGAAGTAGAATGTTGTAGCGTAAATCACAGGTCATCTAATCTCATACATATTGCTGAGGAAATAAGTATTTTTTTTATGAGCAGAATAATGTAATAACTCCCTTGCAAAAAAAAATGTGATAATGAAGATGTGCATGTTTCTGAAGCCTGCATACTTAAGAATACTGTTTTGGTCAACCATACTTACATTACTTGACCAACTGCCCACTTTCCTCAAATTAATATAGCAGGAGGCGAAAAACACATGAAAGAGCATCTAGCCGATACACACTATCCTGCTAAATACAACCAACAATGAGGGTATCTGGTAAGCATGAGAAAACAATATGTTAACCAATCCAACATGAGTGTACCAAGGCGTTGGAAAAAAAAACTATTATAGCAAACATGTTATGTTTTGTTTATTGTCACCTAAGAATATGGACGACTTGCCATGTTAAGTGAATCACCATAAATCAGATAGCATCAATAAAGATAGTATTAGAACACCAGGTAAAACGCTGGAATTTTTTATTGAATGCCACTGTTTGCAATTTTAAAAGTAAAACACCAGGTAAAACAATAAACAAATACACTAATGCAAAACTGATTCACAAACATCTGTTCACTAAACTTGGTTAAGCCTGGAATTTCTGGTATGACTGACCTAAGTGACTCATCCTCTGCCTTCGGGGAATGGATGGTAACGAGATCAGGTAAAGGCATACTTGGTCCTTGTTTTCCCTTTGGATCACAGAAAGCATAGTCTTAACCTTGGTAGCCACTACCCAGCACACCCTGAAGGAAAGCCAAATTAAATCAGTGATGAAATAAGTAAATAATATACAGACAATTGTTAAGAATTATAGCAAATAATTTGCTCAAGTTAGCACATCATACCTCTCGCAGAAGAACACGCCTCAGTGCCTCACAGCCGAGTCAATGCAAAGGTTAAGATATGATGACCAGACAAAATCATGTATCCATCCTTGAACTTCATAGATTTTGCACGCTAGACCCTAAGCTTCCCACTTACATGGACCTGAATATAAAAGTTCATCAACACTACTTATATAGCAAATGTTTGGTCTAATCAAAATCATTACAGCTCCAGACGTGGAGCAGAAACACACCTCACAGCCCTTGGCACCATTCTCCATTACAAATCTGGGAACACCATAGCACGCCCTAGAAAACAAACGACGAATTAACAAAAGGTGCATAGATGACGAAGAGAGCATCCTAATAAGTAACTCAATCAGTAAACTACTCATCGGTCCAGCCCAATCAAAACAAATCTAAACCAAATAAAGGCAATGCAAATAATGTAGCCAACCAGAAGCACATCAGAAGTTTATAATCAAGGTTTATCAGGCAAGAAATTATAGTTGGTACAGAGTGACCTATTTGCTTTATATATGACGAACACAAAGCGCGACTATTACCAGATTAATTAGCTAAAAGTATTAATATCCCCCGAAGCCCCAAATACTATAGCATGAAAGAGTAATAAACTTTCCGTTGCTTTCATGATGCAATGTAGGGTGGTAATCACTTTCACATTCAAACACATGTCTGCCAAGGCAAACCCATCCTGCTATGATAGTGACTACAATCATATATCCGCGATGCACAGAGAATCATCAAATGATATTGTGTCAAGGTAAGAGCATAACCTTCGAATAGTAGGACCACCCAGGAGCTTGTAGCGACCTGAGCAATGGCGCAGAGGCCGTGTTGTTCATCTTCTCGGCGCAGGACCACCCAGGAGCTTGTAGCGGCAGAAGGGAAAGGCCGCGCCATGGCCACCATGCAGGTCTTCCCGGAGCTGGAAGCGGAGAGGGGAGGGGGGGGATGTGAGGCACTACATCGCCATTGATGGCTTGCCGCGTTGTTCCAGCCTCCCCCGTCTGCCAGGCCTGTCCGGATCCACGCCGGGGTGGGAGCTGTCGTTGGAAGGGTTCGCCTCGAGAGAATGGGAGAGGAGGGGAGCGCCGCGGTCGCCGATGTCCTCACCAGCCCGCCTCCGCGCCGGCGCGCTCGGCCCGCTGCCCGTCGCCCGCGAGGCCGGCTCCTCGTGCCATGGTCGGATCTGGCCACGGCCGAGCCGAATCCGTGTCAAGCCACGCTCACGAGGCCGGCGCGCTCCACCGCGTGGCCGGCCACCCGCCTCGGCGCCGGCGCGCGAGGTTGCCCACCCGCGCCATGCCATCCACCGTGTCGCCGCCACCCCGCATCGGCCTCCACCGCCCGTCCGCGCCGGCATCCAACGCCGACTGCCCGCCGCGGGTTGAAGTCTCATCCTCAAGTTGCGCTGTAGTCATGAGACTGAAGCTTATACCTTTAGGGAGAGGAACGGGATCCTGTTGACGGTAACAACACCTCTGATCTGCCGATGTCCTCGCCGTAGCCGCCCACCATCCTCATGCTTCACGTCGAGGCACCCACCGTCCGTCACCGAAGCAGGAGCTTTTCCCAGTCATGTGCATCACGATTGGAGGCCCGCACCGCCATAGGATCCTACCAACCACCGTCGTGAATCTTGCCGCCGCCTCCCATGATGGTCGTCAAGGCGGCACCCTCAACTGGAACTGGAAGAAGGCCACCACAACATCGAGAGGAGTGGCATGGGGAGCCAACGGGAAGAAGGGGGCCGCCTCTAGGTAAGGAGAGAGAAGGGTGAAGGCAGGGCTACGGCGGGAGGCCTGATGCAGGGAGTGGAGGGCCAGCGACAACAACCACAGCGGCTGGTCGGGGCAGAGCGATGGGGATCTGGAAGCCAGACGAGGTCAGGCGATTGAGGACACGGCGGCGCGACTCCAGGCTGCCTAGGTTTAGAGATGAGACCGTGGAGTGCGGAAGTGGGCGCGGAGGACATGAAGACCGGTCTCGCGAATGGAAAGGGTGCCGCCTCCGCGTCCGCCTGGGTCATTGTCGCCTTCGTTCAAGAGGGATGGAAAGGTGGAGCGTTTTGCGGGTGGGTACACGCGGGGGCTAGGTGAGGTTTCGGTGAGAAAAAACAACACAAAGTGTGGTGGAATACACTGCTTTGTGTAAGATTTGAGTAAGACGCGTAACATATGTAATGCTAGTTTCGTTCAGAACGTGGGACCGGAAGTAGTATGATGTTTAGAAGGAGATTTTGAGTTTTAGATCAATGGTATATATTGTGGTGAGTAGATTAGCTTAAGGTAAATATTTTTAGGAGAACGTTTAGCCTTTATTGGGTAGATTAAATAATACAGCAAAATACTCTTTAATTTTAATACTCACTCTTAAAATTATATAGATTTTTTGAAACAAGAGCTGCAAAATAGTTTTTTTAAATCACTTTTAATTAATGAATAGGAAATACTAGAAAATAATCTATCTTCAAATGATATACTTTTTTGCATTTGATGACTTAAGTAGCAATAGGGCATCGTAATGCTAACATAAACACACTCGGTTAGGTACATTAGGTTTTCCCCTATTATTTTGACATAAAACTATTTTTTCTTCGTGTATTTGGATGTGTTAGGACAAAAAAGAATGGTTACATCAGACGTGGCATTGTGATGTGAATCTACATAATTATGTTTTTTCTTAACCATGCTACCTTCTAGAGTTTTGAGACAATGTAAAATGGAACACTGATAGTACGTATCGAGAATGAATTTAGGGGCTCATATGGCTAGTCTATAGAGATTTTTTTTAGCAAGTAAAAGTGACAATTCTATGTGACCATTCTCAATTCGTAAAACGATCAAGAAATTTTGCCCTAAAAAAACAATCAAGAAATTTTATCAGTATACTAGTTCTTTGCACGTGCGCTATTCTCGCACTATGAATATTTAATAAAAATATGTGTTATTATTAAAACTGAAATCAAATTGAATAATTTAATTTTTAGATAGCATAACAGTTACTAACATAAACAATTATTGCACAATATTTAATCTAATACACATGGAAATTAAGATAGTTGGGTCGGGGATCAACATTGTCAGGGGCTTAGTAGCGAACGCCTTCATCATGAGATCTAAGTCATGCAGAACCATTGTGGAAAAATAATTCTGAAGTTGTTCCCTTTTTCCTAGTCTGCAACATTTTACAAACTATTTGTTAATCAACCTAATATGATATTGCTCATATATATAGCTGAACTGACTCATGAATTTAGATGTCAACCAAATCAAAATTATAAGCATCTAATTCTAACTAATATGATATTGCTCCTATATATAGCTGAATTGATTGAAAAATTTAGATGTCAACCAAATCAAAGTTGGTAAGAATCTAATTCTACGAGACATGTAAATACAAGATTTAGACCAATTATAAACAAACTTTACCAGGTTCTAATTTTAATTTATCAAATTTTAGAACACACGGTTCACGAGTGTTGTTCTAAATATTTTTGTTTTGCTGATAGCGCAACAATAAACAAAAATCAACAAAAGATCAAGACCTAATTTCGAATTCTTCACCCGTGGAGGTCAACTACAACTATGTGTAATCACCACTGGAGACCCATCACCTCTAACAAAGAAATCAGACGACCATTTTCCAAAGCAATGAATGACAGAAGCAGCACCTAAAAGTAATCTATTTACTTTATGGAATCTACAAAAAGAAAAGGAAAGAAGTAACAGGAAACAACATCAGTTAAACTATAGTACGTTCTAAGATCATGTAAATTGGAGCTTTAAGCAAGTTGAAACAACGAAAAAATCCTACATCTCTAGTCCTGACTCTATCCAAGGCCATATATGAACTTCCTATTAGATGGAGTTCATTCTCAAAAGTTTAGCAATCAAGATCTTAGTAACTGACTTCAGGATTATTGTTGTAACCATTTTAAATATTTATATTTACTAAACTGATTTCAGTATATAATTGAGGATAACCTAGAGTAAGCATGTATAATTGGCAGATTCATATATATTTCAGCCATCGAGCTAAGACCATGACAAGGTTCAATAATATTAACCGAAATTTCTATTCAAGTAAAGACCAAAGAGAAAGAATGATAACAACCAAATAAACCACACTGTATATCTAGAAATGGATGTCAAAAGAGCACATGCATAGACATCCAAACACATCAAATCACGCAGTTGTTTCCAAGAAAATACAAAACATGTACTTTGGGTTATTAAGTTCTCATTCAAGGGCCAATTTGGCTAAGGGAGAGTAAAGAAAAAGGACTTTTAGATCGGGGCTAAATTTTACTAGTTATAGAAAATATAGGTTTCAGATTCATAAAATAGAACACTGATAGTTTTTTACCTTTTACTTGGCAAACTTACAGAAACCATTTCTCTATACATTAACTGAAATGCTAAATTAAGAAATAGGCTCCTTCAGAATCAAGTCCAGCATTATTTAATTTATTAATACTTTTTTGCAAGGTTTGTATAGATGAAGGGACTGTTGGAGAGTAGACAAGATATAAGACAAAACAACAGGTTTGATTGTACAGAAAAATACGGGCCTCTGTAACTGAACAATCAGACACCACTTTCCATGGGTTAGAGGAACATGCAGTTTGGCCCTAACAAGCAAATGTCTACCAATACTTTTTATCATTGTACCATTGAACTAATATAATAATCAAACTAATGGTGTGATATTATATCCTTCAGAAAACAAAACTGAAATGAAGTAACAGTGAATATTGATATATTTAACTAACTTTAGTAGAAGATTAAATTCAATGTTTCTCCAACTCCAAGGGAAAATTCACACCTTTAATTTTGTATGATGATGTCATCTGCGCTAACAAAATATTGTCTGACATGACATGTAGTGCAAAGAGAGATCAACTTTAAAATATTAGTATCTGGATGAGAATCAAATCAAGTGAAACTAAAACATATATGGTGGTGGGAGGGGGCATCACTTCCATTTTCTAGGATCAAGGTAGGCCAAGAAGACCACCGACACAACATGTTGCAAAATTATTTTTCATGCTAGTTCACAGAAAGCAAAATTATTGGTGAGCAAAACAAGGGATAGGTGTAGCAAAAGATTGAACCTCAATGCATGATAGATAAGCCAAATGGAGGTGATGCACCTGGAACATCCTGCATTTCTTAATAGAAACATCCTGTGAAGAGAAAGAAATATGTCAATTATTTAATTTTTTATATTTAGAAATAAAAAAAGGAGTCTCATAAAATTTAAGAAACTATCAATGACCTGACGACCAACTATTTTAACTGAACATGCAAATGCAAAAGAAATTGAGAAAATAGAAGGATAAAGACTGATAGTTGCATGGAGCATATGATCAAGGTAAAACTGGATATAATAGAAGGATAACGACCGAAAGTTAAATGCAGCACCTGCAATACGTAGAGACCATGCTGTTCCATATGCTACAGTCACATGCAAAATTTTTAATCACGGATTTTAGAAACAATAAACTATCAAAATAAATTATCATTGATCTAATCTAACTCAAATAAAGTAACTGATATCTGTGTTTTAATAAGGTATTCAGAATATGGTGATTTTGTATGGCAGCAACATACTACAAATCAAGAACTAATTTTGTACCTTTAGGATGGCTGCACATTAAGAACTCATCTCTCTGAAATACATAAGCACTACAATCAAATGGCAGGACAACAGCGTGTGCAAAACATAAGCACTAAAATCTCTCTGTGAAATTTCACACCATATCTTTTTCTGAAATACATAAACACTAAGATCAAATTGCACACCGGCAGCATACAACAAAACAAGAAGTCATTTTGTACCTTTGAGATCCCGTCGACGCATAAATGGATCCTGCCTGGAGCCGGCGCAGAGCCACACGTCTTGCCGTGCCGGAGGGGAGGAGGAAGACTACACACGCCTGAGGGGATGAAGGCCCCCTCGCCTCGACGGGAGGAAAAGGGTCGCAGCCCCGAGGTCATCATCGTAGCTACCGGTTGCCGCTCCACCCTAAATCCATCATCATGTGGTTGCTGCCGCCGTGCCTGCACGCATGACTCATACCGCCCATGGTCGCTGCTGCTCGATGACCCAGATCCGAGCGTCGCGTTGACCGGAGCCCGTCTAGATCACGCCGTCTAGGTCACCATCAAGGCACCATGGAGGATCCCCTCAACGGAGCCGCGTATGACCTCGCACGAGCACGTCGATGAGAGGGATCGCCATGGCTATCATTGCTTGGAGGAAGGGAGTAGAGATGGGGGTGGAGGGTGGTGGATCTCGACTGAAGGGAGAGAGAGATGGGGGCGGTGGCGGTAGAGAGATGGGGGCCGACGGGGTAGGCGCGCGCCTGTGGCGACACCGCCGATCACCGGTAGCTCCAGCGGAGACAAGATCGAATAGGATTGGAAGAGGGATGCAGAGCATTTTGGCCTAGGATTGAGCGATTCACGGGCGGGGGTACAGGCGGCGAGTAGAATATCAGGTGAGAAAAAACACCTTGAAGAGCGACCGAAAACATAGCTAGCGTAAGATGCGTAACAAATGTAACGCTGGATTTCGTATGCTATAGGACCGGGGCTAATCCGACATTTAGAAGAAAATTTTATGATTCAGATTAACGGTGGATTTTATGATAGGTTGATTAGCTCAAGTTAAAAATATATAGGGAGAGGTTTAGTCTTTATAGGATAGATATATCGGCAATGTTGCTTTGGATGTATTCATCTGCAGCTCTATGCTCGTACGCGTGTACCAATCCAGCTGGCAAAACAAGCGCCGTACACAGTACGGCATCATCCCACATGGTTTCCGCAACTTCGCGCCGGCAGAGCAGCGGGCGCGAGAAGCGGGCTCGCGCGTACCCGGCCCGACCCGGCCCACGCGTTTCCTTCCGTGTTCGAGCCGGCCCGTCGGTTACCTTTCCATGTCCGTCTGTTCCTTCGCATTTCCTCGCGATTCCACTCTGTTTCTCTCTCACACGCGGACCGGACCAGCCGAACAAGGAACCAAACTGTCCCGAAAGAAAAGAAAACCATTTCATTTCCCACATTATTTTCTCTTGCAAAACAGGAAGCAAACAATATTCCGCGCCGGAACCAACCGCTTCGCCGGCAGCGAGCCGGAGACAGCGCGGAGCCCCCCCCCCCCCACCCCCTGCGGTGGCGGAGGCGGAGGAACAAGGAGGAGCAGGACTGCAGGACTGTAGGAGGAGGGGGGCTCCGGGAGCCTCGGCGAGGGAGGAGCTTCTAGAAGCTGCCGGCGTGGGACGAGGGCGCGACGGGCAGCGTGATCCCGGCGGAATTACTCGCGTGGGGACGGGGCCGGGAGAGGGAGTGCCTCTGGATGCCGGCTCCCTCCGGGATTTGAATGGTGGCCGGATCTCGAGGCGGAGGGGGGCTTCTAGAAGCGGGGTGAGCCGGGCGGGCCGGCGGTTAGGGTTTTGGTGGGAGGCGGGATGGTGGCAAGCTCGGAGGGAGGACCGGACGGGGATGGGGGCTGCTGCGGCGTCGGCGAGACCTCGCCAGGGACAATCGTGTGGGTGCGGCGGAGGAACGGGTCGTGGTGGCCCGGCAGGATCCTGGGGCAAGACGAGCTCCCGCCGTCTCAGATCATGTCGCCGAGGTCTGGCACGCCGGTCAAGCTCCTTGGTCGGGAGGACGCCAGCGTGTAAGCTTTTTGCTCCTGTCTCATATTTTCTTCCCTCTGTCTGAGGCCTATGCCGTATGCACGTTTCAGATTCTTGTTACTTCTGATCCTTGGAGGCGCTGAATTATTCTGTTTTGGTGATCCTTGTGGGACGCCGAATTATTCTGTTTCAGTGATCCTTGGGGGACGCTGAATTGTTTGTTAGAAAAAAAAAATATGGGGTGAACCGGGCATAGGGTTGTTCCATGCTTATAGTCAAACTCAGTTCTAGTTCCTTTGTTTCGACTTGTGTGGCTTATTATTATGTGCTTTGCAGAAAATTAGAGCTCTTGTTTGTAGGATTTGTACTGATTACGTTCTGATACTGTTATTTGTTCTTTATTAGATTTGCTAAAGTTTCCTGTGTGATACATACCTGTATTAGCGATTTTATTATCAGACAGATCGATCTTGAATGAAGAAATTGGATTACATTTTAATGATTACTTTATGAAGAACACAGAAATATCTGGCCTCATAGTCATTTTATATTTTAGGCTCGACATGTTGTTTGATATAAGTAGTTAGATTGTGCAGACAAATTTTGATTTCACATTGCTCACAGGGGCCCATTATTTTCTGAACTAAACCAGACGATAGATAGTATTAGAACTTTTGTACTTGCTCTATGTGTGAACAATTAAATATACTATTTCACGTTCTAAACTGCTAAATTTATTTATAGGTATGATGCAGGAGAATTTGTTTTCCATGTATTTCCTTATTTGTAATTCAGTTAAACTTAACTGCATGGTGGAAAAGTATTGGTGATTATTAGTTCACACTAGTTCCTTTTCATATGCCAAAAATGTACTCTCTCGTTTTTCTATTGATGATATTAGGACAAGAAGACTAATAATGTTAATGTCATAAAACAATCACACACACACACACACACACACAAAAATGGGAGAGAGAAAAAGGGAAAGCATTCCATTGATGAATTTGCTCTTGTGTGTATTTTTCATGTGCGTCCTTTTAATATCTCAATGAAATGGAACAGAGAAATGCATTGAAGAGAAGAGAGAATGCTTTGTCAAATTATTTAGGTACCTATGCTCATGAATCTGTACAAGCCCTAATACCTGTTCTTGATTGTACTTACTTCAATTGTTCTCAGTTTAGAAGATCGTGTCATCACCTCTTATGATATTATTATCGGAATATCGTCCAATGAATATGTTACGACAACTGATTGCTAGTTACATCGTTTAGCCTTTGTTCTGTTTATTTGATAATTTTGATGTCCTGGAATACTATCTACTAACTAGGTTTCATTTGCAAATCTCTTTCATTCATAAACACTTCCACAACTGAAATCTTTAGTCAGCAAGCTGGGTCTGGCTAGAGATAAGCTTAACTACTTTTGTATTCTTTTTAATTCCTTCTAGTTGTTACTGCTTCATCCTAATTACGAAAATAATAGCCAACTTTTCATTTTTTGTGGTTTGGTCTATATCAAAATAGTGCACAAGAAAGCAAAAATTGGAATTTCTGAAAATGGAAGTTCCTTAAATACCTTCTTTTTGCATTAAATTTTATCCTTCTGTTTATTCAGGGATTGGTACAATCTTGAGAAATCAAAGCGTGTTAAAGCTTTTAGATGTGGAGAATTTGATGCTTGTATTGAGAAGGCAGAGGCTACTCAAGGGACACTTGTGAAGAAAAGAGAGAAATATGCACGGAGAGAAGATGCTATTCTTCATGCCCTAGAATTGGAAAGAAAGCAGCTTGCATCATATCAGACTCAGGGTTTCAGACCTGAATCACATGGTAACAGTTCCGGTAAGTGCTCTTTGGATAACTGTTACATAATTTAGTTCTGTTTCTTAACTTATAGGTCATGCATGAACATTGAGCATGCTGCTTACAAAGCTCAGTTGTATCGATGAAATGCAGCTTGTACTAAACACCACAAAGACCTTGGAAGTACTCGCTACAAGAGCAAAAAGAGTAAAAAAAGGAAAGATGCATCTGTTCCTTCGAATGTAAAAAAAGAATCTGAGCATTGTTTGCACCATGCTGGTTCAAAGAGAAAATTTTCAGAATCTCTTGCTCCAGTAAATGCTGTCAATACTCACACGAGTGATTTCACTAATGTGAGAGGTGCAACTTCAGGCAGCAAGGAGAAAAATATAATTGTGAAGAAGAGTAAATCAGATGGAAGTGATTTCGAAGACTCGTTCGTTTCAAACTCAGATAGACGGAGGCCGCTTTCTCAAGTTTTCGAGACCAATAAAGAATTGCCTCATCGCCTAAAGCAAAATGGTGATTACGAGTCTTGCTTAATCGGAGACAATAACGATTCATCGCTAGCCACCTTTCGGTCCAGGCGAAGCAGATATACATACATGCCTAGTGATTCTGGTGAAACTCATAGTCATAGTGATGTACCTTCTTTACAAATGACTTCTGCTGGAGCTGATTTGGAGACTGAAAGTAATCTTCAGAATTCTGGCGCATTTTCTGAGGAACATACATCTTCTGACTTTGAGAAGCGAGGAACAGAGTCCTCAGAGAGGCAAGTCTCAGAAAGTGAGACCGAAGATGATGCTGAACTATTGCGAAGTATGTTTATATGCTTACTTGTCCTTCAAATGTTTTTTAGGAACTTAGAATTCAAATTCATGTTTCATTTTCAGAAAATGCCTGACATATCGTAGCACAACATAATTCAAAAAAAGATACAAAGATCCAGTCTCTACATATTTTTTTCCTTCTATTAGATAAATAGTAGGCTCACATGGACTGTGGGCTGTGGCCTGAAAATTGATCATAGGAGCAATATTGATAAACATTGTTTCAATCCTTCACATAAAATATGTTTTAAACTTTCTCGTCATGCAAAACTGCTTCAGATTGCATTATTGACTTACCTATTTACCTTATTGCTGATCTTCATATACACACTTAAGTTTAAATCATTCCTAAGTAACACAAACTGCTTACCTTATTTGTTAAGGGTGATGAAGTACTTAATTACCATAACTTATTCCTAAACTGCAAATTTATCAAGATCATCTATTCAAATCATGGGGTTGGCTGTGTACTGTTGCAGCATTATTGATTTGTATGCTTGTCCTTTAGACACAGTTGAAATTTGACCAAGTAAGCTGACTATGCTAAGAAAAATCTCATGAAACAACAAACAGAGGCACCCCTTGGATCTGGTCCAGTAACAAGCAGATTTCCTGGAAGTTGTAAATAAATAGTTGATGTATTTAATGTCTGTTCTGTTGTGGTTTCTGTTTTCCTCTTAACCTTCATGCTGCCATTCATATTCTGTTACTACTACCATTTTTTAGTTTCCTGTGGAGATTTGAATTTTATTCTTATTTGATCACTAATTATTATGGCAATCTTCTGGGCAGGTGCAAATGTGATTCTGCCTTTAGAGTCACGTGCTCCTGATCTTTATTCCCTCCCAGTTTCTGACAAGTTCAGGCACATGGATTATGATGACAATGAGTTGAGCTATTCTACTTATGTGCCTCAGTCAAATGATTCAGAAGAAGAGGATGGTTCGTCTGAGCTGGGTGTCTCTCAGTGGCATATGAAAGGTAAACGTAACAGCCGTAATGCAGGAAAGAGATTGGTGGATATGACAGACGGAAATACCTGGTTAAAAAAATCTGCTGGTTCAATCAAAGGATCGTTGCATAAGACAAATGGTGGCGATCCTAGAACAGAAGGTATGCAAACCTCCGGTGAGCAATATTTGGGGCAAAGCTTTTACCAAATTAAAGAGGAGCCCATTTATGATTCTGATGAAACAGATTTATTTGAGGACACATGCCAGTCAGATGTTAACTTGTACCAGGGTAAAAAATACCCTTCATCCTTGAGAACCTCAAGAGATCTTAGTAGAGGCTACAGTTTTTTTAATGATTATGAGAATGAATCTTCAAAGATGTTTAATCTAAAGAAGGATCCTGATCGAACATTTCATGTTGATCGGAATGCATGTTGGGATGGATCATCATTTTACCAAGGAAATTTCACTTCACGTTTTACTGGCATGGGACCAATGCTGTTTGATGTTGACTTGAAAGTCCAGGCCAGCTATCAGGGAGAGCATGTTCCTCTTGTCTGCTTAATGAGCAGGCTAAATGGCAAAGCAATCATTGGGCACCCTATCCAAATTGAAATACTTGAAGATGGTTCCACTGATCATCTGGTTTTCCGTGGGGATACTAGTCTGCAAGAGAGCACAGCAGCGCCACCTGCTTGGCCAACAGGCAGGAGAACTACCATGCAAAGAGTTCCCCGTTCGAATCCTTCGGGAGCATCGTTGGATGGAGATTATGATGGTGGTCTTTTGTATTCTGACTGGGAGATGAAACCATCCGTTAGGAAGCACTCGGCTTCTTCAAATCACCAGGTTAAGTTGGATAAGAAAAGCACCTCAAAATCTAAGAGGTCATCTGCAAAGTCTCAGAAGAAATCATCCAAGAAAGCAAGCCTCTCTGCCATTTCCACTGGAAAAAGGAAACATGGCAAGGGTGGTCAAGCAAAGGCGCATTGGAGCAGTGGCATTTTTGGTGGTTTAATTAAAGCAGAGGGAGCAGTTCCACTGGTCACTTGTGTCCCGACAAAGGTTGTGTTCACTAGAATATTGGAAGCCATTGGCAGGCCGCCTTTAGCCGTTGCTCACCGTGCTAGAATGGCAAGCCCCTCGGTGCGAGATGCACCATAGGCTCGAAGAACAAAGTACATGTGGTTGGTAGTATTGCCAGTGCCGGACCTGCAAGTTTCGTGTACATTCCTATTAATTCAAGAGGCAGGCCATTCGATAACCTGTGAAGAGTCAGATTAATATGGCTGCTTCATGATAACTTGGAATAGCTGATCTCTTATTGGCAATGGTGACAACATGTAAAGGCTAATAACGCTTGTGTATTTCTAACTGGAGACTCAAATCAATCTAGCCCTCATCATGAATGCTTCTGAGACAGCAGTCCATTTGAGCCTTGAGCTCCATGAGAAGGGGCATTCTTTTGGTGTAATTAGCATCGGTAACCATGTCTTTTGATTTCATCATACCTGTCTCCTGTAAAGAACTAACTTCGGCATTTTAGGTGTCTATTTAGCTAAAACATTTGCATCATCATATATAGTCCATAGGTCATAGGTTTCTGATGTCATGTATAATGTCTCAGTTATATTCTGATATGTCAGATATATGTCGTTGAGAAGTAGTTGATTCAACTGTATGTTTAGAAGCATGTGTATGTAGTCCATGTAATATATATCAGAGCAAGTGTCCCAAATGATGTAACAATTCAGTCATTCATGTGAAGTTTCCTTGCATAGTCAACAAAAGTTTTATTCCATATTTCACTCTCTTGTGTTGATATGAAGTAATTGTCCTCATCTGAGCTATCGCCCTTTTGCACCCCTATTCATGTAATGTCGAAAGAGATGCTGACATGCAATTGGAGCTTCAAGTCAAAGACATTATTCTTGCCTTGTGTAAACTATGTTCAAGTAGTAATTGTTGCACGCGCCCTTTGGAGGCGTCGGCTTGATTGTGCCATTGCAATATTGTGCAGTGAAACACTGTACTATAGACGTATCTCGATGTAGTATCTCTCTCGCCTCATTGTTGCTATGCTACGTTTTGGTCAAACTTTTTCTATCGCTCGTTCCTAGATGCTCCCGGTTACAAGGTCAACCCCCTATGGCCTTATGGTATGATGCATCATATGCCAGCTCCCGTCCATCTCCTTACATGGTCAACCCCTCTTTTCTTTTGTTGCTTCGAGATCATGAAACGAGCAGCGCAGGTTTTGACGACGACTACAGTAACCGGCGCAAGGTCTGTCAGCCGTAAACGGCCATGAAGTGAGCACTGAGCAGCACAGGACGAGGACCGGCAGCTCGACATTTGTTCCTCCCGTGGTAGTAGTAGATAGAAGCCATGTACGGAGACGATGACAGCCAGCGACACTGTCCCAAGTGTCATCCGCAACGTCGCCGGTCGCCCCTGGCTTCATGGCTAACCCAGTGGGTGATGAAAGATAGAAGTTTCAAGTGTCTAGAAAGTAGAAACTATCGAAATTGTACAGGCTTTTGTGCTTTAGTATTTTATTTGTTACCAGCTACCAGGTCCACGTGCACATTCCAAACAAAGATCAACTGGAAAATGTTATAACAGCTAAAGTTAACCATCCACATACAAATCCCAATTACCTGCGATAAGATGTCACCATTTCCTTAAGATAACTGCTATAAGAATGCTGACAACATTCCCAGCTAATGTTCCAGATAGGCAGCAAATTTTTGCAAAGAAATATGTGCTGACAACATTCTCAATGAAATAAATGGAGTCCTTAGTACAGCCATTGGTCCTTGGGCATTATTCTGGCACACAGTTAGAGGCCTTTTACGTTCAATCATCAAAGAGCACCAAGTACAGAAAGGAAGTTATACTGCCTCTAAAAGGAGGTACAGAAATTATATTGATGACAAATCTCAGAATATTTCAGTACCTACCTGCCTCACCATTTTTTTTAAAGAAACCAGTGAGGCAGCATGTGGCATCCAAACCATTACCTCACTTGCAGATCAAGAGCTGTAGAATACACCAAAATTGACAGGACATAAGCTCTTCAACCAAATGAACAGTCGTGGGGCACAAAATAGAAATCTAACACTGTAAACTACCTCACTACCTAATGCATTATACCGTCATACTTATTACATTGCAGATATCAATAATGTCAATGTCATGGTTGACATTATATGGCAGGGGAAGGCTCCCTCTAAACAGAGACCGTCCGCGGCTTGGCGCCAATCTTCTTCCATGAAACACTCGGCATGATCTGTGCTGTGTCGACCCTGTCCTTGTATTGGATGGCGAAGTTGAGCACAGAATCAAGTAGCGAGTCCGAGAGCAGGTGAGGCACCAGGCCCAGCTCGATGAGCTTTGTGTGCTTGGCGTTGTAGTAGTGCTCCTCAGCTTCAACACGTGGGTTGGGCACTGACTTGGTCTGCACATCCAAACCGAGCTTTGCTCCGGCCGCGGTCACCAGCTTGGCTAGCTCGTTCACAGAAAATTGCTCTGTGAACTGGTTGAAGACTCTGAACTCACCAGGTTTGGCTGGGGTGGCTATTGCTAACTCAACACACTGCACAGTGTCCCTAATGTCCAGATATCCACGGGTCTGGGTGGGACAAAAGTTTGATCAGTAAATTTAGAATGACTGTATTTTTATCAAAAGCTAGTTTAAAGTAGTAAACTGAAAGTGAAAAACTGCTATTCTACATGGTTGACTGTTTCTTTTGCATGTGATGGCTCACTCATAAATTTTATAAATACAGGTCGTCAAATGAATATGGGTTGGATGAGCAATCAGGATAAAAAAAAGAATCATATGAACTATTCACTTTAGTAATTGCTGAGATGAGCTACATCCAATATGATTAACAAGTCACTATCCAGTTTGGAGTCCTCAAGATTTATGATAAACTGTTCACATCCTAGACCTAAGTTAACAAAAGGTAGCTAGCATTTTAACTTGAAAGCGTGCTGATGGTGATGGACACTAAGAATTTTAACCACGGCAGTATATTTGTAAAAAGAGGAACCTTAATAATGAACAGATTGCATAGAACAAACTTCAAATGTATAATTTCACATACCTGACCACCTTTTCCGTACACTGTCAGTGGATGCCCTACAGCAGCCTGAACACAGAACCTATTAAGTGCTGTTCCGAAAACGGCATCGTAATCAAATCTGTTTGATAGCTCTTCATGCATTGCAGTTTCATCTGTTTTGAGTCCATACACTACACCTTGGTTAAGATCTGTAGCCCTTATACCCCAAGCCTTGCAAGTAAATGCTATGTTGTGGGAGTCATGCACTTTGCTTAGATGGTAGAAAGAGCTCGCTTGCTTTGGGTAAGGCAAGGTGTCAGTTCTTCCATTGTGAGTAATAGTGATAAAGCCTTCTTCAATGTCAATATTTGGTGTTCCATACTCACCCATAGTTCCTAGTTTAACCAGATGGCACTCTTCACTATACTCCTTAATGGCAAAAAGAACATTAAGTGTTCCAATAACGTTGTTGTGCTGTGTGTAGACTGCACGTGAACGATCAATCATAGAGTATGGTGCTGATCTTTGCTCGCCAAAGTGGACTGCAGCATCTGGCTCAAAAGATTTGAAGGCTTCTGAGAGGAATTCAAAATCACATATGTCACCAACATAGAGTTGAATTGTCTTGCCAGTGAGAGCCTTCCATCGACGGACACGATTTTGGATGGAAGTTATGGGAGTAAGAGAATCAAGACCAAGCTGGTGATCATAAAGGCGCCGAACAAGATTGTCGACAATAGCAACCTCGTAGCCTTTGTTTGAGAGATGAAGAGCTGTTGCCCACCCACAGTATCCATCTCCACCAATAACCATTACTTTTTTTGGTTTAGAGGATGAATGCGCAGATGCCTCCTGACTGCCAGTAAGAGGTGTTTGTGTCTGCCCTTGTACAGCAGCACTAGCACGGATAACATATGACTTCCTTTGTTTCATGGAACAAGATTTGTTGAACAAATTTGAAGGCTTTGAGTTCTGTAATTGAACAAAGTTACGGCAATAACTGGTTGATCCTGTGGGTGCCTTGACAGCAGGAGACGCACTGAAACTACAATTAGTGATCAGATGTGCCATCCTCATAATCCTCTCTCTTCCAGTTCAAAAATACGTATAGGCCCTACAAAGCATTTAAAGACAAATTAGGAATCAGTGACAAAGCGAAGAGAAAGCAGTTATTGAATCCAAAACCACTACAAGGTGACCATGGCGTCATTTTTTTTTTAGTTGTTATGTTGGTGAATAAAACACTTCAGTTGATAAAGTTCGGGAACAGATTAAAGCACTAAGTTCATGCTGTCCCGCTTGTTAATTCATATAGTAAAGCTAAAATCTCTTAACGTGTACAGTCAAAATGATGCATATGCTTTGTTACCTTAGACAAATCTGTACCAAGTGCTGCTTTATAATTATATATATATATATATATATATATATATAACTCCTATTTGACACAGCGTCTAAAATCTGTTATTTAGCACCACACAAAGTTTTATGGTCACAATGAAAATATTTATGGTTGTGGGAATAAATTTAGTAAATTTTATGATTACGGTGTGAAAAGATTTATAGTTGTGGACAAAGTTTTATGGTCACGGGTGTGGATTTTCATAGTTTTATGGTAACGTGTAAACTTTTATGGTTGTGAATAAAAATTTATGGTCGCGGTGCTAAATAACTATTTAACACGCTGCGCGTTAAACAACATAGCCCTATATATATATATATATATATATAAACGAAATTATAACTGAGCCAATCTACGCTATCAGTTAGTGCTTCCAATACGCGGGTCTTCAGGCAAGTAGCGAATTGAGCAATAGCCAGCGGAGAAAATCCCCTTCCCAATCCACAGCCCGACCCCGATTAGGATGAAATCTCCCTGTTTCCGCCCCCGCCCTCGCGCAGGGATCGACCCATCCCCGCAACATCCAGCCTAAATGTGAGCTACAAAAGTAAGGAGGAGGATTCACCAGAAAATCGGGGAGGAGAGCTCGGCTCTCACCTGGAGGAGGATAAGCTGGCCGCACGAGACGAGACCAAGACACTGCTCTGCGAAGGTCGACGTCTGCCCACAGCCCCTGGTTATAGATAGGTACACGCAGGGACTGGGGCGGTAGTGAACATGTGTCCGCGGCGCGGATATACCGCGAATCCTTCTGGAGCATCTTTGGATGGAGATTATGATGATGGTCTTTCGTATTCTAGCTGGGAGATGAAAGTATGAAACCATCCCTCCGTTACGAGGAGGAAGCACTTGGCTTCTTCAGGCCACCAGGTTAAGTTTTTTTTTAAGAACATAAATATTTCATTACTCATGCGTTGCCTTATCATCGGCAACTAAAACTTACTCCCTCCGTTCCAAAATTATTGTCGCTTTTAACTTTTTTTCATTACTTTTGACTATTCATCTTATTCAAAAAAAATTAAAAAATATAATATATTTTTATGATTTGATTTATCGCTAGATAAAATTTAAATATAACTTATAATATTTTATATTTGAATAAATATTTTGAATAAGACGAATGATCAAAGTAATTAAAAAAAGTCAATAATAACAACAATTTTAGAACGGAGAAAGTAGCTTGCAAAAATGGATCATCTTCATGGACTCGTGGTACAACTGACTGCGAAAGCTGCATGTGTTAATTACATTCTCTAGCCGGCTAAGTTTTAGAAGAAGTCTTTCAAAAAAACCAAGCCTCTCAGGTTAGAGCCCTTCCTAAATATCTAAAAAAAAGCATATTTTCTTGTCTTTAATCGACTAGTGAAACTTTCAATCGATAGGTTAACAGGTCTATAAACTATTTATATTTGATTTATATAATTTAATTTATATAAATTTGTAGTTTACAAATTTATAGGATTATTTATTTGCACTTATTGTGAAAATTTTTATCTCATATATTTTCTATAGAAAAACTATTATTTATTATTTGTCCGCACGTATTATGATTTAAATCCTTTAACGGATCTTTTTACCAGGTTCGAGAAGAGTTACTATTTATCAGGTCTGATAAAGGTTGGTGGGAAATAGAAGATGATGTGATAGTCGTTGATTGTCGATCTGATGACCCATATCGACGACTGAAAGTTTAATTGAAAATTAGCAAGAGCCATAAAAAAGCATCATGACGAAGGGTGGTCAAGCAAAGACGCACTGAAGCAGTAGTGCAAGTTTTGGTGGTTTGATTAAAGTGGAGGGAGCAGTTTCACTAGTCACCTGTGTCTCGAGACAAATGTTATGTTCACTAAATATTAAAAGTAATTAACAAGGTGTTCGTGCGTTGCAACGGATTTAAAATGCAGGGTGTGTATGAGAATTAAAATTTCAAGACTTTTGATGATCACAATGTTCCAGCTAGCGAAAAAATAACACCTGCAGGTAACAAAGTTTAGCGTCCGCCACCAACATCGCTTTTTTGTTGCTCAACTACTACTCGCCGTTGACCAAGGCGGCACAAATTGAAAATTTCTCAAAATTTTCAATTGTATTTATTTCTACTAACCTATGGCAAAGAAACAAGGGAAGAAGGATAAAGATGACATTTCAATGTAAGCATAATTAAGAGAAGCATGCAATTTATAGAACAATACATCCTAAAAATGGGGTCAATGTGCTCAAGGACACTCACCGTTTCAAATAGCTGCTCAGTCATCTTAAATCTCGCTTCTTGAAAAAAAATTTACTGCTTTCTGATGTTGGCCCTACTCGCACAAACTAATGACCAAAGAGAAAAACACATATAATAAAGATCAGTACATCATAGAAAATAAATAATAAAAGAATTGTGGCTGGGTAGATTACGATAAATCAAATATTTAGATGCAATAATTGCCCAAATGAAAGTTAGAGATAAAGATATGAGTACTTACGTGTTTCACGGACTAAAATATGAATAGAGAACGTTTATAAGGATTTAATTATAAGATTTATATAAGTCTGAGTGAAAGGGGACATAATTAATAAAAGAAAAAGGGCTAATGTGAAATACAACAAGGTTCAGACGTATTGCGGGTTGATTACACTCAAAAGGTGAGGGGCTAAACTAAAAAAGTACATTTCCTGAGAATTCTTATATTAATTTTTGTGAGGGAAAATTTTTGGACCAGGTTCATAGACTCGTGAACCTGCAGCCAATCACCTGGTCCATGGTTCACGGTGGACCACACGAAAGGGTCTGCAGCTGATCCAATTCTAACTGTTCCTAGAAGATCCAATGTTTGAAAACTTAATGGTGATAAAAAGATCACCACCGGCAACTAAACACGGCGGCACGCCATGGCTGCCGTGTGGAGCTCGCTGGAGACGGTATAGAATGCGCAACAAGACTTCAAAATCGACGGGAATTGGGGTAAAATTAAGAGGGGATGATGGCTCGCTCAATAGGAGGCTCAACGAAGGCGGTGACGGCTCGAAGATATGCTCATTTGGTGGCGGCAGTGGTGTTCAACGGAGGTTGATGAGGACAAACTACGGTGTGGATGATCAAACATCTGGACGATAGGACATGTATTTCACAATAGGAAACAACTTCACAATATTTTACGAATCAGAACTGAACTCTTGTACGTTATGAGAAGTCTATCGGAAAAACTGATTCCTAACCGTGTATGACAGGGAAACAACGAGGAGGAGCGATACTGTTCGTGATGCGTGTGATTGTGGATACGAAAATCTGATCTAGACGACCTCACCTCTCTTAATAAGTTGTAGAGATCACGATGTCAGCTATAGCAAGATGCCAAGATAGTAGCAGGATGGAGCTTGGATTGCTCTCAGGCACTCACGTAAGAACTCTGAATTCACCCAAAAAAAAACAGCAACATGGCAGAAAATGAACTATTATGCGTTTATGAGTGTTGATTAATCCAAACAATAGTAGAAGCTAAACAAAATTATCAAGACTAATCCATGTGTACATATGACTTTTGTCATTTAGAAACATTTAAACCAGTAGATCCATCATCCAAATTGGAGAACTTTATTGTGATTTAAAAAATATCATCCATGAATTCTTTTCTTTCACTAACAGGAGAAAGTGGGTGATTTACCTTTGTCGCCGATGGTAAAAAGGAGTGTGCCCTAGTGCTGCCTGGCCGTCCACTCACCCCATTGTTCATCACATAGATCGTCGGTTCAACCTCCTTTTAAGCATCTCCCACTGCCGAAATCCAACTATATAATATGTACAGATATGTTAGGGTCTTTCTGACGGTCGGAACTGTCTCGCCGGCAAAGGATGTCAAGATCAGGCACTTGGCAATCCTACTCCCTTTGGTGAACGTAGGCATCTGAGGGTTTTTTTTTTAATTTCAATATCCGACCGATGACATCCAATGTAACATGAGCAATGGGAAATTCTTTTTATTTTGGGTAAAAACTACGTGGTTTTTCCAATTCAATAGACGATCATGCATCTGAGGAATACGAAGACATTCAATGTAACTTAAGCAGTGGGAACTTTTTTTTTTAAAGAACTATGTGGAAAATAACCAGGGAATACTATTAACTACATATTTTTCATTTACTTCATCAGTTATAATTAGTTCAGTTATATAATTAGGTGTCCGGTCATTTTCAGTGAGCAACAGTTGGGCGAGTTGATGCAGGGTATCAAACCACGAAACCTGTTGCATGCGTGTTAGTTTATTCCAGATGAGTTTATTTATTGTTCCCAATCTAGTTTGTTAGACAGCATATTTAGTAGAATTTTCTCTGTTGTCTGTTAGTGAGCTAGTTCTCTCATTTCATCATTTACTTCAATTGTAAATATTTCATTTATGCACCTTTGTGTTTCTTTTGCATAGACAGATGAAGGCTGTTGTATGTGCTCCCGTATTATAGCCACTTAGTCTATATTTTTACCGGTTTACCTCTAAAATCAATGAAATAGCTAGGAGCGGGGCACGTGGTGCTTTGTTATTTGTGTATGTAAAGATGCTAGCTAAATTTGTGACTGATAGAAACTAAAATTTTAGTGAAATTTCTTCTTGTATGTCATATGATGAAATTTGGTTGAAATGCTCACATAAACATTCAATTATCTTACCTCTGATAATAGACTACTTGATTATTTGATTTAGAACATTTACTGAAGCCAAATGTTAGATAGTCATTCCCACTAAATCAAAATACAAAAGGGTCAATCCTAATAAAAGAAATAAAACAATGAAGAAAAGCTAATTGGGTTTTAAAGATTTTTGCACACCTACCAAGCCCACTATCTCTTGACCCATGCGCACCCATCCAGCCCAGTACCTTGTGGCCCATCATGAACCAACCGTGTGACGTCTTCTTCAACCTCCGGTTGTGCATCATCCAGACTCCATGGCACCCATGCTCAACCTCCAATTCAGCATCATGGAAGCACACAAACACTCAAAAACAGATAAAATCAAATGCTTTCCGCCTCCTTCGACTGCCCCCTCTATCAGAACTCGAATCTGTCACCATCTTCTCAAAAGATCGAAACCTCATCGGACTCCACCATGGAAACCTCATCGGACTCCACCATGGAAACCTGATCGGATTCCACCAATTTTAAAGGATAAAAAAACTGATCAAGGGCGACACTAAATTTTGAGGAAGAGACCATCACACCTCAATTAACATGTGGAATTTGTGGACATATGTTTGGTATTGCTAGTCATAGACCTACGCTTTGGTCAAACGTTTTCTGTCGCTTGACTACGACTCCTCCCCCACTACGAGATGACGTTTGATGCCTCATGCCAGCTCCTGTACGTTTTCTGTCGCGCGGTCAACCTCTCTCCTGTTGCTTCGAGATCATGAAACGAGCAGTGCAGCACGACGCGGGTGGGTTCTGACTTCTCTCGACGATAACAACGAGTGGCGCAGCAACACACGCACACGATCCCGCCCGCCGCGCGCGCGCATTCTCCTCCTCTGGTCCCGGCCGTAACCATGAACGTAGCCGGCCTCGTCGCGGCGGCCAACTACAACGAGCGGCGCCGCATCCCCCGCGTCATCCGCAACGCCATGGACGTCGCCGCCGCGCAGGGACAGCCTGCTGGGTACAGCCCGGCCGTGTCCGTCCAGATCGCCGGCGCCCACTGCTGGGCGCGCTACGACGTGGTCGTGCCCGCGCTGCGCTCCATCTCCAGCCAGAACCTCCTCGAGCAGCCGGCCCGCGCGGCGGCACGGTCGACACTGAACGGCCTGTTCGAGGAGCACCCGGCGCCGTTCGACGCCGACGTGCGGTTCCCGGAGGACGTCGTCTACCTGTCCCTGGAGCTCCCGCCGCTGGGGCCGTGCATGAGGCGCCTCAACACCGCGCTGCATCGCCTCGAGGCCACCACGGGTGACAGGCCGTTCACGTGGAGGGACAAGAACACGACCGCCGCGTGCGTGGAGGTCATGGAGGCCGTGGCGAACGCGGCCGGGGTGGCGACGTCGGTGTGGGCGGAGGCGGAGGACGCCTACAACCCGGTGCTGTATGACAGGGTCGTTTTCGAGGAGAGGTTCAGGCTGACCTGGACGGACGACGACGACGCTTGATGGAGAGCCAGCATCAGCCTGCCGTCAACCGATTTACTTCGTCATCATCATGCGTCATGTTATTATTTGGTAAAATCCTGTCACCCCCTTCCGGTCTGCTATCTCTTTCCAATAAGCAGTATGCTCTTTTGCTTTGTACGGATACTTTGTTGATCTCGCTCCACTGAAGAACATTCTGCTTCGTGAATCGATGCATGGCGAGAATTAATTGTTTATGAAATATAAACACTGCCGTTCGATCGGGTGATGCTTCATTACTAGTGAAGACCCCAAAGATTTTCATTGTTTTTACTGTATGAGAAAATTTCTTACGGGCACTGAAAAAAGTTTTGTTCACTTCTCAGTCATTAAAATTTTCGTTTTCTCGTTGTGTCATTGAATGAATTTTTTGTTCCCTTCAGAGTCACTACACATGCTTCTCTGAAATGAAATGGCTTATTTACCTTGACACTTCTTCCTTCGGGCTGAGCTGCACTAGCCACCTTGGCCGTGCCCACCCCAAGCCACATACGTCCAAGTCTTCTCGTCGTCGCGCTTCCAGACTGTTCCGGCACCCCATCGCCCTCAACCGCGCGTGCCCAGGCCATCTCCCAGTCGCATGCCCAGCACCGCCCTCGAGGCAACTGGTGCCGGATTCCGCTATGGCGATAAGCTCGGAGGTTGGGCCAGGATCCCACTATCGAGTCCTGACAGGCGCTGGTGTCGGCACACGAGCTTGACGCTGTGGAGGCTGCCCCGCCACTACGACGTGAGGGCATAGAGTGTGGAGGGACGAGTGGCACCACGACGACATCAGCGAGATTAGACTACCAAGGGCAAATTAGTCATTTTATTCAAAAAAAAACTGACAAACAATTAGACTGTAGGGATATAGAGGGGAGCGAAAAACTCATCTAGAGGAGAAACCAAAATTTTCACATCTGATAGCCACGGTTCGATGTTTATAATATTCTCGGTTTGCCTTTTTTTCTTTCCATGGTTCGATTTTCCTCTACATTGCGGGTGCTCTATGGATTTGCTTTATCTCGCGCCATCTCTCTCCTCGTCACAATGGCGTCGAGCCGAGAGGGACTTGTCGGCTGCCACTCCTTTTCCCGTCTCCTCTTATCTCCGAGACACCCTCACGAACATGAAGTGAGCACCTAGCAGCGCAGTACGACGACCAGCGGCGCGACATTCCTCCCGTGCTCAAATACTAGAAGCCATGTACGGAGACGAAGACGACGACATCCCTGGCTCTGGCTACGACGTGGATGATCTTCCCGCTGGCTACAGCCCGGCGGTGTCCCTGAAGATGGCCGGCGCCCACTGCTGGGCGCCCTACGCCGACGTCGCGTCCGCGCTCCGCTCGCTGGCGCTGCAAGGCGGCCTCGGCGAGAACCCGGGTGACCGCGAGGCGGCGCGGAACATCTTGCGGGGCCTGTTCCAGCACCCGGCGCCGTTCGACGCCAAGGTCCGGTTTCCACAGGGGCAGATCTTCGTGTCCGTGGACCACGGCGTGTTCGGGCAGTGCGTGTACCAGATCCTCACTGAGCTGCTGCGCCTCGAGGCCGCCTCCTTCGCGGGGACTCCCGGCCAGCACCACCAGATGGTCGACGCGTGCGCGGCTTTCATGAAGGCCGTCACGGCGGCGGCCGCCACGTTGACGGGGCCGGAGGAGCGCGGGAAGCCGGTGCTCTACAGCCGGGCTCTGTTCGAGGAGACTTTCACCCTCTTCTGGTGGGACAAACATTAATCAGGACTTCTAAAGCCTTCCGAAGGCTTTACAAGTAAAATCCTGCCCAGTTCGTTCCCGTGTGCTGCTGCTGCTTCTCTGATGCGACCTAGTGCCGCTTTTGATCTCTGTTTCAGTCGCTTGTTTTTGCAGTGTGCTTCATGTCGTTCGTCTCTGTGGGAACGGACGCTTTGACCTGTCCCTGATCCTGAGGCAGCAGAAGCGATGCCCTTGATTTTCTAGTATCACTTTTGTAAGAAATAAACGCGAACCTGTTAATATGTGTCTCGACGCAGCCCGCACTCATGGTTAATGGATCCAAACCAATTGTGAAATCCAACTTTGACCTCTCCGACAGCTAGCTGATTACGGTTCCTGCCTTCTGAGTGGACGGTAGGTTATTGATTCCGCCAACGCGTTCCTCAGGATGTTCTCGGCTGCGATGTTGGCGGCGCACATCTGCACTGCTGCTGGGACGCCGGCCTTGCTTTTGTGCTGTATTGATGCTCTGAACCGTGTTCCTCGTGTGGCAGAACGAACCACATATAAGTGATGCCCTGTAATATGTGTATGTTAAATCGGTTGCATCTTTCTCCCATGTTTTAGCGTGTGGATCAACCTTGTAATTGATCCACTCCACTACTCCAGTGGCAGGGATCCATCTTGAGTCACGGTTCCACGACCTCCCTGACTGCATACGAAGTTGACGCCATGGCGGACGCCCGGCCGCGGTATCGTCGGCATCGTCTTGGCTCGACGAGTCATGCTCATTGCCTTTTTCAACTGTAGTCCACTGATACATCAAAAGCACCCAACACTGTGCGTCGAACATACTTACTCTGTTCCAAAATTATGATCGCTATTGAATTTTTTTTAATTATTTTTGACCAATCATTTTATTCAAAAAATTTCATATAGTTTCTTATAATTTATTTTATTACTAGATAAAATTTAAATATAACTTATAATTTTTTATATTTAAATAAATATTTTAAATAAGACAAATGATAAAGATACTGAAAAAAGTCAATAACAACAATAATTTTAGAATAAAAGGAGAATAAAACAACAACTTATATGATGCTCAAATTTAGCACTTAATGGCAGCCCGCAGGTAGTTACGTTATTTTTTTTATGTATGGTGTCCTATAAATAGTAGAAATGCATGAATGAAGTCGATATGTTCAGTGGGTATGACATCTTGGAGAACCAGTGTGACTTTGTCACGTACTCATCTCATGTCAACAGCGTGCCACAGTCATCCAATCCAACGCTGAACGCATACAATAGAAGTATAGAACCAACCAACTCATCCAGATTCGATCCGTTTGTCACGTATGGTTGCAGGTTGCGTATCACAATCTTTTCGTTGCCGTTCCCACTTCCCACTTGGCTGGGACTAGTCTAGGAGTACGGCCCTACTCCTCCGAACATTTCAAATTCAAGTCTCTTACAAGGAGGACCCACCACTATTATGCACCGTACAAAAGCGGAGTGAAAAAAGAAATGGTAAAGCAGTTGTCCCCACACATGCCGCAGCAGCGTCAGTGAGAAGAGAACCCTCTGGATGCCCCCCCCATTCTGCTCACCACGCGATCCCCGCCGTCCGTTTCCCCCACGTGACCCCGCCCACCCGCACCCCAATTCAAATTTCGAATCCACGGAGCGTTGGCCGCACCCGTTCGGCTCCAAATTAAACCCCCAACCCCATTCCTTCCTCCGCAGCGTATCCCCCAAATTCCCCACATCCATCCCCGGCTCTCCGCCGTGCCTCATCCCCGCCCCAAACCCTAGCGCACGCACACGACCTCCGTGTGCAAGCGCGGCGGCGCCAGCCATGGCGGGTCCTCTGCAATCTAGTTCCGTCCACAACGCCGCCGCCGGCGGCAAGACCATCGAGGAGATGTACCAGAAGAAGTCGCAGCTGGAGCACATCCTCCTGCGGCCGGACACCTACATCGGCTCGGTGGAGAAGCACACCCAGACGCTCTGGGTCTACGAGGGCGGCGCCATGGAGAACCGCCAGGTCTCCTACGTCCCCGGCCTGTACAAGATCTTCGACGAGATCCTCGTCAACGCCGCCGACAACAAGCAGCGCGACCCCAAGATGGACTCGCTCCGCGTCAACATCGACGTCGAAGGCTGCTGCATCTCCGTCTACAACAACGGCGACGGGATCCCCGTCGAGATCCACCAGGAGGAGGGCGTCTACGTCCCCGAGATGATCTTCGGCCACCTCCTCACCAGCAGCAACTACGACGACAACGTCAGGAAGACCACCGGTGGGAGGAACGGATACGGCGCCAAGCTCACCAACATCTTCTCAACGGAGTTCGTCATCGAGACTGCAGACGGGCGCCGTCAGAAGAAGTACAAGCAGGTGAGATTCTTCGTCTCCCCCTCATGTTTCGGTGTGCCTTCCGTTAGAAATGGCAGATCTGACAAGACGATATAATAGATTGTAGTTAACTGCGTTGGCACCAAAGTAAAAGTTGTATGTTAGTACTTCTGTACATTCTCCTTCATTTTTTTTTCTGCCACTATTTTACTGTCTCAACAGTTGGGTTGGCTAGATGCTGGATTGGCAACGATATTTTGGCACTGATTTATTGCTGTTTGGGGGCTAGATGCTGAACTTGCAACGATATTTTTGGAGTCCCGAAATAATATACGGGCCTAATCGTTTGTGGTGTTTGCTTAATAAGGTCTATCAAGATAATATAAACCGTTACTGATTCAATGCCGACTTCTGGGATCCATATGCAACATTCCACACGAGTTGACTCATTCGGTACTTGTTTAGTGACAACCACCATAGTCTCCAGACACAGGATCTGATATCTTTTTTTTTGTGTGTGAAAAAGGTATGATATTCCATCTTGATTGTATATGCAGATTTTCTCTGAAAACATGGGAAAGAAATTAGAGCCCCAAATTACGAAGTGCAAGCAGGGGGAGAATTGGACAAGGGTCACCTTCAAGCCTGATCTTTCCAAGTTCAACATGACCCATCTTGAAGATGACGTTGTTGCTCTCATGAGGAAGAGAGTGGTCGATATGGCAGGCACTCTTGGCAAAACTGTCAAGGTTGAGTTGGACGGCCAAAGGTTGCCTATAAAGAGCTTCTTGGAGTATGTCATGCTGTACTTGCGAGATAAGCCTGAGGGATTTCCAAGGTTGTGTTATTGTCTCATACAAACATCTGTTCAAGCAGTGTCCATTAAAAGAAAATGCTTACCGTTACACATCATTAACACATTTCTTTCTTCCAGAATTTATGAGAAGATAAATGACCGATGGGAAGTGTGCGTGAGTGTAAGTGAAGGGCAGTTTCAACAGGTATACATTCCCTTTTCTATAAGAAGTGAGATTTAATGTCTCTGTGCCATCTTCATATGCTGTCATTACAGTTTCATCATACACGGCTTTGGTACTGTTGCAGGTCAGCTTTGTCAACAGAATTGCAACCATAAGGGGTGGGACTCATGTTGATTATGTTACCAACCAAATTGCCACACATATTATGAACATTGTCAACAAGAAAAACAAGAATGCGAACATGAAAGCGCATAACGTGAAGAGCCATTTGTGGGTTTTTGTTAATGCACTCATTGACAACCCTGCCTTCGACTCACAGACCAAGGAAACCTTGACCACACGTCAGGGAAGCTTTGGTTCAAAGTGTGAGCTTTCTGCTGAATTGCTTAAGAAAGGTATGTGATCAATTCACTTTGGTAGTTTGGCCAGTACAGTTTTGCTGCACCACTGAGGCTCATGTTTTATACCTGCAGTTGAAAAGTCCAGTGTCGTCAGCAATCTCCTTTCCTGGGCTGAGTTTAAATTAAGCAAGGAACTGAAGAAGACTGACGGAAGTAAGAGGACAAGAATTACTGGCTTGGCAAAGCTTGAGGATGCAAATGATGCTGGTGGAAAGGACTCGGACAAGTGCACCTTGATTCTCACTGAGGGTGATTCAGCAAAGGCTCTCGCTGTGAGTAATGCAATTTTTAGAAATGTCACATTTAACCAGTTTACTGCAAAACAAAAGTGTTGATCTTTTCTCTTTCTTTGTAGATGGCTGGCATATCTGAAGTAGGAAGAGATCGCTATGGTGTTTTCCCTCTCAGGGGAAAACTATTAAATGTGAGGGAAGCAACCCACAAGCAGATAATGGAGAATGCGGAAATCCAGCATATAAAGCAAATCCTTGGCCTGCAGCATGGAAAGCAGTATGATAGCACAAAAGGTTTGAGATATGGCCGACTTATGATAATGACAGATCAGGTTTGTTGGACTTGTCCAATCTCTCTGAAGCAATTAAATTTAGATTACTCTTCACGTATCTTTCTTTACAAAAATTGCAGGATCATGATGGTTCCCACATCAAAGGGCTGTTAATCAACTTCATTCACTCATTCTGGCCGTCTCTTCTTAAAGTTCCTTTCTTGGTTGAGTTTATCACTCCAATTGTTAAGGTAAGGTACAAGGCTGCGTCATCATTTCTGTGCATATTTTTTGTAGTTTCAGTATTTCTACTATGGCAGCCTTATACTCTGTAACCGATGAAAGCAATATATTTGTTAAGTATTTGGGTGGCAGCAATGATGATACTTGACTTTACTTGTCCAGGCAACCAAGGGCAGTACTGTCATTTCATTTTTCACAATGCCAGAATATGAAGCATGGAAAAAGACTATAGAAGGTCACGCAACTGGTTGGTCTGTAAAGTACTATAAGGTTTGCTATATCCCTCATCTTGTTTTGTTATTTTCTTGTTTGTGTATGGTCGTGAGCAATTTACTGAATTATGATGATGTGCAGGGGTTGGGAACAAGCACCAATGATGAAGGTAAAGAGTACTTTAAAAACATTGTCAAGCATCGTAAGGATTTCATATGGAAGGATGAGAAAGATGATAATGATATTGAGTTAGCATTCAGCAAGAAAAGAATACAGGACAGAAAGGAGTGGCTTACCAACTTTCAGGTTAGCTCTTGAATCTTTTCTGACCTTGATATAGCTCTGGTATTTGAATTGAAACTAATGTACAGAAGCAATTTCAGCCTGGAACTTATCTTGACAATAGGGAGAGTCGCATCAAGTACAGTGACTTCATCAACAAAGAGCTGATCCTCTTCTCAATGGCAGACCTGCAGAGGTCAATACCTTCAATGGTTGATGGCCTCAAACCTGGCCAGAGGAAGATTCTGTTTTGCTCCTTCAAGAGAAACCTTACTAGGGATACAAAGGTGCTTCAGCCAAAACGTTTTTTTTTTTTTGGGGTACTAATGACAGCTGGGATATATGTGTAATCTGTTATTACTATTGATCACAGGTGGCCCAGTTCTCTGGTTATGTGTCAGAACACTCAGCATACCACCATGGCGAGCAGAGTCTAGCAAGTACAATTATTGGAATGGCTCAACATTTTGTTGGCAGCAATAACATAAACCTGTTGTATCCTTCTGGACAGTTTGGTACCAGGAATACGGTGGGAATACAAAACGAAATCTTAGTACCATAGTTTACTTTCAGATTGCCTGTTTTTTTCATGATGGCTTTTATCATTATTTTGTTAATGTTTATGTTCCATTCTTCAGGGTGGCAAAGATGCTGCGAGTGGCAGGTACATCTTCACCAGATTGTCACGTGTTACTCGCACAATTTTCCCAAAGGATGATGATCTCCTTCTTAACTATCTAAATGAAGATGGACAGAAAATTGAACCCACCTGGTAAAATGAGTTCTTGAAAGATCCAGCCCTTGATGGTTGTAATTTTTCCAAGTAGCTAACACATTCGACTTTTTGTTAGGTATGTGCCAATCATTCCTATGGTTTTGGTCAATGGAAGTGAAGGAATTGGCACTGGATGGAGCACCTACATCCCAAACTACAACCCACGGGACATCATTGCTAACCTGAGACGGTTGCTAAATGATGAGCTTACTGAACCAATGCACCCTTGGTACCGAGGTTTCAAGGTCCGTAACTGGAGTTCATTTGCATAATTCTGTTGCACTAGAACGTTCCTTCCATTTGAAAGAATAACTAGTAATGGTGGACATATTTTGTTGCCAAATCAACAGGGCTCTATTGAGATGACAAATACAAAGGACACCGGTGTAACATATACCATCACTGGCATTATAGAGGCTATTAATGAGACTAAGCTGAGAATCACTGAGCTACCTATCCGCCGCTGGACTGAGGACTACAAAAAATTTATTGAGTCCTTATTGCCAGAGCATGAAGGGTTCATTGAGGTAGCTGAATTTACAATGAAATTTTTCACTTTTAAGATGTTTCTATATTAAGTAATGTTCTTCCATATTAATCGATTACAGACATACAAGATGCAAGGTGACGCTGATGATGTTTACTTTGACATCACCTTAAGTGAGGAAAATATGGATAAGGCTAAGCAGGAAGGATTGGAGAAGAAATTTAAGCTGACAACTACAATCGGAACAACAAACATGCATTTGTTTGACTCAGATGGCAAAATCCGAAAGTACGACACACCAGAGCAAAGTATGTAGTGTGGCTATCATTTTTGTTGCCTGTATCATCTCCCTTTTTTTTATCCATATCATCATTAAGTTTCTGAATCATGTTTCAGTACTCGAAGAGTTCTTTAAATTGAGGCTTGCATTCTATGAAAAAAGAAAGGTACATGTGTTACATTTTTGTTTCATTTAGTTTTAGACTATATAATTAATGCCACACTGATTAATTCTTTATTTTTCAGAGAGTGTTACTGGAAAATCTTGAGCTTGAGTTCAGGAAGCTCAGTAACAAAGCTCGGTTTATAGGACTAGTTGTTGCTGGTGACATTGATGTCCGTGGCCGAAAGAAGGCAGAGCTGTGCTTGGAACTTCAGGAGAAGGGATTTGATCCTTTTCCGAAGAAACAGAAAGGTGAGCCTGCAGCTGTAGGAGCTATAGAAGATGAGGAAGAAAATGAAGCAAGTCCTGAGGCTCCAGTTGTAGTTCCTGGGAGTGAATATGATTATCTCCTCTCAATGTCTATTGGCACCTTGACACTGGAGAAGCAGAAGGAACTTGAAGCTGAGAAGGAAAGATGTGCGAATGATGTCGAGGAATTGAAACAAACACCACCAAAATCACTTTGGTTCAGAGACCTTGAGGCTCTTGAGAAGGAACTGGATGTGAGCAACCATGTCTGTCTCTTCTGCTTGTTGTTTTGTGCTCTATTTTCTAATTTGTCTGTTTTGGTTCAGGTGCTTGATAATATAGATGCAGAGGAAGAGGAAAAACGAAGAATTAACAGGGAAAAGAAGGCAGAAGATGATGCAGAAAACGGTGGACGCAAAAAAGCTCCCAAGAGACAGCCTAAAAAGACTGTAGCAAAATCAGAAAAGGTTGAAAGTGCCACAACTAACGCAACAGGTATATTCTTTCTATTTGACAGCAAATTTCCATGATTCATTCATGTTGAATGGATTAGTTCTATTAGGCAAACTGTAGCTCAAATTGTTTCCTTGCCCTGTCACAGAAAATGCTGTTGAACCAGTAGTGGCCAAGCGGGCAGCTCCACGGAAGAAGCCGGCTAAAAAGGTTAGAGCTTTTACTTGACAATCCTTTTAGTTGATAAAATATTCAGTTGCACTCTAATGGAAAACAATTCTAATTTTTAAGGCAAATTGTACTGGCTCTGACGATGAGGATTTTGAAGACGAAATTAAAAAACCTGCTCCTCAGACAAAGAAACAATCCAAGAAGGCATGATCCTCCAAGCTAACTTTACAATTCATATGTGCATGTAATAAATCTTAGTGTTTAACAAGTTGGTTTTGCAATTCACAGGCTAGTGTACCGGAGAGTGATGAAGAGGACTATGTGCCTGCACTGAAGGATCGCCTTGCAGCATTTAATATTAATGACTCCTCTGCAGATTCCTCTGGTAATGCCTTAGTACATTTGTCATTTGGTGTTTCTTTGACAAGACAGCCTTCATTTCAAAAGTTTAATTTGATGGTCTAATAACAATTTTGTAGCCATGGAAATTGAAATGACGGAAGGACAGCAGAATGAAGGCAAAGGGAGGAAGGGACCAAGCAAAAGAGGCGCAGCAAAGAAGGCGTCATCATCCTTTGCGGTGATATCTTCTGATGATGAGGAGGGTGATGATTTAGCCCTAAAAGAAGAAGTCTTGGAAATGGAAAAGCAGAAGAAAGGTAGAGGTAGAAAGCCCGCAGCTGCTGAGAAACCAAAAGCCACTGCCACTAGGAAGAGGGCAACAGCTCAGGGCAAGGTCCTGAAGCAGAAAGTGCTAGATGAGATGCTAAAGCCCACAGAGGACAGCAACACCAGTGTTCCTTCTCCTGAGAAGAAGGTAAGGAAGATGAGGGACTCTCCCTTCCATAAGAAGAGTGGTTCAGTCTTGCAGAGAGGCGCAGTAGCTGCTTCAACCTCTGAAAATAGTGCTGAGGCTTCACCACCATCTGGCAGTTCCATCGAGCCCATTGCTGCACCGCAGCCAAGGAGGACAGCAAGGGCGACCAAGAAGGCAACAGTTGTCTATGAGAGTGATGAGAGCGAGGATGACGTGGTAGAGGTATCTGATGACTCTGACTTCGACTTAGATGGCAATTCTGACGATGAGTGAGTTTGATGTGGCAGAACAATGAAGTAACAGTTGTGAAGAATGGTCCTTGTATCACGTAGAGTGTGTGACAATATCTCGTTGATGAGTCGTTGCGACATTAGCTGATCCGTTGATATCTTGGTACTTTCTGTGATGCATCTCGTGCGTTGTATGTGTTATTCGGTTGCCTAGAAGACATTTCACTTGGTTGACCAAATTTGGTCCTTGTCTGCAATATTGGCTTCCATCTACTGTTTCTACATGTGTAATATGGTTTGGTTAAATCATTGTGGTCGTTTGTGATCAGTTACCAAGAATGTTTTAAGAATGATGAAAAGCTCAGAATTGTTTCTATCTACTGAGCGTAGGTACACTAGAGCAGTCCCATGTGATTATGTTTTTCTCTTGCAGCTAACTGTTATTAGGAATCATGATATTAAGGTATTGGAATTTAATCCAACCTTTAAAATTGACTTCATGATTATGTCTTCATGTGCGTTTCAGACATCACAACAAAGCCATGGCCTATCTAAGCTTGTTCAGCATTCCACCAAACTGGTCAAGAAATCATCAAAGCACCAGCAGCAGCTGGTTGCGCCGGACAAACATCACAACCCAGCGACCAAGGAGCGGCCGCCTGCTCGACATTGCCCAAGCATAGCCGGCCCGGTATATATCTTGGGCGAATGTCAGAGGACATGCCAAGCACGCAAGGTTTCCCTTTAGGAACTGGTGCGTTCCGGCCACCCTTGGCGCGACGCCAGCGTGTTCCAGCCTCCCGCGCGGCAGTGCCTTTGCCTGTGTCTGGTTTTTTACTGCTCTGAATCGTGACGGCAGGATATGTATCGGAAGCTCGCAGCAATCGGGTCGGTGGACGTGGACGGTAAATGAAATACCGACCAGCCCTGGTGCCCTGGTCATTATCAGGAATAGCGCGCACTGGGACAGGGCCGACTCGGGCGCTGGTGATTCAAGCGGCCACGAGCACCCCTCGCACGGCGCGTTCTCCAAATAGGGCGGCTGGCGTGTCCCGTGCAAAGTCTCGTTCCGCGTCTGACGAGCCGTGGTGGTCAGGAATAGAGAAGCGATGACGCGTCCCAGGATTTGCACCTGAATGCTGCGGGCCTAGCGCCACGCCGCAGTGGCATGTCGTCAATCCGGCATCTGATCCCAACCATGAGATAGTGCTGCACGCCATGGCAGTCTGGTGGCTCATCGACCACGCTGCCTCTTGCACAGCGTGTGTTCTGAGAAGTGCACGGGCGCGTGATCGCTACGTATTGCAAAATCCGCGGTGGCCGGGGCTGGATAAGTTGAGATGGTGGCGATCCTGGAGCCTCTTGGCACCATATGTTCACTCTTGCGATGCGATCTACCAAACAAGGCCGGCGCTGCGAGTACCGGTACGCCAAGCTTCAGGTGAGCTGAGGCAACCAAATAAAACATGCGGAAATTCCTTAGTGGCCATCAATGTTTTTTTGATTCTTTATTGGCCATCAAAAAATTTGAATTTCCCTAGTGGCCATTGGATTTAATTTTTTTTACCCTATTGGCCATTCTAGTGTTAAAGTTGGAGGAAAAAAGTCACTTTTGCCCCTAACAACGTTTTTGTGTCAGCGTTCCTTACTAATCACATAATTTACTTAATATAATTTCCTAATACGAACAAAACATTGTTCATATTTTTAGCAGAAAAAATATTTTTATAATTGTAAAAAATACACATTGTTGTTGCAAAAATATTCTAAAATACACACTCATAATGCCCAGAACTCCAAATCAATTATTAACTAATATTTTTTTTTAATTCATGGTAAATAAAGACCATTGTCCACAAAGATGTTACCTAGGGCAAAACTGACTTTTGTTCTTCAACTTTAACACTATGATGGCCAATAAGGAAAAAACTTTTAACTTTTAACTTTAACAACACCAGTTCTTGTACATTGTGAACTGAAGGCCAGCTTTCACATCACAGTTTGAATGAGTCTTGGCAAGTAAAAAGTTTTTGAGTTTCAGCGCAGTGCAGCAAGTAAAAAAACGGTAAGGTGCATTTGCGGTGAAGTATATCACTTTTAAGAATATTTTCAGCAAAAATAGCTCTTGAAATTCAAATGTGGAATTTCACAAGCTACTGCAACCTCATTTTTATTCGGTGTAATGCCATGTGGCTTGAAACGAGTTTGACAAACATTGTTAATTTAGTTCGATTTCCCCTTTCTGATGGAAACTCTGGTTAACAGGGAACACCATTCATGCAGTCCCTTTACTGTAGGTTTATACAGAGTGTACAGACAACACTACTGTAAGGACCATTCATTCTCGTATAGGGCATCCATCCACGTGTGGAGGAAGTAAAAATCACAAGCATTTCAGAACCGAAACCAGAATTCATATTACTATATATAGCCGAAATAGTCTCAATATCTCACGACTCTTCATCACAGACAGCCATACCGACCTTACGATGGTTAATAAAAAAAAAAAGGATGAAACTGCGAAGTTGATTGGCTGAAACCACGGTTTCATAGCCTAATCATGACCCACACACGAAAACTTGGGAAGAGTAGTAGCCCAGTTATCACTTCACAACCAGAGCATTCCTGACCCGACTGACCCGCCTGTTCCGTTCAGCAGGCGTTGTCGTCCACCTCTTCCAGCGGCAACCTCTTTGTTTCAGCATTCTTCTTGCCTTCCTGCTTCAGATAAAGGGCGCAGAAATAGAGTAAGTTACAGCAGGTCTAAATTGGAAACGAGATGAACTGATCAAAGACTACTGTAACGTGAGATTGGTCAGTTATTTATACCTTTGCAGCAAGACGATCCTTCAGTTCAGCTCTAAGCTTCCTCATGCTCATGGATCCATAATCCTGAACTTGCAGCCCCTTTGGCCCCACCGCTTCAGACCCGTTGTTTTCCTCGGCCTGTTGGGTACCCTCCTCAGAAACATCTTTCTCATCAGCAACACTGATGGCAGAGTCATCCAGGGACTTCACAGTACCCTGGTTTTCCTCGAGCACGGGAGCAGTGGTGTCACTATCAGTTTCAGCATCACTGAGCACCACAATATCGGCAAATTCTTGCGGTAGGTCACTGGAGAAATCATCATCCTCCATTATTGCCTCTTCAGTAACACCTTCACTGGCCTCTTCACTGGCTTCTTCATAAAAACCATCGTCACTGGCCTCTTCACCAGACTCATCGTCACTGGCCTCTTCACCAGACTCATCTTCATTGGTCTCGATAGCTATCGCTGTTTCTTGCAGCATTTGGACCAACTCCTCTTGATTGAGACCAGTGCCCACTTCAATGCAGTCCCTCTTCTCATTAGTCTCATCATTCTCATCATCGCTCTCATCAGTAGAGTCAATTTCCTCACTGGCCTCGTTATCATTTGAAGAAAATTCCTCATCTTCATCAAGCTCTCCTTCACTGGTCTCATCTTCTATCAGTTTCGTCTGCTGAATCTCATCAGCAGACCCTTCTTTTCCCTCAGTGAGGTCATCTTCCTCATTTGTCTCATCTTCTGCCACAGTAGCTGGAAGAATCTCACTAGAAACAGTGAAACCATCTTCCTTGATGGCCTCCTCACCGGAAACAACTGCTTTATCTTGGGCAACAGGACTGATCTCATCAGCCGTCTCATTGAGAGGTGACCATTCAGCAACGCCCTCACCATCTTCACTTGTGACATAGTGTTCCTTCTCAATGACTGATTGGGCTTCAGCATTGGACAGAACGCCAAAGATTGGTGAATCCTCCATAGGTGCCAAGGGAGCAGACTTCTCAACACTGATTGGCTCCTGTTCTGCCACAAGACCTGACAATGATGCACCGTGGTTCAGAATTAACAAAAATGATGAGCAAATTATGTGCTGCAAAACTAAGCAAGTGCAACAACGTAATGGATTCTGGATTTCCACAAACCAACAATTAAAAATTTCAGCAGCTACGTATGAATCAAGGAAAGGAACAAATGGGAAGGCAGACAAGGAGTAAATGGATAGATTTCAGAACTTCACAATTTCTATTACGAAAAAAAAGTTTAAAACAGTAGGATTTCATAACTCCGCAGTTTTATAACTTGGGAAAGCATCTCACCTTCCTGTGGTTTTGTAGCTTCTTGCTCTACCACGGTTGCCACTTCCTCCACCTTACGATCATCACATCTCTTATCAGACAACAATGACGACCCATTGGCAGCATCAGAAGAATCAGCTGCATATTAAGAGAAAAATCATCAATGACTGCTTGTTCACAAGGCAGAATTACACAATTACTAATTACAAATCAAATGAAGAATTAAAAGATGAAATGCAGAAATAAATCCCATCTTCCTCACCCTCCTCTCGTTCATCCTCTTTGTTGTCCCCGTCCAGTAACTTCGTAGCTTCCTCCTCCTCTTCCTCAGAATCATCACATTTCACATCTGAGCCGACAGCTAGATAAACATAACCAGGATCAAAAGCAGTCCCCAAGCAATCGAACAGTAATAAAAACAGTATACTCCCTCCATACTTCTATTAGATGTCGTTGGCTCCATAACTCATTTTATAAAAGAGGAATTGAACCAAGGACCTCATAGGTTAAAGCACTATTGATAAATAATAGTAACCACTCAAGTGAGCACATATTATTGATTTGAGCTAGTTCCAAGACGTCTTTAATAAAGAGAGGAAAAATATCTTCTAATTAAATACTTCTTGGTATTGTAAATCATGTCAAAAACGACATCTATGGAGGGAGTATACAATAAGGGAACGCGAAAGCCTCTCACCTTTTAGTTCATCTTGCTGCACCTTCGGGGTGGCCGCCGCCACCTCCTCTTCCTGGTCCAAATCCATCATCATATTCGACCTTGTGGAGGCCGTCTTCGTCGTTGTCTTCACCGTGGACACCTCTTCCACGACTTTCTCGGCTTCCACAGGCGCAGCCGCCTTCCGAGCCGCCGTCCTGGTGCTCCTCCGCAGGGTGGCTGGAGTCGGGAGCGGGGCAGGCGTGGCCCGCGCGCGGCGACTGGTGCTGCGCAGCGCAACGCCTGGGGTCTTGACGATCTCCTTGACCAGATCCCGCTTCAGCTCGTCCTCGCCATCCTCAACGTCCATCCGGATGGCCGCGGGGGACATCACCGATACGCGACGGCCGCGTGGGAGCGGGCTCCCGTGCTGCTGCTCCTCACCGGCCACTGCCGCCTTCGCCGCCGACTTCATCGTCGACCGGCCAGGCGTCGGGAGGCAGAGCGTTGTCCCGATCTCGTCGATCCCGTCGACCTGATCCCCAATCCAAAACATCCAAAATCAATCACCATCCCGTCCCAAGCCGAAACATCCCCACAGACGCACAGCAATCCCGCACCAATTTCATCAAAATGAACGGGGAATGGATCGAGGAGGCTTACCGAGGTCAGGCCCTGGAGTGCGTCGGCCATGGCGGCGTTAGTCATGTTGGCGCGGACGCCGTTGCGCTTGCACAGCGCCTGGAGCTCGCGGCGGGAGAGCGCGTGGAAGTCCATGGCCGATGCCGCCGCCGCCTCCATCTCTTCCTCTCGCCTCCTACCTTCTCTTCTCTTACCTTCTTCCCCTGCTGCGGCCTGCGGGTGCGGTGGATTTGTGGATTCTGAAATGAGCGATGAGATGAGGAGGCGGACGGCGGCGAATTATATAGGGGTCGAGTGGATCTGACCGTTGGGTGGGAGCTGGCCTAGGGTTTTCCCCTCCGGTTTTGAATGTTTGAACGCTGCTTCTGTCAGGGATGGCCTACCTCGTGGCGGCTTCGCAAAGCGCGGCGTCTTGAGCAAGCTGTTGAATTTAATCCAGCTCAGGTCGGGATGCGCGCCGTGTCGATGCAGGTGGGGCTCTGGGTTGATTAAACGGGCAAGCACGCTGTCAACAGCTCTCCTCCCTGCGATTAGCTTCGGTGTGAGAGTCGCTGCATGTGGGACCGGGGATGCCTAACGTGTAAACACGATCGAATTGAGATTTGGAAGGCCTTAACTGAGGAGAGACCAAGGGACAAGGGGTTGTTTGACGCTTTTCCATTTGGAACTGTGACCAATGTCGTTTCACTATTTTTTCCTTGATTTATCAAAGTTGTTTACAGGTGTGAAACCGCATCAATCTTCTGGAAAAAACCGCATCAATCTTCTGGAAAACGACTAGTCATATTCCACGCTCGCACTCAATTCAAATATATTTGCATTGCTCTGAAATCGGTGTAAAAATGTAATTAGCCAAAACAAAGGTGTTATTTCTGTATTTTTGATTCGTTGTTTCTATTCCCGTATCAATAATTTTTTACACTGCTACCCAAATTACGAAAATTTTAGTTTACACAGCGAAAACCAAAGAAACCTGTAGCATTATGTATATTCACGCTATTATGTACAAACACACAGCAGCCCATTAGTCCTACACTCCTACTACTAAACTGCAGATTACTGACTACATATAGCACTACAGCTTTACTTACAGAAACTTGCATCGCCACTTTTACTGGGGGCAAGGATTTACAGCTTATATTTGCAGTTACTATGCACACAACGGTACGGTAGTACAACACATGATCTAACTCCTACCCTTCGATTCAATTCGACAAATGGACTGTACAATTGAGGTATGGCTTCTACCGGTCTCCAGGTAGTTGACAGGAACTGAAGATCAATTTGATTCTGATCAGTTAGACGCTGAGAAAGGATACAGGAACCCAATTGCATCTACATCCTCACTTCAACTATGTCGCCATCCTTGAGCTCTGTTTGAGGCAGCACTAATTGACCATTGACCCAGAGCAACTTTCCTTCAACGCCCATTCTTCTCGCAGCGTCAGCGGCTGTGCTACCTGTGCTCATCCTCATTATTTTCCCAGTCGGCCAGAAGATGATGGCCACCTCGCAAAGGATTGATTTTGTGCATGTGCTTACACCAAAACTTTGCTCTGACATAGATGCGCCACGGTGAACTTGCTCCTCCCATTGAAGCATTGTCCTGAGCAAATGCACCTACGGGGAACACATCGGTGAAACAATGAGGATTCACATTACTCCCTTGCTTTGGAACACTTGGAAATATATAAGAAAAAAAGAGAGGAACAGAGAATAAAGTGTATGCACGTACTGAATTGTGAAAGAACAATGGTTATGTGGCATTTGTTGCAGGAGTTTTCCTTTCCTAGAAAGAGTGAAAAAAAAAGTTCATGAAAGTGTGTATGCTAACCTTGTTGTTGATGGGATCACTTAATGGAGTAGAAGTTGGAGGGTCAGATGATGATCTATCAGCATAACTGGATTCAGATGGTAGACTGGAAGCCTCTTTGCCCTCGAATATGGCAGAAACAACCATCCAATATTCTTCCTCTTCCTCTTCCGTCAAATTGATTATTTGAATAAACGTAGGCAAAAGTCTTCCAAATTGGTCTTGCTGCAATGAGACATTACAGATGTGCAGAATATAATCAAAATCATGATTCAAACAGCCTACAAGGAATTTAAGACGGCTCTTAACAGTCTACTCCCTCCGTTCCAAAATTGTTATCGCCATTGACTTTTTTCGTTACCTTTGACTATTCGTCTTATTTAAAAAAATTCAAAAAATATTATGTATTTTTTCATAATTTATTTTATTATTAGATAAAATTTAAATATAATTTATAACTTTTCATATTTGAAAAAATATTTTGAATAAGATGAATGGTCAAAGGTAACGAAAAAAGTCAATGACGACAACAATTTTGGAACGGAGGAGTATGCTAAAAGCCTCTCCTCTCCCTTCTTTTTAGCAAGTAAAGTCTCTCATGTCCTAAGGATAATCTGAAATAGAACAGAAAACTGAAAGGAAAGGAAACAAAGTGAAAAAGGACCTAAGGTACAAACCTTATGGAATATCCCATCCTGGCATAGTGTGTACCTCTCAAGATTTGTTGACCAATCACCATGTCCAGGTGCACACCACCACTTTTCAGAAACCTGAAATAAGTTGGGGTGTTTAACAGAAAACAAGTGATTTATTTTGAGCCTAATGATTGATTTATTACTATAAAGCTGAAGAGCAAAATTGCTATTGCATTGACCTTCTTGTGAAGCCTAGCATAAGCTTCCCAACGCTTGAACTGAAAAGATGACCTTCTCTCAGCCACAGCTTCTGAAGCTTCAAGGCTAAAACTTACAGCAACAAGCAATTCTTTTCCTCCTTTATCTACACTGCAAATTTACTTATGTATAAGCAGATATACATGTGAAACCTTCGAGAGCCAAATATAGTTTTTTGTTTCAGAATGAAGCTGTACCTGACTATGACAGCTGCCAATAAGTGACTGCCTTCAATTCGTAGCACTGGGTGCCCCACTTTCATGGTACTGTACTTTGATGGGACATCATCTTGCATAGAACTTTCATCTTCAGACGAACTTGATGAATACGATGTACTTTGGCTTATCCTCTTACTCATGCCACTTTTGTACTCGTATTTGTTCTCCTTGTATAGCCAATGAGCAGCTAGTCCATATTCGGCATACTCGTGCATTCGCTGTGAAGAGGAAACATGATCAGCACCAAGGTAAGAACTGAAAATCTATTCGATAAGGGGTAAAAAAGTATTTACCTGGGTCCTAATTTGGACCTCCAGCGGTGCGCTATCAGATGCCTGAACTGCTGTGTGGAGTGACTATAAAGGGGCAAAACAACACAAAGTAATGAGCAAAAGGAAAATTAGACAATGTACTCTGCAGTCTAGTAACTAAGAAGCAAATCAAAATTCAACTGCGACCAACGATATGAGCTTCTCCTACTGTTTTCCCAGGTCATAAAAAAAATAACTGTTACCAGTTCGATAGAACTGTTGTAATGGGCTTGGGCCACTATAATAGGGACACCCGAAAGCTCAGAATGCAAATATTTGGAAATTCCATCCTAGTATCTAGTATTGGGCCAGTGACTACTGAGGGTACTACCTCAAGGTACCAACACATGTTGTTTGTAATCAGTGGCGACGCTACGTTGGTTCACCCTGGTGCACTGGCACCAGGTTCCAACCAACTTTCAAAGGCTAATTAGTCAATGTTTACAGCTGTGCAACAGGCTAGTTAAAGGTTGTGCACCAGGCTTTTCTTCACTCTAGCTTCGCCAGTGTTTGTAATGATGCTAAATGATTCTTACTTGGTAACCGCTACCCTTAGGATTGATAATGTAGTCATCAAACTCCCCATCGATTGGAGTCCATAGCCTGCAGGTGGAGCAGAAAATTAACAAAGCTCACAAACAAATAAAGCTAACCTTTTTCAATTTGAAGTAAGTGACGTTTAGTGCATTGTTTTTTTAGCAATGTACAGTAGGGGAAGCCCCTACTGTTAATTTTATTAATTGAAAAAGAAAGGCCACTGAAACAACCAGGAAAGGGCAGAAACTGCACACACACCACCTGTACAAGGCCAGGAACTGGCCGGCCCGAAAAGGGACAGAAACAGAAACAGCCTAACCTTTCAAACATGAAGCACGGGTCTTAAATTAGCCATAACAAGCGTTCGTGAGATTAAACATGACAGGTTCAAGTCCAAATGTAACACAGACATAGGTTTACCGCTGCACGTTATCTTAAAATAAATGATCTTTTTTCATCATGTACTCCCTCCGTACCAAATTATATGACACTTTAGCTTCCTCCAATTTTCTCAAATTATAAGGCACCCACGCATCCCAATGCACGTTTCCCTCTTCCCAATACATCCTTATCTCTATCTCTCTCCTTCTCGTTTTCTGTGCAACTACCTTTTTCACCTCTCCTTAATTCCCGTGTCCAAAGGTAAAACGTCATATAATTTGAAACGGAGGGAGTAGCACATTAGTATGTTTAGCTCTTATTGACACCAGTAAATACAGTTTCATACGGTTAAGTTTACCTTTGTACTATATCAAGGATACTGTAACAACTCCGCACAGCAGGTCCATGCAATGCACCATTTTTGTCTCCAACAATTACCCTCAGTGCACGAGCATCATATACTTGCCTGATTCCAACATCTTTCCTTTTCATCTGTGGAGACAGAATGTGTTATTAGGTCAGTACCATCTTACAGAGCAAAGCTCACTCAAGAAAAAGAATTTTATTGAACCCAAAACTGCGGCACAAGTTCTGAAGTGTAAGGTTATAATGGATGAAACATTTACAGAATTTCAGTATCAGTAGCACCTTGCAGTAGATACCATACAAGCTTTTGAGTCTACTTGACAAAGTCACTTCCATCCCAGGTATGTACCTGAACAAAAAACAAAAAATCACATAATTCAAGAATGAATTACACTATAGAACTGGTAGACTTTAAAGGTAGCATGACTGCATGGGAGACGGATTTAAGCATTCTGGAAATTAATAGGATTTGAGCTTACGATGTAGATATTAGTAGTTCTCGCTCAAGTTCTTCCTCACAAGCTGCTAAAGATGCCAATGCAACAGCAGCATCGTCAACAAGCTTAGGCCTTAGTATAGATTCTTCAGAGGTACTGTTGAGATTACTAAGGAAGTATGAGCGTCTTTTCCGATCCAAAAAAAGGTCAAATGGCAATACAGCCTGCAACAGATCCTGCAGGTAGAAAAGCAAATTTCATGTATCAGATGTCACGTACGGTCACCCAACCAAGCAAGAAAGTCAGAATGTATGTATTGTTTTTGTTCATATTTATTATGGTCCTATCAGATAATTGCTGCAGATGATCAGTGTGCTGGCATCATAGAAGACCCAAACACATGCATTTTTTTCAAGAAACGCACCTTCATATTGGGTCTTTCTTGATTGCATGAATTATACAAATCACGGGCAGATGTCATATGTGTATCTTTCAATGAGGCGAGCAGTTCGCTTCTAATCGATGACCTTCTCAGACTTTTAGCTTTGCTTGTATGATTCCACATTAAAGTAAGTTCAGATCGTATTTTCTTGAAGATTTGAGGCTGCATGCATTATAAAACTATCGAATAGTGTATACATATAAAAGAGTGTATTATAAAGCAAAATGATAAAAAAAAGTAAAATGGTAAAATCATTGCAGCTACAAAATAAAGACGTGATAAGGATAGATGAACATTATACAGTTGTATACCAATATACCTGTGAATATAAAGAATAGGCACTAATACAGAAGATTCTGGACAGGATAATTATTATTTTTAAAATGAAAAGCATCTAAATATTGGTCTAGTGGCTTGCTGAAGTTGCATATTATAAAGTCAACAACAATACATGGTCAATTAGTATGTTGAAAAGAATCAAAACCTGAAGGACAGCAAAACATAAATCTTCCAGTTCAGCTTTCAAAGCCCAGACTCCCAACCGAGAAGCAAGCGAGCACCAGACAGCTAATGTCTCCTGAGCAACAGCTTCAGCTTTGGGTACAGGAAGAGCATAACTGAAATGTTGTTTCCCATAAGGTACATAATAAGGAATCCAAGAGCTACTTGAAAACATATAAAAGGAAGCGTATGACTATCTCAATGTAAATGGAGCATGTTTGTGTGCAAGTAAAGTAAAGCATTTAAAAGATGGTTGGCATCATCTTATTTTATTATTCTTGTACACAGAAATGATTTAAAAGGAGTAATACATTGGATCTGAGAAGAACACAACAATGTTAATAATCAGTAAACTCAAGGCAGAGGACTGTCAATCAGTATCCAGTGGGTTATAAATCAAGGAGTATTGATAATAAATGAATCACTCAGCCCTTCAGATTAGGATGGCTTAGTTTACATGTAGGAAACAAATAATAAGCAGGATAAACTAGAGGCATGAGAAGCCTAGAGTGACATACATAGTTCGCATATTGTGCAAGCGATCTGCCAGCTTGATGAGCACCACACGAGGATCGTCAACCATCCCCAATAGCATAATACGCAGGTTATTTGCCTGACTGACAAAAGAAGATAATCAATCTAGGGTTTTCCGAAGGCAGTGTTATAAGTACTTATGGCATCTGACATTGTGCTGAAAGCATGCTAATAATTGTTTCATTCATGCATTAAAAAGCAAAATCACATGAAGAGGGGGGACATTAACCAACTACATAAGAAAATAACCATTATAAATTTTATATATTCGCACTAGTTGAAGGGAACATACTTCTTCTGAAGTAAGACTGCTGCCACCAGTATTTTTTTGCCTATGCCTGCGCAGTAGCTACAAAAATGCAAGAACATTAATAAGGAAAATAAAATAATACTTTTTCATAAAGATTTCCTGCAACAATACGAGGTCTTATGACAGATCAAATTCAATTACCTAAATTACACAACTACAAAATGTATATGGTACATTTAGCCATGCCACTGTGCTTAAAAATGGATAGTCTGGCACGCTTCAACAATGATGGATCATAATGTATTACATCGCATCTCTATATGACTGAGTGCATGAGTCAACTGGTTTCTCAATGAATGACAGCAGGGTATTGTTTCCACGCGTTGCTTATACATCATGTTCTGTTAGCATATACGTCACCTGGTTTATGTAGCTTAATTTTGAAACACCGGACACCAAACCGGCAACATCATCCCCAAACTGCTCTTCTATGCTCTTCAAGCTCTCTGATGTATCATCAACGACATCATGAAGAATGCCAGCAACAACTGTATTAACAGCCTACAAGGAAAGCAAAAGAAGAAAAACATTAGTCAAACAAGAAAGCACCTGTCAATTAGGATTGCAAGAAAACGAAGCATATACTCACAGAAAGCAAAAAGAGAGGAAAACCATACTCTTTCTCCAGTGGACGGGACCAAGGCTGCTAAAATTTTCCCGGTATGTATGCAGTGCGTAACATATGGATCTCCTGTTCTCCTAAATTGCCCAAGGTGGGCTGTACTAGCAAATTCTATTGCTTTTTGCACTTTTGGGTCCTCAAATATCTGGTATCCTGTCACCTCTACTCCTTCAAATATAAGAGTATCTGTAAAAGTATGGATACAAATATGAGTCAATAAACACAATGTGTATTTAATATTTTAAATGAAGTGTGGAATCAAATTTTCTTTTTAGCTAGTTGCATCAATATTTCTTAGTATGAAGTACAAATGGATTACTGTTGCATGTATACATTATAAAGCATAAAGCAACGCCCAACGAGCTATCATGTTGACTCTGACATTCTAATATGCAACAAAATAGCAAAAATGCAATGAGAGCTTAGGAGTTATCACGCTAACAAAATGAATGCACAACTATGCTCTCCTCGTTTCAAGAATACCGCCCATGCCACTGAATCGCTTGATCTGCCTCATATAACTTCACATAGACAACTAAAATGTCGTGATTCAACAATCAGTATGTTAATGAGATGCTATCATTCTTCAATTACATAGCCAATACTGCTATGTCACTACTAATCACCGCAATTACGATACGAAGAGAGCTGCGAGAGCTGTTACCGGGTAGCTGCTCGATGCGAGGCCAGAGGAAGTCGACCTTTGTGGACAGGCACGCCCCCGAGGCGATGGCCACGGCCGTGACCGCCACCTGTGCGAGAGTCGACGCAACGGCGCCGTGCACAGCGCCGCTTCCCCCCGCGCCCGCGGCTGCGGCCGCGGCGATGACCTCCCGGGCCCCCACGAGCGCGGCCGAGGCCACCGTGAGCTGCGGAGCCACGTGGTCGACAAGCGCGCACCCCAGCGTCATCCGCGCGCGCCCGGTGCCCACGCGGGCGGCCGCCGGGAGCAGCGCGAGCCGGCGGCCAAGCATCCCGGAATCCGAGGCTGACGTGGACGCCGGCGATGGCGTCATGCGAGCCGTCAGGCGGGCGGGCGGAGCTCCAGCCAGGCCCTGGCTCCGCGTGGGCGGGCGGTTTCTATCTCATCCTCGCAGTCACACGGCGCGCTGAGTGGCGACGAGAAGCGGAGCGGAGGGGGAGGCGCGGCCGCGAGCGGTTTGTGTGGCTGCGGCTTCGGGGGAACGGGGGTCACGGGGCGAATGGCGTCTGCTTGCTGCTTTGCTCGGCCTCTCCTGTTGCGCTGTTCGTTACGCTTCTCTCGCTGTTCCGAGCTACTCTGTCAGGATATTTTTTTCGAGTTTTTTATTGGCCAAATGTTCATCTGAGACATGATTGAAGATTTTTTTTTTTGTTGTAACAAAAGAAATGGTAGGCAGAACTACAACCTATGTAGGCTGTTCTTGTCCAGGACTTATTTGTCTGCTTCAGAACGAATTTAAATTGAGCATTTGTATGTGGATATTATTCAGATTCTGATACTGTGATACATATTGGATTTCTGATACTGTGATAGATATTGGATGCGAAGACATCTGTAAACAATATTTCATTTCTTGTGGTATAATATATTGATTAGGACATAAAGATAGTTCACTGTTGTCAATAAAAAACACCAAAGGCGTAAAATTTGTTCTTTTCCTAACATAATAGCATTTGTTCCAGAAGATAGCGTAGTAGTCTAGTCAACAGCAATCCAATCAGCTGAACTATCATTTTACCATGCTAGGCCCCCTTTTTTGTCCTTTGTGATAAATTCTCATGATGAAGAACAATCATCAGATAATAAGTGTATGTAATACAATGAGATTGTCAAGAAAATTTGGATTTGCCGACACAGTTAATTATGCAGAATCTCTATATTAACAGCATGTGTATTGACTCCTCAATCCTTGCATATGAAACAACACGCCCGCCAGGTCAGATCGTCTAAACTCACAACAGAATTTACAACACTTATATCACAAGTTAGATCATCTACAAGAAATGGTTATCCCCGGGGCAAGTACAACCTATGACAAAAACGCATTGTCAGAATTTGATGCGGTCGTTGTCCTTCCCTTCAGAATCAACACCATGAACATGCCCCTGGATAATATAACATGTAAGTTATTTCTGATGAAGATCATTTCATTAATGATAATCTTTGATCAGGACATACCCGCTGCTCAGAACAACGAGGTCCCTCCTGAAGGTAGGCGACCTGAAGCTTCTAGCTCCTTTAGTGTACCTGCCAGCCAGTCCAAGCCCTCATAAAGACCATTACCTTTGAGGGCACAGGAGCCTTGGATGTGCCAGATGCGATTCTTCAAATCATAGAGGCCAAGGCCTTCGCATACCTCCATTGGTGTCATTGCCCCTTTCTGACAAGCAAAGGAAATCTGTGTTAGAAAGGAGCAGCATACTTTATAATTAACTACATTATTGAATAGATCGAAGGGTGCTTCATACGGTCATACACAAGTAATACTGAACACAGACATCTATTTTTTCAGAGACATTATGTTATTCTTGGTAACAAATGAGCTGTAAAACACTTTTTGTCAAGAAGTAATCACCTCAAATCAAGTGTTACATACAAGTGCAATCACATCCACATAGGTTAAATATTGGATCATCAAATTATCAGTTTAGGAGCAGCATGAGAGATTCTTTAAAACAATATGCTGTGGCGTGAAAAATACAACATATAGGCTTCCGTTTACACCAAACCACTCAAATCTATATTCTGACTGAAGGTGCATTAGGCATGAAAGGTCCAAAGTATTTTTCAATCTGCCAAATAAAATATCAAGCAATATCATGATTTAAATAAGTAGGCGTGTTCAGTGACTTCAGGATATACTCAAGAACGCATGTGCCAAAAACAAAGGGCAAGTGCAGCTGCCTCACCATATCTTGTTTATTGGCAAATACCAATATGACACCGTTAAGCATCAAGGGGTCATTAATTATTGCCTGCAGAAAATGTACTCCAATGAATTAGCTTTGGTTCAAGGGATTCATAATTCAATGATGAGCAGATGTAAATTTTATAAAACCTGAAACTCTGCTCTGGCTTTTCCAATTCTCTCTCGATCCAATGAATCAACCACGTAGATCTGAAACACAACAAGCAAACAGTTACTGATAAAGTACTTGGACAGTGAAAACACCAAAACTCTGGATTTTGAAATTGATCTCACAATGAAAATAATGATATAAAGTATCACTCAAATGAATTAGTAACTATTGTGAATATATATAGTTAGAAACTTTCACTAGAAATTACTCAAAAGAAAATCCACATTAGCTCAATGGCTATACACTAAATTCAATGAAATGACTTATATGTGTATTCTGTATTGCTCATATTATGGCTTGTATATGTATTGTTTATGACTAGGAACGCAAGAAGCAAAACTTCGCATTGAAGTCAACCATAATAAACACAGCCAAATTCAGTATGCAAAAGGCAGAATGACTATACAGATCAATATGGCAATGTTCATTTTGTACAGGTCTTAAAACTGCATAGCAATTGACTGAAACGTACCAGGCCATCAGTATTGTTGAAGTAATGCCTCCACAAGGGCCTCAACTTCTCTTGGCCCCCAACATCCCATACAGTAAACATCACATTTTTGTACTGAACTTTCTCCACATTGAAACCTAGTAGTAGACATCAGGAAGGGAAAAAAACAAAAGAAACGTCACCACTGAGCAGCAAGTGAAATATATTTTCCCTCCGATTGACCAACAGACCAAGTAAAAAGTTTCAAGAACATATGCTAGTAGTTGGTAAACTCAATCTGGCTAAATGGCTGGGTGCTAGACCAACTGCTATCTAAAGGGCAACTAATGCTTAACATCAACAAAGGAAACATCTTCTAAGAGACCTTTATATAACTCCAAGTAGTAAGTAATGCCGAGCTGCTTTTTTTTTCTCAAACTACACAATCCCCATCTAGCAGACTAGTACTTGATAAACCGTGAAAGGTTGGTAATTCCCTTCCTCTTCTACCAATGGTGGAAGCCACTTTTACTCCGCAACACAACATTAAAGCCTTGGTATAGCATTAACTCAATTAACAACGCAACAGACACTACAGCTCGTGGAATCAATAACCTACCAATTGTAGGAACAGTCGATAAAACCTCCCCGATGTGCAGCTTGTACAGGATGGTAGTTTTGCCCGCGGCATCCAGCCCAAGCATCACGACCTAACAAACAAGCACCACCAGAAAATATGACATCAAGCAGTTCTTCGAAAGTACAATGCAAAGGAAAATTATCGAAAAAATCACCGTACCCTCATCTCGCTGTTGCCGAAGAAGGCATCAAACAGCTTGCGGAACGCCTGCCCCATCCGCTCACCGAGGCTAATTCCTTGCAGAGTATCCGAACGAGAACTAAGTTTCGATCGAATTCGTGGGCTTCGTCTTCTCCTAGTCGCCGAACTTGCTGAAATCAAAGGGGAGTTTGGTTTTGATTCCCGGAGGACGAGAGTCGTGCAGGCCTAGAAGGTTCACGAGGATATGCTTCTTGGGAACTCATCCCCGCCGTCCGCACATACACCAGCGGCTGGGATACAGAGATGGCATCGCGTAACGACTACGCGGTAGTATCTCAGCTATGACTCCGTCCCGGCGCGCCAGCGGTCAGCGCACACGGTTTCTTTACTGGGTTGGGAAAGGAACGACACAAGGAGGTCCCGTATAGCCCATTAACTCCTGGGCCGTGGAGTGAAAGGCCCAACAACTGTGTCCCAGTCTTTTTATTTTGGCGGGTAAATGGTGTCTCAGTCCTGACATTTTCACTTTCACCAATTATCTACTTTGGTATATTGAGGTCTTGATATTGAAAACGGACAAGTTCAGTTATCGAAAATAGCATTAGTATTACACACAGTACTGTTTCTATTTCAGAGTAGAAAATGGCTACCAAAATAGCAATTAGGACCATATCAATGTCCAAAACCTTTTCCAGGAGCAAGTAGTTTGACATTATCTTCCTGTTGATGTTGATAGTGAATACTGAATGGATGATCAACTGTACAACTGCAAAATCCGACGCCGCGGCCGCCATGGCCAGCGCCATCAGGAGCCGCCCCGCGCCCACGCGCTGCAGTTCCGACGGCTCGCCGCCGGAAGAGGAGGAGGAGGATGAGGAGGAGAAGGCCCGAAGCGCCGGGACGATGAGCTTGGTGTAGAGCAGGACCCATGTGAGGACGCAGAACACCTCAAAGGAGGTCATGGATGCCGGCGCCACGGGCACGGTCAGGACGGACGTGTTCATGGCGCCGCCCTGCTGGATGAAGGTGGTGTTCATCTCCGCGGAGGCGACGATGCTGGTGGCCCAGATGGGCAGCAGACACAGCAGGACCTTGAGCTCCTCCACCTGCGTCACGGTGCAGAGCTTCCACGACGACGTCTCCTCCAGGTCCGCCGACCCGGAGACGACGATGGCCGCCTTGTCGAGGAACGAGAACTCGCTGGTGTGCGCGATCCTGAGCTGGGACTGGGAGGCGTCCACCTTGACGCTGACGACCTCGTAGAGCGTGGCGGCGTCGGCGGGGAGCGTGAGGCCGGTCTTGCGGCATGCGGCGACGACGACCTGGCTCAGGCGCTTGAGCGGCGTGCCGGTGGGCACGCGGCGCTTGTACGTGGGCGTGGCGAAGACGAAGGCGCCGAAGGCGAGCGCGACGCAGGCGGTGGCGACGCCGAAGCCGAGGCCCCAGCTGACGTTCTGCTGGACCCACACGATGAAGAGGCCCGACACGATCATGCTCAAGTCCACGCACAGGTAGAACCAGCTGAAGAAGGAGGCCTTGCTGTCGTCGTCGTCGAACTGCTCGGCCCCGAGCGGCAGCAGAGAGGACCGAACCCCGCCGCACCCGACCGCTACGAGCTACAGGCCGGCGAACGCGACGGTCTGCGCGCCGAACAATGACGAGCCGCCGAGCGCCGTGGCCGTCGTCGGTAGGAACGCCGACAAGGTCACCAGAATCATCCCCTGCATGCAGAACCTGTTAATTAGCATCATGCCGGGACTGATCAACAATGTTGATGCGTGGGTCCGATCAGTGTTACGGTTGATGCTTGGATTAATTAAAGAGATCGTGATAGCCAACAAGGGGCGTACGAGTAGGTAGACGGAGAGGGAGACGACGATGGTGTTGTAGTTGCCCCAGAAGGTGTCGGCGATGATGGCGCCGAAGATCGGGGTCAGTTAGCTCGTTCCCATCCACGTCTTGACGCTGGACGCGCTCGCCACGTTGCTGCTATGGAGGACGGTCTCCAGGTACACCACCAGGTTTGTGGCGATGCCATTGAACGCTGTGCTCTCCAGGCACTCGAGCTGTGTTGGTGCCGAGCTGCGCGAGCGCGACGGGAGCCACGCCGCTTATATAGGAAGCACGGCTGCACGGGCGCGCTCACGCAAGACGCAACCACGTGTGTTTGTACACACCCGGTCCGGTCGCGGCGCGCGCGCGATAGGTTTGTGAGCGCGGGCGGGATTTGTTCGGCGTCGGCGTCGCCGCGCGCAGAATAATCGCGGCACACACACTCGCCAGCGATCGACGTGGGTGGGTGTGGGTTTCACTTTCAGCCCCACAGACAAGGCAACACTGATGCCGGTGGGGTGCACTGCCGACCCAGTAGACCGGTCGCCGCTCCCGGACCCGGGAGTTTCTACGCGGTAGGTGGACCACTATATGGCAGCAGCGATAATCTGTATCCAAGCGAGCAAGCCCAACATTTGTCGGCCCAATTTCTGAAATGCATCGGCCCACGGCCCCCTAGTCATGGCCCAACCTAGCTGTTCCAGCTTGGTTTCGCTTCGCGCCTTGGCAGTTGGCACTTGTTGGCTTCCCCAGCCGACACCAGCAGTGCCGCGCGGAACTGTTGGCCGTCCTCGTTGTACAGGAGAGGATTTGCCAATTCGGCACTGCACAATCATTAGATCCCCACAGGCTAGCGCTGGCGCGGCGTGGCTGTTGGCTACTGGCCCCTCGGAGACCATTCAATTCCTTGCATCAACGACGAACGGCGGCAACAGTGACCAGACATGCCCCCGATCCGTCGCTAGATGCTGGACCGGAGGGACTGCTTGCGAACGTGTGTGTGGTTTATTCATCCGTGCCGTGTCCTGCGCCCGCGTCCTCAGGCGATGATTTGCCTCGACAGCGGGCCGGCAAGTCGGCTGCCATACGCCCCGTCGCTAGCTGAAGTGCCTGGACGTTCCTGGACCCGAGCGAGGCGCGACGATGGCTCGATCGATTGAGCGCGACAACTCGAAAATCCGCGGTACGACACGCGCGGATGCGCTACCCGGCAGTCATCAGCATGCAGCCTCGCGCGTCATCAGAGAAGCATGAAGCCATCAGACGCGTCGTCAAGAAGTGGTCACCCACGAAACGGACCGATCAAGTGAGATCCTATCTGTGTTAGAGAACTCCTATCTGTGTTAGAGAACTGGCAGGATCTCTAGCTTTATTTGAATTACCGCATTATCATTTAAGATGTAGCATCCATCGAAGAAAATTGATGGTTGTGTTCTGGTTCTCTCTAATATTGAAAATATTTTTCTTAGATCGGTTCATTACTGAAGGGCTTTTATTTCTTGTTCTTTCTTAACAACTCTGCCCTTCTTTTTATATCCATTCCACAATAGGGGAACCGACATCAATATGTCGGTTGTTGTCCACCGATCATGGGCAAAAATCCATCAAATTCTCAAATGGTTTTGATTTAAATCAAAACCACTAAAAAACAATACCCATAGTTTTAATTTACTTAAAAACCATGGTATTTGCATTTTAATTCTGTGGATTTGTAATTCTTGATTTTTGACATTTCTTTTATTGTTTTATCCACAAATCAAATTTCAACATTCTCCCCCTCGATCGTAAGGTTAAAACATTAAAAATTCACTTGTTAATAAGAGGAAGTTTTTACGGTAGTTCCAAATAACTGTGAACTGTTCATTTAAGCAGATTTCGATGAACTCTTGCACCCTAGGATGTAATAGATTATATATTATCTATTATTATTTGTTTAGTTATAAATAGGATCGGATATTGTGGATTTGTTAGTTACAACGGTGGAAAAAAATCTTGACAGTTCTAATTGAGATATAGAATAATATAGCCGACACGACACATATTGCATTATAGCAACGTGACATATTTTTTTTTAGATGAAGAATTACGCAACATAGATTATGTGTTATACAGGAATATCAAATTGCTAAGTGATCGGCTTTACTAATGTTAAGAGTTAAGATGAAATCTTAAGACGAACTCCTGCATGATACGTGTGTTATTGATTGAATTAGTCATGAGTTAGCATGCATGGCATGCAACGATAATCAAGGAAATATTTTCATCCTAAATTTTAGGATCTCACGGTGATCTTAGCTTTTACAGATTGCAGGCACAACAAAAGAGAAACGTGACTGAACTTTACTTGTGGCATCCATGTCGCACAACACACATGGCTACAAAACAGTAATGTAACAAAAGAAAAGAATGCAACAGTAGATGATTTGGTACAAGAGAACATGACAGATTGATAGACAAAACTCAAAAACACATATAAACGTGATAGAAAGACAACGTGACAAGTATACCATACTTGTTTTGTGTACCCAGCACACAAACTAAATTTTCAGATCAAAATTATACATGACATAGAAAACACCACAGCATCAAAGGTACACAAAATCAAAAAACGAACTTGGACGCCTTTGATCAGTGCCTTGTTCAAATTCAAACTATTTGAGTAGAGCGTGTCAGTCTTCTAAAAAAATATCATACGTATGGTAATCAATCCGGATCACATCGATCTGGTAACATGCATGCACGGAGTAAATCATCAATGATGCATGCATGGCTGCATGCATTTCCCATAAAAAAAGGAGCTGCCGCTAGAAAGTAAACCAAATTAATGTATCTTTATTATTTTCTCTTTCTAAATATTCAAGGGTCCAGATTTATTTCTTATCTTACACCCTAAGGTGCAAGAGAATAGAGTTGAGACTACGGTAAAAGAGCTCTAATAAAATGACATGCAAAGATAACAGATTCACAACGGTAAATTGTATAGTACCGATGGAACACAGTTACTATTGTATACCATCTCATATCAAAATAAACTTCTTTAACTTTTAGAGCTCCATAAACTTTAGATATTAGGCAAAAACATAATAGTTTGCTTTTTGAAAAACAGTACACCGGATCAATAAATTATAATAGTCAATTAAGTCCTATTGAATCAATTGACCACGGTTTCCATTGTATCTAAAGACAAACTGTCTTAGTCATTATGGGGAGATGGTGTCATAGCAGTTTCACTTGTCCAAGATCAAAGGCTTTTCTACAGCACCCATGCCAGCAACATAATTGGGTGATAGGCCTTAGAGATATCCCATCAACTTTATTTTTAAACTTTATATATTTGATCTTGAAATCTATCTTTCACAACTTAGTACAGGATGTTAAAGTGTTTGACAAAACCACTTGACCTGTTGTTACTCGATAGAAATATTATGACTTAATTGCCACAATCTGAGATGAATAATATTCACCTTTCTTTATTCTGGGATAGAATCCATTTATCATATTATCTGTCCAACCTGATATCATGCTATATATACTGTTAGAGCTTTCTAACAAGGACTATTCCTTATATGAGTGTGTTATTTTATTTTAACGTCAATTCATTAATAACAACACAGCTCATAATAATATCTAAATATCCTTAAAACATCAAAGATACCAGATCTTTTTACATGTAAGCATAAAATCATAAATAGCCTTTTAGTAAATAAAATTAGATTATCATCTGTTAATCATCCCAGTTATGACATTCAGTCAGGGCAATTAGCACACACATACATTCATTATATTTCCAAATGCCGACGCAAATGGAACATTTTGTGCAACTTTTCACTTATCCTTTCGGACATTAATATGTTCTAACTTTATTGTCCTTGACTCATATGAACAGGCAAGACTGAAAGTGCCTAGAGGGGGGGGGGGGGTGAATAGGCAATAGTCCCTGAAATTCACCTAATAATAAAAGTTAAATGCGCAGTGTTGGACTTGTCCGATGATTATAGGGAAAGTCCGATGACTTGTCCGATGGCACGAGATAGAAAAGTAGATCAACTGGATAAATATTAAAACTAGTGTAAGGCAAACTAGGATCAAGAGAATATAAGCAAGGGGAAGCTGTAAAAATAAGGAGAGCAACTAGCAAGCAACCTACACAAGTTAATTTAAGAAATACGAAGCAAACCCTAACTAGCAAGTTTATGAGCAAGAACAAGTAAATGAGAGACAAGTAATTAAAAGCACAAGTAAGACACAAGATTTGTTCACCAAAGTTCAGCTCCACAAAGAAGCCTACGTCTCCGTTGAGGGATCCACAAAGGACCGGGCCTCTTTCAACCCTAACCTCTCCAAGTGACCACAAAGATCAAACATGGTTTTCCACTAGAAACTCCACAAAGAAGGGGTCAATACAAACTTCCCAAGTCATCACCACACAAGTTGGGAGCTCTACGGGCACCTCTAACCGTCTAGTGGATGAATCTCTAAGAGTAACAAACACAATAGTCGTCGGCGGTGAGGATGAACCAAGTGCTCAAGAGGATGAAACCTTGGAGTCGATGGAGCACTTCAATCTTCTCTCAATCCCTTCACAAATCAAGAGTGTAAGCAAGGCAGGAGAGTTAGGGAGAGCAAAGTGAGCTTGAGAGTGTTTTTGAGTGGAATAAGTGACCAACCGGCCAAAGGGCGAAAGGGGTTCTATTTATAGCCTAATGGGGAAAAGAGTCGTTGGAGACCCAATTTCTGAGATCTGTGTTGGACAAGTCCGATGATCATCGGACATGTCCGATGAATCAAGGTGGCGCAGAAACTGGAGTCCAACAAGCTTGCCCGATGCCTCGGATAAGATGACCATCGGACAAGTCCGATGGCCATCAGACATGTCCGACGACATAGGAGGGGCAGAGGAACTGGAATCCGATGGATTTGTCCGATGGCTCGGATAAGTCTTGTCCAATGAAAATAGGGTGGCAGGGGAACTCCGATGAAAGTGTCCGATGCGTCGGACTTTCCTCTGGTCATCGGACAAGTCTGATGACCCAGAGTGGCAGAGCTATTGGAGTCCGGTGGACTTGTCCGATGGGTCGGACAAGTCCGATGATTTTGCCCTGAAAAGTTTTATTTGGCCTAGAAAGGGGAATTTTGCACTTAGTTCACCTTCGTTTCACACTTTTGTGTCCCTCTTAATAGTACGGTTTTTCCTATACTTAAGATTTAAAATAAAACTCCATGAACTTCATTCTTGAGCATATTTTGAATTTCATCTTGAAGCACTTTGCCATCTTCTTTTCTCCCTTTTTTTCTATGCATTTAATCACCAAACTTTATACCATATTCTACACACATGCTCATTAAAAGATTAGTCCGTTCTTAATTGTATTGACGCCAATCATCAAAATAAAATTAGGGGCCTAGATGCACCTTCAAAGACCATAAGCATAATGCATATTATACTTTCACCAATATCTTTTGAATATGTATTTTTCATATAACCTCAAAGTCATATTTGATACATCTGGGTGCGTAAGAAAATCTAAACATATATCTTTCACCAAGATTGTCTTTATTAAGCTTTTGAAGAGAAATATAAAATTTACCCCCCCCCCCCTCAACATAACATTTATTTGTCCAGCATATTTTTTGTGATATAATATTGATGCTTGTCTTAAATCACAAAAATATTTCTCAAATTTTTAGAGAATCATGATTTCTTAATATGTTACAAGCATCATTATTATTATTCCTTTTTGAATGAGTCCTTTTGAAAAATTAGACAAATGGAAAAGCCTTTCCTTTATTGTGAAGTCATGTGCTATGAGTTTTACTTTAAACATTTAATATTACATATGGAGTCACTTGCATCATATAGACCCTTGATAGTCTACTGTATTGGCTCATTTGGTAATTTCTTAATACTCATAGTTATCATTTCTTCTTTCATGACACATGCCATTAGGAAGTATATACCATTTTTCATGACTTCCATAATGTTGGATCAACATCCAAAATCAACTCATTCATAAGTGAGGTAGTCACTTAACATAGCAGATTTTCATAATTTATTTGTGATCTTTCACAAAACTTTTGTATGAATAACATGTGTTTGAAAGTAAGTTCTTGAATAATAATCATTATGTTGGAACATAGTTCCACTTTATTCAAGATTTATTTTCCTTGATATAAAATCTTCTCTCATAATTTTAACTTCCAAGACTATGTGTATGTCTTGTATTCATAAGCATAATACATTATTCTGGACAATACATTATTTCATTAAAGTAGCCAAAATGACAACTAACTTCTAGGGTCAAAGTTGTTCATATTTGGATTGAAGACTTCAACTTTAACAAGCAGTCTTAAATTTCAAGAATAATTTGAGTAAAGTTTCTCCCAATCCATAATTTGTAAACATCAATTTATCGGAAGCTTTATATGACAAGGTTGTTATAGTGATTTCAATCCATGAACGCATTATGAGACGACTCAATATCTTTTATACCAAAACATAAGAATGCAAACTTTTGCCATTGAGTCTCAACTTTATTAGTGTAGAGTCTTAAATAGTTATACCATTTCCCAATAAACCTTTAGTACACACATTCAGGAAAATGGCCATAAGAAACTCTACATCATCACACAGTTATCCTGTCATAAGTCTTTATTAAATGGGGGCAAAAGTAAATAAGCATCATAGGTTGAAATCCATTGTTATGGATTATTTCTTTTATTGCCCACTCTGCTTATTTTCTTGGAATGGTGATGAGACATTATTTATCTCTCCTCCTCAAAATATGGCTTGAGTGGCCATAATTTCGATCAAGTCTCATCAAAAACCTTTTGATGTATTGATGGCAAACTTTGAAGGAAATAAGATAGTATCTATCTTGTCATAAAACAAGAGAAACATAATTGATATTTATACATAATCATACTTTTCTTATTTTCAAAAATCACTTTAAATGCTATTATTATTCAGTCATGAAATGAAAACTAGTTTCATTTTCATGAATAATATATATTATTAAGTATAAGCTTATAAAAATTATAAAGTGCTAGTGTAAAAACACTAACTCATTATCTCCAACTTAAACTTTATTAATGATTTTCTTTAAACTTTTGCTCTCATTTGAGTGTCCTCTTTTAGAGTAATAACATTATTGCCTTTGTAATTAGGGAGAATCACAAATGTAATAAGGACAAAATAAAGTGCATCATAAATCATTCTTAGATTTTATAATTTCCAATACCATTAGTTTTATAACCATTGCACTTCCTTTATATTATGCTCTTTTAATTTGTGCCTCTTAAAATTTTCAATTATCACACAATATAGTCATGAGACACACATAACTTAATTGCTCCCTCTGATTTACTTATATTTCTAATAAAATATTTCTTAATTACATGAACCATTTTGTGGTTCATTAGGAGCTTTATTAAGAGCATAATCATAATTAATTAGAGCTAAAATCATCATTATTTCTTATTCCAAGAAATACAATTGCTCTCATTAATAATTGCTCAATGTCATACTCTAATCTTGACAATAATGAGAAAAAATGTGTTGCATTCATAAGAAAAAAACATTATTAATAAGCAACACCAAAAACTTCTTTTATCGATCAAACTCAAATCAGCTTTGGCAATAATTGAATATGATTAATAAAATTTTGCGAAAATTATCCATTCATCAGCTTTGGCCAGAAGAGTGAATAAAATTCACACATTAAACATATGCCTTGAAAATCATTCTTTTATTTGTCTAACCCATATCAGCTTTGGCCAGAAATGGATCAGAAAAATAGAAGTTTGCAAAAATTATCTATTAATCAGCTTTGGCTAGAATAACGGATAAGTTTTACACTTTTAATTATATGCCTCAAAAACTTTTTTTATTAATCCAATTCATATCAGCTTTGGCTAGAAATGAACGGGAAAAATAAAATTTGCAAAACTTATTCAATAATCAGCTTTGGTCGGAAAAATGAATAAATTTTACACTTTAAAACAAGGCATAAAAATATCCTCAACAAAAATATTATTAATTTCAGCGACAACGTAAAAACATTAATGGAAGAAACAAACAATAATATTTAATAAAATAGCCCAACTATTTTGCCCAATATACATTAAAACATCATTATTCATAAGTTTGATTTAAAGTCAAACATAAATACTAAAACTTTTTAGCCTTTAAAAAAATATAAATTCAACTATTCATATGGGCTGACATATGTTAAAAATGACCCATTAGGAATTTAGTCCATTCAATCTGAAATTCAGAAAAAATTGACCCATAAAAAAATTGGCCCATTAATTTCCAGCCCATAATCATTAATTTCGTAGGAAAAAAAACATTTACTGTTTATTTTGGGCCACAACAAACCAATGTTGGCCCACTTAACTCCCCCGTGCTCTCCACCTGGGCCTTGAGCCCAGCTACCTGGGCCTAGGCCATGGAAGCTGCACGCCCACGCGGTCCAGGTAGCCCACCAACCCCGCCGCCTCTCTTCAGCCATCGATCTGGATCCGACGGCTATAACGCGTTTGGCGGGGAACAAAACTCCTCCTCTCCCTCACGCCTACGAACCCTAGGTTCATTTCTTTTCTCCTCTTCTCCCTCCACTCAGCTGCGGCGATGACTAGCGCACCGAGAGAGAGAGAGAGAGAGAGAGAGAGAGAGAGAGAGCGAGAGCGGCGGTGCCAGCGAGTGCCTTTTGCCAAAGCTCGCGTGCAGCTTTGGCCAGCGTGCGGTTCTGTCGAACGGTGCTCGTCGGTGCCCTTCCCGCTGGTGCGTAGGGCGCGCGCGCCCGCGCCGGATCTAAATCCTGTTGGCGGCGGACGAGCTCGCGACCACGGTGATGGGTGACTTCGCCCGAGGCGAGGAAACAACGACTACGGTACGGGCGCGCGATGGCGTGTCTGATGCTGATGAACATGATGGCGGTCGATGGCAACGGTTACGATCTCCATCAGGTGAGCCCGCCTCTTCATCTTTAGGGTTCGAGTTCATCAATATCAGGGATTTCCGTGGGGATTTGATGATTTGCTAGAGTTAGGGTTTATGGAAATTGGGGAATTTCTTAGGATTTAACATAATTTTGATGCAATTTCCCTCCTTAATGCTTTAACAACATGAATCGGCAACCCTAGCCTTTCAACATCATCAGTTAACATGAAACATGCATGCTAGCATTCAATTAACAATAACAGAAGGCCATAAACATGATCATATGCATGAATATGATGAACAAGTTCATGAATTGTACTGTTTTTCATCAAAACTAAAGCATGCTAGCAAGAATTGACATAAGAACATACATGCTAATCATCAGTTTGCAATAGCAGTAGATGATCTAGGCAAGATTATACATGTGTACATGAATCATCACTATTGGGCATATAAAAAGAACTAGTTGGGCATCAATACGATTCGAAAGAAAAGCTAGATGGCTCTGGTACCACTGTTAGAGAACTGGCAGGATCTCTAGCTTCATTTGAATCACCGCATCATCATTTAGGGTGTAGCATCCATCAAAGAAAATTGATGGTTGTGTTCTGGTCCTTCCTAGTGTTGAGAATGGTTTTTTTTAGATCGGTTCATCACTGAAGGGCTCTCATTTCTTGTTCTTTCTTAACAACTCTGTCCTTCTTTTTATATCCATTCCACACCAAGGGAACCGATATCAATATATCGGTTGTTGCCCACCGATCATGGGCAAAAACCCATCAAATTCTCAAATGATTTTGATTTAAATCAAAACCACTGAAAAACAATACCCACAGTTTTAATTTGGTTTAAAATCATGGTATTTGCATTTTTAATTCTATGGATTTACAATTCTTGATTTTTGACATTTCTTTTATTATTTTATCCACAGATCAAATTCCAACAATCTGAACTGCTCAACTGTGCATCATCAGTTGCATGTATATTAATCTATCAGGTGAGATTTCAGTTCAAGTACTGCTGATCATTTCTGGTCTCTATATATCGGCATGCGATTGCAAGTACCATATGTGATATGTTTAGAGAGAAACATGTAATAATATCTAATAATAATGCGACTCATCAACTTCCAATCATCGTTTTGCCGGTACTTTTGGGAGTTGGGACTACGTTACATTGTAATAATGCTCCCATAAACACATTGCGGGCATATTGCTCGAGCACGACACACTATCTACCATCAATTATTCTCCAATAAATTGATCAAAAAAATGAGATATATATATATAGAGAGAGGGAGAGAGAAAAGAAAGGAGTAGCAGGCCAGCCACCGGAAAATAAATTACGTGCGGACCGTCCGCAAACCAGTGCTGTGCGACCCGATTCTGATTGCTGCCACGTGGAGATCGTGGGATATCGGACGGGAGCGCAGAACATCGGCGTCGGCTTATCTCAGACGGATCGGCTCTTAGGCAAACCGGCTTGGCTTTGATCCTTGAAAAAAAAAAACCTTAGCTCCCTCGTCCTTCGAAGGGTACTGCTCCGTATCTACCAGACTACCGCCGTCGTCCAGGCAACATAAAAGAATGGCGACGGCCATGGCTCTTGTTGGATAGTAGCGTGACAACAATTTCGTTCAGGCCCGCAGATGCCTACTCGTTCGATCGATGCATGGCGCATTGCGGAGTGCTCAGTATTGTTGCCCGAGATGTAGATGTACGGCGGCAAGGAGGGAGTGTGTACGGCATACTTGTGACTTGTCGGTAGATATAAGTATAGTGGCGAGAATTTTCGTTATTTTATCAGAAAAGGAGCTGTCGTTGTATATGAATTTTAGCAGGAATGTAATTAAGTACGGCAACCTCGACAGCGAGCCGTTTCAGTCTTTGCTTCTGTTTGATGAGAGTTGCCTATCGCGCCGCCGTTTATGGCAGCGCAGCCCTCTCCGATGTTGCTTCATCGATTAATTTACGCCGTCTCATAGTTTCATCGGCTCTTTTTTCTGAGCCGAGTCAAGCCGTTGTTGCCTCTATCTGTTCTTTCTCCGAGTCTTCCGAGCCAAAGCAATACTCCCATCCGATCTTCCATAATCTCCACGTGACAGCAATCGAAATCGGGGCCGCACAACGCCGGTTTGCGGACGGTCCGCACGTAATTTATTTCCACCCACCGGCCGAAGGAAAAAAAGATTCTAGAAAAGCATATGACTGGCCTTTCTTGTCCATGGCTTTTCTTTGACCTGACCGCAGGGCTTAAAGGCGATAGCGACCTATCAGTGCTGTTACGAACGGCCATGATTTGTTGCCCCCGCGCGCCGGCTTTCACAGGTACTTGCAGCTGGGAGCTGGATGCCACATAGAGAGAATTTTTTTTTAATTAAACTATACTCCTTCTGTTTCAAAAAAATTTATCGTTAGGATAAGAAAGAAGTGCAAATTTGCATTAATGAGTCTATCCTAACAACAACAAAAAACAAAACAGACAAGTACTTGGCAGAGAATTTTTTATATAAAAAACTAAAGCATATACACACTAGTAGAGAATTCTAAGATTTGAAAAGAAAATAATAATAATTTTTTAGACTGTTTGCTAACAAGTGATCATAATGCGTAATTTTTCACATACTAGTAGAGAATTATTTTATATAAAAAAACTAAAGCACATACACTCGTAGAGAATTCTAAGATTTGAAAGGAAAAACATCTTCTTGAGAATGTTTGCTAATAAGCGATTGTAATGCGTAATTTTTCACATACTATTTTACTAACACCTCAATAGATATATAAACACTGAATTACTGATAAGGGATAACCATGTGTAACTAAAAAGAGTAAGCCATGTCATGCATAGGCAAATGTGCAGAGACGAGAAGGAGCAGGCATGTCGCATCCAATCCTGCCGGCACATAACCACGCGCGCACTCGCTCCAAGACGGATGGAAGCTGGCAGCAGGCAACACACGCGGTCTTGGACAAGTGCTTGTTGGACGTGCATGCGTGCATGCTCCCACACAACACAACCGAGACACACACACACACACACACGCTACAAGTAGCTTCTTGTGGAAAAAGAAAGGTTCGTGAATGATCCGTCAAGTCGACTGTTACAAGATTCATGCATGGCGTCGTTGTACGTTGGCACTGGTACACATCGAATGTGGCGGGGTTCGTATTCAAAATGATGGGGCGTGTCCCCAGCCATGTACTCTACTACTATGTGCCGATAGGAAAAGGTGTTAGCTCATGTCGGCCGGCAATGTACTCCACTGCACACTACACCATCCCGGCCCGGCCCGGAAGGCTTAATTTGGACCGAAGCAAACTGCAAGTCTGCACCAATCAGGTACTTGTACGTGTATACATTAATTTGCATGCGAACGTCGACATATACACATATCACACACGTATATATGTGTTTATAGTCACCAGTAGCCACCAGTACTGTTGCGCGTGGGCTGTGCGATCCAGATTGGTGGCCAACACTTGTCTCGCACGTGAATGCTACACGTCAGTTAATGCTTGCGTGTTTTAGGATGGTTGTGGCGCCCATGCATGAGGAAACAGATGCTCTCTGTGGAACAGAGTTGCGCAGTAAATACAGTATTTTCTTTGCAGCAGTGCAGTGCATGCAGCAGGAGACAAATATATGTACCATGGCAGATATATCCAGCATATGCCCTTCTCGTGCAAGCAAGGGAGGGCACTTGTTCTCCCACTTTTTTCTCTCTTCAGATTCTCAACATCGCCAGACGTGCATTGTTGCTTGCCCCACTGACTCACTGATGAGAGAGAGAGAGAGAGAGAGAGAGAGAGAGAGATTGGGGTCACATCGTGCACTTCTCCTTAAAACAGTCACAAAACTTTCTGTCACATCTCGAAGTGCACCCCTCCTCTTGCTGTGTTTCAATTTATCTGCCTATCCAAGCACATCGAATATAAATGTGTTCTGTTAGATATAACTATTGTGTGTGACTGAAAGATAAAGAGAGCATAATTCATCCGCACACTCGCCCACCTCCCGGCCTAAAATAGTGGATAAAACATTTACACCCAGTTGAACATCTTGATCAAACTCGCAATGATCTCAAACAGGTCTACTATAGAAAATGGAATGTAGAAACCAATCATAAAGAGAGGGGAAAGAGTAGCAAAAAGGCCCTCAACTTTTCCTTTTCTAGCTAAGGTTATTGTCCTAGATATCAAATGTGGTGTGTGCATTTGCATATGCATATATATGTTTACGCTTCCAAAGCTAAATATATCATAGACCACTCTCGCCTTGCTCAAGTGATGAGCTCCCTGCAGAATTAGCAACAGCAGCAGTGGTGGCTCCCCAATCCAGCATGTTGAACAATGGATCGGCCAAGATCTTGGGTGCTGCCATCTCCTTTCCATGCTCGCCAGCTGCTGGCGGCTTGGTCTCCATGTACTCTTTGGAGAAGATCAGGCTCATGGGATCCGATTCCAGTTCGGCAAGGTCGGCAAAGAAGTCGTCGTAGTGGCCGCTCTCCGGTATCATCGGCCTGTAACTCTGGTTGAACATCTGCTGCATGAGATCACCGGGATCCAGCGTTACGGAAGTGTCATGATCTGTTGCATGTTGCATGCCCTTCTCCATTTCTGACGATATCATTTCCTCTTCTTTCACAACCATTGCCGAAGGAGTACTATTACTGGTGCTTGTGGTTGTGGTTGTTGTTGTTGTTGTAGTAGTGTGTGCGGCGGCGGCTATTTTATCCGGTTCCGCTTTAACCATTGGCTTCAGCAGGTTCTGCAAGGAATTGTTCTTGGAAGCTGATGAGTTGTTGCTGTTGTTCTTGGCGTGGTGAGACCGGGTCGAGCCGGCGAGCGCGTTGCGTTGCGTCGGCCACGGGTGGTTGTGCTCTGAGTTGTAGGTGATGACAAGCATGCTGGGGTCGGTCCGGCTGCGCTCGACCTGCTTCCGCGCCGGGCATCCTTTCGAGCTGCTGCATCTGTAGTATCCTCTGAACAATATATACGCTATTTGTTTTCAGAAGTTAACCAAAATAAAAGGCATGGTGTATGCTATACACATAAGATGAAAAGTGCAAGTGTTTTTATGCTCTATGATTCACCAATACACAATATATATGCATCCAAGGGTAATTGTCGGCTGAACAACATGAATTTAACCTTATTGAAAAAAATCTTCACTGTCATATTTTGTATGTATTAAACTTTTGCCGGTCACATAAAAAAATCAGAATTAGAGTTATGATTTATATATCTTCACAAAGGACACACTTGAACTTCTAAATGAGCATACCGTGCATGGCAGAACATATAAGTTTTCTAACATAAAAAAATCTATAATATGTGACCAATGGGAATACAATAAATAATGTAACTGTAATATTTTGCTCCAACATAACATCTAGAAACTTAAAGGATTTTATCTATCCCTTATAATAAAATTCAATCTGTTGTCCAATCAGCCGTTCAAGCAGGTGTGCATGCCATCACATTGAACTAAGTGTTTAAAAATGAATTATTGCGAATGCGACAGATATATAGTTTTATGAAGTGAAGGAACTCGACTCATTTTAGTCTTCTTGGCTCATTCAATCTCGTTCATGCATCTTATTTAATGCATGGATATATTTTTTCTTGAACCGTTCTAGCTAATGCCTCCCCATAGTATGATAGTAATACAGTTTTTCTTTTTTGGGTGACGAAGCAATAAGAGACAATATCTCTCTACTAAATGCACTCCACATTTGTCGATATGGAGTATCTGAAGTTAGGATAAATTCCGTGATGCTGCTCAAAAGGACAGATAATAACTAAGAAAATTAAGAATTCTTGCACTTCGGAACTACATTTGATATATAGAATGAAGAGTATATTAATTAACTCATGCACTTGCCCGTTGTAATTTGCAGTTGTATATAGTATCAGCTGCTAGGTAAGTTTTAACAATCAACAAAAGAAAATGGCATTGGAATTAAAAATGAGGAATACATGTGTCGACTACGCGCCCTGGTTGACGAGAGGAATCAATGGGAGTTTGAGCAAATGCATATGCTGATCATTAGAAACTCTTTTTGCACACATAGGCAACAAAGCGTAGATAGAGATCAGTTACACACCTTGGGTAGGGGGATCCTTTGATAGGCTTCTGACCATACTTCCTCCAAGCCCAGAGATCAGAAGGAACAACCTCCCCGGTTGTCCTTCCTCCTGCCAGTGCTGCAGGTGCTGGGATGCAGACCACCTTCCTTGCCTGATTTTTCCTGCATATATATCAAGCACATAGTCAAACACAAAAGTTGATTTAGAACATACTTCATTTTCAAAGCATCTTGGCAAAATGATAATTACACCTAGGGTTTGCAAGACAGTTTGAGCTCAAGAAACAGATATAATGTGCACAAGATCGACCAGCTACTAGTGCATTAGATGAATCCCTATAATCTGCCTGCCCAATCAAGTGCAACATTTTTCTCTGGACTGAAGATTTTTCCTATATATAGCATCCGACCTTGCTGTTTTTGTTGTAACAAAAAAAATGCGTCAAAACGTATTCATTTTTATCCTAACTTTCTCGGAAGATGCGGAATGAGGAAAAGACTAGCCAGGAGCAGGAAAAAGTGACTGGCAGAACTTTCCCTGAATTTCGAATCTCGAACTGCACAAGAAAACTTCATGCACACCCAACAGCTAGCCATGGTGGAACGAAAAAAGAAATTACGGGTTTGCCTTGGCGCCCGACAATGATCTGAGAGAATATATTGCATAGATCTGGCAGCGATCAGGGTGCCGCATCACGAACCTGCGCTTGATCCCTCCACCACGCGGCGACGGCATCTGCAGCCCGCCGACGGCGTCGAACGCGCACGGCGGCCCGACAGCCAGCCCGGGCATCATCGTGGGCATGCCCAGCTTCACGACGTCGCCGCCCATTATCCCCGGGTACGGCCGTATCTCTCTCGGCGACAGCACCGGCATCTGCGTCGTCGTCCCCCTGGGCATCACTACTCCTCCGCCACTATCCACCAGTGCGCCTCCTCCTCCTCCGCCTCTGCCAGCTGGCGCCTCGAAGTCGAAGAAGCCGGCAGCGCCAGCGGAGGAGGCACGGTAGTCGCTGATGCCGAAGGGGTCGGGGAGGGCGGCGAGCGCGTCGCCGCTCGACCCGGCGGCGCCGTCTGATGACGACGGCTGCGGTGGCGGGAAGAGGGTTCCTGGCTCGGCCAAGAGGTGCCACTCGGTGGCCGTCGACGGGAGCTCAACGAGACCAATTCCTCCGCCGGCTCGGACGATATCGGTGAGGTCACCGGCGGCCTGGGGGTGGTGGTGGTCGCCCTCCATCCTTTGCGAGAAGTAGTCACACATGAAGCTCCGATCCTTTGCTATGCTACTGTCAGCTACTCCTCTCTAATTGAGCTAAAGCTTCTGTGTAGTGTACAGGAGGATGAGTTCTTGCTTGGTAAATCTCAAGAACTCAAGAAAACGAGCTAATTTTAGGGGTAGAGAGCGAGGAAGCTCGACGCTGGAGAGGAGGGTAGCTAAAGTAAGGGTTTCCTGAAGCTCTCTCGGCTGAATTAGCTCGATCCGGGCTTGTTTGTTTCTGTGTGAGAAAGGGCGAGGGGAGGTGGATGATATGAGCGGTGGGGTGTACAATCAAACTGTCTTTTCTTTACAAGGACGACATATGAGAGAGAGAGAGAGAGAGAGAGAGAGAGAGAATTGCACGGTACAGTATGTTAGGCTGGCTCCCAAACGGACAAAATTGTTGCAGGGAAAGAGAAGGGGGAGAGGAGGAGGAGGAGAGAGGGAACTGGGAGTGGTAGTGCTCTTTCTCTGATGAAAAAGTGGATGATAAGCATTGCACGGTCGCTGACTTCTTTTTCCTGGGGCGCAAGAGCTCTCGATCCACGCGCGGGCCGGGGGAGACGAGGTAAAAAAAGGCGGGAGACGGTAAAAAAATGGGATCGGGAGCTCATGGACGCTTGTCGTACCGCTGCCGCCTTGGCCAGAGGGCGCGAGTGGACTGTCGCGCCAGACAGCAAGACCAAGAGTGCAAGCCATATGGTATGGCCATGCGGCGTTACATGTGTTTACAGTTTGCGCGCCAGGACACGTGGCTGTCGGTACCAGCAGTTTTATTTCCGGAAAATTTTTTCGCGTGTTCTCAGTACGCAAGCACAACAGCTGTGTGCACGTTAATGCTGGTGTTTAGCATCGAGATGACACTGAATCAATATCATTTTGCATTGCGTAAAGAAACACTGAAACTAGAGCGTGGTTTCAGTTAACACTTAGGCAGACTCGTTCAACTACCTAGCAGGTTCTTTTTCTCAGGGAATCAAGACGCGCGCCATGTTTGAAGGCGTCTTTGGCGCAAAGGACAAGCTTAGCATCGATAAACTAAGCTCGATGTTATCTCTTGCCGCGTTATTAAAATGCAGAGCCCTGCTCTGCGCGGCTGGCGTGCCCGCCTTCGTCTTCCTCACGTCACACACCTGTACCTATCAAATCGTCTCGAGTGCCCCCTCACAGAAATAGAAAGAAATTAAAAAGAAACAGGAGGCCAGTGCCAAACTGACGACGGCGATGTGATCATCATCCGCGTTTCTTAAAAATGCAGTTTGATCGATCAGCGCTTAATGCCCAAATAGGGCACCATATATAATACATTAAATACTACAGGCTAGCTAGGTAAACCAGGAAGTCTTCGTGTGCGTGTCGGGCCGGGATTTACTATGTGAGCAGCAGTTTGACTCCAGCAGAGTATGCTCTAGCTTGCTAGAGCACACGTATGTACTCCATGCACACGCGCGCGCATGTATGTGTGTACATGTAGTCGGTGCAGTGCTTGGTGGTGACGTGGATTCATGGTGACTTAGTCATGGCCAGAGCTGGTCGATCATTTAACGGCACGCGAGTGGCGTATCTTTTGATGTTTGTGCGTTGGCGATGCTTCTTAATATTGTTTATTACTGACAGCTTACATTTCTAAATCTTTGGGAATATCTTCTTCGTGTTCCTCTCTCCAGGAAAGATTCTGATCTCTCTGAAATGCATAGCCACAAACCAGTCTCCGCAAATGAATTCCACTTGACTCGCTGTAGCCAGAGCGGTACTGCAATGTGCGAGCTGTCCCCTCATTCCTGCTGCATAAGGAATAAAAAAAATGTTTCTTCAAGTTCATTTCGATCGAACACGGGTAAACATCTGTTACGTGAACGGGTAATAATGTACTAGAACAACAGTTCATTTAATTAATGTCACAGTAAAATAATTGACATGGTGTCACGAAAATATAGTCGGCTGGGCGTCGATCAGTAATGCATGTGTGTAGATTAGAGACAAGAGACAAAGTCATTAAGGATGTTCACGTGTCGACAGCCAACTGAGGAATTCAGGGATTGCGTCGTGTTGTTGGAAGGCCGTTAAAGAAATACGACCACTTGCATATGGCTGGGGTGAGAAGTGATTCCATCGATCTCATCGCCATCATGGCACGATAATTACTTTTTGTCCAACCCATGCATGCATGCCAAGCTAGCCATGACACAAGGCTCACAGCAACAAGCACGTTCATGCATGTGCCTCAAAATCTAGCATCATACCTCACTCTCTACCTAGCTGATATAAAAGCTTGATTAGTAGAAGCCAAGAAGAAGCACTAGCCTTTTACTCTCTCCTTCCCGTGCTTCAGTCAGTCTCCGTCAGCACTAGGATTCTCTCAGACTCTGATCGAGAGACACGCACAGTTAAACGGCATGGTCCTAGAAGCGTGCAGCAGAGGGCATAGGAATCGAAGCATCCTACCATGTGCCACCAAGCATATCATACACGTACTGAAACATGAAAATTAAGTCTAAATAAACGTACTTGCAAACATATTGTTTAGTATATCTGACACTTGCTGTTGAGCTAGCAATTGATTATTAAGCTAAGCTAGCTGCTAGTACGTACCGTCATGCATACCGGCCGTGTCGACCTGTTCCTCCGCATGTGCGTGCGATTCCTCGGCGTGCATCCCGGCTTAGAAACAGTACAGTGAGCTTTACGGTTGAGTCGTTGCTCGCTTCTCAAGCAGTTTGCTTTTTGTTATATGCAGACCGATCTCAGTACTCGGCGATCCAAATGCTAATTGATTTTTGTAATTGATGACATCAGAGATGCTGTCATGGTTATCCGCATAATATATGTCATCGATCGGGCTATAGATGGGTAGCATATGCTCTCAATGCTCATATTATGTGACATCTGCAGTAGTGCTAGAACCAAGCAAAAGCCCTCTTGCATGTTCAATTTGTTCACATGCATTCACTTTGTTTTATTTGCTTGCAGAGCTAGGCTGAGATCAAACTAAATACTACTCCCTCCGTCCTAAAATATTTGACATTTTAGCCAACTCTATTTGTCCCAAAATAATTACTCCCTCTATTTCAAAATTATTATCGTCATTGACTTTTTTCGTACATTTGACCATTCGTCTTATTCAAAAAAGTTTAGAAAATATAATTTATATTCTTATGATTTAATTTATTATTAGATAAAATTTAAATATAAATTATAATATTTCATATTTGAACAAATATTTTGAATAAGACGAATGGTTAAAGATAATAAAAAAAGTCAATAGTGATAATAATTTTGAAACGGAGGGAGTATCATTCTCACTTTCCGATACAACTTTTTCTTTTTCAAATACATCTCTATCTCTATCTCTCGCGTCCTCGTTTCCTGTGTACCTATCTTTTACACTTTTCCTTAATTCTCGTGACTGAAGTCAAAACATCAATTATTTTGGGACAAAGGGAGTATATGTATAAGGAAGCAGTCTGCCTACTACTACTTTTAGCATCTATATGGAGCAAAAGGATATATGCCAGCATGGCAAAAAGGCTATTTTTGTTTGGTACACACTTGACCTATGCATATGCTTATCTTAAGGGCCGATATAATTTAAGCGTGTGAATTATTCACGTATCAGTCCAAATATGCTTCCATCATCACTAATCTAGTTATTTCCATCAAGATATACTCGATCGGTATGGTGATGTACTATGCATCTTAAACAATGTGCAGTGATGTGTCGCGCTTGGTATATATACAAGATGCCACCTTGCACATCGATCGATTACCTGACAGCTTAGCTGACAATGACACTTCTGAGAAAACAATTGGGAATATGTCGTGCTTGGTACAAATTAAGAAGTCGTGTCCAAGCTTTTGAATTCTCCAATTTTGAATATGAATATATGCAATTGTAGTTTCCTTTTGGTGATGACATACTATGCTCAAACAACCCCCATACGTACATGTAGGGAGTTATTTAGAATATGGCTCATCTCCCTCGGTACATATATATTGTGATATTCAGATCTCACAATTAATACGCCATATTTTGATGAGCTAGCATTGGCAACTGTACTTCTTAAGGATAACTAATAACTAGCTGCTATAAGCACCCTATGCATACTATAGAATCTAAATATTTAGATTATCGTGCTAGTTGGTAGCTGGGGAGTATAAAAAACTAAGGCGTGACACACTAATGAGTGGGGTACATGTACATCACCTATCAACAAGTGAGTGTGTACATGTAAGTGTGTTGTGTCAAATTCCATAAAAAATTAACAACGTGGATCTCCAAATCAAAATACTAATAATGTTTGTTGTATACAGTACAAGGCTGGCAAATTTATGAAGAGAATGATGAATACATAAATAATCCATGAAGTTTACAAATATTTCTATCACGACGATGCAGATTTTTCCATGCCACAAAAAAAAATTGTCCGGGGCAAATAACATGAAAAGTATGTCACCGACAACGCACGCATTAACTATTAACAGAAGACCAGCTGCTGAGCCTACCAAATGAAGTTACTATCGTGGTCTGTTCCTGAAAATTCACATAAACTTATCTGTGCTGTGTGAAATCCAAAGACTTAGATACATCTGCCCTTGTCCATCGAACATTGCGTCTTCGAGCAGTCCTGATTAAGACACGACTGAATCGAAGCGCGGAGAGACCATCCAGCTTTGGGAGGCGTGTGAGTACATGTGAAGCACGCTCCTGATTTTAATTAGGTTGCCGGGTTAGTAATTTAGGAAGAAGGAGACAGTGGAGATCACCTTTGCTTCTGCTCTGAGCATCTTTTCCCCTCGATTTCAGCTTCTCGAAGTGAGCTCTCGATTCTTAAAAACTGTTTGACTCGGTCTCGGCGGACCAGGAGCCAGAGTCAAAAGACCACCGGGGTTGCGGCCCAGAAACGAAAAAGTCTCAATTGCAGTATGAGCCCTCGCTTAAAGTGCTGTCAGTTAAAGTCCAAAATAAATGTGGCCCATTACGGAGGCCTTGACTAGGAAGCCCATTCGCTTGTCCTTTTTGGTCCAACATTTGACACTCGCTCGTCGCTGTCCAGTGTCCACCCACCGTGGTCGTCGTTGACGCGAGACGGCGAGAGCAGCGAAAGCGACCGCACCAAATCCAACCAAACCATCCATCCTCCCCGTCTGCACTTGCCGCGGCCACCGAAGCCGCCTTCACCGTCGTCACGGCCGAGATGGCGATCCACGACTGGGGCGGCCTGCCCGATCTGCCGCTCTCGGAGGTGATGCGCCGCCTGCTCCCCTGCCTCCTCTCTCTCTACGCCTTCGCGGCCACCTGCCGCCTCCGCCGCCGATCTCCTCCGCTCCGGCTTGCCGCCGCTCCTCCTCCTTGCCGGTACCGCCCGCCCCTTCTCCCCGCTCGTCCTCCCGCGGCCGCTCCCCGCCGACGCGACGGCCCTCCTCTCCGTCTCCTGCGGCCACCTCCTTCTTCGCCGCCGCCACCTCCTCGTCCTCCACGACGCCCTTACCGGCGCAAGACGCTGCGCGATCCCGCTCCCGTCCCCAAACTTCGCCTACAACTACGCCGCCCTCTCGCCTTCGCACATCCTCGTCTTCCATTCCCAGCACGTCTTCTTCACCCTCCCTTTCCCCGGCCCAGACCCTAACGCCGGCTCCAATTGGACGAAGCACAAACTCCCGCGCGCCGCCTCCTTCGTCTCAATGGTCCTCGAGTTGCGCGGGCGCGTCCTCGGCTTGACCCACTGCGCGCAGCTTCTGGAGTTCCACCTCGGCGCCAGCCCTCTGAACCAGACCGTCCAGATGCTGCCCACCGCCGGCCTCCCCGACGCAAAAATGTTCGAGCGGTGGCACTTTGGACCCAAGCTGGTCGCCGCCGGGGACCGGCTGCTGCTGGTGCTCTTCCTGCTGCTGCCGCCGAAATCGAAGAGGGTGCACAAGGTGGCTGTGTAGGGGCTTGACATGGTGCGGATGAAATGGGAGAAAGTGGAGAACACTGGGGCATACAGCTTGTTTGTGGATTGTGCAGGGAAGAGCACAGCCGCGTGCATTGATGTGGGAAGCTGTGGTGCTGAGGAGAACCGAGTTTATGTTGCTGCTCCTGGGTGCCGTACCTGGGCGGCTTTTCCTCCATGGTGGGAGGCACCTCCTGGCAGTGCTCCAACTCGCACTGGACCGTTTACCAGTGGGGCAATGAAGAAGCCGACATGGCCGTCACAGATATGGATTTACCCACAGCTCTTGTTTTGATTATGTTGCAGCGTGAAAACAAATGCCTTTTATATCAATGTGACGCTACTTGCTGAAGATGTTATTTTTTAATAGATATGTATATGGTACTGAAATAATGGATGGATGTTAGCAGTTGTTCTAACATTTAAGGAGTGATAATAGCAATATCACACTACAATAGTGACATACTGAAATACTCCATGTTTTAATTGTTGACGTTCAGACAACCTAGCTAGTTCAAAATTGACATAGCATCATGGTTTACAATCCCGACCGGATCCTGGCCGGTTTCCACGGAATCCGGGGATCCTGGTCCGGACCGGTTTCATCGGGAAACCGGGATCCCGGTGGAAACCGACCCTAGTTACTGTAGCAATTCGAGATCCCAGTCTGGAAGTTCGGGATCCCAGTCCGGTTTTGTCGAGATTTTTTTTCTGCTACAGTTCGGGATTTCAATCTATGCTTAGCATCTGAGTCCGAATGTCAATAATTTGGATACGGAGGTAGTACTAAATAAACAGTTCACACTATTTCTTCATTTATGTGCATATCTATATTTATTCTTTGCTACTATTTGGAATACAACCATCTCCTTTAATCCGTTTTAAAGTTCACTTTTATGGTTGTCCATTAGTTGTTTATTTGAAACACATTGTTTTCTGAATGTTCTATCTGTTAGATCCACACATTATGGGATCGCCCAGAACACCAAGGCCCTTGTATGCTATTGTATAAAAGAAAATTCCTATATCCGTGTTGCTCGATTGTTCTTGCAGGAATGTTGGCTTTTGTTGATGAGGAATAAATGCAACAATAGGAGTTCTAGAAAAAAAAGGCTTGCTCTTGATACTAGCACATAACTGTATTTCTTTCCGCGTTGAGTCATGGTAGAAGATATACATACATTCAAACGTTTGAAGAAGAGAGCCCCATGGGGAGGAATTCTTAGGAATTCCATTGCAATGCTTTCCTTAGTTCTGCGATGTTGTCTCTACTTCTTCTAATTCTGATGTTTTTGAACTAATTACAAGAAATGTGAGGATTCTCGCTCTCATTGAGTCTCAGGAGATGATGAAATCTGATGGGGGTCATTAAACTTTTGCTGCTTCAGCAGGTGTGCCAGCCCTCTCAGCTATGATCTGTTCGTAGAGATCTCTAATCTTCAGACCAATGATGGTCTGGAAGAGACCTGTTCCGTTGTTGCTTCCTGGGAAGTCTGCATGCTTTAGCATTTGCTGTGTCACCTCTCCGTAGAACTTGGTTGAGAGATTGCTTAGGTGGCTCTCCACGTATATGAGTTCATCTAGTCTGTCAAATTGCCCATCCATCTCCACCACTGACACCTGCAGAAATCAAGCAAATGCAAGTTAGTTAAGCTTTGACCTTTTGGTAGGGTAGAAGCTGATTGTCTGTTATAGTTGTTCAGCCCAAGCAAATTGTCACCGTTGGTTTAAGAGCTGTTTTGTAGTTTTTTTTATCGTACTTTGAATTACCAGCCAGGTTGCTATAGTGTCAGTAACAACAGTTATCAAATCAGGACCATAAACTAACATACTCACGTCCAGACAACCGTGGATCATATCAGTCGGACTGGAGTCGTTCCACTCCAGTCGGACATATCAGAGAGCAGATAAATTGAGATGAATTACCTCATGACCGTAGTACGTGTCTGGGCCGTAGGCGAATTTGATGCCTGGGTAAGAGCATGTGAGCTTTCTTCCACAAGGGACCCAGCTTATGCTTGATCCCTCATCAAAGAGGTAAACTGGGTCGAAATTCTTCACGCCTTCTTTCTGGATCAGTTTAACACGCAGCACTTTCCCTTCATTGTCGTCGGGAATCAGCTGAGTTGGCAGAACCTCAATGACAGCATCAGCGTATTGCTTCTGCGGATCTGCAATACGGAGTACCAAGTGATCAGCTTTAATGCGTATTTTGTTTATTGAGAAACAAATAACACTGATTATAACATTAGCTGGCAGAAGGCAGTACCAATGAAGGCATCAAAATCTGGTTTCCTGGCCTCGATACTAGCCTTGATGCTTTCAAGGCTGTGGCCACGTTCTGCCATGTCCCTCTGCCAAATTACCAGTAAGCAGTAATTGTTATTAAAATAGAAAAGAGCAAAAATACCCCTCCACTGACTCATGAGGAACACAACCATTTAAAGTCTTTTTCTTTAGCTGACCTGAATTTTCCATGCAAACTTAACATCATCGCTGATGTCTAGGTAGATGCTGAAATCCAGGAGGTCCCTTACACGTTCGTCGAACCTGTGTTTAAAAATTGAAGTAAGAAATTAATGGTATGAAATATTACAAAATAGATTTATTCTTGTCACAGCGTATGATACAATCTTGTTACTTCCACCAACTTTTTTTTATTCCTTACGGCATTAGGGAATTGAATATTCTGTTGACAAAAAAAATATTATAGCCAGCTACCCGATAACTAAACAAGTACAATGAAGAAACAAAAAGAACAGACACTGAATACTAGCGTTGCATAAGTGAATCATGGGCGTAGAACGTGAACTTACATTGGGTGCAAACCCTCGATGACAAAAATCTTGGGGGGCTGGATGAGCTCCGGTGGGTCGAGGAGACCAGTGACGTGGTTGTAGATTGGCTTCTCGATTGCTTTTCCTTCTTTGATTGCCTTCACCTGCTCATACATGAGATCGAAGTTGTTCGCCCTTGGGTCGAGGGCAGTGACACCTTCCTCCTTGCGCCCGTTTCTGTCCAAGGAATGGTAGTCATCAAGGCATATGACCGTCGTCGTGTCACTGATGAGTGTGTTCGAGTCTGGGTTCCCGCCTTTCGGTGGCGACGCAGCACCACCAAACACACTGGTGAGCCGGCGCATGAAGGTACTCTTTCCGCATCCTGAGTCAGCCGCCAGGCCGATCACAACCGGCTTGTCGACTGAGCATGAAACCTGAAAGCAGGTTCTTGCCCCTCCATGCCTTCTGCCACCTTTCCTGTTGCTGGTGAAGAAGATGACTTGCTTCTGCCCAAAGCCTGTGTTCGTGAAGGTTGTGCATGGGGAGTGCAGGGAGGTGATGGTGTGGGCGCTGCAGATCGCCATGGTTGCTTTCTGGGCGTTGTTCTCGGTGAAGCTTCTCTTCCTCCCTTCAAGCCTTGGGGGTGAGACTTGAAGAGAAGAAGAGAGGAGGCTGGAATGATTTGGATCAGTGCGAGTAGCTTATAGTGAGCTGAAAGTGAAAGAGGATCCCGATGATGTGGTCTCCCTATTTTTCGTTCTTTTTCTGATAATATCAATGGCCGGTAGTACGTAGGTTATAGTGAGCTGAAAGTGATCTCCTCCTTTAGTTCCTAGCAACTTATATTTTGTCAGTATTCGTCCTCTGGATGCTGAAATTTCCTCTTAAGAAAAGCTTGAACTTTTAGTGATTTTCTTTAGTTTGGATCACTCGTTCTGGTGATGTTTTTGACATGCCAGAGGTTTTAAGGGGGTTGTTTGCTGAAAATTATTCTAATTATTGCTCATCTGAAGATACATTGTATTCGAGATTCATATACATCTTTCTGAGTGCACGAACTTTTTATTTGAAAGAATCTTTTTGAGTATACTGTAGAATGCTAGTGTTTGTCTTTGCAGATTCCTCGACGTTGAACTCCGATGGCCAGGGACGCTTGTAAAAGCTTGGTTGTGGTTTCATCAATTTAGATATGGTTCTGCGACGTGGCGCCACAAGGATGGCTGGTTGCAGATGAGGGAATGATGGGTGGCTGCAGACGAGAGAGCTTGGGGAGGACCGAGGACGTCGCTGCCGCTGTACAGAATCAATGAACAGGCCACACGACAATCGCATGGCACGGAACTGGCCCAAGCAACCCCCGTCACTCGACGGTCAAGACGGTCATCTTCCACATCACCTGACGCCCAACACCTCTGCATATTGATTGTAGAATATGTCGCTCTAAACGGTAATAATATTTGGTACATTGTCAGTGCACCACATAATCACGAATCGATAGCAATGCCTGCCATGTTCGATTCAGGGTTGCATTAATAATGCTGCTATTTATAAAGTGTGGAGTGCTAGAATTTTATACCAGGAAATTCTTGCTCGACTCCCTTGTGTTAACAAACATGTAAAGCCGGAAACACTGACAAGTGAAATACTATACAGCTCAGCATAAGCTGAATCTCCAAGGAAGACTGGGAGATATGTTCAATATCATACAAGAGATACCCAAGAGTTCAGAATAATTGTTATAGGCACCAATAGACCAAACAAACGGGCAGCCAACAAAAGAACAGAAGAGTACAGAAAGTGCAACTTGTATCTGTAAAGAATTGGAGCTTCAAACAAGGTATAGGTCCAGAAACGACACTACAATATAATGGTATACCCCTCCGCCAAACAAACTTTATAGGGAAAAGAATTTACAGTCACAACATACAAAGATTGTCATGTACTTATAGGTATGCACAGAATCACAGCGCAATCAGACGGTACTCTGAAACTTCTTCCATGACCTACTTTTTACTTGTGCCCTCTGAAGTACATGTATACTTTCTGCAAGTACCAAACGAACAAGACTGAATCAGTGGATATGTAAAATGTATCATAATAACTAAAGCTTGTCAAAGTAAACACATATTGACAAAGAAAACAAAAGGCTTGAACACAACATTTACACAAAATACTTGACACTTTAGCCAACTCCAATTTTATGGCATACTCCCTTCAGCCCAAAATACTTGACACTTTAGCCAACTCCAATTTTCCCAAAATAATTGCCATTCTCACTTCCTGATACAACTTTCTCTCTTTACAATACATCCCTATCTCTCTCCTCGTTTCATGTGCACCCATCTTTTTCACATCTCCTTAATTCCCGTGCCCGGAGCTAAAATGTCAATTATTTTGGGATGGAGGGAGCAAACTAAATTATACACATTGTTGTTGAGACTTCAATGAAGACATGGATACATAAAGATGGATTAGAAACATAGATCAACTGATATAGAAGAAAAGTTAAAACCTTCTGCACCTATGCTTCAAAAATTGCACAAGAGAACATGACAAATCTGTAGGTTGAGAGAAATATTAACTATGATACCATATTTCATCATAACTGGCCAAATAATTATGCACAGAACTGATTACTGAGCCTGGAGGACACTAATTTCATTCACGTTTATCAGAAGATATCTGAAAGAAATTAAATATTTATCTCAAAAGTCCAACGTCTCATGATATTCCATGATTAATCCATGGGAAACACCACCATTATTGAAATACACATTTACCACTTGCATGCATTAAGAAGCCAGAAACAACAAGAACAATTGAGCTGGCACAATAAACTTAAGAAAAAAACAGAAAACAGGATAGAGAGGAAAGTGATAAAACAATAAGGTGGATAAATCACAGACCTGAAGAACCCAAATGCTCACAAGTGTCTCCAAGGTAAACAAGGCAAATCCGACGAAGTAGAAGATCTGAATGAAAGAAATGTGGATTTTAATGTCAGATTTCTTTGCAAACTTACAAAATTGCACTGGAACACTTGAAATCAACATGTCCATTTCTACTTGAGCAGAAAGAGGATCAAAGAGCATCAATAGATGTACTCACTCCAACTATGGCATGATCAGAGAAGGTGTCAATTGCAGCCAGTATACCCCTGGTGAAAAAAAAAGGTTATTTTTCTTAGCACAAGATAATGGGCCAACAATCTTGTATCTTGTGAAATTGAATCTTGTAGAAGTATAAATGAGACTGACAACTCATTTGAATAGTTCTTTTTTTTTTTGAAACAACAACTCATTTGAATAGTCAACTCTTGAGAAAGGTTAACTTAAGACCAGGCGCATAATAAGTACACAGTAATGGTTGGATGGTTTGGAAAAGTCAGCGTGTCACGCCAAGGTAAGGTTACAACTGAGAAAACATAATGAGCATAGTTCTGGTGGCGTTATGGTCAAAGGATAGTATCTATTAGAAATTCTTTTTGATGCTGCAGAATGTGGTAAGAGAGCTTACGTTAATGATTTTCCACGGAACACGATTGGTGGAGCAATGGCAGCAAGTATACAAAAGCCAATGTGAAGCTGTGGACAATGAAACATCCATAAAGTAACTAAACCAGATTCATAATAGACATGGCATTTCAATACCTGGATTCAAGAATGAAGAAACCCTGACTTACCAGGTAACAAAGGAAAAACCATCCAAAGCTGAAAGCACTGTCAGTCCTGTTCAAAAGGTTGGTAGAGTATTAATATAAAGCTACTGTTAGAAAACATAGAGTGTGTTTGCTTCGAGTCCTGGCTTCAGCTGCCTTGATACAGGCAGCAATCTCGACCCCAGGCAATATTCTTAGGAAGCAAAGCAAACAGGCTTATAAAGCAGGTCTGGCAGTTCATTTAAAGTTAAAACACATCTGGTCAACTTTGTAACCTACTTCTTTTTTTTTTTCCTTTTGAGGGCACGCGTACTAGCAATGCTATGGATGATCAGATCAAAGGAAGCTAATTCCACAAATTTGAAGTATGAAGTTCCATACCTCATTGCACGGTATAGAGGCCTATACCACATCAGGTAGGATAAAGGGATACCCAGCATACCGTAGATGGTAGCGAGGAAAAAAAGTTTGGAGTCTGTAAGCACAAGAAGAACTAAGATTTAGAGGTCTGATGCACTAAAAGACATAACATAGGAATATAAATGAGTACTTGTCGGTACATAAACTCCAGGTCAGGAACATTTGGTATAGTAAATGCAGATGTGCACACGAAACCAGGGCACAAACTAGCTAGAAAGAAATGCTGAGCTCACCTCCACCTCTGATCCAACAGACTATGACAGCAATAAAATTCCAGAAAAGACAAAGCACGATGCCTGCACATCATTACAATAGTATTTAAATGTAAGATCGTAATCACAAACAATGCAAACTCTTAGAAACACTAGGGTGTGTTTGTTTCACTGAATTGGCTTGGATTGACTTGGACAGACCCATCCAATCCAGTGTTTGTTTCACCGTCAACCTAGATAGGATGGACAGGAGCAAAGAATATTCTTCATAGATGCTAGATGAGCCTGTTCAGGAAAATTGGCCGGACAACGCTGTCCAACTTGTTTAAACATGATCGTTAGTGAATAATTAAAGACTATTAGCATGTTATGATATTAATTAGTATATTATATTATGAGATTATGGTTAATAAACACTCGTATATTAATTAATGTGCAAAAGGTACATGGATTAGAATCTGATTGTTGGTAATTAGCATATTTATTATTAATTAAGCATTGTCATAACAAGATTACCATTTACAAATATTAAAATAGGTTAATTAGTATGTATTTTATTGCTATTATTGGCAACTAAGATATATAAATAAGTTAATTATTCTCATCCAACCTCTCTTATCACTTCAACCAAACAAAAAACTTGAATTGCCCTATCCAATCAAACAAACACTGAGTTGGATAGTCCCGTCCCAGAAAATATGGATGGGATGATCCAATCCAACTTTGACGCTCAACCAAACGCAATGTGGCACTTGGTACAAATGAACATCAATTAGGAGATGCATGCATACCAAGCCAGCTGGCAAACGCGAGATACTGTAACTTCTGAGCGTTTGCTGGTATCTCGTTGGCAATGTCATGGTGTATGATTGGAAAGAATGGTGGCCAGTTCTTGTCCTCCATGGGTACCCCGGCTACATCGATAAAAGGCAATAACACAACAATTAATTCGTAGTTCTATGAGAATGTCATCAAAGAAATAATTGACTTAAGCTCAAGGTGGAAGCATACCACTCCTGAGAGATTCCTCCCTCCGCTTGATGTCCTTCACCAACGAAAATTCCACAAGAATGAATAGAGCAATAGTTAACACTCTAGTCATGCACGTTTAGCAGCGGGAATCCAAGAAAACAGCAGGGCACGCTTACCGCTTCTCGCCTCCTGAGATCCGACTCCCATTGCGACAGCTCCTTCGCCTTGCCCTTCGAATCCTTCACTCCAACAACAGCCGTATCACAAAACACGCTCACTCGATCACCAAGCACGCGTGCGACGAAGTAACTAAAGAGAAGGGGCAGAATCCCTTACGCTCATGTTTTCGAGGGGGATATCGACGGTGGCATCGCCCCTGCCGCCGCCGAACCCGACGGGCTCCGCCGGCCGAAACCCAAACTGCGACCTCCCGCCTCCGCCGCGCCCCCCTCCAACACCACCTCCTCCTCCATTCTGCACAACAGCAAATCAGTACCTCATTAGCACGAGCCAGAAATCTTAATAAGCCGGAGATCTCTCTCGGGCCGAGATCTGCCACGCCCCTCAAGCCAAATCCTCGCGGAATGGGGAAAGGGGGTCGAAATTTACGGAGAAGGGGTTTTCGTCGGTGCCCTCGTCGAAGGGGTTGGGATCGTGGTGCATGCTCGCTGGCGGCGCCGGCTCGGCTTCAGGCGGTGGGCGGCGCCGGAGCGGCGAACAGGCTCCTTGATCGGTGGGCCGCGGTGGGAGCAGTGGGCGTGTCGGGCGGGCGTGGTGGACTGACCGACTCTACTCTACTCAAGTCGCTTCCGGTTCAAGTTGTTCCTTCTTTTTTGCCGTTCGTTTGTAGACTTCACTGGCAGCAGGGACCGGGACACCCTACCGTCTTTTTCTCATAAAAAAATATTTGGTTTTGAGCTTTTCAAATATTCCCTCCGGTTACGGTCTCTAATTAATGACCTAACGTCAACTGTCTCGAGAGTAAACGGCACGACATTTTTGTGACGTTCCTAGAAATTTTTCATGTTTCAATCATGCTTATATTGGGTGAATTAACATGATCCTGAATATTTTTTGACCCACTCAATAGTTCGTTACTGGGTTGACTATGAATTGTCCTTAAAAGTTTCATATTTCGAATCATGGCATTTTTTTTTTGCAACATGTTAATTTTGATCATTCTCGTTTCTTTTTGAGTTGGTACTAGTACATACCATTAATATTTTACTCTCATGAAAATAATTTCTAGAGAACATCAACCACTTAATTCGCGTTCTCCATCTTATAACAGGTAAATGTTTTGTACTATTCCTATAAAAACAAGATATCAGAGTTGGACGCTCAACGCAAAAGTGGTAATTTCCTTCTTCGTTTCTAGAAGAATCAACATTTTTTGAAAAGCTATCTCTCTTATTCAGCAAACTGATCTCAATTTTTTGAAAAATATTTAATTGAAACTTTAGGTGATCAAAACCTGACTACAATGATTAAAACATTCAGTAGCAGCAAATGACTATTTTACCCTGCTATTTTTTCCGATCAAGTTAAATTGAAAGGGACAAGATACGTGCCCTTTAAACGATGCCAACTTATCTGTCACCCACTTTTTTTTTCTTTTTTTTTGTAGGGATGTCACCCACTTTGGTTTAATGTTAGTTAAATAGTGATAATCAAGCTAACGAAAAAAGCAAGAAAGAAAAGAAAAAATGAGCGTGATAAAACCAGTCCGACAGGTCAATAACTCCTACATCGATCAGTGCTCCCCGCAAACGAGAAAAGCAGCCAGCTTCTTCATCTCCGAAGGTTGGATCGTTCGAGCCTCCGCGGGGGCCGTGGAGACGATGGTCGGAATCTTCTCCAGATTCTCCGCCGGCGCCCACCGCCGAGCCAAGAGCGCCGCCGTAAGCTTCCCCATCCCCTCCACGCGCACTAATATTTCTCTTTGACTGTTTCGTTTCTGCTGTTGTTTACTTCCCCAACTCCAAGGAGAGATCTGCTTGTATATAACCGTATCTCGGGCCTGGGTTAGCGTTAGCTTTTTCAAGCCATCCAACTGTCCAAGGGTCAGATTTGAGCTAGTCTGATTTGACCTCGTATTCGTTCATGGCCGGATGGTGCTGTCTCCAGCACAGGGTAGCTCGCTTCTTTCCTTTCCTCATCCGATTTCTGAATCAGGATGCTTTTAGCAAGTAATTTGTGTTTCTCTTTGAAATGATTTTGGTAGTTTGGGTTTAAGCGAAATTTAATAGATTCGTTGCTGCGGTGCCGCCTAAAATTTGGAAAAGGCTGCGGGCTTTTGTTGTCTCAAAACTGTAATGTAATTGTTCACAAGGAATTTAGTGTTCTGTACTATTGTAGTGGTTCTTGATTGATTAGTAGAGCCAAGAGTTAGAGCGACTTCAGTGACACAAAACTATTACCTCAATTTGATCAGATCAAGTCCTGCCCAATTGAATATGGAGAATTTCGTTGTGATCCCGCAGGAGGTTGTGGAGACGTTGGCCCCCAACATGAGTACCGGAGAGTCTGCCCCGACAGCTGTTCCCGCTGACAGTCCTCACGGTATTGAGGTCGGCGTCGAGTTCAAGCCAGTGGAGCACCCTGTGGAGCCTCTCAATCTTGATCAACCAGTCAAATGCCCACTTCCTGAACCATCTATACTGCATGTAAGCCATTCATCATTGCTTATATCAAATTGTACAAGAGAATCAAATCACCGTCACTATCGTTTAAGCGAATTATATTACTGAATTGCAGGACTTACAAAACTCATTGTTACAACAATTATTCGGTTCTCATGTACCTTTTTCAATAACAATCTGCTCTTGTGTAGTTCATCTTCTACGTTTCATTTGTATCTGAACTTCTGATCATTTAGATTAATTGCTTCATTATTGGTGATCCTGTTTGATGGTTCCTAGGATGGGAGGATATGGAAGGAAAAGATGTCTTCAGTAAGTGCGAGAGTGAGGACAGACTTACCGGTCGTGAAGGAAGGTTCACAGCTCGAGCCTGACAGCAGTGGAACAAGGTCGCGATCCGCGGTACCTAGGCGTGCCATATTGCCCTCTGCAAGTGCCCCGGAGCACAACATCCTAGCGCTGCTTGACGAGTGCGATGTTGCAGAGAGCCACAGTCCTGCTGAATGAGTCTTGCTAGTTAACGCCTGATATTCTTCTTGTGTGTTGTTCGCCCCTCTAGTCTAGCTGTATATTTCCACTCGTCAAGCACCACAAAATCTGAATACAGCAACATCATGTCTGGAAAAATACCAAACTACGCCGTACAACATACCTTTGTATGCGGAGTTGTTATAAATAAAAGTAAAGCAATTCAATGTACTTTCTCAGATCTGTTAAATTTTTACTGCCTTAGTGTCTCTGAGATTGTTTAGTTTGCATTCGTTGTGAACGCTTGTGATTGTCGTTGTCTAGCTCTAAAAATTTGCAATTTCCGTTGCAAACCGTAGTCCCCAAACTGAGTTGGCGAGTTGAATCCGTTCCCGTCCCAGCTGCACATATATGCTCGGAGCTGATTGAATGCATCATCAGTCGGCAGCAACACTTGCACCTCTTTCTTGTATAGTATTTCCTAAGCATGGGCTCTAGATATACTGGATAAAATGCATGCGTGGCGAACTGGCTATAGGCGTGGGGAAATATTTCTCCGGTGTTCCGGTTCGTCGTTTGATGTTTGCTGCGAGCGAGGCTCACGGGTGACTATTGGGGTGTCTACGATGACAGTTCAAGTCGTACAGAGATGAGAGAACGTGTTCAGCGGCCCATTACGAACAGATCCACTGTGATCAGATTCATCCACAGACGGATTTGAGAACTGTGATTGTATATCCGTACAGATTCAAACGGTACCCAAAATTAAGGTGCATCACAGACAAGGACCAGATCAACATGATTATGCATCAAAATGGCCAACTTGCTGAGCGTGACCTTGCGACAGGTTACAGTCGATACATGTAATCCTCCTCTTTTATCACAACCTAACACCAAAGACCCCCTAGTGGGGTGCGGGCTACAGCAAAAGAATTACAACGAAGCAGATAAACGCCTGCCTCGTTGCGGCAATCTCCGGGAAACAAATGGTACATGCCTACAGTAGAAGAGGGAAACAAATGGCTATATCCTAAGCATCGTGCTTCTACTCATCACCAGCCAACTTTCTCCTCTGCTGGTGCTCCGCAACTTTGTAATCAACGACCTCACGGAACAAGGCTGGAGTAAGCTCGCAGTCCTTGCTTCCATATACTGCAGCCTGCACGCTCGCCATCAGCTTAGCTATCTCTCTTCCAGAGAAGCCCTGAGTCTTGGCGGCTGCCTCCTGTATCAAGTCCTCCGTAATGCCTTTAACCTCTATTTTCTGAGGCTGGCGGCGGAAGAATCTGAGCCAGCTCTTCTCATGCTTTTTGCCTGCTTTGACTATGTATTTGTCCAGGTATAGCTTCAGAAGCTTGAAACGCTCGTCTTCCCCAGGCAGGGGGAATTCTAGGACTTCATCAATGCGGTCAGCAACAGCAGAGTCAAGGTCACCAGGCCTGTTGGTGGCTAGTGCAAGCACAATGTCCTTGGACTGGTCACCTGTGCGGAAAAGGAGAGCGTTCAGGGCGCTCCTTTGAGCTTCACTCATGTATGTCTTGTTCCGTCTGCAGGAGAAATTACAGTTCCAAGTTAAAACAGGTCAGTAATTTTTTTAAGGGGGGGGGGGCATGAAACACAGCACAACCTCAACAAAATCTTAACATGCCACATAAGGATAAATGGGCAGAGACGACAAAATAATTTGGTTCTGTCTATCACTCTATAGGAAAATGACATTATACTCAGAAAGATAAAAATAGCAGTTATATCGACCCCTACCAAGAAATAGTAAACAGAACTACATAAATAAGATGTGAGAGTATTTCATTTCCAGACCAAATGTCATTTCCCAAATAGCTACACCATGAAACACAAATAACAAACGAAAATGTTGATCAGGGTATATATGTTTCAATAAATGGATGACTGAATCACATAGCAGAAAATAACTTGCACAACAGTGAAAATTTTAGAATCTGAGAAGTTTTCATGGCATCTTGAAATAATTCCAATGCTGCAAATTCAAACAGTGATCATCTAAGTTTATAAACCATAAAACAAAAACTAGTCTGAAAATTTAGTTCTGACTTACTCGCACAAGAAAGCATCAGCTTCATCAATGAACAGGAGTAGGCCCCTATTAGATTTCTTTGCCCAATCAAACAACTGATGAATCTTAGTGACTGCTTGAGATCCCAATGGTGCAACATCACCACCAGTCATTAATGCATAATCCAATCCCTGTAAATGGTCAACAAATTAGAGACAGCAGTATTTCCAATATTACTCACAGGGGCAAGTTGTTTGTGGAACATACAGATTTTCGAGCTAGTTCTCTTGCAGCCATTGTTTTCCCAGTACCAGGAGGCCCATAGAAAAGCATGTTCCTAAAAGGAGCTTGATGAAGTTTAGTGTTGGCTGTGGCATTAGCAAGTTGCTTCACTCTCTTCTGGAGAGAAGGATTTAGAATAACATCACCAAAACCATTCCCATTATTCCCTGGATTGCTTCCGTTCTTCAGCTTGCTAGTCATAGTACTCATAGCACGTGAGAAGGAACCAGACCAAGGATACTTCCCTCGTGATGACTCCCTTATCAGTGATGGTTGACCTAGAATACGGTCAACATAGCCCCAGATTACTCTTGCACCCTCCCTGGAGGAATTATATATATGTGAATTTACATTTAAAAAAAAGCAAAAAAGGAAGGAAAAGCTTCAAAGCACAGAGAAGAACAAATAAAGAATGAATTGCTCTCCATCCAAGTATTGAAATAGAATGCATATAGGGATCATCCAAAGCAAATAAAATAAGTAGCAATGTAGGCGTAAGAGATCGATAGGTTATGTTGTGATGAACAAATCCAAACTGGTGCAGTGTAATTTTGGCATCGTTGCTATTTTCATTTGGTTTGTAGTCCTCAAAGTGGATACAAACACGACGGCAGTTTTGTGTAACAATTTATAAGCTCCAATGCGTATATATGTGGCATTCTCTTTGCCACTACTTACAAACACTAAGAAATGAAACTAGATAACTAGAATAACAGAAATTGAAATAACATAGCACTCATGAATTTTACCTCGTCGTGTAAATCCCCGCAGCAAGTGCTGTCACACCACCCACTGCTACGACTAGCTTATTCTGATCAGTTAATATTGTCCGCACACCACCTGTATGTAGAGAAAAGAAACATTACAGAGGGCCTGATAAATTTCATAACATTATCACATAAACACCCCTAACCTAACCAGTCTGGACACGACATAGTGGTTTTGAGTAATGGAACAACACTATGCTGGGATTCACTGTATTATCCCTAGGTGACTGATTAGTAGTCTCAACGTAAAAGCAATAATTTTAGATGTTTTAACAAATCATCTGAACTGTAATGCAAGCCTGTAGAGCGTAAGAAATACTAATACTAGAAAAGTTCTATGTACAGCTTTATTCAAAGTACAATGAAATATGCAATCGGCAAGGAATACCTCCTATATGATCAAAGGTCGTATTGATCACTTGGACCCACTTCTCCCGGTCAGCAGTTAGCTGATCGATAAGCAGCCGCCTGGTCACCTCTAGAGATGCTTTCTTTTCAAGTGCTTTCGCCTCTGCCTCTGCAAAGGCTTTCTGTCTAGTAGTTTCCCTGTCTATGTTTGCAATTTCCTCCTCTGTCTTTCTCCGTTGTGCCTGGATTTCTTCCTCTATACGACGACGGATATTCTCTAGCCTGATTCCAGATTCCTCCTGCATTTTTACAAGTTCCTGGTTCCTCGCCCTTTGTGCTTCATGCTCGGCCTGCATTCGCTTCCTTGCTAGCTCATCCTCGTATTTCAAAATTTGTGATTTGATTTGAGCATTCTGGCTCGCCATTTTTTTTCGCTCTTCATAATCTATTTGTTTTTTCTCCTGCAAAACACCTCATGTTACAAAAGGAACTTGAGGAGATTAATTTGTGACTCAACAAAGCATAATTACACTGACCATCACACCCATTATGATAAAAGCAAGTTGCACCAACATAAATGCCCTCCAACGACAAACAAGTTTTCGAGGATGTTTGCACAGAACTATTTTAACTCCTCTACTAAATATGTTCATGAATACATAGATCAGCCATAAAATAAAACAAATACAAAACCGTTTGACTGGAAATAGACTTTGACAACATATTATTACTAAGATTTGTAAATGTACTAAAAACAAATAATGCCTATTAACAATTTCTGAAATGAGCCAGTGTGCATAATGACACTTATTCGTAAGTCGTAACTGGCAGATGTATGCCATTGTGAATATCAATTTAGCAACATGGCATCACAGTCCAGTGAATAAATTAAAAAAAAAAGATAAAATACAGTCTAAAACATTTAATGCAGTATAGCAACACAACTGGTGAACTCAATTTCAATTGGCAAATTTGGGCCTTTGAGCCTTATAAAAATCAGACTCAACCACCATAAAATAGAGCATACAACTTATATCGGAGTCGATCATAACCTTTGTGGATCAATACAATGTAATTTGTGCTTACAAGCCAGAATCAGAAACAGCTTGCTAACTGTAGCACAAAATCTAACTTCGAACACCAGCAGAAAGGAGCATCATGACTTAGGGATGACAGGATTGAAGGTCAATTCCATGCCAGTTGTGAACTTATGGTAGTCAAAATAGAGATTCCACGAGTCATGCAATATTGCTATTATCACGAAAAGGGAAAATCCAACAGAACTTCCCCCACAATGGTTCTCCAAAATGTTGTAATATTTGGTTAAAAAGTATGGTAATTCGTTCAAAGTATCGTGACATCAAACACGAGAGCCATGGGACCAGAAATATCTCACCAACTCGAACTGGGCCAACGCCTTCTGATCCTCGAGTTTCTTCGCAGCGATTTCCTGCTGCCGTGTCTCCTCCTGCTTATACATCAGCTCGAATAACTGCACAACCACAACCTCCCGTCAAAACACATGACTGCAAAGAAAAGAGGTCATACCCACGAAGAATCCTACCTTTTTTGGGTTCTGCGCCTTATTGAGCTCTCTAAGCGCCTCGAGCCCCCGCTCCAGCGGGGCGGGATCGAAACCCGGCGCGGTTGTGCGCGCGTACTGATTCGATACCTTGGACGCCTCCTCCTCATAGCGCCGTTTGTCAGCCGGCGCGGGGGACGGCTGAGGCGCCGCGGCCGGCGGCGCCGCGGCGGGAGGAGGTGCTGGGGAGGAGAATCCCGGGAAGCGGAAGGTGGCGCCCCCCTCGGCGTGGGCCCGCTCGGAGCAGAGCACGGCAGTAGCCCCCGCGGAGATGGCGGCGGCCGCAGCCTTCGCGGCGGCGGCGGCCATGGCGGCGGCGCGGGGGGTTTGGGCGAGTAGGGTTTAAGGCTGGTTGGCGGCAGGGTCGCCGTCCGTCTCGATCGGGACCGCGGTGGGAGATGCGCGTCTTGTATTTGTGCGTTTACGGGTGGGCGGGCGGTTCGGCAGCTCGGCTTGCAGCCCAAGAAGGTCGGTTCGCTATGGTTTTTCTTGGGACGGAGAGCAAAGCAGGGGGACCTCTCCAGAATTCGCTTCCGATATTTCAGGACTACATTGTTAGTGGCATGTTGCATCACGTTATGGCCATGGTCATCGACTTTTAAAAGGATTCGCTTATTTTTTATATGTGTGTGTTTATATATATTTTACTAGTAATATGTCCGTATGTTGCTACGGGCGTTAAAATAATTTATAAAAAACTATAGACCCTCATATATATTGATGAAAATAGCAAGTTTTATTAATTTAGGAAAGTCCTTTATCAACTTGTGTTTGTTCATATTTATTCAAAAGCATATAATTAAAAAATTATTTACGTAGAAGTTCTTCAATCATTTTTTCTCTTATCAACACAACGGATTCCTTCACCTCGTAGTAATAATGATATCCTTCTCCCTCCCTGCGGTTGTCGTCACAAAATTTGGTTCTTTTTACAAGAGTAAAATACCAAATTTGTGACTTGGTACATTAGAAAAACCATATTATACAGTGCAAAAATGGTAATGGTATATCATGGCACAATCATTGGGAGCTCGAAAAGCTAGGTAGCCCCAAACAAAATAGAAGTAAACATAAAAAAGGTCATGTACGTTGCTATATGCGTCTATATTTCATCACAAATTAGAAGTATAACCACAAGTAACAAGTTCATTATCTAACTATAATCAAGTAATAATTATATTAGCTATTGACTTGTATAAGCAATCCAATTGGGAAACAAAGAGGTCAGTTTCATATTGCTTGATGTTGCTTGTCATGGTATGGTGGCAGGACCCGAAGGTGCAAATTTGTCGTCACAAACAATTTCACCCTCACCTCCCTCATCACCGTGGGTTTCACATACATGTTTCTGTTGTTCAATTTCTCCTCAAAGCTGATCAGACTTGGCACATCAATCTGTGTGTTCAATGTGGCCCTGTCACCCTTTGCAAAAAAGGTCTGCAAAATATGGCTGGATAAAATGAGATAACCATTCATTTGCCAGTTTTGACAAACACCATTGATCAGTTAAACCATTATCCATACATATGCATACAGTAGGTGAACTACTTTGAACAAAATAATCAACCGTAAACATCTATAATTCACAGTATTTCTTCACCCAAATATATGTAGATATGAGGAAATAGGTACAGTTTACCTCCACATGTGGATGAATGACGCCGGGTAGAAGGTCATCCGCATTTGCTTGGCTGGATTCTCAATGGAGATTGTCTTCTGGATGTCGACAACTTGAGTTCAGATATGGATAGCAGCAGACCAAAGCACAGAGGATTGCTTGCGTTGGAGAGTAAAAGAAAGGCAGACAAAGTCTAGTGGCGGCTCATGGTGGAAGAAGGACAGGCTCTCTACGGCAATGATGGCGACACCCTTGGGGTATTGCTCCCTGTCGAGCGCCTGCTCATTGTGCACAACACTGCAGCGGCCTCGGCAAACCGAGGCATGAGTTGAGCTTACGCTCGAACCAGGGAATACCTGAGGAGCAGCTGCTCGGTGTGGTCCTCTACGGCGCACGCGGCACGTGTTGTCGAGAAACAGGAACATCGATTGTGACCACTACACCGCCTCCACGCCCCCGCAGTCCGCCGTGTTCAGTCCTCCCTGGCCCACCTTCTTGTCGACAGCTAAAAGCTTATCCTGGAAGCTGGAGTCATAGGCACGATCCCTTGTTGTCCGACTGATTTGAATCCCGTGGATCACGGATGATCTGAGTGATTTTGGGTTGGTGGAAAAATGATTCGTGGTTTAGGAGACGGGGACAACCGTCAAGGGAGGACAAACAGGGGCGTCAGAGCGGTGGCTACCACAAGTATTGGTGTTGTGAAGCGGACGTCGTGCTCAAGCGTCCTGGCCAGCAGGGGACAACGGTGCTGGAGCATATGCGTATTATGCGTATGCATATGTGTAGAAACAGATATAGATACGGAACTCCTAACACCAAAGTCAACACTAAACTAAACCAACACCAATGACATTCTCACCTAAATTAATATGTAATAGAGATTTTTTGTAGAATATTTTTGTTAGTGGTAGTCGCCATTGCTAGAATATCATTAGCATGAAGAAATTGCATTTTGAAAAGCATTGTCACAATAATGTGTCCTCAGTGTTATAACATTTGTTTGTTATTACTGCCATATAATTTTATTGTGTGTGTGTTTTTGCTTAAACACAAACTTAAATGCATGGTCATTTAACATAAAAATGTACATTTTCCGGTATAAAATAACAATGCTTTGTTTGGGTATAGATTTTTTAATTGCTGCTGGTTGGAGATTTTGTTCTAAGCTGTACCACCTGGTAATCCTGCATGTTTGATAAACTCACAGTATTTCATTTTTTAAAAAGAGGTATTATCACAGTATTAGCTGTTGTGGTGTTTGGGCCTTTGTCTGGGGTTTTCTGAATCTTCTTGGAAGCCCGCAATGGGCCCACCGTAAGCTTATACTGTAATGCAAGAAACAGGTCTATTTCACAACAGCCCATATTTTGTGCAGGATTATAAAAAAAAGGAATTAAGGTCCAGGTCATAATTGAAATACGTGACCCATATTTTATCACTTATATTTCATTATTAAAAAAACAGGCCTATTTCACCCCAACCCCATATTTTGTGAGTTTCAGTGTTTCACAGAAGCTCATAAGTCAAGGTCGATCTTTTTTAGTGTTTCATATCAATGGGTTAGCTACATCTAAGCTATATATATTGAAAATTATGCATAGCAGCACTTGAGTAATTAATTTGCAAAAATACGAGTGAAAGACCCTTGCATTCGAAAGTAAAAGGAACTAAAAATGTGTTTACCGGGCATTGCCACCGTATGAAAGTCTCTTCTTAATTATTGGCGGACGCTCGCTGGTTGTTGTTGTATTTTAGTCGGTGATGATTATTTCCTGTGTAAAAGATGCAGTTGCACGTGCGCCTAGCTCAAATATTGATCCAACGGTATAGGAATATTGTTTGAAGGAGCATATTAGCATCCTCTGCTTGCCCCGTTGGACATGGACCTTATCCTCAGCGTAATCAGTTTGTCGCAGCATCGACCCTGCCCAGCTCCCATTTGCCCACTCCCAACTCCTGGATGACATCCAACCGACCGAGAAAATCCCCGCGCTGCTTCCCAGCCACAAATCGCTTGCACTTGGGTCCCACTTGCGCAGTGTCCATGCCTGACGACACTCTACAATCTAGTGCGATCGAGCAAGCCGACCAAGATAGCGAGAGACGCAGGATTTTTACCTGTCGCCGTAACCGGTTCTTGTGAACACAAGAGCTCCATGTGGCCACCATCCGCGGTTTCGGCAATGGTAGTTTCGCCTCGTGGCACTGCACGCCGATGGTGGTAGCATGGTGGGCGGTCTAGTGCTCTCCCAAGCGCAGCCGCACCAGGCCGCCACGCCCAGACCCGCCGCGCCGGCGCTGGATAGGAGGCAGAGCGAGCAGGCGCAGCCATGCGGCGTGCAAGCGGCAGTCTCGGCGCGGAGCCTGGACGAGGTGAGGAAGGCCCATGCGCGGCACATCAAGCTGGGCCTGGACCGGTCCCCGCGGCACGCCCGGCCGCTGCTCGCGGCGTGCGCGCTGTCGGGCTGGCCGGGCGGCATGGACCTGGCGGCGTCCATCTTCGCGTCGCTGGACGAGCCGGAGGCCTTCGACTACAACACCCTGATGCGCGGCCACGACCCGGCCGCGGCGCTGCGCCTGTACGTTGACATGGTGGAGGCGGGCGTCGGGCCGGACAACTACACGTTCCCGTTCGCCCTCAAGGCGTGCGCCCGGATCGCTGATCTGCAGCAGGGGCGGCAGCTGCACGGGCACGTCGTGAAGCTCGGGTTCCAACGCGACGAGCACGTCCAGAACAGCCTCATCAGCTTCTACGGCAAGTGCGGCGAGGCCGCCCTGGCGCGCCGGGCGTTCGATTCGATGGACCCCGAGGAGAAGACCACGGCGTCATGGAGCGCGCTGCTGGCGGCGTACACGCGTGCCGGGCTGTGGAGCGCGTGCCTGGACTCGTTCGGCGCGATGCTGCGCGAGGGGTGGCGGCCCGACGAGAGCTCCATGGTGAGCGCGCTCTCGTCCTGCGCGCACCTGGGCGCCCACGACGCCGGCCGGAGCCTCCACGCCGCGCTGCTGCGGAACGCGGCGTCGCTCAACGCCGTCATGCGGACGGCGCTGGTGGACATGTACGCCAAGTGCGGGTGCATCGAAAAGGCCCGCGCGGTGTTCAACGACGCCGAAGGCGAGAGGAACGCGTGGACGTACAGCGCCATGGTGTCCGGGCTCGCGCTGCACGGGCACGCCCGGGAGGCGCTGCGGGTGTTCGACGCGATGGTCAGGGAGGGCCACGCGCCCGACGCGGCCGTGTACGTGGGCGTGCTCAACGCGTGCGGCCGCGCGGGGCTGCTCGACCACGGCCTGCGCTGCTTCGACCGGATGCGGCTGGAGCACAAGGTGCCACCCAACGCGCAGCACTACGGGTGCATGGTGGACCTCATGGCGCGGGCGGGAAGGCTCGACGAGGCCCGCGCGCTCATCGGTAGCATGCCCGGTGGCCCCACGGACGCGGCGTGGCGGAGCCTGCTGAACGCGTGCCGGATCCACGGCGACCTGGAACTCGCCGAGCACACTCTGAACGAGCTGCGGCGCATCAACGCCGCCAACGCGGGCGACTACGTCATCGTCGCGGACATGCACGCCCGGGTCAGGAACTTCAACGAGGCGGCGGCACTGAGAACGGAGGCGGTGGACAGGGGCCTGGCGCAGGCGCCCGGGTTCAGCGCGGTGGAGGTGCGCGGGGAGCTGCACCGGTTCGTGTCGCGCGACATGACCCACCCGCGGGCGCACGACATCTACGAGATGCTGCACCAGATGGAGTGGCAGCTGCGGTTCGAAGGGTACGTGCCCGACACGTCGGAGGTGGCGCAGGACGTGGACGACGAGGAGAAGCGCCGCGCGGTGGCCGCGCACAGCCAGAAGCTGGCCATGGCGTTCGGCCTGCTCAGCACGCCGGAAGGGGCGCCGGTGAGGATCGTCACCAACCTCCGGATGAGCGCCGAGTGCCACGCCTACAGCGCGCTCATATCGGAGATCTTCGGGAGGGAGATCGTCGTCAGGGACCGGAACCGGTTCCACCGCTTCAGCCGCGGCGCCTGCTCCTGCGGAAACAACTGGTGACGACGCGCCAACTGTGATTCAATTTGTGGTGTAAATATGAACAACGATTTGTACTATTTTTTCTTCCTTTCACCTCAAGTGTATGACTACTTTTGCTGTCAATGAATTGCAACATGGTACAAGCAAAGTCTTTGAGGAAAATGGTTGAACAATCACACGGACTTCAGCTGCCGAGTGCCGGTCAGAGGCTCAGACTTGCATTATGTCGATGACGTTTAAGTTAATAATAATTCTTGCATTTTGCAACAACTAAAACGTTCCCATGACAAAGCGCACGATGAGCTGGCGCCCGAGATGGCACATGCTGTTCAATTGCAGCGGCTAGTTGCTGCTGATGAATGGTGATGATCCGAATCATCTGGACAGCTAATTTCTTTTGGCCCACCACTAGGATAGGAGCCACGTCTGCTACCGGAGGACTAGCATTTCAAGGCTCGTTGGCGAATCGTGCACCTCAAACTGCTGACCCACGGCAACACTAGGTTTCATGTCCACGGACGTTGTTATGCACCGAGGCGCACAATCCAATATACTCTGTTTTTTCAGGAAATCTACTGTGGGGGTCGGGTAACTCTCCATCTCAATTTTCGAATTGCAAACTATGAGTTTTTTTAACGGATCAAACCATAGAGCGAGATAATTTGTCATCTTCCAACAAGTTCAGTACTTCTACAGAAAATACACTGGAAAAACAATTGTCGAGTTGAGGTAATGTGCTCAGATGAACAAAGTGACATTAATTCTCTATTTAAACTTGTCGAGAAAATATGGATCTACACATTCAATTCTATACACATAAACTTTAAAAATCTTGACACGACAGGAAATAAATACGCATAGACGAAATCAAATGGACAGCACGGGGGCTTGAGCCCCCTACTATTTGCTACACCTCAACTACAACTTCATACTCTACGACTTAGAATTTAACGGAGGAGCTTTGATTAGTTTTTGCAGCACCATACCAACATGAGACTCATTTATTCTCTAGGGCTACTTCTAATGACAATATCATACATATTAGTCGTCTCATAAGAGTTTGTCATTCAAATATGCTTTAGTGATAAGTTAAAGTAAAAGAGCTTACCATTAATAGAGTGACATTACTTCTCAATTGAAACTTGTCAAGAAATTGTGGGTCTACACATTTGATTCAATATGTACATAAACTCTAGAAATCTTGACAAGACGGAAAACAAATACACATAGAAGAAGTCAAATAGACATCAGGGGGGCTTAAGCCCCTACTACTTGGTACACTTCATACTCCATGGCTTAGAATTTAAGGGAGAAGCTTTTGGTTTTAACATCACCATACTAACATAAGACTCCTTTATGCTCGAGGGCTAGTTCTAATAACAATATCATATATATTGATCATCTCGTAAATTATCAAAGATTTTCCTTTTATCCAAACTAGTACGTAAGGGAGAGAAGACGCATCTTGCATCTTCTATCCAAACTAGAACACAAGAAAGAGAAGACACAATATGAGTCTTTTATTCAAACTATTGGCTTTTATGATGATCTAAATTCGTGTTTGTGGCTAGAGAATATGACACATTCATGGTGATCAGATGAATTATGGAATCTTTAGCCCCCCCCCCCCCCCTCTCCTTAGGAATAAGGGTTCATTTTAGTTCTTGCAGCTAAAATATTGTATATGATAATTGACAAGAACAATCTTTATATCTCTAAAACCTATGACCTAGTGCATTAGTACCCCCTCTAGAGTGTGTATCGCATAATTAGATATTGGTTGTATAATATTATAGCACTTACGAGTCATTAGAATGCCTTACTTGAGCACATTACATTAGGATGTCTTTCTAGGTATGTTTTGTTGTTTGAATTTACAAGATACAATGTTGCTAACCAGAGAGTAAGGATTTGTTTGAAGACCAGCCACGAGAGACTTTTGGTTCACAAAAATGAAACTTGTGTAAAATTGAACTGGGAGCTTGTGATTTGGGTGTCCTTTAGTCATAAACAAAAGTGAAAATGTGTAGGTGCTTTGAACAACTAATTTATTTTAGGCTGCTAGATTAGGAGCCACATTTACCATCGGGGACTAGCAATCTAAGGCTTGTTGGTGACACTTGATCCGTACCAACCAATCCTTTCATAAGCTTGAGACAACACTGTGTTGTGTACTTTCTTGAGTCACAAACATGTGATAGAAACTCACATTTTATAGCGTTCTTCCCCCCAAAGGAATTGACAATTAATGCCGAATTTATGTAGTGATTATCATCTGCGTGCAAGTTTGTAATCGATCTTTTTCTGTCTATGGACGTTGTTCTTCTGAAGTTGTGCAATTTGGGCACTGAGGCGCACCATTTGAAATGCCCCATTATTCAGTAAGTTTAGTAGTCCAACATAAAATATGCTATAGAAATCTTAAGATGAAGGGAAACAAATACATATAGATGAAGTCAATTGGACGACACGAGGGGATTGAGCCCCCTACAACTTGCTACGCCTCCACCGCAAATTCATACTCCAGGGCTTAGAATTTAAGGGAGGAGCTTTGATTGGTTTTTGCAGCATCATATCGACATGAGACTCCTTTATGCAAACTACAATTTGGAGACAACCGATCTTTTTTATATTTGTCTGTATTTGTGAACGTTGTTGTTCCGAAGTTGTTATGCAATTTGGGCACCGAGCCGCACCATATGAGATGCCCCATTATTCAGTGAGTTCAGTAGTCCAGCATAAAATATGCTAGTGACACGACGGCAGGGTCGAGGACTCGAGTTGATGTGCTCAAACTAGCTAACAGGACGACATCATGTTTGTGGACTGAGATACGACCTTGGAATTCTTAACGTCCCTTAACAACAGATCAAGATTTCATTGAAAATTCGTGCGTCAACATCCAACTCAATAAATTTTTGGGAGAAGGGAACCGAACAAGGATTGCAGATTCAGTTATTGCCGCCAAAAGAACCAAAAGAATGCATTTGGCAACTGGCAAGAGCAGCCACCATATGCAACAGTATCGTCTTTGCCCCTCTAAAACCTGCCGCTACCTGGCGCCATGTACACCACTCCACTAGAGATTGGTCGCGGATCGTCCAAGTTGGATAGCAGTACAACACTAATCAGTCATCAGTACTGGTGCCTTTCCCAAGCCTGGTCAAGGACTGAAGGGATGTTTCATTAACTCTTCGAATTTTCAACGTTGCTGGCCAGAGAGTGATGGTTCGCGGACACAAGAGACTTCTTTTTTTGTGCGAATACCATGCACGAGACTACGAGAGACTAGTGGTTGTGGTTCAGATGAGTGGAACTTGTGTAAGGAAGGCGAACACAAGCTCGTGGTGCAGGGAAAATTGCATAGCTCGTCGGATGTGCAACGGTCAGAACTCAGAAGTGGACGTGAAAATGTACATATCAGGTGAGTGAACCACAATAAAACATGCTACAGGCCCGGCCGTGAGCACTGCATCGTCCACGACACGAGACCAGGCCACTTGCTATTTTCCAATGCGCACAAGGAACACACCACAACCCTGCATCTATATCAGAACACTGAATAGTACAAAACGATCAGAACAATGTGACCAAATAGCGTAATTTGAATAGTACATGCCGCAACCCTGTAAAGCTGACACGGCTAAATAATACAGTAGTACTAGAGAAGTTCTATTGATGATTACAAGAGACTGGTAACGTGAGACCCGGTAATGACTGGGAAGGGCGGCGAGTAAACCCGCACAAAATCACAACAGATTGCAACTAGAAAAATGCGGGCGCGTTTTTGATAGGTAGCCAGTCGCGTGGGGCGTGGGCGCGTGGGCGTGGCCTTGTGCCCTTCCACATGCACCTCTTCTCCCCTCTCTTCGTACCTACCACCTCCGTTCACCGCTTCTGTATTTATATCAATCACCCCCTGCTTCTTGGTCTCAAAAAATTCTTGCATGTTCTTAAACCCATGCACTGAGTAATACCACCAACAGCAGCAAGAAATTGTTTGTGCAGGTAGTCTAGGCTCTGTTCGCCGCTGAGCATTCCGTGAAAGTCGTCTCTGTTTCTTGAAAGGGAAATCAGACGCGATGATCACTGTGGCTGCACCCGAGGTGGCGGCGCCGGCGCCGGTGGCGTCCGAGCCGGAGGTTACCGTTTTCCGTTCGAAGCTTCCCGACATCGAGATCCCCCGCCACCTGCCCCTGCACGAGTACTGCTTCGCCCGGGCGTCGGAGCTCCCGGACGCGCCGTGCCTCATCGCGGCGGCCACGGGGCGCACGTACACCTACGCCGAGACGCACCTCCTGTGCCGCAAGGCCGCCGCGGCGCTGCACGGTCTGGGCGTGGCGCAGGGCGACCGCGTGATGGTGCTGCTCCACAACTCCGTGGAGTTCGTGCTCGCCTTCTTCGGCGCGTCGATCCTCGGCGCCGTGACCACCGCGGCCAACCCGTTCTGCACGCCGCAGGAGATCCACAAGCAGTTCAAGGCCTCGGGAGCGAAGCTCATCGTCACGCAGTCCGCCTACGTCGACAAGCTCCGGAACGAGCCCTTCTTCCCAAGTCTCGGCACGGTCGACCTGACCGTGGTCACCATCGACGACGACGCGCGGCCGGAAGAAGGCTGCGTGTCGTTCTGGGACCTAGTCACGTCCGCCGACGTGGGAACCCTCCCGGAGGTGAAGATATGCCCCGACGACCCGGTGGCGCTGCCGTTCTCGTCGGGCACGACGGGCCTCCCGAAGGGCGTGGTGCTGACGCACGGCGGGCAGGTGTGCGGCGTGGCGCAGCAGGTGGACGGCGCGAACCCGAACCTGCACATGCGCGCGGGGGAGGACGTGGCGCTCTGCGTGCTCCCGCTCTTCCACATCTTCTCGCTCAACTCCGTGCTGCTGTGCGCGCTGCGGGCCGGCGCCGCGGTGATGCTGATGCCGCGCTTCGAGATGGGCGCCATGCTCGAGGGCATCGCGCGGTGGCGCGTCACCGTGGCCGCCGTCGTGCCGCCGCTCGTGCTCGCGCTCGCCAAGAACCCGGCGCTCGACAAGCACGACCTCAGCTCCATACGGATCGTCCTATCCGGGGCCGCGCCGCTCGGGAAGGAGCTCGTGGACGCGCTCCGGGCGCGCCTGCCGCAGGCCGTCTTCGGCCAGGTCCGTTTCTGCTCGCCCCTCTCAGCTCGTTCCTTGGAATAATGCTGCGCTTGATAATTTACACACGCTTTTAGCGTGCAACTAGTTTCATCTTTTGGAACCTCGATCGACAAACAACTAGTAGGTGTAGTACTTGCAGTCGGGCCATCTTCGACCAGGCCCCTTTCTGCTGGTCCCTCGTTCCTGCAGAGCTGTTCCTGGTAATTTACAAGCTCGTTATTTGAACGGAGTAAATAAATTACAACACGCTTTTCACGTGCTAGTTAAAGCAGTACTTGCATGATTGAAAACGTAGGCAGTACCTGCAGTCAGTATAGCATATGTTTCCTCTGCTACGCTCTGGAACCACTCAATAGAACAAAACATCAGACCAGACACCAGCGTTGGCGCGCATCCATGTTCTGGGAAAGAAACAAAAAAAACTCTGTGGGTACGTGCTGCACGGATGGAGGATGGAAGGCTACAAAGGCCTTGACAAATGTTCACGTGCATCACGTCACAGCCCCGGACACCAGCGGTTATTCTATTTCTGTCGTCAGGACCCAGGCGGGTGCCCATCGACGCATTGAAGAGGCGATCGCAACACTGCAGCTGCAGCCAATCTAAACCTCTCGTTCCACCAACCCGACCCGACTCGGCGCACGGCCAGGCTGTTCACTGTCGTGGTTTTGAACGAACGCGAATCATGACGTTGATAACGACTGATCTGGTCGCGCCGCACAACTTGCAGGGGTACGGGATGACGGAGGCGGGGCCGGTGCTATCCATGTGCCCGGAGTTCGCCAAGGAGCCCTCGCCGGCCAAGCCGGGGTCGTGCGGCACGGTGGTGCGCAACGCGGAGCTCAAGGTGGTGGACCCGGACACGGGCGCCTCCCTGGGCCGCAACCTGCCCGGCGAGATCTGCATCCGCGGCCCGCAGATCATGAAAGGTGAGCGACGATTGCCGGCCCGAACGTTGTACCATTCAGCAGCTGGGCTCATCAAAAATGTTGTCGTGCACGGCGCGCACCTGGGCAGGGTACCTGAACGACCCGGAGGCCACGGCGAGGACGATCGACGTCGACGGATGGCTGCACACCGGCGACATCGGATACGTCGACGACGACGACGAGGTCTTCATCGTCGACCGCGTCAAGGAGCTCATCAAGTTCAAGGGTTTCCAGGTAACGACAACATCAACATGTTGCAAAGTGATTCAGACTTCCGTGTCATCAGTTCCTGACAAATTGCAACTCTGGGGTGCAGGTTCCTCCGGCCGAGCTCGAGGCCCTGCTCCTCGCCCACCCGTCCATCGCCGACGCGGCCGTCGTCCCGTAAGACCACCTACCATTTCCGTTACTAGCAATCTAGCATCAGCACAGCAAGCAGCATCACTGCTGGAAGAACGGATCGCCCTGACCAGACATGAACATGTTCATTGCAGGCAAAAGGATGACGCCGCTGGCGAGGTCCCGGTCGCCTTCGTGGTCCGCGCGGCCGATTCCGACATCGCCGAGGAGGCCATCAAGGAGTACATCTCCAAGCAGGTAGCTAGCTGGCCTCCAATTGCAAGCGTCATCTCGGTTATTTTCAGTGGTTGATTTGATTGCACTGTCTAAGCTCCACTGTTTCCATTCAGGTGGTGTTCTACAAGAGGCTGCACAAGGTGTACTTTGCCCACTCCATCCCCAAGTCCGCGTCAGGGAAGATACTGAGGAGAGAGCTGAAAGCGAAACTCGCCGCTGCGGCGACCGCTTGAAGGATTCGGTACTGGCAATTTGGCATGACGCAATCAGAACACTTGTTACCGGCAACGCAAGGATGTGTGTGTCCCAGTTTCTCATGTCGTGCAGTGTTCGTGTGCCTGTCGAACATGACGCGTGTGCTTAGCCATGTTCACAATTTTTGTATGCGACTGCTCCCTCAATTGTGTGATGATGTGCTATCAAACAAGAATGGCAGGTTTTGATCCCACGTTCCATCTAGCCAGTCGGATTATTGCGTACCTATGAAGTTCGGCGTCATACGTGTACCCATGTGTGTGTCCCAGTTTCTCATATGAAGTTTTCCCGCCCCTCGCCCCGACGACACGACCGCATGGGTGTCGAACCCAAATTTTGCCCTCTGGACCAAAGCGAAATTTTAACATGTAGATGTTAAACATGTATTATCTAGACCATATGTTCTACATTGAGATTGGTGAAATTTTGTTCTCATATGGACTTCATCATGTGATCTTTAAATTGTAGTGTATATAACACGAATCTCGAAACAATATTAATGGTGTGGATAATACATGTTGAATATGTACGAGTACTTTCTCGCTCTGGACGCGAAGCCGGCGCTCATTACCTCTGCAGCAGCAAGCGTGCTCGCTTCGACGCCACCAGTGAGGACGCCATCTCGAGCCTGTGCAACAGGGACGGGTCGCTCTCGCTGGGGTGAGAGTGCGCGCCGACGAGACGCGCAGGGCATCCCACGTTTTCCACCACCACTGCATCTGTTGGGGTGCTTAACCTCCAAACATGAGGGATGAGAGGGAGTAAGAGAGGAAGGAGGCAAATGAGCAATGGTCAAGGGTCCTCTCCCTCAAGCCCTACCCCCCTATTTATAGAGGGAGAGGGGGAGAGTTTGATGTTTATTCCATTTATGGGGTTAAATATTACATATATACCTTTAAACTTTACAAAAAATCCCTACGCCTCAAGATTGGGACTCTTTTATATAACAGTGGGTCCTAGCCTATGACACGCATGGCTATCCCCCAACAGTAGCCCCTTAACTATTTGGTCTTGGTTGGTACAACAAGACCTAATAGTTACCTAACCGAAAAGAGGACCAATTATAACTCTAACTCTCCTGTGGGAAAAAAGGGAATGGAGAAAAGAGTATGCTTACACATATGTAAAACCTCTCTAGACCAGACTATCGAGGTAGTTCAGCTTTGAAGGTTGTCGTTGTGCCCTATGTCTTCTCCCATGAGCACAGGACAAATCTTTGCCGCCACGTCAATGTTGACTGGTTCCAGTACGCCCCCTAGCCCCTCTTGGCTGGTGCTCATGGGAAAGCTTCGAGCCGTCGTATGGTGTCAAGGTTTGTTGAGGTATGTCGATGGTGATGCAGAGGTGATGGCGAGCCCCTCGAGCCATCATAACGCACCGAAGTGTCGATTGACGTCGAGCTGAGATGATGAAGAACCCCTAAAGCCATTGAAGGGCCTCGAGGTATGTCGATGATGAGCTGAGGTGATGGCGAGCCCCTCGAGCCGCCGCGAGGCGCCGAGATATGGCGATGACAAGCCCCTTGAGTTGCTTTTGTCGAAGGTGGTATTTCCTGTGAAAATGATATCCGCAATAGTCTTCAAGTTGCTTAACATTTGTGCTTGGAGCCAGTGATGGAATGAACGTGACGGTCATGACATCGTGGCTAGCTATAGAGCATTATGCTCTTGTCGAATATTCCAGAACAGGCAACTAACTAAGTGAAATTATGCCGAGGCAGAAGGATAAGACAACTTATCTTGTTGCATAGAGGGTTGAGGCTACGTGTTCCCTGACATGCAGCCTATGCTTTTCAATTATTAAACCCCACGAGCCACTATAACACATCAAGGGTGAGTTAATAATCTTGGTGAGTTGAAAGTCATTGGTGAGTTGATGATGACACCGAAAGTCATCGGTGAGCCCCTCGAGCCACTGTAGGGATTTGAGGGCAAGTTGAAGATGTCGCCAAAGGTCGATAGTGAGCACCTCAAGCTTTTGTAAGGCATCGAGGGTGACTGAAAAAATGTCAACGAAGGGTCGACGGTGAGCCCCTTGAGCCTTTGCAAGGCTTTGATGGTGACTAAAAAATGTCATCGAAGGTCGATGGCGAGCCCCTCGAGCCTTTGTGAGGCTTCGAGGGTATTTCGAAAATGTCATTGATGGTTGATGGCGAGCCCCTCGAGCCTTTGTGAGGCTTTGAGGGTATTTAAAAAATATTGCCGATGGTTGATGGCGAGCCCCTCGAGCCTTTGTGAGGCTTTGAGGGTATTTTGAAAATGTCGCCGATGGTTGATGGCGAGCCTCTCGAGCCATTATGAGGCTTTGAGGGTTAAAAATGTCGCCGAAGGTCGATGGCGAGCCCCTCGAGCCTTTGTGAGGCTTCGAGGGTTTTCGTGCGAGGTATTCGTTTCGTACCTTTTGCACAAGGTATCTACATTTTTGTTCGAGGTATCCACACTAATTTGTATTGTGTGCATGTTGCTAACTGACAGATGGTTGGTTTGCTCAACATCCGCATAACCTTGTAGCTGAGACTTATATAACTATGTAAGAAAAGTTGTGCTACTTAGACCAGGAATATTTACTTATTTTTAGTGTCACGTCGAATTTGTGTAATTTGACGCATATGTGTTATGCCCAGAGGTGTAAAAGCTCACCCCAAAGTAGTTTTAGGAGACTTTTTATGAGCTTTTGGCTCTTTGTCAAGATTTTCGATTTTTTCTTGCTTTGGACGACTTTTTATGAGCTCTTGACTCTTTGTCGAGATTTTTGAGTTTTTGCTTACTTTGGGAGACTTTTTATAAGCTCTTGGCTCTTTGTCAAGATTTTCGAGTTTTTGCTCACTTCGGGAGATTTTTTATGAGCTCTTGGCTCTTTGTCGATTTTTTCGACATTTGCTCTCTTAGGAGACTTTTTATGAGCTCTTGGCTTTTTGTTGATTTTTTCGACATTTGCTCCCTTGGGGGACTTTTTATGAGCTCTTGGCTCTTATGGCCTTAGCTATGTAATGATATGCTTTGGTGCATATAATGAAGTGAGTAAATTTGCATATAAAGTAGAGATCAGAAGAGCACATCACAGGCTCCCGACAACAGATATAATTTGAATACTTGTAAATGCCTTTATGCATAGAATGAGTAACTTGTAAATATTAACAACGTAGGGCCCCATAAATATTTTAAACCATTGTCCTTTAACAAGAAAATGAATGTAAATGGCGCTTGCTAAGGGAAAATAGAATAGACGAAGGACATTGATTAGAGAATACCGTTACTGATGACCCTCTGATGTCCAGTGAAGAAACATATATTAATGATTAAAAATTAATGAACCTGTGTACAAAGAGGGATAGTCTTGCACGATAGGGTTAGCTTAAGGGATACGAAGCCTAGCATGATAATGACAGATTTTTTTTTTGTATAAAACTTGTATGTCGTAGTCAGGGAATGCATGCATAAAAATAATCAGAATATGCATTGCTATTTTCTGGTAGGGATCAAAGATGGTAAAGTGTAAAATGATATACAACAAGACCATATTGGAAGTAGGTAAGTAATCGTGTGCAAGGTTTTGCTTATTACCAAAAGGTTCAAAGATTGCTTTTTGCGAAATGTAAGACGAAGGTATGTTGAACATGCAAGCTTGCTCACAACTTATCAGAGAATATAATCATTTGTGAAGTACTCCAGAACTCATAAATACTAGTTATGTATGTGGCCGGGGGTAAAGTCCCCTAAAGGTAAAGCGTTGTCAAAGTAAAACAAGAAATCTTTTGATAGTGCGTGTGTTTGACTTGCGAGGGTTCCTGTCCTGTAGCACGAGGATTCCGAATGCTACTGTTTTGAGGGTTCCGTGCTTGCCGCGCGAGGTTGCCCTTGCCGGACTTGCTGTGCCGAGGAGACGACACAGTTTCATCCAAGGGTTTTGCGTTCGTCACTTGAGGGTTTCGAGCGCTTGCCGCACGAGAAGGTTGTGAATGCAGATTTACTTGCAAGAGCTCCGTGCTTGCTTAGTGTTCTGGGTGCTTCTCTATCAGCAATGTTTATGTGCCTTTCTAACGATGGCTGTAGTTGCGACTTGACTTGCCGGTTTGCCACAAGGATGCTGCACTTGGAGGTGTCGCCCGAATGTTTTGGGCATAACCTCGGCATGAATATTTGCAAGAGTACTTCTCGGCATGTCTGAGTTTCCGCTCAAGGATTGGGAAATACTTCGAGGATTCAGGTCGCGTGACCTTGCACTCGAGGTCTCCGTAATGTGTTGCTTGTGGATATTCCATGTTTGTTGTTCGAAGTCCAGGGTGCAAATTGCTTTGGGAGGATTCCTCGTAGCATGAGGGTTCTATATTTGATGAGCCCCTCGAGCTCTTTGTGTTATGAAGTGTAGCATGTTCATATTTTTTTGTGTGGGTGCCCTATTATGTGTTGGTGATGGATAAAGGTACCTCGTTGTGAGGCACTTTTTGAAAATTTCTAACGCGGGATGCAGTTTGACTTTTGGTGGTTCTGATGTTTGAGATTGGCTTGGCCTGGTGGCTCCAACACCTCGGAAATTATTTTTCTTTAACAGTGATTTGATTCCCGCCCAAAACGATTAATGTATGAGTTGAGCCCCTTAGGCCTTTGAAGCCATTTTAATTTAGAAGACTGATATGTAGTATCCTCAATTGGTATCGTGAAAAGACTGCTTGCTTGCTGAGCTACCGTAAGTGCCATGGGAGTTCCATTGAGGCATCTTGACCTTACCACTCGAGGGTTCCGAAGGTGCCTCGAGGGTAGTTGGAGGTTTTGCGCTGGCCACTGCTGCTAGCTAGTGCACGCATTTGAGGTTTATAATGCAGGTTCACCAGGGTTCTATGTTCAGGATGCGGTATACCTTGAGGTGCCACGACCCCGCCGTGTGCCTCGAGGTAGCTTGACTATGGTCGCTCGAGGGGTCGCTCGAAGGTTAGTACTTGCTACGTTCTGAGGTAACAAACGACAAATGCATTTGTTTGTTTTTCTTAATGCATGCTGACAGCTTGGTTGCATGCAGGCGACTTGATGTTTCTCATGCAAAAATGGTTGGCTTTTGAATGACCTTCGCATATACTTGCTCGAAGTAGGGTTCACGCGGGCTGGCTTCACGAGCCTACGAACGATACTTGATGGTGCGAGGGTTATAGCATCTAACGTTGCCTATTTTGTTGGCTTATGATTGCTGCTTTAAGGTGCTAGGGTGATCGACCCCTCAAGCGGTCTGTGAGCTTGGTGTTGGCATTGGCACACAGGGATTCCGTGATGGTACCCCGAGGTTTGCAAGGTGGAGTTGCTTATGTGAAAAGATTAACCCTCGAGTGACCCTTATGTAACATGCATGGATGAAATGATGGTTTACCATTGCTGGCAATTTTACCTAATAAAAATATTTTCAGGTATAGGATTACTTCATTGCTTGGTGGACGTTGCGAATGCCGCCGGTGGAGGTTGCCGAGCTTGCCGTGGAGCTTGCCTCGGAGGTTGCCGAGCTTGCCGCGCTTGCTGTGGAGGTTGCCGAGCTTGCCGTGAAGGTTGCCGTGTTTGTCGTGGAGGTTGCTGAGCTTGCCGTGGTGGTTGCCGCATTTGCCGTGGAGGTTGCCGAGCTTGCCACAGTGGTTGCCGCGTTTGTTGTGAAGGTTGCCGAGCTTGCCGCAGAGGTTGCCAGGGTGCTTGACTTGCTCGAGGGTGGCTTTGACTTGTTTCGAGGTTGGGTGTGCTTGAAGTGTTTAGAATTTAAGCACTAGAGGTGCTCCGAACTTGAGCACGCGAGATGTTCTAAGCTGAGGCTGCTCAAAGGTTGCTTGACTTGTTGGGATACTCCAAGGTTACAAGTGTAGAGGGGTTACATGTATTGCCCCTTCGAGGTGTTTCGGCAAGAACAACTCACTTGAGGTGCCCTACAGACAACCTGAACCCTTAGTTGTCCTCGAGGTATGGAACCTCAAAGTACTTATCATGCGAGCTTGCCGTGGAGGCTGCCTGAAAGTGCCTAGAGGGGGGGGGGGGGGGGGCTGAATAGGCAATTATCCCTGAAATTCACTTAATAATAAAAGTTAAATGCGCAGTGTCGGACTTGTCCGACGATTGTAGGAAAAGTCCGATGACTTGTCCGATGGCACGAGATAGAAAAGTAGATCGGCCGGGTAAATATTAAAACTAGTGCAAGGCAAGCTAGGAGCAAGTAAATACAAGCAAAGGGAAGTTATAAAAATAAGAAGAGCAACTACCAAGCAACCTACACAAGTTAATTTAAGAAATACGAAGCAAATCCTAACTAGCAAGTTTATGAGCAAGAACAAGTAAGTGCAAGACACATAATTAAAGCACAAGTAAGGTACAAGATTTGTTCACCGAAGTTCAGCTCCACAAAGAAGCCTATGTCTCCGTTGAGGGATCCACAAAGGACCGGGTCTCTTTCAACCCTAACCTCTCCAAGTGACCACAAAGATCAAACTTGGTTTTTCACTAAAAACTCCACAAAGGAGGGGTCAATACAAACTTTCCGAGGCGTCATCACACAAGTTGGGAGCTCTACGGGCACCTCTAACCGTCTAGGGGATGAATCCCCAAGAGTAACAAACACAATAGTCCTTGGCGGTGAGGATGAACCAAGTGCTTAAGAGGATGGAAGCTTGTAGTCGATGGAGCACTTCAATCTTCTCTCAATCCCTTCACAAATCAAGAGTGGAAGCAAGGGAGGAGAGTTGGGGAGAGCAAAGTGAGCTTGAGAGTGTTTTTGAGTAGAATGAGTGACCAACAGGCCAAAGGGCGAAGAGGGGTTCTATTTATAGCCCAATGGGAAAAGAGACGTTGGAGACCCAATTTTTGAGATCTGTGTCGGACAAGTCCGATGGTCATCAGACATGTTCAATGAATCAAGGTGGCGCAGAAACTAGAGTCCGACAAGCTTGCCCGATGCCTCGGATAAGATGACCATCGGATAAGTCCGATGGCCATCGGACATGTCCGATGGCACAGAAAGGGCAGAAAAACTAGAATCCGATGTACTTGTCCGATGGCTCGGACAAGTCTTGTCCATCAGACAAGTCCGATGGTCATCGGACAAGTCCGATGAAAATAGGGTAGCAGGGGAACTATACTCCGATAAAAGTGTCCGATGCATTGGACTTTCCTCTGGTCATCGGACAAGTCCGATGACCGTCGGACATGTCCGACGACCCAGAGTGACAGAGCTACTGGAGTCTGATGAACTTGTCCGATGGGTCGGATAAGTCCGATGATTTTTCCCTGAAAAATTTTATTTGTCCTAGAAAGGGGAATTTTGCACTTAGTTCACCTCCGCTTCACACTTTTGTGTCCCTCTTAATAGTACGGCTTTTCCTATACTCAAGATTTAAAATAAAACTCCATGAACTTCATTCTTGAGCATATTTTGAATTTCATCTTGAAGCACTTTGTCATCTTCTTTTCTCCCTTTTTGTTTCTATGTATTTAATCATTAAACTTTATACCATAATCTGCACATATGCTCATTAAAAGATTAGTCCATTTTTAATTATATTGATGTCAATCACCAAAATAAAATTAGAGGCCTAGATGCACCTTCACTGCCGAGCTTGCCGCAGAGGTTGCCGAGCTTGCCATGGAAGCTGCTGAGCTTGCCGCCTGAAGAATCGAGGTGCAGCGCGAGGGTGGTTGCAGATGTGACAGAGACAGATGGCTTACAAATGGTGAGCAATGAGCCGCCGGGGTGTTGTTGGAGACAACACTCGAGGTGTTCCGAGCTTGAGCACTGCTCGAAGTGTTCCATACTCGGGCACTCGAGGTGTTCTGGGCTTGGGTGGTGCTCGAAGTGTTCCGAGCTCAGGCTGTGCCTTGCACACCCTCGTTCTTCTTCTTTTTCTTCTCTCTTTTTTTTTTCTTTTCTCTCTCTTTTTTTCCTCTGACTCTTTCTTTTTTTCTCTCTTTTTTCCCTGTTTTTTTTTTGATCAATTGTGTTTGGACTAGGGTCCTAGACTTTGGATTGGCATATGTTCTTCGCTGACTTGGCGATGGTTGCTTGAGAATTCCGCGCTTGCCGCACGGAGTTGCAACTGGCTTGCGAGAGCGCTGCACTTGCTACATGGAGGAGAAAACGCAGCTTGATTCGTCACCCTGGGTATTGGTTGGCCTTCTCTCTTCACGTAACTCGTACCTCGAGAGTGGCTTTGGTTTGAACTTGCCACGCGAGGGCGTTGCAAGAGAGCCTCGAGGCTACTTTTGTTGCCTCTGCATATTTTCCACGAGGACTGATGATGAGTGAGTTGCCTCTACGAGGACTGATGATGATTCTTGCTGATGAGTGAGCTTGGTTTCCGCTAACTAGAAAAACCAAGTACGTATTTTCTTGCTGCTCTTTGCTTTTGCTTGAGCTGTTTTGCATTGATGGTGTTGTTTTGACTCTTCGATGTGTGCTTTCTTGAGGTTGCTTGGCTTGGCGCTCGAGGGTTCCAAGGGTCCCAAGTTTTTGTATGACTTCGCTTTCGAGGGGTTCCGAGAATACCTCGAGGCTTTATTACTGCTGTTCTATGGTTGGCTAGTGAACATGATTGACGAAGCTGGTGCGTCTGCTATGTTTGGAGGTAGCAGGTGATGATTGACCATTGCTGCCACGAAGCCTTTGCGCCAGATGCAGGCTTGCTGTGCGAAGCAGCGAGTGGTCATATTGTCTAGCAACTTGTTAACGCCAAGTGGAAGTTCGGAACTTCGTTCGATGGCTTGAGGGTTCCAAGCTGGCCGCACGGAGGATGCAGTTGTAGCTTGGGTTTGCACCCGTTGAGTGTTCGGGTGCTGCTCTATTAGCGCGGGTTGTGCGCTGGCCGAGCGGGGGTGCCGATCTTGCCATATGGAGGAGACGACGCAGTTTCGTAAGAAGGTTTCGCTTTTGCTTCATGTGGGTCTGAGTAGCTCGATGGGTAGGTTGACCTTCGCTATCATCCATCGAGTAAACATGATTAGAAAGTTCATTTTTCCTTTAAACAAGGTTCAAGTAGAACTATCGAAGATTGGAGGATGAAAATGAATTATATCATGAAATAAGACGTGACCTTCGTTGGGCTAGCTGTGCAGCTTTTGATAAACTGAAAATGAAGTTGCCTGCACATTGCATATGAACGAAGTATGGTTTCTTGGAGAAAAAATATTGTCCAAACACACTAAACTTTGCTCTCTTCCTTTCTTAGTCTCATCTCTCTAGAAAAAAGAAAAAACGTGCCGAGCACGGTGAGCGCCAATGTTGGGGTGCTTAACCTCCAAACATGAGGGATTAGAGGGAGTGAGAGAGGAAGGAGGCAAATAAGCAATGGCCAAAGGTCCTCTCCCTCAAACCCTACCCCCCTATTTATAGAAGGAGAGGGGGAAAGTTTGATGTTTATTCTATTGGTGGGGTTAAATATTATAGATATATCCTTAAACTTTATAAAAAGATCCCTATGTTTTAAGATTGGGACTCTTTTACATAACAGGGGGTCCTAGCCTATTACACGCATGGCTATCCCCCAACAGCATTTCCGAGTGGCTCCGCTGTAATGCCGTCTGCCCTCTCTGTCGCCACCCGCTGACCACTGCTCCCACGCCGGAGGAAGAGGAGGTTGATGCGTGCCGTTAATTGAGTAGTGATGTATACCAATTGACTTGCTGATCAGCCACTTCATAGTCAGTCGGGTAAGCATGTAGGAAAATCGAGAGATCACACCATGCTGACAATATAACGAATTTGCTTCACAAACCAAGTCATAAACGCAGATATAAATACAACAGTGGATCACTGAAGAAAGGTGAGAAGATATAGAATTCCAGATACTGAACATATTTTTCCCAGAGGCATAATTCACCACCTCATACAACTATGGCATTCATTCACGAAAACAGAATATATAATAAGGTGCAAATACTTAACAAAACGTAAAGGCACAGGTATGATCGTATCCGAATAAACAAACGATCCAAATCCTAGTGAATGTGCAATCTTCTACAGGCTGAATAAAGATACCAGTCAGCACCATAAAACATCAAGTACTGGATGGCAATATACGAAGGTTTTTAAAAGCTTATCAGGTCATCTTTCTTCGAATCCTCCTTTTTCGGTCCTTCCTGTGAACTGCTTCCTCCTTTCTTGCCAAAAATCATCTCATCGAGATCATCAAGGATATCATCATCTCCACCAGACCTAGTTCTAGATGCAGCTGGTTTTCTGACCAGGGCATCATCTTCATTACCAACAGCAGTGGAATCTTCATGTTCTGTGGCAATCGGTATGACCACTGGCCGTTGTTCTGCATTCTCAGAGGCCTTGGGTTTCTTCATCTCTTCGTATTTGGATAGCACTTTCTGGACCTCGTCGTTCACACTCAAGGCCTCAAAGAGCACGGCTTCATTATCTCCAACCGTCTCAATGATTCTCTGGATAGTGTGCTGAGATTGGTAGCATTGTTGCACAAGAGTGGCTGTCAAGTCATCCTGCAGTGGTAACAAAACTAGTCAAACACTAATCTCAGCAGAGTGTACTTTTCACTTCACATGCTTACAAATAGGAGCTTTGGTATATTTTTTGTTTTCTTCCTTGGCCGTAAGAAAGCAGTTAGGGCTGTATGCACAGCACATAAAGTACAAGAATAAAATAAAACTAGTCCAGTATGCACATCTAAAGAAGCCGTCACAATTGTTTTATCAAAATTAATATATCTTGCTATACTAAGCATCACAGAGTTTTCAGTCATTCTGACTTCTTAAACGACCATACAAAAATGTGCATCATATCTATTGACAATCAACATAATCTGAAAATGTATTGTTAGACATAAAAAAATTACTTCATCCTTTTTATTGTTTGATATCAGTATGACAAATGAAACATATCCGCCTGCTCAAGTGTTTCTCACTCATCAACACAACAGAGCAAGGAATAACAGAATTTCAAGACATTTGACGGCAAAATGTCTATGCGGAAAATATCTGAAGCATGGAAATAGCTGTTGGCATCATGTGCAAAAAACCTAAGCAGTTCGAGTAAAAATAATAGGCAAACAAACTTGGAACAACGACACAAAATCTAATTACCTGCAAAGCATCCTGCTCAGGGGAAGAAGAGAGAACAGTAGAAAGAAGTTCTATGCTGTTACGAGCAACATCAAAGGCTTCTTTTGTTTGTTCAGCAGTATATGTATGCACATGCACATCTTCATATGCCTGCTGGGGAAAGCCTGCATCAACTTCAGCTTCAGCAACTGATCGTGGTGGAGTAAATATGGGGGCCAAGCTCTCATTGTCACGTCCAGGAAACCGCACTCCTCTTGATTTCAAGCTCTATACAAGAAGGAAGTCCCATGTTAATTACAAAAAAAACTTGACCAACCTAGGAGGAACTAGGTGGCATTTAATTAAGAAGAAAAATAGGCACCCAAATTCGCATCAAAGAGGACTTGAACCTGGGTGGTCAGGGTGTACATCCACACCCTTAACCAACCGAGCTAGGCTCAGTTCCTTGACATGTTAATAACTACAGAAATTTAAAAGGACTACCTATGTAACAAATGTATAGAACATTTGGTGAAAGGAGAAATCATATTGATCATCTGCAGTACTCCCTATATAACATTATTGGCCTGCAGTATGTGCACCTAAGCATTTAAAAGTTTAACCACAAATATATAATAACACCATTAGAAGATAGGATGAGACTCGGCTGAGTAGTACGACACTGTCAGTGTCATGTGGGACCAGATGGGCTCTGGGCCCACACACCAGCGACATTGACGTGCTAGGCAGTAAGGCAGGGGATCCAATGTATCACAATTAGTCACATGTCACCAGTTTTAATTATACTGGTCTAAAACATGATAAGGAAAAGTAACGGGCGAAGACAAGTAGATACTGTGTTAATGCCTAAATTGATCATATGAGAAAGAATAGAGGGAGCAACACAAATGTAAACTACTATAATCATGCGGGAATTAAGGCAAATGATAAAACTGCTGCCAAAAGTATCCTCAATTCAAGCCATTGGTAAACTTAAAGTGGCCATGTATAAAGTTTTACCATAATATCAATGGAGAAAAGTATACGATATATCATGTGTAAAAGAATTAAATAGCTCAGTGGTTGCATACTTCCATAAAGCAAGTAATATTGCAGAATTCAGCATTTTTGTTCCTAAAACAGATTATGTTCTATTCTTGTACGACGGAACAACTCAGAATAATTATTTTTGGGTGGCATGCACAAGGAAATAAAAACGAACTCAATTTCGTGTGGTAGAATGAACTAACTGAAGCATAATATGACCAGTTCGGTTCGCTTGCTAAAGGAAACCAGTGTAAACAAAATGAACACTTGTGGGATTGTGCTAGTGTACCTTATAGGTTTCTTCATACACTGGCAAGTAGCGGAGCTCATCACCAGACTCTCCCCAAGCTTCAATCATCATAAGGGCCTTGTTCCTGTTATTCACCACCGTCTGAGGGTCATCAATCAACCTGACCATCTCATCAAGAACGCGCTCGGCCGCAACCTCTGAGAAGGCCTTCTCACAGTTCTTCACAATTGTCTCGAGAAGTACCAAGGCAAGGTACTGGACCCTAGCATCCTTCAGCATGATCCGCTTCTTGATCCCACGGATGAGCTCCACACTATTGACCTTCTCCACGTTGATCATATCACAAATCTCCAGGTTCAAGTTCCAGTCTGGCCCGTCCAGGTTCTCCGAGGTGGCATCCTCGACAATCTTGTCGGCTGGAGTCTGGCCCTGGAACAGCTCCTTCATCTTGAAGCTCATGGAGCTCATCCCGGCTGTCATCTTCTTGCTGACCTCCGTTCCGGTGATCTTGAGGCGCTCGCCGAGGGCGCTGACCTTATCCATCAGGTTGTCACTCATTTTCGCTGCAGAAACTGCAAAATAATAACATAAAAAAGGGGGCCACAAACTGTCAGATTAACATGTGAGCAACCTAAAAACTAAGGGGTTGAATTAACTAGGGGACATGGGGGTTCAAGTCAAGTTGACCAAAAAAATTGGGAAAATAAACCACACCCGCACTTCATATAGATGATCGATCTTGCAGACGGCCTAATTTGGAACATATGTCTTCGAACGGATTTGCGTCACAAACAAAAGGCCCCTAAGAACAGAACGAATTGTAGTCCTAGAACAATCAAGCAAGCAAGCTAGGGTTCACTCACCGACAGGCGAACAAATCGGTGAAGCCCGGAGGGATCTCCGCCCCAAGGCAGTTCAGCACCAGTAGAGGGCAGGCCACGGAGTAGACCGACGCCTGGAAGAAGCCCTGGACTATGAGCCCGTAATTAGGAGGAAGCAGATGAAGATCCAAACAAGGGGGAAGTAGGCGGCGCTGAGGATTAAGGGGCTATAGGGAGAGGAGCGTACCTCCGCGACAAAATCGAAGACGCGGGGCGCGGGGGAAGAGGAATGAATGGAATGGAATCCGACTGGAACGGTTGCGCGGACCCGTGGATTATTCTTCTCGCTTTGCTGTTGGGAGTTCTTTTGCGGTGGCTTGCGGTTGCGGTCTCCTTTCGTACTGGGGCTGCTAATTGCTTCCAGACCAAACCATAAACCCCGTCACGCGCCATATGGTCTAGCTTTCCGTTATTTTTTTTTTGTGTATTTTGACTCATAAATTATTCGTGAGAGGAGAGAATTGAGCTAAAAGGCTTGAAACCACCACAATTTCGTACTTAAAATGAGTAACAAAAAGGTCAACATGGAACCAGATGGCTCATTGAAGTTTACAAAATTATCCTGAGGGTTAATAAAGAAGAATGAATTCATCATATTCCTTGTATTAACGTAGAACGGACGGCTTAATTTTATAGCGCTATATATATCCGAGCGTCCACACAGGCTCTAGAAGACGTATAGGTACGGTCAACGCGTATACAGAGTACCGATGTAGAGCATTATTCTCTCACTTTTGAAAGGTGCCGTGTACCGATCACCATCGCCGTATTACGACGCGCGCGGCAGGCAGGTCGGTCCACGGGCAGGCAATATCGCACCAACTCGTGCACAAGATAATTCACACATGTGCTACGAACAAACCACAAGCACCAAAACTTTCTGTTCGCACTGATTAATCCTGCAACCAACTACTGGGACGGAAGCTATTCCAGTTGCAAAAATGGCTAGTGCTGAAAACAGCATACCAGAATAGGTTATTCACAGAGAAATTTAGTATCACCATAATCAGTAACTGCAAAGTCGATGAAACAAGGCTCCCAATTAACGTATATTAAGATCTGACGGACTTGGTTTGTGGCGGAAACAACAATACAGTCGTTACCTCTTTTTTTCTTTCAACCACATGGGGGGAATTAGGTACACATGTGAGAATACCATAGTTTCTACTTAGAAGATAACTGACAACCGTATTACAGTACATTACATAACTCCATCCCAATGTCCAGTTTAACGGGAGGGGTTGAGTAGATTTGTCAGATCCTCCATAAGCAAACTGGGCACCCTTGTTGTGATTTAACTGGCTCGGTAGAAATCAACATGAACGCAATGAGGCCAATACCATAATGCACTATTGTTGTGGATTTTCATTGGATTGCTGCTGCTTCTTCTCGACATACCTGGGACAACGTATTCAGATTTATAGATACTGTAGAGTGGCAAATGACAAAAGCAATGCAGAAAAATAAAGACTATGTGCCAGTAAAGGTACATAACTCAATAGTTCTGTCAGCCAGCTAACTAATTAATTTTTCAACAACTTCAGATCAAGAACAAATGATTTTTCAAAAGAAAAAAAAAGGATCAGAAGCGCTGCCTCATTTAATTAATGGGAGAATACAGACACCAACCTAAAATGTGGGGACACCTTTAGACATTTTAGGAAGTAAGAATACAACAACTTCCTCAAAAAAGGAAAACAGGACTATGCGGGAAATCAAATGAAATCAAACAACAGGAAAGTTGGGGTAGGCTAGACGAAACCCACAAGAATTAACCAAGGAAATCAAAAGAGAGGAATATAAGTTGAAAGAAAGTGAAAAGTAACAATAACAAAAGTTAAAGACAATAAAACTGTCTTTCGCAAAAAAAAAAGAACAATAAAACTGTAGTTGAAAAGGTCATAAGGGGCCGATAGCCTATGTCATGGTTCTGGTGCGTTGATTGCTAACTTAAACGAGCTTCTATCTATAGGGGAATTACGAATATGTGTTAAAAGTATTACGAATATGTGTTAAAAGTATTACGAATATGTGTTAAAAGTAAGAAATGCAAAGTAAATGTTGATGACTAGAACGAACAAAGGCGGCATTGCAACTTGAGCACAGTAAAACCTCGGAGTTCATGGGACAAAGTTACCTGCCAGTATGAAATCCAGCCACAAACCATGCATTTAAGACAACAGCAAGATCACTATCTACTCCTGTGATGTCAAAATTCGGCTGCACACCAGTACTCGTGCCCTCCTTTCCCGTTTCAGACTCTTTTCCTATATTGAAGTAAGAGATGAGTATTAAGATGAGGCATACAATCAACTATTGCATGCATGTATTCATATTCTAAGATGCCCAAAAACAGGGCATCAGATGAACTGCTAAAAATTCAAGGAATAAATTGCTTGCTATGCCAGCAAAGAAGAAATTGCCTACTTTGGGAGGCAGGGTCTCCAGATATTGTACTTCTCATGAAATTGAAGGCACTTTCAGCGGCCATCATTGCAGCCTTTGTAGCTTGATCATCATTGGTTGACTTATTTGTTGGGGGCTGCATGAAGTTTGCACCAGCAGGGTATGTAGTGCTGGCACTGGGGCACTGATCACCTGAAAAAAAAACAATTATATCATGTAGTCTATTTGTAGGAACGGGACATGGTTAAGAAAACTGAACAGATGCGGAAAGCATGGAACCAAAATAGGCACCTACAAGTCAATGATACGCTGCAACCGCCAAAAGGTGACACAGAAGCAGAACTTCCACTTGGCTGGCTAGCTGAACAGCAGGACACGGATACCGTGGGACAACTCCAATAGCAGCATGAGGATTGAGCAGGGATAGTGTTTGGGTCTTGTGCTGTAGTATTATAGGCAGGAACATGTGGTTGTTGGCATGTAGAGGCATAGTATGGCGCTTGAGAATCCCAGTAATTTGCTTGTTGGAGCTGCTGAAGAACACTCTGACTCTGCTCCTCAAGCTCATAGTATCGTCTGAGCAATTCATTATGCTCCCCTTGCTGGCTTGAGCTCACATGTCTGTTAACATCAGTAAGATCTGAGGCGAGTGTCTTGTGCTCTGAAACATGTATCTCTTTGCCAGGATCAGCTTCTTGACGAGGAGCTTGCTCAATTGTCTTACTTTCTTCTGAGGGCTGCTTTAGTGTCTCAACTGAACCACAAGGTATGTCAATTGACTTATCTTTCTTTCTGTGGCCATGAAAAGAAAAAAGAGGTTTACTTTTATGGATAACCAAGAAATAATATAAGCTGTCAGGTTCAGTAAATAAATGACACAAAGACAGTTCTAAATGAATTAAAAGCTAACATTTGTAGGCTGTAGTCCCAAACAAGTTGGGGTAGGCTAGAGATGAAATGAAACCCCACAAAAAAACTAACATAGGAAACCATAAGAGAGCAAAATAAGTTAAAAGAAAGTGAAAAACAGCAACAACGAAATACATGTTCACACCATTTCAAATGTTCCAAGGAAATATAAAATTTAGGATATCAGCACCACCAGTCATCAGGCACTTTACAGACTTGATGAGTTTGGATTTGGTTTTACCACAATAATACACAGCCAAATCTGGCTGCATCTAAGGTTTTTTGCTTCACAAAAGTAAATGTTCTACAATATTAGTTAGAGAATCAGGGAGACAATAAATATACAAAAGAAGAGTAGTTGCCTGAAAATTAATTTTCATTGGTCAACGTTTTACAAAATGTGGAGCTAGTTGATGGCTGCCCAACATCTTCATCCCAGAATTTTGTTTATTCCTTCTAATAAAAAAGTGAATTCCTAACAGAATAATCAGAAACAAAGATGGGAACAGCAAACACATATTTTCCATCCGCCCTTTCATTTACTGATCTCAACACATTTCCACGTAGTACCGTCCCGAACTCACGATCAGTACACTGTAATTGTGCGAATTACAAACGATGGTCAGACACTGAAGAAATAGGGATCGGTCCACTTACTCATCTGTTGCCTCGGTCGAGATGTGCTCCTCTTGTTCTGCAGAAGCAGGAGGATCTGGCTTTATATTCTCACATGACGCTGCTTGGGTGTTCTTGCCATGCATTGCCTGCCAATCATCACAATAATTAGCACAATCCCAATGGAGACGAACAGCCGATTCAATTGCACAGAAGGGGAGAGTTACAGAAAAGGCCAGCATTCTCCTCCCATAACCATACGAAGAATTCGAGGTCGTAGAGCTGACTATTAGCTCAGCAATCGACTTGTCCTGACTGCTTAAACCAAAGTCCCCGCTGTATGTCTAGTATGCTCTAAATGCCTCTATAATCACCAAACAAGCAAAACAAAATCGACTCGTCTCTCGATCCCCTCATTCCAAAATTCCTAACCCCACCACACCATCTTCGTTCTCGGTTCCCATCCACCCAAAGCATAGTCTGTCCCCACTCCCAGACAGTTCTCAATCCGTCTCCCAAAACCCTAAACCCTAGCAGCTGCCGCGAGGGGCAGCGATACCTTGAAGATGCCGGGGATGAGCGTGCGTACCTTGAAGCTGGAGACGGCGCGGTCAAAGGCGTTCACCAGTGCGGAGTCGTCCCAGAGCTCGCCGCCCTTGCCCATCTTCGCAAATCACACCGACCACCTCTTCGCGTCGTCGTTCCTTCTCCTCTGCCGCGGCGCACTTCCACGGGAATGGAAGGGAAGGCGCCGCCTCGGCCTCGCTCCCGTGTCCAAATGGGCTGGCCAGAAGCACGATATTTTTGGTCCGGCCAGGCCCGGAACATTTGGTGCTCGGGCTGTGAACCCGCCCGCCGCCGACGCACCAGACCAACGGCCCAAACATGGTCCGAACGTCGTTGGGCTTACATGGCCCTATCAGGCTTCTTAGTGAGCCGCGCCCGGCTCACCACGGTGGCGGCCCATTAATCACTCGAGGTTCGTCGCGATGCAAGTGCAACCAAGACATGCCATGCGAGCACCGAGAAGCAGCGTGTCGTGTCGTGTCACGGTGGCGACGACGGCCGAAAAGAGAATGATGGGAGACGGGAGCAAGACGCTAAGGTCCCGTCGCATCCATGCCTTGTTCGTTTAGTGCATGTGAGCACTGCTTCCGTACAGCGCCGGAAGTGGGCTGCGATCAGTTTCCAAACAAAGAGGAGGATGATTTGTCACTCGCGCAGTCTCACGTCATGTTTTCTTTATGGTTCTTTCGTGGAAGTACACGAGATAGTGCCCCAAATACACTAGTAAGAACACGATCGAAGAGCTCTTTCGAACCTTCATCTTGGAAATAAAAAAAAAGAGGTCGAATTTAAGTTTGCACATTTTAATATTAAGTCGAGTAGCCATGGAAGAAGCGGAAGGAATTCGGTCTTCGGAAAAAATAAATAAATCTATTATATATATATTTGAGTAAGAAAAGAAGTCTCATATTCGATCTCGGGGCCTAAAAATTCCCATGTTAATCCAAGAAAAAGAAAAAAATTTATCCATCACTGTCATTATGATAAAACTAGATTAAAATATCCTTATAATTACTTTTTTATTATCCATCATTATCCTTATTGAAAATTACCAAAAAATTAAAATACTAACATTTAAGAAATGAAACTCCCTTGACCAAATTCACGTGAAAAAGTAAAATCTTGCTGCTTGTGCTAACGTTTAGTAAACAAAACCCGCGAGACAAATTCACGGAAAGTAGAGCAAAATTTTGCTGCTTGAATGCTCTGGAACCTAGATAAACTTCCACACTGTAGTATCATCTAGATAGAAAATCATCAGCAAGCTTATGCTAAAAATATTAAGTGACATGTTTGATTATTTTCTTTGTTATGGCTAGTGCGATTGAGATTATTTAGCAAAATGGGCTAACTGGTAGAGGTGATGATGGAATCATTTCACTTTCTCTTTAGATACGAGATGGAGAAAAGTAGATTGAAAATTAAATATAAATTTGCATATTATATTTTTAATTGAAGAATATAATTTTGATTAAAAATTAAATACAAATTTGCATATTATGTTTTTAATCAAAGGGTATAATTTGATTGATGCAAGTGAAAGTAGATAGTTTTAATAGAATTATAATAGACAGTTTTCCTATAAGATAGTACTATCAAATTTAACCGCGGGTAGTTGGACTAGTTGTGATACAGCTTTGATGTGGGGGCGGAGAGAGAGGAGGAGGCCGAAAAAGGATGGCACCGGTTGGGGCCTTGAATGCCGGGCGGGAATGCAAATGCATAGAGAAGGACGTCTGGTCGTAGTCAGGTCGACGACGGACGGAACCATTGGCCGCCAACGCTGCCCCGCTGCATGCTTCTTTCAATTGCTTGGATCGAGGCCACAGCGACGCACTGCGCCACCCGACGAGCTCCCATCCCACAGCAACCCCTCCCCTCTCTGCCCGCGTTCGCGCAGCTTGACATGATGAGTCCTCTCTCTCTCTCTCACACTCTCGACTGTTTCGCGTCAGCCCCTAGCTAGCCACTGCTAGCTGCTGGTCGTAGCAGCAATTTTTTAGCCGGCTGGCCGCAGCTACTCGATCGCTTGTTGTTGTTTCTCCTCGGGGCGACCCCCAATCATAGCGTAATGGAGTGCCTCATCATTCATCCCCCAGGACGGTGACTGTATTTTTTTTTCTCTCTCTGCTCGAAGCCTTCTTTCTCGGGCTGCGTGTGCTCTAGCTACACGCCAGTCCCCGTCGCACAGATTCTTCAGCAGTCAAAGGAGCGCAGCTGCTGTGTGCCTGTGTGTGGGGAGAGGCGACATGTACCAAATGAACAAGCTAGCTGTCCCAAATTTGGTCATTGTACTTGCATAATTTAGGTTTATTACACTGCCAACATGTACGACCCGGCCACCTCAATTTGTTCGGGGATTATTCGTACTACTTTACTTATGGATGTTCATTTTTATGAAGAGATAAAGTTTAACTCCTAAAATTTGAGCTAAACTTTAGTCCCTCTTGAAGAGCTAAAGTTTAGTCCTACTTTTAGTCTTTTTCTATCTCCAGAGCTAAAGTTTAGCTCTAGTTTTAGCCTTTCTGTTTGTTTCTCTAGAGCTAAAATTTAAACTAAACTTTAGTTTTAGTTCTTTAACCCTTGAAAACGAACAACCCCTTAATCTAACTATCATGTGCACTTGAATCACATTGCATGCAAGTAATAGTGCTAACTGTTTTGATCAGCCACCTGCTTGTGGATATATGCATTCCTGCTAGTAGTCCTATATGTTGGCAAGCCTCGTGTGCCAGTCCACAGTACCTATACATGTTGGCAACGTTGAAACAACGGTCCGTACCCCGGACCAGAGAAACCACAGTATTTGCCTGACAACAATTTTCCTTGTAGCAATACACAGTTGTGACTGATCGCCGGCCTGCTGCGTGTTTTCTGTTTGAGATCGGAAGATGGCAAACACAAAACAATAAAATATATAGCGGAAAACTTTGCTTCAAAGTCAGTGCAAATTCGAAACACAGGTACCAGTGGATAGATGCAAAAGCAAACAAGGCAACCGGGCAAGTGGCGCCGTCCCGTCCCTTCCCACGGACACGTACGCGCTGCTGTGCTGCGACCTCAGTGGCGGAGTCGCAGAGCCAAAGAAAGCCTCACCCATGCATGCGTGCCTAGCTAAGCTAGTGTACTCGCAGAGCAGAGAGAGGGAGGAATACGGCGACCAAGTGTATCTGTGTACGCATGTGCGTGTCGCGCGCGGGGGCCCGGCCGGCCGCCCGGCCCGCGCGCTTCTGCGATTGCATGCATGGATCACGCGGAAATCACGCGCCTTGTGTTCTTTTCGTTCATGGCTCAGTGGCTGTGGCGGTCAAGCACGCAAGCTAGCTGCTGCTTCTTCATCAGAGTCGTCTGCTCTGGCTATATGCACCTCTGCGCGCTGCTCGCTGCTGTATAGTATGTTGGGAGTAGTAGTCCTACGTTGCTTGTACTTTTTGGTTAACTGCAACTGCAATTGCTGAAGGTAGGCCATGATGGCTTCCTCGCTCCCCCCTGAGGATCTCCATGCTTTTTTTTTTTGTTTGACTCGTGAGGATCTCCATGCTGCATGATATGCAAGCATGCATGTTTGTCGCCGAAAAAACAAAACGCCTTGTATAACGTGAGCCTGGTGGCTCAAACATTCTAGTACACACTCCTTTAGATGGTGTCTTACAATTCTTAGCGTACAACCTAGCTATTTCAATGCAAGGGACGGTCAATGTGAGAATGCAAATCAAGGAAGGATCAGAGACTGATCTGGTCTAGTTTTTAGCACTGGCCGTGGTAGTTTCGAAATGGTAAAAGTAACGTGGCTCGGATATCGATCTGGCCAGGGGAAGGAAACAAACGTACTCGTACTATAGGCAGAGCTGTTTTTTTTTCAATAAATAAATTAACGTACTATAGGCAGAGCTAGCTATGGCGAAGAGGGTAAACGCCGGTGGTTGAATCAAGGCTTTCCCAGAGAGGTCACTTCAGGTAGGCGCGTCCATGCCCATCCATCGGCGTCCCAACCTCCTGCGCCTGAAAAGATTTCACTTCAATTCCTTCCTCCAAGCACATCTTCTTTTACTGACTGACGCAGACAATTGCATGCATCCATCGATCTATCCATGCACGGTGGCCATAAGGGTGTTCCCCAAATGGTCAAATCGACGTGCCTGGTCTCATCTTCTTTCTTGCAATATAATTTCCTCGTGCTCGTCTTCACCTGTAAATTATTGCCTGTAATCTCTTTAGCAAGATTTCTTCATTGAACACCTTTTTGGTTCGGGTAATTGAACACCTTTGTTTCGCACATGGACTACAAAATCCGACAAGGTGGGACGCATGATATACCACCGATCCAGTGAAAGAATCAATTCCAGCCTCGAGAACTACCACCAGCGGAAGAGGACTCCACGAGTCCGTGCATGGTCCATAGTACATAACAATATATGCGCGCTCTTGCTTTACACACACTTTTCGGGGGCATATAAGCATATAACAAAAGATGACAACTGTTGTCAACCTTGGCCGGCCAACCGGCCCCTAGCATAGCTATTACCTCATGGAGATCTTGCATCCGCAGGCACAAACACACACATATGCCTATGCCCTTTGAGCAGCGGGAACAAGGCTACCTCTTGCTCTTGCTCGCCTTTGATAAAGTCTATCTAGTCGTAGCTAGTATCTATCTACCTCGCACACACAATGCAACCCACACATGCACGCACCAATGTCTCCTCCTCCTTTTGCGCTTTGTTCCTAGATCGACGGTGTTGTCTTTTAACTTATTCTTTCCTCCTAGCAAGCAAGCTTTAATTTGCTCCCCCTTCCACAGGTACTTCAATATGGGCACCATGCCACCATCAGATCATATAGCCACTTGCTTGACGCCCTTTGATCTTTCTAGGTAACTAGCCATCTTCTCCTCGTCTAATCGACCATTGCTTGGTCGGTCGACGTGTTGACGGTCTGGATTATATTGGTCCTAGGGTGAAGTTTAGGTTCGGTTTCTTGCTGCCGAGCATCCCGGTGGCTTGGAACGGTGACGAGTTCAGGTCAGCGACATCGTCAAGGCTTCGTGATTGCACATCCTGCTGCAATGTTGAGCGAGAAAAGCAACAGAAGAGGAGTCAGAACGAAGAACGAAAATGATGTCATAACTGTACTAACTGATGGCCCCGAAACACTACCGACAATACGCATTGATGATAGCTCAAACAGAAGAGTGTCAAAAGACGCACGGAACGAATGATCGCTACTGCACTAACTAGCATATAGCATCATGGCCGCTGGTGAGGTGTTGGAGATAATGATGGAATTTGTTTGGAAAAAGGCGGCTACCTCGAAAGATTTGATGTCCCCGGGAGTGGCATCTCTTGATGACTTGTCATGGAACCAGCCCCCCCTGCTGCATAAGCAAAGAAAGAAAAAGAAGAATTTCAATCATCAAAAAAGATTATCATGGACTGATCGAGAGAATCAAATGCCTTCATATCTCTTTTCATCAGTGGGAGTCCATTATGAGACTAGAGGAAAAAAGCTAGGCAGGGAACAAAGCAAGCATGCAACACCAACTTTCACTGTTTAGATGCTGTAAATGACAAGCTAACTTTATCAGATCAAGGACTAATGGGAGGTAAAGTTACGTATATATTCTAGCTTATGCTACTCTCCTACCATGTGATCTGGCACACTGATCAATGTCGGCATATATGCATGCACATACATGGAGCTGCTAGGAAGGTTCAAGAAGAGAGAACTACACGCAAATTTGTAAAGACAATTCTCTCTATTGTTCATTAGTAATATATAACGTACGTTGTATACACTTGCTACGTACCGTACACTTTATATATGCAACAAAAGAGATTACAAGATTGTGCATATTGTATTTTCTCTCAAGGTACTACGTTGTAGTGGTGTAAACATATATATGTGCACCTTGCTATTGCTGTGTAGCATATATGTTAGTTTATCCAACAGCTTAATATATTCGAGATCGAGATGATTGCACCATCATGGGGAGCAGATGGAACAAAGGTACAAGACCCTGGTGCTTTTTGTGAGCACTTGGAGGTGATTGTTATACTAGTAAACAAGGAAATAAGACAAGGGAATACTCCATTGTTTTGCCTAAAGTGGCTAGAGGATGATTATAGCCTCAATCAAAAGAAGATGGCATGTTTGAATCCAAAAGATGTCGGAAGCGACTGTGCATTAGCTGACTCTGACTTCTATTTAGAGCACTTTTATACTGCATGCTGACTATAGTACGAACTCGACATACGTACGACGTGGTGCTCTCCGTATTTATGCACAACTAACAGTGGGTTTTCAAGGAGATGATGGGTCTTAGGGGGTACTTTGTTTGTGCCTTTAGACCTACAAAATCTACCTTTAATTTACAAAAGAATTATTGTGAACCTTATGTTTTTTCTTATATGGAGCAGTACGTGCTTCATATGCAGATCTTAACTTATGTATTATACTAGGCTCGTATTATTAAAACATGAAATGGCTATGGTAAACATGGCATCATAAAACAGATGGAAATATTTAGTCCTAGTAACAGGCTGCTGGCTATATCTCACCTTATTGAGGAGTTGCTCCACAGAGCACACATGCTGGAAGCGTGCTCATTGCCATCAGGATTTGATTGCTGCGCTGAAGACTCAGAGCCGCTGGTGGTGACGTCAAACAGGTTGTCGTCGGGGATGTCTATAACCGTTTTAGCAGCTGCTTGTCCTGCAAAATATTCGACTAGTCGTATGTCACAAACGCTACACAGTAGCTACGACGCAGATACGGAGTACGTACTGATTTTTCCCATACTACTGCTAGTGCCTACTGCCTGCCGACAAGCAGATCATCGTACGTACCATAAGATGATGCAGATGCTGGCTTGTGGTCAGTAGTCTTGATGGTCCGATACATCTGCAAGAACGCATCAAGCTGATGATGATGAAGCACTATAAAAATATGAGATTAAAAAACCGGCAACAAGCAAGTAGGAATATCGAATGAGTACATTAAAGTCAAAGGTCTACTACAAGGAGGGCGAATAAATAAGGCTCTGCACAAGCGGGGCATTGATGGTTCCATCAGCTACTGTGCAGCACGCAGCAGGAGCAGCCATGCCAGCAGCTCGCTCCCAAGGGTAAGATTAATTATTGCGAAATGATGTTGGGTTGTACTTGCCCCCTCTTCTTGGGCAGTATGCGTATCAATTCAATGCTCCTGCCGCTGCTGCGGCGTCGTGCGCGCGCGCGTACGCATGGGATCGATCGTCCAAGCAATCGGTCGATCCTCCGCACACGGCCCATGGCACAGACACACCATCACCAGGCAGCTTCCTGCTTCACTCGCTCCCTCCTCCCTGTGTGGCTTTTAATGGCATGCATTGCATGCTTTGTGCTGAACTGCTGATCTCGCTCGAGATTTTATTGAAAAGCTGCGCCCCGTGTTGGAAAAGCTACAGCTACTGTGGCTGGCGACACCTCCTCCTCTTCCTCTCCCTCTCATGTCTATCTATAGTCACTGTCTACCATCAAGGAGGAAGAGATGCATGACAAGAGAGAGAAATTTACTGCTCAGCAAGAGAGAAACTATTCCATGCATAGTGAAACTGTAAAATGTGAAACATGTCAACTTTTTTCAAGGAAGAAGTGGGTAGTATATAGCTAGTTGTATGTAGTACTACTCTACTCACTGCGTATTCTCTCTTCCATATCGAGGTCTATGCTGTACTCTTTATTTAGGAAAAATAGTCGGAGTATATACGTTATAAAGAGGATGAACATTTAGAAACGAAGACCGTGTAAGAAGAACTAAGGACCAGCTAGCATCAATGATTTGGTCGATTTCTCTCTCACCTGCAAGTGAGACTTGACATGGGCCAAGGTCAGATCCTTCACGTCCATTAGCTCAAGAACTGACTTGGGCGTAGCTCCTGCACAAGCAAAAGCATCAGAAACATTCACCAACAAGCTAGCCAGAGAGAGAGAGAGAGAGAGAGAGCTATACTGAGCGAAAGAACGAGCGCGTACTCTCGTGTCCCCCGAGCAGCTCGACGGCGTGGACGAACCGCGCGTGCAGCGACGTCGTCCACCGCATCCTCGGCGCGCGCGAGCCCCGCTTCACCGGCGCCCCGGCGAGCCGCAGCGCCGCCTTGGGCGACCTCGGCCCGCCGATGCCTATCGCGTCGTAGCAATGCTGGTGGTGGTGCGGGTGGCTCTGGAGGAAGGGGAGCGCCTGCGAGGTGTTGTACACGGGGATGCCTCGGATGGGCCTCATCGAGGCCAGGTCCCGGAGGCCGCTCGAGTCCGGGAGGATGGGCTGGGTGTGCTGCAGGAACGGGAGGGCGCCGAGGTGGCCCGCCGCGCCCTGATGATGATGATGCACGGCGGCCGCCGGGTGGAAGCCGACCCCTGTCGGCGCAGAAGAGGCGATGGCGGCTATGGACGGAGGCGTAGCGGCTGTGGCTGATGCTGCTGTCGTCGATGTTGCAACGGGGGAGGAGTCGAGAGCCCTCTTCCAAAACCCTATGTCCATCTGCTTGGTGGCTGGCGGAGGGCTGATCTGCAGCTGCAGGTCTGGGTGTGCTGGGAACAGCTCCATTTCTTCTTCTTGTGACTTGTACCAAGAGAAACTGCTAGTATGTTTTGTTGAAGAGTGGGAGAAATTTGACGGCTTTATTTGTTGTGCCTGATTTGTTGGTTGGGGAGCAACGAAATTGAGTAGATGTTCTTGCTTGGAAGGAACTAGTAGAGTGTGAGAGAGCAGGAGTTCAAGAGTGGGAGGAGGGGGAGAAGAGGGGTTGAGGAGGGGAGAGGAAGAGGTTGGAGTGGAAAGGACAGGAAGTGTGTGTTCGTATTTGTATGTGTCGTCTGTGTGTTGTGATGTGAAAAAAAAGAGGGTGTAGCTTGTTGCTTGGAGGTGGTCTAGGAGGGAAGATATAGATTGATCTTTTCTTCCACACCATGCATCTCCTTTTGCTTTCTTTCCACTTTCTTTTTTGCCCCCTTCCTCTCTTCTTTTTCTTCCACACACACGCACTTTTTGGGGTGTCTCTCGGGGGCAGGTTGCTGTGGGAGAATGACACTTTCGATAGGGATGTATGTTGTCTAGCGAGAGGAAGAGAATGTAAGAGTTGAGGTAACATTCCCTTTTCAGCAGGCTACATGCCTCAGCTTTCTGTTAATGAGCATCAATATGGGGGTTTCCCCTAAAAATTGAACATAAAAACTATATATTGGTAGTGGCATGATTGATGCAATATATAAGTGGCCAAATCCGATAGTAGTGTACCAAAGGCCAACGCCATCTATTCCCTTTTTTATTTTTAACTGATGTTGTTAGGACAAAGAATATTACTCATGCTCTAAAATGAGTTAATTAGCAAGTTACACTCATGTCATACATTTAAAACTATGAAGAATAGATAGAACGTGCACTTTGGAAGGCACGGTTTCATGTTAATATATAGTCATGAAGACTTGATGTACAAGGCAAATTACAACAAGACAGAAACAAACTCTATCTCTAACTAACTAACATACACGTGATCAGCTTTATCTCTAATTACTTTCAACAGCCCCCCTCAATCACAACTGATCCAAGTTGAGATTGTATCTAAAATCATATAACTTGCGCATTGACAATGGTTTAGTAAACCCATCCGCAACCTGATCTCCAGAAGCTATGAACTTGATCTCCAATAACTTGTTAGCAACTCTCTCACACACAAAATGATAATCAACTTCAGCATGTTTCATTCGTGCATGAAAAACTGGGTTGGCAGTTAAATATGTAGCACCCAAATTGTCGCACCACAAACATGGTGGTCTTGAATGCTTAATCCAAAGCTCATGTAACAAAACCTGTATCCAAATTACTTCTGCTGTAGCATTAGCTAGGGATTTATACTCAACTTCTGTGCTCGACCTCGACATAGTTGTTTGCTTCCTTGCACTCCAGGAGACTAGATTACAACCAAAATAAATTGCAAACCCTCCTGTAGACTGTCGATCATCTATACAGCCTGCCCAATCAGCGTCAGAAAATGCACTAACAAGAGTGGACTTATCTGGTACAAACGAGATCCCAAGTTGCTGAGTGCCACGCAAGTATCTTAGTATTCTCTTTAGTGCAGTCCAGTGTATGTCAATAGGAGCATGAAGAAATTAACACACTTTGTTGACTGAGAAGGATATATCTGGTCTATTCAACATGAGATACTGCAATGCCCCTACTATGCTTCTATACTTAGTGCTGTCTTCAGGTCCTAGCCGAGTTCTATCATGAAGTGAAAATTTCTCTGAAGTACACATAGGTGTTGAAATAGGTTTGCAATTTTTCATACCAACCCTCTCAAGTAAATCAGATGCATACTTGCTTTGAGTAAGTACAAGACCACTGTCTTTATTTGCCACTTCAATCCCCAGAAAATAATGTAAGTCTCCAAGATCCTTCAAGGCAAACTCTACTCTCAAATCATGAAGTAAGGCATCAACCGCACTAGGATGAGAACTTGTGACAATAATATCATAAACATAGATCAATAGAAACATAGTAACCTCTGTCTTACTATATATAAACAATGACATGTCAGCTTTGGACGCCTTGAAGCCAAGTTATTAGAGTTTAGAACTTAACCATGAATACCAGGCCCTTGGAGCTTGCTTGAGTCCATACAAGGCCTTATCTAGCTTACACACATATTCTGGTTTTGCTGGATCTTCATATCCCGGAGGCTATTTCATAAAAACATCTTCTTCAAGTGTTACATGCAAAAAAGCATTTTGCACATCTAGCTATCGTAAGCACCATCCACGTGAGACTGCAAGAGACAACACGAGACGAATGGTTGCTGCCTTGATCACTAGACTAAACGTGTCCTCATAATCAATTCCATACCACTGCTTGAACCCTTTCGCCACTAATCATGCCTTATATCTATCAATTGAACCATCTTGTTTCTTCTTTACTTTATACTTGCAATCAATAATATTGCTAGCTTGATGTGGAGAAACAAGATGCCAAGTCTTGTTTTTCATAAGTGTTTGATACTCCTTATTCATTGCCATGCACCATTCCTGACTGCCAAGGGCTTCCTCAAGGTGTTCAGGCTCTCCAGAACTTGTAAAACACCTATACCGAATTGTGCCATGCCATCCGTGTATGTCTTGGGCTTGCGAATGTTGTTATGAAGCCATGTAGTAGGGCGACCAGCTTGTTGCACTCCAGAATCCGGAGCAGAGACCCTGATGCAGCTCGCATAGAGGAAACATGACGTCGAGGTCCATCCGGAGCAGCTGCCACCACAGAAGATCTAGGCCGCATAGATCCTGGTGACACCGGTTGCGCAGGAGAATTATCACCTGTAGAAACCGATGTCGATCCTGTCGGTGCTAGTCCCATTAATTCTACTCCCACTGGCGCACGATCCAACATAGATTCGTTGATAGAATCAGTGTCAGTGCCAGCTGAAACAGCTCCTTCCTGCATGGATTCAGAATTATCCGGCAATTCTTCCTGCACTGCATATGACTCATCAGCTGGATTAGCATCAGGGTTAGCACCATTAATCATATTGGGTCCTTCATCATTACCACTTTCAGACAAATTCCGCAAAGTTGGATGAAGGAGAAGGATTTCAGCTCTTAATTGTGCTCTGGCATTTGGGTGCAAGGAGAAAAACGGATACACTGTCTCATCAAAAATTACATCTCGAGAGATATATACACGTCCAGTAGAGACATCCAAACATTTGTATCCCTTATGTTGATTACTATAACCAATGAATACACATTGTTTGGAACAAAAAGCAAGTTTTCGATCATTGTATGGGCGTAAATTTGGCCAACAAGCACACCCAAACATACGAAGCAAGGAATAATCAGGTTTGTTACCAAGGAGACGCTCCATAGGCATTTGAAAGTTAATAAGGAAAGTGGCTGTGAGGTAAGCTTCATCCCAGAATTTTAGTGGCATTGAGGCATGAGAGAGTAAGGAAAGTCCAACCTCTACAATGTGTCTATGCTTTCACTCAGCAAATCCATTTTGTTGATGTGTATATGGACAAGAAACAAGATGAGAGATGCCAATTTTAGTGAAGAAAGAATTTAATCTTTGATACTCCCCCCCTCCCCCCCCCCCCCCCCCAGTCGGTTTGAATGGCCACTATCTTTCTATCAAGAAGGTGCTCAACATGATGTTGAAAAATCTGGAATTTCTCAAAGACCTCGGACTTATGTTTCAAAAGATAAATCCAAGTGAATTTAGAATAATCATCAATAAAACTCACATAATAATTTTTTCTTCCTATCGAATTAGGGGTCGGACCCCATACATCTAAAAAGATAAGCTCAAGAGGAGCTGTAGACACACTAAAAGACTTTGGAAAGGGAAGCTGCCGACTCTTTGCACACTGGCAAGCGTCACAAATAGCTTCTTTATTGGACTCCCTAGAGAAACTAAGATTATTTTCTTATAAGACCTTGCGCACAATTACCATTGACGGATGACCAAGGCGGCCATGCCATCGTGTCATAGATGGCTTGACCGTGCTCAACACACACTTAGACGATGATGACTCTAAGGAAGGAAAAGGGGACAAGCCTCCTCTACACCTGCCGACCAAAATTGTGCTCCTCATTGCTGGATCCTTAACCAAGAAGAAATAGGGATGATATTCAACATAAACGTTATTAGCACAGGTAAAACGATGAATTGAAACAAGGTTTTTCTTGGAATTTGGAACATGAAGGACATGATTTAGATGAAGTGGTCGAAAAGGAGTAGTAAGTGTTGAATTACCAATATGAGTGATGTGCATACCTGTTCCATTAGCAGTATGGACTTGATCGTGGCCGGAGTACTTCTCACGCATGGTGAGTTTGTCCAGCTCGCCAGTGATGTGGTCTGTTGCTCCTGTGTCGGTGTACCATGCTGTATCGACATTGTACCCAACTCCAGCTACGTTGTTCATTGTCTACTTCTCATCGGAGTAATTGCGATCAAATCTTTTCCAGCACCGTAGGGCGACATGGCCCTCTTTCTCACACACCTAGCAGATTGGCTTCTCTCCAGATGGCCCTCCTTGCTCACCACGTCTTCCATAGCCGCAACCAAAACCACCAGCACGGCCACCAAAATCGCCACGACCACCAAAATCGCCACGTCCACCAGTGCGACCTCCACGGCCACGGAAGCCCCCACGGCCTCTGTTTGCAGAGTTCGCCGAGGACTGATATTATGCTTGCTGAAGATCAATGCGTCTTTTGCAGAGAGAAACTATGCATAGACATCACCGAGGGAGATTGGATCTGTCCGAGCACTGACATTCTCGATGAAGCCATTGTATTCCTGATCCAAGCCGGCCAGAATGTACGAGATGAGATCGTCGTCTTCAAGCGGCTTCCCTGCCGCAACCATCTCGTCCGCGAAGCCTTTCATCTTGTTGTAGTAGGCAGCCGCAGAGAGGTCTCCTTTGCGTGTGCTTGCAAGCCACGCACGAAGCTGAATTACACAAGCCCGAGACTGAGATGCGAACATAGAATTCAACATCATCCAAGCCTCAGCAGCGGTGGTACAGGTGGCCACTTGACCAAGCACCTCCCGTGAGAGAGATGAGTTGATGAAGCCCAGAACCTGCTGATCTTGAGCAACCCAAGCGTCATACGCTGGGTTTGTGATCCTCTCGCCCTTGTCATTCTGTGCAAACTTCTCAATGACAGTACCATCTAGGTACCCATAGAGGCGTGCACCACGCATGATTGGAACAACATGTGCTTTCCATAGCAGGAAATTCTCTCGGGTGAGCTTCTCCGAGATAGGCTGACCAAGACTCGAGTTGGAAGATGAAGAGGAACTCGACATGGCTGAAGGTAGTTTTAGGCTCTGATTACCATGTGAAGAATAGATGGAACTTGCACTTTGGAAGGCACGGTTTCATGTTAATATATAATCATGAAGACTTGATGTACAAGGCAAATTACAACAACGAGATAGAAACAAACTCTATCTCTAACTAACTAACATACACGTGATCAGCTATATCTCTACGTGATCAGCTTTATCTCTAATTACTTTCAACACAAGAGAGAGCTGAGACGAATTTGTAACCATTTAGAACCTGTGTTTGCAGCTGCGCCAGACATCAATTGCAGGCCCAAGCAAGTTCTTGAGGATTGAATCCAATGCAAACAGGCCCTTAGACCTTTTAGCGCTATAGATCATGTTCATTAGCTACATTTATAATTTTATAAAGATTTAAATAGCCCATATGACCTGCATAGTAAAGAGGATTGAACCTTATGTGAATGTATTTCTCTACAAGCCTCGACCAGTCTCCTTCCCATTCGTCTCTGGCCCTAGGAGTTGTTTTGGTTCATGCCTAGTGAACACTACCTGAGCCAGGCAAGCGCATCGCACCCTAGGCCGTTGAAATCCGACGCCTGGGGACGCTGTCTGTCCCAGATAGAAATCCAAGGAACCAAACCAAAAAAAAGTTCTTATATTGCACATATCACCGCTGCATGCATGCTCCTCCTCCTTCACCCTCAGGTCTATCTTACCCGTTGTGTTACGGGATCGGAATGCGTGGTGTCAGTACAGCAGTTGGAGTTTTCCACCTTAATAATAAGCTATGCACGTGATGCAGTCAAACGGAATGTACATTATAGAAAATCTTATTTTAAGGCAACCCGCCTAGACCATAGGCCAAAGAGCTTATCTCCAATCCGTGCTTGACCCTTTAATTAATTCATTCATTGGACAGGTTATTTTCGTATCCAATCTGCTATATTCATGCACACATCATCACCCTTATTCTCAACGGTTTGGTTGCGTATGTACTGTGTATCTCAATTTCTATAATTTCTCTCTTCCATTTCGATCACTAGTAGGTGCTAGTAGTACTTGGCAGCGCAGGACATATGCATGTTTATAATTCCAAGCCAATTCGAAACATAGCAGGCACGCAAAACAAACTGAAGCTACATCGTTGAAGCCCGTATCAACATAGGATACGGCTACACCATTCTACTACCCAGTCCTAAAATTCAAGGGAGCCGGAGCCTCGGCGCGCAAGGAAGCTTCGAGGTCACATGTGCGCGGATGCAGACACAGCAAATGCGAGCGTCAGCTATGGACATGTGTGCATTCGATCCGTCGACCGATCCGGGAGAGATCGATTTAATATAGTCGGTCTGGTGGTCATACCCTCATGCTTGCGCAAGAACACACATGGCTGATAAATTAAAGCCGGCCCCGGTAATCTGAACCAGCCGCATCAAATTTATTTACCAGCCGGTCGGCTTCAGTTCAGCGCGACTTGAAGCGCCGATGATCTCCTAGCCTCAACGCGTACCAGGTGCGTGAGCATTCTTCCCGGACATACGTGACGTGATGCGACGTATCTCGCACAGTAACGTGACAGGTGCATTTGGGATAACACTAATCAGGCTGCAGGGGCACCACACGCGCGTGTAGGCATCAGGGCTAGCGCCGGAGGAAAGCATGCATGAAAGTGATGGCGCAGAAGACACACTGTACAGCAAAACAAGCTAGCAGTAGTGACAGGCAGATAGTAGTATGACGATAGATATGGAGTGCGGGAGGGAAGGAGAGGAGCTAATCAGTCAGTTGTCAGCCGCATCATTTATTTGAGGGAAATATGCATGAAACAGTGCATTGCATTGCTCACGTAATCAAATCTCCCGACAGTTGCCTCTCTTTAAAATTCCTCAGTGTACAAACCTATGAGCTGGTCATGCTCGCACCGGGGCGCACCAGAGACCAGACATGGCAGTTGTTGCTGTTGTCGATCAGAAATGGTCTTACAGCAACATCCCCAAACCAACGTGTTCATCTGTTTCTGGACACTGAGCATAAAGCGAAAGCAATTTCCCAACTGCCTTTCCGTGTGACGTGTGCAAATTCTATGGCAGGGAGACATGCACACATTGCCTAAGAAAGCTATAGCAGTAGTACTCTTAAGAACAATCTCCAACATCGCACCATGTGCATGGATGGAGACAGCTGCGAGACCGACCCCTCGGGTGCAATTGTAAATGTGAGGTGGAGTCACACACATAACGCCCAAGGAACGGGTGACCTGCATCGCTTGTAAATGCCCACTACCCTGTGGTGCATGCGCTATTGCCTCGTCGTGGCCGGTCGGCGTGGCCCCACCCATCATACACCAAGAACCCCACCGTCCGTGGCCTGGTCCAGGTGTCCCGCTACCGACAGTCAAAATCGCAGCTTGCCCACAATTTGACCATGACAGTAGAGTATTAGCATATCAATCAAATTGACCTCTTTGTTATACTGGTAGTGGTACTGTGGCAGTCTATTCTTTGTTTTTATCTTCGTGCTGACTGTGATGAACACTCATACCTAGGGCATCTACAGGCACTGTGTGGTTTCGATAATTAAAACACCAGATTCCATGCACAGACAGGATGAATACTTAATCCATGATGTTGACATGGAGAAATGACAAATCAATAAAAGAAAAAAAAATATGCTGAGAGGGTATATTACTACAATTAAGCAATTCATGAACTGACTGACAATAGAAGCTACTACAGAACAAATCTGATTTGATCTAGTAAGTAGGAATAAGATATGATAATGCCGACAAGGAGTATGATTGTATAATGATTACTATATAAAAAAAGTCTCATCTTATTCCAATAGCTGTTTGTTTAGGGAGGAAAATAGATGATTAAGCAGTGGTATAATTTAGACAGAAGGAACATGACAAGAAGTAACTTAATTTTTATTTCTTTTTAAAATAATAAGCTTGCTAATGAGGATGGAACAGAAAGGCTGTATTCTGTAAATTAGATCAGCTGATCCACAAGATTTTTGTTGATTTTAGTCCCATTTAACTTTGCAGTTAGTCCTAATGAGCCCTACATGTGAACTGTACTCAGTTCTGCAGTTTCTACGATAGCTCAATTCTTGGGTCCGGCAGGAATGAGACCTAAACTAGCATGCATAACTCAGCAGAAACGCCCTTAAGCTCAAAATTTTATACTCCTGCAGACCTTGTGTGTGAATTTGGTACAAGTACTATATTTGTAGTCTTGTACTACTACACGTGAACTACTTAGATGCATGTGTTGTATCTGGATTTGCTTCAAGGTGCACTGAGCAGTGGGCAGGTAGGTCAAGATGTGGAGGCCTTGAACTCTGTGGCCTTCAATGTTTTGTCACCTTTCAGAGTGTGGTCACATCTTGTTGAGGATTTTGATAACCATTCATGGCCAGACAGAGGCAGAGGCCATGCAACAATTTACTCAACGTACTCAACAGACTATGCATCAGTCTGTTCAATACGTACGTACTTGCATAGCATGGTCATGTTTCTATGGTGAGGCCATGAGCCCGCAACAGCGTATAGAAAATATTGCAATGGAGCATCGTCTGGCTTAGAACTCTGCCATGAAGTTAAATTGAGCACATGTGAAGGCAAAGAGAAACGGGGTGGCCAAGATATGAATCGACAGGCCCACTCTAAAACCCATACCAGTATGTGAGCTAGTTGCAGCTTTCGAATAACACATGTAAGCGAGTTTACTAGCATGTTGGACAATAAGCACATGGCAAAAGTGAGCAGTGGCACTTCATCTTAGAAGTCTGGAGACGTTTAGACTATGACCGTGGTGTCAATCGTTGGAATATGATCAAAAGGATCCTTTTTTCTCCTTTCTAACAGATGAGCTGGATAAAGTAGTGTATTCGGACGTGTCCAATGTCGACACTACTGCGATTGCTAGATCCTATCAGGAGAACATTGTTCGAAAAAAAAGATCCTATCAGGAGATTATTTTCTTTAATTAACCTAGACATTAGAAACACGGTTGTTTCCTGATTAGGATATGGAATATTATCTTTGAACAAGATTCATAAATAAGAGATGACATGAAACTATAGGCATTTTAGGCGCACTTACATTTTATATGAAGCAATATCTTCAGCTTAATGCTGAGCCCTGGCGAATTAGGAAAACGAGTCTTTTGTATCATCAGGATGAAGCTGACATGACAGCCGAATATAAAACAGACGGGTACAAAAGTGCAGTCTTCTTGGGTCTTGACAAAGCTTCAGTCAGCACTCAGCAGTTAATCATCATCGACATTCGAGAGTGGCAGCAATGAGAATCCATCTTTTACTTATCTTTAAAGACATGCGATGATTTGATGACATGTATTTTTTGAGAACATGCGCAAAGAATGAAAGGTGAATAGGCAAAGTAAGAAAAGATATCAAATCTTTCCATATGAACCCATGATTAGCTTTTTCTGAAGGACTAGCCCCTTTAACCGACGTAAAGCCGTGATAGTCGTGCAAAGATCATACCGAACTTACGATTAATGGCTCTTATATGCCCTCATGGCGTTTCCAGTAACTCAACAGATGAAGCAGAATGATGGAGAATGGATAGGTGAAAGTAGCCGAGCACTGGGCTATTGCCCATGTCCCACCATGAGAGCGCAATTGGGTATGTTATGCAAAGCTGGTGATATGAGGTATGATGCTTAACTTGCCGACTATTTTAAAAGCATAAAGACAAGAGACAGCAGATGATTTCTAACTACACTGCCTTAAGTCTTGCCGGGTATTAGAATGGATGAATTTATTCTACAAATAGAAGCCACTTACGGGACAATAAGTCAAATTACCTACTTAGCTAACCAATCAGAGTTATAGTGAAATTAACAATCATTGGGTAAGGAAATATTATATCTTAAAAGTTACAGGAGAAAGTAAATCTTATAATTCCTTCTGTTATACCCACTTTCGACAGAACATGATTGATTCCAGCATTTACAAGGGCTTCAACATTATCACAAAGCATCTACTTTGCAGCATATGCAACATGACAGTCAGTGGTAGTGAATTCCTGTCAGATCTATCGATTTATGAACATATAAAAGTTCACATCCGGGGACAAATGTACCAGTACCAAAAATGACATGATAATAAGAAATGTGATGATTTAGACTACAAAAGGAGTGTGACAGGTAGAACTAGAGTGAGTCATTAGAACATGTACAGTATCCATTTCGTGTGTGGGTCTATACAAGCATTGTAGGTACAGGTCTATATGTGGAAAAGAATAAAAAAATTGGTAAAGTAGTAGACTAACCTCTTCACAGTGGAAAACCTATAAGACATTATATAAGTGAAGATGTACAACTAAGTAAAGTCAGAAATAGTTTGACTACTGCTATGCCACATAAGTGACCTTACAATAGAATCTCGAATCCAGCCATAGTAGCAACGTCGCTATTTGAGGCTTGTAGAAAGAATCAGCTAGAACCATCCATTATCAGCTTACTAGTCAAACTTGGAAAAAAAAAAAAAGAACTCGCAACTTCCATAAGTTATGATTGCTGTTAACTTGCATGTGTTAGCAATTAGCACCAATTGAAGCATACTTCATCCAGTGTGCCGACTAGCAAAAATCATTGCCCCCCTGAAATCTATATGTTATTTCCAGTTCAGAAATTGTGCTAGGAAAGGACGGGCCACGAATTTTCAAGCGTTTTCGCCCAAGCTCTACAGATGGAGACAGGTAAATGCAACCATTAGATTTCTGACTGAAAGCAGCTTCGCCTTCCACAATATTTGCTTCTAGCTCATGAATCATCTTTAGTTTGTTTGAATAATGTAAATCAGTGTGGACAGTATCACTTGTACCAGGGGATAATTCTGTTAACTTCTTCTCTTGCCTATCATCTGAATGGGCTTTCTTTAACCGTTTTAAAACCTGGCATTGGAAACAAGGACAAATCCATTAGTAAAAGACAAGGAAGCATGAGATGAAGGTAAATGTTGAAGGTTCTAAAAAGGGGTTTGTGCTTGTTTAATCATTTTCTGTAAGCATCCAGTTAACTAACTTGGTTTAGCTGCAATCTGTATGCAGCTATTCTTTCGACATTCCCCCCCCCCCCCCCCCCCCCCCCGCTCCATGTTTAATATCATTTAGGTCTACTGGTCACTTTGTAACTAATTTCTGGCATGAAGCTTAGCGAGCATAATACACACAGATTATCCACTGCAGGTTACATTGCCAGTCGTTGTGTACACCGATAAAAAATGAGGTTCTTTGGAGATGTAAATGGAACTGATATTTATTGTACATAACAGTTCTTTGGAGATGTGGATAGATTAAAGTATTAATATAGTATTTTCTAAGTGATAGACTATATATACATTAAGAAATGAAGTTCTGAAATCACAACTGCTTAGTGCTTAGATCAAAATTAGTTAATTAAATAAAAATTATAGCCCTAAATTGAGATATGGGTTCTGTTGTACACTCGTGAACGAAGTACTGTTGTTAACAAGGGCTCATTCCCTGGCAGTGGTTCCTGCAGGAATGCAATGGCATGCAGCAGCAAAATTGTACAGGAAAGAGTTCAAAAAGAATAGGTTGAAGTGCAATACTTGTCCTAGAAATGCAAAGCACAAGATGACCAATAAGTTGGATTCCTGCAAACGCCTTGAAACATAGAGCTGCCCTCAGTGGCGAACTGCTTGTCTGAAAGGGGTCACTGTTGTGGACAAGGATCCACACAGCAGGAGCAGCAACAATAAGAGTACAATTGACGGCAGAGGAAGCACAGATAAGCAAGTGCAGGAGTTCAACACTAGTACTCCCTCCATACTTCAAAAAGAAGTCGTTTAGGACATGATTTAGCATACCAATGACTCATTAATTAGAAGGAATTTTCCCTCTCTGGCCTTATTAAATACGTCTTGGAACTAACCCAATCAATAATGTGTGCTCATCCTAGTGGTTGCTTCTGTGAAGCAAAAGTGCTCAACCTATAAGGTTGCTGGTTCAATTTTCCACAACCACAATATTTTCTTGCTTTTGTAAAATCAGCTATGGATCCAGAACGACTTCTTTTTAAAGTATGGAGGGAGTACAAGCAAGGTGTCCGAGAGGAACCCAACACAAATAAGTGGAGTTGTATTAAACGTAGTTTAGTTACAAGGAATTCTGCCGTTAGGTTGAACTTGGTCTGTGTGTTACTGTTAAAAGTGCAGCTCTGTTCCACTGCAGAATCCAAAAGCTAACAGTTAAAGTAAGCAACAATAGAAAAATATCAGTACCTGATTCTCAGTTGAATCTGTTGTTACATCTTCAGAATGTCTTTTCTCCAGAACAATTCCAGACCTTCGTTTCACTCTAAATATATCACAGTCATCATCAGTATCTTGTGCAGCCAAATTGTCAGGCAAGAATGCTTGAGCTGGAGTAGATATAGGACAAGCATCAATTGATGCAGCTTCAGAAATAATTGCATTTCCAGGACCGGAGGTACAGAACGCTCTTCTGTTAGAACTAGTACACTCCTGCATATATATAAAATTATAAAGTAACATTAATAATTTTAAGTTACCCAATAATGTGTGCCAGAATAAAAAAGACACTAATATTGGGTCATACATCATTTTGTGTAGAATAGTCATGGGGCCCATGTGAAAATGTTATGGTTGATGTTGTGGGATATGGCTTGTTCAAATCGTATCCAAGAATATATTTCTCTGAAACTATATATTCTTCAGAGGATGCATCTATTTGAATTTTGCAATATGGGATGTACTTAACACTTCGATCAATGTAGTCACACAAGCAAGGATGTGTGCTAGAGGCATCATTTTGAGACATTTGTTTTCCTACTGCATCCAATATCCTGATTTCCTCCTCAAACTTCTCTGATAGCGCCTCCAATTGAAAGATGTCTTTCCTCACAAATACAACACGATCACAGCTGCAAGGGCACTTCCTTATCTCTTCCTCTTCAAAAACAAGGCAAAGAGGTATAAGATGACCTCATGAAGCATAAAGCATTTATCTGAAATTAGTACTAATAAGCCTTACCATGACAAAGACAAATTGCATCAACTCTGCAGTTACACATAATATGAGCTACATAGCAGTCACGTTTGCAAATGCCACAGAGAACTGTGGCATCAATGTCAGCTTTATAGTGTGTGCGAGCACCCATTTTCACAAGTGACCAACGAACATAATGTTGGAACCGCATCAACTGCACAAAAGGGACCTTCATACAGCTCTGTATATACATATCTCCATTTAATGTTATGTCTTTGTGATCAGACATGGAAAGCTCATTAGCAAAAAGTGCCATTTCTTTACAAAGAAGCTCTTCATAAGGTAGTACCGGTATCCTCTTTAGATGCGCATAACGTTGACTGGCAATTGCTCCTAGAGGAAACCATTCACCCATAGCAAAATTCACTGCCTCGCCACAATTAAAACCTGACAAAAGTTCATGAAATTATCAGATGAAATAGTATATTTGAATATCCAATCCTTTGGAAGCGACAGCAGGTAGTTGCAGATAAGATCTTACCATGGCTAAAACCAGAATGATAAGCTCGGGGAAATGTTATAACAAACTCTCCAGGTTTCTGAACAGCTCTATAGACAGGGACACGATGATGCAACAAAATATTTGGAGGAAAAATTGTAGTCTTCCCCAAAAGAACATCAAATGCTGCATTTTCCTCTTCACCTGATAAAATTTCATGCTCATACACATGCTCACGTACCACTTTCTCAAAATCAGAAGCAGCATTGCCTGGAATGCCATACCATGTTTTTGAGGCCCCACAGTGGTGATAGTTAATGCTGGCAAAATGGGAGCTTACATGAGAACAGAAGTCAACAAGTAGCATCATCACAAGAATAGGCAGTAGAAAGTACTAAACGATGGCAAAAACTATAGATCATGCACCTGTACAAGTAATGATCTTCTACATGCCAGGCAAACATACTAAAAAGCATTCCAATATACAACATTGGATCTGTTATTCCCTGAAAATCCAAGAAAATGTGAATTAATCAACAAGAAAGGATCAAAATTCATCAGCACAGTCTACTTACTGGAACTGCTGCTCTGAGAAGACGTAGTGTAGAGTTGGGCAACTGTGAGAATCTCTGTATCAAGGAACCAACACAAATGATAAGATAACCAAACGATCGAAAAAGCAATCCATCATGATGGAAATCTTCACAAGATATAACTGCAGGAATGTGGAACAGAGAGCGTGCGCACATCTTTACCAAATAATCAACATAATGGAAAAGACAGGCTAGTCCCTAGAATTAAATGACTGAAAGATAAATCGAATCATGTTTATCATATGAAGATGGATGTCCATTGTATCCAATCAATGCAGTAAGCAAAGCGGTGCAAGCACAGGTGTGAGGGCAAAGCAGTAACTACATACTGAATTTGCCCTGGTTATCCATAGGGCCAAACCACGGCTAAGATCGCAAATGTGTCAATGGCTACAAAGCAAACTGTGGCCCTTTGGGATACTTTGGTGTTTTTCCTTCTTCTCTCTTTTACATTTTTTCTGTTTATATATAGTGTACACCTTTTTGGTACTAAAATTATTAAAATATATTGATCAGTTGGGGGGCACCCCTCCTGTTTCCATCAGAAATTCTTTTTAACTACATATAGTATATAAATGTTTGTAAAACTGGGACACAAAGAAATACCTTCAAATTCCATTTGCTTCTACTAAGTTGATCATTAGGAGAGGAAGAGAACGCACTACCGTCAACATCACATGCATACTCGACAGACTCGATTTTGCCGAAAGCTATTTCATGCCAAAATTCCTCTTCCATATACCTTGGTGGGAGACAGGCAGCACTAGAGTATCTTCGAACAAATTCTTTATTTGCCATCTTCTCAAACTCTCGAAATGTGTATTTCCTGATAATTTGTACAAAATATTATGCAATTGAAATGAAAAAACTGCTTTTCAAGCAGTAATATAATGTCAATAGACAAACAAACCTTGCACTCATGAAGAAAGCTAATTTATCATCCGTCGACCATTCAGCAAGACGGAGAGGCTGAACTCTGGTTTTAAACTTAATTCCACCTTGTTCCTTCATCAGTACAATGCCAGCAGGAACAGAAGCACAGACAGGTGAAACAATCTTGCATATACCTGAAAGTTGAATAGTCTAATTCATATACATTCACAAAGGCCTACTTAAACACAAGGAACAAAAGTTGTCGACAATTCCATGTCTGGAAGGTGGCTCAGCTATTTTGCAGCAAGCACATAATTCTCACGGAATCAGAATTCCATAGTACATCGGTGCACATCAATAACACATACTTCAGCAAAGGGGCTGCACAATTCAGTTATAGAGTTATTATTGCATGGGCAAACTTATGTGGCGTAGCTTTGAAAGGCCAAAGGATTTTGTTTGTTTTAGAGAAGATTGCAACCGAGAAGCTAAAGTTGTAAAAGTGTTACTATGCTTGGCAGGTCCATAGAATTGAATAATTTGCCATTTCAGACCAATTGGTAGTTTAGGGATTTCCGGTGCCACTTCTGGTGGTAAATCTAGTCATTCCAATTGTCAAACATAAGTTATCACCCTACAATCATTATAATCGCTTACCTAGAAGAATGTAAACAGAGGAAAGAGAGAAGCAACTGTTACCATATTTTTCAGCCACAGGGGCAATTTTACTGAGATAAACCATTGGATCCTCAAACTCCTCAACTGATGGAGAAAACACTGGACAATCTGGAATCTCATCAATCCAATATAGACTAGAAAGATCAAACTTCTTCACTCTGCGCTTCAAGAATGGGTCTCTCATAGACCCCCCTCCCTCTCTCAGTGATGCATCATAACTCCTGCACAGCCTTGTCCCGCATGATATGGGTTTGAGGGCAACTCCATCACTCCCTGCCATTGTCCTGAGGACATTGATCGTTAGGTTATAAACTATAAGCACATGGGCTAAAGCCACCCATGCATTGCAATCCCCAGATCAACGGAATAGGCCTCCTTGATCTGTGTGCACAGAAAAATACCACTATATCCTGTTAGAACTTAGCACATCGTGCACATTGAATACTAAATTGCAACAACAAATGGCCTGCAGGAATGCAAGATGCCTAACTAAAGTGAAGCAGTCATAATTTAAAAGTCTAGCGAGTGTGTGAGTCAGGTCCTGCTGTGTGTGTGTGTTTTTTCTGAGTACAAACCCCATGTAAACGACAACCCCTCAGGGCTCGGCTCGGACTGAGGTGGTGTTGAGTTGTAAGGGGTCGGTTCTTTCTCTCTTAATGCAATGATACGCAGCTCTCCTGCGTATTCGAGAAAAAAAAATTTAAAAAGGTTTTGCTGAGCTCATGTAAACAGAATATTATGACCGAAAAGAGGAGTGTATTTTGTACAAATATAATTATGTAATTCATGCTAATTGCGTGTGCCTTCTCCAGCTCAGTTTTTAAATGATAAGGTCACGGCTGAATTCTACATAAGGCGACCAGCCACAGAGTTTGTTCACACCATAAAAGCCACTGTGGTGGCCATCCCCGAAATGGTTGTTAGTGGGATGCTAGTAATAAGTCAAACTTTCCTGTTGATCCCAGGAATCCAACAGCCCAATGCCATCTCAATCACAAGACGTATGAAAAGGTTTCAGTCAAATCCACCCACACATGTCGAAATCTTTATCACATCACTTCCAAATCAGTTTGATTAAAGAGATAAGTATAGATTAAGCACTTAAAGAGTTAAAAGACCACGGGATTTCATCACACGGGACCTATCAACACAGTATAGCAGAAGCATGATACAGAAACAGAGGAGAAAATAGCAACTTAAACGGTCAGATCCATTCAGGGTTTGGTCAAAAGCTATGTACGGTTCATATTCGGGACCCCTTAAAACTAAAACGAAGTTAATATTATTTTTCCAAATTATGTTAAGTTCCACAACAATAAATAGACTTCCCCATCAGAAGCAAATTATTCGCGGTAAAGGAACAGGAGCACATGTGGTGTGAGATTACGAGAAACAATATGAATTGGGGTGCCAAAACACAGAGGAAATCAAGCACGCACATGAGAAATTGGGAAATTAGAGTCCAAAATTACAGGCACAGCAGCAGTGCAAGTCAAACAGTCTGGAAATCAATATTCAGCAGAAATAAAACCAAAGGATTAGAAGAGAATTCCCACGAGGAACTATCAACACTGCACGATTAGCTTGTCATGGTAACACCACTCTCAATTCGACGCCAATTGAGCAGACTTGGTCGCTAGAAAATAATCACCCAAAAATCCTAGTACGAGTGAGTCCGGAACGCCAAGCAAATTCCAGCGTCTTAAGCAGTTGTCGAAATTCTCGTACACAAATTGCCACACCAAACCACCAAGAGCCTCCACCAAAAACCAGCCCCTTCGAACAAACCCAACCACCAACATGAGCGCATACGCTCCACCAATTCCCGATTCCCACTTCACAAACCCATAGATCACTCACCGTCCCATCTCGCCGCAGCCGCGCACCCCGAGACGACCTCAAACGGGGACCCACATTCCCTCGGGCGCCCGCTACCGGCGAACACGCACGCGCGGATCCGCACCAGCCACTGCCCCGATCCGCCGCCTCCCCAACGTACGGCGCTGGCTCCGTGATTCCTGAGCAGCACAAGCCGCGAAGCCGGCCTCTATAACGGCGACGTCTGGGCGGAGTAGGGAACGTCGGAACCCCGCGGCGGTGCTCCGGCGAGCGGCGGAGAGACGAGCGCGAGGAAGAGGAGGATGAAAGGAAAGGAAGCGAAAAGGTGCGGGTGATATTAATATACGATAACTACCTGTAGTGCACTGCTGCTGAGGGTGGATGGCGCGTTGAGGCCTCGCTAATCATCGCTGATTCGTGCATTAGCATGTGGGATTAGCGTGCCATGAAGTACACTTTTTCCGGTAGGCTAGATAATCAGCGCGCATAGCTGCCTGCGGCCTTCTATGTGAAGCCTCTTTGTTACCCAGTTGTTTTGGAGCTTGTTAAGCCTGCTACCAATGGTAGAACAAATATGTCTTGAACTTCTGCTTCAAAATTCAGAGGTAGCTAGTTTACATGATACGTCAGACCTTTGTTCAAGTCTTCATTTTCTGGAAGCGGTAGTATTGTTTGCTACATGTTAAAATGACAATAATCAGAACTAAAACAGCTTTGAACAGGCCGGTGCTTAACCATCTATGTTTGAACCATAAATGTAATCAAAATGAACATCTTTGGTCATCCAAAGAGGAGAAAAATGCTTCTAGGTAGTCGTATAGTCTTAAGCTAAAGAATGAATCAAAACTTACGGTGAAACCTAGTTATTTTAATAAAAAACTAGCAAGGTTACCCGTGCAAATTGCGCGGCTAGACTATCCATTTACAAATTACATTGATTATAAATTGTTAAATCAAGATAACATGTATTATTACCGTAGCTAGATGGAGTATTTAATATTTAAATTTTATGTGATGCTCTTACTTGCTGTTTGAACTATTTTATTGGATCACCTTGGACGCGTGACACGAAAACATGTGTGCACCAACCTTGTCACGTGGCATTGTACCATACTGTCCACCGTCTCGTCATCTACTCATCTTTATGAGTGAGTGTTATCGACTCCTTGAGAACGAAGATCTATTTAAACGCTATGTACCCATGGTAATTTCTTTCTACATACGTTTACCTTGTCACCTTTACCACAACTCGTGGAAGCAGTGGCTTGCAAGCTGGACACCATGTCATCATCCTTATAATTCCTGACTTTTTACAACTGCGTCGAGCCTATCTGAAACAAGTTGGCTTACTGTGATTCCCTACTACACCTATGCTTCTCTATATCCGAGAGATTCTCTTTCATATCCCTACGACTCTTTGCAATGCCCTGCTGAGACATGTGACAGCGATCAAGGAGTATGATTTTTGTGGTTGTCATTAGAGATGTCGCATGTGATTATCTCTTCTGTATACTTCCTCTCTATTTTACTTGTTCATGATGTGCTTTAGTGCTCGTACCATTGATCCATTTAGTTGCTCCTATCAAGTGGTTCTCAAATAGTATGATTGTACTTGATTATTATGCGGCAGGGATGCATTCTAATAACACCGAGGTTTTCTCACATAGTACATTCCATTGTCCTGCTCACATGCTAATGGCACTTGCCATACGGCCAGACACTATAATCTTACAATCGTTTAATTTTCTCACTTTTACTTGCTCAATTATTGTTGATCTCAGGTGAGTCTGCTATCGTGATTTGAGGTCGGTTTGCATTCATCGTGCTCACCTTCGACCAGTGGCGAAGCTAGAGGTCGAGCCACCCGAGTGCCATTACCTGGGTGGTGCCAAGATTTATGTTTGGGTGGTGCCACTTTGGTGAAAGATTAGTGCTAAATCACTGAATTTTGCTTTTTACCCTGGTGCCATGGCACTCGGGAAGCCTAAGATAGCTTCGCCCATGCCTTCTACCTTTTGCGCCTAACTTGCCGGTGAGCTTTGCACAATGACACGATCAAATTTTCTCTCAACGGGAAATCAGGCTTTATAGTTTGCTTGTTTTCTGATTGAATCTTCCATTAACAGAGACTTCATACCTTTTTTTTAGAGTAACAGAGACTCCATATTGTGCGTTCTGAGGAATGGTGAAACAAAACGGTAATACTACTCCTGTAATTATCGGCATGGTCACACATAAGAGATATACTAAATCTAACTTAATATTGATAATGTCTATTTTCTAATATAATCCTAATATTTAATATGGACTCTAGCTTTAACTTTGATTATTAGATTATCATTACAATTGACGGTCAGATCTTTGTCTTTTTTCTTTGTATTTGTGCAGATAGACTTATTCTAATATATTTAGTACTATTATATTAGTTTATTTATTGATAATGTACATGATAGATTATTTACTTCTTTGACTGTTTCGATGATTTGTGCATACTTCTTAACATATTTAAATTTTGAAAAAAACAATATACTTTGTTATAACTTTTTATTAAAATTTTATAAATGATATACACCTAATTTAAATAGTAGTTTCATAATACTACAACGTTGCTACAATGGCTCATTGTAGAAATTTGGTTCCTCTGCTCCCTACCTCACCTGGTGCATCTTTTTTTTTCCTAGCCATCGTCCTGCAAATTATTACCATCATGCTAGAGATGCTTCTAGCGTTGCGTCTGCTTTTTATCTCAATTAGCTTGAAGCACGACACAGTGCTCTACTCTAACTACTGTACCTCAACTGAACTTGTTGCAATGTTGTACTGCTAAGTGCTAGTACCAACTAATCTTTACACAAAAACCACATCGATCTCGCTTTTGTCTTGTATCGTCTAGCCATGATTCACACGAGAGCGACTCGTTAATCTTTCTAGGATTAGCGACTGCATGTATGATGTTCTGACAAACACATCATCGAACTTGCTGGCGGTATGGCTAGCGGCCGTAGCAGTTTTCTCTGGATTTCATTGTGTTGAATGGAACAGTCTTGTTTAAACTCATGGCGGACTGCCTGCCGCACCGATGCTATCGAGATCGGGGTTTCCGGCTCGCAATTTCGATGCCTTGATGATCATCATGCTGCTACAACATGAGTTGCACTTCTCGTATGTGAATTCAGTCTGTGTAAACAATGCTCATCGTATGTGAATTCAGTCGAACGGTTGTTGCAGCTTGCTACATTAATTTGCCGTTAGCACTTCTCATACCCGGGCATCACGGCTTCTGACCATCATTGTTGTGCAGTTGAGATATAGCTGGACTGCCGCCACGGAGCTCGCCGATGTCGCTAAGTCATCATCATGGGGGTGTCGATGGTTTCTCCTTTTTTGATATACGTTGATCGATCTCGCAAAAACTATGGCCAGAACATACGTTGTTTCTCTTTTTAGTAGGCAATGACCGTGGCTGATAGAGAGAGTCCTAATCAACGCTAATTATTTCGTTCTTATGCTCTCCCTCACGAAACTTCCTTTTCAAATAAAATACAACTCTCTTTCGTATTCCAATGTTTGGATGTTTGGATCTAATCTTGACCATTAAATCTTCATAAAATTTGATGGTCTATATTGATTTTGGGGAGAAAAAGTAGAATATGAAGTAAATCAAATATATAATTTCAATTATTATTTAATTTTTTCTTTAAAAAGCAATGGCTAAAATTTACTTGTTATCATACACCCTCACGTGCATGTGAACTTTCCTTGAACTACCATAAAACAATCCTAAAAAATATGGGTTATATTTGCTATGACTGTTTTCTTAATTTGGATCATCCACAAATAAAATTGTGTCTCAAACAAAAAGAAAACTAAATTGATAATAAGAAAGCTAACCTTAAAGGAGGGAGATCATGGTGGGTGAGGCGTTGGAGAGGATTGGATTCTTTTTTCTTTTTTTATTAATCCGAATTTGTCAATTTATTAATAATCTAATTTTATCTGTTGTTTGTCAATTGAAGTTAGATACGAACTCTTTTTTGGCTTCATCTGAACCGTTAAATCTTCATAAAATCCAACAGTCTATCTCTTCTCTTTTTTAGATGAATATGATAATTTCATGATCTTAAAAACGAATGTGATAGCTCCTTTTGACCTTCAAATAAGAAGATAATATATGGCGGCTTTTCGATGTTACTGGCTACATTGACTTATGAGTTTAATCTGACAGAATTTGCTTGCCCGTACACACATGGTTTAAATCGTCCTTTTTATGGCCGACGTGCAGCATGAGGCGCGCGCACAAACGTGCTGAAAGTCCAGCTTAGATACGAAGCAACAGTGCTTTTAAGCTGACTAAACAGTCCCTCTGCCCATTTCTCCCAACCTGGAGCCGGTGTGACCAGAAGCACAGAACAAACAGACAGCAACAACTCGTTGGTCATCAGAGCAGTAGTTGTATCGTACCCGAAAGAATTAGCCGATCCCACTGATTGATCCCCGGATTTGGTCGTTGCCAAGGACATCTCTCTCCATTTCCGGTGCCAAAGTTCCAAGGAAGAAACCAGCGGCGCCCGCAGACACTGTTTCTGTTTCGCTCCAGGACAAAGGAGGCTCCTGCGCGCCCTCGTTAGCTGAGAGATTGCCTGGTTTTCCCAATTGCGCCGTCGTTCTCCGCCCGACAGCGACCTGCCCTGGCCCGTTCTTGCTCGCGTGCGGGGCCGCCGCCAAACGTGCAGCGAATCTGGCGCCGCAGCTGGCTGGCGATTGCGCGGCGGCGAAGCGAACGACCAGCCGTGGGGTCCTCCCGGAGTTGGCTGGAGATAATCAAGCCAATCACTGTCGCACAGTGCGGTTAGTTCGTTAGGTCCGCCGGCTTTGACCGGCGCCGGGCACGGCAACCTGCGGGGTGCGACGGACTCGGGGCCGGGGAATCTCATCGCTTTCACACGGCACCAAAAGCGACGGACTCGTGTTGAGCAGTGCGAAGCCGGGGAGGACCGATCGACGCGAGAGAATTTTAGTCGATGGCCGGCCATGAAGGTGACGTGCATCCATCCGTTCGAGTACGTACGTCGTCCATCTCGGGCGTGGTCAGCATTATAACGCAATGCCATAACAATGGAATCATTCCCGTGCGCGCGAGGCTAGTGCTATCAGTTTCGCGACGCGAGTCTTGTAGAAAATTTGGGTAGGAATGAGGAATAATCTGCATGGCCGGTGGCGGGACGGGAACGGACTGGTTTTGTACGCCGTAGGGGATCAATTGGTGCGGAAAGGCCTCACTTCTTTTTATCACTCTCTCTCTCTCTCTTCATGGCCTAATAGAGTCATGGGCCGTCGATTTTTTTTTTACCATAATGAAGAAAATAAAATGGATAAATTAGAAGGCACACGAACGCGCGACCTTACTGCCCATTCCTTCAGGTTTAGGGCTCATGGGTCATGGCCCCTCAGCCCGGCAAAGGAATCCCTCGCTTTTCCCACTTTGGGCTGCTCGAGATCACCGTTGCCTCGGCCGCTGCTGCCCTGTCGCCGTCACCGTCATCGACGCGGTACTTTTAAGCTCAAACTAGATACGATGCGACACGGGCTGACGAGCTCCGACGCTAGCGCCAGGCAAAGTGACGAGACGTCAGTGAGTGTGCAGTAGGAAAAGACACGCTGATCAGATGTAGGCAATGATATGGCGACAGGAGAATCAGCAGGACGATTCGTTGCTAAAGCGAGCGCTGGAAAAGCGGCTCAAAGCTCCATCCGTCCACCAGCCGTTCAGTTGGGTTAGCCAACTGCCCATTTCAGGATTTCTACCTACACTGCGGTGTGGGTGTTTGGCCCGGGTTTTTAGCTTGGGAGGATTATTGGGCTGGTTCTCTTATCTATATGGGCTCTACTGGCCCATAAAGGTTCTGGACTGGGTCTTGTTGAGACAGCAGGATAATCTCCCCGTCCCATGCATCAAAACAGAAGCAGGCCACAAATGATTCTTAAAAAAAAAAAAAAAAGCAGGCCACAAATTTCCGTCCCATTTTTCCGGCGCTACAGACTTTTTTTTTTTGGCACATCTACAGGCTTGAGGCTTAGAAAGATAGAAGCTTGTGATTGTGAACATGTCCATTCCGTGAATTCGTCGTATTACCCCGTATTAGAAGGATCAAGTCGCAAGTGGAGTACGTACATGTGGATCAGACATTTCTTGTGACAAGAGTTAATTGGGACGAACAGAACCTCCATGCAACTCAGCATGGAGGAGTTTATGAGTGTTTATTACTCCCTTTTCACGGATCTGATCCCACTCGATGAAGAAAGATTCATCCGACCGGACATCAGAGTGGCGGCCAGCCCAAAAAGGAATGGAGAAATGCGAAGACGAACACAAGGAGACACGAGAGCAGGTTAAACGGACTCCCTGGCCATTGTACTGGTGCCGGTGGGAGGTGCTTGCTAACTTTTGTTGCTAGAGTTTATACATACGCGGTGCTAGTACAACACTACAGCCAAACCACGTGTTCTGATCCATCTGCTCTCTTCATAGTTCGTACTACTCCACAACCAAACCAGCTTGATCGATCGATTGAAAAGCGAGGGACAATCCGTACGTGTCTGCGTGAATGATTCGAACGGAACGTAATACTACAACTGACCGGGACGCAAAACAGCAACGACGTCGAGCTGTCATCTTTATGCCGGTCTGCTCGATGCATCGTCCCAACGCAAAACACCAAACCGCGTGATTAATGAATCATACAAACCCAAAAATGTGGAAGGACGAAATCCTATACTACTATAATAGTTAATAATGTCAATAACCCGACGATCATATATATCACATTAGCTGTCACCCAAAGGAATCAAAGAATCATCATACTAGAGCACTAACAATCCCCCCTACTAGTAGTCCCTACACCTAGCTTAGTACCTTTACAACCTGTATTTGCATGGAGCACGAAATCAAAATTATAATACCGGAGCGATTTTTTTTTTTTTGGGGGGGAAAAAAAACGCTGGCTTTCTGCAACCGATGTTGAATCTCCCTGGACCAGAAGCTTTCAGCTGCTGGCCACCTCAGCGCGCGCCTTGGCTCCCCGGCGGCGCCCGCGTGCGCGCTGCCTCATGACGACGGTCTTGGACTCGCCCCACGCCGAGAAGGACGCCTTCTCCTCGTCCGAGTTGTCGCACTCCGGGAACGGCCCCGCCGCGTAGCGCATCGCGTCGTAGCACACCGTGTAGGTCATGTGCCGTGCCCGGAACGCGCGCATGGCCGCGCGCTTCTGCGGCGTCATCACGGCGTAGTCCGCCGTAACGAGCCCGAGGAGGCCGCCCTCCGTGCAATCACCTGCGGCATTTCCAGCGCCGTCACGACGCGAGACGCGGCAGCCGCGGAGGGTGAGGTCGGAGAACTGGGACGTGAAGGGCGCGTACTTGTAGTTGACCTTGTACTTGCCGTTGTCCGTGGCCCAGGTGGAGCCGTCCCAGATGGTGGCGTACACGGCCATCGGTTTCGACGGGAAGTCGCCGCCCATGTCCGGGTGACGGATCACTTCCCGGATCGGCGTGTCGTCGATGTAGAAGCTGGAACACGCATGGGTCAGTTTGCGGGATCGACATGGAAAGGAAAGGGCAGAGAACCAGCGAAATGATGGCGGTGATGAGCTTACATGACGTGGGTGGGCGCCCAGAGCACGGAGTAGCGGTGGGCCTCGAGCGTGGGGTCGAAGGGGAGGAGGTAGCGCTCCTCGCGGCCGTGGTCCGTGCTGCCGTTGCCGTAGACGTTGGTCTGCACGCGCCACTGCGCGCCCCACCGGCTGCCCAGGAACTCGAAGTCCAGCTCGTCGTGCGTCTTCTCGTACATATCCCCATTTGACAGCTGCATGACAAGATCAAAAAATTCGTAAACTTTTGCAATCAGACTCCATTCCCAAAACAGACTACTCATTAGCCATAATCATGCGTTGAATCTCTGAAATTTGCAAGCTTGCACTACACTACAGAGCAGTTGAATGTTCCTTCTACCGCACCAAAGAGCAGTTGAATGTTCCTTCTACCGCACCATGCATGATGTACGACTGCCGGTATAGTAATGATTTAGCGTTAACTACATTATGTGCTTGGTGCTAATGATCGAATCAGGGCGCGATTGACTAGGGCAGGGACATTTATTCCGCGTGGCAGGCGGCGCAGCCTTTCTGGGCACCAAAGTCTAAACAGCCCATGTGGCTCGGCACTGTTGCTTGCTGCTCCTCTGAGGCACAGGACATGGGCGCTCCCGAACTTGCAAAATGCAGGTTTAGGCCGAGCAGCAGTTGTTCAATCCAATCCGCGTTTTTTTTTTTTTCATAACGGGAATCCAGTCCGCGTTGACACGCCCATGTGACCAACGGCTCGAAAGAAAAGAACAGCAGCGGGCTATCATCAACTGAAAAATCTTTGCTCGGGGTGGGAATGTTCCGTGGTCAAATCAAAATAATGCTTAGCGTCGCTTATCGAACACTCACATAGAAGGCGACGACGACGCCCGCCGTGTAGTCCCTGGGCAGCTTGATGGACGCGCTGAAGAAGCCGTGGAGGTAGTAGTCGGAGGAGATGAATCCAGAACCTGCGTAGAACACAGAGCCATTTTCAGAGACCCGCCATTGAAATGGCAAGAACAGAGTTTCATATGGCGTGAAGAAATGGGGGGAAATGAAGGAGATGGATTACCAGAGCGGCGGTCGAGCAGGAGGCGGACGCTCCTGTCGTCCCTAGAGCGGACGAGGTTGTCGTCGCCGAACAGCGGCGAGAACCCCTCGTCGAAGGCGACGCTCGGCACGTCGAAGGCGGAGGCGGCCACCGCCGATAAGCACACCAGCGTCGCCGCGGCCAGCATCAAGAACCGGGCCTTCGACGCCATGGCTGGCTCTGGCCGTGCAACAAAGCTTTCTTTCTGGTCCGACGCGCGGCGGCTGTGCCTCTGACAACCTCACCACACCACAAAGCTTCTCTTCCACTCTCCCCCACGCTTGCTCTTCTGGTTAAGTGGCAAACCCACACGCGTTTCTTCTTGGTTTGGCCTCCCTAATAAACCCGGGCTCTTGGCTTGTTATATACGCGGTCTCGCTATATTGGTCGGAACAGCAGGATAGATATGCGGCGGCGATGCGTGGCGCGTGGGACCGTTCTTCGCTACGATGCGCCGCACATGCTGAGGTGGATTTTGGTTAGTGCCGCCGCGTAGGGTCCTCCGCGCGCAGAGCCACACCACCAATGGAACAGCTTAACTGCTTATTAAGCAAACGAACGAAAGAAAACAGCGAGAAGGGAACAGAGGCGGTGTACTGTGCATCAGTTTGACAGGAGGAGGGGGAAAAGCAGCGGGAACGTGGTGGGTGATGAGCGCGAGTAAGCAACAGCTCAGCTTTGCTGGTGATGGGTGGTGGCATGGATGCATGGTCCAGAACGGGGGCTAGGCTTCCCGTTGCCTTGTCCTGTTTCGAGTCATCAAAGGGCGGTAACGCCATTTCCCCGCCCATTTTCGTGGCAAATGAACGGATTTGGAGGTACGATTAGGAGACTTTCTGAACGGTGAGGTTGCGTGTCTGCCATGCCATACCGTCGTTTACTCGGAGCAGTTGGGGCGAGGGGACGAGCAGTTGGGGCGGCTAGCTGCAGTGCCCAGATTTGACCGCGTATTTACTCCGCGCTGCTCCAAATAGCACGGCTGCTATTTCAGGCCATGGGATAGGCGTGTGAGCCTGTGCTTTCACCTGCCACCTCCAGTATGCCAGCGTACGCGTCCAGCAAGGCACCAGCTGTGCACCGAGCGAGCGCGCCGTCGTTCTCCTCCGCTTTTTGACCGTTTGTCCTCTTGCGTTCCGCGCCGAGTCATCCGTAGCATCCGAGGCGAACCACACGGAGAGCTGTTCCCCATTTCTGGATGGACGCAATAAACGATAGCAGTAATCACACGTACGTGTACACTACACTTAGGTACTGATGAAGATAATCATCCTTCTGAAGGTAACAATGACAACCAAAGCGCTGCAGAAATACTGTATTTGGGCGCACAGCTGCCAACCAACAAAAGGTCGTACACGCGTCGATGTTTCAACGGTAATAGCAGCAGTAGTATTGTATAGGCGTCTTCGACACAAATGATTAGAGTATCGCGCCGCCACGACCCAAAGACGGTTGCCGTTCTACTCGTACATAAAGAATGGCCCGTAAAGCGGCACATGACGCGACTGATGAGCAATGTGACCCAACACGACGGGCCAGGGCCCCTTTTTCATGTGCGCCGTCTCCCCAAAGGCACCACACACATGCTCATGCCGCCGGACCGCGCCAAACTCACGGGAATTCAATCAAACAGCACGGCCGTTGCCGCGCCGGGCCACGTAGATAAACAAGCACCGGCCACCCACGCCACGATCGGCAGCCGCGACCTGTTCCCGGCTCGCCGTGTTAGCATGCAGTTGGCAACTGCATATGGAGCGGCGGAAACAGGTCGTGGCTCGCCGTATAGCTCGTCTCGTTTTGGAACGACGTCGCGGAGAGCCGCGCGCGTGCGATTTTTGGTTTCATGGGCGCATAGTTAGCCGACAAAAGTCTGCCAGCGTTCAGTATTCAGACGCAGTGCTCATCTTGGACAGTTGTTTCGTTTCCTCCAAAAAAAGAATCATGCCCGATACGGTTAGGCTTTTGATCATCCCAGATCGAACATTTTGATCCCACATGAACCCCGGAATTTGCTGGCATGGACCTCGCCTCGGGTCGATGGTTAGGCGTGGCGATGTCTCGCAGCCCATCCAACCCTTTTCGTCACTTTCGAGGGCTATCGCCTCCACAAACAGTGATTTGTGTCGACCTACCTGCAACCTATATCTACAGTATAGTGTCAATATTCAGTCCAACGCCGTTAGCCCATTACTGTAACGACAACTGTTCAGCAGCCTCCCATATGCTCTCGTCCATGCAGTTTGCAGAGAAGGATAATTGGATAACACGGATCGGTGTTGGGCACACAAAACAACGATCAGATCGCACTATATCATGCGGAGACAACCCTACCGGTGGCCATGCATCCATGATCCATATGCGTGCCGCGCAGTGGTTTGTTTCCCTGCCATAGCACCTTAATCTTCCTGCTAAGGCCTCCGAAAGATGTCATGTGGCGAAGCTCGCTTGGTCATTACCGGCAAGACAGGCGCGGCCTAACACACCACTCTCCCAGCCTTCTAACGTTATTTTGAAATGGCTAGCATTAGAAGCTTCGACTGCATCGTATACTAGATTGGTTTTATAGTTTGTCGTTTGCTTAATCCCGACCGGCATGGTCCCTGCTTTAGATAGAGCAGGTCTACGCGAGACATGAAGAATGGGTTCCTTCGCTCAACAGCTCCAGGTTTTTGTGGGCTGGTTTCCACTCCCCTACAGCTGTGCCACGTGCGACAGTGCGAGCTAGCAGAGCAGCCGGACAGCTTGATAACGCAATTACGTGGATTACACGTAACTGGCCCTCTCCTCTCAACCCATGTTCATCGTCAGCGACGTCCCGCTAGGCGACACGTACGGACATGCTTCAAGACGCATTTAGCGAGCTAGTCCTGCTGCGATAGTTATTAACTGATAGATTTTGGGATGTTTTTCAATCGAAGTCAACGAGCGAAACAGATTAGCGGTAGCATTCCTTCTTTTTTTTTCCGGACAGTGCAATGGCGCCACTGCCTCACAGGATCGCGAGAGAAGAACTGGGCCAGCACGGCTACCGGTAGTGGGCTTCACTCATCAGGCTACCATGGATCACAATGTGTGGGCTGGGTCTTTTTCCAGTGGCCAAGGCCCGTCTTGTGCTGGAAGATACCGGATTCTCCTCGAGAATTCTGGAAACCAGCCACGATAGACCACTGACGCGGAGAAGTCGTTTTCGCGGTCCAACCCGACGGGCGGGCTGGGCTTACCGTACCTGCCAAGGCACGCCGGGAGCCGTCTTAAATAGTCCTCCTCGCCTCGCAGGTCTCAGATCAGATTTCCCGATCGCCACAAATTCTCCCCCAATCTTCTCGTCGCCTCCCGTGTTCCTAGGGACGCCTCCGGTTCGTCGCTCGGCAGCGATCTCCGTCTTGCAAGGTATCGATTCCGCTCCCTGCTTCTATATCAGTCTGATGATATGCCCCGATCCGATTGGATTCTGATATGATTTCGCAGTTTGAGTCGATCTGAAACCTAGGGTTTCGAGGGACCCTGATACTTGCGATTAATTTGGTCGTTTGTTTTGCTATAGTGGAGGATTTAGAATAATTTAGCTTGTGCCTGGGGCATAAGCGCTTGCTACTCAATTCTATGATCTGATGGACGCGGTGGATGCGCGAGTATACTTTTACTGTTAGTTTTAGCGATCAGGCTAGATTTTTTTATCCGTTAGGGTCCTGATTGTCTGGTTTGATCACATTGGCGGGTCACTGCAGCTTGTTTCATGAACTTGCGATTGATTTCGTAGTTCCTTCGGCTCATAGATGCTTGATTACCTGTATGAGACTAGACCAGTTCGTTGATTCTTGGTGGCAGAATATAGTTGTGGTTTGGAAACATCAGTTCAGTTACACTTCCAATCATGCAGATGGTTATGTTTTTATTTATTGATTATCAGCTTATAGATAGATGCTTATACTGAAACACCAAATGCATAAATACTAATACTTATTATGAATCTTAATATTAAAAGAATGCATCAAAGATAGGAACAAGCCTATGCCTTCTGCTGTCCCTGCTCTTGGTATTCTTTTCTGTGTTTTTTTCTTATGATTATTCATAGGGAAAGGCAGCATGTTGGTTAGCATCAGTACGTCTGTGCCAAGGATGATATGCATTTGTCCTACCAAGTTAATAATAATTTATATTAGTTGATCACATCAAGCAGCAATGCGTCTGATTCGAATATGATAGTGCAGAATTAAAATTGAAACATCTAATTCTATAGCAACTATATACCATGTGCCAGTCATCTTGTTAGCTACTATCTTAGATTCGCTTTTTAAAATGTTTTTAATTGTTATACTTACAAGACTGAATCTTTGGATGCCTTTAAGATTTTGTTTTAGGCCATCATGAAGTGGATTTTAGTAATTCTAGTGTGTCCGTCTTATCTTTGTTAATTTAATCAATTACTGATATACTTCTATCTACCATAATGTATGTTAAACTCAAGCCCTCTGACATGATCCTGTTTGTATGAAACAGATGCAGATCTTTGTCAAGACACTGACTGGCAAGACCATCACTCTCGAAGTCGAGAGTTCTGATACTATTGACAATGTTAAGGCCAAGATTCAGGATAAGGAAGGCATCCCTCCAGACCAGCAGAGGCTCATCTTTGCTGGCAAGCAGCTAGAAGATGGCCGTACATTGGCTGATTACAACATCCAGAAGGAATCTACTCTCCACCTTGTGCTGCGTCTGAGGGGTGGTATGCAGATCTTTGTGAAGACCCTTACAGGCAAGACGATCACGCTGGAAGTTGAAAGCTCTGACACAATTGACAACGTCAAGGCCAAGATCCAGGACAAGGAGGGTATTCCCCCAGACCAGCAGAGGCTCATCTTTGCTGGCAAGCAGCTTGAAGATGGCCGTACACTGGCTGACTACAACATACAGAAGGAGTCTACCCTCCACCTTGTCCTGCGTTTGAGGGGTGGTATGCAGATCTTTGTGAAGACTCTTACAGGCAAGACAATCACACTTGAGGTCGAGAGTTCTGACACCATTGACAATGTCAAGTCCAAGATCCAGGACAAGGAGGGAATCCCCCCGGACCAGCAGAGGCTCATCTTTGCTGGAAAGCAGCTTGAGGATGGTCGCACGCTGGCAGATTACAACATACAGAAGGAGTCTACCCTCCACCTTGTCCTTCGTCTGAGGGGTGGCATGCAGATTTTTGTGAAGACCCTCACTGGAAAGACCATAACTCTGGAGGTTGAGAGCTCTGACACCATTGATAATGTGAAGGCAAAGATCCAGGACAAGGAGGGCATCCCGCCGGACCAGCAGAGGCTCATTTTTGCTGGAAAGCAGCTGGAGGATGGACGCACATTGGCTGATTACAATATCCAGAAGGAATCCACTCTTCACTTGGTCCTTCGCCTTCGCGGAGGGATGCAGATCTTTGTGAAGACTCTCACTGGGAAGACCATCACTCTAGAGGTTGAGAGCTCTGACACAATAGACAATGTGAAGGCCAAGATCCAGGACAAGGAGGGCATCCCGCCAGACCAGCAGCGACTCATCTTTGCTGGGAAGCAGCTTGAGGATGGGCGTACATTGGCGGACTACAACATCCAGAAGGAGTCCACTCTTCACCTTGTCCTGCGCCTCCGGGGAGGGATGCAGATCTTTGTCAAGACACTGACTGGCAAGACCATCACACTTGAGGTGGAGAGTTCTGACACCATCGATAACGTGAAGGCCAAGATCCAGGACAAGGAAGGAATTCCTCCAGATCAGCAGAGGCTTATCTTTGCTGGAAAGCAGCTGGAGGATGGGCGTACCTTGGCAGATTACAACATCCAGAAGGAGTCTACCCTTCATCTAGTCCTGCGTCTCCGCGGTGGTGGTGCTAACTGAAGGATGTGTCTTGCTTTGCCATGATTGCAGTCTATCCGTATAACCGTATTATGATACGGTCCCTTGAGACCGATACTCTGTTCTATTGTGTAAACTGCTCTACTATTGGTGACCGGAACTGGAATAAGTAGCTTTGATTATATATATGCTCCTCTGTGATGAATTCTTTTAGTTATTCTTTCTTCTTTGGCTCGGCCGATGTCCATGCGCCCTCTATTGTTAATTCAATGGTGGGGTGTTGATCATACGTTTAGCACAACCAAGGTCCAAGAGACATGGTTGGGCGTTTGTTTGGTTGTTGAAGCCTAATGCCAGAGTTTGGCTTCGAACCGCAATTGAGTTCTCTAACTTGTGCAGCATCGGTGTGCCCATCTGCTGGAATTAAGCGGCCAGTTGCCATTACTGATAGCGTTATCAGCAAAGAAACATGGGAACAAGTGACAGTTTCAAACTGTCTTGCCGCATCGGCACCTGCCTGCAACAGCATCCGGTGTTTATCCATCCGGCTTCGATCATTCATCAGAAAGACGAAGCAGGCAGCTTGAATCTCTTATCTTCACATGTGCTAAACATTCTCTTCGCAGTTGTCGTTGTCAAACAGTTGAATCTGAGCTGTGGACATTGTCCGTTTGCATGTCAATATACAACGAAACTTCATTGTGCCTGAATCACTGTTCAGTAGTATGCTGACTGCATTTTGAGCCGTGCGTGTGTGGATCTGACTGCACTGCAGGGGGCCTCGGAAACCGATATTCTTCTGCAACACCGGCAGTCCAGCGCCAAAAAAAAATAGACTGCATTCTCGATGACACCAAACAAATCGATGCATGGCCGGACCAAATGAAAACCGTGTGTTGTCACCGAAACTACGGCACAAGGCGGCAAAGGACAAACCACGGCGTAGATAGACGCGCGGTTCCCAGCCAGTCACGAGGATCCGCGCATCTCGGACACTTCGCCCCGTCAATCCATCCATCCGTGTCCAGGCTGCCGCACCCTGGGCCTCGCGCTGGAGCTGTCACGAGGACGCACGTAAATTATCCCTCAAAAAAGGACGCACGTAAATTAAACAACTCCAGAGTTTTCGGGGAAACCCGGCCGAAACGCCAACAAGTTGCTCCAGTAGTTTAGTTTATTCTTGCTTAACCTCGCCGTGCGCCGGCACGAAGGAAAAACCCAGCCGTCGGGGTCTCACTGAAACTGCAACGTCACGTCATGATTGAGCAGCTCGGCGTGCCCGTGCCCGGCGACGTGGCCCTGACAGCGATGCTCTGGTGCCAAAGCACGCCGACGTCTGCGTACCGACTCGTCTTTCCATGGAGACGGATGCCGATCGAATTCAAACCGCGCCGGCCCGTGCGTCATTTCTCGTCAATGGCGTGCGGACTGTGTGCGTTCACATTGGGAAACAAAAGGCTGGCTCCAACCGGTGCATGGCAGGGCAGCAATCTTTTGGGATCTGAATATTCATCGTTCACACGCGGTTTCCGATTCCAGATTCCACTGCATTGATTCACTATTTGATTCACTTCCGTTTTTACTCCTTTCCCATCCCGTCATTTCACCCCACCACAGCTCGCGTGATGACGGTGTGACACCCCTTCTCCCCAGGGGCGGAGCCATAGGGGTGCTGCCCATGCTGCAGCACCCTTTGACTCTGGAGTTTCTAGCGTCTCTTCTTCAGTAAAGAAGATAAATATCACATAAAATAATTTAATTAGCAATCTAATTAGTTAAAAAATGTATGACCAGCATCCCTATAGTTATTTTCTGGCTCCGCCTCTGCTTCTCCCGGTTAATTACTGGAGTAGTACAGTAGTAGCATAAACATCATCGCGTCCACAGTCATCAGGAGGGCTTCAGGCCCCGTCGTCTCAATCAATATAAACACGCGCCTCGGTTCAGATTTCAGAGTAGGTCAGGCCCTATTTCTTTCTGCCTCTGCTCGCTCAAAAGAGCAGCAAAGCTTTGGCATTGTTAATCCACCCGAATTCCCACGCGCGATGGGTGAGATAGGGGCGGACGAGCGCGGTCTGGCCACCGGCAAGCAGCCGGGCCTCGGGGAAGAGGTGGAGGAGGAGGAGTCATCGCCGGTGGAGGAGGTGCGTCTCACCGTGCCGTCGACGGACGACCCGTCGCTGCCGGTGTGGACGTTCCGGATGTGGACCATCGGGCTCTTCTCCTGCGCGCTCATGAGCTTCCTCAACCAGTTCTTCTCCTACCGCACGGAGCCGCTCATCGTGACGCAGATCACGGTGCAGGTGGCGTCGCTGCCCGTGGGCCACTTCATGGCCCGCGTGCTGCCGCGCCGCAGGTTCCGCGCGCCCGCGATGCTCGGCGGCGGGGAGTGGAGCCTCAACCCGGGGCCGTTCAACATCAAGGAGCACGTGCTCATCTCCATCTTCGCGAACGCCGGCTTCGCCTTCGGCAACGGCAACGCATACGCCGTCATGATTGTCGACATCATCCGCGCCTTCTACAAGCGCAACATCTCCTTCGTCGCTGCCTGGCTCCTCGTCATCACCACGCAGGTTGGTTACTACTCGCCATTGATTTGTCCTTAATTAGCTTGCCGCCTACTACTAATCAACAGCCATTATATTTAACGAATGAACAACATGTTCTTATTGCTTCGATTGATTTAGGTGCTGGGGTACGGGTGGGCTGGACTGATGCGCAAGTACGTCGTGGAACCGGCGCACATGTGGTGGCCGAACACGCTCGTCCAGGTCTCCCTCTTCCGGTGAGCTACCATTCCTCCACTTCACTGCTTTATTTTACTTGCAAGGATCATCAGTCCCTTTTTATTTTTATTGCCCTCGATTTTTGCGTTTCACCTTGTTCGTCAGTTTTGGTTGGATTTTTGGTTTGCCTCGCGGTTGGATTTCTGAGGGCCGGCGACCAAGGTTCGAATAACCAACTTAACTGGTCGGATCAGTTCGGTAAAAAACTGATCGATTAATCGGGATAACCGGTCGATTAACCATATTACTATAGTACTAGATCTGATTTTTTCGGCTAACTGATCGGTTAATACGACCGGTCGAGACCGATTATCCAGTTAACCAGAATAAACGGTCGATTTCTACCGGTTATTCAAATCCTGCCGGCGACCAACACGTTTCGCTTTTTAAAAATTAACTACCAGTCACCTCTTGCTTGACTTTTGGTCCCTTTCTTCTACGTAGTACCAGCTAGTGCTACACGCTTGGCAGCTCGTGCGTGTAGCTTTTTTGCATGCGGTATCTAGCAATACAACTTTAACACTGATTGTTTTTTCTCGGTTGGCGTGACTTAAAGTTGATGGCACAAAGCAATCGGCGCATAGTAAACTGACGAAACCTTGTGATGCAACCGATAGTAAGATGTTGATTTGCTTTATGCTGGAAACAGACGCACGCACAGCGTTGTTACCGAAGTAGTTTCCAGATCCGAGACTCTGATTTGACTGGCCGGATGACATTAATTAACAAGACAAAGTTAGTTTAATAATTAGTATTTTTTAAGTAGGAAGAATCTGAAGAGCATCATGATCCGTTGAGTACATAGCATACCAGCTAGGCAGTGGCGTTTCAGTTACATGGTCTCTTTTTCTTTACGCTGGTCCTCTCCGCACTCAAGCAAGAACAGAGAGACTTTACCCCACCATGATCATGGGAATGCAACCACTGGATCCAGTGATGGGCAGCTCATGCTAAATAAAACGCCTAATAATCCGTATGGTTCGTTGTTGTCTGGAAGGGAAAAAAAATGGTAACAAGGATAAGGTTTAGTTAGTCCAAAAAAAAAAAGGACAAGTTTTGTTTTCAAACTTGCATTGCGTACACACCATTTCTTTTCCTTAGCAACTTGTTCGGTAGGCGTTATCCATTCCAAGCCGACTGATATGGTGGGCACATGAGTTCTAATAATATATCTTGGACTTGGAGTAGTATACATTGGTGGGGGGAGATTTTGCTCAAATCTTTTGACGAGCGCATAAGAAGTTGGAAATCAACTTTGCGTGATATATTGTTGAGCGATTACACAGGTCACATACGAAATTTGATCCATCACTACCGATATAGATGTCCACTATGATTCTACTAACATGAAAAGGAGACATGGCTCTGTCGTTGTGCTGAACTGCTAATCTATCTACCTGTAACACACCTAACCTTGACACCATTCTCAGTTCTGGATCATATAGGAATCTCGTGGGCCTACATTCAAGTGCTTACGTGTTGCATTGGTTTAAGCCCCGTCTAGATTATTTATTCATACCACATAAACTGAAAATTTATCCACAGGGATGCGAGATTCCCAAATTATAAACAAGGAGATTCCAGAACGCCAACCCTTGATTGCGTTGGCATCACTACGACGGCCTCGCTTCGTGTGCAAACCATCACGAGTCCCATTCACCATATTGTTTTCTCTGCACTTTGATTGCCGTTGTTTTCCTGCGAAGTCAATGGCTCGGGACATCCACATCGGTTGCATCAGCCTCCCGCGCCTAGTATTACTACTAGTTTATAGTGGTATCCGCTCTTGCAGTCTTGCGTCCGCGTTACGTTGTTCTTTGTGCACACAGTACAGTGACGGCAGCTTGTGCTTCAGCTCGCCAACTTATACTGCTAGAGTGCGGGACGAGACCAAATTAGTCGCTGACAGCCATGTGAATTTCCTTGCTGGATTCCATCGTGTCGAAGTCCACGATAACGGAATGGACGGGGACAGCGATGCTAGGATGGGCATTTTCTGTCAGTTTTGTACAAACTTTGCTTGTTTTCTGCAATGAATACGACGTTGGCGCCTGGCCAGTCTCGCGTAGCCGGCGCGATGTGAACGGCTGAACGCCCACACGCGCATATGGCTGCGAGGCTGCAAGGGCTGATTTGCACTGCAGTGTCTCTGACTCTATGTCTTGGGTGGGATTGGGTGGATTCAGACATTCAGTAGTCGGCTTGGACTGGCCGCGCGTAGTCCAGGTCCAAGTGGCCCCGAAAAGGCGCGATTCTTGCACATGCTTACAGACTTGCAGTTCCGTCCATGGCTTGAGCTGGATGCTCCCTAAGAGAGACCAATCCCACTGCATCTTCTTGTTCTCGCTGAAAGAATGGTGTCGTGGCAACTAGACAAATTCTTTATCTGACATCAGTATCACAGAACCATCTTCTTGTTGTGAAGGGATTTGCATTCATATGCCACCTCCAGAGACTGACGACTACACGGGTAAAAGGGGGACAAAAACTTAAAAGAGTACTCCCTCTATCCCAATGCCAACTTCAGAGAATGACAAGTAAATTGGGATAGATTGGGCAAACTCAATTGATGCATGTACATTCAGGTTGGGCAAACTTTCATGGGGTTGGTCCGAGCGTAGTCAGGACAGTGTGCCAATAGTCTGAAAGAGATGAATCACCATTTTAATTACATGAGAACCTTTATATCAGTTAAGTGAATGCTGAATGTCTAGAACTTTTCACTCTGATGTAACATTGGATTTTTTTAGTACACCAATCTGGTTCAAAACAAGGCTCAGGTTACAGAACACACTACATAGTTTCATGGCATCAAATTTCATTTGTCGATAATCATCAACACTGCTAACAGCAACTCTGATCATTTGCTCTATGTTGAACCAGGGCACTGCACGAGAAGGAAGAATTCCCTGCAGGCTCACGCCAGATATCCCGATCCAAGTTCTTCGTAGTGGCCCTCATCTGCAGCTTTGCATGGTATGTCATGCCAGGCTACCTCTTCCCAACGCTGACGTCCATCTCATGGGTGTGCTGGGTCTTCTCCAAGTCTGTGACGGCCCAGCAGCTAGGCTCAGGATTGAGGGGCCTGGGCATTGGTGCCTTCACACTCGACTGGGCAACGGTATCTGCCTTCCTCTTGAGCCCACTCATCTCACCCTTCTTCGCCACGGTCAACATCTTTTTCGGCTATGTGTTGTTCGTCTATGTGGTCATGCCCACAGCATACTGGGGGTTCGATCTCTACAACGCCAAGACGTTCCCCATCTTCTCCTCGCACCTGTTCATGTCAAATGGCACAGAGTATGATATTGGAGCCATTGTCAACAATCAGTTTGAGCTTGACATGGATGCATACAACAAGCTTGGCAAAGTCAACCTCAGTGTTTTCTTTGCACTCACTTATGGGCTCAGCTTTGCCACCATCGCCGCCACCATCACACATGTTGGCCTCTTTTACGGAAAGTATGGCTTCTCAGCTGTGTACATAAAAAAAACTGAGATTTGCAAACTGAAAGTTGTTCCTGAAATGAGATATATTATTGCACAGGGAAATCTACTACCGCTTCCGAGCATCGCAGAATGACGAGCCTGATATCCACACAAAGTTGATGAAGAGATATGAGGACATTCCAGGGTGGTGGTTCTACTCACTGATGGCATTATCAATGACAGCGTCCCTCCTCCTTTGCACCGTCTTGAAACATGAGATCCAGCTCCCATGGTGGGGCCTCCTCTTTGCCTGCGGCATGGCCTTCATCTTCACCCTTCCCATCAGCATCATCAGCGCGACAACCAACCAGGCAAGTAATATGTTAGCATGTTATAACACTTTTTAAGAAGAGCGGCTTTTTGACGTATTTGAATGTTGCAATGATGTCTGTTACTATAAAAGCTAAACATCTTTAATTTTGTGGACAGACACCTGGTCTGAACGTGATCACTGAGTATGCCATGGGACTGATAAGGCCCGGCTATCCCATTGCCAATGTCTGCTTCAAGGTTTACGGTTACATGAGCATGTCTCAGGCTATCTCCTTCCTTTCAGACTTTAAGCTCGGCCATTATATGAAGGTCCCTCCGAGATCCATGTTCCTTGTTCAGGTGAATAAAAATCCCTATTTCATTAGTAAAAACAAATTAGTTATGTGAACAAAGAAAGCAAAGTTACTAACACTAAGGTACAATATTTTACCTAGTTTGTTGGTACAATTGTGGCTGGCACGGTCAACACCGGGGTGGCATGGTGGCTGCTTGGCTCCATCAAGGACATCTGTTCAGACAACCTTCCAGCAGACAGCCCGTGGACGTGCCCTAACGATCGTGTATTCTTTGATGCATCAGTCATCTGGGGCCTTGTCGGGCCGAGGCGCATCTTTGGACCACAAGGCAATTACGGCACAATCAACTGGTTCTTCCTCATAGGCGCGGTAGGCCCTGTTATCGTGTACGCTCTCCACAGGGCATTCCCTAGCCAGAGATGGATACCATTGATCAACCTGCCAGTGCTCTTTGGTGCAACAGCCTATATGCCCCCAGCAACGGCTGTGAACTACAACTCATGGCTGATCATCGGTACCATATTCAATTTCTTTGTGTTCCGGTACCGGAAGAAGTGGTGGATGAGGTACAACTATGTTCTATCTGCTGCACTCGATGCTGGAGTTGCATTCATGGGGGTGCTGTTGTACTTCTCGCTGACAATGGAGAACCGGAGCATCAACTGGTGGGGCACAGCCGGAGAGCACTGCCCTCTGGCCAAATGCCCTACTGCCAAAGGCATCGACTTGGGTGCGGATAGTGTCTGCCCTGTGTTCTAAGCTGGAAGTTTCATGTCTATAGTTGGAAGATTGGTTACGATCCATTCCAGTTGTGTTAATTCCACATATTTTTGGTTAATGGATCACAATACAGCTTATCCTTTGTGTAAAGGTCACAGTAGTTGATTGCACAATTGGCAACATCTAAACACTGGTGTAAACAACAATAATGTGGTTGAGTAGGGCGATGCAGAGGCATGCTACTACCTGAATGTACAGGTTTATTCCCTCCAAAACCATGCATCTAAATCACAAATTTAAGGAAAACGCACCGATGCAATTAAACAGACACAATTATCCTTCTTCTGGCTTGCAAATTGCCAAACATGTTCTGCAGTGTACACAGAGAAACAATTCGACATGTAGTAGTACTACTAGCTGTTTACTAGTCACAAATGCCACTGAACCAGGCCATTCATCGACACATAGGTATTGGTGAACCTGAAGTTACAATCGGGGAAATGAAAGGAAGCTGAGATACCCATGGGGATTGGGCTGCTAGGCCCGCAGCTCGTGAGACTCTTCGTTCCTCGCTAGGGGACGCGGCCGCGTTTGAGGACGCCGAGAGTGTGGCGTGCGGCGTCGACGAGGTCCCGGATGTTGTGGATCGACCTCTCCTCTGCGCCGAAGAGGAAGATGGCGCGGCACTCCGCCTTCTTCGCCAGCCGCGCCGCGTGCCCCAGCGGCAGCTCCGGCGAGTTCAGCGCCCGGAGGATCTGCCGGTACAGCGACAGCACCACCGGACGGTTCCGCGCCAGGTCCTCCGCCGTTGCCCAGATCAACCCCCCTCCTCCGCCTTTCGCCATCCTTCGCCTGCCGCCGACGCCCTTACCTCGCCGGCGCCGTACTGGTCTGCAACGAGAGGTTTTGGACTTTTGGTTGGGTTCGAGTTGGACGCTGTCGCCGTTGCAGCCGCGGGCAGAAGAGAATGGAAATGGGCTTCTTGGCCCAAGACTAGCTTAAGGTCCAATGACTAGTGGCCTCACACGTCGCCACGTCACCACCCTCCAAATTTCGACACCGCCCCACCATCTCGCCTCCCTACGAATCCGGCGGCAAAATGCGCACGACAGTTCCATTTCCAGCGTCCTCCTTCCTCTCCCGTTTCGAATCGGAGTTCAGAGAAGGTTGGATCGCATCCATCTAGGTGAGCGCCGAGATTCTGATTTATTACGGGTGGTATATTACAGGGCGCTTTTGCGACCGGTGCCTTTCTTCACGTTTCTTGGTCTTTTTATGACCAAAAAGTATGTTTCGTTATTTCAGCAACGTATCTGGGGATCCTGGTTACGTTTCATCCTGATTGCTGATTGGTACCTTTATGTTGGGATCTTTAATTATGTTATTCTTTCAAATTTGTTTCTGTGTTCGGATTTCCTTCCAAATACGTTTCTAGTTTGTATTTCTTTTGGAATTTCATCATGTAAGTGATATGATTGTTGATTCATTAAGTTGGGGACCGGTGCTTGATGTCTGGATTGTAGGTGGATAGTTGTAGTTTCTTGAATAGAACAATTATTATGTGTTTGATTCCTTCAATTTTGCGTGATTTTGAGGCTTGGCCACCTAATAATCTGATAAAACTTCCTTTCGGGAGGAGTATCAGGCAGGAGCTTTGCTGATCAAATTATAGAACGAGAGATAATTTTACAATGTGCGGCCTGGCCTGATAATACTCCAACCTTCACGCTTATGATTGTGGCAGCCACTGAAATTTGAATGTATGGGGTTGAATTTATGATTATACTGCTGATTGCTTCTTGTAGTCCCAATTTTCAAGACAAACATGGTTGGCACGGTAAAGGTCCATAATGTCTCACTTAAGGCATCTGAGCAAGACATTAAGGAGTTCTTTTCATTTTCTGGTGACATTGTTCACGTCGAAATGAAAAGGTCAGCGTCATTTGATATCCAAGATACAATGTCAGAACACATGTATTATTTTGACCTAGAAGTGTTTTGCAGTTGTGATGAGCGGTCTCAATTTGCCTATATCTCCTTCAGAGATAACCAGGGAGCAGAGAGAGCTATGCTTCTTACGGTATAGCTTGTTCCATTTGTTGTTACAGTCTTTGGAACGAATTATTGATATCATGATACACATTAACAAGTGCCTGGATACTTTTTTTATATAACATTACATCTAATTATACACAACGAAAGCTATTCGACACTCCTGGTGCTTCTGTATTTCTAGCTTTCGTTCTTGAACTCTATATGAAAAAAAGAAATAGTATGCATATATGCATGGTTTCTGTCACGGAATTGATTGATGGCCTCTATATGGCTCTTGAACTCTATAATATGAAAGAAAAATATAGATTCTTGTTATTGCTCACTCAGTAGATCTTCTTTTTCCTTTTCATCTTTTACCTGGCAGATTATGTCTTCCCTGTATAGCAATATGGTTGTTTGATAACACTATTGTGCAACATCGTACTTCAATGCAGGGTGCAACAATAGCGGAAATGGCTGTCATCATCACACCAGCCACTGATTATCAGGTGCCAGCGGCTATTCTAGCTGATTTAGAGGTAAGAAACATGCCATTTTTAAATCTCCCATCTTTCAGTGGAAAACTTGTAACACTACTTCTGTACTATCAGTCCAGAAATGCTGGTGGCATGGAATCTGCCCTTCGGAAGGCTGAGGATGTTGTCGGTTCTATGCTGGCCAAAGGATTTGTTCTTGGCATGGATGCCGTTGAGAAAGCAAAGGCTTTTGACGAAAAGCATCAGCTCACATCGACTGCAACTGCTAAAGTCTCTGACCTTGATAGGAGCATGGGTCTAAGCCAGAAGTTCAGCACTGGTACCTTAGTCGTAAATGAGAAAATGAAGGAAATGGACGAGAAATACCAGGTTGCAGAGAAGACCAAGTTAGCATTAGCTGCTGCTGAACAGACTGTGTCCACGGCAGGTTCTGCAATCATGAGTAACAGATATGTCCTTACAGGTGCAGCATGGGTAACTGGTGCCTATAGCAAGGTTGCCACCACTGCAGCTGATGGTGGCACGAAGGCAAACGAGGGGGAACATCTGGATGGCGAACTCGCAAAAACTCATTTGCATGAAGGCTCTGAAGCGGTTGAGCAAGAGTGCAAGAATCAGGAAGGTGATTCTACATCTGCTAGGAATTTCGTTCTGGAAAATCCTGAAATTGCTCAGCCAGAGAATGAGCATCAAGACTTGCCAGAAGGCACTGAAATAGTTAAACAGGAGGAGAAAGATCAGGAGGGTGAAACTGAAATATCCCATGTGCAAGAAAGTGCTGAAATAGGTGAGGAGCCTAAGCACCATGAGACTGAATCATCCAAGGTGAACATGGCTGGCCAAAGTGAGGAGCCTAAGCATCCGGATGGTCAATCTGCAACGACCCATGTCTCTGGAAGCCCTGTGACTATTCCTGTGGATTCTACCAATACTCCCGAGAAGCCCGAGTCTGCCCAGGGATTTGTGTGATACATGAACATAATATCGATTATGCTGACAATGATTGTTTGATTCGGCTCTAATACTATTGAAATTAACCATCTTTCATTGTTGTTTAGGCACAACATAGATTATAAAATTATACTAGTAACCATTGTTTACAGCACTTTGGATATTGTTTTACAGTTGTTGAAAGATTCTTTGGTGATGAATTGTTAGTATCTGTGTACTGATGTATACCTGTGGCTGTATATTGCAATCTTATTCTGGAAAGCGGGCTACCCTAAGTATTTTTTGGGGGGCTTATCGATACATACAAGTCATTCATTTTGTATTAAAATCGTGGCAATCTGGAGCACCATGCACTGGCTGAAGTATGGGCAAGATTAGGTTTGTTGAGCCATCATCGTCCATCAGGCAGGACCATGCATTGCCATGAATGCATCGAATCCACCGGATCATGACGACGCAAATATCAGTACATGGTATAAACCATATTATCAGAAAATGAAAATTTCAGGAAAAGCAATAGTATGAAAGGCAAATAATGGCAGTTAAGCCACGTATTTTTTTTTTCTCGGCCTCCAGTTTACAACACGCAGCTCCACATTTGAGCGCAAAGTACATTTCAAATTTCTGACTGAACGTGGTGGTGGATCGTTCTTCAAACACACGGCTGAAAATAATAGATGAACGAAGCTTATAGCATTCTCAGCCTCCGGTTCCCAGACTTCCCTCCGACGCCGCCACCGAAGCTCGACATATCTTGACAAAGAAGACAATTACAAGGAGTCACAATTACATCTCCCTCGGACAAGTACACGTTATTACCTACGAAGTATACAGTCCTAAATCTGCAGTAGTAGCCGTGCATAAGACGTAGTGCAGTATGCAAAGGAAAACTTACCAGCATCTGAGGGGTCGTGAGAGCAGAGGAAGAGCAGGAGAAAGCAGAGGAAGGTGAGCAGCGGGATGAGGTGGATGGTCCTCTCCTCCCTCACCAACCGCGCCTTGTCGGCCTTGGAGCTCGAGGCCGACGACTCCTCCGGCACCGCCATCTGCAGGAACGCGTCGCTGCCGCTGCCGTCGTCCTGCTGCTGCTTCGTCACCGGGGAGGAGAGGCCGTGCTGCCTCTGCATTTTTTAGGCCCGTGCTGGGTGCGAGGTGGCCGAACGCTTTCAGGAGGTGCGGTTGGCCGGAACGGATGGAGCCAGGACCAGTTGGAGGCAGAGTCAGATTGAGTGGGGCGCTTTAATAAATGACGAGGATGCTGGGAAAGGGAGCGGGTGCTTGGTTTGGTTTGAATTGCAAGCAAAGGAAGGCAACGCAAATATCTGCAGGTGGATAAGCGCGGATACGCGGAGCGGATTGACGCCTAACTAAAAAGCTGGTCTGCTGGTGGTAGTGTGGGGGCAGACTAGAGTTTCGTTGGACTCCAACCAACCGTTCATCACTCACTCGCAAACTACGGCAGTGAGTGTCGGTGGAAGAACCACTCGGGTCTGCAGGAACCAGGAAGTCCTTGGCCCAGCCACTCTGGTAATCCTCGTTAGGCCCATCCCATGCATTGGGCATAATTGGAAAGAATGGAAGGGACAAAAGGAATAGTTTTATGAACCATTTTTTATTGATGAACACTATTTACATTTTATAGGGGAAGAAAAGGGTGAACCGCCTCTGGAAAATGCCCCTAGGAGGCACCTGTACGTGGATGTAAATCTCACGTGCGTGGGATGGTGGTGATGACCAAACGGTCATCCCTAATTCTTAACACTCCCCCTTGATCGATTGATCATCATCATCCATCAATGAAGATCTTCTCTAAAAATCCTACGGGAAAAAATGGAGAGATAGAATAGTATGTTATGAAAAACTCCTTCAACCCAGTGAGAAAATAGGAGAAAACATTGCAGCACATAATATGTCTTTGACACCTCCTTTGAAAAACCCTCACAGGGAAAAATCAGGAGATATACATTGACCTTGTGTTGATATTACCTTATTAAAAACCTAATATAAGAAATCTTTGCAGTAAAACTCATATAGGAAAAGAGTGCAATATGATGTTCGATAACAGATTACTTTTTCAAGAGGACTCTCCCCCTGAACCTTGTAGCTCCCTAAGTTTTCGCATACCAATCCTATAAACAAGTTTACTAAGATAGAATATGATAGAGACTTAGTAAATAAATCCGCGAGATTATCATAGGATTTGACCTGTAGGATATTAACCTCTTCGCTTTCTTAAAGCTCATGAGAGTAAAATAACTTGGGAGTAATATGCTTAGTGCGATTGCTCTTTATGTAACCCGTTTGCATCTTGCAACATAAGTAGCATTATCTTCATAGATAATGGTTAGTGATCCAATAAGACCAACACCACATGATTGTTGTATGTGGTTAATTATTCTGCGAAGCCAAATACATTTACGTGACGCTTCATATAATGCGATGATTTCAGAATAATTCGTAGATGTAGCTACCATAGTCTGCTTCGAAGACTTCCATGAAATAGTCGTACCACCGTATAGAAATACAAATCACGTCTGCGACCTGGCATTATAGGGATCAGATAAATAGCCAGCATCAGTGTATCCAATCAAACTTGAATCCTGATCTTATCTGAAGAAAAGAACTATATCCTTAGTGTCTTGGAGATATTGAAAGATATTCTTGACTCCATTCCAATGATGTTTACTAGAAGCTGCGCTATATCTAGCTAGTAAATTCACTGCAAATGCAATGTCAGGCCTGGTGCAATTTGCAAGATACATTAGCGCTCTAATGGTATTGAGATATGGAACCTCTGGGTCCAACACCTCTTCTCCATCCTCTCTTGGTCTGAATTCATCCTGGTCTACTTCAAGAACCCGAACGACCATATGAGTTTTAACTGGATATGCTTTATTCATATTGAATTTTTCCAATATCTTCTGGATATAGGTAGACTGGTGGATAAGAATTCCTGTAGGAAGTTATTCGAGTTACAAACCCAAACAAAATTTGGTCTTACCTAAATCCTTCATCTCAAACTCCGTCTTTAGATGATTGCACGCTGCTTCTATATCTTGTGCGTTGCCAATGATGTTAAGATCATCAACATACACTGATATAATATAAAATCCCGTAGGAGATTGCTTTATAAACACGCATGGGCAATCATCATTGTTTGAGTATCCTTTATTCAAAAGAAACTCCTTAAGTCGGTTGTACCACATTCTTCCCTACGGTTTCAAGCCATATAAAGACTTGTTTAATTTTACACAATACGTGTTACGGTTTGCGTTCAGATTCGGTATAAAGATTCCATCAGGGACCTTCATGTATATCTCAGAATCCAGTGACCCATAAAGGTATGCAGTCACTACATCCATCAATTACAAAGTTAGATGCTTTTGAACTGCCAGTGATATTAAATATCGGAACGTTATTCCACTCATTACTGGAGAATAGGTTTCATTGAAATCAATGCCTGGTCTCTACGTGAATCCTTGTGCGACTAACCTCGCCTTGTATCTCACCACCTCATTATTTTCATTTCTCTTTCAGATGAAAACCCATTTGAATCCCACAGGAAAGATTTGGGGAGGAGTAGGTATTACTGATGAGAATACCTCTCTTTTCTTGAAGGAGGTTATCTCTACTTCGATTGCTTCCTTTCACTAATTCTGGTCCGAACGTTGTTGACACTCTGCCATGGTCTTAGGATCTGGATCTATCAGGAGGTTACTTACAATCTTAGCTGAGAACCGTGTGTCAACGACCATAGTCTTACGATCATATGATTCTTCAGAACTTGCATAGTAGATTGATATTTCATGTATCCCTTGTAACTCCTCATGATTTTCTAATACGTGAGAAACAGGGTGTTCCGATGTCCCGGCCTCCAAAGAAGTGCGCACTTGAGTGCTACGTTGTGGACGTTGCACATCCACAGGGTATATACCACCCTCTTGGTGTCCGTCAACATTTTGTTGACTTACATTTACTGACTTGGAAGCTCTCTTCCTCTGTCCCCTGCTGGATGTCGTATCCTACTTGACGGGCGCTTTCCTCTTTCGCTTACTAGAAGCCTTATCCTATTGGGTGGCCGTACTTCTCCCCCTCTTGTTCTGAGGCAGGAGTTGAATGATTTTCATTGATACCTTCACTCTTTCCGACACATTCCTGATGGGATTCAGGGATTTTGTGACAGCTTTATAGTCAGTAAATGCATCTGGCAGATTATTTGCAGTGTATTGCAAATCAATGATTTTCTGAACTTGAAGTTCAGTCTTCTTTGTACGTGGATTCGAGGACAAGATGGTTTCTATCATCCCAAATAATTTACTGGCTTTCTTTTTGATACTTAAAATCTCTTTCTAAAGCCGGAAAATGGTCCTTATTAAATATGCAATCAACATAGTGTGTCGTAAATAGATCTCCAGTGAGAGGTTCTAAATACTTAATGATCGACGGAGATTAATATCCTACATAGATCTCCAACTTCCTGTGTGGGTCCATAGCTGTACGCTGCGATGGTGAGATCGGTGTGTACATTGCATAACCGAACTTACGCAGATGAGAAATACTTAGATGATTTTTACGGATAAGTTGCAGCGGGAAGGCGCTATGATATGCAGTTAGACGCAATTGAATCAAGTCAGCAGCGTGTAATACTGCATGACCCCAACACGAAGTTGGTAAGTTGCAATTATGTGATATTGGTCTTTGCTATAAGTTTGATTCTCTTAATCAGAGATTCTGCCAAATCATTTTGTGTATGAACATATGACACCGAATGCTGAACTTGAATTCCCTGCGCCATACAATAATCATTGAAAGCTCTCGAGAAAAATGCTACAACATTGTCCATTCGGATTGATTGAATCCGATATTCATGAAAACTTGCTTTCAACTTAATGATCTGAGCAATGAGTTTCACAAAAGCATGGTTACATGTCGATAAAAGACACACATGAGACCATCTAGTAGACGCGTCTATTAAAACCATGAAATACCCGAACGGTTCAGATAATGGTTGTATTGAACCACATATGTCTCCTTGGATTCTTTCAAGAAACTTGAGTGGCTCTGCTTTAACCTTAAGATAAGATGATCTTAAGATCAACTTTTCCGTTGCACATGTGGTGCATAAAAAATTCAAAGATTGCGGAAATTTGGTATCATTTAAATCATGATCAATGCAATTGGCTATAATTTTTCTCATCATCCTAACTCGGGGATGGCCAAGGCGATCATGCCAAGTCTGGAATGTGTTAACATTCTGAAAAATTATCTTATATGTAACATGCGGTATGAGTTTAATATATGTGTAATACAATCCCGATGGTAAGGAAGGAATTCTTTCCAGAATATCTGTGCCATATCTGTTATATTTTGTAATGAGGAGTAATTCCTCATTATTGTCTTCATGAATTTTAACATGTAACTATTTTTTCAGATATCTCTATAACTCAGCAGGGAACGAGTTGAATTGGGATACAATAATGCATTCTCAATTGTTATTTGTGTTCCTATAGGAAGCGTGATAGTTGCTCATCCAGAGCCTATTATCATCGCATCGCGCCCAGCGATTGTCAGAACATTTTCTGGACTCTTTGTCAGAGTCTGAAAATATTTAGTTTCACTAAGTATAGAATATTAATTGTGGTATAAGAATTCACAAGACACAATCCTTCCTCCATCAGATTGACTTCCGTAAGATCGTTATGGTCTCCGGTGAGTCCTCCGACGACGTAAAGTTCTTATTTTCTCTTGACTTTTGCTCAGCGGTTGTAGCGTGCTTGATAACGTGGAAAGAATAGAAGGGATAAAAAGAATAGTGGAATGAACTATTTTTTATTGATAAACACTGTTTATATTTTATAAGGGGAGAAAAGTATGAATCGCCTCTGAGAACTGCTCCTAGAAAACGCCTGTACGTGGATGTAAATCTCACGTGCGTGGGATGGTGGTGTTGACCAAACGGTCACCCCCAATTCTTAACAATAATAAGTCCGTAATGGATGATCGTATCAGGCTGAGTCGAACCGTCCAGACCGCCGAAATCCGTTTCCGCCTCGCTTCACTTATCATGTCGTTTCCCAGCACACCGTGGCGAGGACGACGATGATAATGCTGCTGCTGTTGCTGAGGAGGAACAAGGGCACGCGCGTGCTGCTCACCGGCCTGTGCCGCAGCCACGACCGGGCGATCGCTCAGCGCCGGGGCAGCCAACTGACAAGGCTACGAGGCCTTAATCGGAGATATCCGAGGCCGGGCAGCGCTTTTCTTAGCCCATCATCAGCCGCGTCGGCAACAAAGAACAGAATGGGCCTTGTGCTCACGCCCGCGGCGCGTGAGATTGCAGGCCGAGCAGAGGTGCCAGATCGAGGGCTACAACGCGGCCCGCCCACAGAGTCTCCTCTCAAATTTCCGGGGAAGAACACGGCAGCCCAGCAGATCGACAGCACAGCGCCTCGCTCCATGGTTCAGTCACCTCACCGACGTCGCCCGCTACACGGCTACACCACCAACGACGCCTGGCACGGATCAATCCAAACGGCTGTCTTTTTTAGATTTGTTTTTCAGATAATGGAAAAAGTTACCCGGCCTTTACCTCAACCAAAGCTATGGCCAAACGTTACAATCGGGCAGCGCCTCCGTCTGTCCCATTTAAACATAAACGAAACACACACCAAGAGATGAAAGTATTCCGGCCTCTATATTAAGAGATGAATACGACCGATAATTATTACAAATTTTCACTACTGGAAGACTCCGTCGTGCATATAGTACACACACCACACAACCACACAAAAAGACTAAGATTTTGTAAAAATAATTCATCAGAAATTAATCTATGATTGAACCTCCACCCATGACCGATGAAGATCTTCATTGTAAATATCTTCAGAATAAGACATGCATTTCTCAACAAGGTTCACTCCTCCTCCTTCTAAAATAATAACCATGTCCTACGTAAAAGAGATAATAGGAGCTTTGTCAAAAATAATGTCATTACGGTTTAATCATATGGCACATGGCGCCCGCTCTCACAAGTACTCTCCAAATAAACTTAGTAAGAGCACAATCGAAAAAGACATGTTGTATGATCTCATTACAATTACAAAAACAATATTTCTCATTTCCATGCGAAACGGCTGTCTGCCCGTTGATCAAAGGCCCGTGCCATTTTGCATTGGTTACCTTCACGAGTTATTAATTTGGACTGGTTCCTTGGATAGGTACGGGTGCTGGGCTTCCTCAAGGCTCAAGGTAATCATGCTAATACACTAAGAGTACCTTGGCATGCAACGAGAGCCTAGCCCTGCATGGAAAACGACCGAGATCGTTTAATACATGTATCAAGCTTCGCTTTGAAGCAGATGTATGCATGCAGCTTTGGAGAAAAAAATCGCTAGCCATCGACGTACGTATGTACGTATCCAGGAAAGCGACACACAGTGTCTCGTACTACAACTAGTAGAGCTGTTAAATGAAGCAGGTAGGCGACACGTAAACATGTCAAGATCGCTATGCCATCAGTCAGTCCATCACGGAGAGGTAAAAAAGTAGCCCAAAAAGTCATGAGCCACAATTACTTGAGGCTGAGGATGAAAGAATGACGTTATATATATATATATTTTTACCGGAACCGACCAAATCAATGTCTCGCTCTGTAAGCCTCAAGAAATAATTAACAACATCAACAACGACATCGCTGCTTTGTTTCTAGTTGATGCTACTCAAAGGTGCGGTCTTTTAATTTCCCTCTCATCAAAAAAAGCTTTTGCAGCACAGGAAAACAAAGCGAGATTTTGAGGAGCCCCCTGTAGGTGACGGCCACTGCCTCGCACGTGTGTGGCGGTGTGACAGCCGCACGCACTGTGCACATTCGTGGCGTTTCGTCGTGTCTGCTGCCCGGCGTCCGTTTCGTCAGTACCGACGCCCGGCTGACAGCAGCAAATGTGTCGTTCGTCCAAGCAAATCGCAACAGGACACGGGAGACCTCACCAAATTCTGCAACAAGGACGGGGCTCCTTTGACTTAATAACCGAGTCCAAATCGTCTTCATTGTCGTCGTTGCCTTTACCTAATTTCACCCATGCCGTCGCAGTTGGATATAAAAGGGCAGGGCCTAGTGTAGTGTTCAAAAGCTAAACGAGCTAGGAGTATATACCGAGCCGCCTTTTCTTTTGAATCAAGTAAAACGAGCAGTTGATGACTTCGGCTGCGGGGAACACAACATATACTACGCGCTCATACTCATCGCGCTAATTACATGTTCTTCTTATTACTTCTTACTAGTATGTGTTTATTCCAGATCTATCTATGCCTGGCATGCAGTCGCTAGGTGGTCTCGTATATTTAGTCTTCGCCATGGATGCACCAAAATAATTTGACAAAATATATAGGATCACAGGCCAAAGCAAATGGTTGTCGTTCGCTGTCAGAGGTACTGTCTGGCTGGGGGCTTTTCTCAGGTCAGAAACTAACGTCTCGAGGTTTTTCGATGGCCTAATTAACTCATCTAATTGGTTGCAACCAAATAGAGGCTGGCCTATCGAAGATAGGATTATATTTGATCGCATAAAATAATCCAATTTTTAGACTGGCCTATCAAAGGAACTACATATAGGCTGGCCTATCAAAAATAGGATTATATTTGGTCGTACGAAATAATCCAACTTTCTTATGAAAACTACACATCGTCGTTCAATTATATTCGATGACCTAGATAACATCTGGTATCTCTCTTTCAGAGAGAACTAGAAACACCGTGCGACCTTGCCGCACTTCTCTTATTTGTTGGAACTTGTTGTATGACCCATCGCTAAAACACTACGTTTCAACATAGTAGTTTTTGTAACACAAAATTAGAGCAAATAATATACATGGTCCATATATTTTTCAGAAAATATAAGGTTCAATAAGAAAAAAAAATACATGACACAAATGTAAATATTATGGACAAGCAAATATAGAGATTCCTGAAGATGTTTTATATAGCTGTCGCCAACTGAGAAAAAAATCACGCTGAAGAGTTCTATTATTAAAATAAGTAACTTGTTTCATAGTCATAGATGGATAATAGTTTATCAATAACATATCAACTTTTATCCTTCAAGCTACAGAATGGGCTGAAATGAAACAGGTAACTCCAAATGAGTAAATGTCACATAAACAAATTAAATGGCTGTGATTTTTATATTTAATATCAAATTTAGGTACTGAAAAGAATAATAAATGCTAATTCACGGTACATCTGACATGCGACTGAAGCCGTGGTCAACAGATATAGACATAATTTATATGATCAGATATTTAAAAAAATGATCTGCATAGCTTTACATTGTCCTAGTCAAAATAAATGACACAATCAATGTTGCAAAGAGTATGCAGTATCCCACTTGAATAGGCATCGTCATTGCTTATGTGCACCAGATATGTTTGTAGTGCTCTTAGCAATAGCCTCCACCATAAGGACCCCTCAACAACGCATGTGGATCTTGAAAGTGCCTAGACGGGGGGAGGGTGAATAGGCAATTATTCCTGAAATTCACTTAGTAAGAAAAGTTAAATGCGCAGTGTCAGACTTGTCCGACGATTGTGGGAAAAGTCCGACGACTTGTCCGATGACACGAGATAGAAAAGTAGATCGACCGGATAAATATTAAAACTAGTGTAAGGCAAGCTAGGAGCAAGTGAATATAAGCAAGGGGAAGCTGTAAAAATAAGGAGAGCAACTAGCAAGCAACCTACACAAGTTAATTTAAGAAATATTGAGCAAACCCTAACTAACAAATTTATGAGCAAGAACAAGTAAATGAGAAACAAGTAATTAAAAGCACAAGTAAGGCATAAGATTTATTCATCGAAGTTCAGCTCCACAAAGAAGCCTACGTCTCCGTTGAGGGATCCACAAAGGACCGGGTCTCTTTCAACCCTAACCTCTCCAAGTGACTACAAAGATCAAACTTGGTTTTTCACTAGAAACTCCACAAAGGAGGGATCAATACAAACTTTCCGAGGCGTCACCACACAAGTTGGGAGCTCTACGGGCACCTCTAATTGTCTAGGGGATGAATCCCCAAGAGTAACAAACACAATAGTTGTCGGCGGTGAGGATGAACCAAGTGCTCAAGAGGATGAAAGCTTGGAGTCGATGGAGCACTTTAATCTTCTCTCAATCCCTTCACAAATCAAGAGTGGAAGCAAGGGAGGAAAGTTGGAGAGAGCAAAGTGAGCTTGAGAGTGTTTTTGAGTGGAATGAGTGACCAACCAGCCAAAGGGCGAAGAGGGGTTCTATTTATAGCCCAATGGAGAAAAGAGTCATTGGAGACCCAATTTCTGAGATCTGTGTCGGACAAGTCCGATGGTCATCGGACATGTCCGATGAATCAAGGTGACGCAGAAATTGGAGTCCGACAAGCTTGCCCGATGCCTCGGATAAGATGACCATCGGACACGTCCGATGACCATCGGACATGTCCGACGTGTCCGATGCGTCGGACTTTTTTATGGTCATCGGACAAGTCCGATGACCATCGGACATGTCCGACAACCCAGAGTGGCAGAGCTACTGGAGTCCGATGGGTCGGACAAGTCCGATGATTTTGCCCTAAAAATTTTTTATTTGGCCTGGTAAGGGGAATTTTGCACTTAGTTCAGCTCCGCTTCACACTTTTGTGTCCCTCTTAATAGTACGGCTTTTCCTATACTCAAGATTTAAAATAAAAAACCATGAACTTCATTCTTGAGCATATTTTGAATTTCATCTTGAAGCTTTGCCATCTTCTTTTCTCCCTTTTTGTTTCTATGCATTTAATCACCAAACTTTGTACCATAATATACACATATGCTCATTAAAAGATTAGTTCGTTCTTAATTGTATTGACGCCCATCACCAAAATAAAATTAGGAGCCTAGATGCACCTTCAATCTCCCTCTTTTTGGTGATTGATGACAATACAACTAAATTTCATAAAAATATGCAATAAAGGTTCAGTTTGTGATTAGGAGCTCCCCCTAAATGTGTGCATGAGTGAGAGGATATGAGATAATAACAAGTGCACATATTTAAAAAAAAAAGAGCTCCCCCTAAAACTATGCATACATGTTAATTTGCACCAATTGATCACACAAGATAGACGAAATACAAATAACAAGATAATTAACGAAGTACCAATATAATAAGCAAATAAAGTGCACAAACCAACCACATAGGTAGCAAAATAGAGTTTTACAAACCAAGTAGTGCCATAAATAGTTCAACTCCAAACTCGCTCATAACTTGCAAACTAAGATGATAAAAAACTAAGATAACTACACTTCTCCCCCTTTGGCATCAAGACACCCAAAAAGGAGAAAAGTACGGGTAGAAGGTGATGAGAGCTCTAGTCGTCGGAGAACTCATAGTCTTCATCATCATCATCGCCTTCTTTCTCTTCTTCCTCATCAATGTCCGGTTCCGTCCCTTTGCGCTGGCGAGAAGCATAGGCAGCTTGATCTTCACCACCCTCACCGTCGTCATCCTCAAAGCGAATGTGTTGAGCACTCGAACCTGCACTAGAGGAGAAAGGAGGAGGAGGAGGATGGTATCCAAAATAGTTCATCTCCTTGACGGTGAAGGTGGGGTCATCATGAGTAGGAGGAGGTGAGCCTTCAGCTGGGGACAGTGGAGGAGGAGTCTCAATGCCAAAGTGGTCATAGAGACCCTTTTGATTCCTCTCAATGACGTCAAGCCTCTGATTAATGCTCCTGCACATGCTCATAAGGGATTTGAACATCTTCATAATCCCGCTTTTCTTGCCGCGAGGAGGCGGAGGGACATGAGAGGATCCAGTGTCCCGAGAGGCAGCCTGAGGTGGCTGAGGTGGTGCAGCTTAAGATGAAGGTTGAGCTGCTCCAAAGAACTGCCAGAGGTGGTGTCGGGAGTCCAGTTAGAAGGAATCTGAGGTTTGAGGCTCAGATGCTTCATGTCCTTATTGAAGGTTAAACCCGACACCTTCTCAATCATGAACATGATGTGAGAGCGTATCCATAGCCACGCTTGGGGGAGATGGAGATGTCCCACATCTCCTGATAGACATAGTCAAATACATCAAACTTTTTGTTCCCATGAACCCAGTGCAGAATATCCCTCTAAAAGGCAGAAATACGGTCAGAATTGCCTCCCCTTGGAGATAAGGTACTCCTGCAGATCCGAAACAAGATTGAGAAGAAAGGTTTCAGCCCACTGGAGTTGGGAGGAGACAGTTATCCGGGTCCACATACATGTACCTCATATCCTCAGCATCCATATGATTTCCCTTATGAACCTTGTGCCTTTCCTTGCGTGTGTGCTTAAGTCCAATCATACCAGCAAACTAGTTCTGGGAGCAGGTATACTTGATGTCATTCGTCATCCAGGACATGGTTTTGGCATCTTCATCAAAATAGACAATTGAGTAAAACTGAGCTATGATTTCCCTATTCCAGGAGTACTGGAAAGTCAGGAAGGTCTTGAGACCATGATGCTCACAGGCAGCCAACACTTGATCGAGTAATGGATGCTTCCTTGTCTTCATGTCATCCCAATCAAGCCACTTCATCTCAACCACTGCATTCTTCATGCGTAGATAGGTGGAACGGTACCAATCCGCATGAAAATGTGCATGAAAGCGGAAATCAAAAGCTTCTTTCTCATCAGCATAGAAGTTGGTTAACCTTGCCTCCGAGCAGGTCTCAATGAAGGCATGAAAGTAGTTCATAATGTCACGATCAGAGTTCTCCATTTCTGCTGCAGGATGCATGACACTGTTAAGCTCATTTGTCTCTTCCGGCTCCTCTCTATCAGCTGGAGCTTTCAGTTTGGTGCGGCGGATCCGCCCAGCAGTGGTCTTCCTCTTTTTGGGGGGTTGGCTCTGACCTTGGTCTTCGCTGGTCTTGGTCCTCTTCTCCCTCAAGGGGGATGCTTCCACATCAGACATGCAAAGAAAATGTGGCGAGCAACAAGTTAGGAGAGAGTCAAAAAGAGGAATAAGGGTGAGGAGAATCAATGAAGAGTTTAGGTTTTTGAAGAAACTGTAGGTCGCCGGACATGTCCGATAATCATCGGGCAAGTCCGATGCGTCGAACTTGTCCGATGGTCGTCGGACTTGTCCGATGACACGCAGTTTTTCCAAAAACCTAGATCCTTCACGAATCCACCTACCACAAGTACCCAAACTTGTTCTACTCTACTAACAACTAACTAGAGGCTACTTCCATGGATCAAATATGCAAGGGAACAAGATTTGACACTAGTATAGATCGATAACCCTAACCCTAAGAGAGAGAGAGAGAGAGAGAGAGAGAGAGAGAGAGAGGAGAATAGGGTTAAACCTTGCAAAAACGATGGGGGATCGGACTTCTCCGATGGAGGAGGACCTCTTGACCTCCAAACTTGCTCCAATAGATGGTGGGAGAGGGAGATCGCCTTGGTGTCGTCATTAGGGGTGTTCTTGAGGAGAGAGAATGTGAGGGGGATGAATGAGGAAGGGTTGACTGAAGGGGTAAGTTGGGCTGGGTTAAAAGGGTCGAAACCTGGACTGTCGGACTTGTCCGATGGCTGTCGGACTTGCCTGACGCCAAAATGACCAGAGAGATTAGAGACCAGCCAGGAAAGAATAGAGGATTTTTATTTTCTTTAGAATAGTTTGATGGAAAATCTTGACATCTTATGGTCAGCCAACAATCAACAAAACATAATAATGGTCATATTTTATCAAGATTCAATCTAGTGATAAAAAACCAGCTTCAATAGCACCAATAATAGGTTTTTGACATAAAACAATAATTTTTGTAATAACAAAACAATCACCATTCAGATGTGCACATTCTCTACATCACATTGCTAGAGTCAAGAATATTTAGTTCACTCCTAAGATAGCAAAATCTCTTCTCATCTAGGGGCTTGGTGAATATATCGGCTAGTTGATCTTCGGTTCTCACATGGCTAACTTCGATATCCCCCTTGATGGAATGATCTCTAAAAAAATGGTGGCGGATATCTATATGCTTTGTGCATGAATACTCAATGGGTTTATAAGCAAGCTTTATGGCACTCTCATTGTCACATAGGAGTGGAACACGGTTCAACTTGTAACCATAATCTCTTAGAGTTTGTCTCATCCAAAGTAGTTGTGCACAACAACTACCGGCTGCAACATACTCCACCTCGACCGTGGAAAGTGCAACGGAATTTTGTTTCTTGGATGACCATGACACTAGGGACCTACCCAAGAATTGGCATATCCCGGAGGTGCTCTTTCTATCTACCTTATCCTCGGCATAATCCGCATCAGAATAGCCTAATAGGTTGAACTTTGAGCCCTTGAGGTACCAAAGCACTAGGTTGGGTGTATGAACCAAATATCTCAATATTCTTTTAACAGCTACCATGTGACACTCCATAGGAGCGGTTTGAAAACGTGAACACATACACATACTAAGCATGATATCGGGCGTAGATGCACAAAGGCAAAGCAAAGAGCCGATTATGGAGCGATATACCTTTTGATCAACGGGTTCATCCTTTTTGTTGAGGTCGAGGTGACCATTTATCGGCATGGGAGTTTTGATGGGCTTTGCCTTGTCCATGTTAAATTTCTTCAATAGGTCTTGTGTGTACTTTGCTTGACATATGAAGGTGTCCTCCTTGAGTTGCTTCACTTGGAAGCCTAGAAAGAATGTCAATTCTCCCATCATGGACATCTCAAACCTTTTGGTTATTATCTTGCCAAATTCATCACAAAAGGTTTGGTTAGTAAAACCAAATATAATGTCATCGACATATATTTGGCATACAAAGATATCATCACCAAAATGCTTAGTGAAGAGGGTTGGATTGGCCTTGCCAATGACAAAACCCATTTTAACAAGAAAATCCCTAAGGCATTCATACCATGCTCTCGGGGCTTGCTTAAGCCCATAGAGCGTCTTATGGAGTTTATAAACATGGTTAGGATACTTAGAGTCTTCAAAGCCCGGTGGTTACTCCACATATACTTCTTCCTTGATTGGCCCATTTAGGAATGCACTTTTCACGTCTATTTGGTACAACTTAAAATCATGGTGAGTAGCAAAAGCAAGTAATATTCTGATAGATTCAAGCCTTGCTACCGGGGCATTAGTTTCATCAAAATCCAAACCTTCCACTTGTGAATACCCCTTTGCCATGAGCCTTGCCTTGTTTCTTGTCACAACACCATCTTCATTTTGTTTGTTGCGGAACACCCATTTGGTGCCCACAACATTCTTGTTCTTTGGCCTTTCCTCCAGTGTCCACACTTCATTTTTTGTGAAGTTGTTCAACTCTTCTTGCATGGCCATCACCCAATCTGCATCCTCAAGTGCTTGTTCTACCCTAAATGGCTCCATAGAAGAGACAAAAGAGTAATGTTCACAAAAATTACTAACTCGAGATCTAGTGATTACTCCCTTGTCAATATCTCCAAGAATTTGCTCGACGGGGTGATCACGTTGTATATTTTGATGCACTCTTGGGTGCGGTGGGTGTGAACTTTCTTCACCACCATCTTTATCAACCTCTTCATCATGTCTCTGAGAATCATTGCTTCATGCTTGTTCATGATTCCCAACATCTTGATCTTGACCACTTGCTTGATCTAATTCTTTATTCTCATGATGTTGGTTTTGTCTTGAGGGAGAGGGTTGATTTTTAATACTTGATGTTTCTTGTGGTCTTACATCACCAATGGCCATCCTTTTTATTATACTTCTAGGAGCTTCATCATCTACACCATCATTAACAACTTGCTCCCCTTGAGAGCCATTATATTCATCGAATGTCACGTCACGTGAAATTTCAACACAACCGGTGGTTTTGTTGAATACACGATAGGCATGAATATTCGACCCATAACCAAGCAAGAAACCTTCATCAACTTTTGGAGCAAACTTAGAAGTCTTGGGTTTCTTGTTTAGCATAAAGCATTTGCTCCCAAAAATACAAAAGTAGGAAATATTAGGCTTGTTACCGGTTAGTAGCTCATATGGTGTTTTCTTCAATAGTCGATGGAGATACAACCGGTTGGAGGCATGGCATGCGGTGTTGACAGCCTCGGCCCAAAAGCGGTCGGACGTCTTGTATTTATCAAGCATTGTTCTTGCCATCTCAATGAGCGTGCGGTTCTTTCTTTCGGCCATCCCATTTTGTTGAGGGGAGTAGGGTGCCGAAAATTCATGCTTGATGCCTTCTTCATCGAGATACTCTTCAACTTGAGTGTTCTTGAATTCGGTGCCGTTGTCACTCCTTATTTTCTTGATCTTGACTTCATCTTTATTTTGTGCTCTTTTCATGAACGTCTTGAGCACATCTCTTACTTCACCTTTATCATGCAAAAAGAATACCCACGTGAAGCGAGAAAAATCATCAATAATTACAAGACCATATTTGTTACCACCAATACTTATGTAGGAGACAGGGCCGAAGAGGTCCATGTGCAACATCTCCAATGGCCTTGTGGTGGTCATCACATTCTTGGCGGGGTGTGATACTCCAACTTGCTTTCCCGCTTGGCATGCACTACAAATTTTATCTTATGATGTGGTCGCCCTTTTGGAGTTTGTGAAGATTTCTCATACCAACATGGGTTAGCCTTCTATGCCACAACCATCCCATGTTGGACTTCGCTAATAAGCATGTACCAAGTCTAGCTTCATCCATGGAGAAGTCCACAACATAAAGCTTTCCTTTAAGCACATCCTTAAAAGCAACCGAGCCATCACTCCTCTTATAGATGGTCACACCACATTCGTTGAACAAACAATCATAGCCTATTTTACAAAATTACAAAATAGACAATATTGAAGTCAACGTGATCAACAAGCATAACCTTAGAGAGGGAATATGAAGGAGTGAGAAGAACTTTACCATAACCTAGTACTTGTATCGTTCCATTGTCACCAAATGTGATGTACTCATTTTTGTTATGACTTGGCTCGAATGACTTGAACATCTTTTTATCTCCGGTCATATGATTGGTGCATCCACTATCAATCACCCAACTTGATCCTCCGCAGACATAGTCCTACAAAACAAATTAAGCTTTGTTTTTAGGTACCCAAATTTGCTTGGGTCTTTTTACATTAGTCACAAGCACTTTGGACACCCACACACAAGCTTTTGGCCTCTTGTTGCGTGGCCTAACATATTTGGCAAACACACGTCCATGCATGTTTCTCATGAGCACATATGAAGCATCAAAATCATGAAAGAGTGCACAAGTAGCATTAGGCATATTAGCATGAGAATCATTAACAAAAGAAAAATAATTAATATTCTTGTTCTTGGCTTGCTTCTTTTGGTAAGATCCTTCCTTGGCGAACTTAAGGAATTCCTTCCCATTCTTGTTCTCCTGAGCATTATGCTTGACACCCTCAATATAACCAATGCCATCCATGACATGGGGCATTCTAGTATGTGAGTATGCACCTCTTGCATACTTTGCCTTCTCATCATCAACAACATCTTTCTCATGTTGTATTTTGCTTTCAAGAGCTTTTACTTGCTTGTTCAAATCATCAATCAATTTGATATTAGTAGCACAAGCATCAACATCAATATTATAGCATCTATCACATACTTTGCTAGTGGAAGCATGAGAGGAATTATTTGAGGAGGATGTGAAAGTTGAAAGAATCCTATATTGTTCTTCAAGAGACTTATGAGTCTTTTCTAAATCCTCATACTTCTTTTGAAGTTCATCTTTAATGCTCTTAGCAATCTCACAAGTGTTCTCAATTTTAGTGAGAGACATAGTTAAGTCATTATTTTTCTTTCTCTCTTCTTCTAGGAGCTTCTCTAGTTCAAGGTTTCTTTTCTTTTCAAGAACAAGCAAGTCTTCTTGTTTCTCAAGTAGCTCCTCTTGTCTATCATTTTCTTCCTTTTGTTTTTCAAGTAATTCCATAAATTCAAACATTTTAGGAAGTGAAACATTAAAATCATCATAATCATCCTCATCACTACTACTAGCATAAGAGGAACGCTTGTGTTTAGATTTTGTTACCTTTGATCCTCTTGCCATGAGGCACTTGTGAGTGTTGTCGTCATCATCATCACTCAAGCTCCCAAATAGAGAAGTGTTGGTGGGAGTGACGCCAATGGCAAGTGTAGCAATGCCTCCTTCATCCGAGTCGGATTTGGAGGAGGAAGATGATGAAGAGGATGAATCATCAGAATTCCATTCTTGACCAATATGAGCTTCACCTCTTCTATGCTTCTTGTACTTCTTGTCTTTCTTGTGGTGCTTGTCTTTCCTTCTTTCATCTTTGTTCTTCTTCTTCGGACATTCCACAATGAAATGTCCTTCATCACCATATTCATAGCAAGTTATTTTTGACCTTCTTGCTTTGCCCTTGTCAAAGCTTTTCTTCTTGTAGCCATCTTTCTTGAGAAATGACTTGAATCTCCTCACAAGCAAAGCCATCTCATCATCACTATCTTCACTACTAGAATCAACCACTTTCTTTTTCTTCTCTTGTGTGGCTTTGAGTGCCACATCCTTTTTGTCACCATTTGCTCTCTCAATTTGCTTGATCAAGGCATTTATCTTGTTGGCTTGATCATTTTGTTGCTTTTGGGAAAGAAGCTTTCCAAGCACTTCATCGGTGGAGAAGGTTTTGAAGTTGTCCTTCTCTCTAATGTTTGAGCAAATGTTGCTATCCCATGATCTCAATGCTTGTAGTAGTCTCTTGTTGATATCCAAGTCGGTCATTTTAGCTCCTAGTGCTCTTCTTTGATTCACAATCCTCATGAGCCTATCATGAACTTCCTTTGGGCCTTCTCCCGGGCCCATGATGAATAGGTTGAACTCATTTTGCATTTCTTCAAGTCTTGCATCTTTGACGGAATCAATGCCCTCATAGATAACCTTAAGTTTTCTCCATAGTTGGTTGACATTCTTTATTCCGTCTACCTTGTCATACTCGGTGGTACTAAGTGCGGAAACAATTGCACTAGCAGCCATGGCATTACGATGAATGTTGATTTGATCCTTACGAGTTGGATTGTCTCTATTTTTCCACAAGAAACCATTCTCGGTTATATTTGCAACATGAGGACTCATGAATTCCAAATACATCATCATCTTGCATTTCCAATGATCATAAAATTGTCCATCAAAGTAGGGGAGTCTACCGGACCCTTGCCCAATGCGATCTTCTTTGAGATCATCATAATCAAACATGACATTGTTGTAGGTTTTTGGTAGCTCATCTTTATCAATATCTTCAATCCTTGGATTTTCTCCAGGTGCATCACCCTTGGACCTTGCTTCGGACGATCCACTAGACGGAATTTCCTTTCCCTTTGTCATCTTTATCTTCAAGCGGTTAAGCCTTCAAGAAGATCCCGCTCTGATACCAATTAAAAGTGCCTAGAGGGGGGGGGGGGTGAATAGGTAATTATCCTTGAAATTCACTTAATAATAAAAGTTAAATGCGCAGTGTCGGACTTGTCCGACGATTGTGGGGAAAGTCCAACGACTTGTCCGATGGCGCGAGATAGAAAAGTAGATCGACCGGGTAAATATTAAAAATAGTATAAGGCAAGCTAGGAGCAAGTGAATATAAGCAAGGGGAAGGTGTAAAAATAAGGAGAGCAACTAGCAAGCAACCTACACAAGTTAATTTAAGAAATATTGAGCAAACCCTAACTAGCAAGTTTATGAGCAATAACAAGTAAATGAGAGACAAGTAATTAAAAGCATAAGTAAGGCACAAGATTTGTTCACCGAAGTTCAACTCCACAAAGAAGCCTACGTCTCCGTTGAGGGATCCACAAAGGACCGGGGCTCTTTCAACCCTAACCTCTCTAAGTGACCACAAAGATCAAACTTGGTTTTTCACTAGAAACTCCACAAAGGAGGGGTCAATACAAACTTCCCGAGGCGTCACCACACAAGTTGGGAGCTCTACGGGCACCTCTAACCGTCTAGGGGATAAATCTCCAAGAGTAACAAACACAATAGTTGTCGGCGGTGAGGATGAACCAACTGCTCAAGAGGATGAAAGCTTGGAGTCGATGGAGCACTTCAATCTTCTCTTAATCCCTTCACAAATCAAGAGTGGAAGCAAGGGAGGAGAGTTGGAGAGAGCAAAGTGAGCTTGAGAGTGTTTTTGAGTGGAATGAGTGACTAACTAGCCAAAGGGCGAAGAGGGGTTCTATTTATAGCCCAATGGGGAAAGAGTCATTGGAGATCCAATTTCTGAGATCTGTGTCGGACATGTCCGATGAATCAAGGTGGTGCAGAAACTAGAGTCCGACAACCTTGCCCGATACCTCGGATACGATGACCATCGGACAAGTCCGATGGCCATCGGACATGTCCGACGACACAGGAGGGGCAGAGGAACTGGAATTCGATTGACTTGTCTGATGGCTCGGACAAGTCTTGTCCATCGGACAAGTCCGATGAAAAAAGGGTGGCAGGGGAACTGTACTCCGATGAAAGTGTCCGATGCGTCGGACTTTCCTCTGGTCATCGGACAAGTCCGATGATAATCGTACATGTCCGACGACCCAGAGTGGCAGAGCTACTGGAGTCCGATGAACTTGTCCGATGGGTCGGACAATTCCGATGATTTTGTCCTGAAAAATTTTATTTGGCCTGATAAGGGGAATTTTGCACTTAGTTCACCTCCGCTTCATACTTTTGTGTCCCTCTTAATAGTACGGCTTTTCCTATACTCAAGATTTAAAATAAAAAACCATAAACTTCATTCTTGAGTATATTTTGAATTTTATCTTGAAGCACTTTGTCATCTTCTTTTCTTTCTTTTTGTTTCTATGCATTTAATCACCAAACTTTGTACCATAATCTACACATATGCTCACTAAAAGATTAGTCCGTTCTTAATTATATTGATGCCAATCACCAAAATAAAATTAAGGGCCTAGATGCACCTTCAGATCTGCTTCATCTTCCTGAGCAAGTCAACCATCTGAGATTTCAAAATATCCTATCAGTGAGGAATGATCCTAGAGAAGATTGAAGTATAGTCAAAAGCCTAAAAACTGATAGTACGAAAGCATGAAGATGAATTTGGTCCACTAATGAACAATTATGATCACCAACTATGATCAGTACGATCTTGATTAAGTATCATAAATGGTGTAAAATGCCTTTGTTAGTGCCATTTGTGCATTTTTTGAAACATGTCTCACATGTCCAGCAGAACGATGTGAGTAGGTGCGCTACAAGGTATGTACCATAACACAGTTTTATTATCCCGAGTCACATGCATATGATGCATCTTCATAAAAATAATCGATCACTATTGGTTTTCATTCGAAAACAATTTTATATGCTAGAGCAATTGAACAAACATATATGTAGAGTTGGATTAAGAATTATGGTTTGATGTTTTTTAGACAACTAAAACAAACTGATACACTAAATTCGAGTACAAAAGATATAGTGAAGGTTAGAAAAGTTATACTATTGTCTCAAGCTTAGAGGCACAAGTGATTATGCAGACAGTTTAAGAGATGAACCAATTATGAAAAAAAGCAGCTGCCATGTCTGAAGTACTCGAGGATATTTCCTTACTTCGTACTTTGTAGGAATCTGAAAAGAGCACTCTGAAACATACGTAGGACTTAATACTGTAGCCAATATCAACTGGAAAAAATATTGGAAGGAGAATGCAACATTGAACTTATTGTATGGATTTAGAGGCAATTCAACAACTGGATTCGGCAAATAACAATTCTTGTCATGTGTAGTGAAAAGTTTAACAAATGTAGATCAGACAATTAAATTTTTGCAAAAATGGCACAACAAAGATTTTAGAAGCAAATAAGCTTTAGATAACACTTAGATTTTGGATTTGAGACTTATCAACTTAAGTACAAACTCACTTGGGCAATTCATCAAACAAATTTGGGCATTCCTACATATGTGGAGGGACAGAGATGCACTCACCGGCACCAATCCTTCATTCTGAAAAATGGCAACGCGCTGCTGGTCTAGGTAGGCCGGGAGGGGGCACTGCTATGATGTCGTGCCTCACCATGTCACAAGCTACAAGTGAGAGAGAGAGAGAGAGATGACAGAGTCGACGTATTTAACAAAGTAATCCGGCCGCGCGCTTTCACGGCTCAGCCATTCATTGCCGTGCTCGTGGCGACGCAGTGCCTCATGTAGAAGAATGAGGAGGAGGCAGAAAGGGCTTGGTGTGCGCCATCGAAAAGAATCGTGAAGGCCCAGAGGAGTGCCTCCGTGCACAGGATCTCGAGGGCGCCGACGACATAGGCTTCCACAGATTGATGCCGGTTGGTCTCTTCTTCTTCGGGACCATCGCCAGCGCGACAACAGACTTGGACGAGGCGGGTTCAGTACGCACAACAATGGCTAAAGCCGCGCGACCTAGCGTAGGTAGGTGGGAGGAACGAACAATGCCACTCGCTAGAGGATAGGAGCAGTGAGCGGACCCTGTGCAATTTTGTATATTTCGGCAGCGACGACAGGAGCGGTCGGCCGGTCGCCATTGGTCGGGACTCGGGAGAGCCATGATAAGCAAGCAGCCAGCCAGACATGGAGGATGGGGACGACGGAGAGAGATGAAGAAACATGAGACGCGGAGGGGTCTCATTGTTAGTTGCGATTCGATGCTTGGGGAAGGACATGAGTGCAAATAGTGGAGATGGAAGTCAGCGGTTGGATTTCGTCCGATGTAAGATCCAACGGTTATAAGACATCAAGATGACGTGGCGTGACATTTTGCGAGAGAACGCACGTATTTTAATATATTAAAATTAGTCAGCATCCACCTCAAAAAGAAAAAAAAAACTTGCAAGATCGTTCACACTAGTGTATAAAGATGTATCATTTGATGCTTGGGTTAAATGGTATATAGACATAGCCTATATCCCTAATACCTTTTTCCAAGAGTTTTTCAATTACCATGGTTCATTGATCAGCATGGCTACTGCTGCTTCTTTTTCTTCTTGCTCTCTATAATGATGGGGATGGTGAAATGTTCAAAGATTACCTCTAGATGGATTGAAAAGCGACCAAATAAGGTTGCATACAAATTAATTATAAAGCACGCGATAACCAAAGAATGCAAAAACCTCTAGTGAGCCCAACACGCTCAATAGATTTAATTTACCAGAATAAAAAAAAATGGAAAAAGAGCGCGAGAAGCCTACTGGCTACTGTGTTCAAAATTTAAATCAGGAGTGATTATACATGAAAAAGTGTGTAGAGATTATTGTCCATGTTTTCATGAGCACGACACATTTTTAATCGACATGGCATCACAACAGTCTGGTAGAATAATGTTACCGACAACAGATTGTACTGTGTGATAGTATATAGGATGTTTAATTTCTTATAGTCCTCTTTGACAACCAAAATTTCCAGTGATAGTTACCTTTTGCTTTGTCTGTCACGTCCCTTTTTCTCTTTGAAAAATGCATGTTTACCAATGTATGATGTATCTGTATAAGAAATTGACATGATTACCTACTTGCTGTACGGAAATATCCAGAATGTTCTGGCTAGGAAAAGGGAAATCAATTGTCGTTTATCTCGGTTGTTTGAGAACGAAATTACTCAAAAAATCGTATTTTCTTCCTTGTGCTACTCCTCGTTTGGGCACTGTGGAAACACCGTAACAGGTGTATCTTTTAATAATACGACGCCACAAGCCCATGTTCTGTTGCAAGAGATACGACATGAGGCCAATCTATGGGGTCTGGCTGGTGTGCGACAGTACATTTAGCACACATTAGAGATAGCAGTTTAGAGAGTGTGTGTTTTTTTATACACGGCGCAAATATACACTAAAAGCTAACCTCCGCTAGAGTATGATACTGTATCGGTTCCATTTCTCTCTTTAATATAATGATACGTAGCTCTCCTGCGTATTCGATAAAAAAAACATCATATTTTATCGCCTGGTGGAGCTTTCAATCTAGTAGTAGCAAACCTGACATCTAATTCAAAGTTCAAACATCTCATTTTCAGTGCTAATTAACTGGATGACCAAGAGCTCAAGTTCGGTTGAGGGAGCAAGTAGGACACTAAAACTGGACATACTATCAGGACTTTGTCGTGGGCAAAATGTGATAGGTCAAATGAAAAAAAAAGGACTTTGTTGTTCCTGATAGTTACTGCTTACTGGTACAACACACAAGCAGCCGTGCAAGTAATTGGTAATCATTTATATTTAGTTAATAAATTTACTCGGCAGCAAGCTACAATAGCGTCGATCTTAGAGTTAGGGACTCGGGGCTGCCAGGAGCGAATTGTTGTTGTGCCGGTTTTAGAAGAGCTAGACGGATGTGGCGGGAAGCGGGATGACCATCCGTGGTGGGTTGGAGCGGCGGGGACAGTGGTAGCAGACGGAAGAGCGTAAAGACAGTGGGCTGTAACAGGTAGAAGACGACGGGATGACATTCATACTTGATTGGACAATCCTGGTGCGTCAACTGAAATCATATTTGATCGTTGACTAATAATTAGACAACAGTTTTTCAATAAAAGACAAATGCACTGATTCAAAATGGTTGTATCAAAACGGAGACTCAGACAAGATAATGTTCACACATGCAGTGACTTCCTTAGACGACTGAAAAGATGCTATGTACAGTAGAAGAAACAAAAGCAGATACCAAGATATCCAATGGTCGTGGCTCAATGGAAACAGATACAGACAGTAACTCGGAAGTTCGGCGGCCTCTGAATTCTGGAGCTCGAGATGCAATGAACCAAGATGCCTGTGTTTACCTGTTAAAAGTCCCTGCATTGGACTCACTCAGCTGACGAAAAGACAATCTCATTTTTGAATCTTCTCGGTAACCTTTTCTTCAGCAAGTCTACCTCAATGACTTGCGAACCAGGAACCTACAATCATTGTGAACGATCTAGGAGTATCAGCAAAACGTGTGTAGCTGTAGGCGATGGCATGACAAGCAGGGATTGGCGGAGGCAGTGACAAAGGAAGGGGCTGAACTCATCCAACAAGAAAGTCGATGCACTTGGGTGTCACACGCCACAGAGAGAGTGGTTGCACCGTCTTCAGAAAGAGATGTGTACAGTCCACGAAGATCAGTAACAGGTGGCTCGCCGCGTATATGCCTGATGAGGTGGCACTCTCACCTGCTGCATCGCGATAAGCAGTGCCGTGCGGTGCGCTAGCTCCGTACTCGTACGGCCCCGCAGCCCGTCAGTCCATTGGTGCAGTGCAGGAAGCAGCTCGCGCGACCTTTCGATGGCTGCGTGACCGGGGCGGCGTATCCTCGCCGGATCTTGCGTGGCCATGTTTTTATGGCGGTTTCGGCCGGCAACGCAGCCATCTGCTGCCAAAACGTTGCAACGCCCGCGGTGAGGCCTGCAACGCTGCTACCTGGCCGGTTCCTGGAGTTGGAACGCTGCTGGAACTGCAACCCGCCGGTTCTCCCTGCACACCAGAAACGAGCCATACACGGAACATGTCTGAACAGTGCGTATGTATCTACTGCCGTCCTGCGCCGATCATGAACCAACCACTCTGTCGTCGCGCAAGAACGGAAAAAAAGAAAAGGCGAGACAGATTCAGGATGTGACTTGGTGACGGGACAGGTGCTGAAATCTTGGCGCCTAGTACTCCAATCTTTCCGGATCTTTGTACGCTCGCCGGTCATTCAGAGGCTGGTTCGGAAAGGCTGTGTGTAGACAGACAAATAGACTTTACGTCGAACTGCAAAAGGCCGGCCTTTTGTGAATCTGTGCGTTCAGTAAAAAAAGGATCCCAGTGACAAAAAAAAATATATAGATATGACAGCACAAATATAGATTATTAACAAAAGCCAGTCCATAATCCATCCTCTAAATAATAAGATAAATCTATTTAGATTAATTAGACTATGATTAGATAATGTGATGCTATAGTAAACATCTTTTATTAATAACTTAATTAAACTTAATAGATTTATATCGTGAATTAGCATGGAACTATATAATTAGTTTTATATTTAGTTTATATTTAATTTATATATCTAGCGTTCGAAGGATTGATATGACAGCACTAAAATTTAGACCCCAAAAAATGAACACGCCACAGAGCACGATAATTCATGTGTTTTAAATAGATAATTTTTTAGACAAAAGTCTGATAGTGATTGAATATAGCACCACAGAGCACGATAATACCATGAGATGTATTTAGATTTTATCTTTCATAATAGGACAGTTTATTTGAACACCAATATACCAAGGTGAGGTGACTAGACTATATATATAGCTCCAGTGCTTGTATCACATCATGTAGTTTCCTTCAACCCCCAAACAATTGCAAGTATTTGAGATGTAGAAATCAGCATATGTATTTTATTTGTCTTTTTATTTATTACGGGTATTTCTTTGAATACTCATTATTTAACAATATTCCATTGTTGTCTGTTGATGTTTGTGAGTTTATTATGTACATTCCTCAACTAATACAACGACAAGCGATCAGTTTCATTGTGTGTATCATATATTTTCCTTTAATAACCCAAAAAATTGCCTTAATTAGATAACGGCGCGTGCAGTATTTAACTTTCATTGAAGGTATTTGTCGGTTCGTGCGAGCACCTTCAAATGGGGCCTGCATGGCCGCCCTTGAGACCGGTTGCAGGGAGGACGGGATGCGCGTATAGCAAGGCAAAGGATGAAACACGCTAGTTTACCCAGGTTCGGGCCGCTCGAGAGCGTAAAACCCTATGTCCTGCTCGTCTGAGTGTATTTCTCTTTTTTTGTGTCCCGTTTATAAAGGATGCGCCTCCCCTTTTATAGGCCAAGGGGGAGGAGGTTACATGACTCGGGCTTCGGACAGGCCGAATACCCGGGCAAGGAGAACAAAAGACAGGATCCCCCGAAATCCCGTTCAGCCGCTCTCGGTATCCGGGTCGGGGTCGGATCGTTCAGCTGCAGCAATGTAAAGGTGTATCTTCATCGGTCCCCGTCCCGTGCGCGCCTTACCCAGGCGGATGTGTCAGGCGGCACGGGAGAGCCCCGGGCACGCTCCGTCTCGTCCAGCCACCCCCGGCCGTAGGCATTCAAGTGCCTGCATTTACTCAGGTAGTTGGTGGTTGGAGCGGACGCGCACGCCAGGCGCCGTTCTCTAATGCTTGCCTGGGCCATGTACACCCACCGTGCCATGCCTCTTCTTGGGCCGTCCGAGCCGGCCCATAGGCAGTTGAGTGAACCCCTGATCCTCTCACACCGACAGTATTCCTTTGAACGCTCTATTTAACGACGAGGTTATTGTTGTCTGCTGACGTTTATGTAGTACATTCTTCAACTAATACTTGTTCTCTTAAGGAATACAAGCAACCTGTTTCTTTGCTCGTCTACCATAAATTTTCCTTGAAGTCGCCAAAATTGCACTCATTTTATTTGCTTGTTACACGATCTTTCTCTGTCATGTCTCTTTCGTTGTTACAAGTTCATTGTTGATCGCAACCCGACGTTGTCAGTAACTCACTGTTCGGCTAGAACGTCGTTTAAAGCCGAACTGACACTAAGCTTAGCCAAGATACTTCAGTTAAAGTCGCGTTCGATCCCTCTCCCTGACCTGCGTAGCTGTTCAAGCTTATCACTACGGGAAATAGCTTCTTTGCCGTGTGCTCTAATGTCATTGTTGGAGAAAGTAACGGCGTCTTTTTTTGCCGTCGATCAGCCGAGACACACGACAAAGCCTTTACCGTGTGCCCGAGAGAAAGCACATGGCAAAGATGTCTTTGCCGACGGTTTTTTTGCCGTATGCATTATGTCGTGTGTTACCCATGGCAAAGATGTTGCCGTGGGTATTTTCGCCTTTGCCGTGTGGCTCAGGCACCGCAAATGACCGACCTCCTGTAGTGTATGACCATACAGTGTACTATGGTTTCCCTATTTCGGCACATGACGAATTCTGATCTGGTTTGGACTGCACGATGTACTGGTAGCATGCATGTCAAGGGTTAGGTGCAAGAAGGTAAAACAGCAACAGGTATCAGTCGAGTATTGGTCACCCTAACTCGAAGACTTGAGAGCTTGTGCCTCAATGGAATCAACAGATTCAGTAGCGGCTGTGGCTCGGAAAGGGACTGGTTGTTGAAACCTGTTTACTGAATCAGTACCCACCTGCTGAACAATGCAACGAAGTCCATCCATACATGTGAACAGATTTCGCGATTGCGGTTGAGAAATATGTCATGACTCACGAATGGCAACTGAAACTGTAGGAAAACTTTTTGCTGGAAGACCACCGTCAATACTATTTTAACAGGCATATTGACAATATTTACAGCTGTTGTCGGAGTTGCTATAGAGATTAGATAGATTAGGCATTCGATCGGCCATTTAGTTCACCTTTCTGAATTGTAATTTTAAAAGGGTGAGACTTGAGACTTACAGCCAGGATTTCACAATCAAGTGGACCGGTGACGAGTTAGGCCAATTCTTGCCAAAAGGTATGGAATTCTATTAAAATAGCCGCACTGTCCAAGAGCATGATTTTTTATGGCTGAAGCAGGCATTTTAACATATTTGATCAGTTAGTTGCTTATGATGGAGTAACACGAGTAGGTAGATTGTTTTATTACACTTGTTTGAACAATGTGTAAGCTATAAAAGCATGTGATTTTTTCAAAAAAAAAAAATGGAGGAAGAGGCTTAGCAACATGCCCTTATGTAGAAGTACTGAGCTCACTGCCTCAGTGTTAGATTATCACATTCTTTGGTTATGTTTTCAGAAACATATGCCAATTGCCAATGTCAGTAATTAAGTGGAGGGCATTGTTCACTCACTCGGCAGCTGGAGAAGACTCAACTAGTTCGGGTGCCGTAGACTGGACTGCTGACTAAGCTAAAGAATAAGCAAGCAAGCACCGGTTTTTGCCTATTAGAAGATTAAGTAAGTGCAAGAAGTATGCAGATCACGATTCAACCATCTCATTGCATATCAAAACCTAGCTTGTTCAATGCTCCTGCCTTCTGAGTGTTTTGTAGGAAAAAGTCATACTGAAATTCGACAATGGGAAAAGTTCTTACGAAACATATATAATACCAAAATCTTTAGAGACGCGACCACTACAGAAATACTAACATTTGAGTGGTTTTTGTAAGCAAGGAAGATGTGCCCACCTTAGTTTGATTATTAACTATGGTTAAATATACTTATTAATTCTGTGCATGCAGACACCATTTCATGAAGCTAATATATATGAAGTATACAAATATTGATTAAGCATTCAACTTCTTGTATCTGATAGAATCTTTCAGCTGCAATCACCGTCGGGGCAGGCCAAATCACAATATGCTGTTTGAATAATACTTGGATTCAAATATCTTGTCTAAATGAATATCCATATAGTTCTGGAAAAAGATTAATTTTGAAGCAAGGTGGTTACTGGTATCTCTGCTTCATAAATACTGTTAACAGGAAACAAAACAGTTCCCTTCAAAATTACCTTTGTTTAGCTTCCAACAAAAGCATATTTGAGTTCGATGTGATCAAATATATTAATTCGTAAGCTTACTAAAGCAGTTTACATGCCTAAAGGGAACTGTTAAAAACTCAGTGACACCTAAACTTGGAATCTTCTGACATTAAAGATCATATTGTTGGCAACAAAATTGCAGAAACTGCAGCTAGATAGCCAGAGGCCCCAGGAGATCATGCGGGGACACTCCAGCCAACAAATTTGCCCTGATAGCGTATCAGTTCAGCCCCCTACCGAGCCAACTCTTGCAACCATGACATTGACAGTAACAGTGACGACGGCTGCAACTAACCTGCTAGTACTTGTTATACAGGCTTCACGCATCAGCTCAGGTCTACAATCACCTCATGCCGTCAAAGTCCGATTAACAAAAGATAACTTGAACTCACTTGCACTAGCGAAAAGGTACTAAATTTGAAATCAACAGATAGGATTATAAACACAAACAACAGTGGATATACTTTAATATTAGCAATACAAAAATACAACGAAATCCAATACGGAAAAAGGCGAGCATTTTAAAGTTTTTCCAACTACTCCGAAAAGTTCGCGCATGAATTTCTTTTCTAAGCGTCCGGAGCTCAAGATTATCCTAAGCAGTACACGTGTAAGATCACTAGGCGTACTAACTCTAATTCGAGGGCACGGCGTGATTAACAACGGGTCCGTAGGCCCTCGCCGAGCAACCTGAGCCACGAACGGGTTCACGCTGCCGGTCCACAGGGCGTTCCTTTCCTGGGACAAGGGTTTGGTAAGCGCAATAGTCCCAGATGGCAGATGGTAGAGGTGGTGTATGTAGGGTTTGTTTGTCACCTGTCATCATCGCGTCAGGGCCGGAGCGCTAGCGCTGCCAGCAGTCTCATCAGCGCGTCGCGCACACACATATATACCCGCGCTCCTCCCGGCAACTCCCGATCCGTGCTCAGTGCTCTGCATCTATCATCGATTCACCCAAGCCCAACCACAACTCAGGACTCAGGAATAGTGAGTGACAACTTTGAAACGAAGAGTAGTTAGGTATGGGGCGAGGGAGAGCACCGTGCTGCGCCAAGGTGGGGCTGAACAGGGGCTCGTGGACGCCGCAGGAGGACATGCGCCTCATCGCCTACATCCAGAAGCACGGCCACGCAAACTGGCGCGCACTGCCCAAGCAAGCAGGTTGTTAGCTACTACTACCAGCGGAGAGCACCGCAAATATGTGCATGGGGAGTTGCTGCTGTATGTAGTGTAGAGGAGAGATGTTCTGATTTTGTTTCTTGTTTTATGGACAGGGTTGCTTCGGTGCGGTAAGAGCTGCCGGTTGCGGTGGATCAATTACCTGCGGCCGGACCTGAAGCGCGGCAATTTCACCGCCGACGAGGAGGAGACCATCATCAAGCTGCACGGCATGCTCGGGAACAAGTAAGCCCAGGCTGTCCTTGCGTTGGAGATTTCAGCTTGATGCCTTTATCGTTGAGGCGTTCTCTGGTACAAGAAAGAGACTGATGTTTGAATCGTGTTTATTATCAGGTGGTCCAAGATCGCGGCATGCCTGCCGGGCAGGACGGACAACGAGATCAAGAACGTGTGGAACACTCACCTCAAGAAGAAGAAGGTGGCGCAGAGGGAGCAGCAAAAGGCAGGAGCCGCAAAGAAAGACGGCTCGCCGAGCGGCGACACGCCGATCACATCGTCCTCGGCGTCCTCCTCGACGACCACCGTGAACAGCTCCGGCGACGCCGGCGAGCAGTGCGGCACGAGCAAGGAGCCCGACGCGGTCGACATAATACCACCGCTGGAATCTGAAATCGACATATCGGACATGCTCGTGGACGCGTTCCCGGCGGCGCAGGAGCCAATGCCGCCGTCTTCGCCGTGCTCCTCGTCCTCCCTCACGACGTGCGGCGGCGGCGGCGCGGGGGACCTGATCGAGCTGCCGGTGATCGACATCGAGCCGGAAATCTGGAGCATCATCGACGGCGTGCCGGACGGCCCAGGCGCGTCCCACGGGGATGGCACGGTGCCGTGTACTACGGGCACCGCCGCCAACACGAGCGAGGCAGGGGAGGCGAGCAGCGATTGGTGGTTGGAGAACCTAGAGAAGGAGCTGGGCCTGTGGGGCCCACCGGAGGATTCGCAGGCCCAGTCTGACCTACTTGGCCAGATGGGCTTCACGGAGGGGGACCCAGTCTCCACCTACTTCCAAGGCGCGTCCACCACTGCTGAACTCCCGGAGATCGGATCGCCTGCCGTTCTGCTATGAGCAGTAGGATCCATCTTTTTCGTTTGATTCAGAATCGAGGGCTGCGATCACGAATGATCATTTGTTTGATGCACATATTACACATATACACGAAAAAAAGAAGAGGCGCATCATGTGGTATACATCCTTAGTTTATTATTAGGACGCACATACAAAAAATGAATGAATCCTTCCAAAAGAAGGTCAAGTAACGAAAACATAAGTAAGCTCTTAACAGTGTATAACCTAATATGTTAGCTAGGCCTACTACTACTAATTAGTGGTACTATACAAAACAGTGCTCAACAAGAGCTAAAGAGAAGTGCTGTACGCTACCGTGATATTGGTTTGTGCAATGCAAGGTGCATGTGTGTCACCATGATGTAATCGCTTGATCATCTTAAGAGTCCTACCACTACCGACCAGTGACCTATATGATGCCCTCCTGAAAATCATTACTGGGCTCTGATTATGCTTTGGAAACCTTTATTAGCTTTTGGTAATGCGATGTAACCTTTTCTTCTCGCTTTTGATTCGCCATTGTTTCTTTCATTTCCTTTTCTTTCTTTCTCTATATTTGATCATACAGCCTTTATACAAAGTTGCATATCTTTTTTTTTTTCCTTTGCAGAGATCTTACGTCTATGTGGGGAACTGAGCGATCACATGTAAATCGATGATAGGGAAGTACCGAAGTAGGTTACCTAACCAACGAATTGGAAGCATTGGGGTTCGTATCTTAAGATGCTCGCTAACTAATAAGGTTAGCAAGATCCATGCCGGGTTGTTAATTTGGTGATGAGCCGCTGAATTTTATTTGGTCGGTGCTTGCACTACAGGAGATCAACATAATATATACTGCTTGTTATTATTATTATCTACTACAGAAACGCTATTTGAATAGAGGTATCGTGTGCTATTAACCTGAATTCATGAACCATTAGTGAGCCCCAGTGCAATAGCTAATCAGTGAGCCCCAGTGGCTAGTAGTGCAACAGCTACCTGAGTTCGTGTTAAAAAAAAAGGAATGAATGATACATCATGTGACTCTCTTCATTTTTTTTAGATAAAAAATGTGACTCTCTTCATGGGCTGCTTCAATTGATTTATGGGCTTAATGGGACAAGCGGCTAGTAGTGAAGTCCACAAGGTTACCTGGGCCTGGTTCGCCAAACGCGTGGGCCGAACAACTTCCCTCCCGCTGTGACGACACAAACACGTATTACGAATTTACGAATAGAAGAAGAGGGAAGGGAAGAAGGCAGTATAAATTACGACGTAGGAGCAACGTTAATTCATACTTACCTGGACTGGGTCTTCAGGTGATCAAGAGGACCTGTGGCCTAAGTTAACAGCCTCCGTTGCACCTAGGAGGCATCATACCAAGTGGGAGAGTGGACATCATAATTTGTGAGAGGTGGTACGCGTTCGAGCGGCCGCTATCACATCAAAATCTTAATATATTAAAACATGTGTATTCTCTCACAAAAGAGTCACGCCACATCAGCAACAAACGTTTTAACCGTTCAATCTTATCGCTAGAAAAACTGAGCCGTCAGATTACCACATCCCACCTTTACGTATGGGTCCTTCTAGAAGATTTGAATCACATAGTCTTACAATCAGGTCCCTATTCCTCTTCTCTGCAAGAGATGGAAAATAAGAAACGACACCACGCCGGAGCCGGACCGCTGTGCGCAATCCCGGCTACTTCTCCGCCCCGACGTGCTCAGCCTCGGCGAGACGGCGCAAGGCTTGCCGCGTCGTTTGCCTTCTCCCGTCTTCAGCTGCCCCGCCCGTCGAGCGCGCTCTCCCCCAGCTGCGTCACCCCCTCGAGCACACTAGCCTTGTCGTCCAGCCCACGCTCACAGAGTTGAGCAGCTGCCATGTCGTATCTGCGTGCATAAGATCACTGCCCTGCTGCACTGAGGTTATTGCCAGACTGCCGCGTTGAACTGCTATGATCCCCTCCTTGTTCCGTTATCCCCTTTCCGCCGCGGCGCTTCCACATATTCCGGCCAGCGGCCATCCTTCCCTCGGCTGCCGCGTCGTGAAGGCCCCCGTATGACTACAACGGCAAGATCCCTCCCGCACTGTGCTTTTCGGTTCCTAGGCCTGCTGCTGCCATATGTAAGGTGAATGGAATTCTAAAGGCCAAGAACTCGGCTGTGATGCATACAATCTACAGCTGCGGACTACAAATAAGGAGCATCAATGATATGCAAAGCACGTAGCCAACTGTGGACACCGCAATGGAAAATACTGCACATCAACCTGGTGCGTTTCTGCTCCTTTCTCTTCTCTACTCACCCTTCAACGGTAGATGCTCGATGAAATGCCAACAAGAGCTTGCTTTAGAATATCATATATAAAATTCTCAAACATAATCAAGTATCTCCCAACAATATGGCTTTAATGAATTGCTCAGCTGCCTGGACACTTTTGAATCACAATCAGCAGGTAATGGTTGGAAAGAAGTCTTAAGATGTTGAATATTACTCAAAAATCACAGAAAAATACAAACTGTGCATGTAGTACAATAGTCTTTTAGTAATTGGTAGTGATCATGCTTATGAGCTTGGTTTTTCATCTTGAGTCACAACGTTAAAAGGTTGACTGAAGAAATAACAGAAAAAATAGTATACCGTTTTCACTAAATTCTTTGTACATAAGCCAATTGGAATTGCTCAGTAACACAAAACATCGGATCTCTTCATCTCTATTCACATACTTATTTTCTTAGAGAACAGGAGGAAGTTAATAACTTTTTGGACACATAAAATAAGTTTTTACTTATGTGCATGTTACTTTCAAAAGTACTACCTCTAGATTTTATTTGTTGACGTCTGGACAGTGTTTGTAGTTCATTTTGAACTGTGGATCCTGTCCTAACATCAAGAAAAAATAAATACAGAGGGAGTAGATCATTTTTCTTTTCTATAAAATTAATCGTTTTGAAATTCAGCACAATAAACTTGACATTAATTTACATCTTCCGATTGACTGAAAAAATTATGAACAAGCATTTCATATAGCTACCATGTATCTTGTAACCTAAATGAATACATGTACATGTTTTCTCAAATATTTTTTCGGTTCAACCATTTGTCAAAGTAGAAAACTGTATGATTCTTTTAAATTGTTATCTCTTTTTAGAGTCATTTTTGTGACACTCCTGGTGTCATAGTGGTCCCAAGAGCAACACTTAGTTATCACAAGACCCTATTACTAAAAATTTGAAATTAAGTTGTCAATTCAAATCAAATTCAAATCCAAATTGAATAACCCTTGCACTACAAGTCCCAAATTTTCAGTGAAAGTCACCCCTGCAAAATTTATATGTTGATGGCCATGGTCAATTATAATTTTGAGAATTTTCTCAGATTTTTAGTCCATCAATAAAGGCCCCAAATAAATACTGGAATGGTTAAAAACCAGCTCTGTTCACAAAATTCCTAATCAAATTTTAGTGGGAACTGATAGTAGTTAGTATTTTTATAAAACCCAGCACATTATGGGGAGCCTACCCTATTTTTGGTCTGATTTTAGCAGCTATGTATTAATTCTAACAAAAATAACAAATGCAGTCGGCTGTTAGGATTGGAAATAGAAAAGAAAAAAAGAAAACTCCTCGTGGGACCCGCCTGTCAGCGACTCAGAAGAAACACACCCGCCGCTGCCCGCTCCGCCCGACTCGGCGCGCGCCGCGTGGTCGCCGGCATACGGCCAACGGCCGTTGCCGCGGATCGACGGCTCCACACGCGCGTTCGGACATCTCCTTTGTCGCCTGTCGCCCTGTCCGAACACCCCCCCCCCCCCATTCACTCCCTTCGCTCTCCCTCTCTCTCTCTTCTGCTCGTCTCTGCCTCCGCCGTCACCTCTGCCCCGCATCTCCTGGCCGCCACTGCCCACCGGAGCCTGAGCCAGGCCTCTGGGAGCAACGCCGGGACAACCCGACGATCCTACACCCGTCCCCTCCGCTTCGCTCGACTGGCATTGGAAGATCGGCACGGTTCTTCCCCGGTGCCGATAATCGATCCCGAGCCATTTCTTCGCGTCGTGTTCACCCCGAGGTGAGCCAACTCCCGATTCCTCGCACGAGGAGCTCTCCCTCTTAATCGCGCACACGTTTAAACTTTGATTGGACGAATCCTTCCACCGCTTCCCCTAGATTCATAGCTCGAGGCCGCCGCCGACCACCGCAGCCACCACCCCGCCGGTGAGCCCGCATCCCCGGCCTCCCTCTCGTAGGGGAAACTCGGTGCCATCCTTCTCCGTGCTCCGGTGAAGCTCTCAGGCTAGATCCCGAGCCTTTCCGCCCTTCCCTTTTCGTGCTAGCCGGCGCCGAGCCCTGCCCTGCTTCCGCCACCGTTGCGGGGCCATACCCGGCCATCGCCGGCGGTCCCCGACCGCCTAGGATGGTGCGCGACGAAGAGTAGGGCGTTTTCCCCTCCAAATCCAGCTCGAGCCAGGGCCCGCAACGGGCTGCGGTGAGCCCCCGGCCAGCGCCGCCGTGCTCCGGCGAGCGCGCGCGCGCGCGGTTGACTCGGGCGAGCTGGCCAGTGGGCCAGCCGAGCGCAGGGCCATGCCCGCCTGGGCCGAATCTGGCCCGGGAGCACCTCCCCCGCGGGAGATTCAGCCGTGGGCTGCCGGGATTGTGGCCCGCGAAGTAAAAATCGAAATTTCTTATTTAAATCATTTCCAGAAATGGGTTAAACTTGTAAAATGCATAGTAAAATGAATAATGGGAATTTTGAGGAAAAATAAATTTTGTTAGCCTTGTCTGGACTTGTACTAATAAGGAAAAATGCTAAATCAGAGTGCATGTTAATTTTACTGTTAGGATTTAATTATATGATAAAAACCCTCATAAATTCATAATTAATTACAGAGAGCTGATAAAATCTTGAAATTTGGTCACCAGGTAGGATTATCAGTTTTAGTCTCCCTGAAAAATTGTCAGAGGGTAAGTCTCTGTATACTAGCTAAAATTAATTTAATGCTCTTTTTCTTATAATAATTAATAGAAATTATTGACTTGGTGCATGAAGGTGAAACTTGGCACATAAATCACTCCTGGTGTAATCTAACTATAATAAATCACCCCTGCCCATTTGAAGATCAGAACCATATCAACTTAACAAATTATGTCCTGAGTACAGTTTTACCCGTTAACAAAAATGATTCCGCTTTAGGGCTATTTCATGGGTACCTAGTACCTTGCGAGGGTTTTGCTCGACACACTACACTACTAATTAACTGGCACCCACTAGTCAGGGGCATCGCTTACATAGCTTCACCCCGACACACACAAGCCCACTGTACTTTGGTGCGACGTCGTCGCGATTAAATTCTGGAGTCCATGAAGGAAATACACGAAAGGACTTCACCCTGTGCTCCCGCTAAATGCGCTATATTGCTGCACTAATCAACACACCCCGTCCACTTCCATGAGAAACAATGTACATTCACGTATTTATTGAGGAAGTGCCATGAATCTTCTCTCATAGCGTCATCTTTTGTATCATATAGATCACGCCGTGAACCACGTGGAGACGGGACCGGAGCAGGACCCAGAAGGAGTCGGAGGTGCCGTTGCTGAACAAGAGCAGACCCAAGACAAGCCCCGGTGCATATCCCCGTTTTAAATTTTTATTCTGCCACTACCTAGGGATGTAAGTTTGTCTGTGCATTAAGTGATAGGAGTTGATTGAAACCCTAGCGTGCAGTAGGTCCCTCTTTCTGATTATTAGCCTCAGGACGGTAGCTACTTTGCTTAAATTAGGACGGCTGCTCATCGAGTGGTATGGAGACCACTCGTAGATAGAGAATATTGTCACTGGGGAATGATATCGGATGAAGGAAAGGGTGTATGGAATCACAATGAAGACCGGATGGGCAACTAGGTGGAAAGGAAAGGACAACATGTATTCAAGGAGGTAGCCCCGTTCGAGTCACCTAAGGCTACGCCTCGTGTCCGACCCATGGGATCAAGTTTGAATGTACTGTTTGCATGCTGGAGATATGGGCCCAGTAAACCGACGTAGCTACGACTACCGCTTGGTCTGAAGATAGCCTTCTCCCTTCTTTGGTGGAACTGGGGTTGAGAGGAGGGAGCAATCCATCCACGAATGGCGGAACAGGACACATCGCGATGGGGGACCCTTCTCGGGGGAGTCTGGATCCGGAAGACCCTGCGGTACCGTGAGCGAAAGGTTGCTCCATGCGGCTTCCCGGAAGCGCGTATGGGTCGTGCAAGCAGGTTTCTCCTGCAGGATGTAAATCGATTCGAGTCGCTGCCCCTCACAGTAACGAGTACCACTTGATCGCTGCTCCGGAACAGTGTTGGAATTTTAAGATTGTGTTGCAACCATGATTGTTATAGCTTTAGTGCAAACTAAATTTATTATTCTGCATGACAACTTAACTTGACGCTAAAACTTGAAAAATAAGGATCTACTCCTAGGCTGTCTTTCTGGCAATACAAATCCGATCCCCAGCCTTTGCATGTCTAGGCGTCGGCTGTAGTTGGCCATTTTGACGGGTCAGTCTTGCAGAGTAAATTAGTTACTCAGGGCGTAGCTCTATGTGGTTTTCATATGACCAGGACGGTGAATGCGACTGCGATGGGAGATTCCATTGGGAGGGCCAGCGCCCCAATTGCTGGAACATCGAATGGAAACTGTGTACGAATGAAGACGAGGAATAGTTCCTTGCTTGCCGGTACAGTGCTTGGGTAAGGCACCTATTATGGCCGGGTTGTTCCCTGTGTGTCGCCGTGAGAGGACGATTGTATCTTATCTACTTCATCGAACTAGTGATCCAATATTGAACAATTCGCTTCCGCAACTTACTTCGATAAAACTCTGGTTTGTAATATAACTTCGAATTTATGTAAAACTCTGTTCCCCACCTATGCTTTTGTTACAATTATATTTCTCTGTCATGTGTTGTACTATTGGACGCCACAGCGCGTGTCGCCACCCGAGGGAGATCCTGAAACGGAGCCGTCTCCGTGGTAAGGCGGGTCCGTGACAGCGTGGTATCAGAGCTATCTCGGGAATAGTGCAATATTCAAAGACATATTTTTCAAAAACCCCGTAACGATCGTGTGAGGACGTGCCCAATAGGTTATTAATAGTTATGACCCAGGTGACAAAGCTAACTGTAGGAGGTTGTTTGTTTAAATACCGCATCTACGGCATCGTCAACGTAGGTATGTGTCCCGCCCAGTGGACTGTAACATGGGAAGCTAGCACAATAGTGTGAACGCGGGCTGATTGCGTAAAACATCAGTGTCCTGCCCTAGGACAATAATAAGGGATTATTTTCGGCTCGTTTCTTTTGATTTGATGTAATGTTTCTGCAATGAATCTTCTGCAGGTACGCTAACCACGATTCTCGTAAGAAATGGGTAGTATACGACTGACTTGAGAGATTGATTGCCACCGACTATACGTATGGTCCTATTTGTGACCGAATTTTTATTTGGTGAGGACGGGTAGGCTGAAATTATATGCATAAATGAAAAATATTAAAAAGCGTCAAGACATTAACAAGAAACTGAAATTTCAGCAGACGGGTCGTCCATATAAAAATCAATATCTTTCCACCTGAAAGTCAAAGGCATGTGAACGAATACTTATTGAAATCGAGAATGAACTCTCTGTACGCTCAGTAAGAAGATTTTGGTTTAAAAAAATTTCCGGACAATACCATTTTGGCCGTCCGAGTCAGCACGTCGAAATCGGGTTAATATAAATCTCAGATTTTAACCTATCGTGTAAAATCCATGCCTCCTTACTCCGATCACCCCTAGGGCTGTATTTGCACTTTCTGGAAATGGTAGTTTAACATTTCGGGTTTGAGACCTCAAAGACAGCGCTAGGACCAAATCTTTCGAGTAACCCGGTTCTGTCGAGAAAAACCCTACCACTTTAGTGTTCAGTTACCGTCCTGAATCTGTAAGTAGGATTGCACAAAGGCTCGACGAACTAGCTGCTGTACCCTAGAACAGAACATACCATTTTGCGCAGTAACCGAATTTCCCTCTGGAATATGTAACCCCGTAGTGGCTAGATTCTGTGTATCACTCATTGCATCGAATTGTTTTATTTTGGCCTACACCCTCTGCGTTTGGAATGAGTACTCACTATTTGGGTTTGTGTTCCAGATGGACGAGCACGGGTTTGAGCTGTTCCAGCACGACGGGTGGCGTTATACCACCGGTCTACACCACCGTGGCTTTTCCACCCTCCTGTGGGAGATGCTACGCGCTCTGGGCTATGAGGAGCAGCCTTCATACCGTGGGCGTGAGACTCGCCGCCACGTTGTGCCTTTTGCAGAGGTGCATCTCAGTGTCTCCCCACACCCGCGCAACCCCGACTTGGCGGGTATGGAGAGCACCGTCACGGCTGGGAGCCTTAGAGAGGGCCTAGAGAGAGTCGCCCCCTGGGCTCTCACTCACTTTTGTGGGCGCAACGTAGCAGCGCTCTCGGGGACTCCGTTCGAGATGATCCCCATTTGGCACCAGGCTGACCCGGTGTGGCAGAGGCGCGTGAGACGCGTCTCTCGTGATGACTACCCGGAGTACCACGCGGGATACCACCGCGTAGCTCACTACTCCGAGTACCTCCTCAACTTGGATGAGGAGTCTAGCAGCCGCAACAGAGTCTTGCTGGCGGATGCTGAGCAGGTGTGGCTGCAGAGGAACGACCTGCAGGCACAGGTCGATGCACAACACAGAGAGATTCAGCGGTTGACTGCCGCTCTTGAGGCGAGTGAGACTCGCGTGTCAGAGGTCACTGGACAGCGCGACACTCTCGCGTAGGAGGTGGATAGACGAGGGTTGATTATGCAGCAGCGGGCAAACCACAACGAGCACCTGCAGCAGCAGCTGGCGAGTGCCCAGCAGGAGATGGACCTTATGGCGGAGGACCTGGAGACCCTGGCTCATGAGAACCAGGACCTCCAGGCTCAGTTGGACGCGGTTGCTGCATCGCCCGCAGCACCCGTGGAGGATGAGCCCGAGGAGGACGTGGGCGAGGAGTCCGACGTGGACTACGAGCCACCCGCTCCGACCGACGCGGACCGACCAGGACCCTCTGGCACCGCCGGTGACAGGGCATGGCAGTAGTAGTAGACGCGACTAGGTCGTACTTGTAGGGCATGGTAGATGGATAGCTTTTGGGACGCTCCACGCGTGGTTGTTGTATTTTGGGGATCACCCGCGTGAATAGCTTTTGCAAACTCGATGGCCACATATTCCGAGTTTATGTAGAGTGGAACTATTGACTTGTACTAGACCCATGTAACTTGGAAAACTCCCGCTTTGTTGAAATTATGTTGTTTACCAAATTGCTGCCCCGTGTGCTGTGTTATTTGATTTGGTAACCTATAATGGTCATGTTGGATAAGATACTAATTGAACCCCTTATTCTTACCTTTCAGAATGGTGCGCACCCGCAACACAATTGAGCTACATGGCAAGCAGCCCGAAGGTTCCAGGGCTAGGGGGACTGACTCTCTACGAGGGACTCCACCACCGCCGCCGCCATCCAACTCCATGCAAATGATGGCGCAGTTTTTCGCCACTATGATGGAGAGCCAGCAACAGCAGGCGGAGTTCATGCGGGAGCTGGCACAACAAAACCTAGCAGCCCGTAATGCTAGGGGCCACAACGACGGAGCACCGCAGAACAGCTCCTACTCCGATTTCCTCGCCACCAGGCCGCCCATGTTCAGCTCAACCACCGAGCCCATGGAGGCGGAGAACTTCCTTCGCATGCTCGAGTCCAAATTTGGACTCCTTAACTGCACGCCTGTGCAGAAGACATTGTTCGCCGCGCAGCAACTGCATGGTGCGGCCCGGGCATGGTGGGCCAACCATGTCGCCTCTATGGGAACCGACCGACAGATTACGTGGGACGAGTTCAAGGATGCGTTCCGCGCTCACTACATCCCTGCGGGGCTCATCCGCAGGAAGGCGCGTGAATTCGCCGCTCTAAAGCAGGGCAATCGCAGTGTCCAGGAATACTGCAAAGAGTTCAACCGGTTGGCGCTGTACGCCCCGGAACAAGTGGACACCCCCGCCAAGCGCAAGGACCGTTTCTTGGAGGGGCTAAGTGCTGAGCTACAGGACCGCCTCAACCTTAACATGGAAGGCTCATTCGCTGAATTTGTCAACAACGCGATCGTCGCGGAAGACGGATATCGCAGGGTGATGGCAGAACGGAAGCGCTCCGCGAGCGCTATGGGGCCATCCGGTGGACCCCCGCAGAAGTTCCGCATGGTGTACACCACCCTGTCGGGACAGAGGTACCGTTCCGCCCCCGTACCGGCACCTGTTGTGCGCCCGCCTCAACCAGCATAGCAGCGACCCTCGAAACTGCGTTAGCAGCAGAGTCAAGGTGGATTTCGCCCACCCCAGTAGCCGAACGCTCAGACCGGATCTTTCCCCTGCTACAACTGCGATCGTCTTGGGCATTTCTCGAGGGAGTCCCCGTACCCCAAGAAGAGCACTGGTCAAAACCCGCCAAGGAATAACAACAACAACAACAACCGCAACAACCGAGGACTAGTTCGTGCTGGGCGAGTGAACAACACTACCCTGGAGGAGATTCCGGAGAACAGCCCCATCCTTGCTGGTATGTTCTCTGTTCGAGACCACCCCGCACTAGTACTGTTTGACTCAGGAGCATCACATAGCTTTGTTAGTGGGTTCTTCGTTGATAAGTACCGGCTGCCTCGCACCCTTATGAGAGCATGATACACCATTAGATTAGCCGGTGGACAAACCCCTGCTCTATATGAAATAAAGAAACTCCCAATAACCCTAGGATTGAAAGTCTACCCTACCAGGTGCATGGTCTTAGATGGGTGCAGCATAGACATTATTTTGGGCATGCCTTGGATGAGGCAACATAAAGCTATACTGGACATAGACACCTACACGGTGCACTTAAACTCTCCCACCCATGGTAGCGTGAGCTTCCGGGTACGACCACCCTAACTGGCCGCGTCAAGCGTTCACCACACCACCGCCGGGCAAATAAAGGATATTCCAGTGGTTAGGGAATTTTCGGACGTATTCCCTGATGATCTCCCAGGACTTCCACCAGATCGGGATGTTCAGTTCAAGATTGAGCTTCAGCCAGGGACGACTCCTATATCCAAAAGGCCGTATAAAATGGCGCCTAAGGAACTAGCCGAGTTGAAGGAGCAACTTAAGGAGCTGCTGGATAAGGGATTCATTCGACCAAGCTCCTCGCCTTGGGGTTGTCCGGCACTATTCATGAAGAAGAAAGATGAGACCCTGAGGCTGTGTGTAGACTACCGCCCCCTTAATGCGGTGACTGTCAAGAACAAATACCCACTGCCCCGTATTGACATCCTCTTCGACCAGTTGATAGGAGCCAAGGTGTTCTCCAAGATTGATCTCCGGTCGGGTTACCATCAGATTAAAATTCGTGTCGAAGACGTTCCCAAGACAGCCTTTTCTACCCGATACGATCTATATGAGTATTTAGTGATGTTTGGATTGACAAATGCACCGGCACACTTCATGTATCTCATGAACTCAGTGTTCATGCCCGAGTTGGACAAGTTTGTGGTGGTATTCATTGACGACATCCTAGTCTACTCGAAGTCAGAGAAAGAACATGCAGAGCATCTCCGTGTTGTCTTACAGAGGTTAAGGGAGCACCAGCTATATGCTAAGTTTAGCAAGTGCGAGTTTTGGTTGAAGCAAGTACCATTTTTAGGCCATATTGTCTTGGAAGAAGGCATCGCGGTAGATCCCAGCAAGGTAAGAGATGTACTGAACTGGAAGACCCCAAAGACAGTATTTCATATACGCAGTTTTCTGGAGTCCATGAAGGAAATACACGAAACGACCTCACCCTATGCTCCCGCTAAATGCGCTATATTGCTGCACTAATCAACACACCCCGCCCACTTCCATGAGAAACAGTGTACATTCACGTATTTATTGAGGAAGTGCCATGAATCTTTTCTCATAGCATCATCTTTTGCATCATATAGATCACGCCGTGAACCACGTGGAGACGGGACCGGAGCAGGACCCAGAAGGAGTCGGAGGTGCCGTTGCTGAACAAGAGCAGACCCAAGACAAGCCCCAGTGCATATCCCCGTTTTAAATTTTTATTCTGCCACTAGCTAGGGATGTAAGTTTGCCTGTGCATTGAATGATAGGTGTTGATTGAAACCCTAGCGTGCAGTAGGTCCCTCTTCCTGATTATTAGCCTCAGGACGGTAGCTGCTTTGCTTAAATTAGGACGGCTGCTCATCGAGTGGTATGGAGACCACTCGTAGATAGAGAATATTATCACTGGGGAATGATATCGGATGAAGGAAAGGGTGGATGGAATCACAATGAAGATCGGACGGGCAACTAGGTGAAAAGGGAAGGACAACATGTCTTCAAGGAGGTAGCCCCGTCCGAGTCACCTAAGGCTACGCCTCGTGTCCGGCCCATGGGATCAAGTTCCGGCCCATGGGATCAAGTTTGAACGTACTGTTTGCATGTTGAAGATATGGGCCCAGTAAACCGACGTAGCTACGACTACCGCTTGGTCTGAAGATAGCCTTCTCCCTTCTTTGGTGGAACTGGGGCTGAAAGGAGGAGCAATCCACCCACGGATGGCGGCACGGGGCGCATCGCGATGGGGGACCCTTCTCGGGGGAGTGTGAACCCGGAAGACCCTACGGTACCGTGAGCGAAAGGTTGCTCCATGCGGCTTCCCAGAAGCGCGTATGGGTCGTGCAAGCAGGTTTCTCCTGCAGGATGTAAATCGATTCGAGTCGCTGCCCTTCACAGTAACGAGTACCACTTGATCGCTGCTCCGGAACAGTGTCGGAAGCCATTAAGATGATGAGTGGGTCTAATACTACTGTTTGGAATTTTAAGATTGTGTTGCAACCATGATTGTTATAGTTTTAGTGCAAACTAAATTTATTATTCCGCATGACAACGTAACTTGACGCTAAAACTTGAAAAATAAGGATCTACTCCTAGGCTGGCTTTCTGGCAATACAAACCTGATCCCCAGCCTTTGCATGTCTAGGCGTCGGCTGTAGTTGGCCATTTTGACGGGTCAGTCTTGCTAAGTAAATTAGTTACTCAGGGCGTAGCTCTATGTGGTTTTCAGATGACCAGGACGGTGAATGTCACTACGGTGGGAGATTCCATTGGGAGGGCCAGCGCCCGGATTGCTGGAACATCGAATGGGAACTGTGTACGAATGAAGACGAGAGATAGTTCCTTGCTTGCCGATACGATGCTTGGGCAAGGCACCTATTATGGCCGGGTTGTTCCCTGTGTGTCGCCGTGAGAGGGCAATTGTATCTTATCTACTTCATCGAACTAGTGATCCAATGTTGAACAATTCGCTTCCGCAACTTACTTCGATAAAACTCTGGTTTGTAATATAACTTCGGATTTATGTAAAACTTTGTTCGCCACCTATGCTTTTGTTACAATTATATTTCTCTGTCATGTGTTGTACTATTGGACGCCACAGCGCGTGTCGCCACCCGAGAGAGATCCTAGAACGGAGCCGTCTCCGTGGTAAGACGGGTCCGTGACAATTTTCATTTTTGTCAATCTTCCTGCGTGTTAAAAAAAAAGAATATCAATATCAGGAACACTTTCGTTCACTTCATTGTGCTCCTCCTTAAGTATTACATTTTCTTTAAGAGCCAATGGTCAACGAAAATTGTTTGAGCCTCTCAAGGTATGCTTAGATGTCCATTATGATGGAGTACAACAATTGAAAGGCCATTAGCCCATTAGAACTGTGGCAGGTGGAGCAATGGAAAGCTGGCGGCTCAACTGTGACAATTGACAATGTAGAGAACTAAGAATAGGGTAATAATATTTTTGTTCCTATAACAAAAAAAAATTGGGTTGTGTATGAGTATACTTTATGCCTCAAGATAGATGTATTCGACGTTGTCCTAAATTTAGTCATTAAATTTCAGATACCAAGATTGCTTCTCTAAAGTAGAAGTCTTGCAATCTTACAATTGTTCAATCACAACAGATAGCACGTGATTAAAGGCTATTATGCACAAAGTCTGATGTGGGTATATGATTATGCAATAGATGGTTATCAAAGTTTAGCTTGCCTAAGAATTTTATATGACATTTTCTCATGTTTATCCCATTACAATCCTTCCAATTATGTTGGACGATGGCACTTTACACATAATTTCTACTCCACTGCTGTGACACTAGACATTCTCTAATACCGCCTTCCATAATTTGAATACAATCACAGTGCACATATCCTGTTTATAAAGGGCACAGTGGCATAATTCTATCAATTTCACTGTATTCATTACTTGATAAAAGGCTTGAATTATTTGTACATTATGCATTATAGTTTATCCGAAAATATAACATGGATTTCGGAAGATTTACCTATGAGTACATTCCACATCATTGTTCTATATATAGTGGTTTAAAGAGTAACAACAAGGATCACATCAGATAAGCAATATCTGCGTGGCAAATATGCATTTGTTAGCTAAATCACTAATTTCCCCTTTGCTTTATCGTAGGAGGAGTTATGGTTGTGTATTGGAAATTGCACCTTATGTGCTAAGTTTATAGTAAAGGCAAGGAAGCCAACAAAGAAAGATGGATATAATCAAGTAACCCACACACTGATCAATCTTATTGACAATTGGTAGTTTTATATGTCATATTAATTGGCTCTCATATGAGATCAATAATATTGTTTCAACTGTAAAACTAATAATAGTGCACTAAGTTTTTTTTTGTTGGTGACCGTGTGCTTAATTATGTTTAGGATTTATATGATATTCAAATATGAACTTTGGTATTCCTGAAATACAATCTTGTCAGGTGTAACTTAAGTTTTTTCTTAATCATGTACCAAGACTTAACTTATTTAACTGCTGCATTTGGTAATTGTAACACGCTTCCCATGTTGGCAAGAAAGCCTCTGATATCTTAACAGGTAACATAGTAGTATTCATTTTATGAATGGATGCTAAACTATTTTTTCTTCAGCAAATAATAGCAAAAATGACACCAAATAGGGTCATCTAAGTTTGAGCAGTACATGCGCGGCATTTTCTAGTAAAATATTATCAGATGGACATGTGGTATTGTTAATGTTAACTAAAATTGTCTCAATGAATCGCCGATTTGTTACAGCGGCAAACCAGTACTTCCATACATATGATCTAATCATGCCAACAAAGACTACTAGAATATATAAGATATCTGTCACTATAACAAAATAGGCCTTTAGCGGCGGAACCTATTTTATACTAGCGGCGCATCTAAAGAAAAACCACAGCTATTATTTTTAGAGGTGGTTCAGAATGAGAACCACCACTAAAAAATATTTTAGCGACGGTTCAAAACCTGAACCGTCGCTAAAATAATATTTTAGTAGCGGTTTAAAATATGAACCGCCGCTAATGGGCTGGTTCTGGCCCACTTCGACCCATCTAACCAGCCGCCCACCTCCTTCCTCAACGGGCACGTGAGCTCCATCGTCCGGCGACACGGGCCTCGGGCCAAGGTGGATGGGCCTGGATCTGTTGGGCTCGGAGGCTGTTTTTTTTTTTTGGGTTTAGTGGTAGCGGCGGGTGACATCTTCACCCGCCGCTACTAATCTTGTTTTAGCAGCGGTTTATACCGTGGACTGGTCAACCCCCGTCATAATAGATGATTTTTAGCTGCGAAAACGTAATAACGAGTAGCCATGTCCGCCGCTAGTGTCTGTTTTGGGCCGCCGCTGCAGTACATTATTGTGGTAGTGTGTATAGTTGATTACAGATGTGTATCCTTCTGCCTTTTAATTTGACATATATACATTTTCCTTTGATTAATTAGGGTCAAAAGCCACGAGGGCAGACGGCTTCTTCGCGGCAGCCCATCGACCATGTCAAAAGCTCAGGAACGCACGCTTTGTTTAAGAACATTTCAAAAGCTCAGGAGAAGTCTTGCTTCGCGTAAGAACATTCACAAGCAGCTTTTCACACGCATTTTGTATCAATAGCTCCGTTACGCCAACGGTTGTTACAAAGTTCTGTGCAAACGTTTGCTAGATGTGACATGCAGTCATGTACAATACGCACTGTCGGCCCCCCTCGACCTCTTACCAGTTTGTCGTCGATCCTGCCAAAGGCGAGAGTTGCACGGATCCGTTGCTTTCTCACCGACGTATTCTACATAGAGATGCATGCACCAAACTGATTATAATACTGTAAAATTCCGTTTGTGATGGACCATCGAACAATCAGACACCATTCTGCAGGCCACAAAGGTCATCACGGTTCATGCATGCATGTGTATTGTGAACACATGCTTGCTTGCTTTTTTTTTAGGCAACACACGCTTGCTTGCTTGCTTGATAATTTAACATTGGCCGCTGCTGGGTTAAACGACGGAGGCGGCTATAGCTGGCTACTGCTTGGATCAGGTCTTATTGACTGGGCACGTTATAAACAATGCATATAATTAACACGCGCAATTCTCACCTGCTGCATCAACTCGTGAAGGATATAGCCGTGTATAAATAGCGGTCCATTTGCCATCGTCTCTCCGCACCTCTCTCTAGTCTCAGCACAGCTAAACAGCTACAAATCTTCATATAAATCGATAGCTGCAGTGTTGCAACCTAGCTAGCACCGATCAGCAAGCAAACAAGCAAGCTAGTGATCGTGAAGCAGTTAATCAGTTGGCAGCCGTCGTCATGACGACCATGAGGTCGTTGATAGTGTTTGCATGGGCAGCGGCCCTGGTGGCCTCTTCCCTGGCGCTCGCCTCGCCGGCAGCCCTGGAGGTCGGTTTCTACAGGCGCTCGTGCCCCCAGGCCGAGGACATTGTGAGGAACGCCGTCCGCCGCGCCGTCACCAAGAACCCCGGCATCGCCGCCGGTCTCATCAGGATGCACTTCCACGACTGCTTCGTCAGGGTAATTAAGCACATGCATCTGCATTACGCAGCTATGGCGAAACGCACTTTGACCATCAGATACTTTCATGCAAATGGCTAGCGATGATGCTGACTTGCTGTGTCTCTGCAGGGCTGCGACGCTTCGATCCTGCTCGACTCGACGCCGGGCCACGACGCGGAGAAGGACTCGCCGGCCAACTTCCCGAGCCTGCGCGGGTTCGAGGTGATCGACGAGGCGAAGGCCATCCTGGAGGCGCACTGCCCGCGCACGGTCTCCTGCGCCGACGTCCTCGCCTTCGCTGCGCGCGACGGGGCCCACCTCGCCGGCGCCGTCGACGACTACGCCGTTCCCGCCGGCCGCCGCGACGGCCGCGCCTCCGTCAAGGACGAGGTGCTCGACCACGTGCCCTTCCCGGAGTCCACCGTCGGCGAGCTCGTCGACGGATTCCGGCGCAAGGGGCTCTCCGCCGACGAGATGGTCACGCTCTCCGGGGCTCACTCCATCGGGCGGTCCCACTGCTCGTCGTTCACGCAGCGGCTGTACAACTTCGGCGGCGAGCCCGGGCGGACCGACCCGGCCATGGACCCCGCGTACGCCGCGGACCTCAAGCGCCGGTGCCCGCCGGAGACCGGCGACATGAACGACCGGACCACGGTGCCGCTCGACCACAAGACGCCGGACGGGCTCGACAACCAGTACTTCAAGAACGTGCTGGCGCACAAGGTGCCGCTGGTCTCCGACCAGGCGCTGCTCGACAGCCCGTGGACGGCGGGGGTCGTCGCGTTCCACGCCTCCGCGGGGAGGGCGTGGGAGGCCAAGTTCGCCGCGGCGATGGTCAAGATGGGAGCCATCGAGGTGCTCACCGGCAACGAGGGGGAGATCAGGGAGAAGTGCTCCGTGGTGAACCACTACTACTAAGCTGCTGACTCAGCAACTGGTCAAAACACAGTTTACGACCAGATGATTTTTTATTCAATTATTATTACGACCCGGATTTAGTCTTCGAAGAAGCACAAGTGTAAGTACATTAGGTTTGGAAGGATGACAATCACGGCAGTCTTTACCAAAACCCATAGAAAATGGGGTCTGTTTGTAAATTCTCCCCCCAAAAAATGTATGTTTGATTTTGAAAAAAAAAACTTTAAGTGCGTTTCTTTTTGTACACCTGCATGGGGCATGTGCTCATCCTAGGTTTGACTTTGTATTATGATCAAATATGTTTGCTAAATTCATGATCGGATAGCTAAATATGTTGTATCATGGTCTAACAAAAGAGAATGGACTACATTTTCTCTTAATAGTATTACAAATCAGATAGTTAATTAAGTTGAGTAATACATTTTAATTGATATAGTAGCTTGGTCCGTCCAACCCATCTTATTCCCTTATCTAATCATGCATCTGGCTGATCAAGAGGAATAAAACATGCGCTTCTTCTATGGATCGGCAAATAAAGAAACCACTATGTATCATATTTGCTAGTATCTCAACTTATGTATGTTGTGAATCGTTTGTGTTCGTATTAGATGTCATGAATGATTTTGAGTCGTTGTATCATGGTCATCAGACGTTGTGTTAAACTATTATCTAGGTCACTCCGGGGCACCCGTGCACAAAAGAACTTCGATCACTAATGCATTAAATGCATATAATTTTATAGTGTATAAATAATCTATATTTATTAGTGTCTATAAAATTTTATTAGGTTGCTATGCCTCGCTTATTGGCACATATATATATCTGGGCATGACCAAGAAAATCGGTCTGACATGAAGCTCGTGACTTTTGGTACGGCCCAAACATGGTCCGGCACAATTTTAATCGGGCTTGTGCTGGCCCGTAGGACGCTACGGCATGCAACACGGTCTAGAAAAGGGGTCGATCCGACAAGGCCTAGTAGCCGTTAATGGACCAGCCCACCAACGCTCACAACTCCCCGCGCCATATATAAGCAGGAGGGGCTCCTTGGTAAAACCCTAGCCCCATTCGGCTTCTCATCTCATCCGCCTCTCCACATCGGCGCGCATCGCCACATGCCCGCCTCCCCACCGGAAACTCTAGCCTCCTTGTCCTAGCTTTGACCACCGCTCTCCTCTCTGGCTCTCCCTCCTCCAGATCTGCTCCTGTCGAGTTCTGCCTCCGTCTCGTCTCCGCCCGCCGACTCGGCCTCCATCTCGTTGGTCGATGCATGCAGTGTACGTGTGCGGCGTTGGATGTTAAAGCAACCAAAGTCGGCGAAGTTGGCCAAGACACCGAGGTCATCGATGGATCCCACCTCCATCGACCAAGACTTTGAGATGCAAGGTGTTGCCGGGGACGACAACCACGGTCAGGCAGCTCTCTTTGGCTCAAACGCTGCTCTGGTTGATCTGAACAACGTAGTTGTCGGCGCTGCTACTGGCGGCATGGGAGCTCGAGAGGCTGCGTCCACGGGTTCTTCGAGCACCGCCACCAAGAGAGGCCGTGGAAACAACTCTGCTGCTTGGAATCACTTCAAGGAGCTCTACCATGTGGTGAACAGCGTACGAAAAAGGTATGGCACACCTCGTCCAACCTGCAATGCTGAACTCAAAGCCCCTTTTAATCAAGGTACTGGGCACTTAGCTAGGCATAAAAAATCATGTCTTTCTAAACCTGCTCATAATCATAAGACCCAAAGCATGCTTAATTTGATTGATGATGGTGTTGTTCGTAATTGGATTTATGATCCTAAAATAGCTCGTGTTGAACTTGTGTGCTTAATAGCTAGGTGTGATCTCAATCTAGGTATTGCTGAACCTGACTCACCTTTTAAGGAGTATATTCAACATGCTCATAATCTAAAGTTTTCTGATGTGTCTAGGAGATCAACCGGTCATGACCTTGCTAAGTACTTTGAATTTAGGCGTGGAAAGTTGATTGAATGCTTCAATACTAATGTTTCTTGTATTGCTATCACTTCTGATATTTGGTCTAGTAATGCTAAAGAGAATTATCTTAGCGTGGTTGCATATTTTGTGACTTTTCATTGAGATTTGCATAAAAGAATTATTGGTATGCAGCTTATTGATGTTTCTCATTCTGGTGCAAACATTGTTGAACATATTGCTAGTGTGTAAGATAATTTCTACTTGACTGATAAGGTGTTTGCTATAACCTTAGATAATGCTTCTACCAATACTACTGCTATGCGACCTTTGAGTGCAAAACTTGTTTGTTATGTTGATTCTTCTCTTTTTTTATTTTTTCATTAATGATGTGCTGCATATATATTTCATTTAATTGTGAAGTCTGGTTTGAAGCACTTGAATAAATATATAGAGGATTTGAGAACCGCAAAACCTTTTTTAAATTCCTCTAACCAACATATTACTGCATACAAATAATTCTGCATTATTGTTGATGTACGTTATCGTAAGTTTGATTTAGACATGGATGTGAGATGGAACTCAACCTATCTAATATGGTGACACTTAGTTCCATATAAAGTTACATTTGATGTGTATATTCGTGGTACCTATCAGGTTCGAGCTGGTAAACCACCATTATTGACAGATGATCACTAGTATGCTGCTAATAAAATTCTAGAATTCCTTGAACTATTCTATGATTCTACAGTTGTTATTTTTGGTGTTTAATATCTCACTGTATAAGGATCATGATCATTAAGGTCACCCCAAGGTATGATGTTTTGGTGATGAATGACAAACATGAAATATGACTAATGTCTACACAAGTATTATTCGTGTAGGAAACCTTTTCTACTCTATGATGATTGTCAACGGCGGCCTTGACGATTGATGACAATGATCACACACATAGAGGCTTGGTGAGCTTGATGGAGTCCAAGGGTTGATGGAGATGGATCAAAACTAAGGACAAGCTATGGAGCGAGTGTTGGGAACACTTGTCTAGTTGTTAGGGCTTTGAGTCCATAGGAAAAACCGGACTATCAAGGGGTCTAGGTCATTTCTCTTAGGTCATATCTAGTCGGTGATGTGCAAGGTTGCTTGGTGAAATCGCAGACACTAGATGACAGTGGAGAAGCTAAGGAGTTGTTCGAAGAAGCCAAGAAACGAAGTCAAGCGAGGACAAAAAGTTTCAGCTTCTGGACATAGTGACCGAACAAAGGGGTCAGTGAAGACCTGACTGTACGGTCACTAGGAGGACAGGAAATTCAAAGAGAAGACTTAGCGAGGAATCTGTCTGTGCCAGGGTCCATAGAGACCGGACGGTCTGGTCAGTATGGGCTGCACAAGGCAGAGAGGAAGCTGCGCTCTGAAATATTTCTGGACTGGAGAGAGAAACTGACCGGACGGTCCGGTCAGTAGAGATCAGCAGAGGGGCAGAGTCGTTGGGGCCGAGGTTTGTAGTGATCAGACTGTCCGGTCAGTAAGCTCAGAAAGCTTATTTCATGGAGCAACAACTAGTTGGAGGTTGAAAGACTATATAACTTCGTTGCTGGAGTCTTGGAGACCTCTCTTGGCCAGTGGAATACCTGAGAGCATTTGGTAAGGTCCAAGAGGAAAAGAAGAGAGCACTAGGAGAGAATATTGGATATCTTGAGAGTGCTTATGAGAGTAACAAGGAGCAATCTAAGACTAGGGTGTCCTTGAGGGTGTGATCTAGGTTGTTACTCTTGGTCTATGGTGAGACCTAGACCGGTTAGGTATCGGTGATCGAGCCTATCATGATTGATTGTGAAGGCCGTTATACGTTTGTACACGGTTTGAGCCCGTCGGTGAAAGGGGCATCACTAGTGAGCGCCCGTGCCGGCTTCGGGAGTCCGGCAAGTTCTCGAGGGAGGTGAGCTTCTCATGCTTGTTTGCTTGCCTTGTTCTTGTCGTTTATCTTATAGACTTGCATGTTTAGGCTTCTTGCTTGCTAGTCGTGTTTATGCTTCCGTGTTTGATCACTAGCGTGTTTAGGAGTTGCATTGGTGTGCTTGATCACGAGAATTACATAGGAGTTATATTGACTTGTATGATCCAGTAGTATGCATAGGTTGTGTTTCCTTTCATAGGATTATCTTGTTAGTGTGATCACCACTAGAATTGTGTAGGAGTTGATTTGAGTGTATTGGCATTAGGAATTAGTAAAATTGGTACATAGAGATAGTTCCCGATTCAACCCTCCCCCCCCCCCCCTCGGTCACTGTGATCCTTTCACGCTGCTCCTCTTACATTGTATCAGATATTGTTAATAGCTAACCATTTAGCCAGGTATGAAACAATTCCATTGCTTAGACTCCACTACTCAATGATCCTGCTAGTCTATATAAAAAAAAAGGTTTCTTAAATATTTTAAAGACATCCTAATTCTTTATGCCTTTACATTTGTTTCAGATTCTAGAGCTAAGATGAAAGCCTTTAATAAATTACTAGGATTGTTAGTTACCTATGTTGACAAACTTACCCTATCTTATCTATATTAGCAAAGAATATTATGATTGTTCATACATCTACTACTAGTTCGGAATCTAATTTTAGTCTTACTGGCAGGATCATTGAGGAGTGGAAGCGGTCGTTGACTTGTGAAATGGTGGAGATGCTGATTTGCTTGAAAGACTTGGAGCAAGGAGATGCAAGGGAGTAGCACAAGATGGAGAACAAAGAGCTAGAACTCAAGTTTAAAAACTTGTATCTGGATGACAACCACCTTTCTGTAGTTGATTAATGTAACTATGAAACTATGAAAGATTGTAATATTCTGCACTTTGAACAATAGAGCTCTAGCAAGGTTTTTAACCAGAGAGGCAAACATTCGAACATCTTAATAAATTTAGCTTTTTGTGAATATTATTTTGTGGTTTTGTGCGCTATGCTCTTTTTTTTTGGAAGCTCAATAAATTTGGCTTTTTAAACTGCAAATTTGTCATGCTCAATGTCAGAAGTTAAAATTTTAAAACTGATAAAACAGGCTATTGCAGGAAGTCGTGCTGACATGACACGGTGTATATCTTTTTGGACCATGCCGTGGACTTAACCCAAGGTCCACAACACAATTCAGCACGACCCGTAAGGACCGGCATGCCTTACCGGGCCGTGCCTCGCAACGTGCCAGGTCAGGCCTTTCCGGAGGCCCGATGCCTAGATAACACATACTCGGCCATTTGAGATGACTACTGAAGTGGTGAGTACCATGCTAGAATTTCACCATAATCTGCCTATAAAACCACAAACACAGGAATCGATCGTTCTGACATAGCTACAGATGCAGATGATGATCACCATCTTGCACCTCGATACTGGTCATGTTCCGACTCGTGACCATGCGTTCCCTTTAATCGGTCAGCCCGGTCAGAAAAATCCATGATTTTATTTTCGTTTTTATCCTTTTCTTTGCGTTGGATCAGCTGAATACTGCTCGTCATCAAAGTTGGTGAGCCACTCATCGTTCGTAAAACAAGACGGCCGGGTTCCCGCGACGACGGAGATTTTTGCAATTATATCACTGGATAGAGTGGGCTTCTCATATTTAGCATTACAACATTGGGCTTCTCAGTTTTACCACCAAACAGTTATTTGAACTCTTCTTTTACCATTGGTTAGAATGTAATTACCATTTACTTGTAGTAACAGTAAAATGAAATAGGAAATGACCAGAATGCCCTCACTTTTTCCCTTTCACAATCGGGACCCGACTGACACACCATGTGAAGTCGTTCTTCTTCATCTTCTTCATTCCCTCCTCACTGACCGCCGCCAGTGCTCAGTCGCCGACCACCGCCAGTGCTCCTGCCCGGCCGCCATCGCCCTTGCTCCTCACGCCCGCCCCAATGCCCGCCCTGACATCGCCCGCCGCTGAGATGGAGGCGACAGAGTTGGCGGCAGCGGATCAGGCCCGTCCTCATGCCGCCCGTGGCCCTGAGCAGAGCACGCCCCCGTCGCCCACCCCTGCCCAAACCCTAGCGGTCGGGCTCACTGCGGGGATGGAGGACGTCACCGACGAGCTGACCACTTCCATGGACCCTCCTCCTCCTCTGTACCTTTCGAATGTTGAGAATCAGACTACTCTGAAGCATTTTATTACTCATCCAATGTAGAAGAAACCGATTTTGTGTCTATTAGTAGTCATCCTCTGTATGTTAATTCTGAATTTCTATCCAATGTAGATGAAATGGATTTTGTGTCTATTTTTAGTCATCCATTAGCTGTGATTGAATCATCATCTTCTATGCAAATACCTGTTGCCTCAGTTATTGATTGGGATACAATACAATTAGAGGAAAGTCATGATGAAGAGGGACAGTTACAAATGCCTACTGAGCAGGAAATATATGTTTTGCTGGGGTTGAGGGATGAGGATGAGAAAGGAGAGAAGGCAAAAGAGGATGCTGGTAGACCAAATACAAGAGAAGATGATAATCCAAATATTGAAGGTGCAGTCATTCCGATTGATGATTCTGTACCTGGTGAACACTGCTTATATTATGATCCAGACCATCCTATAATGAGAGTTGGCATGAAGTACCGAACCATGGTAGATTTTAGATTGGCTATGAGACAATATGCCATAAACAAAGAGTTTGAATTGGGCATTGAAGCAACTGATCCAAATAGATATAGAGGATTTTGCTTGGGTGAGGACTGTCTTTGGAAGATACATGCACGAACACCTCACTTGGGTAGTGCTGTTGTGCAGATTATTGTAATGAATGATATACACACTTGTACTTCCAGCAGTAGAAGGAAGACTACTATTCCTACCACTGCATGGGTTGCTGCCAAGGCTCTACCAACCCTTAGGAAGGAGCCTAATATGGGTGCTAAAGAGTTGCAAACCTGGTTACAGGATCATCATGGATGTGTCATTGCATATGAAACAGCATGGAGGGGACAACAGAGGGCTTTGAAAAATTTGTATGGTGTCTGGGAAGAGAGTTTCAAAGAGCTATACAGTTGAAGGGCTGAGGTGTTGAAGAAGATGCCAAACAGTGTTATTGAGATTGACACACATATGGTTCAAGGCCATATATATTTCAGTAAATTTTTTTGTGCACTTGGTTCTTGCGTTAAAGGGTTCTTGGATGGATGTAGGCCATACATTAGCATTGACTCTACTGCACTTAATGGTAAATGAAATGGTCATTTAGTGTCAGCTACTGGTGTGGATGGTCACAATTGGTTCCCCAAAGAAGTTTCTACACCTACTATAGCTGCCAACATAAACGAAGAGAGTCCAACATTCATAGAAGAAGCAACTACTTCACCGGCGCATGACATGGCTACTTCAACTCCTACCAAACAAACAACTCACAGGCGAGCCGTTAGGAAGATTACTCCAAGAAAAACAAAGCAAAGAGAGTTTGAATGATGTATTTTATAAATATAATGTTACAGCCTTGTATTTTATGAACTTGAATGAGAAGACATAAAACATTTTTATTATGCCTTCTGTTATTCCTTAAGCTTAACTTGTTGGAAGACAATTATTATATGTGTCCGTGAGAATAATAGTTCATATGTTTGTGTGTTTGTCTATATGTGCATGTTTACTCTTGTAATTACCTGCTCGTGTTATTTTTGATTTTTTATATTAGTTAGGTTTATTATAATGCTAAATATAAGAAGCCTACTATATGCAGTGGTATAATTGCAAAAATCTCGCAAGGGGTGCCCAAGAAGCTCCTCCACGGGGGCCCGTCCCCGCCAGTCCTTTTCCAAGCACCGCCGCACGAAGCCCGTGAACTCCGGCGACGCTGCTGAAGCACAGGGCCACGAACAGCGCCGGGAACCTGCCCACGTGGCATATCAAGTTCCAACAGGACTACTCCGAGGGCCCATACGTCGCCGGCGAAGTCGCAGCCAGGCACGACGCCGAATCCTTCGGGGTCCAGCCTCTCCGGGCTCATGTACGCGCACGTGCCGGCGGCGAACGTCGTGCACGTGCTATGCGCGGTGCGTTTGTCGCAGACGAGGCGGCTGGCGCCGAAGTCGGCGATCCTGACGACCTCGCCGCCGTAGGGGCCGGCGACGACGAGGAGGTTGGACGGCTTGACGTCGCCGAGGCGGTGCAGGTGGCACAGGCCGCGGAGCACACATTTTGCGACGCCCGCGATGGCGCGCTCGTCGAGGCGACCGCAGCGCCGCCGGAGCTCGTCGGCGAGGGAGCCGGCGGGGGCGTGCTCGAAAACGAGGCACAGGAGCTGGTGATGGTCCCCGCCGGGGAAGACGCAGAGGAGGCGGGCGACGTGCGGGTGGTCCGGCGCCGTGGCGACCACGCGGAGGTGCATCTCGGCCTCGTGGAGCGCGGCGTCGTCGCCGCCGCGCAGCCCCTTGACCGCGAGCATTGCGCCCGTGCGGCGGTGGCGAGCCTTGTAGACCGTGCTGCCGGCGTCGTGTCCGAGAACGGCCACCCTCTCGAGCTCGGCGAGGCTGTCGGGCGGCGTGGATGGCATGTCGCCGAGCGGGTGCTCCTTGTACAAGTATGCTGGTGAGGCTTGCGGCAGCACGGAGAGCCCGAGATGCCTGCGCTCTCGCAGCCTGGCCAGGGCCATTGCCAAAGTTCAGTCGTTGTAGTCGCAATTGATTGGAGGAGAGCAGCTGATGATGTGCGCGTTTACCCGTGGTAACTGGTGAGATGGGAGTCATAAATTAGGCGAGCGTTGTAACCAATTAGTCAATTACCTACCACTTCCCCATCATGCAGGGAAATTTTTTGCCTCTAAAGCAGTTCATGATAGATTTCTACCAGTATCCCGAGTACCATATCACATAATTAGGCACTCCAATACAAAAAGAAGTGGATGCCGAATAAGTGATCTAAGAGAAGGAGTACGTAAATATTTTTTTTTTTCTGGGTGAAAAGAGGGAAGAAAAAACCGATGTAGCCGTTTCTGTGGTGGAGAGTGGTTCCTATCCCCAAACACACCAGTGTCAGGCTTCGTTGGTTACGATGCTGAAAGCGCTGCCCGCACGATTCCTCCCCTCGCCAGAGCCCGGTGGATGGCGCCAGCGAGCCCGCCGTAGGTTGATGCCGCAGATCTCGGCGAGGCTCATGACCAACCCTGCTTACTTCGAGGTGGGGAGATTCTTGGGTGGCTATGGCTTTATGAACATCACAAGGTCAGATTTTCTGAATCTTTTTCCTTACTGATATGGATATGGTTAAGGTTAAGATCTAATTTGGTTCCAAAGTTGGAAAAGTGAAAATGTGGAGCGTAAATCAGCAGGAGGCTCGGACTAGGAGCATTCTTAGTGTTCTAGCAGTTTCTTAGGCTGATTGGGTAGAAATCTCTTAGAGTGACGATTTGTGCAAAATAGTAATCCATAAATTTGTATGAGCTTGCATTTTCCTTCTGACCCAACTGCTGATTATAAATGATTAGTACTCTCACATACTCCTACTTCTGAACTGATGACGTTCCTTCATGTGTTGACACTGCTGATTCTAATTTCCACATAACTTGCATCCTCGACAAAAAAAATCCAGATATGTTAATACAACATAAATGTAATGCTGCTGGCCTGCTGCTTACATTCTTCCATTTGCTTTGTATTCAGACAGGCATTAAAAAGTTCAACAGATATCTTTGACCTCTTATGCTATCATATTTTCTGACTTCCTCTTACATGAAACAGTTACTCATCTTCTCAATTTGGACAACCATCAAATGCTGACGCTATTGAAGAACTTGATCTTGGATATTCAGCGGAAGAGATTGACAGATTACGGGTCCAAGATGTTGGAGAAGGAGAAGTGAAGATTAGGTTATTTCCTATCATTGATATGCTGATTTTTCCTTGACAGGAGTTGAGGTGTTGATTTAATATATTTTATGAAGGCATATTTATTATTCATATATCATGGTCTATTTTCCAGACTTTACGAGGGAAGAGTTGTTCAAGGTCCATTCAGGGGCACAAAGGCTATATTTAAGGTGTGTTCTGATTTATTCACTTTACTAATTTTAGTTGTCTGCCATTTTATAGTAATCAGATGATAATTCGTATTATAATCTCTCATAACTTGTACTGGTACCATGTGTTAATAGTAAAGGGCAATATAAACATGACACATGTTGATAGTAGAAATGCTGTGACCATTAACGGAACATTGTCTTGAAATATAATGATGATTTGTAGCTGGAAATATATTCCCAATTTTTGAATTTGATTCAATGCATGATAACCTTTCTCTGTCATATAAAAATGAATAAATTGACTATGTTATATTGTGCTAAGACATAGGATTTGAAACAAAGGTATACCCTGGAGTTCGTGCTGGTGCTTCGGAAGCTGATTTGATGGCACTGAATGAGCTCAGGACTCATTCTTTCCTTCAGGTAAGGTAAATCATAAACAGCTAACAGAACCTGCTGATTATGTTAAAAATGAGATCTATAAAAGTATTATGTTAAAAATGAGATTTATAAAAGTTATTGCCCCCCATGGCTTCTACTTTCAGAGCGACCGTGGAGACATCTGTGAGAATATCCAATATCTTTTAGGGGCCTTTGAGACGACAACTGGAGAGCAGGTTTACTCCATGGTTTTGTTTGTCCTCATACTCATGATATAATGCATTGAGAGACTGAGATAGCTTTACAACAGTGGCTTGCTTTCCGGGATGATGGGAGATATAGTGCTGCAGACTATGCGAAAGTAGCCAGCGAAAGGCAATCGAAGCAGCTGTCTGGAGACCTGCCATTCTGGAACCCTTTCAGTCGAGAATACAAATTGGAGCTAAGGAGATACTTTGTTCTTAGGCTCCTTAATGGAGCTCTGTGTGGCCTTGTTCACATGCACAATCATGATAGACTGCATCAAAGCCTTGGACCTTCTTCTGTTGTCCTCAAGTATGCTTGTTGTTCTCAATCATGATAGTTAGCTTTCACTATGTTGAACTAGCTGCTGATCACTGTAACTTTCTGTTCCATAGCACTGTGATGGAGAAAGATGGGCGCTATTTAGTTTCAAAGCTACGTGATTTGGCATTTTCTGTAGATATTGGGTATATCTCATGGAATAATTTTATCGCTTTCCTACCTTTAATTTATTTAATATCAATGAGATAATTTCTTAGAAACCATATACTTTTAATGATGATAGGTATTCATCTGTTGGGTCAGGAGCATTGTCGGATGTACTGTGGCGACGAGCAACTGCTGCAGGAGCATCCACTCCTTTGGAGAAGCGAGCCTTTGGAATAGCTGATGACATGCAAGTATTCTTATTCTTTTGTATTTCAACGAAATTGAACTCTGACATTTACATCATGTACTGGATGAAACAGTTATGGAGCTGGGCTACTTGTTGCATACATGGCGTTTGTTCCATTCTGTGAAGCAGGTGTTATAGATGGAATCTCTTTGCAGGTGATTGAAGACATGTTTATCTTTCTGTTCATGTAAGAGAAATATTATTTTCAGTTGTCCACTCAGCCACTTAATGTAATATCAACTGATTCTACAGAGACTTCTCGAGAGTACTTTCCGTCTCGACATTTATGCCGCCAGAGAGTATGAGTTGTTAAAAATTCATGTTCAGTGAATTAAACTGATTGTTGCTGAATTTTAGACCTGTTTACTAGTCATGATATTCAGATTGTAGGCACATGCTTATTTACCTTCTCAAATCTTGGTAGGTATTGTCTGGAGGATGACCGGTTAGCAGATGCAATAAACTTCCTAGATCTAGGGGATGGTGCTGGCTGGGAGTTGCTGCAGGTTTGCCGCTATCATGCCCAGAACTCATTTGTTTGTGCAACTTCTTTTGCTACCAAAACATGCACCGTATTGCAACGGCGAACATCAAACGCATCTACTGATCCAGGGCATGTATCTATCTTCAGCAGAGTTACTAACTCTGTTTTTTATTCTTCCACAGGCGATGCTTCATCCTGATTATCGCAAGCGGCCCATTGCTGAGGCTGTACTGAACCATAGGTTTATCAGTGGGGCTGTCTTACGGAACTACTGATTAACAATTCTTCCTCAAAAAAAAAATTCTTGTTTAAATTACGGATGCTGTAAATATACAGAAATTGTAGTAGTTATTAAGAGCTGACACATGCTCTGAGTGAACCTTGTTTCTTTATTTTCATTGCATATCTTCGCTGGTATGTAAATTGCTGATCAGAAAAAGCACCAGCTGTTTACAACACTCTTGAATGATGACGTATCGTCTCAGCTGTTCTGCTGGCAACCTGACGCGCCATAGTGCTCGGAGGCCTCCCACACCCTCTTAAAGCACAGCGCGCAGTAATGGGTCCGGCAGCCGCGGCACAGCAGGTTGTTGTTCTTGCCGACCTGCAGTTGGATCAAATAAAGTGAAATCAGCTAGCTGATGAGCAAAATAACTGGATTTCAATGGGGTAGAGGCGTGGGTGCTAACCTTTGTGCGCTTGGCGCCGCAAGTTGGGCAGGGGTACCTGATCGCCCGTATCCACCCGGGCTCCTCGATCTCGACGTCCTCGTCCAAGTCCGGGTGGTTGCCGTTCATCCGCCCTGGGAACCTCCCCTTGCCGACGCGCTCGAACAACCCGCACTCCCCGTTCCTGCCAACGCCAAAAAGATCAACAATGAGCTAGCTGATCGCTCGCGCGGGCGGGCGTTGTGGATCAAGATCAACAACGTTGTTGAGAGGTACTAGTACAAGTATATATATACTTACACGAAGTGCTTGTATCCGCTGATGGCCTTGTTGCATCGGTAGCAGAAGAACTTCCGCAGTTGTCGCACACCATCTTGTTGCACCCCTCCGTCTTGGCGATGGCCATCCGGCACGACGGGCACTGCCGCGTGGTGCGGAGCAGCTCCTCGACCCTCCTCCGCTCCCGGCGCCGCTGCTCCTCCGTGAGCAGCTCCCGCACCGACGGGCGCATCTGCCTCTGCCGCTCCAGCAGATCGTCCAGCTTCTCCTCCGGGAGGACGCAGTCGCCGCCGACGTGGCGCCGGTCCCCGCACCGCGCGCAGAAGGTGAAGCAGCACGCCGGGCACTGCGCGTCGTCGCCCGACGCCACGCACGCCGCGTTGCACCGCCGGCAGTACGCCACGTCGGCCATCGTGTCCAGCGTCCGGCGCAGCGCCAGCGACTCCCACCGCGCGTACGCGTCCTCGCCGAGGAGACGACGCAGCGCCGCCGCCGGCAACGGGATACGGCACGACGTGACCGGGCACGTCAGCTTCGTCACGCTCCCTTCCTTCACGTGGATGCTGCAGTACGACTCCATGCACGACACGCAGAAGTACTGCTCGCATGGCAGCCTCACGAAATTCTTGCCTATATATATCATATATATATATATATATGGAGTACGAAAAAAAAAACGAATCAAAGAAACGCTAAAATGTGAGACAATATTCATCATCAGTTATAAATACTGAGCAATCACCGGCATTTTCACCGAAACAGACGCCGCACACATGGATGCTCTGATCGAATATTTCCTGTGACCTCTCCTCGCTGTAGTCGCGCATCCGAGGGATGGTGGAATCAAGGGTAACGCTTACGCTCCTCCCGACCGCGCGCTCGTCTCCACCATGCGAGATGGCGTCAGGACCCAGAACCAACTGATCCTCTGACGCGATGCAAGACCAGGAGGAGCTGCTCAGCCAGTCCGCCCACCTGTACACCACCTCTTCCCCCGGCAGCTCCGCCCAAATCTCGTGGAGAACAGAGCAGAACCTTGAGGCTTCCGGTTCGTCCAGCCACTTCGCCGTGACCACGAAGTAGGGGGCACGGGTGCTCGGATACGATCGCGGCAGAAGGCAGGTTAACGTTACAGGTGGTAAATGCTGCAGGGTACAAGCGTACAGGAGCCCCTCGTTGTCGTCCTCATCATCGTCTCTGCCTTCGGTTTCGGCACCTCCGTTGGCGCAGACGTTCAGGTACACACGAATGTCGCCTTGAAGTTGATAGTGTAGAGATATCTGAGGGGAACAAAGCGTATGTGTGGGTTACGATGTTTGCAGAAACCTCCCGCTCCCGGTGCCGTGTCTGAAGGATGGCAGAATTTTGACAGGTTGTTGAGAGTTACCTGGAAAAACCGAAGGCCGTCCATGTTGTCGAAAATGACCATATCATCCCCGTAGATGGCTTGCAGCACCAGTAGCTGGAGGTCACATAATAAGACTGTAAGTAGTTATTAGTAACAACGACAGTTCAGACTATAATAACCCGAAAGCACAGTAGTGAGCACACGACGCGACACATCAACCCAACTGAACTCTTGCAATATAGTGCACTTCAAGATTCAGCAGGTCCTTTGTTTCGGGAAAAAAATAATGGTCAAATAAATCAGTACGACGATTGAACAACAGACGCACGATGACTGCGATCACGTTATCCTCAAAGCGATCGCAGCATGCAAACCGTTACCTCGTCTTCCTGTATTTGGTTGTTGACCTGATACTGCTCCTCCGAGAGCTCGTCCACAAGACGATCCGCGGCAGCCATTGCCTCCAGCCGCGCCGCGGCCTCATCCCCTGCCGCCCAGAACCCGGCACCCACCTCTCCGGCCGGCGCAGAGGACGATGATTCCGGTGACATGGCAAGTTTTATTTTCGCCGAGAAACCGTGCCGACGCTTTGGTACGGTATTCGTACGTCTTGCGAAAACGCTCAGGTCTGCTCGTACCGATTAGCCCATCGCCTCACGGGCCATATGCACATACAATTGTTATTGTAGTAGGATTATGTTAACAAAAGAAGCAGGCAGTTGCCGTGCGTAATGCGGATTGCTGCAGCTAGCATAGCGTACGGCTCCTACTCCGACTCCCGAGTGGAGTGGCCAGTGCGCAATTGGACAAATTCCTGATGGTACAGGTCAAACGAAAATTATGGGTTAAATTACGAAGAATAGTGTACTAGATACCAAGTCACTCAATCTTTTGAGATACAAAGATGGCACGAAGTAATTGGTGCAAAATTGTAAATATATCAATCGGTTTACATGACGAATGCTCTTCACTCTATAAACTCGTACAATTCCTTGGTTTACATAGACGAATGCTCTACATCAAAAACGTTAAATGCTATGGTACCCTAATTGCAATCCTACAACAAGGTTCTCAGTTTGAGTACAATGACGATGCGGCAATGTAGACATGTGATTCTTGAACAGCAAGAATTAAAATCACCAGTAAGGATTGTCCGTGTGTTGCTGACAGCCTCTTGGACCATAGTGTTCAGAGCTCTTCGAGACCCTCTTCCCGCACAATGCACAGTAATGGCCTCGGCATCCCGTGCACAATATATGATTGTTGGTGGCCCACTGTTAATAACACACCACATTGTAATGAGACGTTAGCAAGCCGTACTTACTTTATTTATATCCATTTTCACAAGCGACTAAAGCAAGAATGTACAGCAGGAACCGTTCAGCTTTTACGCTGAAAGAACTATGCCGACCATCTGAACATCTATGGCAATCACACGACACATAACAATAAATTGGGCATCTGACAGTGAGAACACACACGAGTTGCATAAACACTGCTTTACTAGCAAAGAGAGATCATTGTATTCTAAAAGGAGAGAGAGAGACTGTTGCCCACCTTTTCATTCCCCCGGCCACAGATTGGGCAGGGATAGAGCCATACCCGTTCAGGCTCTAGCTCCTCAGGATCTTCATCAGAATCTTCATCCTCATCCCAGTCTTCGAACAGTCCAAACCTTCTCTGTGGGTTGGTGATTTCAAATAGTACACAATTTCCTTCCCTTGAGTAGCAAAAAATATTAGTTTCTGGGGCAAAATTGAACATGAAAGTTTGCACATGAATAAAACATTACCAGAAATGGTCATATCCACTAATCGCTTGGTTACAACGATAGCAGAAGAATTTTCCACAGTTCCGACAAGTCATCTTGTTGCAGCCTTCAGTTTTCGAAATAGCCATCTTACAAGACGGGCATTGTTTAGAATCACGAAGCGCTGCACAAACATTTAGCAATTCATCTATTTCTCTCTGTTCTCTCAACAATTGCTTTTCTGGCAGGCAATATTTCTGATGCCGTTCCTGTTAAAAAGTTTACCACGTGATGACAATGTGAATGCATAGTATAGAAGAACAGCATCACATAGAAGAAATCCAGAATGAAATCATTTACATGCAAACGAAGAATCGCAAAATACATGTCATTTGATGAAATAAACCATATCTTTTCATTCTTCAGTTTGCTACATAAAAACATATAGTTCCTGAACAATTATGATTCTTCATCAAATAATCCCTCTAGTCACCAACAAGTGATGTTATAGACAACGAAACAGCCTCTATAACCTAACTTCATGGGCCGGTATTTCTGTTGCGCTTGTATTTATACACCAGTTCCAGAAAATACCACTAAAAGATCCAAGCTTCAGAAATTACCATAGAACGATTCACAAATCTTTGGAAATAAACCCTTATACATCTTCGTTTAGAAAGTTTTACATGGTAACTACATATAGTTAAGTTCATTTTGCTATAGGGAGTAATGAGTTCATGAACTACTTAGACGTGAACAATTCTAACCAAGGAAAGCAGAATACCTCTAACTCCATTCACACTGAATCATACAATAACAGATACTATAATTTCAAAAAGCACAATATCATATGTTAATTAAGTACCATAACACAATCGCAAAGCAAAATACCAAAAATTTAACATCAGATGTTAATTTCACCAAAGAAATAAATTAATTTATTAACAGATTAAGAAGTTTTACCCTCAAAATGCGTATCTTTTCTTCTGGAGTAACACAAGCTGTCCCCACATGCCGGCGCTCTTTGCACAAAGGGCAGAATGTGAAAAAACACTCTTGACATTGAGCATCATTGTCAACTTCCAAGCAAGCAGCATCACACCTGGGGCAATATACTAGATCAGGCATTGTATCCAAGAGTTTATGTAGCGCGAATGATTCCCATCGTGCATAGCCTTCATCACCAAGAAGATTTTTCAATGTCGACGGTGGAAGTGGGCTTCGGCAAGTTGTATCAGGGCATGTCAGCTTGGTTAAATTCCCTTCTTTCACATAAATTCTACAGTATGATTCCATACACTTCATGCAAAACAAATGGTGGCATGGTAGTTTGATAAAATTTCTACCTGGTAGAGTGAAGGGCAAAAAAGGAGTCAAATACCACTAGATAAGCTTCAGTCATCAATTACTAAAAGACGCCATGGTACGCATGTTTTCCCTTTTTTGAGAATATGAAGGAAAGGGGACTAAGTGAGCACAGAATCCATCTAAATTAGTTCACAGATACTACCACTGCTGTTTAATGGTTTTTTTCTCATTCAAGTTCTTACTTTTGTTACTAAAAAAGTTATTATGGTTTTGAGGTAATTATATTTCTTGAGTTGCAGTGGTTATAACCCCTAATACATCATGGACAAAATAGGCCAAAAGAAGTACTAGCATTTTAAAGAACAAAGTCATCAAAATCAAACAACATGAATTATTAGAAATTACCAGTATTTTCATTAAGACAAACTCCGCATTCATGTAGGCTTTGCAGAAATATTTCATGACATCTCTTCTCATCGTAACTTTGCATCAGAGGAATAGTAGAATCAACGAGAAATTTCCTTGAAATAGCACGCTCGTCTGCAGCACCTGCAAATTTATCTAGGGCAAGTACAATTTTGTCCTTCGAAGAAATACAAGCCCACGATGAGCTATTCAGCCAGTTCACCCATCTATACACTACCTCTTGTCCTGGCAACTCAGTCCAAATCTCATCAAACATGGTACATAGGCATGCAACTTTTGGTTCATCCAACCATTTGGCTGAGATAGTAAAATATGGAGCACATGTGCTGGGATATGACAGCGGAAGTAAACATGTTACCACCACAGGTGGCAAATGCTTTAGGCTGCAAGCATAACAGAGTTCACTACTGTCTCGGCCTCTTTCATTTTCAGTTTCAACAGTGGCTCCTTCTTGACCAAGATTCAAGAACACCTGAGTACCGTTAGGAAGTGGATACCGCACATAAATCTGGGAAAGAAAAAATGGACATTACGATTTGTAGATTGAGAGAATTCATGAGGCTAGTAAAACTCAGGAACAAACCTGAAAAGAACGACAACCAGCTTTATTCTCCAAGATCACCATGTCATCCCCAAAAATGGCTTCCAGTGCCAGAACCTGAACATCATGTCATGTCATTGCCTTCAGAAAAACAGTACTTAACATAACTATTGGGTCAACATAGTGACTACTTTTCCCTAAGAAACATGGCAACATATCCTATGAGAACTGACTTCGTGTGAGAACTATGAGAACTCCAATCAAGATCACAGGATCCTCATCCGATGGTCAGGGGGTAGAGATGAGTTATTTTAGCTGGGGGTTATTTGTAAAATAAGGGATTAGGTGGGATAAACGGGGGGTTTAAGTGCAAAATAATCTGGCCATCAGATGAGGATCCTGTGATCTTCGTTGGAGTTCTCATAGTTCTCACACGAAGTCAGTTCTCATATGATACGTTGCCAAGAAACATAGTGACTACTTATCAATTAACAGACTACTTTCCTTGTTACACAAAAAAATATCATTCGTGAGGGTAATCCTAGGGGATTGAAGACCATGTCAACAGGTGTTCTATCTTGCAAATAGGGCATATGTTGCCTAGCCAAAATTTTGGACCCGTTCTTTCCTTCTCTGCCAGCTACTTTATTCCCAACTTTGACTACACATTTATATAAAACGTATGCATGAACCATTATGTCAAGGGGGTCCCTCTGGACCATTTAGACATCGATAATGCGCCCTACTCCACCTGGGTAGTTTGAGACAGGTTCGTTTTCAAGTCCATACCTTAAGCAAGACCAAAAATGCCCTGTAATAATCTGGCTTCCGACATACAGTATAAAAGGATTCACTTGCTATCTGAAGAGTAAACCTCCTGTACTAAAAAATCACAAGTTTCTACCCGGGATGCCAACCTCACAATTGCATTTCTGCCAAAATTGTGGAGTAAATGTTCTACTAGATGTAGTATACGTCTGAACCTCTGAATTGCATAATTTCGGATGTGAAATAGCAGACAGCCACACAAGCCATGAAGCTTTCACAAAAGAAAAGCAAAATTTTTCATGTTACAGGAGCGCAGTTCCACTACAATAGCAAACATGGCAGAATTCTAGATAAATAGGCACAACAATATCCTATTGAGTAGATCCTCCCTCGAAATAATTTTTGGCGGCTCCATAATTTTCACGAACCCCTGTATTACTCGTACTCAACCTTATTATACAGCAACAAATTTCTCTACGCGCTCGTGTGAAGCAGACCAACGAATCAGAAGTTGGGGCAAGTGATACGTTACCTCGTCCTCCTGGAGCTGATTATTGGTTTCCAACTGCTCCGTCGAGAGCTCGATCTCCTCACGACCCCTCGCGGCCATCGCCTCCAGCCGTGCCACCGCCTCATCCCGAGCCACCCAGAACCCTTTCCCAACCTCCTCCGCCGGTGGCGAGGACGAAGACGAACACCCGCTCGACATTGGGGAGTACCCGGCGATTTTTTTTTTGAAGGAATTTCCGGCGAGTATTTGTTTCGGCTTCGGAGAAAAAGAGAGCTGACCGCTTTTTTCCTTGGAGAGAAGAGACAAGAGAGACAGCGAGCGTGACAAATGGAATACTATCAGAGCCCAATGTCCAAAGCCCTAATAAAAGAAACGGCCCAAGGGCAAAGTCACAAACACTGCCAGTGCCAGGCAACGGATAAAGCGATTTTTCTGGAGAATAGAGCAAAACCTTTATTTTTGCAAAAAAAAAAAAGTACGATAGTAACAGGTTGCAAATTTAAAGGTACATTTTAGCCCTGCAACCTAAGTTATAACTGTTGAACTTGAATTGTTTCATATACTAGGGGTGGTAATGGACCAAAAAAAGTTTACTAGAACTAAAATCGTATTTATTTTTAATTAAATAAAAATATATAAGAGTTGAATATGATCCTCTTAGTGCCATGGGCCGTGACCCCTAAGCACCGATGTTGGCCAGTTATATGTCGTGTTATATCCCCAGTTGACCGGTTTGAACTTGAATCATTGCGTTGATTTATTGACATTATCCATGAATTACTGGATTTGAATTCAGACTCTGGCACGTCAAAGGGTAATTTGGATCACGGGTAAAGCGAATTTTCTGGAGAATTAAACTTTTTCTATATAATCGGAGAATTGAGCTGAGCCAAAGAAAATGAAAGGGTATCTGTTTGGATTACGAACCTAGCAACAGTTTAGCTTCAGCTAATGACATCCAAACCAGCCAATTAGCCTCCCTCCGCCTTCCTCCCTTCCTCGATCCTTCCTCCACGTCCAGGTCGCCGCCGCTCGTGCTCCACCTGATCCTCCCTCCGGCCTCGCGATCCGGCCCTTTCGCTTCCACTTCAGCCCCTCCGCGTATCTATCCAGCTGGGCGATCAGCCTCCGGCGTCGCGCCGCCTTCTCCCCTTCTCCCTTTCTCTCTCTCTCTCTCTCCTCGCTGCGGCGACACCGCCGAACCTGCTGTGATTCGTCGTGGCGCGCCTGACGCGCAGGTACGCAAAAACACGCCACGAAGCGGGGAAGGTTTTTGCCCTTGCACGACTCGTCCTGGGCCTCCCGGCGAAGAACCTGTCCGGTCGACGCCGCCGCCGCCGGAGCTGCTCATGTTGGACCCGAGATCCGAAATCTACCCCACCATAGAGTATCGTCCCATCCAGCCCTCCGACCTCGACGCACTTGAGAAGATTCACCTCGCTCTCTTTCCCATTAGGTACCTACTTGACGCGAATGCTTCGTATGCTCGTTGTTCTTGCTTTTACAGCTTCTCACCAACTTCGACAGCGAGTTTACTTGTACTAATTTTGCAACACCTTGTGACATTTTTAAGCATTTAATTATCTAATAACTGCTGTTCATTTTGTTCAGATACGAGAGGGAGTTCTTCTTGAACGTCGTCAATGGCCATGGTATTGTTTCATGGGGAGCTGTGGACACCAGCAGATCGGATGAAGGCAGGGGCGAGATAATAGGTTTTGTAACCACGAGGATGATTGCAGCAAAAGACAGCGAGGTATATGCACTAGGTTCTGAAAATGGTATTACGTAGATGGTGAGCTCAACGGAGCTAATTATTCTGATCTGCAGATTGAGGACTTGTTTAGGTATAACAGTTCGCGGAAAGATCTAACACTTGTGTATATCTTGACGCTTGGTGTAGTGGATCGCTACAGAAATCTAGGCATAGGTTTGCTACCTTGCACCATCATTTCAGGTTTAGGGTTCATCCCTTGTGAATTTATATTGACCCTTACAAGAGTTTACACTTGCAGCATCTTCGTTGGTTCAAGAGGTGATTAAATATGCAGCAAGTATATCAAATTGCAGGGGTGTGTACCTGCATGTTATTTCATATAACCAGCCTGCTATCAGCTTTTACAAGAAGATGCTATTTAAGCTAGTCAGAAGACTTCCAATGTTTTACTACATAAGAGGACAACATTATGACTCATACTTGTTTCTGTACTATGTCAACGGGGGTCGTTCACCATGTTCACCGCTGTAAGCATCCTTTGCTTTGTCTGAGAACTATTCACTTTTCATGTTCAGTAATTACCCAATGCTATATCTCCCTCTTTTGTTTCTGCAATGCTCGATGTCCTTTCAAGGTTATACAAACTTGAGTGCTCTGTAATTTCCTTCACAGTTATTTTGATGAAATGGGTGAACTTTGCAGTGTGTCTGATTTTCTGAATAGCTTTAGTTGTTAGTAGCTAACCTGAACCTTTCCAAATGTGGATACCACACCTCTATGCATGTTAACTTATGGTTTCTCGTTCATGTTCTTCATCACAGGTCTAATTATACTTTGTGCCTTTAAAAAGCAATAAAAAATTGTTGAGAAGTGGGATTTGGCAAGCCATTGCCCGGAGTAGTATAATGTAAGATAGATAATGTTAACCTTGCATTGTAATGTATCCTAACAGATCAACTGAGGGAACCTTCTTCCTGAGCATGTGCTGGCATTGATGGATTTTTGTGCAGCCTTTGTTCTAACCAATTTCTCGTGACTGCTTTCTTGGCTGTATCTTTATCTGAAGGGCATCAAAATCTTGGTGACAGAGCCTAGGGGAAGCACAATCTAAGCTTGAGTCGGATAGTGCATGGCATGCAAGATTTATAACTTAAGCTATTTACTGGTGTTGGAAATTTAAGTGTCCAAAGCTCCCAATTCCCATCCTAATCTGCAATAATATACATGCAGAGTGATGTGAACTGTTCAACAATAGTTGGTACTCTGTAGCTCAAAGAGGCAGCAGCGTTGATGTTATTGTGTGAACATAAGGTGTCTTAAAGTCTCATCACGTGACTGGAGATGACTAACTAATTGGCATAAAACTGGATTTTACAAAATGATCACTTGACTTCGGCATTTTTCACTTCATTTTTTAAAATTTACTTCAATCAGACCCTGACCGCAGTTTGTTTGCCAGTAATGCAACTGTTATTGTGGCTTGCAAGCTGTAGTTATTTAATTTGATGTTCTTTAGCAGTTGAGTTTTCAATTTTTTTTTTGCAGAAGCGGCCTTTATGTTAGGATAAATGTTTTCATAGATACCTTTCTGGTCATGAATTCTTATAGTTTACATATTCACTGCATAAAGGAGCATTGATTTTGTTGGATCCACTGTATAATAAAAGAACTTGTGATCCAACAGTGTCTAAGGTTCCCATCTAATTTGAATGGAAACAAGTTGTTATGTGAGGTTCTTAATGATGCTGAATTGTTCATCGTTATTGGAGAAGTATCTTGCTATCAAACAATAATAGCATTATTAATGACACATGGCAATGTTGTGCAGGGAGATTGTAACTTCATTTGTTGTTGACTTCAGGGCTTTCGTAAAGATGTTGGTTGCCAAGTTCTGGAGCAATGAGGAGAGCTGTCACCCAAGATGGTCCAGATGTAAGGAATCAACCACCCTCTTGACACCACAAAGCAATAAGCGGATCATTAGCGGTGACGATGGCAGATGTCATGTCTAATTTTAGGTGCACTGATGATATTTCTCTTGTTTTTATGGAATCCCTGGATTTCTGAAAGCTTTCACTTGCGATGTTGTACACGTCTGATTACAGGTATATAATTGCACGGTAGTTATAGTCACACTCATTGTAAAGAGAGGGGAGAAGGAGAAACTGAACATTATCTGTTTGTTGCAACGTTGATAGTAATGTGCAGTCTTGAAATGTTGTGTTGACTGAGCCGGAGCAATCCTATGGTTTTTACTGCATAAATGCACCTTGCTTCCTTTGACAACAACAGCTTCCAACTACAATATATGAACTTAAATTTGATCTATCGACTCCGAACAGATAAGATATACATTGGTTTGGAGGATTCTGATGCTTGCCCTCCTAGCATTTGATCTGGTGTCCAAATTGCAAGTGCTGGAGGAGGGCTGAAGAAACCGAAAGGTGTCAATTGCCGATTGAACAAGAGGCGTTAATGGATGGCAGGAACAAGCATCCGGGCCTTTGACCCTCTGGCACCAAATTGACTACTAGTACCATCTATCGTGGCTTCTGTGCTACTGCCACGGGCTCACATGCCAACCTGCAAACATTCACCGTCGGTAACTGTAAATCCAGGTCAAAACAGACTTAAAGATGAAAAAAAATGTTACCTACACGGTCAAGTACGGCACTAGTACTAGTCGCACAACGCGAGTCCAACTCGCTCTACCCACGCAAAGCAGGCACATATGCGATCCGATTCACCCAAAGCCAAAGCCGCGTCCACGAAACCAACAAACGAGAGAGTGCAGCGGAAACCCGTCTCTCTTTGCCGAAAGGCCCAAAGCCAAATCCCCCCCTGGTAACAGCTCGTGGGCGCGGCACGCACGTGTGCACGTTCGTCACGCGCTCGCCGGATCCGTTGCCACACCGATCCAAATCCAATCCCCACGCGCACGAGGAAAAAAGCTCCAAAACCCATCGTTCCGTTCCGTCACGCGCCCGGTGCGGCGGCACCACCACTCCTCCGCCCACCGCATTGCCGCTAAACCCGCAACCCGTCCATCGTGCCGGGTGCAGCCTCCTACGCGCACGAATCACACCATCTGCACCGCAGAAAGGCGTTGCGCGAGCCATAAAAGCGTAGATCGTCAGGGGGGGACCCGGGCCCGCCGCCGCTTCGGTTCTTCCTCCTCTGCTTGCGCCGTACTTTTTCGAAGCGGTGCTCCGATCGAGGGAGCGGGGAAGGGGCCCGGTTCCGCCATGCGCACCAAGCACCTCATCCCCAACCACGCCGCGGGGCTCACCTACGCCGGCGCCTACGTCCCCCGCGACGACTACGGCTCCGGCTCCGGCGCCGGCGATGGCGGCGGCCGCGACCCGTTCGAGGGGTTCCCGGAGGAGGTGCTGGGGCTGATCGTGTCGAAGCTGCCCTTCCGCTCCGCAGTGTCCGCCTCCGCCGTCTCGCGCCGGTGGCGCGGCGCGCTGGCCGCCGCGCCCGCGCTTGACCTCGACTTCGCCGCCGCGTTCCCGGCCGCGCCGCGCCGCCGGGCGGCGTTTGCGGCCGCCGCCTCCGCCGCGCTCTCGGGCTCGGCCCCGCTGCGCCGCCTCCGCCTCGCGCTCGACGGCCTCTTCGACCAGGCGTTCGCCGCCGCCGCGGCTGGCCACCTCGCGTCGTGGCTCGCCACCGCCGCGGCGCGCGGCGTCGAGCGGCTGGAGCTCCACCTCCCGCGCTCCCGCTTCGCCGTCCTCCCGCCCTCGCTCCTCGCCTGCACTAGCCTCACGTCGCTGACCCTCCGCCTCGATCACTACGCCGTTCCGCTCCCGTCCCTCACCTCGCTCACCCGCCTGTCCCGCCTCCACCTCGCCGCTGTCTCGCTCACCGGGAACGGTGGCTTCTTCGATGACCTCTTCTCGTACTGCGCGCAGCTCCGCGACCTTATCCTTGAGCAATGCCACATTGGTGCGCTCCGCCTCGCCGGTCCGTCGCGGCTTTGCTCCCTCGCCATTAAGGACTGTTCATGGACGCAGGAGTCGTCCGTTGCCGCCTCCGAGATGCCGGAGTTGCGCATCCTCCGCTACTCCGGTGCAATGGCAAGCAGGCACACTATTAATCTCGGCATCTCTTTGGACGAAGCTCTCCTCGCCATCGAGAAGCCACAGGTCAGGCCCCAGGAGGCTACTCTCAGAGACCTTATTGATTCAGTTGGAAATGTACGGAGCCTCCTGCTTTCACCCTGGTGCATTGAGGTTAGTAGCACACCTCGTACTCGTGTGATGTCATGAAGTGATTTGTGTCTCATGAATCTGATTATTGAGCTCTGATTACTTTTGAAGCAATTTGCTCGTCCCGATGAGTGGTCAAAGGTGAAGCTAGACAAGGTGAGGCGGCTGACGTGCATAATAGAGAGGAGGGAAGAAAGTGCTTTGGCCGTTGCACCATTGCTCACGAATTGCCCAAACGTGGAAGAGCTCTCTGTATCTGTCGTGGTGAGATATGCCTTCTTTTTCCTTGTTCTCTGCACTACCAGCCTGTTTTCAATTGTAATGATTCTATGCTAAATTGTTTTTTGCAGCCAACACAGTGCAAGCGCAGACGATGCAGTGGCGATGGAGAGTGCCATCGTGTGGTGGGTCGTAAGGGGGCGACAATGAAGCATCTCAGGGGGGTTAGGATGGAGTACATCGATGAGAGCAGAAGTGGATTTGAACTGGTTAAGGTCTTGCTCAAGAATTCACCGACATTAGAGATTATGACAATTGTGCCTTCCATGGATGGTCTTGAGCAGGCTAAGTTTAGGCGTAGGGTGTTGAAGCTCAGAAAGACATCTCAGAATGTCAGCATCCAGTTCTCTACTACTGGATGACTATGTGCCTTCTATAGATGAGTGTGTAGCCCATGAACAGTGCCCATTTTGCAGTCATGGAAGGAAAGTATCACTTGTCTACAATCTATGAGGTTCCTACCATCTAGTTCTAGCTGATTTTAACTTGTTAATAGATTCAGCTCTAGGCAATTATCATTGACAATGGAGGTTTGACTTTGTGGGATACAAATTCTAAGATAATAAGACTGCTATGCCCTTATAAATTCTTTTGAAAGCTTTAGAAACAATAGTATGTGCATGCTCTTCGGATCTATTTAGCCTAGCTTAGGGCACCACAAACAAACATGCTTGTTAGTTTCTTTTGGGCCACATAAACCTGGTACCCAACAAAGTGGATTGTTAGATACTCCCTTGGGTTTTAAATTGATGTCGTTAGGAGAAGCTTTTGTGTAAAAATGAACTAAAAATGTTGTCGTAACGTAATCAACTAAAAAATGGAGGTAGCAAGCTCTAGAGTGCTTGTTAAACATAACTTGTAGCCTGCTACGAAGTATTTAGGTTAGTAACGAGTAATAGGTAATTATCTCAATAAACCACCACCAACAATTACTGCATGTCAATGTTGAAGAGGAACCTAAAGCCAGCTGTTTGTGTATTTTTACAGAATAATGGATGATAATGTATAAGGCAGGCTTCATTAGAGAATTTACTCCTTCCTCGCTATTAGTAACATTAGCTGATTTCCCTGACCTGTGTTTAGGCAGTCTGTACTAATATCAGCTTGTTCATTATAATTTGTATGATTCCACCGTTGCAATTACAAATTAATGCATCTAGAAATTATAAGCTATTCAGACCATGGTTCACAATCCCGACCGGATCCCGGCCGATTTCCACGGAATCCGGGGATCCCGGTCCGGGCCGGGTTGATCAGGAAACCAGGATCCTGGGTTTTAAAATTTAAATTTTTGAATTTTTAAAAGAATTTGTAAAAAAATATATATATAAACTAGATAAAAAATAAAGATTTATGGTGAAATTAGATCATAAAAATAATCAAATTTGATATAGGAAAAAAAATGATAAAAGACAAAGGTGAATAAGAAATAGAAAAAAAAGGGAAAAAAAACTTATCCACTCTAACCTTCTCCCCATTCGCGACCCCCCCCCCCCCCCCCCGCCGCAGCCCCTCCCCCGCGACAGCACCTCCGTGCCACCTCTCCCTCATCCGGTCATGGATTTGTCATTTTACTTTAGTTTTTGTTATATTTTATTTGATTATATATGTCACAAATGATGTAACAAATATTCTATAAAAGTCATGCTAAAATTTCTAATTTTTATACATATTTTTAGGGTTTTTTTATAATCGGTTTTTGGAGTCGCGGGACCGGAATCCCGGTCATCTCGATCGGGATCCCGGCCATCCCGACCGGTTTCCCGGTTCCTCCCGACCGCCCGACCAAATCAAATCTTGTCCGGGATCCCGGCCGGGATTACCGGAAACCGCGGTTTTCGGTGTCACCGGGACATTCGGAATTGTAAACCCTGATTCAGACTATTGATCTGCAGTAAGAAATGTTGTGAGTTTTCATGACAGGCCATCTGAGAACCACTATCTTTGTGTAGCTAGATTTCTGGCTTACCTTGTATCCTGTCTTTTCTAGACTTCTAGGAACTAATGATAGGAGCTGGTTGTTGCTGGTTCCATGAGAAAGTTCCTTAAGTTAATTGTATTTTGAATTAAAATGTAACGTCTAATATTGCTAGCGATGTGAAACAGTTGTTCGCAAGCATCCTGACTCGTGAACATAAGTTTTGTTTGGATTTCAGTTTATCATATTTATTACGGGTAGTCTTGTAAACTCAGTGGGAGAAAGTACATTCAATCTTAGTTTTTGCTACATCAGAACCTTCAGATAAAAATATGTTCTAGCCATTGGAATAGTTGAACATGTCCCTTAAAAATGATATAGCTATCTGATGCTGCACTTGCTATTGTGCAGTTATTCATGCAATGATACAATATACTTGAATGTATCTTATTGGCTTGCATGGGTTCTCTTTGTTATATGATACACTTTTTATAAATTGGCACTTGCTATCTCTGACAGGTTCGAGCAGTGTGTTTTTTGTTGATGATTGCATACTGAGCTTGTATTTGTATGGTTTGTTGTGGTCTTCTTGAAACAACTTCTGTTTTCATCGTTAATAAAACCTTGTGGATATCCGGTAGCCTGGTATTTCCCATTACCTGTCATTGCTACTCTTCACTTCATGGCTTAGTAACCCTCCTGGAGGGAAGGTTAGTTGACAAATGCCTAGGTCCAACGGAGCTGAGGCGGTAAAGACCTCTTTGGTTGGAGGTCGAAGGACCTCTTTTGAGATGCATGTTGAAGGTGAAGTTTATAACATTTAATAAAGTGTTTTATATATTTATTTTTAATTTAAAATAAAAAGAAACTGACTAATGAATAACCATTAATCTGTTTATAGTTTCAGCTTCATGAATTTCTAGAACTAGGTATGAGCAGCTCTAAGAACATGATGAATTTTCTGGAGTCATCAGTCAATGCATTGTTTTCTTGAAAGTGCCTTTATTTTTGGAGGAAAAAAAAACAATAAATACTAGTGGTTTTGTAGTATGTAGTTGCATATTGGGCCTGATCGTTTGTGCTTTCTATGGCTGCAGCCACCGCCGTAAGAAGCACATCAGCTTAGCTGTTTCTTCCCATAAATTGTCGTTTCATAATAGTATGAGTTTGAAGTGTTCAGGGCCAGGCAAGACGTTATTTGTCCTGTTATGATTTAAAGCGTGCGGCTGTCTGCCTGTCTTGTGCTCAATTTGTGATATCAGCTTCTGTTTCTTTTGCTCCTTCAGAAGAAGTATAAGGGAAATAATACAGGTGTTGGGATGCACGGACAGCTGCGGTACTCTATTGTCTTGATCTGAGTATGAGATCACCCTGGATTTTTCTTATCAGAAGAAACAAAACTCTGATAAAATTTGGCCGACGTTTTCACTCTGCGCTTGCTGGACCTGGAGCTGACATCTGATACATGAGCTACTAACAGTACTGATGAAGTACTACTAGTGATGTACCACCTCCCCTGATGGGCCTGCTCATGAACTAACCATTTATTTAACAAAAAAAAAAGAGTCCTTTCTTGTTATGAGATCACCCTTAACTAATCCTTTCTTGTTGAGTCGTTCGCAATAAACCCTGCGCCAGCTAAATTTATCTGTGGGAGGCTATTGTGTGTCCCTGGTGCTTTTCAGATCCAACATTTGTGATCGCACAAACTATTGGTCCCATGGAACACCTGCTGCTTGATTGTCTTTGAAAGTCACGATTGGCTGTTCGAGAGATCTGATTCTCGGGTTGTTTGACGTTTCCCTATGATCAGGTATTCAGATCCGACCCCCTTCCAATCTCAGTGAGACGAACTGATGTCTCCTTGCCGAGCAGTACAGGGGAAACTCTTCTCGGGTGCTCCTATATTTGTCAGCTCGAGCATCTTAGTACTGTGCTCTGCTCCGACTCAGTCGTACTGTCGCAAGCACTAGAGATGGTATCTCCCGTGAAGCAGAAACCCATTTGTCGAAACCCGTAGCTTCAGTTAAACGATGTTGTGATTCAAGACCGATCACGTGATGGCGAAAGAAAGATTTCAGGCCCGCTAGATGTTTCTCCCCACGCAGAGAACGCTTCCCGGCCTTTGCAGCACAGAGCGTGTTTCGCGAAGCAAAAAAAGCATACGGGTCCACGACTTTCCGCAACAACCCAGACTCCAAGCCGGAGCAAGCACGCTTCGAGCCGGCATTTGCGCGAGTTTGCAGAAAAATACAGGAACGAATCGAAGGGGATCCCTCTCCATCGTTGATGGCCATAGCCATAGACCGCACGTCATGGATACTCCGGGGAAGTTGGACGCATCACCGGAGCGGCGACGGCGAGCCCACCTCGGGTCCTCGGCACATCTGTCTCGTGTGAGCAGTGCTGGTGAGCTATGCCACCACCACCTATCGCGTCCCCAACCGTATTTTCCTCCACATTCAATTCCTCCTCTTTCTCATTCACCATTTACGACGTCAAACGGTACATTTCAGTACGCCGCGAACTATTAAAGCCTGAGAAGCACGGCCAAATCAAATCACGTGAAAAGCCTTTTCGGCGTTTGCCCTGCTTGCGAGCATGGTACTAGTACTGTGTGTGTTTAGGTGAGCTCCATGTAGGAGTAGTTATAAATGGTGTTTGTATTAAGTTTTGTGTTTGCCTTCATCTGTACACAAAGCTTAATCCATGTACTACAACTGTCTGGCCAGTACTGTAGTTATAACTGGAGTAATAAACATACGTTGAAGTCAGTAGAGTGAACAAATGCGAAAGTACTCGGATTGGCTACGGGGAAATACACGGGCACTTCCATAAGGCTAACAGTACAGTACAGTACAGTACACCTTTATTGCATGACTGTAGCACACGGGCTTGTAGTGACTTTCTTAAGGAGGCATGACTTAAACAAATCGAAGAATAAACAAATATAGTCATCACATATTATCCTTATCCACTCAATGAAGAATAAACAGGTTGACGAAGGCTACAACACAATATTTTTCCCGCAAAAGAGAAAGAAGGCTACAATATTCGTTCTTTTCGACGTAGATTGACGCCGATTGACCATCCCATGCATACGCACGGCAAGTCCTCCGTTCGCCCTCTGCTTTCAAACTCGTTCTTGTCAAGGAAAAACAACGTTGGCATCGTCCAAATTGTACTAGCGTGCACGAGTAGGTAGCTAGGTTTACCTGTAAACCCCCCAACAGCATTAAATTAATTCGAAATTCAGACAAATCCACCTTCACTCCCTGCACCTACTTTGTTGCGCTGCATCCATTACTTCTCCCAATAGGGGATTGGCAGCGGCCACGGCCAGCTGACGCCTTGGCCCGACTCGAGTCAAACTCCGTCCATCGCCAGCCAGCCATTAAACGACGAGTCGGTTTTTAGTTACTCCTCCGCGAAGCTCTGCTCTGCTCTACCAGGCGCGGGAGCCGGGAGCGGGACAACAACAACGCTGGCAAGTTCCTCTGCTCCTCTCTACAAGAGCGAGTGAAACACCGCAGCTGCCTGCCTAGCTCAGCGCATAACAGACCAAACCACCGCACACGCAGCTCCTTTAAAGCGCTGCACACAGACGCCATTTTCACTCGTAGGTCCTAGCACTATACACGAAGGCAGAGCGCTCTAGCTTAGCGCGGGCCTGACGCCGCGATCTCCGTCGAGCGGCGGCGGCAGCGCGGCCGAGAGACATGAGCTCCTCGTCGTCGTCGGTGCATGGCGCCGGCCAGGTGAACGGCGGCGCGGGGGAGGGCGGGACGAAGAAGAAGGTTGCGGCGGATCAGGAGGCGGCGAGCAAGGTGCCGTTCCTGAAGCTGTTCTCGTTCGCTGACCGGTGGGACTACGTTCTGATGGCGGTGGGGTCGCTGGGCGCGTGCGCGCACGGCGCATCCGTGCCGGTCTTCTTCATCTTCTTCGGCAAGCTCATCAACATCATCGGCCTCGCCTACCTCTTCCCCACCACCGTCTCCGGCCGCGTCGCCAAGGTCCACTTATCATTATATATCCATCAACCCACCAACGGCGCATCTCTCTGCTTCTCCGGCAGTTTTGGAGATCCCTCCCGCGCCAGAGAATCTGGTGACAATGACATGCATATGTTGATTTGTTTTTCTTTCGTGTGTGTGCGCAGTACTCGCTGGACTTCGTGTACCTCGGCATCGTCATCCTCTTCTCGTCGTGGACCGGTGCGTGGAACCATCATCAGCAGTTATATGTATGCAACGTGTGATCACAGCGAGCAGCGTTCGTATAATCTGAAGTGTGTCGTGTAATTCCTGCAGAGGTGGCTTGCTGGATGCACACGGGCGAACGGCAGGCGGCGAAGATGCGGCTGGCGTACCTGCGCGCGATGCTGGACCAGGACATCTCCGTCTTCGACACGGAGGCGTCCACCGGCGAGGTCATCAACGCCATCACCAGCGACATCCTCGTCGTCCAGGACGCCATCTCCGAGAAGGTAAGCAAGCGTTCCAATCCAATCCCGAGCCGGCACGCTCGTGCAAAACTATAACACCTGCGCGCGTTGCCATTTCTCGTTTTGGCGGCGCGGCGGAATGGGCAAGCGACGAGAGAGAGAGAGAGAGAGAAATCAACGGCGGCGGCGGCGCAGCCGGATAGCGCGGCGCTTGATCGATCCACATGGAGCCGGCTGGGCCCGCGCGCAGTTACTAGGGTTGGTGAAGGGCATTGAAAGCGTGGCTTGCGCAGATGCATGCGGCAGTAGCAGCTGTGCATTGCTTGATCCGCTGTCTGCGAAGTACTAGTACTCCAATTGATCAGGAGTAACTGCGGCTTCTCGTCTCATGCTCCCCCTTTTTTTCTTTTTTTTTCTTCTTCTGAATTCGTGTTTGAAAGTTTGAATCCATGTGATGCATCGGTGGACGTCCACCAAATGAATCAGAGGGTACGTTTGGTACGGGAATTTATGGGAACATGGACACAAGATAAAGACGTGTCGATTAACGTTCATGAAACGGTACAATGTATTTCCAGCATGCGTATATTTTACTTGTTTTTCCTCATCCTCAGTATAGTACTACTAATATTTGAAAACCTAGGTAGTTTTTTTAGAAACTGTGTAAAGTTAGTCATCATTAGTTAGCTTAATAAGTTGATTTGGGTAAAGCTCAAAACGACATTCTTTTCATGAACTACTCTCGTTTCAGTCTACTAGCAAATCAGCATTCATGATGATCACCTCTCAAAGACTGACATAAAAGCACAATGAATAGCTGCCATGACGCGCCGCATGTGTAGATAGAGCGCGTACGAGAGCATCGACATGCGGTTGGCCACTATCCCCATGCTATGTGTACTACGGCTCACGCACTGCGATCCATGTTGATTGCGTGCATTGCAACAGCGTGTCCTCCCAATCACTTTCTCAAGATTTTTGGTCCAACGAACTGAACTTTTTACTCTCTTCTTAACCCGTTTCCATGACCTCCGATTTAATTATGATGACCTCAATTCCTCCTGAGGCGAGTATACGACTGTGAACCATTACGTGTATAGTACAAAGATTACACCAGTAGTGTATCATGTACTACAATTTGGTGCATTCATTTTTTTTTTGCCATGCTTTTGTCAACACGCTAGTACATCTGTCGAATTGGTACTGCCGTGCACAGGGAAATTTTCCATTCTCGCTAGGTGTCAACGTTGACGGCAGCATTTTGCAATCCTCTTTGGAGTCTTGCATACGTCCTCCAACCCTCCGTTGTCCATGCCCAAGTCATGAACTTATATAGCCCATGACCGATAAGGGTGTGTGGTTTGGTGATACATCCTGATCTGGGGCGATCCTTGCTTCAACATAAGTGCTGACTGCGACGGAGGCGTTGATATCTAGGTTGTTAGGATGCTGCTACCTTAATCCCAAAATCTCTTGTTCTTATCGGTGCCAACTTTTGCTTGCTAAAACAAGAACAAACTTGTTGTACTGAAACAATATTGACAATGGGTTCACATGGAAGATGGAACGGTGGCAACTGCAAGTAATAATCGTACCTAGTGGTTGAGACTCGTCGGAGTTTCACGAGTTGTGTACCAAATAAAAGCGACAAGTTCCCTGCTTCATGGCCCGTCAAGGTTGCAGGGTCCAGTATGGTTTTGACATGCCGGCCCGTCAAACTAGTTCTTTTTAAAGCATCTAGGTCCACGTTTAACTCAAATGCAGCCCACTTTACTAGGCCCAGTAGGTCCACTTCAATTCAAAGTTAACGCGGATAAGCTGCATCATTTTCCCCTATATGTGTGTGACGACGAGCTTAATTTACCTGCAGGTTGGCAACTTCATGCACTACATCAGCCGGTTCCTGGCCGGGTTCGCCATCGGCTTCTCCCGCGTGTGGCAGATCAGCCTGGTGACCCTCGCCATCGTTCCGCTCATCGCCATCGCCGGCGGCATCTACGCGTACGTGACCATCGGCCTGATGGCCCGCGTCCGCAAGTCCTACGTCAAGGCCGGCGAGATCGCCGAGGAGGTCGATCGGATTCGTTCTCTCTCTTCATTTTGAAACAAGAGGAGGACGCGTGTGTGCTGACGCTGCCGTAGCTTAATAATTTGTGCAGGTGATCGGCAACGTGCGGACGGTGCAGGCGTTCGTCGGCGAGGAGAAGGCGGTGAAGATGTACCGGGACGCGCTGCTCACGACGTACAAGTACGGCAAGCGTGGCGGCCTCGCCAAGGGCCTCGGCCTCGGCTCCATGCACTCGGTGCTCTTCCTGTCGTGGGCGCTGCTCGTCTGGTTCACCAGCATCGTCGTCCACAAGCGGATCTCCAACGGCGGCGAGTCCTTCACTACCATGCTCAACGTCGTCATCGCTGGCCTGTGAGTAACGCCATCCATGCTAGTAATGCCTGCAAGTAAACATTTACTAATTCAGCAACAGGGAATAATGTGCATATGTGATTGGTGGGCAGGTCGCTCGGGCAGGCGGCGCCGAACATCTCCACGTTTTTGAGGGCGCGGACGGCGGCGTTCCCCATCTTCAAGATGATCGAGCGGAGCAGCGTGAACAAGGCGAGCTCCAAGACCGGGCGCACGCTCCCGTCCGTGGACGGGCACATCCAGTTCCGCGACGTGACCTTCAGCTACCCGTCCCGTCCCGACGTGGTGATCCTAAACAAGTTGAGCCTGGAGTTCCCGGCGGGCAAGATCGTGGCGCTGGTGGGCGGGAGCGGGTCGGGCAAGAGCACGGTGGTGTCCCTCATCGAGCGCTTCTACGAGCCGGTGTCGGGCCGGATCCTCCTGGACGGGCACGACGTGAGGGAGCTCGACGTGAAGTGGCTGCGGCGGCAGGTCGGGCTGGTGAACCAGGAGCCGGCGCTGTTCGCGACCAGCATCCGGGAGAACATCCTCTACGGCAAGGGCGACGCCACGGCCGAGGAGGTCGACCACGCCGCCAAGCTCTCGGAGGCCATCACATTCATCAACCACCTCCCCGAACGGTACGAGACGCAGGTCGGCGAGCGCGGGATCCAGCTCTCCGGCGGGCAGAAGCAGCGCATCGCCATCTCCAGGGCCATCCTCAAGAACCCGTCGATCCTGCTGCTCGACGAGGCGACCAGCGCGCTGGACGCCGAGTCCGAGAAGAGCGTGCAGGAGGCGTTGGATCGCGTCATGGTGGGCCGCACCACCGTGGTGATCGCGCACCGGCTTTCGACGATCAGGAACGCCGACACGATCGCCGTTGTGGATGGTGGGAGGATTGTGGAGACCGGCACGCATGAGCAGCTCATGGCGAACCCGGGAAGCGCGTACGCGTCGTTGATCCAGCTGCAGGAGGCGGCGCAGTTTCAGCACAATAAGCCGTCTTTCTCGGACAGCGCAAGCATCACCAGGCCACTAAGGTACATATATATATGTGTGTGTGTGTGTGTGGACATTGTCAAACTATGAGCAAGCAGATGATCTAATTATTATGTGAACAGTTTCAAGTATTCAAGGGAGTTGTCCGGGAGGACGAGCATGGGCGCGAGCTTCCGGTCCGACAAGGACTCGATCAGCCGGTACGATGCGCACGACGAAGGGCGCAGCAAAGGGAAGCCCGCCGTATCGATGAAGAAGCTCTACTCGATGGTCCGGCCGGACTGGTTCTTCGGCGTGTCGGGTACGATCAGCGCGTTCGTGGCGGGGTCTCAGATGCCGCTGTTCGCGCTGGGCGTGACGCAGGCGCTGGTGTCCTACTACATGGGCTGGGACACCACCCGGCGCGAGGTGCGCAAGATCGCGCTGCTCTTCTGCGGCGGCGCGCTGCTCACGCTGGCGTTCCACGTGGTGGAGCATTTCAGCTTCGGCATCATGGGCGAGCGGCTCACGCTGCGGGTGCGCGAGAGGATGTTCGCGGCCATCCTGCGGAACGAGATCGGATGGTTCGACGATACCAGCAACACCAGCGCCATGCTGTCGTCGCGGCTCGAGGCGGACGCCACGCTCGTGCGCACCATCGTCGTTGACCGCTCCACCATCCTGCTGCAGAATGTGGGGATGATCGTCACGTCGCTCATCATCGCCTTCATTCTCAATTGGAGGATCACGCTGGTCGTCCTCGCAACTTATCCCCTCATGGTCAGCGGCCACATCAGTGAGGTGACGTCTTTTCTCTATTACCAAATTAACTAGTAAGTACTTACTCCTAGCTAGTTTCCTCCACAACTCACATTGAGTAGTGTCATGTTTTTCGTGATCGGTGGAACAGAAAATGTTCATGAAGGGCTACGGCGGCAACCTCGGCAAGTCGTATCTCAAGGCCAACATGCTCGCCGCGGAGGCCGTGAGCAACATCCGGACGGTGGCCGCGTTCTGCTCCGAGGAGAAGGTGATCAAGCTCTACGCGGACGAGCTGAAGGAGCCCTCCAAGAGGTCCTTCCGGCGAGGCCAGGGCGCCGGCCTCTTCTACGGAGTCTCCCAGTTCTTCCTCTTCTCTTCTTACGCTCTAGCGTTATGGTAATTGCTTTTTCTTTTTGTTTTGGTATTGCTTCGTGTGCATCGTTATGGTAATTGCTATTCATGGGCTGGAGCAAAATTCAGTCTATTTTCACTCGAAAAAGCAAGAAGTGAAATGTTACGATTTGATCAGGTACGGCTCCAAGCTGATGAGCCAGGAGCTGGCCAGCTTCAAGTCCGTGATGAAGTCCTTCATGGTGCTCATCGTGACGGCCCTGGCCATGGGGGAGACGCTGGCAATGGCGCCGGACATAATCAAGGGGAACCAGATGGTGTCCTCCGTGTTCGAGATCCTCGATCGGAAGACCGACGTCAGGATCGACTCCGGCGACGACATCAAGCGGGTGGAGGGCCTGATCGAGCTGCGCGGCGTGGAGTTCCGTTACCCGTCGCGGCCCGAGGTCACCGTGTTCAAAGGGCTCGACCTCCTGATGAAGGCCGGCAAGAGCATGGCGCTCGTCGGGATGAGCGGCTCCGGGAAGAGCACCGTGCTGTCGCTCATCCTCCGGTTCTACGATCCCATTGCCGGGAAAGTCTTGATCGACGGTACCAACCACGGCTCAGCCATTGTTTTTTTCCCCCTGATAACTAAATTGTTCTTTTCTGCAAGGCTTATGATGATCGGGGGAAAATATATAATAAAAAAAAATCAATGCCATCTGCATGTGCAGGCAAGGACGTGAAGAAGCTTAAGCTGAAATCGCTGCGGAAGCACATCGGCCTGGTCCAGCAAGAGCCGGCGCTGTTCGCGACGACCATCTACGACAACATCCAGTACGGCAAGGACGGCGCGACGGAGGCCGAGGTCGTCGAGGCGGCGAAGCTGGCGAACGCGCACTCGTTCATCAGCACGCTTCCCGAGGGGTACCGGACCAAGGTCGGGGAGCGCGGCGTGCAGCTGTCGGGCGGGCAGAAGCAGCGCATCGCCATCGCGCGGGCCATCGTCAAGGACCCGGCCATCCTGCTCCTGGACGAGGCCACCAGCGCGCTGGACGTGGAGTCGGAGCGCGTCGTGCAGCTGGCGCTGGATCGGGTCATGAAGAACCGGACCACGGTCATGGTCGCGCACCGCCTCTCCACCATCAAGAACGCCGACGTCATCTCGGTGGTCCAGGACGGAAAGATCATCGAGCAGGGGACGCACCACAACCTCATCGACAACAAGAACGGGGCCTACCACAAGCTCGTCAGGTTGCAGCAGCGGCAGCAACAGGAGATGCAGAGACAGCAGGACTCCTCCTGAGTTTGTCTGCTGCCCTCTGTACCGTGCTCTGCCGTTCTTGTTGGCTTTTATAGTTCATTCATGGAGTCGATTGTAAAAGCTTTGCGCTACTGTGTTCTTTTCTTTTTCTGGAACCATGAGCGTTCAGAATTACAGGATAAAGTATTACTTACTGATTTTATTATTCCTTTGTACTAGTTATTATAGCTGAATTTAGGGGTTAGGGATACATGTGTATGTGTAGCTCTGGCTCCATGATAAAAGCTGTTTATAATCCTGCATTGTCATACTGCTTTCCTTGTATGATTATTTGGAAGTCATTCTCATTCTCTTCCAGAGCCTTTTTTTTTTGTTTGAGTCGCTCCTTTGGACGTTTGGTTGAGCAGTCTCTCACCTAGAACTAGTGATGACAGTGAGTCGGGTTTGGGTCGGGTGGAGCAAAAACCCACTCACCACGAAAAAGTTTCGGGTGGAAATTGACACTCACACCCGCACCCACGGGTGGGAATTGAGACCCATATCCGCATCCACCGTGTTTCTGGTGGGTGTCGGGTGTCCATCGGGTTTTATATGTAATATGAAAAACATCTCAAAATAAGTATTTTAACGAGGTCAACATAAATGTATAATGTTTATATATGTCACAACAATCAATAAAAATGAGTCATAGATATGTACTTAGATAATTATACATAAAATCTTAATAATTTAGTCATTACTCTCATCACATTTATATTTATTTAGGGTTAGCTTATTATGAAATGATAATAAATTTTATATTTGAGTATGTTTCAGGACCCAACGGGTCACCTATGGGTGAGAAATAAAACCCGCACCCACACCCGTGTTTGTCGTGTCGGGTGCGGGTGACACCCATGGGTGAAAAATTAGACCCACGCCCGCACCCGTCGGGTGCAAAACCCATCGGGCCCCGCACCCATTGGTGAAATTGCCATCCCTACCTAGAACTGTCCAAATGGGTTGTGTCAAGCGGGCCGGCCCGAAGCATGTAATTTTTAGCTCGGTCTAAGCACGGCACAGTCCATTTAATTTAGTGTCGGGCCAGCATGGCCCGAGGCTACGGGTCGTGCTTGGGCCGAGAGGGTGGCCCGATGGGCGGCACGGGCATGACCCGTTTAGCTGTCGGCCTGACCCTAAACCTTATATAGGCCCAGTTAAGCACGACCCGAAAATCTAATACTAAAAGGAAAATATGTGTCTCATACTTCAACGAGACATCATTGGTGTAGTGGTAGGAGAACTGTCTCCCAACTAATCAGTCCTGAAGGGCGAATCCACGTCTAGCACCAATTTTTCTTTTATTTTTCATCCCTCAAATACTAATGGGCCAAAACGTTTATTGGGCTCATGTGTTTAACGGGCCAGCCCGACACGGCTAATGGATTTCGGGCCGTGCCCTGGACCGAGGCCACCGCATGACGGGCGGCACGGCACAGCCCGAATTAAATTTCATGCTATGCCGGGCCTTTTCATGCCTGGGCCGAGCCATGCCAGGCGACCCGTTTGACCACCACTTCTCTCACCATTGTATGAATAAAGGTAAAGTTGGGCTGAGCTGACATGTTTATCACTTGGGGCTGGGCACCTGGGCCATCCGAACAACGCTCGTGATGACTGATAAATGATGCTGAAAGACGGGAAACTATTCCGAAGGAATTTCTCTAAAAAAAAGAGAAGAAACAAAAACAACTACTCCAAAAGAATGGATTATAATTCATCCCTTGGCCAAGTGCATCACGTGGTCACTAGCCGTATACATTTGTATACGTAGGTTTGACAGCGATGCTTACAAGAAGCCCTGTACGGTGTGAGCTTGTTGTAGAAGCGAGCCACAAGTAAGATGGGTGGCTGAAAACCTCAAAATTTTGAACTACCAGGGATGTCTGGTCTAGTGTGTAGTGTCAACTGTCAATAAGCAAAGCCTTGGTCGGGTTTGTTACCAGTCCACTACCACGTCCGTCGTAAACATCCCGCGTCATGGTCAGTATCAGGGTTCAAATAACCAGGATAACTGGCCGGCTCGGTTCGGTGAAAAACCAGTCGGTTAACCGGAATAACTAGTCGGTTAACCGTATTGTTACAATACCAGGTCCGGTTTTCTCCGGCTAACCGATCGATTAGCGCGACCGGTCGGGACCGGTTATCCGGTTAACCAGAATACCGGTCGGTTTCTACCGATTATTCGAACCTGGTCAGTATAGGGCTGATTTCATCTGTTACTCTGTTGGCTGATTTCATCTGTTTCGGTCTGAGACAGACGCCGACGTTTGGAATAATAAACCTCGATCGTTTAGGTGATATGAAAATGTGGGATGTTGTGCAACAGTTGCATATTTAGACCATATCCGTCAGGGAATCCTACGTCGTGCACCTTCATTGCTTACAACAATGAGGCTGTTCGTTTCCCCCTGCTAAAGTGCTAAAAGGTAACTTTAGTGCTAAATTTAGCACCTAAGCTGCCGAACAGGTATGCTAAAATTTAGCACAAGGTGCTAAAAGGTGGGTAAAAGTTTAGCATCAAACTTGACCTGTTAAAAGTGAGCCAAAAAATTCTGGACGCTATCTACCCCTCGTTCTCCCTCTCTCAACCGTGCTAAAAGTGCATGGTTGAAATGATTATGCAATGATTAGGGGTAAATGGGTCATTGTTTAGGGGGAATGCTAAACTTTAGCACTGGAAACAACACCCAAGTGCTAAAATTTAGGTGCTAAATTTTAACAGGTGCTAAATTTTAGCTGCTAAACTTTAGCATACTAAAGAAACGAACATCCCCAGGTCTATCGGCCCAGCAGTTGCCCCGATGGGGACGGGGCTCCGCGAGGCACAGACCCGATCGGGGCGGGGATGGAGGCGAGAATCGCCCCGCAGGGCGAACGAGGCGGATCCTCAATTGATAACGGGGTGGGGATGGGGACAGGAATTTTCCTGTAGAGGCCCACGGAACCCCGAAATGAGAGTATTTGGCCTATTTCTTAAATGTGGTAAATGTGGCCCAAAAATTGCCCAACAATATCTCAGCTTATTCCTAAACCTAGCATCAGTATTTTCAGGCTCTTGTACGCCGCCACCACCCATGCTCGCATGGCTGCGCATGCCATCGCCGATGACTTGCCTCGCGTTCGCTCGTGTATACGGCAGCCACGGCCTTGCTTCAGTACGCCGCCGCCAACTGCTATCACGTCCTCGCTTCATTCCGCACCGTCGTGCTCTCCTTAGCTGTCATTGGAGCACCCTCGCCAGCTAACTGCCATCCTTCGTGGGGCCCTGACGGAGATCGGGGATCCGCTAGGTACGGGGATGGGGCTTAATTTTTTTCCGATAAGCCTTACGGGACGGGGACAGAGCGGGACTAAATCTTAACGGGGCGGGGATCCTGAGCCTTCCTCCACAGGGCTGATCCCCGTTGCCGGGGCGACTGATCTAGGTGCATACAAGCACTATTTGCGTTGTGTTGATTACTTGTGATCGTAGCATTTCGTTGTGAGTCACCCAACACCTGAACACAAAAAGAATACTATAAAGGTAATCTATGGAGTAACTGAAGCCTTACGAGGAAAGCACATTGAGCTTTGGAGCCTGCCTCTAGGGAACCGCAATTTGTATTAGTTGGGGGATGTTACAAAATGCTACTACATCCGACCCTTTCAAATGTCCAATTGTGCATGAGAATTTCGAAGAGTGAACTAACTGTATGGACAACGCAAGCAGCAAAATAGTTTTTATATGAGGTGCTCCACAGGTTTGACTTTAAAATATTTTTCATGTACCTTTTATAGCACATCTCACCCGTGGGATTTTCACTCTTTAGAATTTGAGGTTCTTATTAGAAAAGGTTATGTTTTACTCCCTCCGTTCTAAATTATAAGTCATTCTAGCCCCATCTAAAATTCTCAAATTATAAGTCATTCTCAGATTCCAAAAAACCAGAAAAGAGAATGTTACTATTTTGCCCTTGAGTTAATTCACCCACCTCTGATGTCCCATCGGTCTTGATTCTTCGGTTGCTCCACCCGTGACCCCGTCTCCACACCGACGCTCCCTCTCTCTCTCTCACTCACTCACTCTCTCTCTCTCTCTCTCTTCCACAAACAGAAACGTAGCCGGGCCTTTTTGTTCTCATCCTTTATAAGAGGCTTCAATGTACTGGAATGACGTCTCAGCATGCCTATCTTGAACCTCCGGTGCAAGGTGCCAATGCTAACATGCAAACAACTTGCTAGTGCCCTTATAGTAGTTCTCTTGCGCAAAGGAATGGAAGTTATCTGTGAATAGTCTACTTCAAGTTATTTGCGACCGACACGCTTGGTTTTCTTGTGAGAAACATCCACTACTTCCCTCCCCTCTGCAATCTGTTGTTTTGCTTCATTCCAAATGCGCAGAACTATGCGCAAATGCACACCAATAGTTGTGGTAACAAGTTGTGTGCTGTTCTTTTTGAGTTTACCATTGTTACTAGCTGCAATTACTTGTAATGTCCTGACAATTACATTCCTTTTCTAATTGGTTGTAAAGTTCCTTCTTCCAGACTGATCAGGTTGTACAAGATGTTCATCACCCACACATTACAACACAACACAAAGCATATTTTTATTTATCAGTCGCCATAGCACAATTTAGCAAGAGACAAGCATGTTCTATTTCTATTGTCCTATTTAACTTGTCACTTTTTATTCTCCAAAACTAACACATGCCGACACTACATGAGTTCTTAACAGAGCATGTTACAGGACTACTTATGCATAAGTAAAATCAAAAGGTTTTCAAAACCTGTTGTGTTACCTGACATATGTGCCTCATCATCCAGGTCCGGTTCCATGTTCAAGTCCATGATGACATATGGACCACCTTCTCCTCCTGTGGCTGCTGCTGGCATATTTTCATCTGGACCACCTTCTCCTATTGCTGCTGGTGGTGGGATGGCTTCCCATGGATCACCTTCTGCCTCTATTGATGGAATGTTCAGGTCAAGAGGCCTACCACCACGTTGCACTGGCATGGCTCTTACTGCTCCTGTTGGTGCATCTTCATCTTCAAAATCAGGAGGAATATTAAGGTCAAATGTCATGGCTGGGAGTAAGAAAGAGGAGGATCAGAAGATGGAATGAGAACAAGATTTCACACGAAGAAGCTAGTCCTATTTATATGTAGTCATGTTAACTCTAGTTTTTGGCTCCAACAAGTTTGAATTTTGAGAACCTATATGTGTGAATATGGATTTGGCTGCTTATGTTGTAAAAATGGCGCCAAGTGAAATTGGTCTTCCGTGTTTTGGCTCTGGTTAGGAAGCAGAGCAAGTGGAGGCAATAGAGTGCGTCATTAATGACAAGTGTTGGGTCGCTGTAAAAGACTGTGGGCATCTATTTAAGAGGGGTAGCAGGATCAAATTATCAAGCTTCTTGTTTCCTGTGAAAAACTCTAGAACGACCTATATATTTGAACAGAGAGAGTACTAGGCAAGCATTTCAAGGATGTGTCTTGAAAAAAAAGAAAAAAAAGTTGAATCTGGATTTGGTTTTATGTCGTTTATCATTGGAAAAACATCCTTAATCCTAATATCCTCTCAAATTATCATACTCCCTCCGTTCCAAATTATATGATACTTTAGCCATCTCAAGTTTTCTCAAATTATAAGACATCCTCGCATTCCAATGCACCTTTTTCTCTTACCAATACATATTTATATTTATCTTTCTCCTTCTTATTTTATGTGTATCTATTTTTTTACTTCTCCTTAATTTCTGTGTCCGAAGATAAAACATCTTATAATTTAAAACATAGGGAGTAGTATTATTATAGTAGACAGTTACAAAAAAGCGTCGCAATTGAGAGAACGTTAAAGACCCTTTCATTTTTTTTAGGATATTTAAGACCCTCTCATTATAAATGTTCAGCAGTTTTAAGAAATTGTGAAAACCCACCTCAAAAATAAAAGAAGAAAAATGAAATGGAAACTGAAATACGTAGTACGGTTTTTTTTTAGGCCAAAATAAGTAGTACGGTTATAGGAGTACCAGAAGAACCACACACACAGTACCGTTGGAACCTTGCCTAATTCTGCAAACAAGGAAACAACTCTCCGGAAATCATAAAACGGGAAGAGAATATTCCGATCTCTCTCCGTTTCCTAAAAGCAACCACCAGACAGGGAAGACGAAACCGAAGTCCAGTACAAGGCTACCACGCTTCCCCGTTGTCCCCTCCTCTCTCGTTTGGGTTTGTTCTCCCGCACGCTCACAACGCGCCCTCGACCAAACGACCAAACCCAAGAAGAGCTTAGGTAGGAAGCGTGGAGGAGGGAGAACCGGAGAGGACGCGATGGCGAGGGAGGACAGGTTCCCGGCGTGGGAGGCGGCGCTGCTCGCCGGCGTGGCGGCTGTCTTCGCCGCGGGGCTGGTCTGCGTCTACATCTCCATGCCCCACTCCGACTACAGCTTCCTCAAGCTGCCCCGCAATCTCCAGGATCTCAAAGTCCTCACGTAATCCAACCTCGCCGTTTCTACTAGCTTATCCTTGCTCTCCATGTCAATCCTGTCTTTCTAGGGTAAAAATCCTTTTTTTTTTCTTCCTTGTGGTTCTTGCGATTTAGAGCGTACCAAGGGCGTAAATCCCGCTTCTGTGTTCCGATTAAATTAAAAGCCGCGCTGGTAACAGTTCGAGGTGATCTGTTACTTTCAGCAAAGATCATGTTTCCCTTTCCTGTTAGGTGACAATGTGAATTTCAAATTGTTATTTCTGTTGGGTTGCATTGTTTGATTTGGGGATGTTACGAGTGGTATTAGCTGTTGGTTATCTAATTTTGCAGCTAAATTAATTTTGTTTGTCGTCAATGCTAGTGGAGCTCGATCCTTTCTTTGCTCTATGGTTGTTCATGTTTGCTGATCCGGAGATGATATTCCATTAGAGGCAAGTCTGAATAGGATATCAGTTGTTCTATTGAATGAATTCCCTGTTTATATTACATAAAAAAGAGTCTTGTTTTTAGGGGGGTGATAAAGCGACAGTCTGCAGATGTTTGTTTGCAAGAGTATTGTTGTTGTTGTCACACTCACACTAATTTAAATATTTGGCTATACAATGTAAGCAGAGGATGAACTCAGTAAAATGTTATCCAAATCCAAGGACGTTCATGCACTTTGCTGCTGACTGTGGTCCCCTTAATGACTCATTGAAAAAAGTAATAAATCCCGTAGTTTTCGGAGTCGGTGGAGTATATAATCTTTCTTTTCGGTGTTTGCTTTCTGCCCAGCTGTAACTGTCGTACGTCTTGGACCTTACTTACCTCTCAGATCGTGTTTCACGATAATGCCTTTTCGTTCATTATGCAAAACACGTTTTAATCTGGTCGACACACGTGATCTCTCATTCCCTGTCGTCATTTGTAAGTTAACGACTGCTGAGTTACAGATATTTATAAGTTCAACAGTACATGTTCAGAGCAACCATTTCCCTTTTTTCTGTAAATTCGTCAGTTGATTTGCAGTTAATTTTGTTTCATGGAGTTAACATCTGCACCGCCTCATTTGTTTTTCAGTTTGATTTCAGTGTGCTGCCATTATCTTTGGATTTATGCTTCAATTAATAGTTTCTCACTGTTTGGATTCCTGCCTTGCAGTGACCATATGGAGGACTACACCAGCGACTACACCGTGCAGGTGCTGGTGGGATATTGCGCAGTGTACATCTTCATGCAGACTTTCATGATCCCAGGGACCATATTCATGTCCCTGCTTGCCGGAGCCCTCTTTGGGCAGCTTGGTGGCCTAGCCCTGGTTGTCTTTGCTGCCACTGCTGGTGCTTCTTCATGCTACTTTCTATCCAAGCTGGTCGGTAAACCATTGGTCTTCTCATTGTGGCCTGACAAGCTCATGTTCTTCCAAAAGCAGGTAACAACTGAACTGAATACTGGTAGTACTCATCGTAGCGTGCTGTTTTATGCTCAATTAGCTGCCCATTAGTACATTTCTGCATCTTCGTTTTGGTATCCTCAGGAACTATAATTGCAATCATGTTTTTGTTAGTCAACTAAGGACTTAGGATGCATTTTGTGGTTGCTCATGCAAATTGAAGCGGGTAACCTTTGTTCTCATTTCAGGTTGCAAAAAGAAGAGAGAAGCTGCTGAATTACATGCTTTTCCTGAGAGTCACTCCAACATTGCCCAATACTTTCATCAATTTTGCTTCACCTATAGTGGATGTGCCCTACCATATCTTCTTCTTGGCGACAGCAATTGGTCTCATCCCAGCTGCCTATGTAACTGTCAGGGTACATTTCTTTCTCTAGACATCATAATTTCTGTACTATTGCTTCAAGTGCTTTGCTGCTTTCTGTGTCCCTTAACAGTTGGATAACTTCCATTTTCTGAACCCCAGGCTGGAATCGCTTTGAGTGACTTGAGATCGTTGAATGACCTGTATGATCCCCAGTCAATAGCGCTGTTGTTCTTGATTGGGATCGTTTCGGTGACGCCAACATTGTTGAGTAAGAATGAGACGCAAGCCAAAGCATCAGATGTGGCAGCCAGCACTAACTGATCACTTACACGCCACCCCAACTCTGTACATATTAAAATTCAGCATTTGGTGGCTCCCAAGACTTTTTGAATCGAAATGGAACCTGTGGCGGCCACATAATATGGCTGAGGTCCCAGCCCTTCTCCACTGCTGAAAAGGAAGTTTAGCGGTCACCAGGATATGATTCTGGGAAGGAAAAGGGCGTCAGAACAATTTTCTTTTGCTTGTTCCGTTTAACATTGTTTAGATGGAAAAAGGAAAACTGATCGCATCTCTGTACACGTTAACCAGATTCAATATAGCTGATTCTTGAGCCGTGGCAATCTTGTGCGTTGTCTTGAAATCGTTCTTCGATTTAGTCTTTATCAGTTTGCATACGTGTGGTTTTGTGGAGATGATTTTTTTTTGTTGGAACACAGTGCAAGTGGCCTGTCATTCTCCTGTTTATTTCGTCTCTTATGAACATAATCATAGTTGTATCTGGATGGAGGATTTCTCTGCAAGTTGCGAATGATGGCTTTCTTTCTCGATAGACTTAAAGGATGGTTTTGGTAGATAGAGCATGCACGTTATGTTGGCCTCTTTGAACCGTGGAATGGTTGCGCGGACCACATGCTTGGCCATGGTTGGTGGCGCTGCGAAGCTGACTAGGCATCCAAACCATGTTCCTATCCCAATTCCCAACAAGGTGGGTTGTGACTGAAAAAGAAAAGAAAACGCTCGTTTGGTGGTAGCCCCTTGTCGTCGTGCACCGCCCTGGCTAGGATCTCTGTCGGACGAGCACGGCCGCACAGGTCGGGACGTGTATCACGGTCCACAGTTTACACGTCTGACGTTTTCTCACTGACTGCCTGGTGCTCCATTGTGGCTCCTGGTGGCTGGTGAAGTTACTTGATGTGTGCTTCTTCTTTTGCTTGCCAAGGAGTAGGAATCGCAAGTTTTTGAGCTAAACTAGGGTAGGTAAACGAGCTGCGGAACAGGGGGAATTGTCTCCCAGTTGCTGCAAGAAGTCATTTTTTTCTTTGAAATGAAGTGATGTAACAGCTCTTGCATTATGTGATGAAAAGCATGTAAACGGCGGTATCATCAGCCCCTGTCCCCTGAGCACCACGGAATTTGGATTTTTTAATAACATATTTTTTATTTATTTAATAAAAATAACAAATAATTTTTTTTTGTCAAAACTAACATCCCTGTCATCCTACCATAGGGTGACAAGAGCGCCACGTAGGCTATGGTGGGTCCTGTTGCCCATTGAAAAGGTGATAGAAATAAATTACCAGGTGTGTGGGCGGTGTTCCCTTGGCGCCTAGTGAATGGGTGATTTATTTTTGTGACCGCTCCAAAGGATGACGGAGTCCATCATAGTCTGTGTGGCATCCTTGTCGCCCCATGGTTGGGGGACAACTATGCTAGTTTTAACCAAAAAAATGCATGCTATTTTTATTAACTAAATAAAAATTTTGTTATTAATAAAAATTTTTACAGAATCTGAAGGGAAAATGGGCTGCAGAGACCCGAAGCCTTTCTGCCTGAACTTACACGAGCTGTGGCCTCCTCCGATAAAAAGCAAGACTCAATTTCCCGCAGCACGGTCCCTACCGAGCTCACGGCCCGGTCCGCTCTCTAAAACCTAACACGGCCTCGCACCAGAAACCAGCCGGCCTCCCGCCGCGCGATGTGGGTTCACCCGCCCCGTCGGCCGCAGCGGCACAGCCTCATCTTCTCCACCGGCCGGGGCTCCCCCTTTCCGCGGTCTCCACATGCTGCCGTCGTGGTCAGGCGCACCTGCACGTCGGTGGCTCGGTGCGCGTGAGCAGGTGCTCGCTTCCTTGCCGAGACGGTGATTCTCGTCGCTTCCCTCTATGTGGCAAACGAAATCGACGCGGCGCTTTCGCTTGGCCTTCCAAATTCTTCACTCTCACACACGTGGGTACGCGCGATCTTACTTGGCTTCACGGTTCTTTTCGTCCTTGTCAGTGTAAACTCCTGTCCAGTGCGGATTCGCTGTCCTTAGTGTCGTTCATACATTAGTGCCAGGAGAGTAAATGTTTGAATTCCATCTTCAGTTCGAAGGTTAGTAAGATCATCCGAGCTAAAAAAAAAAATCGGCTTAATATCTGTATCTCAACGAATTTATTAGGACAAGTATAATAATATTGTCTCATGCATGATACGTAATCTTAAGACGAGTTATGAGATGATTCATATAATGGATGATATTATTAGTTGTCTCCTATTAATTATATGACTTCTTAATTTACGAATATAGAAAGGAATATTTATCAATTAAAATACTACTATAACTCCTACAATAGCGTGAGGGTCGTCTCATATTTCTAAATTTTAGGTGGTTGTTACGTGAAACAACCTCATCTTTCTCTTACCATCCTCTCTCTTTCACATCATCAAAAATCTTACGTGACAATATAGAAGAGACGATATATAAAACTGCCTATGTGTAGCATTTTACCTATCCTTAGAGTTTCTCCAATGATAGAGTTAGCTAATAGGTAACAGCCAGCTCTTACAAAAAATTAAATAGAAATAGTATTCATTTTTAAGTCTTTCATTTGTCTTAAAAGCTACCTTTTGAGAAAGAGTTAGCTGACTTTTCTTTTTTTTCAATAAATAATTCTAAAAGACAACTAAGAAACAACCATTAAAAACGCTTTAACTGTCCAGATCCTCTGTTTCTGCCGCACGACCCAGGGTTCCGTTTCCTCCCAAAATTGACCGTAGTTCCGGAGGAGCGAGGGTCATTCATTTCCTCTGTACGCTTGCCCTAGAAGACTGCTAGTAATCTTCAACCCCACACAACAGCTTCTTCCGTTCAGAGTTGCCAGAGAGGGATCCACCCACATGTCTCCGCTGAAAATAATGCGCACGCTCGGTCCCCCTCATGGCTGTGTTGCTCGTTCCGTCGTTCGTACCTGCATTTGCTGCTCCTCTGATCATTAACAACCTCATCATGTGCCATCAAGCTATCCAGGGATGGCGAAACACGGAGCGAAATTCCGGACGCGACAATAAATTCCAGGGCTGAAAGAAGCTCGCAGGCTTGACTTCAGGGAACCGAAGGGTTTGTTGTGCTGCGTTGTTGCCGTGGGTTTGTTGTGCTGCGTTGCCGTCCTCATACATGTGAGACAACACAATAGCATCACTGACACATGCTCATATAGTATTGTTGGTTGTACTGACCTTTCATTCAGGTCGGAGAGATGCGGCGCAAGCAGAATAAAGAGCTCAAGTACATTGTGATACAGTGTTCACAGACGTTTACCCTGGGCTCATCAAGAATCTTGCCACAACAAACTTAGATATACTGACCAAATTCATCAACAAATTAAAAGGGGAAGTGCAATTCGATCCAAATTCTTCTAGGAATATTTTATATACTCATAAAGAATGTGAAATATTTTTTTTCTGAACAAACGAACTGAAACCTCACATCCCTTTACATTAGCATTATTACCCAGCAGACGAAGGATTATGCTCTTCAAACATACACTTACACAATACAGAATAAGGGAAGCAAATACATCACCCTTCTGTTCCTCCTGAAACATGCACTGTTACTCTTTACGCGAACTCTGCAGGACCAAATTAAAGATGAAACTAGACAAATAGTTATCCACAACATATATAAATCTATTTTCTTTCAGATGGTTTGATCTGTTCTAATGCTGGCTTTTCTTTTTCAGCAAACCACCAAATTTCTTCATCAAAGGCTTCTTTTGTTGCTGCTGCTTGATTGCCAGCTTTGTGTTGTTGTTTACCCTGTCAACAGACAACCGGTGGCCATCAGAGGCAGTGTCTCCCTTGTTAGACTCCAAATCATGTTCTGAATCACCCTCTTTCCCCTTCACCGTGGATAAGTCACAGTCGGTGACCTTGCTGTTATCCCACATTTTCGTGACTACCACTACAGGATCATCTTCCTTGGAATTTCCCTTGTTGCTTTCATCTTTTGGACCTGTGCCATTTAGCACTCCATCTATTGCATTTCCATTCATGCAAGATAGCTCCTTGAGTTTTTCTGAAGCGGTCGATTGTTTGAGCTGCAGATCATCATTTTCCTGTTTTACCATCTGCAGTTCATTCTCTTTATCTAGTAGTTTTTCTTTCCACCCCAATGCTTCAGCTTTAGCTTCATCCTTGGCTTTGTTGGCTTCCTCTACCTGAGCTTCCAGGGCCTTCAGCTTCTCCTCCAGTTCAGCATTTTGATTCTCCCAGTGTCTCGCCGTTTCTCCTGCCGTATCAATCTCAGCTCTCATTGCACTAATTTCGTCTTCTGACTTTTTGATAGTGGACTGCCACTCCTCAGATGTATTCTTCGCTTCTGCTTCCAATCGTTCCACCGTCTTCTTCAAGCATACTCTCTCATAGTTTGCTTCATCAAGCATCACCTCGTAGTTCTCCCGGGTGTTCTTGAGATTCACATTGAGCTCCTCTATCTGTGCCCTGGCCTGCTCAATCTCTTCCTGTTTGTTGAGGTATCTCTCCCGGGACTCTCTTGCTTCACCAGACATTTCATGCAATGCAGAGGCAAGGTCCTCCATAGCCTTCTTGACTTTCTCATATTCATCTTTGCTAGCTTCTAGCTCCTTAGCCAGCTTCTCCTTCTCTTCACACACGGACTCAATCTGCGAACTTGCATGGTTCTCATTGTTAATAGCATTCATCTTCTCTTCTTCCAATGCCTGGAGCTTTGACCGAAGCTCCTCAAGTTCTGCCTTCAAGTCAAATGCTTCTTTCTCAGCAAAATCAAGACGCTCATTTGACACATTAATATCTTCATTCTGCCGAGCTATCTCATTTTCCAAGGACTGCAACTTGTTTTGAAGATCAAAAACTTCAGATTCTTTTGCTGTCAGAAAGGCATTTGCTTCATCCAGTTCTTTCATCACCGAATTCAAGGAATCGGTCTTCAACATGCAAGACTGATTGGCTTCATCCAATTTGATTTCCAGTGAATCAGCTTTTTGCTTCCATTCATCAACCAGCTCCTCTGCCTCCGTTTTGGCTTTTGTAGCATTGGCAATATCGACTCTAAGACCTTCAATCACACATCCCAGTTCAGCTAACTTCTCTTCAGCAACATTTGCTTTCTGAAGTTCAATCTTCAATGCTGAGATCTCCGCCTCGAGCCTAATGATTTGCTCAGCACTTTTTTTCTCTGTGCTATCTAGCTCAGTCTCAAATAATTCCTTCAGATGAGCAACCTCTGCACTGAGAAGCTCCACCTTGTGAGCATTCACTTCACTAAGCTTGGTTGCTTCATCAGCCTGGTTGAGTGCCAAATTCTTGGCGTCGAGCGCATCAGCCAGCTCATACCTCGCCTTCTCAAGCTGTTCCACCGTAGACCGCAGCGCAGCCGCGTCTGACTCCTGCTGGCTCTGCATGCTCTCCAGCTTCCTCTTCAGCTCCTCCTCCTTCCTCTGCATCGACTCAATGCTCGTCTGCTCCAACTCAACAGCACGAAACATCTGTGTCTCGGAGGCCTCCTCAGCCTTCTTCCGTGCGGCGAGAGCATCACGGAGGTTTGCATTGGTCTCGTCAGCCAGCCGCTTGGCATCTTCCAGCTCCTCAAGGACCTTGCTCTTCTCTTTTTCCTTCTCTGCCAACTGCTGCTTGGCCTTCTTGAGCTCCTCCTGCACCGCGACAAGCTGCGCCTGCACCTCCTGAGACAGCTTCACGGCGTTGCCTTGCTTCTGCATCCATTCCAACCGAATCACTCGCGACCCAATACAACCAAGCGCAGCAAAAATCAGTCAACACTGAAGGAACCATACCTCGGCAGGTGTTGTGCTGAGCCGGGCGAAGACCTTGGGCGCGCGGCGGTCGCCCGACGGCGGCTTGTCCGCCGACCCCGGGGACCTGTCGGCGCTTCGCGGCGCTTGCGGCGGGGTGCCATTGGCAGGCTTGGCGGCGGCTGGCTTGCTCGCCCTGCTCCCCTTGGGCGTCGGTGGCGTGCTCTTGCCGTTCTTGGCCTCGGCGGCGGTAGACCTGCGTCCAAGAACAAAAATTTTGGCCCAAATCAAGAACCGACTGCCGGGATCTGCATCCAAACCAAAGAATTCTACACCGAACCGAACCAGAGAGACCGATGTGGATCGGCACTTACCTGGGTCTGGCGCCGAGCATTGCTACGGTTGCTGCCGCCGCTTGCTGTCTGTGCCTCCACGCGGGGACGGTGGCTTCCGCGCAAGGTAGAAGCAGTCGGTGTGTCGGTGTTGGTCGCTGTGACCAGCAACAGTGAGGCCGTGGTGGTGGCTAGGGGAAAGGGGAATAGAATCTGATCACCAGCAATGGCGTCATGAACAGCTCAAATGTATATGTTGATTTGAATACGGATCTCACATTATTAGCCCCGGCCCGGCAGAGAGAGAGAGAGAGAGAGAGAGAGAGAGAGAGAGAATGACACGGTGGTGATTGAGAGGGGAAGGTGAAGTGTAAAGGCGAGAGAAAAGGCAGTGCTTGGAGCCTGTTTAAGACATAGATTAGTATTGCTTTATTACAGAGAATAAGGTCACATTGTGTGGCATGGTTACTGAGCACACTTTACTTGAGCTCGCAGCTGTTTCCCCATCCAACCACCGCTGGCTCTACGTGCAAGCAGACAGAGAGTGACCGCAGAAAAAGGCACGGCCTCCTTGCTTCTTTTCCACTCTTTCTTGCTCCCAACTCGCTTTTACAGAGTACTACGCCGGTGTCTCATGTGAATAGTGGCACAGGGAGAAAACAAAGCCAAAAGGCCAGGTGAATTGATAAGAAAACTCTCATGCTTTCGCTACTTTACAGCGTGCTACTCTTCATAAATTTCGTATGAATTTAGCGGGGTAGAAAAGAAAAGACTCATTTTCCTGCGTGAATCCTGCATCGAAAATGAGAATTTATTTAGCATCAGAACAGAACCCCATGTTAGAGTAGGTACTTCTTGGTTGGAGTATTAGCATAAACAACATGGCCGCATCATACTAAAATGATGTCATTTTCATCTGGGCAACGTGATCCAGCCATAACATGCGCCGGTGTCCTCCATCTCTGTCTCGTGGGGAACGAGCTTCGCTCATCAGATTAATTGGTTCTACTGCTGGAGAGGACGAGGCAAGGACGAGGACGCGCACGCTGAATTGGCCTCGGAATCCGGACGATTATATGCAGAGGCCGTTGCGCGATGAAAGCTTGACGAAAGTACTCTACTGTACTGTACCACATGCAGCCTATCTGTTCAGAAAACGCAATTGGTCAAAAAAGCAGTAAAACATGCCAGTCAATGTAAAGCGTACCAGTGTCGTCGTCCTAAAACCTCGTTAATTACTCCTGGAGGTACAATTTGCACCGACTAGAACAATGTGGCCAGCGTGCACGCACTAGAGCAGCCGCTTGATAAAAATAATACTCCCTTGCTGTTAGTACAGTACCCCATTATCAAATGATGAGTGGAAGAATGAGTTTTGTTTATCTTTTCGACGCCGGAACACCAATCCGTATTCTTACTGTGTTTTTTTTCCTTCAGAAATTAGGTTTCTTATTGCTTATTGTGGTTCAGAAATCAGCATTCTCAATTGTCGGTTTGTTTGATTGAGTTGAATAGACAGGGACACATGGTTCGTGGGGTTTTCTTCCTCCTATAAATTAAACATTTTAATACTATTATGTAATCCACCCTGCAATTGGTGCTAACTGTATTACACTGTGCGTGAGCAAACTAGCCAGTTTAGTAATTCTTTTCCTTTCAGTATCACTGAAAACGTGACTGAAAATCTCAAATATCCTCCGCTTTATAAGTTGCAAATAAAAATAATTTTTCTGACGACGGCTCAATTGCCTTCTTAGAGCCAAAGCTGGATTTAAAATAATCTTCTTATTATCTAGAAAAACACTAGTTAGATACAGTAAAGTTATCCCGCTGATGCATAACGAAAACCCAAGTGCCATTTCACTATCGCAAATGGTTGCGGAAATAATTGACTCTCTTTCTCTCATGGCTTTCATCGATGTGCCGGTAGCTAACCGGGAAGATGAGATGTCAACGTAAACGCAAATTTCTTTCACCGACGCGGGAAAATTGGAAAAGATATTCCGATACGCTACAAAAGCAGGCGAAAAGAAGGCGATTGCTTTCACCTTTCCCCTAGAAAATACAGTATGTGCCCTACAATACTTGCATATCAGATCGAGAACCCAAATCATGTAGCTACAACTCCACAAGAAACAAATAGAACATGCGGAGGAACCAATGTGTCCGAACAACAATGCGCGCACGATGATACAAACCCAATTAAGCTCCAGAGCTAAGATGCAACGGGGGGTCCCACTGGCATATATAGAATATTTATTTCCGGGCCAACATGAATCACGCCATGAACGATCGATCTATCTCAATCCTTCGTCGTTATTAGAAAGCAAAATTAAAGGTTAAAATTTTTCGATCTGCGATTCAACCAAATAATCCCTTGCCGGATCTCTCTTCTTTCTTTTCGCCAGCATATGAACTGGACCTTGTTTCTATTTTTGAGACATCACATATGAACTGGATCTTAGTTGGCATGAAAAGCCAAGGGCCCGATGGACGACGGTGGCCACGGGAAATTATTGTCTGTTGCTACAACAGACGGATAGGATGCCACTGATAAATCAAACGGTGCAGATTTTGATATTTTCTCACTTAGCAGTGAACACTGATCGTTGCGTTATGCTCGCATGGTCTACAGGCCATAATTTAAGACAGTCAGTTAGTAGCGAATATGGAAGGGTTAAAAAGAAATTGGGGTGAGAGAGGCTCGAATTCTCGACCTCAGGATTACTCAACTAGCTATGAGACCTACGCGCTAGCCAACTGTGCCACCACCCCATTGTGACGAAGCTAAGAACGGCAGTAATAAATTTGAAGCTAAGAACGGAAAGACTCGTACTTTATATCTGCATGTACTTCTGCAGCGCTTGGACTTATCTAGTATGCTAATCAGTAATAATCCTTTACAAATTGCAACAGCTTTTCGCTGGCTTGCTTCCACAGTTCCACGAGAGCCAAAGCTGGGGCTGATACTGAGCAAATTCTGCTATGCTATTACCAACACCTCATTCTAGATTGTGGGCCTACTGAAAACTGATTAAGGCGTCTGACAATATAAGATTAAACGCAACGCAACATTGACTCGATTGTACCGCACTTGGGAGCTCAATCTCATACAGTGAGGACAAATCGGCGTGAACAGTTAACCGGTCAAGACAACAGATGGAAAAGACATTGATAACACAGCATTGACGATAACACTCCATTTGAAATTGCTGTCTTAAGACAAGAATTCCAGTTCAAAAATAAACTAGCATTGTTGTCCTAACAACAATTTGAGAACAGGGTGTCTGATTCCTTTTCCCTGGTAATTACAATACAGAAAAAGCACGTTCTGCCCAAGTAGTGTTACCTACTAAACAAAATGGACGGTACAGGCACAAATCCCATGACACATCAAAGGAGGTGAAAGATTAACTAGCTCTTAAGCTCTAATATGCCTGCAAACAATCTAGCCAGCCATAAAGGCTATGACAGCCAGATTAGAGATGAGTAGGCAATGAAGTGTCTCAAAGAAAAGAATATACATCACTACAAGATTTTTAGCACTCAAAACTATACTAGGAAATACCTAGCATTGAAGAACAGACTTCCTTTTCTTTTTGTCCACAGGATCACTTGCGGGGCATCTGCGATACTCCTGCTTTGCATTGTGGTGTGTGGGCATGTACTCCATCAAACCTTTTCTACGTGAGGATGGCATGCCCCTCATCAGATGCATTGCATTCGGATCAATGCAAGGGCCCTTAATTGCTTTTGATGCAGATGCTGCCTTAGTTTTCTTTGACTTCGGTTGAAATTTTAGTGCTGGCATCAAAGGAGTATCCTCGTCATCTGTAAATGAGACAAGCCTTAATGGCGGATGAACTAAATTTAAAGTTTAGATGTAAATGGTTGCAATAGAATCACTTTATCAATGAATGTCTACATGACTACATGAATCATGAGGTGACACTCCAGTTTTTAACTGATTTCATGACCACTTATTTTTTGTTCAAAGAATGAATTAAAAGTGACGTTACAACAAAAATCAATTAAAAATGGTAGAGCAAATGATAATAAAATGAGAAATTTACACTAAGCATGAATTAAAAGTGATGTTATAACAAACATCAATTAAAAAGGTATAAGTATATAATAATTAAAGTGAGGAACTTATACTAAACAAAATAAGATAAATGCACACTTACCATAGATCTTGTAGTCAAACACACTAAAATCATAATCAGGAGACGAACGCTTGGAGCGTGGAGGAGTAGAGGGTCTATCCAGATTAGTAGTTTCCATGGTACAGGGATATCTATCAGAGGTGCAATCTTGGAGGGACGTGCTGCATGGGTTGATTTCATTTTTCATACTGCTGCTCTTTGAAACTCCAAGCAGACTTCCCTTAGATGACTCCCCTGGAAGGAATGATGATCTGCATGGACTGGTTTCATCTTTCTCTAACTCCTTGCAATGCCTAGTTTCATTTTTCATTAAATTATCATCAGAACTACTGCTGGTGCCTTCTCCCATGAATGTTGAACAATTTGGATCTATATTCTCCAAAACTGATACAGGCGATGCACCACGAGAAGAGTCATCAGGTTGCACATCTTTGCTATCTAGCAAAGTTGAGAACCATGGAAATTTGCCCTGTCTAACATAGAAGAGAATATATGCTTCCTGGTTCAATGCGCTTGTATCAGAAATAGAATCAACCTGAAAAGGAAGTTATCATTACAAATGTAAAAGGAATTAAAGATATATGGCATCATAACAATAACCAACTTGTTGCACGTACATGAGAGTCATTCATCAAGTACCAAGTGCTTGGTGATGAACGAATGGTGCATACATAATGGCCATAATTAGGTAATAACCCAGAATGCTCAACCACACCATAAAGATCATATTTCAGCTCCCCCTGCATGTGGAGGTATTATGAAGCATCAAAATGCATGTTACAGGCAAAATTGGAATAGAGGGGAGCAGGATCAAAATCATTAGCCTAAAATTCTTGGAGCAGCTACTCACTTCCAAACAGGAACTTGGTATAGAACTCACCACAGTATCCGGGTTGCTGTGGAACGGCTTTAAATCAAGCTCTGGAGGATAGGCCACATGCTTGTCAATCTTCTCAATGGAATTGTCAATGGTGGTGAAACGCTTAAGTTGAAAGGCAAGGACATCCGGTGCTTTATCAAGTGTAAGCTGCTTGTTCTTATATACTTTAGCCTTGCAGTGTTCACAGGTGAGCATCTCTTCGGAGTCTCCAATCTGTTCTACTTTGGTAAACGATTTCAAGGCATCTACAAGGTTATCAACCTGATTAATCTCCAAGCTTAGATCCAGGAATGGTTCAAATGTCTCCGAGGTGTGACCGCACTCGCAGCAAGACAACTAAATACAAAGAATAGTATTAGCTGCAAGGTAAGTTCCAGGAAACATACAAGTGTAAGAAACAAAAATACCTGACTTTTCAGTTGGCCTCCAAAAACCTGCTTGACCATACTTTCTTCATCAAAAGATGAGCCCTTGCCCTTTGACTCAGGATCAATGGTGCACTTATGCAAATTATCAAGCAAGCAGCGTAGGAATTCATGGGCATCTTCTTGTTGCCCTGGCCTAAAATATGAACATAAATCTGGAAAATATTGCTAAGGAATCACAGTTGAACACTTCAAATTTTATTGCCAAAAAAATAGCTTGTTAGCAACAGTTAGCAATTATATTACTTTGTGAAGTCAAGATGAACCTAGTGATTGAGAGGAAGAACAATGATGTTAACTAACGAAAAAGCCACCAAACAAATTTCCATATGCAAACAGGAATCCTCATGTTGCAAAATTAAACAGCACAAAAAAAAAGTTCAAGAGGAAAGGATACTTCTTAAGTTATCTCTGAACTTTACTGGCATTATAACAGATCCAGACCTTTGAATTGATTCACCAACATGTTCTTTAAGGGCACAGAAAGAACAGAATCCATCTTTGTCAACTGCAGTTTACCAACAAACATAATTATGCAAACTAAAGTAGCAAATCATCAAAACAGAAAAAACTGAATAACTATCAATTATTCATACATGAACATGGAGTAGAATGATCAATTGACCAAAGCTTGTGAACAAGTGGGACTGTATGAGTGATGCACTGAAGAGTTGCATTTAGGAAGCATGTGTTCCCCATATTACTAAGACCAGCACCCTGCACATATAACATATAGTAAATTACTAAACATCAAATAAGCCCCAGAGGATGTCAATAACATATCAAGAATTTAGCGTAGAAAATATTTCATACCACAGATTTGGGTTGCCTTCTTCTATAAGAAAAGGAGAACGAAAATTGCTTTGCTTCCGTTTCACAAGGTGTGGTATCAATCTATCAAACAAGGTCCATCAATACAAATGTCTCAAGGTGCAGAAAGATCGAATTTGAAATCTCATTGCTTTAAAAAATCACAACAATTTGATTAGGGCAACAAGATGCTTACATTGCAGTTGGGCTGGTTGCTGTCAAGGGTCAACAGTTGCTGATCAGTTTCAACAGGCCATCCACCCCATTCATTTTGCTGCAGCATCCAACAATAACATCATGAAAAATCAGAAACCTAAAACAGGACTTTGATCAGCGTGAATGCAGTATGTGTACATTACAGTGCAAGCATGGAAAAGAAAAGGTGAGTCCATAAGAATGAAAAAAAATGCAGCTGCTACAGAATAATTGGATTGTATCTAAGTCTGATGTGAATTGTGTCTACTATCAAGATAACATAACTGGCCAACACACCCCAAAAGGGATTGGCATAGAATACAGATCCAAAGGAAGGTACTTACAATTGAATCTGGCTGCTCCATGTTAAGGGGCTCTGGCTGCTCCGTGTTAAGGGACTCTGGCTGCTCCGTGTTAAGGGACTCTGGCTGCTCCATGTTAAGGGACTCTGGCTGCTCCATGTTAAGGGACTCTGGCTGCTCCATGTTAAGGGACTCTGGCTGCTGATCCTCATCTGGCACATCAAAGCCGTCCTACAATAGAAACCAGAATAAACCCGAAGAGAAAAATCAGATCTCTTAGATACAGAACACCATAAAGGGATGTCATACATGGAATTATTATTGCAGATTGGCTTGCTGTGAAACAGAATTGTACACGGACATCAGATGTTTAAATTCTGCAGACAATTAGAATAAAAAGTTCAACTGCACAAATTAAAAGGTAAGGTTTTCGAACCTATCATAGAAAAATAATTTAGCTCAAATGGCAATCTCATGTTTATGCATTTAGCTCATCAGGGGGAAAAAAAAGGTGTTCATTTTATGCACATGGGAGTCAGGTCCTAGTGTGAGTATGTGTAGTGCACAATTTCCATATAGGACAACAGAAGAGGAATATGGTGTGTAGTTATTTCACTGATCTGAGCTTGATTACAGTTTCAATAAAAAGGGAGGTAATGTTGTATACCTTTGATTGTTCCATGTCCATTCCATCTTGCACCAAATTGTCTTCCTTATTATCACTTAAAGTTGGTGAACACGACTTGCTTTCCCAACTGACTGGATCTTTCACGAGAGGAGCACAAACCCCTTCCCACGAGTCTGAATAGCTCTGGAAGCACAAGCAGGAAAGCAAGAAGGTAAATTAGGAGCCCATGCATATAATACAGAGACACTAAAAATTTGAATATAAGAGTGTAAGTACGGTATAGCAGCTTACAACAGTGCGAATTGGTGGGCACATGGAAAAAAATGGTGGAAGATGCTCGGGACTCTCTTCCCCATTTTCGGCACCAACATCCTAGCAAGAAACAATCCACACGATAAGATCCACTAAGTTGATTGTACAAAAGTGACAGATTATTTGCCATCTATGATAGGCGTGTCAGGATTACCACAAATCATGCAAAAACAAAAGGTTTTAATTCAGGTCGGTCATTTCATTTCAATTATTAAACATGGGTAAACCGTTGCATCAAGGGTTCCAAACAGTTTGGGGCAATGGCAAACAGAACAATCACCTCGCCACGGCCCATTTCTCTAATGAAAATGGAAGCAGCATTCACTGTAGTGGCTAATTAAAACGTTGGCTGAGGCCCCCGAATTGACCAGATCGGGATACTCAACCACGAACTGCGCTCCCGTCCAAAGTTAAAATTCGAGTGAAAAAAAAAACTACTACTACCTCAGTAACCCAAACGAGAAACGCCCTAAGACGTCATACCCCTGACGCAATCACCACGCAGCAACTCAGCCGCTCTCGAAAACACACATCGGGGAGTTGGTAAAACCCCACGAACCCCCAACTCAATCGTACCACGCAAGCTGCCGCTTCCGGTGGGGCCTAGAAACTCCTAAACTCCAAAATCAAGCAATAAGGTGAACAAGGCAGGCGAATCTCACCGGAATGGAGTCGGGCGGGCTCTGCGCCGCGGCGCCGTCTTGCTCCGCCATGGGGTCGAGGAGGGCCGCCGGCTAGGGTTTCGCGCGGGGTAGGTGTCCCGCCGGTTGGTGCCGGGAGCTGCACTATTCGGGTGAGGGGAAGGTTGGATTGGTTGAGGGATTTGCGAGACTAGTCGAATCGGCGGGGGAAGCTGAATGGGCAGGCGATTTGTTTGGTTGAAAGGAGCCGATTGGGAGGGAAATGATTTTCGGGACGGCAAAATTTTGGGTTTGAAACGGACGGAGGCGGGGGAGAGGAGAGGGGGAAACGGAAAAACGGAACAGAAGAGGGCGGCGGGGCGGGTGGCTAGGCTACCACGAGTACACGAGCCGACGAGGAGGGGTTCGTGGGTTTCGCGTTTCCCGCTCGTTAGCGCGTGGTGGGCGTGGGATTTTTTCGACGCGGCGCGCGCTGCCCGCCCACGACGATCTGACCTGTGGGTCAAAGTCAGAGCGCCTGCTCGAGTGGTGTGTGGACCCGATAATGTTTTGTTGTTTCCAGATTTTCAGAACTTGGGACATTTCAAGCGGAGCATTTTTAAATAAAAAGAATTGCGGGAGTCGGCCATCCTGTTGTAAAGTGTTGCAGGTGTCTTGGGTTGGTACGGTTGGACCGAAGAAAAATTACAGAAAAATAATTCTATCACCGATTAAAAGAAAAATATATTTATATCACTATCGATATAAGGATTTGTTAACTTGCAGAGAACACGTTTGACCACCCGTTCTATTCAAAAAAATTATAAAAATATAAAAACAAAAAATTATATTTAAAATATTTTAAATAACAAAACAAGTTATAATAAAATAAATATTATTTTTACAAATAATTTAAATAAAACTAGAGGTCAAAGTTGTTATTCTAAAGTTAACAAATCCTTATATTTTCTCGACGGATGGAGTACTCCCTCCGTCCCAATAGCCATCTTCAGTTTTCCCAAAATAATTGGCATTCTCACTTTCTGTCGGTGTTTAAATCATCGTCTAGTAGAATTTGTTCACGGGGACGCGCGTTTTAGGCTTGGCAATGGCTAAGCAAGAGGACACGGGGGGTTATACTGGTTCGGGGAAGTCTCCTACGTCCAGTTCTCAGGTCTGCTCGTATTACTTGCTCCGGTTGGGGAGTACAATAGTGGTGAGAGAGGAGAGGGGTCCAAGTCTCGGTTGCGAGTGGTGCGTGTGCGGTCGTTGTTGTTGTCCGTTGTTGTTTCTCTGTGGTCCATCGTTGTTTCGTCCCTCCTGAAAAAGGTGTGGGCCTCCCCTTTTCTACTCCAAGGAGAAAGTACCCACGTTACAGAGAGAAGGAGAGAGAGAGATTTCTACACGTGATGAGTCGGTGGAGACGTGTCGAAGAAGGCAAAGCCCTTAGTCGGTGGCGTAGTCTTCGGTCCTTGCGGACCCCATCGTCCTGGTCTTACATCAGAGGGGCGGTACTGTGTCCGAACGTGCCCCCGTTCTCCGTCGTCGGGTCGAGTCTCCCATTGTTCCTGTAGTCGGCGTGTTCTGCTATATGCGGGGAGGTGTAGCATGGGCATTATCACGTTATCCAAGCAAGGTTCAATCTAGTTGTCCATCAAGCCGTCCTGCACCATCACCATTAGGTGTGTCATCGGGCGATGACAGCACAGTGAGCCTCGCCATGCCAGCCATCGTCAGCGGGCACTGGTGATGATGAGGGGGGCAAATATCCAGAGAGATTTGACTCCCTGATACTATACGTGCGTAATGGGCATGGCATTTAAGGCCGGGTGGTTGGCGGTTGTTGACCGTTGTCTCGCTCGGCCCCCTCCGTCGGGGGTCGTCGTGTCAGGTTGCGCCTGTCCGGGCCTGTTCGGAGTTGGAATTTGTCACGTCCTCATAAGGCAATTGAGTTTCTCCATCAAAGTTTGACCGTCGCGAAGATGCTTTTTGTGGGGGCCTACGCAGATGACGCCTTAGGGGCGATCCAGCGAGTCCTTTGGACTGGACGCGTGTGGGACCCTAGGTGGCACCACATGGCACCCTGTTTGCTACCCTAGACAGTAGCCCCCGAGCGAGTCGGAGAGTCGTTTGGAGGATTTGGCACCGGTGTGAGCGGGTGGCACGAAGTTATTCGTGGGTCACCCGATTTCCACGTAAGAGGTGCGTGCGTGCGCACTCGATGGGTGTAGCCCCCGAGCCGGAGGGGGAGTTTGGTTGAAACTCGCGCTTCGGCTTGATACGTCGTGAGATGGTTAGGTCACTCATCCGTCAGGGTGCGCGCGAGCGCACCCGTCGGGTGTAGCCCCCGAGCCAAAGGAGGAGTTCGTGCGGACTCGTTCTTTGGCTTTATGTATCTGAAACGATCACGGGGGTGCCATGGGACCCGTGTTCCTCAGGCTTCGTCCCCTGGGCCGAGCAGACGGTGCAGGGTGCCATAGAGGAGGGTTTGCCTAAAAAGTCGGGACATGGTGCTGTTGACATGACAAACCTCTTGTCTCTTTTTGGCGTGCAGTGCACGGGGGTATCTTTCAGTTGGGCCCAGATCTAGTGCGCTATGCGTTCGGGGAATTCGAGGCCGGTGCCCTACTCTAAGGCGAGTTCTTTTCTCTTTTTTATGGCGCGATGCGCACGACACCGTCGGTGGCGCCAGGTTTTTGTTCCCATATGGCGTACAAGAGCCCCTCGTGAACCCACATCGAGCTTGGTGCTCGTGCATGGAATTCGAGGCTTGGGCCTTGCTTGACTATTTAAGGGCACAACCGGGTAATGTTCTGCTTCATTCCTACACCTAGCTTTACACATCAAGTATTAGGACACCTAGGGCGTGACCGACTCTCGCTTAGTGGTCCGTTGTTCTCATGGCTATCGGTTGCGATGATGCCCCTGGCGATGAAGATAGGGATGAAAACCTGCCGACATTAGGTCCCCGACTACCCTGGGGCGGCCGTCCTGTCAGTTGTGGGAAGGTTGGCTCAACTCCCATTACGTCCTCCCTTTGTTGGGGTGAGGTGGATATAAAGGGGCCCTCTCATGGAAGGTCACCATGGCTTATTAGGGCCCCTCGTGTTCGTTCTTAGCGGCGTCGGTAGGAGCGAGGTCAAGAAGAGGCGCCGGATCGGGCTCCTTTCTAGCAGAGGGGTCCTTAGTGAGGGCGTCTTTCCCTGACGAGTGCGGCCAGGCTGCTCGCCTTCTTTGTTGGGGGGAAAAGGCCGGCCTTAAATGAGGGCGTCTTTCCCTAACGATGAAGCATCACAGGTGTTTTACCTCGTATGTACCCACCGAGGTGTGGGTATAGTTTTTTCCTTTATAGTAGACCTCTCATGTCGATCTTTTCCCCTATTTCTCTGTCTTCTTCTTTTTTCCTGAGTCCTTGCTACTCGCTTTGTAAGAGAAGAGAGGGAGTTTGTAAGAGTCGGTCTTAAGTGGTCTTGTTACCGAGTAATAATGGATGCGACCCCGTCATTGGGTCTTGTTTGGCGATGCCAGCCCTCGCGTCCCCGATCGATGCGGACGGATCGGTCAAGCGGTCGTTTCGACTTTTTTGTTTTCTCCTTCCGTGTCCTATTCGTGAGACGGAGGATAGAGCTGGGCCATGTTTTTGCCTTGGTGGCTGAAACGTGGTTGCTCGATGAGCTACTATCGAGTTCGTTCGAGTGAGGTCTCCGGTCCCCCATGTAAGGGCCGAAGGCCTACCGTGAGGGGGGGGGAGGGTGAATCGATAGCCGACCACAAATTCGAATACTTCAGTTTCACGCCACTAGAACCTAACAATCGTTGTAACCTAAGCAGTTCTAGTAGGCCAAGACCCTACACATGCTAGTGTTCATGATGAGTACAAAATACGGAAGCTAAACACACTAGTCTATGCAAGCCACAAGCCACCCTATCAACTATAGCACACAAATGTGGAATAGTAAAGAGAAGGTCAAGGAATGCTCATGATTTTTTCTCGAGGTCTCGAAAAGGATGGCGTCTTCCCCTATTTCTCGTTGGACCACTCCCGCCGGAGTTCTACTCCCTCCCGCCACTAAGTGGAGTTCTCGCCCACGAACCCGCAATCACTTCCGGAGTGAAGACACGGTGTGCGTCACCGCTGCCACTAAGGCACAAGCTCGCCTCCCTCGAGAACTTGCTAGACTCCCCGAGCCGACACGGGCGCTCACTACCGATACCCCTTTCAACGGCAGGCTCAAACCGTGTACAAACGTGTGACGGCCTTCACAACTAATCACGATAGGCTCGATCACCGACACCGAACCAGTCTAGGGCTCATCATAGACCAGGAGTAACAATCTAGATCACACCCTTAAGGACACCCTAGCCTTAGATGTGCAAGATGCTCAAGTTACTCTCCACTAGCACTCTCAAGACATGCAATATCTCCTCCTAGTGCTCACCTCTTTTCCTCTTGGACCTTACCAAATGCTCTCAGGTATTTCACTGGCCAAGAGAGGTCACAAAGACCCCAGTAACGAAGTTATATAGGCTCCCAACCTCAAACTAGTCGTTGCTCCATGAAATCAGCTTTCTAGGCCTACTAACCGTACTGTCTGGTCACTCCCTGACTGAACCGTCCTGTCACTGCAACTCGAGCTCCAACGGCTCTGACCCCTGTGCTGAACTCCTGCTGACCGGACCGTCCGGTCTGTTTCTCTCTCTAGTCCAGAAACATTTCGCGCAAACAGCTTCCTCGCTACCTAGAGCACTTCATAGTGACCGGACCATCCAGTCACTAGACCGTACCGTCCGGTCTCTGTGAGTCCTCACTATGGCAGTTTCCTCGCTTCTTCGCTGTAGCCTCCAGGCAAAATCTCTGAATGACCAAACAGTCCGGTCACCATTGACCCCTCTGTCCGGTCACTTCAATCCGAAGCTGAAACTCCTCGTCCTCGTTTGACTTCGTTTCTCGACTTCTCCGAACAGCTCCTTGGCTTCTCCACTGTCAAGTAGTGCTTATGATTTTATCGAGCAACCTTGCACATTACTGACTAGACATGACATAAGAGAATGACCTAGACACCCTTGATAGTCCGGTTTTTCCTATGGACTCAAAGCCCTAACAACTAGACAAGTGTTCCCAACACTTGCTCCATAGCTTGTTCTCTGCTTTGATCTATCTTCATCAACCTTTGGACTCCATCAAGCACATCAAGCCTCCATGCTTGTGGTCTTGTCATCGATCGCCAAGGCAACCATCATCCATATGATTTATAGTAGAGATTTAATGAAGATTCCTACATAGACAATACTTATGTAGATATTAGCCCATAATTTTATAGTTGTCATCTATCACTAAAACATTCATACCTCGAGGATTCCATCATCAATGGTCATGAAGCTTACAATCTCTCCCTTTTTAATGATTGATGACAATCACTACTTAACATAATCTTAACAAGAAAACAACAGGGCTAAAAGAGCTACACTATGATCAAGAGTAACCACTAAAGCATAAGAGAGAAACACACAAGGTCCTACTCAATCAATCATCTAGAGCTTAAAAGGAAAAGAGAGAAAAGCACACTCTAAATGATAATGCATGCATGTCATGGCAATATATTAAAGGAAAGCATAAAGGCATGCAACGCAAAACATGAATTATGAAATGCAACAAGTTAGCATGGTAATGCATAAGAATTAAGAGCAAACATTCATCATCATCATGGCATCATACACAAGCAAACAAGATAAGTAAAGAAGGACAAGCACTGTGTATGAAAATAAACCAAGTGAGATCAAGATGAGTCAAATACAAACGAATGAAAACCACGGCTCATCAAAATCCATGAACATCTCGATAAAACCATCAAAATAACATCTCGATAAAACTCATCAAAATTTGAAACCATACTTGGGAGAAGAGGATGAGCTCGAGTCGAGGACGACTCCACTTCAAGAGGGGGAGGATGATGAGGACATCACTCCTATGAATACACACAACACTCCTCCAAATCTGGACTTGCAAGGTCTAATGACTAGAGCTCGTGCACGACGACGAAATTTAGAGGTGAGCTCGTTCCTACGTTCTTCGCTATATGTTACTTTTGAGAATGGTTTGCTATCTAATGATTATTTTATGATTAAAAACCATGGAGAGGACCAGGAGATGATGGGAGAAGGAGTTGGGAATGTGGAGGACCAGCAAGGGCTTGGAAGCCAAAGTGGAGGCCCAATCAAAACCGACTTCGAGTCTGTTTCGGGGCCCACGACCAGTCTGTACTAACACAGTCGCCCAGGACGCATACGGACTCGGATTTGGATGTTCTACATATGCACGGAAAGATGAGGAGAAGACCTTTCCAATGCTGCCAGCCTCATGTCAAAATTCATCCAGAGTCATGAGGAATCGTCAAAACAAGAGAGAGTTCAGAATCTGTGTCGGTGCTACGTCGCCTATTTTTGGCCTTTGGGCTTTGTATCTAGTTGAGCCCAATTAGGGGCGCGTCCAGAGGGTCTTGCATGACCCTAGGGTCTTTATATACAGCCGCCGTCACACCATTAGGGTTCGGGTTTTGCTTAGATCAATTCTGTTCATAAACAGTTTCGCCGTTCATCGGTTTGTGAGACCCCAACTTCGAGAGTTTAATCATACATCTACAATTGTGTTGCATTCTTCGTTGTTCTTGCTTGTGTTCTTGATTCGCAGGCAGGGATTAGGCTTCTCAGCGAGGTCAATCGTCTTTTGGACGGTTGATAACCAAAGGAGACGTCGTGCTGCGATTGCGGGGTTTAGAACGTGCTGTTCTGAAGCCGGATCGATTTGTGTGTCGCCTCCGACCAAATGAACTTACCAAGAACCTTTCGGAAGATCGGGAACCCTTGTTCACATCAAGTGGTAATCAGAGCTTCAGGTGCACCGTCAGGTTCACCCTACCCTTTAGTTTTATTTTCGTGTTCTTCCTATCGTCCACAGAAAATACCAAAAAAAAAATTTCCCCCGCCCATAACCACGTGTTTAGCCTTTGCATATTTCAATTTCAAAGTCCGTAGTGTTGAGTTTGTGCCCTAGTTCTTGTTTAGTCGCTGGTTTAGTTTGTGTTTTTGTCGTCAGTAGTGTTTCCCTTGCAACCCTAGCCGCCATCCCCTTCACCATCCTCGGTTTTGTCGGCTTTGTATGCTAGGGTTGATTGATCAACACGCCCACCCTAATCCCACCCTAAACCCACCCTCACCAGCTCGGACCAATTTTCACAAATTCCACTTTCCGCTGCATCCACCTCGCCAAAAAAGAAAATCCCTACCCGACCCCAAGCCCGACTCGGATTTCACTCAAACCCCCGGGTTCTTCATAACCGATTCCGACACCCCTTCGGTAAAACAGGCATAACTTTTCGCTCGGTTGTCCGTTTTGGCTGAAATTTTTAGAGGAGATTCTTGACAAAAAGTTGAGCATTCAAGTTGAAACCCGACGTTTTCTGAAACTTCAAGATTTTCTGTAGGCCACGTCCTAGCTCGGTTTGAGCTGAAATTTTTTGTGGTTTCTTTCTGTTTGCTAGTGAGTTGGAAAAAAAATCAAAAAAATAAAATAAAAAAAAGAAATTTTAGATTCCTACTAGTGCTCCATCTAGCCCCGTGGAATTTCTGAGTTTGGCTATTTTACACTAAGCCCCCTGTTATCGACTGTGTCCCTTTGTCTCCTTGTTTCTTTTTTGCTATCACTACTGTTCTAGGACATAGTTAGACCAGCAACTAGGGACAAGTTACTTGGGCACTTATTCAGCTTTACTATCTGTTTTTGATTTGTGTGCCACTCATATATATATATTTGGCCTTCATAGCTCTACATACTTTTTCTGGATAGCACATAGGTTATTTTGTAACCCTTGCAATCGTGAAACACTTTTCCCTGGTATCCTTCGCTTTGTTGTTTTCATAACTTTGTAAGAGATTTGCAAGAAGCTTACTTTTGCTGTGTTGAGAGACACCACTGCTTAGTAGTTTTGTAGGGATAACCTTCACTTTTTGTTTCCTGTTTTGGTATTTCTGATGTCAGGAAGTGATGGGGAGGGTGCTTCACCCTCAAAATTGGATGAGTGCGTGAGCCAAAATCAGTCACAGAAGGCTTTGCAGGCGGTTCAGAGTGATTTGGCAGAGACGATCACCAGGGCCGTCACCGACGCCATCACCAAGCTTCACCTGGGAGAAAGCATTGAGCGGTTGGATAAGAGAGTCTCTAAGCTAACCGATCAGGTTGTCGAATTGGAGACCGCTCACAAGACCAACAACAACACCAACAATAACACCAACACCAACAACGACGTTGAAGACGATCATGATGAAGCAACGGTGTATAAGGCTGATGGCACCGTCGATAGGTCAGCTACAAGGACCGCAAGGTTACGACGTCGTTTACAACGTAACCCTCAAGGTATGGGTGGTTTCCACAACCACAATCGTCGCACACAAGGTAACCATGCTCCAGATGATCCGTATGCTAAAATTAAGTTTTCAATTCGTTCATTTTCGGGTCAGTACGATGGTGATGCTTACCTTGATTAGGAAATAACGGTAGAATAAAAATTTAATGCCCACCTTGTTCCTGAACAACATAGAGTTAGACAAGCCACTAGTGAGTTTAAGGACTTTGCTATTGTTTGGTGGAGTGGTCTAGCTGCTGAAACTGATTTGCCTACAACTTGGGAAAAACTTAAGGTAGAAATGCGTGATCGTTTTGTTCCTCCTTCTTTTTATAGAGAAATTCGTAATAAACTGTAGCATTTAGATCAAGGAGATAAAACTGTTCAGGAGTATTTTAGTGCGCTTCAGAAGGGTTTGATTCGTTGTGCTGTGGTTGAAAAAGTAGAGGATCAGATTTGCCGCTTTTATTCTGGTTTGAGAAAAGAAATTCAGGACATCCTTGATTATAAAGAATTTTATACCCTCAACCAGTGTTTCCAGTATGCTATGCTTGCAGAGAAAGAATCACAGGTACTTTTCCAGGCTTTTGAGGAGTACAGCAAGTCCAGAAATTTCTACCCACCACGGCCGACGGGGACTTCGGGGCTGCCCAAGCCATCTTTCCGGCCGCCCCCACCAGCTAGTGTTGTTTCTGTAGCACCAAGATCAGCCCCTGCCCCTTCTACGCGCTCAGGTAAAAATTCTGTGCAGGTACCGGCTAGTAGTGCCTCCTCTGTTGCTTCGACGGGACGCACTACAGGGATTCAGTGCCACCGCTGCCATGGTCTTGGCCATGTGCAGAAAGATTGCCCAAGTAGGCGGGCATATGTGGCGACAGATGATGGCGGTTACATGAGCACCTCCGATGTGAAGGATGAGGAGCAAGATGTCGCTGCCACCAGCGGTGACCTCGTCCTTGGAGGCGGAGATACCACGGGCTACATGAATATTATTATGCAGCGTGTGCTTAGCACACAAATCCAGCAGCCCGAGATGATGCAGCGACATAACTTGTTCCAGATTTGCTTCGTCATCAAGAACCGTCGGGCACGTGTCATCATTGATGGAGGAAGCTGCAATAATTTGGTGAGTTCTGATGTGGTTAAGAAGCTTGATTTGACCACACGCCCACATCCACATCCATACTACATTCAGTGGTTAAATGACTCTGGAAAAGCTAAGGTAACACAAACTTGCAGAGTTCCTTTTTCTATTGATTCTTATATGGATTGTGTTGATTGTGATGTTGTACCCATGCAAGCTTGTTCACTTTTATTGGGTAGATCTTAGGAATTTGATAATGATGCTGTACATCATAGTAAAAGTAATAAGTACACTTTTATGCATAAAGGAACTAAAATTACTTTGTTACCAATGACCCCTGCTGAAATTATACAAGCTGATTTAGAATGAGATGATAGTTTGAAAAATAAAAGCCCTGAAATTCAGCAACCTGTTAATTCTGCTTCTACACCAAGTAATGTTAATGATTCTTCAAGTTCTAAGGGTGCTGCAATTAAATTACAAGGTCGTTCATGTCTTGCCACAAAATCTGAGCTTGCTGAAATTTCTACTGATGATATTTGCTATGCTTTGATATGCAAACAAACCTTGTTTTCGCTTGGTGATATTGCTTCTAGTGCTTTGCCTCCTGCTGTCACTAACCTTTTGCAGGAGTATGAGGATGTTTTCCCAGCTGAGATACCCCCGGGATTGCCACCTTTGAGAGGGATTGAGCATCAAATTGATTTGATTTCTGGTGCTACTTTACCAAACCGTGCTGCTTATAGGACCAACCCTGAGGAAACTAAGGAGATACAACGACAAGTCCAAGACCTTTTGGATCATGGGTATGTTCGTCAATCACTTAGTCCTTGTGCTGTTCCTATACTTTTGGTTCCTAAGAAAGATGGTTCTTGGTGTATGTGTGTAGATTGTAGAGCCATTAATAATATTACTATTAGGTATCGTCATCCTATTCCTAGGCTAGACGACATGCTTGATGAGTTATGTGGTGCTATAATTTTCACTAAAATTTATTTGCGTATTGGCTACCATCAAATTAGAATGAAACTTTGAGATGAATGGAAAACAGCTTTCAAAACCAAATTCGGATTGTATGAGTGGTTAGTAATGCCTTTTGGGTTGACTAATGCACCCAATACTTTCATACGTTTGATGAATGAGGTTTTAAGACCTTTTATTGGCAAATTTGTGGTTGTTTACTTTGATGATATCTTGATTTATAGCAAATCCATGGATGATCATATGATTCATTTGCGTGCTGTTTTTGATGCTTTGCGTGTTACACGTTTATTTGGTAACTTTGAGAAGTGCACCTTTTGCATGGATCGAGTCTCTTTTCTTGGCTATGTTGTGACTCCACAGGGAATTGAGGTGGATGAGGCGAAGATTGAAGCCATAAAGAGCTGGCCTGTACCAAAAACTATCACACAGGTGAGGAGTTTTCTTGGTCTTGCAGGTTTCTACCGCCGCTTTGTCAAAGATTTCAGCACCATTGCATGAGTTGACAAAGAAGGGCGTTGACTTCCATTTTGGTAAGGTAAATCATGAGTCTTTTGATGCTTTGAAGGACAAACTTACACATGCACCATTGCTGCAATTACCCAATTTTGATAAGACTTTTGAGCTTGAATGTGATGCTAGTGGTATAGGCATTGGTGGTGTTTTGATGCAAGATGGTAAACCTATTGCATACTTTAGTGAGAAAATTACTGGGCCTGTTTTGAATTATTCCACGTATGATAAGGAACTATATGCACTTGTACGTTCTTTAGAGACGTGGCGTCATTATTTGTTGCCCAAAGAATTTGTTATTTATTCTGATCATGAATCACTTAAGTATATTCATTCTCAATGCAATTTGGACCGTAGACATGCTAAATGGGTTGAGTTTATTGAGTCTTTTCCTTATATTATTAAACATAAGAAAGGGAAGGATAATGTGATTGCTGATGCTTTATCTAGGCGATATACTTTGTTGTCTCAACTTGATTATAGAATTTTTGGACTTGAGGCAATTAAAGAACAATATGTTGCTGATGTTGATTTTAAAGATGTATTGCTGCACTGTAAAGAAGGTCGTGCTTGGTACAAATTTGTGTTGAATGATGGATTCTTGTTTAGAGCTAACCGCCTATGCATTCCAGTTGGTTCCGTTCGTCTTTTGTTGTTGCAGGAGGCGCATGGAGGTGGATTGATGGGTCATTTTGGTGCTAAGAAGACAGAGGATATTTTAGCCACACACTTCTTTTGGCCAAGGGTGAGGAAAGATGTTGAGCGTTTTGTTGCTCACTGCACTACATGTCAAAAAGCTAAGTTTCGATTGAATCCACATGGTTTATACATGCCACTTCCTGTTCCTTCTATTCCTTGGGCGGATATTTCTATGGACTTTATTTTAGGACTGCCTAGGACTAAGAGGGGGAGCGATTGCGGGGTTTAGAACGTGCTGTTCTGAAGCCGGATCGATTTGTGTGTCGCCTCCGACCAAATCAACTTACCAAGAACCTTTCGGAAGATCGGGAACCCTTGTTCACATCAGTCTTGGTGACTATCGCTCTCACCACCTTGACCTCTACGGTGAGTCTCGTAGGGCCTCTCTCGAAACTTGGTGTGTGTGGTGGTGGGAAGGCGATCGACACCATGTCATCAGTAGGTAGTCTCCCTCCCTGCTCTAGTGAAGGGTAGACACTCCTGTAGAGCTGAAGGTCTAAAGCAAGAAATCCTAGGTTGGCTATCAGATCCTCTCTGGTGACACGGCTTGGCTGCCCTCTGAATAGAAACCAGAACTCTAAGCGGTCCCTGGTTATCCACAACATAGCGTAGAACTCTAGAACTATGTTCTCTCTGTACCTGAATGGAGCAGTAACTAGCTCTGCTAGCCCTGGCAAGTACGTGAAGTACTGCTCCAAGTTAGTGCCGGCTGCTCTCCTCATAGCATCATAAGTTGTGTACTGCTGCAGCACGAAAACCTTCTCCTTGCCCTTGATGGCGAGATAGCGTCTCAAACCCTCACCAATCCTCCTCTAGAGGCCTGTCCAGTATCTCTCTCCGGCAGCGGGGTCTCTGGGAACTGGAACCCACTGCTCGAAGGGAACCAAACGTAGTGCCTTAAGGTCCTTTGCAGGGACCGTAAGGATGTCTGGCTCTCCGGCTGCCTGTACCAGTCTCTGCAGCCTCCTCGTGCATACTGCATAAGTGCACCTCGGGTCTCCAGCCCGGTGAGCAGTCCTCGGGGGAACTGTCTGCTCTGACTGGGTCTCCTCAGTCTCCTCCTCCTCTAGCTCGTTTGACTCGTACTCAAAGCTCTCCTCCTCTGACACCTCCTCCTCAGACTCCTCTTGCTGCTGCCTGGAGGATCCCTGCTCCGCAGTTCTTGATGACCTCCCATGACGAGAAGTCAGAGTACGCTGCGGCCACGGCGGTTGAACAACTCCTATGGCCAGAGGTGCAGTCCTCTACCTGGTGCTCCTCTGAAGACCCTGTGTCTCTGCTGTCTGTCCAAGGATCAACCGTGCACCAGGGGTCATACGTGCTGCCTCCATGGCATCCAGGTGCCGTGCAAGCTATCTGGCCCTCTCAGACTCTGGGTCCAGTCTCTGTCTCTTCTTGCTCTTGGGCTTCTCAGGCATCTTTTCCTTGCCCTTATCCTGACCTGATCCTGCCATCTCTGCTGACCGTTGTCACTGCACGCATGTAGGTATAGACAGGATAAGCATAGAACCTAGTACATCTACAAGAAAAGCACCGCTAGGAAAGAATGCGCAATAGAAATCCTAGCACTAAATGAAGGACATGATCACTAGGCAAATATGCAAAGTAACAACAGTGATCATCGACTATATGTGGTTGGTGCAGAACATCTAGTGTGCAGTCAAATAATAGGCAATTAGTCTAACTACAAACTACATGAGAGACAACACTAGACATGCAATTAACAGATGAGCAATGAATTAATTGCATCTAGGTTGAGCCAAATTACCTAATTAATGCAACTAAACATGGGTAGTTAATCCAAGTTACATCAATTAAGGAAATTGCTCGCTAATCCGGGCATAATCGATGAAAACGGAGATGAGCACAATACCCTGGGGGACTCAAAGTCAGGAACATCGGAGAACACGCGACCGATCATCGAAAACTCAAAGTTTTGACTTGTCGGCAATGGGGAGAGGAAAAGGGCAAGCTTTTCCCTAATCAATGGAGTGGGGGGAGGGCTGTTGCTCGGGGGTGTGCGCATGAGAAGAGGGACAGGTCGGCGACGTGGGTGCAGTGGTGGCGCACAGCGGCGGCGTGCTTGCACACGGGAGCATCAGCGCGGGCGCGGGCATGCGGGTGCGCACGATGGCGAGCAGAGGTGTGCGGGCGCTGCGCAGGGAGGCTGAGTGGCGGCGCGAGTCGGTGAGAAGGTGTGGCGGCTCAGCAGGGGTGGACGGCGGCAGAGGAGGCGACAGCGGCGGCGTGCTCGGGACAAGGCGACAGCTCCGGCGTGATCCATCTTCATCAACCCTTGGACTCCATCAAGCTCATCAAGCCTCCATACTTATGGTCTTGTCATCAATCGCCAAGGCAACCATCATCCATATGATTTGTAGTAGAGATTTAATGAAGGTTCCTACATAGACAATACTCGTGTAGATATTAGCCCATAATCTCATAGTTGTCATCTATCACCAAAACATTCATACCTCGGTGATTCCATCATCAATGATTATGAAGCTTACACCCCGTCGACGGGGTTCCAGCGAACCAGATGGTGGTCGACCTCATGAATCCGTCTTTCTGGCTCGACTGGTTGTCACAACCATTCGATAGGTTATGATGGCTATCTGCCTCTCTTCGGGGAGATACCAACGGATGAGTCAGAGCGGGACTCAAATGCTACTCTATGATGGCTTCGACCCCTCGGGGGTCAGGGTATTGGCCGCTAAGAGTGCCTATCGCTTGTGCCCCTCGCTCTGTTTGTGCTCTAGGCGGTTGTCGAACCCACTCATAGGGCCAGCCTTAGAACCTCGGTGCTGTCGGGTCGTCGGGGCAGTATTCAGCCCCTTATCCCGTCTTACTTGCGCCACTCGTCCCTCGTCGGGGTCGAGCGACTCGCCTCATGCTACCTCCTGGGTCGACGCCAGTCGGGCCCCGCAGGGTCGACCGAGTCGCTGCTGTAAGACACGGTTAGTCGGGTTGTGCCCTGTTCGCCCCACTCCTCGTCCACGAGTATGGGGGCCTTTACGGGAAGACTTTGGGTGCGGGAACTGAAGAGCCGTAGGCGGATGGGCTTGCCTCCTTAAATTGCAAAGAGATAAAAGAGAGGCGCGAGAGTTTCGATTGGTTCTGAACCATCTTCCCACTGCCCGAGATAGAGGTGGCGTATTTACCTCGCGCGTGCGTCGTGGTAGGCCCAGGTGAACTATCACGCCGCCTTATTTCCCGTAATTGTGGGGCCACGAAGTCATGGAGCCGTTGTGGGAAGCGAAAGTTGTGGAGTCATGGGGATGCGGATAGAATCAGAGGAGATGTGGAGGCATCCGAACCGTGAATCATGCAGTTGAGGAGTCAAGGCCCCTTACCACGGGCTAGTCATGGCTGGGTCCCGCAATCAAGTCAGAGCGCGTCTCTTGAGGGCGCCCTGCCTATTTAAGTCCGCCTTGGCTCGTCTTCTCCCTTTCTTCTTCTTTTGGCTCTGCGCCTGCTTCCCCTCCCTCTTATATCTCTCAAGTGCACCTAGGATCTTGGCGTCTGCTTGGTTGCTCTTCGTCGCTCTGCTTCCCTGATACCCGCCGGTCGCCGCCCTCTCTGATCGTCGTGATGGCCCTATTGGATCGAACCACCTGGGGCCGTTCATCCGTGAGGAGGTCGCAGATGGAGACCTTGGTGGAGGCCGGCCTCCTTCCCGCTCTCACCAACGCGGTGGAGTGGATCATGTCGGAGAACAAGACGGCGCCCAACCCTCCGTCGGGCTATGTCGTCTCTCTTGTGCCGTTTCACGAGAGGGTGTAAGGATCATGATCATTGAGGTTACCCCAAGGTATAATTGTTTTGATGACGAATGACAAACATAAAATATGACTAATGTCTACACGAGTATTGTTCGTGTAGGAAATCTCTTCTACTCTAAGATGATTGTAGACGGCGGCCTTGACGATTGATGACAATGACCGCAAGCATGGAGGCTTGTGAGCTTGATGGAGTCTAAGGGTTGATGGAGATGGATCAAAACGAACGACATGCTATGGAGTAAGTGTTGGAAATACTTGTCTAGTTATTATTAGGGCTTTGAGTCCATAGAAAAAATAGGACTATCAAGGGGGTTTAGGTCATTTCTCTTAAGTCATGTCTAGTCGGTGATGTGCAAGGTTGCTTGATGAAATCATAGACACTAGATGACAGTGGAGAAGCCAAGGAGCTGTTCAGAGAAGCCGGGAAACGAAGTCAAGCGAAGACGATAAGTTTCAGCTTCTGAACATAGTGACCGGACAGAGGGGTCAATGGTGACTGGACTGTACGGTCACTAGGAGGACAGAAAATCGAGAGAGAAGACTTAGCGAGGAATCTGTCTGTGCCAGAGACTATAGAGACTGGACGGTCCGGTCAGTATTTCACACAAAGTAGAGAGGAAGCAGCTCTCTGGAGTCCGACGAGGATGCCCGACGCGTCGGACTTGTCCGACGGATAGAGAGACCGGACGGCCCCGGTCAACTGACCGTATGGTCTGGTCAGTATAGGATTTTAGTAGGGCAGAGCCGTTGGTGCTCAGGTTTGCAGTGACCGGACGGTCCGGTCAGGCACTGACCGGACAGACCGGTTAGTAGGCCAAGAAAGCTAATTTCATGGAGCAACGACTAGTTTGAGGTTGGAAGCCTATGTAACTTCGTTGCTGGGGACTTGGAGACTTCTCTTGGCCAGTGGAATATCTGAGAGCATTTGATAAGGTCCAAGAGGAAAAGAGGAGAACACTAGGAGAAGATATTACATATCTTGAGAGTGCTAGTGAGAGTAACAAGGAGCGATCTTGCATATCTAAGGCTAGGGTGTCCTTGAGGGTGTGATCTAGGTTGTTAGTCTTGGTCTATGGTAAGACCTAGACCAGTTAAGTATTAGTGATCGAGCCTATCGTGATTGCTTGTGAAGGCCATCACACATTTATACACGGTTTGAGCCCGCCGGTGAAAGAGGCATCGCTAGTAAGCGCTCGTGTCGGCTCGGGGAGTCCGGCAAGTTTTCAAGGGAGGCGAGCTTGTGCCTTGGTGGCAGCGGTGATGCGCACCATGTCTTTACTTCGAGAGTGATTGCGGGTTCATGGGCGAGAACTCTACATTGATGGCGGAAGGGACTGGAACTCCCGCGGGAGTGGTCCGACGAGGAGGAGGGGAAGGCGCCATCCTTGCGAGACCTCGGAAAAAAATCATGAGCCATCTCTTACTCTACTCCTTACTATAATATTTTACTTTTTGTATTTACATACTGTGCTATTCATGCTTATGTGTTTACCTTGCTCTAGTTGACTACCTTATAGACTTGCATGAATAGGTTTCTCTACTTGCTAGTTGTGCTTAACTTACACTTGATCACTAGCATGTATAGGAGTCGCTTTGGCTTGATTGATCACCCTAGTATGTAATGTGCTACTCATGCTTCTGTAATTTCCATGTGCTTGTTGATCTAGTAGATTTGTATGAGTAGGACTTCTTGCTAGCTAGTTGTGTGTTTCCGCGTATCTTTGGTTACTAGCTTGCATAGGAGTTGTTTTGCCTTTGTGTGATCTACTAGTATGCTTAGATTGTTGATTTCTTTTATAGGTTTATTATCTTGCTAGTGTGATCACCACTAGGATTGTGTAGGAGTTGTGTTGAGTGATCGGTTAAAGAAATTGGTGATTTTAGTACATTGTGCGAGTTCCCGATTCACCCCCCCCTCTCAGTCACTCGATCTTTTCAGAGGGGCATCGACTTGCCGGGGAGTAAGTTCCTCTGTGGGCTGCTGCATCACTACGAGATCGAGCTGCAGCATCTGAACCCAAACGAGGTCCTTCACATCGCGCTGTTCGTCGCGCTGTGTGAAGGCTTATTGGGGATCCAGCCCGACATTGAGATATGGAAGTACTTCTTCTCCCCCTCGCTGTTCATGAGGTCCACAGACGACGGGGTGCGTCCCATCGCCCTTGGTTGTTGCAGCCTGCGCCTGATCCAGAAGAGGACGCCGGTGTATATCTCGGTTCCCTTCCCTTCGAATGTGCCTGGGTGGCATTCAAAGTGGTTCTACCTGCGCAATGACCTGACGGGCCCATTCCTGGCGTTCATCGGTCGATCGATCTGGGAGGCGCCAGCGTCCTGGAACTGGGGCGTGATGAAGAAGGACATGAAGTCCGTCGGTTACGCCGTCCAGGCCATCCGGCGTTTGAAGGATCGAGGGCTTTTCCGCAATCGGAGTCATGGGTGGTGGTTTCAGTGGCGCCTCATCCTGCTCGCGGCCAGGCCCCTCCCCATGTTCCAGGTGGGGCCCGAGGAGCGTGGCGTCACCGGCGCTGTTGCGGCCGTGGAGGAGCTGACAGACCGCTCGGTTGTGGTCGAGCGGATCAGGACGGTGCTGCTGTTCGTGGATGACATCTGGCCGGTCCCCGGTAGTCCGTCCATGCTCCCGTCGGACAGGGCGGTCGATGTGGTAGGCTCGCTTTCCCTTGTTGCTCTCCCGGTTTGGTCGTTGGACTTGCTTCTCGTTTTTGAGATCCTGTTTTTGATTTTTTACCTTTCGGGTGCAGTTCGACTTGACGACACGTCTTCGTCCTCATGCCTTAAAGCTGCCCGAGGATGCGCCCTTGATGGCGGCACAATGCTTTAAGGACGTGGAGGACCGAGAGGCGAAGAAGCAAAAGCAGAGCGCCAAGGACGCAAAGCTTCGATGGCAGTTGGATCACGAGAAGAGGAGGGCGCGTCGCCGAGACATGGGCGAGGCCATAGACATAGAGTCTTACTCTTCTTTCGATGAAGACGATGACGACTTAGGGAGCAAGGGAGACGACATAGGGCACGTCGCTCATCCTTACAACGCCATTCCGGATGTTACGGTGGACGGTGATGACGACGTACACATGCTAGGTATTGGCGCTCTAGTGGGCTGCTGCCGGCCTTGGTCTGTGCTACGTCGGTCCAGGTTGGTTTGATCCGGCTTCGCTGGGTATGGGCCAGGGTTCGGGGGGTTTTCTCGACCGGATGTCGAGGAGTCTTCTCCTTATATAATGCTGTGGGGACGGTTCTTCGCTCACCGGTCGAGTTTTTTTCTATTAGTAGAGGAAACACAAAATCTGTCAGGAAAAAAACGCAGATAACTTTTCCTCAAAGTAATATGAGGATCGCGGTCAGGAAGGGAGACTTCTCCCAAATTGGGTTGTGAGAACTGAGAAGCTTACCAGAAAGACACCGCTCTCCGGATTACGGGCACGAGGGTTTTGACTTTGGATTGCGAGTGATGGGGAGGAACCGAGAAGAGTTCCAGGCTTTCAGGGAGTGAGAGAGAAGAGGTTCAAGTGGCGTCTCCTCAGGGTGATGTGTGGTTCACCAAAAACAATTTATAGACACATTTCACTTAATTGCCCCTGAGGTTGAGGCTATTTGCGAGACTAGCAACCAGAGAAAAGTGCGAAAAGGTTCGCAAAAAAAGCAAAAAGCGCAAAAAAAAAAAAAAAGGTTCAAACGGGCCGTGTCAGGCGGGTTGGTTTGAAGCATGATTTTTTCGGCTCGCCCCAAACATGACTCAACCCGTTTATTTTCATGTCGGCTCGGCATGACCCGAAGATTCGAGTTGTGTTTGGGCCAAGGGTCTGGCCCGACGGGTTACACGGGCACAACCCGATTACCCCTTGGCCCGGTGAAGCACGTTAACAGCCCACCAAGCATGACCCGTTAACAGCCCACTAAAAAGATAGCCCGATAACTAAAACCCTAGCATATATATAACTCCCGTCTCTAGTCTCCACCTGCAGTCATTGCTCGTGCGCGCCCTCCTCGCGCCGTCCGCGCTCGGTCGCCTTCCCCACGCACCAAACACAATCTGTTAGGGTTTGCTACCTTACCGACCTTTTGGCCCTCAGTTTTTGACGGCGCCGCCGTGAATCAGATACCATCCGCCTCCCCTTCCCATCGCCTTTGTAAACCCTCTCTTCTCCACAAGATTGGCCTCCGTTCCTTGTGCGGCCGACCCACCCAACAGCACAATATCGGCCGCCGAGTCGCCGACTCGGGAAATCCACACGCCCCTTCTTTCTCCAGTTCGTTTCCATGGCCACCACCGCGCAGCATCCAGATCCATTGGCTTGCTCTTCTCCACGAGCTGTCCTCATCGACGCCCTTGCCTACATCGGTGATGATCCTAACAGCACCACCGCGGAAAACTTCACGAGTGACATGAAGCACATCCAGGTTTCCATCTGTACGGAGTACCCACCGGCTCCCTCCCGCCTGTTTGTGCACTGCCCCAACCTGGGCACCGACGTCTTCTTCGAGAATCCCCACATCATTTGCACGGCGGACGGCTTTCTCCTCCTTCGCATCCAAATCTGTGGCCCAGCAGTCACCTATCCGCGGGATAAAGGCGACTATTTCATCTACCGGCCCGGATGCCCGTCGCTTCAGCTAATCCCTAAGCCCCCTCTCTTCCATGACGACCAAGTTGGCCTCCTACCTCGCGGTGAGCTCTTCACTATCGCTGCACTCTCCCTCTCAATTGAAGGATTCACTCTCCACTTGTTCCACTCCGAATCCGGGATCTGGACCGTGTTCAACAAGGTGCCGGTAGTGACTGTAGAGAGACAGTTCCCCTTCAAGCTGCCCAGAAATGCTGTTCGGTTCAACGAGCATATGACAACCACGGTGATTACTCTTGGAGGCAAAAATGGCACCATGGGCTGGGTTGATCTCTGGAGCGGCATCCTGTTATGTGATGTGCTCACCGTAAGCCCTACACTCCGTGATGTACCCCTGCCGCTGCCGCAGTCCTTTGTCAAACGTGGTAAGCAAATTGATGGCTGCCCTAAGCCACTTCGAGGCATTGCTGTTGTTCAAGGTTGTATTAAATTGGTCGAGCTGGATATTTATGGTGAGATGCTTCATATGCATGACCCTGAAACTGGGCATATCAATTTTAGAATTGATGATTGGGAGCTCATCCAGTATACCAGAAGTAGTGCTGAAGTTTCTTGTGAGGACTGGAAACTAGAGCACACAGTCAAAGCTTCTAGCATTGGTATTGACGAAGAAATGCATAGGCAATTTCTGAAGTATGGATTGCTGGATGAAACACCTGAGGGCAGAAAATTGCAGAACCTCAACACATGTCAGCCTGCTCTCAGCCTGGATGATACAGGTGCTATTTACTTGCTGACCAAGACCAAATTCATGCAGCGCAAAGCATGGGTTCTTGCTGTTAACATTATGGGCAATAAAATACAAGCATTGTCTGAGTTTGGCATCGACAGAAGCTTGGGCTTGTCCGTTGCATACTGTCCTAGTATGATCTCCCGTTATATCAAGTCAAGGGCTACTCCAGGTAATTAATTTATGTTGCAGCACCAAATTTCTAATCATATGATTCAATTGCATTTACCAGTTGCAACTGATAGGATAAGTAGTTTATTTGAATTCTGTACCATGAAAGTGGAATGCTGTATTATCTCTAGGATGAAGACTTGCAATTAGCTTTAAATACTGCCGCTGATATTTTCAGTCTATGCACTTAAATCTTGCATCCAACCCTTTAAGCCAACTCTATTGATAACAAATGCATCAATCGCATACACGGATGTAGCTATGACATGTTCTGTATTATTTCCATATTTATGGATGCTGGATCAATGGGTTAGGAAAATAACCATGTTTTCTAGGAAAGAACAGGGAACTAAAGCATGATTTGATTTTCGTGATTTAGGGAGCTAAAGCTTGTGTAAAGTGGGACTTATCCTCTGACATTGTAGGGGAGTGTCACCATGACCCTGCTTTCATCCTACCTGACTACCCCTCTGATTCGAAATCATGTCCACCCATTATATGCTGCACAATGAAACTTACCTGGCACGTAATTATCCATCAACCTTACTATTTCGGTGACAGTTATGAGACAGTTTTTTATGTTGCTTAATTTTAATATAAGAAACTCAGCAAAGGCACCAAGTTCTCTAACATCAAATTCCATTTGCCAAATTAGCTTTGTGTACCAACCATAGTATCATACTAACAAAGTTCTTTTCACCTGCCACACAATGGATGTGTAAGCAGGCTTGCTCACAGAATAGCATTTGCACGAGATAGGACTTCTTCAGATTAGGGATTTGTTTCAGGGGATTGGAGGTCTTCTGTGGTTGTGATTGGCAGCCATTTATTTTTTACTGATCTAGATGGAAGAACTGTCACATGGTGTGATTCCTCTTTAATGTTAGGATATGAAACCACATGGGACATTGAATAATTTGGTGGAGTAACCAACATACAGTATCTTCCTTCCATTGAGCATGCCATGCATGGCCTTTCCTTTATTTGAGCAATGGAGCACACATGACTTTCCTTGGAGCTCCGTTAGCAAACCTGTGTCAGCCAGTACATTAACAAATATTTTAATTATTTCCTTGTTAATCATTATATTTTAACTCTTACCTCTTGAGCGTTAACATTGAGGAGATCAGGGGACCTGAACTGGACTATGTCAACCTGTTTTTTGTTATGTATTTCATTTTGCCAGTTTTGATTGTTAAGCCTTTTTTTCCTTTTTATTTTTGTCTCATGTGCTGAGTTACTATTGTGTGTTACATTGGTGATTAGGTAGCTCTGTTTACCAGTAAATCAGCGAGAGTTATCATAGAGAACTCTCTTATTGCTAGCCTGAAAGTTACTTCTAGGGAAATACAGCAGGGGTACCTATCTAGCCAAGAAAAGATTGTAATTGTAAGGCTCAGTTTGCGATTGCTGTGTTCTGTTGTGCTGAGATGTGGTCTAGTTAATTTGAGTAATAAAACTGATTGTGATCAATTTATCATTCTCTCTTGAGAGAGAGAGAGAGAGAGCAGGAGAGGGAGAGAGAGAGAGGTAGGGAAGGAGGGGGAGAGAGAGAGAGAACTGATTGATTTGCTGTTTGCTTAATCATATTTCATTGGATGCAGAATCAGGTGCTTGATGAAGCGAAAGGAGGAAGCTGATGACAAGAGGGAATAAAGTGAGTCATAGAAGATGACGCAAGCTTCTTTGACATGTTTTAAGAAGCGTTTGGGATACTTAATTCTCCTATGCTTGTATCCATCGTATTGTCAGTACTCTGAATTTGAACTTTGAAAGTTGTCTGAATTCTATGGACGTGTATAATGTTCTTTTGCGCTTTTTCGGTACTCAAATCTGGACGTAGTTATTCCTCTGCTTTTATCATGTTGCGTGAAACTATAGGAACAGTTAATTAATGCTGCTAGGATCCTTTGTACTCTGTTTCTCTCTTCTCTGTTCTGGATCCCTTTGATTACTTATGTTCAAACAAATTATGTTGCAGTATTATTATGAATTAAGGGGGTGTTTGTTTCCTAGGGCTAAAGCTAAACTTTAGTTTAAGAAACGATGGCTAAAAGGAGGGTTAAACTTCAGCCCTCCAAGACATGTTAAAGTTTAGTCCAAACTTTAGGTGCTAAACGTTAGCAACTTATAAAAACAAACATCTCCTAAGTTAGTTATGTAGAACTACTATCATGTAATAAACATGCTATCTGAAATCTGAAGCATGCTACATGCGCAAAGTGAAATGTGTTAATATACATGAACGGTACAAACAAAGTGAAATGTGTTAATATACATGAACGGTACAAACTTTCAAGATCACACATTTACCGTGGACCATGATATCTCTAAACTTAGTTTAGATCTAACTTCTCATTTGACTAGGCATATTTCCCTCTCTAAACGCCCGGGTGCCCCACGCAGTCCACATCTTAGCGATGATTTTTTACCGTCTGATCAAAATCGTCGTGAGGTCTGATAATTTGGGTGAAAACAAATACGGTGAAAAAAACTGCTGGTACGGTCACGCCACGTGTTTTTCTCTTATTGGAGAGTCGTGTGATAGGTCATTGGGCGCATTGAAGTCCGTTGGTCGACGAGGCCGGCGCCTGCCTCGAACGCCTCTGTCTCTTCCTCTCCCGTTCTCCTTTTTTGTTTCCTCTTGTGTTCTTCACAATCCGGCAATCCGCTGGCTCCTCGTTGGCCGGCGCACGTCCAGGTGGTCACGTTTTCCCTTTATTTCCTCCCTGATCATTCTTGCTTATCTGCTTTCTCTTCGTTGGATGCCGGCGATTTTGTGTTCGTGTCCATCTGATTTGGTCCGGTCGTTGGTTCTTAATCTCGTGTGATGTATCTCTGGGTTCTTTTTAAAACGGTGTAGATCCAAGCCTTCTTCCTATATATTTTCTTCACAGATTGTTCGCGGGCGATGCTTTTTGTTGCTACGGCATGCTCTTAGGGTTTAGCTAGGGGTTATGCTGTTTTTTTCTTTGTTTCAGGTTGGTTAGGGATGATGTTGGACCTGCGCTCTTTGTTGGCTCTTGATGGCGACTGTTGTTATTTCTTTTTCCTTCTTCAGATTTCTGTCTTCTTTACGTTTTCTGCTGATCTAATCACTTTCGTTTATCTATCATATATGCAGATCATCCTGCTACTGCTGCTCCTCTCTACTGTTTTTGAAGACCGGGTGTTTATTCTTAGTTATCGTCAGTGCACCATGCCAGGTGTTGGGTGAGTTAAATGTGTGTTCTTCGGATTGGAGTCCTTTTGTATCATTTATTTGCTGTCTTGATGCAGTAAGTATTTTTTATTAGGCTCACCCATGTTGTGCGTTTCAAGGATGCTGCACCGTGTGGCCAGTTGACGGATATGTTCTTCTTTCTTTTAGTTACAACACAACTTCCGTTCCTTTTTGCATAACGTTATGATGGAATTGTGTCACTGCAATTGTTAATATTAAGACATCGCTTGGTGCCTGCAGCATTGTGTGCTGGAAGGAAGGGCGGCTATTTATTTCATAAGAAGATTGCTTATGTCAGTCATTTTCATGTGGATTGTCTACCAGATAAGTTAATCTAAAGTATGATCTTGGACCTTAAAATGTTGAGTTTTCTGTACTATTTGCTTGGAAACTGCAAATGTATATTTATAGATCCTTGTTATCAGTGTATGTTAATTATTATATGGAGTAAGTTAATCTAAAGTATGATCCTGGACCTTAAAATGTTGAGTTTTCTGTACTATTTGCTTGGAAACTGCAAATGTATATTTATAGATCCATGTTATCAATGTATGTTAGTTATTATATGGAGTTTCATGTTAAATCATTTACCTCTCAAAACCAGTTGTTCTGTTCTTGGATAAAGGGTGAGCATCAGCTTGGGTTGTGTGTTGTGCGTGTGCTGTAGAGTGTAAGCATGGTGCAGGTGATTTGGATTGCAAGCCGGTTGACTGCCTCATTATCTCATTTTTTTCCCTTTCATATACATTGTGACCACAAATTTTAATTCCCTTTCAAATCAAATATTTGTTTGTTATCCCAGGTTTAGGTGCAAAAGTTATTATCTTCCTCCTCAGAATAGATTATTTCCTAATCATGTTTAAAATTTCAAGTATCTTCCATGCAGTAAATCCTGCAAGTATTGGTAGAGAAAAATGGGTTACTAAACATTGCTGTCTTAAGTTGTGTTTTACGATATCCAATTCTATTTCTTTTAAAATCACATATTGTTTGTTTATGCTTATATCTGAAAATTATAAAAAAAAATGCTAGAAACGTTGGGTTACAATTGGCTTAGTAAATTATGGCACTGCAATAGATTTGGGAGTGTATTCTGCTAACTTTGACCATAGTTCACAAATAATCTTATTTTGGATCTTACCTGTACTTTAACCATCATCTCAAATATAACTATTTCTTTCAAGAGTCAAGAATATACACTCAAACATGTTTTGATGATGGTTACAGTTTGGTGTAACTGAGGCTAAAATGGGTGCTACAATGTTCATTCTGCAATACAAAAAAATTACAATAAAAAAGAAGATTTAAAAGTATTTTTAATTGAGACTTTGGGATGTGTTAGTGTTAAGGTGTAAAAATTCCGAAAATAGAAAAATGCAACTGTACATGTCGCCCAACCAACGGACGATTTATCCATGTCGCCCAATCAACAGACAATTTATCCTGGTGACAGGGCCCACCGTGTCTTACGTGGCATCCTTGTTGCCCTGTGATCAGGCGACGCATCCTTGTCGCCCTATGATTGGGCGACAGGCGACAGGTGTGTTAGTTTTGCTAAAAAAATATTTTGCCTGTTATTTTTATTATTTAAATAAAATATTATGTTATTAATAAAAAAATTCGATAGAAGGGAAGGGAGATGCAAGCTACGACAGATGAACGGATTAGCTGAAAAATTTAAAAGAACGAAGAGAAAAAAAGGATTTGAGGTTCATAATTACATGAAAAAAATATGGATAGAGATTTTGAATCTTCATGTAAGGCAAAATTGTCTGTAACACATTGAAAAAATGTGGTTTCGTCTCCAACACATCGATAAAGTCGAATTTATCTGCAACACATTATGATTTTGTGATTTCTCGTCTAAAACACATTATGACCATTTAACAATTGTTTTCAATTTTTTTTATCTCAATACATAAAATACATTAGAACTTGAATCTTGACACAAATATACATTGTTGCAATATCTATCATTAAAAAATAGAGCTAGATTTTTTATTATTATTTGCATGATTTGCTGAACAAATTTAATATTAAAAAATGAACAAACATGAAAAACATTTTAAAAAAAATTAGCTCTATTTTTTAGTGATAGATAATACAATAATGTATATTTATGTCAAGTTTCAAATTCTAATATATTATGAGTATTGATATAAAAAAGTTAAAAACAATTATTAAATGGTCATAATGTGTTCCAGACGAGAAATCACAAAATCGTAGTGTGTTGCAGATAAATTCGACTTTGTCAATGTGTTGGAGACAAAGCCATATTTTCTTAGTGTGTTACAGACAATTTTGCCTCCATATAATTACATCAACAATTTGGTTTGAAAGTTCCAACTAGATTTAAGATTTATACCACTACTACATCTTGTATTGATGATGTGGAGAGCAAGGGGTTGATGTGTCGATGTCGTCCTACATCATGCAGCCTCCAAACACAACCGTCACAGCTGGTGGAAGCAACCGCTGCCATAGTTGGTTCGCGTCGTCGATCATCAAGTTGCCCTAACAACATGGTCCGAGGACCATGTCGTTGCCATGGCCTTGATCGACGCCTGGGCTTTCAACAGGGAAGAATAGCGCGCGCGCACACACACTAGATGTGAAACGACCGTTAAAATATGGGAAAAGCCCTTGATGCTAGGAATGTGTCAAGGTACCATTTCATGGGCGAACGAAGAACTCAGACCATGGCAAATGGAGTTGGGTATGGCTCTGCTGGGCTTGGGTGAGCAAGATAATCAAGAGTAAAGATGAAAGAGAGTAGCAGAGAGAGGGTCCTCTTTACCAACGAGCTTTGACGGAGGCCAACAATGATGGAAGAAAAAAAAAAGGCATAACAGCGTTGTCAGCAGTTGTGGCAGCATGTGGCACAGGGGCACGACCGCGTGGCCCTGCGCGAGTGCCAGCTGCCAGAGGAGAAAATAGAGCGGTGGTGCAGACGGGGGCAGGCTGAACTCGTGCAGACAGTGCCTCCGGGCTCAGCCAGGCTCTGCGGGAACACAGATTTTCTCCGTTCCTTTGGAGCCAGGCTCCATGTGCGTTCACTAGACCAATCTGGCCACCGTCTTCCACTCGCCTAGCACCTCACTGCTAGCCGTCGTCTACCGTGCTTTGCTACATGTGCTCCTCTTCAATCTCCGACGCTGCGCAAGGCATCAACTCTGCGCTTTGCTAGCCTAGTCTACTAGGCGTTGTGGTCGTGAAGGTGATGGTGATTCACTTTCCTTGCCGCCTTAAGGCTAAGCAGATGAAGCTACGACTCAGTTCCATTAAATCCATGTTTTCCTCGGCCGTAAGCATATCCGTCTGACAGAAAATTGGGCAGCATAGATGCATACCTTTTGGTCACACAATTCATTCATCCAATGCACTTCCCAAAAGATCCACACTGTTTTGCAATCTATTCACAAAGATAATAAACCAGAATCAGATGTACAGCCAATGAACATTCCCCTTGGACCGTTGCAAACAAACACTCGTTGCGATCAGTGAAACAGCAAAAGGAAGTTCATAGTAGTGACGGTACTCCATATGACTTCCACCTGACGGTTTTCCATGCCTTTTCTGCTGCATTTCCAGAGGGCCTGACAATTGTTTTTGTAAATCTGTGTAGAGAAGAAGTTCATACCTTAGATTATGCAGAAAATTCAAGATACCAAAGAAATTTCAGCAATGGAATGTAAACAAAAGTACTAAAATCATAACTGCATAGAACCATCCAAGTGCGCATGTACAGAACCATGCATATCCAGCAGGCGACCTCACTCCCCAGCATATGGTCACAATATTTATTAAAATTTGATATGAACCAACCAAATTAGTAATTATATTGAATGATTAATGAACATAGAACATAACATATTACTAGTACAGGTTAATCACCACAACAGGGCTTAAATCTCACTGGAACAAGCCAATCTTTAAAAAAAAAAATTTTAAGCAAACAAATCCGACTCTAATCCACAGTGAAACAAGCCTATAACAATGTCACCGCAATACATAGACAACACAGAGATCAACTGAACATTCACATTGCCACTTTGTCAAACAGGTTAAATGCACCGAACTGGTAGTCATTCCTCCACAAAAATTACATATGAACAATCACATTGGCATTTCATCAAACACGCTCACTATGCTCATTCTGAACTGGTGGTAGGATCCAACGCAGAACATACTCCGATCAATCGCTCATTCGAATAATGAAGCGTATAACAATGCACTAAATCAGAAGACTCACGTGGCGGAGGTAGGCATGTTCTCTACTTATGTGTCTTCCCATTAAGTTACTAGTATACATAGTATCACAAGCAAGTTACTAGTATAAATAGGATCACAAGCAAGTTACTAAATACCAAGTCCTCTAGCCACATGACAATCTGGTTGTATCTTAATATCATACCGTTAAGAAAAGACACCAACTTTATAAGCTATATTATGAAAAGTCACTCTTTAAAATAACCTACAAAATTCTTTGAGCTGCCCATAAACTGTAGCCAAGTAGAAACAAAATTCAGTACTTTTCATAGCTATTTTTTGAAGCTATAGATCTAGAAATTCCCTGCTCTGTGATACACTTTGAGGCTGTAGTTCTAGAAACTCGGTGCTGTTTTCTTGTGTCCATATGAAAAATAAGCAATCTAAAGAACTATCCAGGTCCTCATTTGACTATATATGAAAACACCAAACACAGTTCCTGAGCAAACTGTATTCATGAATAATTATAGGAGCCCAATACATAAGCAGTAGTGGCAATGAACACATTTCTGCATATCAGTTGAAAAACCGATCATATTATAATTCTACAACAAGTTGAAAGTTGAGCTATAATATTTGAGATACAGATCAATTTCTCACTTGACTTAACCATATAGAGCTGCCTTTTTAATTTGTCTAGCAAAGTGGGAACACTTCCCCGAATTCACATTACCAAGCCCAAGGATAAAAAGAAAAAGAAATAGCTAACCTTCCAAAGAATGCCACATGTTAATTCAGATTTCATCATCACTTGATGAAGAGCTTTCTTCAGAAATGTCATCATCGCATTCATTTTCGATGCAAAAAACAACTTCATCACTGCATCAAAACATTTTTATAGGTGCATCGCAAATAACCATACAAGTTGAACTAAGTGAGGTTAAAACTTACTCTGATGCCTCAAATGCTTGAAATATTTGCAAATAACTATAAAAGAGGACGTAAAAAAATGTTAATAATATAAAAACGATGAAGCAATATACGAATATAAAATCAGATAGAAAATCAGGGCTGTACCGTCCTTCCATATGTGTCCACTTGACAATTTCCAGAATTAATTGTGTAATATTCCGGGATAGAAGCTGCCCAAGCATTAAATCACTGATGATCACGTCATCCAATTGTTGTCCAAAGGCAAGCTACACACATACAGTTTTTATATAGTAAGAGTGCAGTAAAAGCAAAGTCAGTTAAATAGTGGGTAAAGTTCAGATTATACTTTAGTATGATCTGTATCATGAGAGCCAAAGTGTCTGCAGAACTTCAGCAAATAAAAATACGCCGGACCGTAAGGGTCTAAATTTGGTGTTGCAGATTCAACAATACCATAATAATAAAGATCAGCAATAAAAGGCAAGCCCTTTATATGAGTTCTCCAATCCATTTTAGGCATGTGGCATAATGGCTTAAAATGATTGACTGGCTCATAACGCACTGATTCAATTGCCTTGTACAGATGAATCAACAACGTAGATCTGCTCAGAGGAGGCATAAATGCAAAATGCAGAGCAAGATACTTCTCAAAGTTAAGAAATTCACTCCAATTTGATTTTGGATCGGGAACATGAAGGACATCATCTTGAAATTCATTGAAATACAGTGGAAAGCTTTGAAGGTGTTTGTTGTAATAATGAGGCTTCAAAACCAGCTCAATAAACCTCTTTAAATCTTCAGCTACCCTCTCTGCAGTCAAATCTAGCAAAGCTTCTTTGGAGATTATGAATTCTCCATTTCGAATCTCCATATCAGAAAGATCCCAATCTCCACTCCAGCACTTCTTTCTCATATGCATCTTAATAATATATCTGAGAAATCCTCGAGCGCATTTCCTACCCTTTCGGGTCAAAATATTGAGGTGAAGTTTGAAAGCCTTGTTCAACTTTTTCAAGTGCTTATGAAACAATTGAAACATCCATTTGGGACGAAGCTTATACACTCTAGTAAACTTATGTTTTCTTGCATATTTCTCAAACGGAATCCTGCATATTAAAAAACTTATGTTCATTACTTCAGTTAGTAAGAGGATTATCTAACACAGAAGCATACCTTTGAAAAATATATTCATTGTCCATTCCAGATGAGTCACTGCTATCACTCTTATGTCCACTATCTTCTTGAGATTCTGGATTTGATTCTACACTATCTTCTTTTGATTCAACACTACATATTACAAGACCACGTAAATATAGATATATTGAAATAACCAAGGTGGTAGACTAAATACAATTCAGTATATGAAATGAATGTGTCTGTTGGAAATAATCTTGTCATAAGGATAAGCATGCATAAGTTTGCATGAAGAATAATGATGAACATTTTAGAAGATGTTAGATGGCTCATGCACAATCTTAAGCAGGTGGATATGCATGATGTTAGAGCAATTACAAGTAAAATTGGTTTTGTTCATGAGCTGTCAAATGTAAGCCATAGCTACCTTTTTTCATGTTTCTCACTTTCTTTAACTTTCCCAGCCTTTAAATCAGACCAGCCATAAACCTGTATTATATGATACAAGGTCAAATATATAAATGAGATGAAGTATCTAATGTAACAACTTCTATGTGCTATGCAATAACCTACCAATTTTTTCTCGAGCATGTAGCTGATACAAGCAAGCACGTTGCTTGTGGATGTCAGTGCGGTACTATCCCCAAATATGACATTTTCTTTACATTTTCGTACATCAGTACAAAACAAAGTCTCCTCACTGACTTTATCAAGGACATCAAATAGCTCATTTGATGTTGGTTTCCTAGAACTAGTAAGCATGGTCTGTAGAGTAAATAAAGCATTTGAAAGATATCACACAATATATATTAATGCAAAATAAGGGCATGCTACAAGACAAGGAATACCTGCAAACATTTTGTTGTGTCAGTAACAGTGCTGTTTTGAACAAGCTTCTCCAGTTGCTCTGCAAGTTTCTTTCCGCGAAAAGACTGGTATGTTCACATTTGCCAATCAGCTTATATCTCATGAAAGAAAATGTTGAGAAAAAAGATAGAAACAAAAAATTACCTGTACTATCATATCATGGTAAGACAATAGTTGAGCCGCTTCAAGGTTGTTAAGCTGAAACAGAAACATTCGTTAAAGATTTGAATTAAAAAATGGAAAATCTATCATGATCCACTGCACATACATTATCCCAAAAAATTCCGATCTCATCACGATTCAACAGAAAATCCTACAAAAAAAGGCCAACAATGTGTCAAAAAGATAAGCCAAACAGATGTATCGAGTAGTAGGACACAAAAAAAACAAGGACACTGACTTCTTTGGGATCCAAGTCTGTAGCATGGACAGATTTATGTCGATTGAAATTGATTTCAGAATTAAAACAAAGAGTACAGTTGTTAATTCCACACAACCGACCATCAGTCTTCTCATCCAGAAAGAACGAAGCATGTTGTAAGGCTTCGTCTGCCTTGTATTCAAGCCATCGTTCCACCTGTGATGCACTTCAATGTCAGACAAATAAAGCAAAACTAAATTTGTAGATCAGCTCAAACCTACCAAACTCTGCTCCAAGAAGTAGCTATAACAAGCCAAAATATCAGGCACTTCACGCAATAGACGCAACCCACTGAGAAACATATTAGAATGTGGGCAATGGCGTATATCCATAGAAAAAGCTGTTTTCTCACTGGCTTCAACAAGCACAGCAAACAAAGCATCCCATGGAGCCTTCTCAGCAGAATCTATTATATGCTGCATAACAAGGAACTTCTCTAAGAAAAACAAATAAAGTATGTATGTATGAATGTGAACACGATAGTTGCTTCAACAACCATACCTTCAATTTATTGGCGATGCTGCAAAAAACACCGTCTGGTCCAACTTTTTCAAGACAACGATAAATGAGAGCGCCATTGATACCCTGAAAAGTTTGCATTTCCATCATGAAAATGAAAACAAAATAACTCAAAATATTTTTTCATGATAAGAAGCTTTAGTACATGTTAATTACTTTTATAGCCGGTGCACTCTTGAGAGATAACAATCCGCTGCGCTCCTCAGCACTCAGCTGCAGACACATCATCACAAGATTACAACTTCATATAAGGGTACTTAGCTACAAGGTACAACAGCAATGTTTTTAAGAATACTCACTTGATCCCAGAATTGGGCAATATTAGTTGTGTTCAGAAATTCCTAAAAACCATTAGCAAAAAGTGTCATTTTAGCCGATCAAACACAGAAAAATGGTTTGCATATACAACATGAAAGCACAAATATGAAACATACTAACCATTTTAGCTGCACGGTCTTTCTTGTGCACTTGATTGTGACGATTCAAGTTCAAAGCAGAAAAAAACTTTAATGAACAATCTGGTCTGATGCATTTATGCTTCTGCAGTTGAGCTCTTGTTGCTGCAAACTCGCTCGATTCTCTGTACTCAGGAAGCGATTCGCAAGCCAGTTCTTGCTCATCTTGGACATGTGTGGTTGGCATGATAGACACTGGTAAGAAGTTGCTACTGCACAACTGGATATCAGCTCCAACCTGTTTATTACCAAATTGAGCAGGGGGAATCACTGATAACTGAGAGATACTATTTCAATAAATAGATGATTACGAAGGGAACATACATTCATTTTTTTCCACAAAGCATTTCCTTTAAAAAACTGCAAGTCATTCTGCAGAGCATAAAGACCATCCTCATGCTGCATAGAGAAGCACCAAAGGTTAAAAAAGAACTGAGAATATGGTAGAAGACTATAACTAGAAGATGAAGGCACCTTTAATACTGTATGGAATGTCTTATTCCAAAAAACAACTGATATTTGATCGTTCTCCATGGCCTTACTAAGTTCCTGCAAACTGCAATGTTGCACAAAGGAAATGGCACATACATTAATACAAAAAAAAAAGATACACAAATGCACTAGAATGTAGTGTATCACGTACCCGAATGCTGTCAATCCAGTACCCTGAATAAAATCCAGAACTGGCTGGTCTGCAAATCCAAAATGAATACAATTCAGAATTATCATAACATACGAAAAAAATATCAATGCTAGTAAATAAAATTATCAAACCTGCATTAGGTATGGGAACAGGCAGCTCATCAGGATACAAAGCACTGAATATTTCATGAAAATCATCTCCAACAGCAAGAGCAACAACAATATCCTAAAATCAAAATGATTACAAGTACAGACACAAAATCAACTGAAGATCTAGACAAACTTTAAAGACATGCAATGGGAGACTATGTTGGATAATACGTCAAAAAGTAAATGCATGAGCTAATAGATTGGTCAGTGATCAACCATAAAAGTACTAGCTAAAATGTTCCACAAATGAGCTTTCAAGTAGAATTATGCTGTTACGGGGGTAGACTGCATAACTACAAACTGAACTAAAAGTTTGTTAGTACGCTAGATATAGATATGATGAGCATCCCATAAAGCTTAAAAGAAGAACATTAACTGGGTAGAAATCCTTGGCAGCCATAAGGGCTAAAATATAATGAACATAACTCCACAAAGCTAAAATGCATTGAATTTCGCTGAGATTTGTGAACATGGTTTTTTTCCTCTAAAATAAGTCACAATGATTCATTGTATAATAAGAAACCTAATACACACCTGTGGGTCAATGATCTGCAAATGATATAGAGAAATACCCATATGCTGAAAAATGTCAAAAGCTACGGTTTTGCTCATTATGCCGTCAATCCTACATTAATATTACACACCAATAAGATATCATGAAGCTTTGTGAACAAATAGCAAACTAACAGAATGCACTTGCATACCTTGTGAAGTTGATACTTATGTCAATGTTCTGTGAAAGGCGTTTTAATGTGTCACTAATTTGATCTTGAGGGATTGGCATTTTCAGATTCTGTGAATGCAGAACATACGGTTAATAACATCGCCGGCTGTCGGCTAAATCCCAGCGCCATGTCACCCAAAAAATACATCCTAGGGTAGTGGTATAATGAGCTGGTTGCTGAAGTGAGATGATCAATCGATTGTTTAATATCTAATGCCTATATGCAGTCATTGCTATTGGTTGGGACAGGTTATTTCCTTGAACAAAGAGATTTAGCCTGCTACGTGCCAAAGACTAGCAAAGCCCGCTCTCTTCTCTCTGCTCATTTCTCACTCCTCCACCTAGGACAATTCTGATGTGGCAAGCCTCTCCGCCGGCTGACTCACCCTTATTATACATGCTCTAAAAGTAAATACGAAGTGAAACGCTGAATTCAATGAGGATGGCACGAACCTTGAGCAAGCGTGAATAGCGCCGGATCATGCGCAGTATAAAGTGAGCATTGGGTGTTTGTTGAGAATTTATGGTGCCTGGTGATAAACTCCCTTTCAACAGCAGAGCATTAACTGCACAATAATAAAGTTGAAAAAATAGATATCAGCAAAAATAGAGTCTCCATGCGACCATGCACAAAACCCTGTGTACATAACTCACTCACCCAGAGCTACAAATGCCGACCGATGATTTACTGGCGGGAAAATGACAATTCGAGAATCGCCGCAGAATTCGACAGTCTTCACCATGAAAGTGACTTCCGGCATCGACCCCTGTACGGACGCCGCCGCCGCCGGTTGCTGCTCCGCACCTTGGACCGGCGCCGCCGCCGCCGGCTGCTCCTGCGCACGTTGGACCGGCGCCGCCGCAGCCGGCTGCTCCTCCGCACCTTGGACCGGCGCCGCCGCCGGCTGCTTCCCCCGACCCCGCTTCTTCTTGCCCATTGTAGGAGCTAGGGTTTTCTTTGTTCAGGCAAGGGGGTGGATCATATAGACACTTTCCATCGAGCCGTGGACGAGCAAGCTGGGTTGCGATAACCGCAATCCTACCGCGGCCCCGTGCGGCCCAAGTAGCGGGCCTAGCGGCGGCCCATTAGCTGATCCTGATCTGCACACGGCAAGCACCAGCCGCAGTGAGCTGGCGCCGCCCTCTGCATTTTTTTTTTCACAACAAACGTCCGCATGGAAGACGCAAGAGATTTTGGAGTCAAAATACAAGGGTGCTTAGTACGAATCGCTAGTGAAACTTTCAGCTAATAAATTGGTAGAGGATGGAATCAAATGATCGCCAGGAGTGCTCCAAGACCAGCTCCGGCCCCTCACAGTCGCACAAAACCTTCCACACACATAACAATCGTACTACTAAACATGATAAACAATCGTAATGTCCTTATTACAAGAAAATCAGGCCATGAAAAATGCCATGAATTATTGAAGTAGTTAGCAAAAAAGTGAACAGAAAACAGACTTGTCGAGCTTAACACTCAGATAGTCAGATGTTGCTGAATTGACAGACATCAGAACCGAGCTGCTAAATTAGCAAGTCAGGATAAAGCGCTTAGACCTGAAAACCTTGAGGGGCCAACTGAATCCACAAACCCACGGACTGAAAGTTTTGGCGCTTTAGTATCCCTCCCTTGCACAAGCTCATGATCGATGTAAACTACAACTACTGTAATGTCATCGTGGAAGAAGCTGCGCACTCCCTTTTCAACTTTCTTGAGGTCATCATATCTCATTTCCCTCTTCCGTGCAGATTGTTTCAAAGCTGCTCTTACTAGTCTCTTTGCAATTCCCTATTAGAAACGAGGACAGGAGAGTTAGTAACTTTCAAACAGAAGAGAATTGGTTTTTGGTCGCTTAGCATTTAACCCAAAGCCCATTGGAAGAAAAAAATAGATATGCACATGTAAGTAAATAAAAGACATACTGCGCGTGGATTGCCGTGGACAATTTCAACAGCTTGCTGATTTGTCAGGTGCTCCCAAAGACCATCAGATGCAAAAAATAATAAATTTATCATGTGGACTAAGCACTCTTGTACAAATAGATGGGTCTGATGTAAGAATAGGCCGGCGGAGAGGCTGAGAAAGGCGAAAACGGGTAATGGATGGATCAATAGTGAATTCCTGCCTCTTCAAATATGCATCCCCTATTGTTCTTGAAACCTAATAGCAAAATCAGGAAATATTAGAGAAGAGCCTCATCAAGATCGGCAAGAAAAGATCCAAAAGCTTCCATATAAGGGTGCTCCTAATCATGCATTGCAGGTCGACATGTGTCATTGTATCTTCAGAGAAAATGAAAATCCAAAATAATAGTACTTGCAGTTCTCTTTCTAACAAAGTAAGACGCTGAAATCTTTTACGTGGTGAGTACTTGTAGGGGTACATCAGAAAAAAAAACAATTAAATTGTGAGTAATAATCACTGAGTTATTAAAAAATCAAAAGAAGTTACGATGCAGTAACCATTGTTCACTAACCTGAATTATGCCCTTGATGCGCCAAACACCATGCTTGAGTACAACAATTTCTAAATCATCTGGATGACGAGATATAAGTTCCTGCCTAACTTCCTCCATACATGCATTGTGATCTCTTGTTAGTGGCTCGGCAACGATCTTGTTTGATCTTCCTAAAGAGCCAACAACAGCCCTGGAATCACCTAGATTAGCCACATATAGTGTCCCTCTCTATATGACACCAACTAGACAGCAGGATCCAACTACAGCAATCATAGGCTTTATGAAATGTGTTCTTCGCACAAGAGTCAAGAAGCCTTCCTCAGTAGCAGAAAAGGCACTCCGAACAACATCCTCAGATATTGTTCCATTTTCCTGAGCAAGTCCTACAAGATAAGTGACCAGAAAACATCATTTTAGGTGTGATAAAGGAGACTGGATTAGTAGAAACTTGATTGCCATTAGCAAGGATAGGAATAACGTCACAGTAGTCACATGTACTCAGCAGCTTCTCAATAACTGAAGTCAGTCTGACAGAATTACCCAACGTAAATGTCAGTATTTAGATCATCGACCAGTAGAATTTATTCACAGGGTGCGCGCTTCGGGCTCGGTGATGGCTAAGCAAGGAGACACAGGGGGTTATACTGGTTCGGAGAAATCCCTTACGTCCAGTTCTCAGACCAGCTCGTGTTACTTGCTCCGGTGAGGGGGTACAACGGTGGTGAGAGAGGAGGGTGCTCCAACTCTCGGTTGCGAGTGGTGTGTGCGTGTGTGATTGCTGTTGTTGCTATGTGCCGTTGATGTTCTGGTTGATTGTTGTTTTTTGTTGTCCCCTAGAAGGGGCGCGGGCCTCCCCTTTTATACTCAAGGAGAAGTATCCACGTTACAGAGAGAGAGAGAGAGAGAGAGATTTTTACACGTGAAGAGTCGGTGAAGGCGTGCTGAGAAAGCGAAGCCCTTAGTCGGTAGCGTGGTCTTCGGTCCTTGCGGGTCCCATCGTCTTGGCATTGCGTCAAATGGGCGGTACTGGATCCGAGCGTGCCCCCGTTCTCCGTCGTCGAGTCGAGTCCCCCCTTGTTTCTGTAGTCAGCGTATCCCGCCATGCGCGGGGAGGTGCAGTATGGGCATCGTCATGTCGTTTAGGCAAGGTTCGATCTAGCTATCCATCAAGTCATCCTGCATCATTACCATTGGGTGTGTCATCGGGCGACAGCAACACCGTACGCCTTGCCATGCCTGCCGTCGTTAGCGGGTGCGGGTGATGATGAGGTGGGCAGGTATCCGGAGAGATTTGACTCCTTGATGTTGTGTACACGTAATGGACAAGGCATTTAAGGCCGAGTGGTTGGCAGTTGTTGACCGTTGGCTTGCTCGACCCCTCCGTTGGGGGTCATCGCGTCGGGTTGCGTCTGTTCGAACCTGCGCAGAGTTGGAATCCGTCCCGTCCTGACAAGGCAATCGAGTTTCTCCACTCCATCGCTCCTGACTTGGTCAGAGGCTTGTCGTCCCGTCCCGTCGTGGTTCGGGCCCCACTGACGGGAGTTGATAGAGGCAGAGTTCATCTGGTGATTACGGGAGCCTCACACTGTCGCCGTGACCGTAGCGGCAGCAGAGCGTTCGTTCTTGCCCCGGAGCGGATAGACTCGGGCGAGTGGCTGAGTCATCTGCTTGGAAGGACAAGATGCGCTCGAGTTCCGTCAGATGAGACGACCTGTCCTCGACCCCCATCGAGGGGTCGAGCGTGGCGTAGCGGATCCTCGACCCCTATCAACGGGTCGAGCGAGTCGAGACCGGCCCTCGACCACTCGGGGTCGAGCGAGTCGGGGTAGAGGCGCGGCCTTTGTGGCTAAGGTTTGACTGTTACGGGGGTGCCCCGTGTGGGGGCCCATGCTGGCGATCCTATAGGCCCTTTATAGTCTGACACATGTGAGCCCATAGACGATGCCACGTGGCACCCCGATCCTTGCCCTCGACAGTAGCCCCCAAGCGAGTTGGAGAGTTGTTCGGGGGATTTTGGCGCCGGTGTGAGCAGGTGGTGCGAAGTAGTTCGCGGGTTGCCTAGTTTACATGAGAGGTGCGCACGAGTACACCCGACGAGTGTAGCCCCCGTGCCGGAGGGGGAGTTTGGTTGAAACTCACGCTTCGGCTTAACACGTTGTGAGGCAGTTAGTTTGTTCGTCCGTCAGAGTGCGCGCGAGCGCACCCATCGGGTGTAGCCCTGGAGCCAAAGGAGGAGTCCGTGCGGACTCGTTCTTTAGCTTTTTGTGTTTGAAACGATCACGGGGGTGCCATGGAACCCGTGTTCCTCGGGTTCCATCCCTGGGCCGAGCAGACAACACAGGGCGTCATAGAGGAGGGTTTGCCTAAAAAGGCGGGTCATGACGTTGTCGGCATGACAGATCTCTTGTCTCCTTTTGGCGTGCAGCACGCGGGGACATCTTTCGGTAGGGCCCAGATCTGGTGCGCTGCGTGTCAGGGGAATCTGAGGCCGGCGTCCTGCTCCAAGGCGAGTTCATTTCTCTTTCTTATGGCGCGCCGCGTGTGACAACGTCGGTGGCGCCAGGGTTTTGTTCCCATGTGGCGTGCAAGAGCCCCTCGTGAACCCACATCGGGCTTGGTGCCCGCGCAAGGAATCCGAGGCGAGGACCTAGCTAGGCTATTTAAAGGTACAACCGAGTAACGTTCTGCTTCATTCCCACACCTTGCTTTACACATCGAGCCCCGGGATACCTGGGGCGTGACCGACTCTTGCTTAGTGGTCAGCTGTTCTCATGGCTGTCGGGTGCGACGATGTCCCTGGCGATGAAGACGGGGATGAAAGCCTACCTGTAGTAGGTCTCCAGCTGCCCTAGGCAGTTGTCCTGCTGGTCGTGGGAAGGTTAGCTCAACTTCTATTGTGTCCTCCCCTTGTCGAGGTGAGATGGAGATGAAGGGGCCCTCGCATGGAAGGACACCATGGCTTATTAGGTCCCCTCGTGTTCGTTATTGGCAGTGTCGGTAGGAGCGAGGTCAAGAAGAGGCGCCGGGCCGGACTCCCCACCAGCATGGGGGTCCTTGGTCTCAAGAGGCGGCTCCAGCAACAGTTGTACGACGCGGCCGAGCTGCCCGCCTTCTTCGTTAGGGGAAAAGGTCGGCCTCAAATAAGGGCGTCTTTCCCTAACGACAAAGCATTACAGACGCTTTACCTCGCATGTACCCACCTAGGTGTGGGTACCACTTTTTCTTTGTAGTAGACCCCTCAAGTCGATCTTTTCCTTTCTTCCTTTTTTCTCGAACCGTTGATACTCGCTTTGTATAAAGAAGAGAGGGAGTCTGTAAGTGTCGGCCTTAAATGGTCTTGTAAGCAAAGAATAATGAATGTGACCCCGTCGTTGGGTCTTGTTTGGTGATGCCGGCCCTCGCGTTCCCGTTCGATGCAGACGAACTGGTCGAACGACCGTTTCGACTTTTTTTGTTTTCTCCTTCCGCGTCCTGTTTGTAAGATGGAGGATAGAGCCGGGCCATGTTTTTGCCTCGGTGGCTGAAATGTGGTTGCTCGGTGAGCCGCTATCGGGTTCGTTCGAGAGAGGTCTCCGGTCCCCCATCGACGGGGTCCCAGCGAACCAGCTGGTGGTCGACCTCATAAATTTGTTTTTCCGGTTCGATTGGTTGTCACAACAGTTCGATCGGTTGTGATGGCTAGCTGCCTCTCTTTGGGGAGATACCAACGGACTAGTTGGAGCGGGACTCAAACGCTACTCTGCGATGCCCTCGACCACTCGGGGGTCGGGGTATTAGCCACTAAGTATACCCATCACTCGTGCCCCTCGCTCTGTTCGTGCTCTTAGGCGGCTGTTGAACCCACTCGTGGGGCCAGCCTTAGAACCTTGCCAAGGAATAATGAATGTGATCCCATCGTTGGGTCTCGTTTGGTGATGTCGGACCCCACGTCCCCGCTCGATGCAAACGGATTGGTCGAGCGGCCGTTTCGACTTTTTCGGTTTCTCCTTCCGCGTCCCATTCGTGAGACGGATGATAGAGACGGGCCACGCTTTTGCCTCGGTGGCTGAAACGTGGTTGCTCGATGAGCTGCTATCGGGTTCGTTCGAGTGAGGTCTCCGGTCCCCCGTCAACGGGGTCCCAGTGAACCAGCTGGTGGTCGATCTCATAAATCTGTCTTTCCGGCTCGACTGGTTGTCACGACCATTCGATAGGTCGTGATGGCTAGCTGGCTCTCGTCGGGGAGATACCAAAGGTCGAGTCGGAGCGGGACTCAAACGCTACTCTGCGATGCCCTCGACCCCTCGAGGGTCGGGGTATTGGCCGCTAAGTGTGCCCATCGCTCGTGCCCCTTGCTCTATTCGCGCTCTAGGCGGCTGTCGAACCCACTCGTGGGGCCAGCTATAGAACCTCGGCATCGTCGGGCCATCAGGGCAGTTTTCAGCCCCTTATCCCGCCTTACCTGCGTCGCTCGTCCCCCGTTGGGGCCGAGCGGCTCACCTCGCGCCTCCGTCCCGTTCATTGTTGTTCACCGGTCGAGTCGGTCGTGTTTGTTGGGGGCGAGGCCTCACTAGTGGGGTCTGCGCGTGTTTCTGCTCCAAAATTCAAGGCGCGGCATGGGACCTAAATTGGCTCCGCACTGCCAGCTCTCACTATCCGAGTAAATAGGTGGGACTGAGTGGGTTACCTAGCATTTGCATCGTGGTGGTCCCAAGCGCGGCGCGTAGCTATTCCTTCATTCTTGACGCGGCAGCCGAAGGGTCATTTCTCGCAGTGATGGCAGTAGAGGTGGGCCCATAGTGCGCGGAACCTTTCACAGAAGCCGAGGAGTTTTTGAGATAGTGGGAGAAGTGGAGTTATGAAGGAGTGTGGGGTACCGCGTCCGCGCGTTGTGCGGGATGAGTGGTTGAGAGGTTTATCACCTGGCGGGTTGTGGATGGATTTTCCACGGTCAGTTTCGGTCGCGCTCCTGCCTCGTCCCCCTATTTAATACTTGGACGCCGCATCCTCTGTTCTTCCTTTCAACTTTCTTGTTTCCTCTCCCTTTCCTCTTCTTCGTCTCCGGCGATCTCTCCTGCTATAGCTTTGCCGCCACGATGTCGGTGTTCACTCACTCCACGGTGACGAAGAGAGAGTTGGAGGGAGTCGTCCAAGCCAGGCTTCGCGCACCCCTCACCGGGGCGAGGGAATGGGTGGTGCCGGGGAACGAGATGCGACCGGAGCCCCCAACGGGCTACGTGGTGTCATTCGTCCCTTTCCACGAGCGCGGGCTTGGACGGCCAGCGCACGACTTCCTCCGGGCGTTGCTCTACCACTACAAGGTGGAGATGCAGCATCTGAATCCCAACGGGATCTAGCACATCTCGGCTTTCATGGCCTTGTGTGAGGGATTTCTTGGGATCATGTCTAACTTCGACCTATGGTGCCACTTCTTCCTTGCATCCTGCATCCGGCGCAGGACTGGTGGTGAGAGCTTTCCATGCACCATTGGGTGCATGGGCATATGGCTTCGAGGCGAGCGCGCGGGGGAGTACCTTTCGATGCCCACCCCAAAAACCCACTCGGGGTGGCACAAGACGTGGTTCTACTTGCGCAATGACGAGATCCATTCCCTCCCCGAGTTCACCGGCCGCGATATTACCGAGGCTCGGGAGAGCTGGCATTGGAGGAAGGGGAAGAGCAGGAAGAGGTGGATGGAGAGCACACTTGGCGCCATCGCTCATCTCAAGGAGTCCGGACTCGACGACGCCGGAGTTGTCGGGTGGTATCACAAGCGGTGGCTCGCGCCGCTATGTCATCGCCAGCTCCCCATGTTCCTCGTCGACGCCGACAACCGTGGGGTTCCGGACAACGTAATGGCAGAGGAATTGCTGTCCGACGATGAGGTGGTGAAGCAGGTGAGGGCGGCCGTAGGGCCAAGTGCGTAGGCCTGGCCCGCTCTGACTAGGCCGGTGATGCGTCCTGACCTCCGAGCGGTCGATGTGGTGAAAAAATTTCTATTCCTCTGCGGGTGCACTATCCTCTACCTCCCACAATCACTATCGTGAACGTGTTTGGCCTTTGGCTTCCTTTCTCCTTTTTTTTGTAGTCCCAGTGGGTGAGCTTTGTCCAGACCCCTTCCCTTCGGCTGCGAGTAGGGAGGGCCGAGTGGACCGCCAACCGCTTCAGAGACATGGAACGGCGAGATGCCAAGCGGCAGGCAAGGAAGAGGAAGGACGCCGACATCCGAGCCAAGCGTGAGAAGGAAGAAAGGTCGCGGCGGGGGCAGGGGCTGCGGTAGGAGAAGGAGCGGAGTGGTGAGAACCCGAACACTCCGTCGACTAAGTCGATAGAGGAGGAGGCTGAGGATGGGGACTCCTCCGATGACCAGGAGGCCTTGAGCGGGTTCGAGGACGCCATCAGTGATAACTGCGGTGGTGACGACGACGGCGATGATGTCGGTGATGATGACGGCGAAGGCGATGATGATTGGTGATGGCAGCGACGACGCCGGCGACGATGACGATGACGACGTCAGTGGCGATGTCGGGCTGGCGGCCAGCCTTGGCTACGCGCCCGACTCTAGGGATGGGGCCGTCCCTAATCTCGCCATCCCCGAACGGGTCGGGATCGGCGGCGGAGCCTCATTCGCCAACGCCGACCAGGAATGTCTTCGGCATACGGACCCTAGTGGCGGGCTCCCCCATCTAGGGTGTGGTCCAGCCGGTGGAGCTGGAGCAGGAGGTTGAGCCGGTGTGCGTCAAGACGCCACCAATCGTTGTCGTGGCCAAGGCCGCGTCTCCCGCGGCGGCTACAGAGAAGCGCCTGTGAGACGAACCGGCAAGCAGTGATGCGCCGGTCGAGAAACGACAAGCCTTGGGCCAAGATCCTCGCGCGACGGGGGGGAGGCATGGGCGCGAGACGCTGTGGCGGCCGCTGCAGAGGTGGCGCGGGTGCGTGACGCCGCGGCAGCCGCTGCAGAGGAGACCCGAGCGTGTGACGCCACGGCGGCCGTTGCGGCCTAGGCGGCTTCTAGGGTGGTTACGCCCGTGGCAGAGGTCGAGGGCGTCACGTCGACCGTGATCCCCACCGTCGTGGGCGCGAGAGGTGTTGTGAGCGTCGGTGATCGCGGAGTCCCACCTCTGTCGGTGAAAGAACGCGCGCTGGTGGAGGTCGGGCTCAAGTCGATGGAGGATTTGTGCAGCCCCGCTGAGCTTCGGGTCCTTGCTGCGTGTCGGGCGTTGAGGCTCGAGTGCGAGGCCTCGACCACGGCATCCCTTCAGGCCTTGTCTAGCGCCCGTCAGGAGCTAGAGGAGGAGCGTAGGCTTGGGTAGGATCTCGGCACCAGGCTCATCGAACTGGAGGCCACTTTGGAGCAAGTCGGGTGTCAGCTCGTCAAAGCGGAACGCAACCTCACCCTCGCTTGAGAGGAAAGGGATGGGGCCGTGGCACAGGCTGCATCCAGTGCTACGGAGGTCAACAGGCTAGGGCTCGTGTTGCTGCAAGAGAAGCTACGCCGCGAGGAGGCGGACAAGGCGGCTCAGGACTCCGCCGTGGTCATTGCCGGCTACCTGTCACAGCTGCAGGCCTCTCACAAGAGGGAAGAAGGTAGACGTTTTGTGACCCCCTGTCTTACATGTCGTCTCTTTTTGGTTTGTTGACTTTTGGTGGGTGTTGCATAAACCTCGGTTCAAGGCTAGCGGCGGTCGAGGAGAAGGACGCGCTTCGCGCGCTGGTGGGTTGAGCAACGCAGGAGCTTCAGGTGGAACTCCCTCTCGACGCCGCTCCCGCTGAACGGGTCGGGAGGCTGATGGAGACAAGGCGTGAGTGGATCAAGTGGGGCGTGCGTCTCGGTGTGCGTACCGCCTTCAGCGTGTTCGCCACCCACTTTGACCTGGTCGAAGCTGAGTTCGAGGCCCTGAGCGTGGGCCACGTTGAAAGGCACACTCTCGTGCAGATGGAGGTGATCCGCGTCCGCACCGCCCCTCACGCCGACATCCTCGCTCGCGCGCACGAGGAGTAGGCGCTACCTAAAGCTGAGGAGGAAAATTAGTCAGTGTCTGCTTTACTTATCTTAGTTGTTTTGGTGGGTTATTATGCCCGTGTAATAGCATAAGTTTGAATTAGTGTCTGTTTAATTTCGATGGCCCGTGATGGCCTTAAACAGTCTTAATTTCAATTGATTAAACTATTTTGTGTGCTCAGCCTATTGTTTTCCTTGTTTTGGCTCGCAAAGTTTGAGCCCTAGGGTGCTTCAGATGTTTAGTCTTGCCGGTGATCGCCGTTGTCGTGGCCGCTAGGGCAAGCACGACATTGCACCGTCCGACCGGTTCGACTGTGAACCCCTTCACCTAGGCCAGTATGGAGAGGCTCGAGGCCGAGAAAAAAGAATAAAGAGCAAGGAAAGCGAAAAAATCTTTAAGGCGAAACAGAGGTGTACCGTGTGGGCCTGCTGTGCCCTTCCAGCCCTCGAGCGACGCTCGACCCCTTGAGAGGGGTCGGGTGTCGTTTAGGAGCGAGCAAGGCGTGCAAGGATCGCAGGAAACAGAAAGGTAGGGATAGAATTTACGTGGTTGTGAGATATTCCACGCGTTCTTGAGCTGGTCGCCCTCCACGGTCTTTAGCTTGTACGTGCCAGGTCGGATGACTCAAGAGATAATGTATGGTCCTTCCCAAGGTGGCGAGAGCTTGTGTCGACCCCTATTGTCTTGAACCCTGCACAGAACAAGGTCGTCCACAAGGAGGCCTCTATCTCTAATGTTTCGGTAGTGGCGGAGCCCTTGTTTGATACTTGGCCGAATGGAGGAGCACGACGTCTTGTGCCTCATCTATTTGATCCATCACGTCCTAGAGCACGGCTTCGTTGCCTTGCTCATCGTACGCGTGCACTCGCGGCGTGCCGTAGTCCAGGTCCGTGGGCAAGATTGCCTCAAACCCGTAGGTCATGAAGAAGGGCGTGAAGCCTGTTGCGCGACTCTGGGTCGTACGTAGGCTCCATAACACAGCGTGGAGTTCAGCCGCCCATCGACCGTTGAACTGGTTCAGGTGGTTAAAAATGATGCTTTCCTTGGGTGTCCCTTCTTGGCCTCCTCTCGGATGAATTTCTTCATCATAGAGCAGTCCTTAAGGAGGTGCTTGACAGGGAACCTGTGGTTCGGGCATGGACCGTTCCACTTCTTTTCGAAGTGGTTTGGCGCTTCCCCTACTTCTGGCATCGGCGGCTTGCGCTTGGAGGCGGCCATGACGGGGTTGCGCCCTGTCCGTGGCTTGTTTTTATTCTTCTTCGGGCGATCGGAGGCGCCGTCCTCGGCTCCTTCCTCCCGCTTGCCTTTGCCCTTGCCCTCCGGCGTGCGCTGGAGGACCGCTCCTATGCACTCTTCACCGAAGGCGAAGCTCGTGGCGATGTCTAGGATCTCGCGGACCGTGCACAGACCTCTTCAGCCCAGCTCGTGGATGAGCTGTTCTGTTGTTGTACCAGAGATGAAGGCCCCGACAATGTCTGCGTCGCCCACGTTGGGCAGCTCGTTGCACTTCTTGCTAAAGCGCTGGATGTAGTCTCGGAGGGACTCGCCAGCTTTCCGCCAGCAGTTATTGAGGTCCTAGGGGTTGCCCGGTTAGACGTAGGTCCCCTGGAAGTTTCCGACAAAAATATCCCTCAAGTCGCCCCAGTCATAGATTTGATCCTCGGGGAGATGCTCAAGCCAAGCGCGGGCCAAGTCGGCGAGGTAGAGCGGGAGGTTGCAGATAATGGCGAGGTCATTGATGGCTCCCCCAGCTTGACACGTGAGGCGGTAGTCCTCAAGCCAAAGGCCGGGGTCCGTCTCGTCCGCGTACTTCGTGAAGGTCGTAGGCGCCCGGAAGCGCTGAGGGAACTCCGTGGTGCGGATTTGCGAGCTGAAGACCCGTGGCCCAGGAGCGCTCGTGCTCCAGCTCCACTCCTCATCGATGTTGTCATACCGGCCTTCGCGACGTGGTTGACGGCCTCTTTCTTGGTTCCGTAGCTCTATCTCGCGGCGATGCGCCTTGAGAGTGTGGCGTGCGTCGCGGTGGGGTCTGACTCGGTCGTGGACCGAGGCTTTCTTAGGTGCGCCTTCAACCTAAGTTGGTTGCTGAACCAAGTGCTGTTGTGAACCGGCGGTGCTGCCTCCTCCCGCATGCGTGGACGTGGAGATCTGTTGGCTAGATTGAGTGGCACGCCGTTGAGAGCTCGCCGCCTGGAGCTCAACGACCTTGGCTAAGAGAGCCGCAACTTCTCGCTAAGCCTGCTAGGCCTCCGGCGTTGTGGGCTCAGGGAGAGTACTGAGTAGGGCGTTGGCTTACGCAATGTTTTGTCCCGCGCGAGCGAACTGCAGGGACCCTTGGTTGTCGGCGACGATACGTTGGTGGACATCGCGGGCCATGGCGCGAGCGCGTCCGCTCGTGCCGGGACGGGCTAGCTCATGGTCCATCTCTTCCTTTTCGTGCTCGATCTGGCGCCGAGTCTCTTCCAGCTCCGCCCACCTTGCCCTCAACCGCTGCTGAAGGTCATCCAGGCGAGGCGCAGTCTGCGGGTTTCCGGCCGTAGTGGCCGGGATGTTAACAAGGGTTTCCCCTGCCGCCGCACCCGTCGTCGGGTTTGCCTGGGCAGGGGTCCTGGGATTCGCCATCGCTCCGGCGGCCGAGGTCCCGGCACCCCCCGTAGCTCGAACGGGCGCAAGCTGCACCATATTGCACCCTCACGGAGTGCCACAGCTCCCTGCGTAGCTTCTAGACTCGGAGCTAGAATCTCCCGCCGACCCCATATCGAGGAGGTCGAAGAGAGATTCGTCCGGACGCTCGATCACACCGACAAACCGAGAGCCCACAAAGGCGGGAACCGCGAGTTGTGTGGTCGTGTCTCGGAAACACCTCGCGGAGTTCTGAAAGTGAAAGTGCCTAGAGGAGGGGGGGTTGAATAGGCAATTATCCCTGAAATTCACTTAATAGTAAAAGTTAAATGCGCAATGTCGGACTTGCCCGATGATTGTAGGGAAAGTCCGATGACTTGTCCGATGGCACAATATAGAAAAGTAGATCGACCGGGTAAATATTAAAATTAGTATAAGGCAAGCTAGGAGTAGGTGAATATAAACAAGGGGAAGCTGTAAAAATAGAGAGAACAACTAACAAGCAACATACACAAGTTAATCTAGGAAATACGAAGCAAACCCTAACTACCAAGTTTATGAGCAAGAGCAAGTAAATGAGACACAAGTAATTGAAAGCACAAGCAAGGCACAAGATTTGTTTACCGAAGTTCAGCTTGACAAAGAAGCCTACGTCTCCGTTGAGGGATCCACAAAGGACCAGGTCTCTTTCAACCCTAACCTCTCCAAGTGATCACAAAGATCAAATTTGGTTTTCCACTAAAAACTCCATAAAGGAGGGGTCAATACAAACTTCCTGAGGCGCTACCACACAAGTTGGGAGCTCTACGGGCACCTCTGACCGTCTAGGGGATGAATCCCCAAGAGTAACAAGCACAATAGTTGTCGGCGGTGAGGATGAACCAAGTGCTCAAGAGGATGAAAGCTTGAAGTGGATGGAGCACTTCAATCTTCTCTCAATCCCTTCACAAATCAAGAGTGGAAATAAGACAGGAGAGTTGGGGAGAGCAAAGTGAGCTTGAGAGTGTTTTTTAAGTGGAATAAGTGACCAACCGGCCAAAGGGCAAAGAGAAGTTCTATTTATAGCCCAATGGAGAAAAGAGTCGTTGGAGACCCAAATTTCTGAGATCTGTGTCGGACAAGTCCGATAGTCATCGGACATGTCCGATGAATCAAGGTGGCACAGAAACTGGAATCCGACAAGCTTGCCCGATGCCTCCGATAAGTTGGCTATCGGACACGTCCGATGGCCATCGGACATGTCAGACGGCACAGGAGGGGCAGAGGAACTAGAATCCGATGGACTTGTCCGATGGCTCGGACAAGTCTTGTCCATCGGACAAGTCCGATGAAAATACGGGGGCAGGGGAACTGTACTCCGATGAAAGTGTCCGATGCGTCGGACTTTCCTCTTGTCCGATGACCGTCGAAGATGTCCGACGACCCAGAGTGGCAGAGGTACTGGAGTCCGATGGACTTGTCCGATGGGTCAGACAAGTCCGATGATTTTGCCCTGGAAATTTTTGTATGGCCTAGAAATGGAAATTTTGCACTTAGTTCACCTCCGCTTCACACTTTTGTGTCCCTCTTGATAGTACGGCTTTTCCTATACTCAAGATTAAAAATAAAATACTATGTACTTCATTCTTGAGCATATTTAGAATTTCATCTTGAAGCACTTTGCCATCTTCTTTTCTCCCTTTTTGTTTCTATGTATTTAATCACCAAACTTTGTATCATAATCTACACACATGCTCATTAAAAAATTAGTCCGTTCTTAATTGTATTGACGCCAATCACCAAAATAAAATTAGGGACCTAGATGCACCTTCAATCTCCCCCTTTTTGGTGATTGATGATAATACAACTAATTTTCATGAAAATAAGCAATAAAGGTTCAGTTTGTGATGAGGAACTCCCCCTAAATGTGTGCATGAGTAAGAGGATATGAGACAATAACAAGTGCACATATTAAAAAAAATGTAAGAGCTCCCCCTAAAACTATGCATACATGTTAATTTGCACCAACTGATCACACAAGATAGAACAAGATAGACGAAATGCAAATAACAAGATAATCAACGAAATATCAATACAATAAGCAAATTAAGTGCACAAACCAACCACATAGGTAGCAAAATAGAGTTTTACAAACCAAATAGTGTCATTCGCTCACAACTCACAAACTAAGATAACTACACTTCTCCCCCTTTGACATCAAGACACCCAAAAAGGAGAAAAGTGCGGGTAGAAGGTGATGAGAGCTCTAGTCGTCGGAGAACTCATAGTCTTCATCATCATCATCGCCTTCTTCCTCTTCTTCCTCATCAATAGCCGGTTCTTTTCCTTTGCGCTGGCGAAGACCATGGGCAGCTTGATCTTCACCACCTTTGCTATCGTCATCCTCAAAGCGAATGTGTTGAGCACTCGAACCTGCGCCAGAGGAGAAAGGTGGAGGAGTCGGGTAGTACCCAAAATAGTTCATCTCCTCGAACCTGCGCCAGATGCACCTTCAGAAAGCCGTATGGGTGGCCCTTCGAAAGGGTTTCGGTGTGCTTGTCCAGACTGAGGGGCTCTTCCCCGAGAAGTTGCCCGTGGATATTCGCCAGCGCGAACGCAAAGTGTCGGAGGTCTTTCGGGTCGAGCGTAGGGCACAAGTAACGCTCCAGATGGAGCCATAGCTGGTCGCTGTAACCGGACGACGCCACGGAGCGGTAAGTGACGCGTGGCCTGGCCGGCTCGAGTCGAACCGCGCGTATTGCCTCGTCAGCGACTGCAATGATCACTGCGATAGGATCTAGGAGTGACTTGTCGACGAGTTCCAAGGTCCCATCTCCCGCGACTATGAAGTTGAGCGCATCGCTCGTGTCCTCCAGCCACCACGGACGCGTTGCTGCGACGGCGGGTGCATGGACTGGAGGCGGTGGGGATGTCGGAATGCTGACACACAGCAGCTTTCGGTCCGCCGTGGCAACGAACTCCAGGCTCCCGAAGAAGATGTTGCCGCCATGAGCCCAGAAGGTGGAGGAAGTGGCCATTCGAACCGTGGAGTGGTGAAGTGAAACGTGCAAATCCCCTTCTTGGCGCGCCGACTGTCGGTGTTTAGATCACCGGCTAGTAGAATTTGTTCACGAGGGCGCACGTTTCAGGCTCAGCGATGGCTAAGCAAGAGGACACAAAGGGTTATACTGGTTCGGGAAAGTCCCCTATGTCCAGTTCTCAAGCCTGCTCGTGTTACTTGCTACGGTTAGGGAGTATAATGGTGGTGAGAAAGGAGAGGGCTCCAAGTCTCGGGTGCGAGTGATGCATGTGCGGTCATTGTTGTTGTCCGTTGTTGTCTCTCTGTGGTCCGTCACTGTTTCGTTCCCCCTGAAAGAGGCGCGGGCCTCCCCTTTTATACTCCAAGGGGAAAGGACCCACATTACAGAGAGAAGAAGAGAGAGAGATTTCTATACGTGATGAGTTGGTAGAGACGTGTCGAAGAAGGCAAAGCCCTTAGTCGGTGGCGTAGTCTTCAGTCCTTACGGCCCCCATCGTCCTGGTCTTGCGTCAGAGGGACGGTACTGCATCCGAGCGTGCCCCTGTTCTCCGTCATCGGGTCGAGTCCCCCCTTGTTCCTGTAGTCGGCGTGTTCTGCTATATGCAGGGAGGTGCAGTATAGCCATTGTCATGTTATCCAAGCAAGATTCAATCTAGCTGTCCATCAAGCCGTTCTGCACCATCACCATTAGGTGTGTCATCGGGCGATGAGAACACAGTGAGCCTCGCCATGCCAGCCAACGTCAGCGAGCGCTGGTGATGATGAGGGGGGAAGGTATCCGGAGAGATTTGACTCCCTGATACTGTACGTGCGTAATGGGCATGACATTTAAGGTCGGGTGGTTGGTTGTTGTTGACAGTTGTCTCGTTCAGCCCCCTCCGTCGGGGGTTGTCGCATCGGATTGTGCCTGTCCAGGCCTGTTTGGAGTTGCAAACCGTCCCGTCCTAACAAGGCAATCGAGTTTCTCCACTCCGCCACTTCCGGCTTGGTCAGGGGTCTGTCGTCCCGTCCCGTCGCGGTTTGGGCCCCACTGATAAGAGTTTACGGAGGCATAGCATATTCAGTGGTTATGGGGGGCCCGCACTATCGTCATGGCCCCAGTGTCAGTGAAACAACCGTCCTTACCCCGGAGTAGACGAGCTCAGATGAACGGTTGTGTCATTCGCTTGGGAGTACGAGCCGCGCTCGGATCCTGTTAGGCGGAGCGATTTGTCCTTGATCCCCTTTGTGGGGTCGAGCGAGGCGTAGCGAGCCCTCGACCACTCAGGGGTCGAGCGAAACGCGACCGGTCCTCGATCCCTGAGGGGGGGTCGAGCGAGTCGGGGGAGCGGCATGGCCTTCGCGACCAATGTTTGACCGTCGCGGAGACGCTTTTTGTGGGGACCTACGCAGGTGACGCCTTGGGAGCGATCCAACGGATCCTTTGTACTGAACGCATGTGGGACCCTAGGTGGCGCCATGTGGCACCCTGTTTCCTACCCTCGACACTTTCCGATACAACTTTCTCTCTTCCTAAGAGCAAGTATAGTGGCGCCTTGTCAGCCGGCAAATAGCTTTGCCACATCGGAAGAATCCTACCTGGAAGGGAGAGAAAAGAAGAAAGAGAAAGAAGCGAGCGACTATTTCGTCACCGGCCGTCGTCGGGCGAAAACAGCACTCCCGAGACGCTGATGAGCTTCCATCCAATAAACGCTAATCCTTCAATATTTAAATATTTCATAAACAGATGATTAAATAGCCAACTCATTATACAGCACTCCTGAGACGCTAGCGTAACGTGACATGGCCAAGTATTTCGCCCACTGCCGGCGATATTATTAGTCTTGGTCTAATACATCTCTATCTCTATCTTTTTACTCCTCATTTTCTGTGCATCTATCTTTTATACTTCTTCTTAATCTCCGTGTCAGACTCCAACATGTCAAATAAATTGAGATGGAGGGAGTAGGTTTTTGGGGTGACGACTTTCCACAGGACGGGGTATTCCGTTAATCCGGTCAATTCGGTTTGGTTAACACGGTTGTAAAGAAGCTCGGTTACTGAAAAATGACAACCGAAGATGCAGGAAAGAAAACAATAACCGCGCTAATCGGTTACGGTTAATATGCTCGGTTTTTGGTTAATCACCGATTAACCGACATCTGGATCTGGATTGTGATTGGAATCGCCACCGTGGTCGCCCTGCTGCGAAGCTCACCCCGCTGCCCCTTCCTTGCCATCGCCACAGGCCAGCGCGCGCTACCCGTCTCAACAGCCATGCGCCGCGGCGCCGCTCGTCGCGCCCGCCGCCTAGCATCGCTCCGTGGCCTTCGCCGGCCAGCGCTCTGTGGAGATCCAGTACAGACGAGACAAACAGCGGCAAGGCCATGGAGATCGAGGGCCGTGAGCATTCTGCGTTTTGTGCGATGATTTTGGGTGGCGGGTAGGCATGGCAAAGATACGTGAGAACTCAGAAATTCATTCGCCCAAGGCCTCAATGCCTCATTGACTCGTTGTTGTCTTAATGGGCCTTGGGTCAGTACGTGTCTGTTTGGACTTTTCAGTTTTGTACGGTTAATTCGGCCTGTTCGGTTAACAACAGCTAAAAAACGAATTATACACGGTTAACCGAAGTGAGCAGATTTAGAAACCGAACTTTTAACCGACCACTGAAGTTCTCAGAAATTTTAGGTATTTCGGTTTGGTTTCTTTCGGTTATGGGTTATCGGTTTAACCGTGCCCACCCCTTTCCTTTCGTGAAAATACTTCTCTATGCCATCAGGTCCTCGTCGATTACCTTTCTATAAATACTTCATGTGTTACTAAATGGCTTTGTGAGCATAATTGTCTTGCCATGTACAAATGTAATATTTTGTTCACATAACATTTTTTTTCATTATTTTTTCCACTAGCTTTTGTAACTGAAATATATAGTATTAGCAAAATGTTAATGTGTTGCTACGTGCTTTAAGAAAATTAAAAATGTTAGCTAATTTTAGTTCTTGGTTCCACTTTAATTTATTGTTATTAGTATTATGAGCAATGTCAAAATCATGACATGAAGTTTAAAGAAAATATTTCTACAGTATCTGTATATTACAGATCATACTCTTGTCCATTGACTTCAGTTTAGAAACAGGATAGAACACTCTGTTGCAAATGAAATTATACAAGTTCATAGTTCTGAAAATCCTCTAAAATAGTGTTTATCTGTCTGAACTATGAAGGAACAGCCGAAAAAATTACTAAAACGAAGTGTGAAATTCATCTATGTACTCGACTACTTTTCATTTACTCAGTTAACATTACCTCCCAAAGCAATGGGCAACATAAGATCGGTTGACAGAAAAATGATGAAATATGGTTGACCCTAAAGTGTATTATTACTCGTCCGACAACCTATTCTCCTAAACGAAATACTCACTGGAAAGGTCTAGTAATAGCAAATAAAATAAATACCTTACAAACATGTGCACCAAAAAACCAGAATGGGCTGATGGTTGTGACAAAGGACCTGCGTGGCCTTGGCAACGGAGGCAGCCGCCGGACTTGAGGAAGAAGAGTCCACGGACAAAGACGATCATTAGATGTTCGATCCTGATCGGACGGCTAGGAATTGTTCTCTGTAACAAATGTTGCTGCCAGGCGAACAAGCGTCCCTTTATTTTCCCTTCACCTGCCGGCCTGACGAGCCCACGCCGGTTGCCTTCGTTGCCGCCTTTGTGCCTCTCTGGCTCTCCGCTGGGTCGCAGCTCCATCTCGCCCCTGCGGCGCAGCTTCCGCCCTGGGTGTCTCCTAGCGCAGGGATCCATCCCGGTACCGGATCTCACTCCAAGCGCCGCCCTCGGCTGCCCGGATCTCGCACTCAGTCTTCGTCGGCTTTGACACGGATGGCGCTTGTCGCCTTGGCTACCGTGCACTGCATCCTTCCGGTACTCGTCTCCTTGCTCGCCGTCCGCATCGTCTACGTGCTGTGGCGTAGCGGCAAGCCGCGGTCGAAGCAGGATGCTGCTCGAGTGCGGTGTCTCATCGTCCTTGGTTCCGGTGAGTACGCCCTGCCTGTCAAATACCTATTGATCAGTTCAAGAGTACGTTCTGCATATATATGAAACATTGCTGAAGCTCATGCCAGGAGATCCTATAAGGAGAACACCAGATAATTGTAGGGCATAGCTCTGCACTATAGTTCACCATGATAGTTGTGAATTGTGATGCAACGACACTGTTTTCTGAATTTAATTATGACAGCAAGCTTAGTGCATGATGTTTGCTGTTATAAAATACCCATTGCTTTATATATATAGCTTCTACAAAAAGTAATTTGATCGTTTCTTACTTGGTAGTAGGATATTCAAAAGTAACTCAATTTGTTGCAGATTTGGTGTATCCGTTTTCATATGCGTTGTGATAAGGTAGATTATGAAAATGTTCTAGCACCGAGCCATAATAACATTAATATATGGCATTGTTTTAGCCATAAGAGAGTAGTGCCCCAACATTCCCATAGTTGGATTAACCAAAGCAATGTATCAATTAAACAGTAGATAGTGTGACATCCTGTACAGCAATGCATTTTCAAAGTACCGTCAAGGTTGATATATTTTTCAATTTTCCATCTCTGGAAGCATCTACCAAAATTTGTTTTAGCTGCTGCTCTAAGCCATACCTGTTCTTTGGAGTAAAATCTGCTGGATAATGCTTCTTGACTGTTTCATCTATGTCACCAGTTTTGAAACATCTGAATCTATCTTTTGGGATCAATGTAGCACTACCGGGCAGAAAACTCATTACCTTTTCTCATGAAATATGTGATCTAGTTCTTGCAGTTGGGTGTCAACTGTTGCCTGTCACAGTGACCACGAGTCATGTGATTTTCCTGCATGTATGGAATCTCAGTGGAGTGGTTAACACAGAACTCCATAACCCTGATATAAAAGTCTCCCCATCTATCATCAAATCTTAGCTCTTCAAGCTGAACTTTTTTTTAGAGAACACAAGAAGGATAGCATTTACAATGTCCTGTGATTTCTTTGTAGAGCTCGGTGAAAATCTTCTGACGTCTCTACTATTTCGATGATACACAAGAAGACAATCTCTATTTCAAATTCTGCAGGACGCTTCACCATTCAAGAAATTTTCCTCTATTCGTTGACTGATATGTCACATCATTGCTCTAGAAACGATTATCTTCTCTCTTTTTTTTTTTTTTTGACTCTATAGCCCTGCTGATTCAATAAAGCAATGGCATTTTGTAATTGCACAGAGCAAGGACCACATCACATATGGCTCAGCGTTAACAATGAACAGTTGTTGTCATTGTTGACCTTTCAACCTATCAAACCCATGTACCACGAAGCCATCAGAACCATCTTGTTCATTTTTGGTCGTGCAGTGCAGGAAACAAATAAACAGTAACTATATTTGTTCTTTGAATACTAAAACCATGATGGGAAATGACTAAACCAATAATACTTAAAGCAGTATTGATGTCCCTGTGCTCCATATGGTTCATATTTCCGCAATAGATTGGCCGATTCCAACCTCCTTTAGTGGATGTACCGTTAATGAACTCTGGGACTGATCATGCTCCGGTGCAGCTCTGATAAGCATACCATCCATTATACTGCTTGGTAACCTCGTCTTAATTGGGACTCCCTTATTGACTTAGCATTAAGCCCTAGACTGTTTCCTTTCTAGCTCCAGATTGAATCTTAGCGAGCTCCTATCTTTTTACTATTTTTCATCTTGCACTTGATTTGATCGGCCGAGCTTTTACGTCCTTTCTCCATGTACAAATATATTGTTGCTGATGCCATTGTGCCATAGTCAAGATGCCTTGACTTTTCTGTATTTTCATTATATCTCTATCTAGTGCACACACCATATGCTGCATTTGGATTTTTCACTCAGTGCACACTTGTATCTTTTCTCAGTAAGCATCAGATATTATCAATCTATTTCACTTCAAAATTTTGTTCTGAACCTTTGGTATCTTGCAAGTTACTTTAGGTATGTAACATCTGTTAATTTATAAATTTCGTTCTTAGGAGGGCATACCGCAGAAATGATGAATATTATAACAACATTACAAATGGATAGGTTCACGCCAAGGTTCTATGTAGCAGCACTTACAGACAATATGAGTCTTCAAAAGGCACAGGTCTATGAGCAATCACTGGTTCAGGTAGTCATTTATCATGCTGTATTTTGATATGCTTGAACTTTCTTAAGTGTTTGGAATGTGATTCTAGTTGTGCCCTTCCAGAGTGATGGAGGGAAGGCCAGTGAGAATGCCCATTTCATGCAGATATACCGCAGTCGTGAAGTAGGCCAATCTTACATTACCTCCATCGCAACAACATTGGTTGCTACATTGCATGCTATGTGACTAATAATAAGAATCAGACCACAAGTGGTATTTACCCTTTTCCTATTACTTTGCATCTATTTCATGGCACAAACTCAAAGATAACAAAGTTTGTTATATTCCCTTGCAGATATTTTGCAATGGTCCTGAGACATGCATTCCTCTGTGCGTCTCTGCTTACGTTCTTAAGGTACCCTCACGTAGTCTCATCCTTAGCTTTTTTACTAACTTACATTGGTGCTGTATAAGACAATAACTAATGCATAAAATTGGCCATCAATTTGAAGTTAGTGCAATGCTATCCATTCTTCTGATTTTTGGATTGCTTCCTTTTTATAGGTGATTGGCATCAAATGGTCCTCTATTTTCTACATTGAAAGCATTGCAAGAGTAGAGAAGCTTTCATTGAGCGGTTTACTGCTGTACAAGCTACGCTTAGCTGATCAGTTCTTCGTGCAGTGGCCGCAGCTTCAGCACAAGTACCCTCGAGCACAGTACGCCGGTCGTTTAATGTGAAGATATTTGGATATTGATTTCTAACTCAAAAGTTTTTCTGGACACTCTAACGACAATCTGCAGATACCTGGACAATTACAAAATCTTCGCATCAATAGCAATATATAGAATGTAACATTTCTTGACTTAGAGAATCATTTTTGTTTTCTTGAGACCAACTTAGAGAATCAATTTAGACAGGGAAATAGAACCAAAAGGTTCATGACAAACTACGGCTACTATGCCGTCCTGTAGTTCTCATGTTATTAAGGGAAGTTTTCTATTATTACTTGTCTCTGGCATCCCTGGATTGCTGGTAATTGATTCTTCTCGAGTACTGTTTGCATTTTTAAGTTTCGTATGATACGTTAACTGCTCGTTATTCCTCTAACCTTTATTTATTCGTCGAGACCTAGAAAAAAAATTGAATCGGAGGATCCATGCATCTGAGCAGAACTAATATTGTTTCCCTTGAGAGTAGGCCCAATTCTATAAAACTTACGTTTTGCTCCAAGCCGGCCCCAGTCAAGCTGCGGTCACGGGAGGAGGAGCCCTCCGGGACACGAAAGGACAGGTGTGCGGGTCTGATCCACGTCATCAGCAACCCCTATTATCCAGTATCGGCACGAATAAAAATAAAACAGAAGAAAAACAAAAGGGTGGGGGAAGGAACAAGAACACCGATCCCACCCGCCGCCGATCGATCGTACTGACTCCCTCCAAAAATCATCCGGAATCTCAAGCGCGAGCGGAAGAAGGGAAGCGGGCGACGCGAGGCGAGCTCGAGGTGATGAATTGTTACGGTTTATGGACGGAGCAAGCGACGAGCCTCTTCACAAGGTACGGCCGCGCGATTCCTGTTCAATCCCCGGTTTGCTTTTTTGGAAGATCGCGTGTTTTGGCTTCCTCTCAATCTATAGCTTAGTTAGACCACTCGGGCACGCTTGATTTGGATTAACACCGAGTGTTTAGGAAGGAAAAATTGGGTGTTGCGTCCGGCGGCCGCTCCTTCTATTATTGGAACTTAGAATCTTTGGAAGCAGTTGTAGCTAATGGCTATGTGCGTTGGCCGGGAAACGCGAATGGGGTCAGCGTTTTTTCTTGTTGGTGGTTTGAGGTAGTGATGCTTTTGCCTTTGCGTTTGTGGTGTTCGTGATGCGTACATATGGTTTTTGCGGTACCACAGTATTTGCTTTGTTGCGGTTTAGCTAGTGTAGAGCACAGGACTGTTGTCGATCTGAAAATGGCTAAAATTAGGCTTAGACTCAACTACGGCGTTACTTCCTTAGCTTTCTAATGCGCAGCACTCTAGTTATAGCGTTCAGTTTCAGCATTATAATTGGTTTGTGTTATATTGTGATACTAGCATAATGTGCTTGAAAAGTGTCTTAGCATAATATCTATGGTAGAATAGTAGCGTGATGTACTCAAAAAATGCAATAGCATAATGTATGTGGTAGAGTAGAAGACGTGAAAGCCTTTTGCTTGTTCCCGTGGTAACAAAATTATGGTTACCTGATATCTGCTAAATGCATTGTTATCTTATCTTATGAAAGATTTATGGTTCTTTTGCACTTACCGTTACCTGCCATTTTGTTAATATAACAAACTTGTTAAAACAACACTTATATGTACCTCGTAGTCCCCCCCCCCCCCCCCCCCCCGCGCACATACACACACAAAAAAAAGACATATGCCTCGTAGTAGAATGCCTGTGCCTGTATTATATTGCAGGACTGTTATTTACATTGATCTGTAGTGCTTGATTTTCATCATAAATGATAGTTATTCGTTGTAAAAACTTGTTCTGTTTACAATAGAAGCTGATTGCTGGTGCTTACTTTGCCTATATAAACTTTTTAGGGCTATGCCTAGATCAATTTGAATGCCTTTCATTTCTGCTTGCCAAGTTTGTTGTGACTTGCTGGAAGTGGATAGGTGGCACTAACAAGTACACAAGCAAGTGTGCCGCTCTTCTTGAGTTGTTCATATGAGCTAATACTATCTGTTAAATCTTTCAGCAGCTTACGAATGGTGAAAGGCTATCAAACAACTTGATGTGCAATTGAAAATTTCTGTCTTATGTAAAAACTCGAGATGTAGCTTAGGAACAACCCGAGTCAGATGATGGGATTCAATCTATTCATTGGCATTTACGAGCACTGTGGAGCATCGTATAACTATTCTTTAGTGATCTATTCATCATGCGGTTCTTATACACTTTTTTTTGTGATATACTGTTGGGTGTGGATACTATTCCATTCATTTATGCAACAGCGCTGATTACAATAGTTCATATGATTCCGACGACCTTAATGATTTACTGTTTACTCACTGGCTTGTCATCTATATTCATGTCACAAATTAAGAATTTTTTTCAATCTGCCTTATTAACTTCATTTTGATCACAGGATTACTACAAAGTTCTGGAGGTTGACTATGATGCATCTGATGACACTATCAAATTGAATTACAGAAGGTTAGCCTTGGTAAGTGCTGTAGAACCTTTGTTCTTCAGGTTTCTATCATGCACTTGATGATGCTAGGAAGGGCTTGTATTAACTCAGGGTAACTCATGCTCCCTTCATAGATGTGGCATCCAGATAAGCATAAGGGTGATAATGATGTCACGGCTAAATTTCAAGAGATTAATGAAGCATATACAGGTACTTATCCACTCTACATTATTTGGATTCTCTTGCTCCTTTTCCTTTGTACAATTGAGGAATAGATATAGCACAACTCTACCAATCATGAACCTGTTAACAAAAAAACTGATTTACGTCTCTTGTTCCCATCATGTTCAGTTTTAAGTGACCCAGTTAAGCGACTAGAGTATGACTTTTCCGGCTGTTATGAGATCAACCGATATACTTTGCGAGTAAGATATTGTTTCTCCTTAACTACACCAGAGTCACTTCGTTTTGTTCTGAAGATAGCCCCTTTGATAATTCCATCTTCTCATGCATTCAGGAGTATCTTACAAGATTTAAGGGTATGATACTAACCTGCAATGGCCTTGGCATGGACCATCCTTCCAAATGGTATTGACAATTCAGTTGAATTCAGGCCTTTGTTTTCAGCACATTGTTAGACCCCATTTACCACATGCAGGTTGCAGAAATTCTTACTATATATCATTTGTCATTTCCAGGGTCCAACATTTGCGGGAACTGGACCCCCATTGATCACCATGGACTGATTGTTTGTTCAGGAGAACCATCGCTAATGCTGATTGAATATCGATTGTTTTGTAAGACTACAATGGATTGTATCATACTATGGCAGTTTTCTGCCACAAGAGATAAATGCACGCAATTTGCTACTGACTGGCCACTAATACGGAATTAGTTCCATTCCTGTCGTGAATGAAAAGAGGACCTTGTTATGATACCTTTTTGAAGTAACAAAAGAAAATGCATAATCAGCCCTAAAGTATGAACCAAGCATATTGGTGAAACTGTTTCAAAGTCTATTGAATTATGGGTGTGTTTATCTATATCCTAAGGTCTAAATAAACCTTGTTTTGTTATGGCTTTATGGTTTTGATGTTCATAGTTCTTTCTATGATTGATGGCCCAGTCATTCTAAATGAGAACATAAGTTGAAACGAGTCCACTCATTTGTCATGATTAGAGCATCTCCAATAGTCTTTCAATATGACTCTTAATACCTAAAAACGGTCATATTGGGAGTGAGATTGGCTCCAACAGTCCCTCAATATGACTCTTAATACCAAAAAATTGTTGGGAGGCTTCCAATACCCACTCCTTTCCTCCCAAAAGAATGGGAGTCTCTCTCCTCCCAACAGCTAGGGGTCACAAATTCCAAGATAACTTGTCGCTTATAACTAATACAATAATTTATTTAATTGGTGTAAAATTAATATAGAAATAATGATAACTCTAGAAATTATGAGATAAATTTCACAATCTTAATATGAACCAGATGTTGGTTGTGTTAATTTTATGCATTAAAACAACATGTTATATTTAAATTTGATTTTAAAATTTAAAATTTAAATTGATTCTGAATTATTTAATAAAATAGTTGTTTGAATTATTATAAACTGATATTGATACTTCTAATAATGTTCATATTCAAGAAGAAAGAAAAAGAAATAAAGTGGATAACATTATTAGGAGTGAGAGACTGTTGGACATTAGAAGCCTCCCACTACCCTCATATTGGGAGTGTAATATGGAAAGACTATTGGAGATGCTCTTACTACTGCCCTTTGAAAAGACCAACAATTCCTTAGGTTTTTTCTTCAGACCAACAATTCCTTCCATTGTTGCCTTCCTCAGACCAGTACTCCTAGCAGTGCTGCAAGATGATTGTTTCTGAAATAATGCACTCTAATCTGCTAGTAATAGTAGCAGCAGTGTCTTGTTGATCTGTAAAGCGTGTTGAAACCTGTCATGTTGTTTCAGCTTTTGTCTCACTAACCACACACAGGCGCGATAGGATAGCCTCTCTGTAACTCTGTTGCAGTAGCCCTGTTGCACGGATTTGATTCCAGATCGCAAGTTGGCAGCGGCAAGCAACTGTACCGTCTCCTCCATCTCCATGGCCCATGGTTTTCGTAGAACCTTGGAAATCGAGGGGAGACGGACGGACGGTCCGTGGGGTCGCGCCGTACGGCAGGCTTGATGAGCAAGGCAATATCATGTTGCTGTCAGACGGAACGGAAATGGGACTGTCCATGCATCGCTCTTTCTCCTCTCTTTGGATTTCGTTTCTCCGATCCGGCGGGTGGTGGTGACTTTGCAGTGATTAAAATTGAGTGTTTTCCTGCACGCGGCGGACAAAAGCTGCGCTGGTCCATTTTGCTCTCGGCCATCCAGGACCATTCAGGCGGCTGTCAGAGTTGTGCTCAGCGGCCGCACTCGATGCAGCTACGGTGTACAACTACACCCTGATGATCTAGGTGTATCTAGAATTCACATCGTGTGTTCTTGGTTTCTGATCGTAGTTTACATTGGCATAGCGTAATTCATGTTTATGGTAAGTTTCGATATGAGCATATAATACAGCAAACATTAAGAACAGTTACAATGCTACACGTAAGCAGTCTCATACCCTGTCTCATGTATTGTTATATAGAATTTTTGATGATGTGAAAGAGAGAGATGTTGGTGAGAGAAAGAAGTGATTATTTTGTATAGCAACCACCTTATACGTTAAAATTTAGTACTCACTCCGTCCTAATTTAGTTGATATTTTGGAGTCCAGCACGAGAATTAAGAAGTGTAAAAGGTAGTTGCACAGAAAACAAGGAGGAAAGAAATAGAGATAGAGGTGTATTGAAAAGATAGAGGTGTATTTTAGAACAATTGAAGAGGGCTAGAATGTCAATTATTTTGGGACGGATGGAGTAGTATGAAACGGCTTACACACCATTATACGGTTTGTAGTAGCCTTTTAATCTATAAATATTATTTTTTACATCTATAAATTAAGAAGTCATATAATTAATAAAAAATAATTAATAAGATCATTTATTATATAAGTCATCTTATAATCTATTTTAAAATTACCGTGTCATATATAAGTCGCATTGTACTTGCCCTAACTTGACGAGAGAACCAGACGTTAACCTCACCGGGCTATTGTTCGCCAGTGGAACCATCTGTTTGCCGGGAAATGACAGGCCACTGGGCGACGAGGGAGCTAGCTAGGATGATGGCGGACTGGCGCCTCGCCGCATGACGCGAGGATTCAAAAACTCGGCAAGGACACCCCCGACCAGGCACATCGCGAATCCAGGCCCGAGGCTGACTAGACGAGGACGGCGCGCCTACCGCCCGGCACACGCCCACGCCCAACCGCTCGCGGCCGACGTGACCTCTGTTCTCCCAGTCCAGAGATTTCCGAGCGATGGACGTTTCCTGCAATCCTGTTCTGCTTTTTATTATGAAATGAAAGTTTTGCAGCTAGGACCAATGCTTGTGTGACAAGATACCGAGTGGAGAGCAGCCAAAAGATTCGAGTGATCCAGCAGTGAACTCCTGCACTGCACCGCACGATCTTCCAAAGGATTCGACAAAACCAGAGAGAGAACAGAGAAGCCGGCGCTGCGGTGTGGTTGAATGATCACGGCATCGCGGAGAACAGTGAACACGATTTTGGAGGAGGAAAAAAAAAAGGCAGATTCGAAGACACCGGGCAACTGTTCAATGCTCGCCGCTGCGTCACCTGCCGCCTGCGCCTGCTGCTGCGCTGCGGAGGCAGACCGCAGACGGCGCGGCGGACGACAGGGCAGATGCAGCGCGGCAGATAGGCTAGGCTCCACACACTCGTCGTGTTCGGCCCACCTGTCAGTGAGCTAAGCCTACCCTGCTCCGTCCATAGCACGAGTGCGACCGCCTTTGCACCTGGCGTGGTGGTGAGTGAATGAACGAACACGTAACGCTGGCTAAAATGATGCCAATTCTTTCTTTGAAGCTAAAACCGTCCATTTCCTGCCGACTGCGAAGGCACGCTTGCTCGATACGTCATTCACTCGTCACTTGAGCGTGATCTCCAGTAATTACTGTTTTGTCAGCATATTACCAGCCAACTACTCCAAGCTCCCAAGTCCAAACAAACAAACGAAATGCTGTACAATGTGCAATCTAAAGAGCACTCGCTTGGGAAGGCAGTACCATTACAACGAAAGATCCAATTGGAGAGCTTAAAATATCCAATTTGGTGTTACAAAGTGGAGCGCAAGCACAATACAAAAGCGAGGGGAGCAAACCCACTAGCAGCAGCATATGCACACGTTACGCCCAAATCAGAGGCTTTCGACGGGTTTCGATCTAACTTAATCATGGAATTAGCAGCACGCGACCACAAAAGGCAAAAGGAAACTCCCCCACTCTAATCCACCGCCACGCAGTAATAGTAATACTAGTTAATCGTAAATTAATAGACATAGTTAATGATCCCCGGTCACATGCCTCCCCCACTGACTGATTCTTCACTTTTCCGGCCACGGTCCAGCGAGGTAAAGTACCTCAATCTCACGCCCGGCCGGTCACGCTCGCCGCCGACCTCCGGTGCCGGAACGCCTTGAGCGGGCTCGGGAAGTGCCACCCCCACCGCGCCGCCCGCGCCGCCACCGCCGCCGCAGCCGTCTTCGACTCCACGGCCGTCGCGGACACGGAGCTCGAGCGCGGCAGCACCATCCCCTCCTCGTCCTCGTGCTGCTCCGCGCTCGCCGCGGCCTTCCAGAACGGTGGCCACCCCCACACCCTCGCCTTCCGCCTCCCGCCTCCGGCCGCGACGGCGGCGGCGGGAACAGCCGCGGCGAACACGGCGGCGGAGGAGCCCGCGGCGACGGAGCGCGAGCGCGCGATCCGGTGCTCCCGCTCGATGAGGCTGTAGACGCGGCCGACCGCCTCGCCGGAGGCCGAGGAGGAGGAGGACGGGGAGGCGCAGGACGACGCGCAGGCGCAGGGCCGCACGTGCGCGCAGTTGGGGCAGAGGCGGAGCAGCCGGTCGCGCAGGCAGTACGGGCACACCCCGCCGCCGGATCTCGGCGCCGGATGCTTCCGGCACTGCCACTCGTCGCCGGCCACCGCTGGCTTCTCCGCCTTCATCTCCGCGCGGTGCCTTCTCTCTCTCGCTCTCGCTTCTGTTTCTCTCTGCGCGTGCGTGCGTTTCAAGAGACGGGGCGTTACGAACTCGAAGCAGCGTCGCTGTAGTAGAAAAAGAAGAGCAGGCCGAACGGCACGGAGTCCCATAATAAGGGGCTTAACGGCGTGCGATTTCGGGGAAGGAGAAAGGCCCAGAGACTTTAAGGTTATCTACGGAAATGCCATTACCGGAGCTGGGTAGTGGCCTTACGTGGGATCTTCTGCGGTTGTGTATCAACTGCGTGAACCGTCTTGGATTGGAACTGCTTAACTTCGGATCGTTCGTTCCAAACTGTGAGCATTGACTTGACTTCGGCTCGCTCGTTCGTTCCAATCTTTTGCGCAGCAGGTACCGGCAGGAAAAAAACAGAGAATGGCAACGCAATCGTCCGTTCAGCCGTTCAGTTACAGAGCAATTCGAATGCGCACTGTTGTAAAGTTACAGAGGATCCCGGTGCGGTTTCGAAAGATAAGGCTGCGGCCGCACGTGCGGGCGCGGAAGGGTCAGTGAGCTGGGGCCCGGTTGTCGGTCTTTACGCCGTGACCGAGACGCTTGCTTTTCCCTTCTCTTTTTTAAGTGTTATGATTGCCCGTGTGGACTGCAAGGTGCAGACGTACAGAGCCGAATGCCTGCTTTGTTGTTTCCTGGTCGCCGGCGCAATCGTCGTGTCCGCTCCGACACGCACGTTGCATAACACTTTCGAGTGTTGACAAAGCACGGCACGGTGCGACGCCGTGTCAGTGGGCGTGCCGCACGTGTGGTTGACGGTTCTCGCGCCCGCACGAGGCCGCGCATTCGGCAAGTCAAAAATGAGACCTGACCTTACGTTTATTGCTTTTGGAACAAAAATTGATCCGAGATTAGTAATTGGGATAGCTCCTGGCACCTTCGACATACCGAAACGTGTAGCGTGGCCGTGTCAGCAACCACGATCCACGAGATTTGGCCACCAGTTCGATGGCGTCAAGCTATAACATCGTCCATGCAGGGGCGGAGCTTTGTTCTTTCGGGCGTGCATGTGCACGTGCACACGTCCCGTGCAGGACCGTGCACCGTCCGTAACGAGTAGTACACGTAACAGCCCATTCGGAGGTTGATATTTATTCGTGGCCCGCAGACAGATGAGGGTGCTCTTTTATAAGCGGCTGATTAGTGGCGACAAGTTAGTACAGATTCCGTGAGGCGTCACCGACCCGAGAGTACTCTCCTCTAGTCTACTCCAGCCGCGTTTAGCTCTATGGCCTACAGCCTCCATATTGTTGTTATGCGGGAAAGAACGGAACATTTCGCCCTCGAAATCATAGTATCAACGTGCCAATCATGATTGGATCCTGCATCAACCCCGTTTGTTCTGGTGAAAGAGACGAGCGCCTAACCGTTTCCAACGTACCAGTCCACATGAATAGTTTAAGTAACACCTTAAGTATGATGTTGAAGATTCGGTTAACAGTTACCGAGCGTCGGCAAGACCAAAGCCACAAGCTCTGGCCCGTAATCATGTCACCCGCATGGTTAGTCGCTGCGAACACATCTGTCCGAAGAGAACGACTGACAGCAAACGCCTTAATAATCCTCAAATCGAGGGGGTACATCATTGCTGATGTGCACTAGACGCGCAACCACCGTTCCACCGACCAGCTGGGACAAAAATGCCAACGAGTGCAATACAGCGGCGGCGGGGGACGCAGACGATGAATCCACAGGCCGAGGCCGTGTTGCGTTGGTGATACTGGGTGGCGCGGCGGCACACGGGCATGTAAAGGGCCCCGCGCTCCACGACCCCGGTAGGTAGGCGTCCCGCGCCGCGCGGCACATGGGCGGCGGCCACCCCGGCTCAATCGTGAGCCGTCGCAACGTCCAGGCGCTGGCGGTCGGCGTCAAGCAAGTAGCGCCACAACGACGCCAGGGCTGGATTACAAAAATCTCGGCACGCCCAGTAGTTATCAATGGAGGGGCCTTAATCTCGTTGGCACGTTGCTCTGCGCAGATTATTTACTCCGCGTCGCGTGGTTTAGCTACCTTAACTAGTAACGGCACTGGATGATTACGTGGAGTGGAGGAACTGCATTTAATATTTATTTTATTTTTCTTCTGTAGTACTATTTTTATACGCGACATTGTTAAAGGTAGCTACACCATGTTACCTGGCAAGTGTCAGCCTGTGACCTTTCTGTAGGAGCGAACGGGCGCACCGGCGCACCGCAGATATTGTTATTAAATAAAGTACTAATCAGAGTCGAGAGGCAAGTTTGGAATGTTATGGTTGGTAGTCACTCACTCGCAAAATACAGAGCAGAAAAAGGAGCAATACAGTTTGTCTTCTCTTCTCTCACCATCGAGAAACAAAAGCGGAGAACAGAGATCAGCTATAACTGAACATGGCTAATTGCCAAAACTGAGCCTGTTACGTAAATTGACTTCAGAGCACGGATATATGACTCTGCAAAAAATAGGTGGAATACAAACTCTATTTTGTCGCTATAAGAGCCATCTTCATGAGCTTCTCCAAAAATAGGTCTCAAAAATCATTTTTTAAGAGCAGTCCAAAAACTATTAGGATTAAAATATCTTTCCTCTCTAACAATTTCTCTAAAACGAATCATTCCTCTGTTAGATCAAATTAAACTAGATCAATAAACACTTAGAACTCAGGATCTAAATAGTCAACTCAGATCACATCTAGCAACTAAACTGATGCGGAAAATAGGTTCGATCTGTTACCGGCACTAGCGTGTGACTCCATTGGCGTCGGTACAGAGGTGACGAAGTCGATGACGTAGCGGAGACGCTATTTCAGAGTTTTCTTGGGATAGCGGAAACCGGTAGCGACACTGTCCAGACGTGAACGTCGGTTTTCCATGACTTCCACCGCTCTCAACGATCGGTTAAGTGGACTTAGATATGATAGACGTCCTGAAAAGCGACCCTTCTATTTATAGCACTGTAGTCATAGGGCCGGATCCATTTTTATCTCTAATATTGCTTCCTGATCAAAGCAGAAATGAAAATATATTTTGTTGGTCAAATCCGAAATACATCAGAACTGAAATCTCCTATTTTCAGTTTTATTATTGACGTGACGGTCAACAGAATCTAATCGAACATCCTCAGCTCCGGCTGGCGCCGCGCAGCCACGCCTCAGCGTCTGCGAAGCACTACCGGAACCTCTGCATGCCGTCCGGCTGCAGAGACACGCCCACCTCCATTCCGCCGCCTTTTTCACCGTCCCGGCTCTCCGCCACCGCCACCGCGCCGGTTCTCGGAACCGACACGATGTCCACCTTCGCAGGCCTGTTGAACCCGAAGTCGAGGTCGTACACGCGGAACCTCGACGACCCGGCCACGGAAAGCACGCCCATGATTTTCCCCACCTCCCTGACCCTCTCCATCCACGCGTCCATCCCCGGCGTGCCGATCTCGCTGACGGCTTCCTAGATCCCCGCGGCCACTACAGCGCACGCAGCGAACACGCCGCCGGCGTCGGGTTGGGTGAGCTCGGCCTTCAACGCGATCGCGAGCGCTGCGCCCACGCAGTTGCCGAAGTACTTCTCCGGGACGGGTGGCTTCATCCGTGACTAGTGGTCCACGGGGAAAAGCAGGCAGGTGAGCCCTCGTCTTCATCATCGTTGCTCGCTGCCGTCTTTTTGGCTCGGTGGTAGCACGACTAGATCAGGCCAACGCGGCCAGCAGCGACGAGCACCGCGGCAGCGGCTCGTGTTTTTCCCTCTGAAGAAAGGCGCGAATTTTACCGCCGAGGCGGGAGGAGTGGAATTGGGTAACCCGATTTGTTACCTTCATTTATCTAAGATTGATTCTGGTTTAACGAAGAGATAAAAATAAAAAAGTATTTAAAGAAGCTGTTAGAAAATAATTTTTATAATAAATCTTAATAATTTGATTTAAAAACATTTACTGAGAAGCTCTTAAAGATGTTCTAAGTCTCCTGAAATGGAAACATGTTGAGCAGTGCAAGTTGGACGCTGGCTGGGTGATGGTCTGGATGGACGCGTAACAATCGCGCTGTACCTACGCCTCACCCATTTCGCGATAAGGTAGGTATGATGGAACTGATCCGTGCATCCAGCTCATCAAATAGTAAAGAAGAAGAGAAGAATACAGTAATGTAGGGGGTTTGGCATTTCAGCAGGTAAGAGGATGCCATAGATCGGCAGTCAGGTTGAAAAGGGGAAGGGAGGTCGTCAATCGTGATCAGCTCCATTTAGAATCAGCCGTTACTATTCTGATAGCGTACTGTGGACTATGTGTGTAGGCTCAGCAATTCGGAACGGCCCATGACTATTAATGTTGTCAGGCCCATGATACAAGTATGTACTTGTTGGCCCAATGGGTTCGAGGTTCCAAATTACTTTTCTTTCTTCAACGGAAATCGTAACATTTCCTTTCTGTTTCAGTTTCTGTTTTACATAGATCAACGTTGAAGTCCATTCCTTCGCAAGAAGGTATATATCTGCATTGCATGCGCCATGGCTATATGAACTCACAAGAGATCAATGGCTCCCGGGCTAACGCCGGATTGTACTCGATGCTATTAGTGGTAGAATAGTGAAGTCGTATTCAGCAGAAGGGGTGAAAGTTCCAGCAATTAGCTTACCCAATACGAAGCTGACAAGTTTCTGCGCGTCCATGCGCGGTCGCGTCCTTCACGGTCTCATGGCAATCAACATTTAACAACCGATCTCTGTTCCATGACCTTTGTTTTAGAGAAAAATCTCTGTTCCATGACTGACATGTTTGTCAATTTGTGATATCTCCACATGACCATATCAAACCTCGCCAAAAGCGGAAGTTCACATAGGGATTGGTGAGGGGAGTCCCGAGGCCGCATGTGCGCCTCGCATTCTGGTTTGCCGGCCGATATGACCAAACGCGGACGTGGCAATTTGCGGACACAATCGGGAGGCGGCTACAAGATTCGGTGGACAGCTGACTCATGGCAACTGTGTAGTAAAATCACGGTGCCCAGCCGCGGTGTATAGTACACTATCACCACCAGATCAGCAAATCGAAAAGACATTACCACCGAAACGGCAACAAGCTCGGGCCATCGGCTCCTTCGCACATCAAAAGCTTACATGACGCAACAGGCAAATCCGCCCATCTTTAGCGCAGCCGTCCATGTCATCCAGAGTCCGCCACGCACGTTCAGCGCCCTGCTTTAATAAGAAACCGAAAGATTTCGAAAAGGCGTCACGACCTAACCCACAGGCCAAGATCGTCGACGAAACCTGGCCGGTAACGTGTCGAACGCCGACAGAGCCGCTGTTTAATATGTAGCCATTTCCGTGATCAATCATGGATGCCGTCACGTACGCGCTTGGCCTGTTCCTGCTTATCTTCGCGTCAGTCTCAGCCACCTACAGCAGCCGCCGGCATATAAAAAACAGTTCAGGGTCGACACCTTTCTGTCCTGATGAAGGGCGTGGCGTTCACGCGTGTGATCGGCGCTAGGATTAGATGCAACTAAAATACTGGGCAACTTGCACACCGCAACAATCCGGGCTGCGTAAACAATGGCGCGGTCTATCGTCATCCGTTCCGTGCGCGACCGGTTCCGCGTTAGACGCTTCGTAGCCGCCATGGAAAAGCAGCGGCACGCAATGCCTATAAAAATCTACGATGTTGATTATTGTAGTCGCTGACTGATGGTGCTACGCTGCGCGGAAATGGCAGTAACAGGGATGCGAATGCCTATTGTTTTTCTGATGAAAGGATCCAGGTGCTGCTGAACTGAAAAGCATTTTTGCTGAATTTGCAGTGACCAGTGAGAGTCCTTGTCTAACTGACATAGCACCACACCAGAACTCTCTCTGTCTGTGTTGATTTAAATCCACCACTGAAGAATACGGCACCTTTTGCTTTCTCCTCTCTAGATGATTGGGGAATGACTTAGCGGCGGAGGAATAAGCAACTGAAGCCGCGAAGTGCGTACTATGCAGAAGCATATGTTGATGCGATGCACGTACAGCTTTCCGTTGGCATTTTGCGTGCGGGGAGGCCGCTTTTGAGGTGTCTCCAGAAGCAGAGGTGCCAAATTGCCAATGCCGCACCGCACTGGAAACTGCGTATAACGGCGGCAGTGGATGGTCGCTCTGATCATGCACTGTGCACGCAGCCGGATAAGTGGAGGTAGCTGCAACCTAAGCAGCCTGTGCAAACGCTTTCTAGTTCGGAAAAATGATTAGCTAATCAGATCCTTTTCCTTAAGCGATCCATTCGATCAAAATCTGGAGCCTGAGTTACGCGCACCTTGAGCCCCCTGGCGACAGGTTAAGCCAGATGTGCACCTGTAGCCCGTGGTTCCCCTTGTCCAAGCTACCCTCCAATGAAACAGATTCTGATGCACGCCAATTTTGACGACCGAAACGAAGCTATCATGTCAACGTTTGCTTGTTCGTCTCCGCAACTGGGAGGGACCCCCACTCGTTCCTCACGCTTTGTTTACTAACCTGGCGGCCCATTGGTCAGCCATGTGTAATCGTTCGGCAAGTCAGTATCGCCCAAGCGCTAGATTACGGGGTTTGACGCGACGTATAAGTGTATAACCGCTTCTAGACGTTGTTTTGACTTTTCATGTAACCTGACGCCGATGAGTCAGTCAGTTGATTTTACATAACATTTCCCGCTGGAGGTCTGAGATGACCACACGCACGCGAAGACACACACAATGCACAGGCGCGATTACCATAATGGTACGAATCTATCCGGGTGTCCAACGCAGGTTGGATCGCATGGCGCGGCAAACAGCTACTACTACTAGTACTAGTAGCCGGAGCAGGTGGCCGAACTGCCACCAGACACCGTACGACGACGGCCAGACCAGAAGAAAACCCTGCAGCATCTCTGCCTCTAGAACAAACACGAGAAAGGACGGCTGATCGATCGGGTTGGGTAGGTGCGGATCAGCAAACGAGATGCTGTGCGCGGGCGAATGGGAGCTCGTCACCGGTCGCGGTCACGCATGATTCAGCACAGCAGCAGCAGCAGCAGCAGCGCCGGGCAAGGAAAACGAGTTGGGCCACTAGCAAGGAAAAGGGCGGTATCTATCACTCACTGCTTCCAGAACGCGAGGCATCTCCTCGGCGGCGTGTCCTGCTCCGTCTCAGAAAAAAAGCAACACAGTTTCTTGGCGGTGCATGGACGCACGGCTAAGGATGCATCTGATCCTCTTTTGATCCACTGAGGATGCTGCTAATGGGTGCCAATGGTGACTCACATTACCGCGGTAATGGCGACTTTAGTCTGGTGACACTGCCTTTTTTAGCCTTTCTTTTTACCTTTTTTTTCTATGAGGAGGAGGAAACGTGGGGCTACTGTTTCGCACCGTTTGTGGGAGCTGAAACAATATGTGTGCGATAGAATCTCCTAGAGGAAAGTCTCGATGGAGCATGTGACGGAGAAAACAACAACACTGAGCACTAGGAATAAACTAACGGATCGGAAGGTGGAAGAAAAACAAAGTGGCAAGGGCGTGCGCTTCTTCCACGACTGAGAATATAATAGTGATGACATGATAAGGATATTTGTTTCTATCTCGAGGAAGAAAAAAAAACACAGAGAGGATATTTTGTTTACTACTCCTAGCTAGTAGTACATAGGTTGGATTTGGATCCGATCCAGATAAGTTTAGAACCCTAGCACGGCGGAGAAAAATAATCACATCGCTGTTTGTGATTAGATCTTGTTACTAGAGATTCACTCAATCGATGATGCGTAGGACCTCATATGACAAGACGAGCCAGTACAAGACAACTTGAACTGTGCTGCATTTCAATTGCTTGGTGTTTTTAGTCGACCCACATGTTCCATATGGAACCTTTAGCGGGTTCAGACTTCAGACACAACCCGACCCGCAAGGGGCGGAGTTGATAAGAACGACCCAGAGCTCTCTATCAGCTGCTGGCATCAAAGCACCTCACCACCAAAGTCTCCGTCGTCCTCATTTTTCTACACTTACCGCCTCTTGTTGTTCCAAGCCGGTTCGTCTTTTCTCCCCCGGTCTACAAAGACCTCGCCACACCCGTCACCACGGCAGACTGGACTCCTTCGTTACAAAGGCTTCTCCTTCTTCCTCCTCTCCCTGCTCTCTTCCACCCGCATTCTCCTCGGTTGGCCAGCGGCGCAGAGAGATGGCAATAGATCACGCGTCCCCACTAGGACTGAAGAGCAGAGGCGCCATGGTAATGCTCTCTCACTGGACTGGACCACTGTTTCCGTTGCTCTGTTTTCTTGGTTCTTCTTGATTGATCGTTGTTTTCAATGTGGATGTTGGATTGAATGTGCGTATGCGCCGTATGTGCGTGCAGGGAGGGAATGAGTTGGACGACGAGGCGGAGAACCAGCGGTGGCCGCCGTGGCTGAAGCCGCTGCTGTCGACGAGCTTCTTCGGGCAATGCAAGGTTCACGCGGACGCGCACAAGAGCGAGTGCAACATGTACTGCCTGGACTGCATGAACGGCGCGCTGTGCTCCCTGTGCCTCACCCACCACCGCGACCACCACGCCATCCAGGTCAGTGAGTGCTACTAGTAGGTTCTGCGTATTCCGAAATGCTCTGCTCTGCTTCGTATGTCTTCCCCTGTTCCATCCATTGGTCTTGCTGGTTCACTCACCCGTGAATTGAATTGCCTTGCAGATACGGCGGTCCTCGTACCACGACGTGATCCGGGTGTCGGAGATTCAGAAGGTGCTGGACATCACGGGCGTGCAGACCTACATCATCAACAGCGCGCGCGTGGTGTTCCTGAACGAGCGGCCGCAGCCGAGGCCGGGGAAGGGCGTGACCAACACCTGCGAGGTCTGCGAGCGCAGCCTCCTGGACTGCTTCCGCTTCTGCTCCCTCGGATGCAAGGTTCGTGGTCGTTGATAGAGAGACTTGCACTCACTCTGTTGCATTGCGAGTCTCGTTAGTGCCTAATCTTCATCTTCCGTGCGCAGATTGTGGGCACGTCCCGCGGGTACCAGCCCAGGAAGAAGAAGAAGAAGCTGGTGATCGTGACCGGCGGCAACAAGAAGAAGCGCGCGGCGCTCAAGGAGGCGCGGTCGTCGGACTCGGAGGAGTCGTGCCTGAGCACCAGCGGCGGCGGCAGCGACAAGAGCAGCGTGGCGCAGAGCTTCTCGCCGGCGACCAGCTGCCGGCCCTGGAACAAGCGCCGCAAGGGCGTCCCGCACCGCTCGCCCTTCGGCAGCCTCATCGTGGAGCTCTAGAAGAACAGAGGCGACAGTGTGTTCCGTACTGCGTACACATGAGACATGACACAGCCAAGAGAAGGTGATAACAACCCGCAGCGGCCAACCCGGCGGCGCAACGTAATGCCGGCGAATGGCCAAGGCGGTAGGATTGCTATAGTTTGCTTTCAGTTTTTACAGTTGCTAGTTGCTCGCGGTAGTAGAACCAGTAAGATAGATAGAGCTGCTGCTACTTACAGCCTCGTGACCGCAACTAAGTTTTGCAGCCTGTACATTGTAATATACTATTACTACTAGAAGCACTCTCAATATATTGTAGTAGTAGATGTAAATAGTGAGGTACTGTCACAACGTGGGGTACTAGTGAGTATTATTGTAGGCACTGAACCAGTGTTGTAATAAAAATAAGAAGGAAATGCTGCTCCAAATTACCCATGCCAAAATAGCACTGCTTGTGTTTGTTTGTTGGTGGTGGTACCCACCCAATGCCGGTGCTGCTGCCCAGCCGCGACGCAGGATAAGATCGGTTCGCTGGAGCGGCACATCCTTCAGCGCAGCGTGTCCGTGTCGTCACTCAGCAGCATCTGGCATTGCCCCTGCGTGGCCGCGGCGGGTACCGTGACCCGAGGACATTCCGTGGCGAGCCCCGAGTCCAGGTGCCGCCGCGGCATTTTCTGACGCTTCAACCGCAAGGCCAAAAGAAAGAAAAGCGGGTTTCGCCGAACCCGCGCACATGCGTCGCACTTGCCCGCCGCGGTGCGAGTGGCGACACTTGCTGCCGGCGCGCGTCTGTCCCGATCCGCGTCTCCTCTGCCCCTGCTCTGTGCGGCCGTGCGCCAGAGGACGGGAAGGGCGGAGGAGGGAATCTGGGGGCCGCGGGGCACGTGTTTGGACGCTGCCGGGAGGGGAGGGGTCGGTATCTTCTGGAGCCGTGAGGCGGTGGACGGCCTCGGCGCCGTCCGAGCGCGGCGTACGTGGACGCTGGATGAATGGTGGTGATGCCGAGCCGAGCTGGGGGCAAACCCTGTGCCGTGCGACGCCCGCCCGCCCGCCTAACTTGCTTGACCCGGCGCCATTTGTCCCCGAAAGCGGCGGACCCGACGTGGACGCCGGCCCAGCTCAGCGTCCACCGCCTTTATTATTAACACCTTTCAACCCGTCCCTCCAGAAGCAGCTCCGATCAACGTCGCGCATTTATCGGCGCGGCGAACAAACCCGAGTTCCCACAGACGGCTCTGTATTTCTCCGGCGAGACGGGTTTTTTTTTTTCTTTTTCGCGTGGCGGTCCGGCGTGAAGCTCCGGCGACAGCTTCTGGTGCTGCCAAGTGGGGGTACGCGCCACCAAACAGTGGAAGATGCTCTGGCCTCTGGCGGGTGGGCCGAGTGCGTCCGTGCCACTGTCCATTTGTCGCCGCACCTTGCACCCTGCACGGATCGACTCGGGTCGGCCGGACGGGAGACGACGACTCCGCCGGTCCGCCACGACTTGTTGAAGCTGCTACCCACCCACCATCCCCAACCCCATATGCCGCCCCACTGGTCCACGGATGGGGCTTTTTTGCCAGTTTTTTTCCTGGAAGGTGATGTCACCCGTGGCTTTGCTTTGGTCGATCAGTCGACCGCCGTGACATTGACTGGAGCAAGACCGACCTCGCCGCCGTCCCGTGTGGCCGTGTCCCACCTCGCGTGACAGGGCCATGCCGCTCGCGTCGCTGGTTGGACGGGATGGAGCCCGGGGCGTCGTCGTGCGCGCGAGTGGGTCGTGCTGCTTGCACCGGACGCCCGGTTTTATCGGCGTTCCGTTGATTGGCCGGCAAGGCTTTTTTTAGTTAGTTAAGCTTACCCACTCCCGTTGTGGCCAGGTCCGGCGTCTCGTCCCGAGAGTGTGCTCTGACTATGCATTGCATTTAGGCCGTTACTGGCCATCATCATCGCCCACACCCCCATCCTGGGGATTTGGATTGCTCGCTCGTGTCATGGACGCCTCGTGCGTGCGCTCTGGCCTCTCTTGGATAAGGAGGAAAGCGACGGCGATTCATTGTACTTGCCACATCGCGTTGCGCGAGACGGTGGGAGGTGGGGTTCATGGCGGATCGTGATACCGGGATTCTTTTTCTTGGACGGAAGATTTCTGCTTGTCTTATGCTTTGGAGATCACGGATTGAAATGCTGCTCGTAGGGGGCAATTTACCGGTTCTCATCAGCAGGCGCTTCTGAAAAGGAAAGTGAGGTTAGCGTCTTCAGTGTCCGGGAGAGTTTGAACGCCACAAGAAACGGTTCAACGCGAGGAGAAGGAGCGAGCTGTTCAAGATAAGAACTTGCTCAGCTGATATCTTTGTTTAAGATTTTTCTTTTATTCCTTTTTTTTTTTGCGGTTTCATTATTCGTTAATTCAGCGTTTACTAAGGAAATAAAAGAAAAATATCTTTCGATATTTGGTGAAACCTGCCACTAGGTGAGCTCGACTTGATATTTTTCTGTGGCCCCTTTTCTGAAACCTGCGCAGAAGCCAGAGTAGGCCTTAGAACTGCAACTTGCAGTCGCGGCGGATCTCTCAACGTCGTTCCAAAGAGCTCGTCTTCGGTGACCGTCAACAAGCATCCCCCCCCACCCATCCCCCGTCAACAAAGGCAACATAAATGGGTCAACAAGGTCCCACAGTAGGCAGTGCACGACACATTTCCACACCTACTGAAAACACGCTCGCTAGTCGACTCGAGAATTCTACTGGCTCCGCCGTGAGGAGGAGCACGAGCTGCGAGCGAGCAAATTAGCACCCAGCAATCTTCTGAAATACTCGGCCCAGTGCAAAGGTTGAAAATGTCAGCCCACACGAGCATCTTCGGCCCACCCAATAGTTTGGGCGCGTGCGCGACGTCGAGTCGGCGACAACGCAGCCAGAGGGGCCTTCGGCGGCAGTTACAAACTTCGCCGCTCCCGGCGGCGGCACCGTCGACGTCGAAGGCTTGCAGTTGCTGCTAACGGAATCTCCAGCGCCTGGCTACGAGGGGCGTTCGGACGTTCTTCACGGCGCGGGGGCAAACCGCGCTCACCTCTGCCGCCGCCAGCTTGCCCGACGCCGCGTCATGTCCATCTAGCGCCGAACGAGGTGAGAGGCCAAAACTTATCCAGTGCGAATCCTGTGTTGGTGCGGTTGTGCGTTCGACGGCGTAGATCTCTTCTTCAAATGGTGCGGCGGTGCGGAGCTTGATTTCGATTACACGTCGTGGGATGGGCACGGGCAAGGGCTTCCGGACCTGGAAGGGAAAAGACGGAGGAGGATGGAGTTAGGGACTTGGAGGGGGCGCGCGCGCAGGGAGATCCGGAGTGGAAGGGAAAGCGAGTCCAGGAAGAGGAGCGAAAGCTCATTCGCATTCGCCGCTATGAGATCGCCGGCACCGTCGCCGGAGCCGGAAAGTAATAGCCGTGGGATCCGGAGAACCGGAGGACTATTTCCCACAATTCGGTACTGATTAGGGGGGTAAATGAAAAAATAATTGGATCGCGACTATTAACCGGCGGTCCGATTTAGGAGGGTTTATGAAAATAGTTGGATTCGTGATTATTAACCGCGATCCATTTGAGGGGGTTTTATGTAAATATTTGGACTGCGACTATTAATCGCGATCCATCTTAGGGGGTTTGTGTAAAATGTTCTTTTTACGTTCGATTAGAAGTTTGCGGTCCAGATTGAACACAGACAGCTTTGACCCAAGCCGATGGATGCAGCCACCGCGTCGCCGGTCGCCGGCGCGCCGCCAGCAGGCCGCCCGCCTGGGCGCTTGTTTCTCCATCCCGAACCAACCCGGGTGGGAACAAGTATGCGGCGCGAGATACGGAGGAGGAAGAGGACGCCTTTGGACTTCGACCGCGCGAGCTCTAGGCGCTCCGCCTTGGCCTTTAGGCAGGCGATTGGGGGCTGAATCAGCAGCTGGAATTCGCTCGCCGAAATATCCATCTCGACGCGCCTTGCAATCCCCACGCCTGCGGAGCCTATGGAGTCCGATGGCGAGGACGAAGCCGCGCGGCAGCCCTGCCTGGGACCAGAAGCTGGCTGCCAGTAGGTGCCGAGATGGCTTCCACAAGCTCAGGTACTCATTTGTTTTTTCCTATGAGTAGTCGCTTCAAGAATGTTAAAAAGGTTGTCGCCTCGCTGAGTGTCTTGGAACACATATATGACATGTCTGCAGTTTTAATAAGCTGTATCATATTCTTGATGGAGCGAGCATTCAGGAAGTTTATTTCATTACAGCATGTAGTGCTTCTGAATCTAAAGGTGAACCATATACCATATGATGCTGATTGCTTCAAAAAACCTGCATGTGTATCATTTTGTCTTCCTCTGATTTGTAGTTCATCTCATGGTAAATCGAAACTGACGTTAGGTTATAAATAAGTTGTTTCTCCTTTTTGTATACATTGCCATTTTTAGGTATTGATATGCTGATAGAGCCTGATTTTTTTTTTCTCAGGGAAGACCTGATCCGTTCTTCCATACTTCTACATCTGTTGGTGGTGTGTTGTTGTCATGGGAAACCATCAGGATGATACTTTCATTCATGATAGTTAGCCTGATCGTTTAGAACTCAACTAGTTATACACCACTGCCTTCCTAGCACGGCGCAGGCATCTAGAGAGATAGACTGCTAGCTAGGCGGTCACAATTAACAGAAATTAATATCTGTGCCACTCGTCACTGAGTAGACTAAAAGGAATGAAAAAGGAAAAGCTTCAGCATTATCAGTTAGCAAACATCAAACCAAAATCTAAGAAAGAAGGTGGAAAGGTAGACAAATGGTAGCCGCATATGCTCAGCTTTACCAGAAGCATAACTTTCATGTGGCTTCATTATGCTCCATATGGCTCAAGAATTGATTCTAGGCAGCTTTTGTTCCCAATACCTTTAAGATTATGGAAGCCAGGGTGACAACTTCTCCGCTTTACTGGATCCATTGTTTGACGTGGGTTGCTAATGTTAGATGGTTGAACTGCTGAAGTGTATAGATCCCTTGGTTACCAGCTCAGCTGCAATTTATGCTCCTATACCATTTTCTGACAAACAACTCATACAAATTCATACGAAAAACATCAAACGGACGCTGAGAAAGCTGTTCTTGCAAAATGCAAATGCTGCTGCTGCCAGATTGAATTCCAGAACTCGGTGTCTTGGTAAGCACAAGAAAGGCTGCCAGATCCATATATGTAGGAAAGCCCAACTCAAGTGTGTGTTTTGTAGCTTTACCTCGTAGAGCCGTGTTGCTATAGTTACAGCCAACTTGTTGTAATTATTGTACCTTTGGTTCTAATATACTGTCAGCTGAGTCCCTATGTATGGTTGGGGGGAGGGTTCGGAGGTTTTCTCGGCCTGCGTGAGGAGCTCTTCTCCTTAACAAAAAGCCGTCGGGGGGCTTCTTCTCCCGGCAGGTCGAGTTTTTTTTTTTAATGTACTGTCATGTTGCTTTCAGCTGAAATTGTACATCTTCTGAGAACCGCACCATCTATAGATTCCTATCGTCACTGACTAGCACTCGTGTCACATGTGTTATCCTGTTTTGCTGGGAAACAGTTAGAAGGGGCCGATAGTTGCTGAATTGGTTTGGCATGTGTGGCTGCCACATAGCTCCACATTGTCTCTTTTCATAGTGTCCTGCTTTATTTTATTGCATAGAATGAGGTCCAACAAGTGGGCTCTGTCCTTTCCACCTCATCAAAGCTATACAAAACTTGAATTTGGTTGCCCTTGTTCCATGCTTTTCCAGCAAAGCAATGATTTAACTATTCCCCTTGTCATGGATCTGATCAGTACTTTTCTTCCTTACGGTACCATGATGCCATTGATTTCCCCCATTTAAACTATTAGGACCTGACCACACATCTTCCGGAAAATTATTGTTTCCAATATACTATGTGTTAATGACTTTCAAACCCGGAGTGGTAATGAAATTTTACCATTCAGTTGGATTAAACATCTCAAATTTCCTATTTCTACTTAATTTAGTGTTTCAAAGGATGAGTCAAACTACGCCTGTAAGGTCCGGTTAGAATTTCTTAGATATATTGATGTCATGTGAAACATAAATGGATTTATCACAGCTTCAATTGTTCCTTTTAAAAAATCATAAATGCTCAAGGACCAACCTTTGTTATTATAATGGAAGTCTGAAGTCATGAGTTGCATGCATTTGTGATTTGTGCTGGGATTCTTTAGTATTCAATTATACTACATCTGAAGCGTTTATTTTTCATGTGGGGCCTAAAGAGACTACCTGTCATTCATAACCACATGTAACTCTCTTACTGTAATATTTTTCATGGTGCAGTTCATAAGAAGTTAATGAGGAAGGCAGTAGTGGACACTCTCGCAAAGACTTAAACAGCTGCTATGCCGGACTTCAATGAGCAAGCAGATTGGATTGGATTTTTTTTTATGCAAATCTGAAACCTAGAGTATCAAAATGAAGCCGATGAGGTTAGTTTGCTTTGTAGACATCTTTCTTTTGTCAAGGATAGTTCACTTTGTCCTTAACCATTAAAGAATCAATATCGTGAAATTAACCATTAAAGCATCAAGTTCGTGAATGATCCTTGCGAGTAATGCTTTTGGAAAAAGAAGGCAGGATGATGATCCGGTGCCTCAAGTTATCGTTGCCCCCTTGTTTGTATGATACTTTCTTTCCAACAAATCTTCCATTAACTTATTTTGGTTACACATCCAAAAAGACCTGCAAAACAAAATAAAGAAAAGAGAGGCAAGTTTACCATGTGCCTCAGGTTTTTTGTAAGGAAATAAGTGGAATGACAGACATCTGTCCTTCAATTCTGATTTTCTTTCTGACAGAACTAGGATTTAGGTGACTGTTCTGCCATTTTATCTCAAAGACTCAAATGCTCCATACTCTCATTAAGGTATATGGACATAGACCTTCGTGCATTTCGTCACTATGAACCATATATGAGTTGCACATTCATCAAGAAAAGGATCTAAGGGGGGAAAATGCAATGTACGGACCTGATGTGTTCTGATTACACCCAGTTCTTATTATAAAATAGATGTCACCTGTTATAATTACCATGTGATTACTTGTTTGATGTTCAACCATCTGTATAATACAATCAGATTAATTTTCCTTAACATGCTGATGACTGTCTTTTTCTCTCTCTTTCCGTTTTCTGAGATCATAGTTTCTTCTTCTTTTCCACCGAATATGAAGTTTGTTCACCATGGATCTTAATGCAATCTATATTGATTCATAATTAAGATCCTGTGATCATGAGCATTTGTTCGGTTTCCTTCTGTTACGTCCCTTCCAAAATCAGAGCACTCAAAATTAGGTGGTCTATATCTGTCAAACGAGTGAAACTACACATCTTTCTTGGTCCGCATGTCCCCACATTTTTTTTCTGTCACCTTGTTCATGTATCCTGTTGCTGTCAACCATTGCTGACCCATATGTAGTGATGTGTTCGATCAGTTCGGCCTTGGCAATCTGGTCCATCCGATTGTCTTTCCTTGTGTGCTAGTTCAACGTAATTCACCAGCCCTTTCATCTGCCTGTGAGGACGAAGATAAGTTGGCTCCTACTATCACTAGCTTCATTCACGATTGACCTACAATACTATATGCTTGGGTTCTGAATCTATACTAGACCTCATATGAATCCCAGGTCAGTTTGGTCCTGAAATGTTGTAGGGTTAGCCGGTTCGGTGAGCAGGCGCGCATGTAGTTGCACCAATACAAAGCGAGCAATGTTACTTGAGTGAACAGAAGGAAGGATAGGTAATAGGCGTTGGAAACAGGAGACGTAAATAATAAGGAAGCAGCCGGTGTGGCAGAGTAGGTGCCGTTGTCTTAGTTTACTTGAAGCGAGAAGAAATTCAGATTGATGTGAAAGTGATTTCAAGATTCTCAGGCGCTATACTAGGTAGAATAACTGATAAAACCTGATGGAAATGGACGTACGATGACCTTTCAGGGCTTGTTTTTCATGAAACTAATCTTGTGATCGTCAGTAATTTTCGAGATGTTAATCATATGCTTTGCAGCCTTTTGGATGTACGGGGGTTATGTGGTGATAAATATCTCATTGTTTCTAATGATTTTGGCAATCGAAAACTACGAACCAAAGTACCTTGCAATTAACAAACAAGTCGCCGCATATGAGATTAGTTAAAACCATTCTGACTTGCGGCCAACTTGAAAGGAAGGCGGCTTCAACGCAATTAAAGTTAGAAATTTTGAATGACTCTGTTTCTTCCATGTACAAAGTTGGAGCATCACCATTTCATTGTTTAGGGTAGAAGCGTCCGGATTCCACTCGCCTCTATTTCTGCTATCTTATCATCCAGGCATCCCTTTCCTCTTGTCCGCCAGAGGAGACAAACTCGGTAAAGGAGAAGCCATGAACGGCAGCAGCAGAGCCAAGAAAAGAAAATGAAAGCGGAGCGGCACCGTAGGCCCCAGGCTCCAACCACCGCCACCTCCTTCCCTCTTCTCAGCCTCTCTCACTCGCACAATACTTTGCTTTCCAACCAAGCACAATCTGGTTTGGTTCTCCCTCCTCTCACTGGTCACCTCAAGAGGCTCAGCTGAGCTTACCTCACAGTAGACATGGGTCTTGATCTATCTCTTCGTTGTGCTCTTGGATTTTCCAACACCTGGAAAGGTCCATAGCACCAAGGTACAAGCACAGTCACCCACCGCTCTTCTTGCTTCCATCATCTGCCACAATTATTTGAGTTGTCGACTAGAAACTCATGAAGATCGTCTGTACAAGCCTGAGGAGTGAGGAGGGTTGCTTGTGATACTTGTTTGGAGTCGCTCAGCTCAGCTTGAGGCTCTTCGTTCCTGCTTTTTTTTTGGTCCTCGGGTGCTGTCACTGCCTGTCTTCCATGGCGGCAGTGTTACCTCCTTCTCCTCCTGCAATTGCTGGGCCGCAGCCGACGTGGGTGCCGTATGAGCCAACCAGGGATTGCTCCCAGGGCCTGTGCAGCATGTACTGCCGGCAGTGGTGCTACTTCGTCTTCCCGCCACCACCGCCGGCCTTCGACATCGCCGGTCCTAGTGGCGACGACGACTCCTCCGGCCCGACCTTCTCGCCCCTCGTCATCGCCATCATCGGCGTGCTCGCCAGCGCCTTCCTCCTCGTCAGCTACTACACCATCATCTCCAAGTACTGCGGCACCGTCACCTCCCTCTGGAACTGGCTTTTCGGCTCCGGCAGGCGCGGCGGTCACGGCGGGCATGGCCATGGCGGCTCGGGGAGCCAGCAGGAGCCTTGGAACGCCGAGCCGTCCGACGGGCTGGACGAGACGCTGATCAACAAGATCACGGTGTGCAAGTACAAGCGCGGCGACGGGTTCGTGGACAGCACGGACTGCTCCGTCTGCCTCGGCGAGTTCCGCGACGGCGAGAGCCTCCGGCTGCTGCCCAAGTGCAGCCACGCGTTCCACCTGCCGTGCATCGACACGTGGCTCAAGTCGCACTCCAACTGTCCGCTCTGCCGCTGCAACATCGCCTTCGTCACCGTCGGCGTCGTGTCGCCGGAACCGGAGCGCCGCACCCCGCGGGAGGAGCGGAGAGACAACCACGAGTTCGTCCTGACCATAGAAGATTACTCGGAGCATCAGACGCGTGTGGAGCCGCGGAATCAGAATGCGGCGAGTGGGAACGGTGGTGGTGAAGGACAGGAGGCGCCGAAAGATTGTCCGGGGAGGTCAGAGGAGGCCAGTACCGTTGTTGAGATCAAGGAAGACGGCTTGGCGGCGCCGATGAGGACGTCGTCGTCGTTGTCAGACACGCACCGGGAAGGCCGCATGTCCATCGCCGACGTGCTGCAGGCCAGTCTAGAAGATGAGCTGATCATGGCCAGGGAAAGCGGCCTCCTGGAAGGCTCCTCAAGACGATGTCACGGGGAGAATAGCAAGGACGGCGGTGGCCGCAGCAGCCGGACATTGCCGGATGCAGCAAACTCCGTGCCGTCGAAGAAACTGCCGACGGCAGGAAGGTCGTGCTTCAGCAGCAAGGGTGGCAGGGGAAAGGATTCAGATCTTCCAATGTGACTCAACAGTCAATTCTCGGTTCTTCTAACTAGGACACATGACATGATACTTCCTGGGTTATGTCTGTGTGCTTCCGGTGGAGATCAAGATGCCAGCACCAAAATTAGGAGAGCTCGTCCTGTTTTGATCAATGCCTGTGAATTGTGGTGCTACAAACTGCAGAAATCCTTCTTCCTCTGCAATCCTTGGTGACCGGTAACATCTCCTGCACCTGCTTGGTGTTTCTACTGGCTAATTGTATAGGTGCTTCAGATTTTCCCTCCCTTTTTTCGTGCTTTCACCTCACCGCTGCTCTATTTCTACAAGATTGGATTCTGCTCCAAAGATTTCTCCTTGTATTAGTGAGTTGAGTCTATAGGCCAATGATTCCTCCTGATTAGAAGTGATTGATGAGTGTCAGCATTTGCGTTGTCTTTCTAGTATAGCTGTCAATGTAGCTCAATCATTGACCGATGCGTGTGTCCTGAAAAAGGAAGTGCTGAAAATTCAGCGTGATTCATGCTCTGAAAATGTTCTGGCTGGATTATATTTTGTGATGCTTCTGCAATGCACATGTTTTGGTCTCGTTAGGTGACCAGTGCCTTGCTGCTCATAATGCTGTTGTTGTTGACGGTGGGCAACGCACCCCGTTCGTTCAAATCTCTGTTAGACGGAACAATGTGAATGCGGGTGTGACGTTAGGTGTTTGGCTGCTCAGAATGTGTTTTCTCACGAGTCAATTTGCCGCTGGGATTAGGTTGATGCAGAGGATGGATTAGCAGCTGCTCCTGTTTGAACATTGCACTCAGCCTAGCTAGCAACCCAGGGATCACTAGTACTTGTCGTACCTTTTTTGTTAGCCCCTTGACCCGGAAAACAAGCATCAGATTTCTGGCTCGTGATTCTTAGTTGACAACTAGCAGTAGTAGCATTTGTTCGGTTACTGTCAGTACTGATGCTTGCAAAGTTGGGTCAGAGGTGGACACCAGCTCCTATATGTCGTTTGGAGTGTACTGATGCGGTGGAATTCACGCAACGTTTTAACCTCTACTTTTTCTACTAGGACGTCGGTGGAGCCTTGTGTTATTGAAAAAGGTGGTGGGTGTGTGCGAATCATAGCCTGCTTAGTGCGGCTTTCTTTTTTTCCTTCCACATGATGCAACTCGTTCTGTCTGGCTATTGCGAGTTTGGAGCCCTGTAGAACGATAAAGAAGGCTAGTCAGCAGTGCCCAGAATGTCCAAGTGCTCTAGATAAACACTGGTTTTGCATCGGGATTAGATAGGCTGGAACTCTGCGTCACGGCTGCACGATATCAGGGGTATCGGAACACGCGCGACATGAGTGCTTCCGAAGCATGGAGATGATTGGCTGGGCGGTCTAAAAAGTCGTCAGGCTTGCACATGGCGCCCTGGGGGAAGAGTCAGAAAACAAATCTGTATTTTTGTTCATGCTCGATCTCGTCAGAGATGCCCATACAAATCTGTATTTTTGTGTGAGGGTTGGACTATAAATTTAGCTGAAGTTTATGTCGTGCTACCCTGTGGGCCACTGCCCCCGTGGACAGACAAGAATTCTGCCCATATGGTTTCTCGAAGGTTTCTAGTAGTATGCATTGCAACATGAGCCTCGTACGTCTCGTACTTGCATCACAAAAAATTTGAGGACTAGTGGTTGGCTCGGCGATGTAACCGTGGAACCCATTAGCTCGGCCGTTGACGCTTGACGGCCTTAACGTTGCCTGACCGGTTGGCGGTGAGTCTCTTGTACGTCTCCATGAACTGGAACTCGCATCGAAGTAGGCCGAGAGTCTCGGCCCGAGACAGGACAGCGACACCCGAGCCCGAGGTCGACCACAATTTAGCACCACACGGTCACAGCCTCACGGGCTACACAATTGTAGCGTGGGCTCTCTGCCCTGGTGATTACCTCACTCGGGCTGTCAATTTCGATGGGGCTTGGTGATTCACTGCCGAGGAGAAACCTTGGCCCATGGCCCATAGGCACGGCCAGCCCGCAATGTTGCAGTTGTCACCGCTTCAATGCTGTCGAGGCCGACGTCGAGCTCGTCCACGTGCAGGCTCTTGCCAATGGGCTGCTGTAACGTCGATCTGCCTGTTGTGTGAGCATACGCACCGTGGGAGCAGGAAGTTTATCAAGAAATCAGCGCCAAAACACGCTGCCTGCAGCCTACTATGCACCAATTAATGGAAAGCCGGTGCTGATGCAGAGCGAGCAGGGCTGTGAGTGAGGAGGTGACTGTGAGGACGACGACTCAACGAGATAGAATCATAGAACGGGTGACACGAGGACGACACGCCTTGGTCTCCATCTTGTCGTTGGACTGTGGGAGGGACGAGCAGGACGTGAGGCGACGCCTTCTCCTCCTATACGAGCCGCGTCGGCTCCCTCGTGATGACGTCGACCTGAGGTGCGTGGCGGTCTCTGTTAGTTTTTTGTTAACAGTTGACCTCGGTCAACAACATAAACGGGAGCATAGGGCAACGTCTGTATCCAATTCCTAAAAATAGGAAACAAAAGAAGTCCGTTTTAGTGTCTTGATCGGGAGGTAAAAAAGCTCACGTATCGATCCTGAACTCGGCTCCGGATCTACAGTGCGACTATATAAAAGGAGGGATACCCCTCAGGGTTTAATCATCCCAATTTTCCACCATCGATCACTAAGCGCGCTGGAAGGCCTGGAAGACCGACGTCCACGTCCAGGAAAACCCGCTACAGCCCCGATGGTTTCCGCTATCCCAAGATGACCCTCAAGGAGCATCTGCGCTACGTCCCCAACGACGCCCTCGTCGTCGAGCTCATTACCTCTGCACCGACGCCAATGGAGTCCAACGCCAGCGCCGGTAACAGCTGAACCTATCCCTATTCCGCATTAGATTAGTTTCTGTTAAGTATGATCTTAATTAACTAGATGTGATCCTGTTAATCTGCTATGCCTAAGATTAATTAAGTCGCATTACAGATTAAATTAATTCTATCATTTGGTATCAGTTAGTCTTAATCTAATTGATTAGATCCACTAGTTTAAGTTAGCAGGTTCGGTTAGTACTAGATCTAATCATGTTTAAGTTAATTAGTCGATCTAGTACTATAAAATCAGAGGTGATTTTTGTTTCAATCTAGTCATGTTTAACTAAATTTTTATTTGATCAGAATAATGCTCATGCCTAGATTAATTAGATCAGTAATGTAACTAAGTTTTATTCATGTTTTAGTTTAAATTGCTAGGCTAGGGTTTTTCGGTTAGGTAGCCATGTCACACACACAAGATCAGAAAAAGGGAGGGGATTTGCGAAAACACCAAATCAAACTCACACATGCAGATCCCTAACCCTAACCCTAGATCTTAGAACCCTAATGAAGGTGCATCTAGGCCCCTAATTTTATTTTGGTGATTGACACCGATACAATTAAGAATGTACTAATATTTTAATGAGAATGTGTGTAGATTATGGTATAAAGTTTGGTGATTAAAATGCATAGAAACAAAAAGGAAGAAAAGAAGATGGCAAAGTGCTTCAAGTTGAAATTCAAAATATGCTCAAGAATGAAGTTTATAGTATTTTATTTTAATTCTTGAGTATAGGAAAAGTCGTACTATTAAGAGGGACACAAAAGTGTGAAGCGGAGGTGAACTAAGTGCAAAATTCTCATCTCTAGGCCATACAAAAATTTCCAGGGCAAAAATCATCGGACTTGTCCGACCCATCGGACAAGTCCATCGAACTCCAGTACCTCTGCCACTCTGGGTCGTCGGACATGTCCGACGGTCATCGGACAACTCCGATGACCAGAGGAAAGTCCAACGCATCGGACACTTTCATCGGAGTACAGTTCCTCTGCCACCCTTTTTCATCGGACTTGTCTGATGGCCATCGGACTTGTCCGATGAACAAGACTTGTCCGAGCCATCGGACAAGTCTATCGGATTCCAGTACCTCTGCCATCCCTGTGCCGTCGGACATGTCCGATGGCCAACTTATCCGAGGCATCGGGCAAGCTTGTCGGACTCCAGTTTCTGCGTCACCTTGATTCATCGGACATGTCCGATGACCATCGGACTTGTTCGACACAGATCTAAAAAATTGGGTCTCCAACGACTCTTTTCTCTATTGGGCTATAAATAGAACACCTCTTCGCTCAGTGGCTGTAGGGTCACTCATTTCCACTCAAAAACACTTCCAAGCTCACTTTGCTCTCTCCAACTCTCCTCCCTTGATTCCACTCTTGATTTGTGAAGGGATTGAGAGAAGATTGAAGTGCTCCATCGACTTCAAGCTTTCATCCTCTTGAGCACTTGGTTCATCCTCACCGTCGACAATTTTTGTGTTTGTTACTCTTGGGGATTCTTCCCCTAGACGGTTAGAGGTGCCCGTAGAGCTCCCAACTTGTGTGATGACGCCTCGGGAAGTTTATATTGACCCCTCCTCTGTGGAGTTTCTAGTGAAAAACCAAGTTTGATCTTTGTGGTCACTTGGAGAGGTTAGGGTTGAAAGAGATCCGGTCCTTTGTGGATCTCTCAACGGAGACGTAGGCTCCTTTGTGGAGCTGAACTTCGGTGAACAAATCTTGTGTCTTGCTTGTACTTTCAATCACTTGTGTCTTATTTACTTGTTCTTGCTCATAAACTTGCTAGTTAGGGTTTGCTTCGTATTTCTTAGATTAATTTGTGTAGGTTGCTTGGTAGTTGCTCTCCTTATTTTTATAGCACCCCCTTGCTTATATTCATCTACTCCTAGCTTGCCCTACACTAGTTTTAGTATTTACTCGGTCGATCTACTTTTCTATCTTGTGCCATCGGACAAGTCATCGGACTTTCCCTACAATCATCGGACAAGTCCGACACTGCGTATTTGACTTTTATTATAAAGTGAATTTCAGGGATAATTGCCTATTCAACCCCCCCCCCCCTCTAGGCACTTTCAATTGGTATCAGAGCGAGGATCTTCTTGAAGGCTTAACCGCTTGAAGATAAAGATGACAAAGGAAAAAGAAATTTCGCCTAGTGGATCGTCCGAAGCAAGGTCCGAGGGTGATGCACATGGAGAAAACCCAAGAATTGAAGATAGTGATAAGGATGAGCTACCAAAAACCTACAACAATGTTATGTTTGATTATGATGATCTCAAAGAAGATCGCATTGGGCAAGGGTCCGGTAGACTCTCCGACTTTGATGGACAATTTTATGATCATTGGAAATACAAGATGATGATGTATTTGGAATTCATGAGTCTCCATGTTGCAAATATAACCGAGAATGGTTTCTCTTGGGAAAATAGAGACAATCCAACTCGTAAGGATCAAATCAACATTCATCGTAATGCCGCGGCTGCTAGTGCAATTGTTTCCGCACTTAGTGCCACCGAGTATGACAAGGTAGCCGGAATAAAGAATGCCAACCAACTATGGAGAAAGCTTGAGGTTATCTGTGAGGGCATTGATTCCGTCAAAGATGCAAGACTTGAAGAACTACAAAATGAGTTCAACCTATTCATTATGGGTCCAGGAGAAGACCCAAAAGAAGTTCATGATAGGCTCATGAGGATTGTGAATCAAAGAAGAGCTCTAGGAGCCCAAATGACCGACCTAGATATCAACAAGAGACTACTACAAGCATTGAGACCATGGGACAACAACATTTGCTCAAACATTAGAGAGAAGAAAAACTTCAAAACCTTCTCCACTGATGAAGTGCTTGGAAAGCTTCTTTTCTAAAAGAAACAAAATGATCAAGCCAACAAGATAAATGCCTTGATCAAGCAAATTGAGGGAGCAAATGGTGACAAAAAGGATGTGGCACTCAAAGTCACACAAGAGAAGAAAAAGAAAGTGATTGATTCTAGTAGTGAGGATAGTGATGATGAGATGGCCTTGCTTGTGAGGAGATTCAAGTCATTTCTCAAGAAAGATGGCTACAAGAAGAAAAGTTTTGACAAGGGCAAAGCAAGAAGATCAAAAAGAACTTGCTATGAATGTGGTGATGAAGGACATTTCATTGCGGAATGAAAGAAGGAAAGACAAGCACCATAAGAAAGACAAGAAGTACAAGAAGCATAGAAGAGGTGAAGCTCACATTGGTCAAGAATGGAATTCCGATGATTCATCCTCTTCATCATCTTCCTCCTCCGAATTCGACTCGGATGAGGGAGGCATTGCTACACTAGCCATTGGCGTCATTCCCACCAACACTTCTCTATTTGGGAGCTTGAGTGATGACGATGACGATAACACTCACAAATACCTCATGGCAAGAGGATCGAAGGTAACAAAATCTAAACACAAGCGTTTCTCTTATGCTAGTGGTAGTGATGATGATGATGATGATGATGATGTTAATGCTTCACTTCCTAAAATGCTTAAATTCATGGAATTACTTGAAAAACAAAAGGAAGAAAATGATAGGCAAGAGGAGCTACTTGAGAAACAAGAAGACTTGCTTGTTCTTGAAAAGAAAACAAACCTTGAACTAGAGAAGCTCCTAGAAGAAGAGAGAAAGAAAAATAATGACCTAACTATGTCTCTCACTAAGATTGAAAATACTTGTGAAAATGTCAAGAGCATTAAAGATGAACTTCAAGAGAAGTATGAGGATTTGAAAAAGACTCATAAGTCTCTTGAAGAACAATATAGGATTTTTTCAACTTTCACATCCTCCTCAAATAATTTCTCTCATGCCTCCACTAACAAAGGATATGATAGATGCTATAATATTGATGTTGACGCTTGTGCTACTAATATGAACCTGATTGATGATTTGAACAAGCAAGTAAAGGCTCTTGAAAGCAAAATACAATATGAGAAAGATGTTGTTAATGATGAGAAGGCAAAGTATGCAAGAGGTGCATACACATATACTAGAATGCCACATGTCATGGATGGCAATGGTTATGTTGAGGGTGCCAAGCATAATGCTCGGGAGAACAAGAATGGGAAGGAATTCCTTAAGTTCAGCAAGGAAGGATCTTACTAAAAGAAGCAAGTCAAGAACAAGAATATTAATCATCTTTCTCATGTTAATGATTCTCGTGCTAATATGCCTAATGCTACTTGTGCACTCTTTTATGATTTTGATGCTTCATATGTGCTCATGAGAAATATGCATGGATGCGTGTTTGCTAAATATGTTGGACCACGTAACAAGAGGCCAAAAGCTTGTGTGTGGGTGTCCAAAGTGCTTGTGACTAATGTAAAAGGACCCAAGCAAATTTGGGTACTTAAAAACAAAGCTTAATTTGTTTTGTAGGACTATGTCTCCGGAGGATCAAGTTGGGTGATTGATAGTGGATGCACCAATCATATGACCGGAGACAAAAAGATGTTCAAATCATTCGAGCCAAGTCATGACAAAAATGAGTACATCACATTTGATGACAATGGAACGGGACAAGTACTAGGTTATGGTAAAGTCCCTCTCACTCCTTCATATTCCCTCTCTAAGGTTATGCTTGTTGATCACGTTGACTTCAATCTTTTGTCTATTTCACAATTTTGTATAATGGGCTATGTTGTTTGTTCAACGAATATGGTGTGACCGTCTATAAGAGGAGTGATGGCTTGGCTGCTTTTAAGGGTGTGCTTAAAGGAAAACTTTATGTTGTGGACTTCTCCACGGATGAAGCTAGACTTGGTACATGCTTACTAGCAAAATTCAATATGGGATGATTGTGGCATAGAAGGCTAGCCCATGTTGGTATGAGAAATCTTCACAAACTCCAAAAAGGCGGCCACATCATAGGACTAAACGACGTTCGCTTTGAGAAGGATAAAATTTATAGTGCATGCCAAGCGGGAAAGCAAGTTGGAGCATCACATCCCGCCCAGAATGTGATGACCACCAAAAGGCCATTGGAGATGTTGCACATGGACCTCTTCGGCCCTGTCTCCTACATAAGTATTGGTGGTAACAAATATGGTCTAGTAATTGTTGATGATTTTTCTCGCTTCACGTGGGTATTCTTTTTGCATGATAAAGGTGAAGTAAAAGATGTGCTCAAGACGTTCATGAAAAGAGCACAAAATGAATATGAAGTCAAGATCAAGAAAATAAGGAGTGACAACGGCACCGAATTCAAGAAGACTCAAGTCGAAGAGTATCTCGATGAAGAAGGCATCAAGCATGAATTTTCGGCACCCTACTCCCATCAACAAAATAGGGTAGCCGAAAGAAAGAACCGCACGCTCATTGAGATGGCAAGGACAATGCTTGATGAATACAAGACATCCGACCGTTTTTGGGCCGAGGCCGTCAACACCGCATGCCATGCCTCCAACCGGTTGTATCTCCACCGACTATTGAAGAAAACACCATATGAGCTACTAACCGGTAACAAGTCTAATATTTCCTACTTTCGTGTTTTTGGGAGCAAATGCTTTATGCTAAACAAGAAACCCAAGACTTCTAAGTTTGCTCCAAAAGTTGATGAAGGTTTCTTGCTTGGTTATGGGTCGAATGTTCATGCCTATCGTGTATTCAACAAAACCACCGGTTGTGTTGAAATCTCACGTGATATGACATTCGATGAATCAAATGACTCTCAAGGGGAGCAAGTTGTTAATGATGGTGTAGATGATGAAGCTCCTAGAAGTGTAATAAAAAGGATGGCCATTAGGGATGTGAGAGCACAAGAAACATCAAGTATTGAAAGTCTACCCTCTCCCTCAAGACAAAACCAACATAATGAGAATAAGGAATTAGATCACGCAAGTGGTCAAGATCAAGATGTTGGGAATCATGAACAAGCATCAAGCAATGATTCTCAGAGACATGACGAAGAGGCTGATAAAGATGGTGGTCAAGAAAGCTCACACCCACCGCATCCAAGAGTACATCAAAATGTACAACGTGATCACCCCGTCGAGCAAATTCTTGGAGATATTGACAAGGGAGTAATTACTAGATCTCGAGTTAGTAATTTTTGTGAACATTACTCTTTTGTCTCTTCTATGGAGCCATTTAGGGTAGAGCAAGCACTTGAGGATGCGGATTGGGTGGTGGCCATGCAAGAAGAGTTGAACAACTTCACAAGAAATAAAGTGTGGCCACTGGAGGAAAGGCCAAAGAACAAGAATGTTGTGGGCACCAAATGGGTGTTCCGCAACAAACAAAATGAAGATGGTGTTGTGACAAGAAACAAGGCAAGGCTCGTGGCAAAGGGGTATTCACAAGTGGAAGGTTTGGATTTTGATGGAACTTATGCCCCCGTAGCAAGGCTTGAATCTATTAGAATATTACTAGCGTTTGCTACTCACCATGATTTTAAGTTGTACCAAATGGACGTGAAAAGTGCATTCCTAAACGGGCCAATCAAAGAAGAAGTGGTGGAGCAACCACCGGGCTTTGAAGACTCTTAAGTATTCTAACCATGTTTATAAACTCCATTAGGCGCTCTATGGGCTCAAGCAAGCCCCGAGAGCATGGTATGAATGCCTTAGGGATTTTCTTGTTAAAAAGGGTTTTGTCATTGGTAAGACCGATCCAACCCTCTTCACTAAGCGTTTTGGCGATGATATCTTTGTATGCCAAATATATGTCGATGACATTATATTTGGTTCTACTAACCAAACCCTTTGTGATGAATTTAGCAAGATAATGACCAAAAGGTTCGAGATGTACATGATGGAAGAATTGACATTCTTTCTAGGCTTTTAAGTGAAGCAACTCAAGGAGGGCACCTTCATATGTAAATCAAAGTACACACAAGACTTATTGAAGAAATTTGACATGGACAAGGCAAAGCCCATCAAAACTCCCATGCCGACAAATGGTCATCTCGACCTCAACAAAAAGGATGATCCTGTTGATCAAAAGGTATATCGCTCCATAATTGGCTCTTTGCTTTATCTTTGTGCATCTAGGCCCGATATCATGCTTAGTGTGTGTATATGTGCACGTTTTCAAGCCGCTCCTATGGAGTGTCACATGGTGGCTGTTAAGAGAATATTGAGATATTTGGTTCACACACCCAACCTAGAGCTTTGGTACCCCAAGGGCTCAAAGTTCAACCTATTAGGCTATTTCGATGCGGATTATGCCGGGGACAAGGTAGATAGAAAGAGCACCTCCGGGACATGCCAATTCTTGGGTAGGTCCCTAGTGTCATGGTCATCTAAGAAATAAAACTCCGTTGCACTTTCCACAGTCGAAGCGGAGTATGTTGCAGCCGGGAGTTGTCGTGCACAGCTACTTTGAATGAGACAAACTCTAAGGGATTATGGTTACAAGTTGATCCGTATTCCGCTCCTATGTGACAACGAGAGTGCCATAAAGCTTGCTTATAACCCCATTGAGCATTCACGCACAAAGCATATAGATATCCGCCACCACTTTTTCAGAAATCATTCCATCAAAGGGGATATCGAAGTTAGCCATGTGAGAACGAAAGATCAACTAGCCGATATATTCACCAAGCCCTTAGATGAGAAGAGATTTTGCTATCTTAGGAGTGAACTAAATATTCTTGACTCTAGCAATGTGTTGTAGAGAATGTGCACATCTGAATGGTGATTGTTTTGTTATTACAAAAAATTATTATTGTTTTATGTCAAAAACCTATTATTTGTGCTATTGAAGTTGGTTTTTGATCACTAGATCGAATCTTGACAAAATATGGTCATTGTTATATTTTGTTGATTGTTTGCTGATCATAAGATGTCAAGACTTTTCATCAAACTAGTTTTAAAGAAAATAAAAATCCTCTACTCTTTCCTGGCTGGGCTCTAATCTCTCTGGTGATTCTGTCGTCGGGCAAGTCCGACAGCTATCGGACATGTCCGATGGCGTCGAACAAGTCCGACTGTCATCGGACAAGTCCGACGGTCTAGGGTTTGACCCTATAAAACCCAGCCCGACTCATCCCTTCAGTCAAACCTTCCTCATTCATCTCCCTCACGTTCTCTCTCCTCAAGACCACCCCCATTGGCGGCACCAAGGAGATCTCCCTCTCCCACTATCCATTGGAGCAAGTTTGGACATCAAGAGGTCCTCCTCCACCAAAGTAGTCCAATCCCCCATCATTTTTGCAAGGTTTAACCCTAATCCCCTCTCTTTCTTGGTTTCACCCTTAGGGTTAGGGTTATGGATTAATGCTAGTGCCAAATCTTGTTCCCTTGCGTATTTGATTCATGGAGGTAGCCTCCAGTTAGTTGTTAGTGGAGTAGAAGAAGTTTGGGTACTTGTGATAGGTGGATTCGTGAAGGATCTAGGTTTTTAAAGAAACTGTGTGTCATCGGACAAGTCCGATGACCATCGGACGAGTCCGACGCATCGGACTTGCCCGATGATTATCGGACATGTCCGATGACCTGCAGTTTCTTCCAAAACCTGAACTCTTCATTGATTCTCCTCACCCCTATTCCTCTTTTTTGACTCCGTCCTAACTTGTTGCTCGCCACATTTTCTCAGCATGTCTGACGTGGAAGCATCCCCCTTGAGGGAAAAGAGGACCAAGACCGCCGAAGATCAAGGCCAAAGCCAACCCCCAAAGAGGAGGAAGGCCACTGCTGGGCGGATCCGCCGCACCAAACTGAAAGCCCCAGTTGCTAGAGAGGAGCCTTAAGAGACAAATGAGGTTGACAGTGTCATGCATCCTCCGGCGGAAATGGGCAACTCTGACCGTGACAAGGTGAACTATCTTCATGCCTCCACTGAGACCTGCTCTGCGGCAAGGCTAACTAACTTCTATGATGGTGAGAAAGAAGCTTTTGATTTCCGCTTTCATGCACATTTTCATGCGGACTGGTACCGTTCCACCTATCTGCGCATGAAGAATGCAGTGGTTGAGATGAAGTGGCTGGATTGGGATCACATGAAGACAAGGAAGCATCCATTACTTGATCAAGTGTTGGCTGCCAGTGAGCATCATGGTCTCATGGCCTTCCTGACTTTCTAGTACTCCTGGAATAGAGAAATCATAGCTCAGTTTTATTCAACTGTCTACTTTGATGAGGATGCCAAAACCATGTCCTGGATGACGAATGGCACCAAGTATACCTGCTCCCAGAACCAGTTTGCTGGTTTGATTGGACTTAAGCACACACGCAAGGAAAGGCACAAGGTTCACAAGGGAAATCATATGGAGGCTGATGACATGAGGTACATGTATGTGGACCCGGACAACTGCTCTCCTCCCAACTCCAATGGACTGAAACCATTCTTCTCAGTCTTGTTTCGGATCTGCAGGAGTACTTTAGCTCCAAGGGGAGGCAACTCTGACCGTATTCCTGCCTATCAGAGGGATATTATGCACTGGGTTCATGGGAACAGGAAATTTGATGTCTTTGACTATGTCTTTCAGGAAATGTGGGACATCTCCATCTCTCCCAAGCGTGGCTGTGGATACGCACCTCACATCATGTTCATGATTGAGAAGGTGTCGGGCTTAACCTTAACCAAGGATATGAAGCATCTGAGCCTGAAACCTCAGATTCCTTCTAACTGGACTCCTGACACCACTTCTGGCCAGTTCTTTAGAGCAGCTCAGCCTCCTTCTTCAGCTGCACCACCGCAGTCACCTCGGGCTGCCCCTCGGGGCACTGGATCCTCTCATGTGCCTCCGCCTCCTCGTGGCAAGAGAAGCGGGATAATGAAGATGTTCAAATCCCTTATGAGCATGTGCAGGAGCATCAATCAGAGGCTAGACGTCATTGAAAGAAATCAAAAGGGTCTCTATGACCACTTTGGTATTGAGACTCCTCCTCCACCATCCCCAGCTGAAGGCTCACCTCCTCCCACTCATGATGACCCTGCTCCTCAAGATGACCCCACCTTCACCATCGAGGAGATGAACTACTTTGGGTACTATCTGACTCGTCCTCCTTTCTCTTCTGGCGCAGGTTCGAGTGCTCAACACATTCGCTTTGAGGATGATGACGGCGAAGGTGGTGAAGATGAAGCTGCCCATACTCTTCGCCAGCGCAAAGGGAAAGAACCGGCTATTGATGAGGAAGAAGAGGAAGAAGGCGATGACGATGATGAAGACTACGAGTTCTCTGACGACTAGAGCTCTCATCACCTTCTACCCGCACTTTTCTCCTTTTTGGATGTCTTGATGCCAAAGGGGGAGAAGTGTAGTTATCTCAGTTTTTTTTCTTAGTTTGTGAGTGAGTGAGTTTGGAGTTGAATTATTTATGGCACTATTTGGTTTGTAAAACTCTATGTTTGCTATCTATGTGGTTGGTTTGTGCACCTTATTTGCTTATTGTATTGGTACTTTCTTGATTATCTTGTTATTTGCATTTCGTCTATCTTGTGTGATTTATTGGTATAAATTAACATGTATGCATAGTTTTAGGGGGAGCTCTCACAATTTTTTAATATATGTGCACTTGTTATTATCTCATATTCTCTCACTCATGCACACATCTAGGGCGAGCTTCTCATCACAAACTGAATCCTCATTGCATAATTTTATGAAATCTTGTTGTATTGTCATCAATCACCAAAAAGGGGGAGATTGAAGGTGCATCTAGGCCCTTAATTTTATTTTGGTGATTGGCGCCAATACAATTAAGAATGGACTAATCTTTTAATGAGTATGTGTGTAGATTATGGTATAAAGTTTGGTGATTAAAATACATAGAAACAGAAAGGAAGAAAAGAAGATGGCAAAGTGCTTCAAGTTGAAATTCAAAATATGCTCAAGAATGAAGTTCATAGTATTTTATTTTAAATCTTGAGTATAGGAAAAGCCGTACTATTAAGAGGGACACAAAAGTGTGAAGCGGAGGTGAACTAAGTGCAAAATTCCCATCTCTAGGCCATACAAAAATTTCCAGGGCAAAATCATCGGACTTGTCCGACCCATCGGATAAGTCCATCGGACTCGAGTACCTCTGCCACTCTGGGTCGTCGGACATGTCCGACGGTCATCGGACAAGTCCGATGACCAGAGGAAAGTCCGACGCATCGGACACTTTCATCGGAGTACAGTTTCTCTGCCACCCTTTTTCATCGGACTTGTCTGATGGCCATCGGACTTGTACGATGAACAAGACTTGTCCGAGCCATGGGACAAGTCTATCGGATTCTAGTACCTCTGCCACCCCTGTGCTGTCGGACATGTCCGATGACAAGTCCGATGGCCAACTTATCCGAGGCATCGGGCAAGCTTGTCGGACTTCAGTTTCTGCGCCACCTTGATTCATCGTACATGTCTGATGACCATCGGACTTGTCCGACACAGATCTCAGAAATTGGGTCTCTAACGACTCTTTTCTCCATTGAGCTATAAATAGAACACCTCTTCGCCCAGTGGCTGTAGGGTCACTCATTTCCACTCCAAAACACTCCCAAGCTCACTTTACTCTCTTCAACTCTCCTCCCTTGATTCCACTCTTGATTTGTGAAGGGATTGAGAGAAGATTGAAGTGCTCCATCGACTCCAAGCTTTCATCCTCTTGAGCACTTGGTTCATCCTCACCGCTGACAACTTTTGTGTTTGTTACTCTTGGGGTTTCTTCCCCTAGACGGTTAGAGGTGCCCGTAGAGCTCCCAACTTGTGTGGTGACGCCTCGGGAAGTTTGTATTGACCCCTCCTCTGTGGAGTTTCTAGTGGAAAACCAAGTTTGATCTTTGTGGTCACTTGGAGAGGTTAGGGTTGAAAGAGACCCGGTACTTTGTGGATCCCTCAACGGAGACGTAGGCTTCTTTGTGGAGCTGAACTTCGGTGAACAAATCTTATGTCTTGCTCGTACTTTCAATCACTTGTGTCTTATTTACCTGTTCTTGCTCATAAACTTGCTAGTTAGGGTTTGCTTCGTATTTCTTAGATTAACTTGTGTAGGTTGCTTGGTAGTTGCTCTCCTTATTTTTACAGCACCCCCTTGCTTATATTCATCTACTCCTAGCTTGCCCTACACTAGTTTTAGCATTTACTCCGTCGATCTACTTTTCTATTTTGTGCCATCGGACAAGTCATCGGACTTTTCTTACAATCGTCGAACAAGTCCGACACTGCGCATTTGACTTTTATTATAAAGTGAATTTCAGGGATAATTGCCTATTCACCCCCCCCCCTCTAGGCACTTTCACCTAACCCTAAGATCAGAGGACTCACCTCTTGTCACTGTCGCTTCGCGCCGTGCACTCAGATCCCGCACGCATGGACGGCGACGCCTCCCTGTCCCTACTCGCCGACGAGGCCGCACGACGTCAGATCTCGCCTTGCGCGCCGCTCGTCGGCATAAGATCCGACAGCATGGCATGGCCTCGCGCCGTGCTCGTCGTCGCCATGCCGCTTCCGATCGCCGCCGTCTTTGCCTCCGATCCGCGTGCAATGGGCCCGCCTTAACCGCACCACGGTGGAGAAGCTCGACGGAGCCGTGCGCAATATCTCGCACGCGCGCTGGCGAGCAGCTCCCCGTGGTGCCGCGGCAGCTGGTCGACTTTGCTCGTGCTTCTCGGGTCGAGCAGCGGTGGGGGAGAGCGAGTGAGGCGAGAGAGAAAAGAGCGAGTGAGGCATTTTGGGGTTTCGCCCGGCCGATTCGGCCTTTTTAAGGGAGCGGCGGGTCGCCTTGAGTCGTCGATCTGACCGGACGGCTCAGATCAGAGCGGGTTCGTCCTCCGCGCGCGCCGCGTGGGCTGAATTGGCGGTCTGCTCACAGGTTGTCTCGGCCCACCGAGCCGTGCAAGTGAGCCGCGGTGCCGCCTTAGCCGAGCCGAGCTGCGAGCTGTCGCGTCGAGCCGCGTTAGCTGGGCCGTGCGCATTGGCTGGGCCAGTTTCTGGTCGCGTTGTGCCCGTTGAATTCCGTCGCTGCGCGCGCAAGTTGGGCCGTGGCGTCTACGCGCATTAGCTGGGCCACGCTTGTGGGCTGCGCGCACGAAATAAGGCCGCGGGCCAAATTAGATTAAGTTAGAAGCAAATTTTAATTCATTTTATTATTAAGTTTGAAGTTTTTCTTTTAGTTCATTGCTTAATTAATTTTCTATTTTTTAGTTAAGTAATTTATTTTAAGCTTAATTATTTAAGTGTTGGTGTTATTTAAGCTATTACAATTTAATTTTAAGTATTAATCCATCAATATGTCTTGAGATGTCTCTAAATAAATGGAACCACCAAGAATTTTATTTAGAGTAAACTTATGATTATTTCTAACCACCGTTGTTTAATCATGAGTATTAAGATGAATTTCGTTTGTTTTTCCCACTGGTGATGCAAATTGAAATTTAATTGTATGATTTTAATCAGACCACCGTAGGGTTATTTTCATACACCTATTTGTATTTCATTATATATGATTACTAAGTTAAGTTTTCTTGCTTTGCTTTTCACTGAGTAATGTCAATGTTGTTGCCTCCTACCTCAACAACATCGAGCCGCTCAATAGAGCGAACTTTCCGGACTGGAAGGGTAAGGTCATCACATGCTTGGCATGGAATGATCTCGATGTCGCGCTGAGGGTCGTTAAGCCTGCCCCTCCTGCTAATGGAGCTGCACCTTCTGTCGTTTTAGAGAAGTGGGAGAGGTCCAACCGGATGGCTACCATGGTCATGCTTCAGACCATAAGTGCTGGTATTAAGGGTGCCATCCCCACTAAGAATACAGCTGGAGTTGATCTGACTGCTAAGGAGCTACTGGTCACTATTGAGAAGAACTTTAAGAGCTCCTCTAAGACATATGCTAGTAGACTCATCATGAATTTGGTGGGTTCTCAGTACAATGGTCAGACTGGCATAAGGAAGCACATTCTTACTATACGTGACATGACCAATAAGCTTAAGGAGATGAAGATGGAGATCTTTGATAGTTTCCTTGTTCATTTTATCATGACCTCACTACCGTCTCAGTATGCTCCATTCAAGATCAACTACAACACCAACAAGAACACTTGATCTATCACTGAGCTGATAAGCTATTATGTTAAAGAAGAAGAGAGGCTTAAGACTAAAAAGATAAACGAGAATGTTATGAACATGGTTGGCAACCTCAGTCTCAACAATCCTTCTAAGAACCAGCATGAGGCAGGCAGTAGCAAGCAAGACCAAAGGAAGAAGAAGAAGAAGAAGAATGGGAACAAAGCTGTACCCAAGAACAACAATAACTTCAAGAACCACCAGTCTAAGGGTGGTAATAAGACGTGCCTTTTCTGTGGCTCACTCAAGCACCTTCAGCAGGCTTGTCCAGGCTTTAAGGAGTGGTTGAAGGAGCAAGGTATTGAGAAGATTGATGATGTTTCTTTTATTGATGAATTATTCTTAGCGGATTTTTTCCCTAATACTTGGTGGATTGACTCAGGTGCCACTGTGCATATCTCTAATTTATTACAGGTATTCCGTTCGATCCGAACTGTAAGAAAGGGGGAGCGAAGCCTAAGAGTGGCCGGTGGGAATGTCGTCCAAGTTGAAGGCGTTGGGAGCTTCCACTTAGAGTTGCCACGAGAATGTTAGTTTTCTGTTAACAGTTGACCTCGGTCAATAACAGAAACGGGAGCACAGGGCAACGCCCATGTGATCCGATTCCCAAAAATAGGAAACAAAAGGAGTCCGTTTTAGTGTCTTAATCCGGAGGCAAAAAGGCTCACGTATCGATTATGGACTCGGCCCCGGGTCTACAGTGCGATCATATAAAAGGAGGGGTACCCCTCAGGGTTTAGTCATACCAATTTTCCACCACCAATCGCTAAGCGCGCTAGAAGGCCTGGAAGACCGACGTCCACGTCCAAGACAAACCCGCTACCGTCCCGAGGGCTTCCGCTACCCTAAGAAGACCCTCAAGGAGCGTCTACGCTACGTCCCCAATGACGCCCTCGTCGTCGAGCTCATCACCTCTGCACCGACTCCAATAGAGTCCAGCGCCAGCGCCGGTAACAGCTGAACCTATCCCTATTCCGTATTAGATTAGTTTCTGCTAAGTATGATCTTAATTAACTAGATATGATCCTATTAATCTGCTATGCCTAAGTTTAATTAAGTCGCATTACAGATTAAATTAATTCTATCAGTCTCGACTTGTTCGGCATACGAAGCGCCTCCCTCTCCTTTGCCATGCTACTGTATTGAGGTGCATGACGACGTTCTGCTCCGTTCCAGTGCCCGCGTCATCGTCTCCGAGGTTGCCTCGTTCAGTGGCTTGGTTATGGCGGTGGTGGACGCTACTATGATAATGGCATGGCGGGACGAGTTGAGGCAGTTGTAATGGTCATGATGACTTGAGGCCCATAATGCTCCTTTAGCCCATCACGAGACCAACGTAGCGCTGCAGCACGTTCACCAACTCCACAGTTCGTCCCTGACAGTGAGGCTGAGACTAATAAGGCGAGTACGTGTAAACCGTGTTGGTTGCTTCACATCAGCTTCACTAGTAAGTGAGGAACACGGGGGTTCTCAGGTATAACGCCATAATCCTTGTGAGCCAACCATCACACACTTTCACACATTGGATGCTAAACGAAACATTGCAACCACACAGGCCAACAGCACGCTTACACATCTAGAAACAAAATAAAACGAAACAAAAGACTAGACAATTACACCGAGTCGATCAAGAAGCCCAGTGCCTTCTTAGCTCAAAAACGAGGCCGCCCTGCCGCAGACATGATGATCGTCGTCCCGAAGCAGCAGCCATCTTAAGTGCATCTCGCTCCTCTCTCCTCGTCCTCGAGACCTCATCAAACCGCCGCCGGCTAGTGCCCCATTGCTCCCACGCCGAGTAGCTGCTGCGTGACGGCGTTGGCGTCGATGATGCACATCACGTGGTGCACCGCCGCGGCGATGTCGTCCACCGTCGTCAGGCCGCATTCTTCCTCCACCTGTGGCAAATTAAAGCACGCCACGATTAAGCACTACTAGCTAGGGATTAGAATGAAACAGCTAGCTGGGAAAAAGGAGAAAGAAAGGCACATGTGCAATGGCCGGATGACACCGCGCATCTCAGGACGGAACAAGTAGAGGAGAATCTGCTAGTAGTACTTGCTGCTTGAGTCATAAAATAAAATGTGGTACAGTGCCCCGGCTAAAATTAACACAAGGGGAGGGAAGCAAAGCTACATGCAGTACACGCTGCCTCCCGTCCCGCCTAGGGGAGTAGTAGTAGCCTTTTTTCCGCCCATTTCTCAATGCCAATCTCTCAATCTGCACAGGCCCGGCTCGATCAGTTCCGGGGAAAAGATTCGTCTCTCCTGTGCCAAACGCTTTCTTTACGACAGGCAGGCAGATGCCAATCCCCAACCTGAACTCGATGCTTTTTCCTTTGCACGAAGGTGTGACGCCGCGTAGCTTAGGACAGTGCTTACTGCGATGCGGGACAGCTACCACTATTAGCTCAGCACAGGGCACGGTCCATGGCCGTGGCGGCAGACTCGGCGACATTGACAAGTCCGGCGAGCTGCGTCCAGCTCAGCCTCAGCGCGGCAGGGGGGCCCCGTTGGCTCAGCAACTCTCCGGTCAAAAGCAAGCACCAGCCCCCTTCTGTAGCATTCAGTCGTACCGCTAGGGAGCAAGAAAAGACCCAGGTGCCCAGTGTTCTTGTCAGGTCCATCGGATTCTGATCAATTCTTTATTATTTCTAAAATGAAAAAAATAAGGAATTTGATTCTCCCGCGCTTGCTTTTTTTTTCAAAAACCAAAAAGAAAATTAGTAGATTCGCCGCCAACAATAATGCGTGCATGCACTTGGTGGAGCTCGGCGAGTGAGAGGACGTGTCGTCCTGCAAGCTCGACTGCGTCGATGTGATGCCGTCTGGATGCTGCTTGGTCTATCAATCCAACGGCAGGGGGAATATCTGCCACGTTTTCTTTTTCAGTCAGAACCATGGGGGCCGAGTGGAACGGAGGTTTGCTGCTGCTAATTGATTTTTCTATCAATGTTTGCTTGTTCCAGAGCGGTGACATCATGATTCCTAAATCATGTGTGGAGACACACGCAAACTTCCGTGTTGGAATCACTCGATTCGTGAGCCTAAACGTGCAATTGTGCTGTGCGTGCATCGGAATGTGTTCACGGCGAATTTTTGTCGTATGAAAACGAAACGAAGGACTGAAAATGAAGTGAACTGAAATACTACTAGCGCAGGCGCAGCAGGAAGGGAGCAAAAAAAAAAAAAAAGTTAGAAGTACAACAGAGCACGCACCTTGACGCTGAGTGAGTAGAGTGCGATGGAGTCGAGCGTGGTGACGGTGAGGTGCAGCACGGTGAGCCGGAGCGCCTGCATCCCGGTGACCATCTTGAGCAGCTGCCCGGGCCGGCGCGGCGCCATGACGCGGACGCTGGCGTGCGACTCCACCAGGCTCACCTCCACGTCCGCCACGCCCGGCCGAGCGCCGCCGCTCTCCTCGCCGGCCGCCGCCGCCGTCGTCACGGAGCCGCCGTGGCGCCACGCGTACTGCGGGTACGCGAAGAACCGCGCGAACGGCGGCGGCGCGTCGGGAGCCTGCTGCTGCTGCTGGTGGTGGTGGTCCTCGGTCACGCTGCTGCTGCAGTTGCTCGTCGTCGTCGACTCCACGCAGCAGGTTGGGGTCGTGGCTGCGCTGCCGCTGGTGGCCTGCATTGGCATCGGCATCGCGTCCGGGGTCGGCTTGGGCTGATGAACCAGTGTTTGCTTCTGCGCCTCCAGGGACTGCAGCTGCTGCTCGAGCTCCTTCACGAACTCTATCGCGCCTCCGACGATGGAAGCTTGGTCGCCCTGCAAGGTTGTTTGGGCATTAATTCTGTCAGGATTCGGACATTGAAGGAGCATTCAATTTAAGCCTCTGCAAGTGAGGCAGTAATGACAAAGGGGGGACACATAAATGCCCGGTTTTTGTGGGTGCCTGGCCACGGCCGGTAATGGAAATCCCCTGAACAAAGAACTTCGATAGTAATGGTGGGTCTCGTTCGGCAAAACAAACATTCTCTCGCCATTATTCGACAGCATCGCTTTCTTCATCTCTTGAACGACCAGAGCAGAAGAAGCGAATTGGTTAGAACACGTACCCTCTGGACGTATGCCTCCGGCATGAGGGCGCGCAGCACGGCGAGGTACTCGTTCATCTGGCGCCGCCGGTTGCGCTCCACCGCGATGTGCGTCATCCGCTGGCTCTCCGCCTCCTCCCTCGACTTGCAGCTCCGCACCCGCCGCCGCCGCTTCCTCCTCGGCGCCGACGACGCTGCGTCGACGTCCCTCGTCTCCGCCCCCGCCGGCGCGTCGGCCGCGTGCTGCACAGGAGGAGGAGGTGGTGGCGCGCCGCCGAACACAATGCCGGCGCCGTCGCAGAACGCCGCAGCATTGTCGAAGAGGAAGCTGGCCGCGTTGAAGGTGTCGTAGATGAACGGCGCCGCGTCGCTGCTGGGCGCGTCCACTAGTGCCGACATGTCGTCACGGCTCTAGCTAAGCTAAGCTCTCCCTCTCCGTCTCCGTGTGGCTGCTTCTCCGTGTCGCCGAGCTCTTGGCAACGTTTACTTGCGTCCTACTACTACCACCACCACCACATCGCTCTCCTCTACTTATCGCACCCTTTGCCGCTTCACTCTCCGGCCCACTTCAGCTGCGCGTATCTGAGGTTCTGAGCCCTTCGCCTTGGTGGCACGCGTTTGTTTCTTTCTTTCCCGCTACTGGACTGGGTATACGGGGAAAGAAAAAAGGATAAGGTTTCGGCCGCAGGCGTGTACAGCAGCGTAGCCGAGGAACAGTGGATGCAGGCTGGCCTGGTTTGGCTTCCGCAGTGCCACAGTGACGCATGCAGCCGCAGCTTGCATTGCATGGCATGGCTCCCGATGCAACAGCTACTCCAGGATGATCAAAAGCTGCATTTCTTTTATTATGTGCGCCGTGTTGGGTGACCGGTCAGAACTCCAGAAAGGGTTCGGCAGCGGAGCCAGGCAGGGGCTGAAAAGTCAGGGGAGTATTACCAGCTCGAACCAATGGTGTTCAACGACAATTAGCACCAGAATTAATGTAGATCGAATTAAAGGCGCTCTGAGGTGCCAGCAAGTACCAGGAGGGAAGCTTTGCTTTGCTTTTGCGCACGAGAGACGCACATGAAGGGGGGAATCACAGGGTGGAATTGCGTTGGGGACAGACAGACAGCGGTAAGTACCAAGACCACATGGATTAACAGTGGAGGGAATGACTATAAGACAAGCAGGCCACATGAGTAACGTACCAATGTGAGAAGCAATGGCCGCGAGGCCTAGAGAAATCAATCATCGGCCCGCCCTCGACCCAGGAATTCAGGGCTCGACTGAACTGAACTTCTATTACAGTGTCTTTGGTTCATTATACGCCCACCACTCCTATTACAGTAATAATTTTACCGTAGGGCCGACTTGTACGTAGTCCCTGTCTAAGCTACGGAGACACGATGCACAATAGGGTCGCAGGGACGTACCCGAACAGGTAGCTTCAGGAATTGAATAATACTCCTGGTCTCTCTGCAGATCAGTGTCTTCAGTACTCAAAGGACGTCACGGTAATGTGCCATGTTAGCTTTTCAGTATCAGTAGCTGCCAAAAAAGATGGGATGTTTGTTACGGAGGTGAATCCTTTGTTTACTGCTCTCACAAGGCGCGTAATAGCTTGAGGAATCGATCGGCGGATGCATGGTAAAAAGGAGGAGCTGACAGCTAGAGGACACGACCTGTGCAGAATCCCAGACAATGGCATCAGAATAGTATAATCTTCTGCAATAATCTAATCACCTTTTCAGCTAATCTTGTATGCGGAACTAAACAACGTAACGGACAATCACCCAAAGCGCCTAAAATTGGCTACCTACAACCCTTTAGATTGCGGTAACTTATTTTTCAATCTTTTTTTTTCTTGAAATGAAATTGTTATTGTGAAATTATTGTATTGTTCATGTAAATTCCATTCATTTCAAAGTGGCTCCATTTCTCATGCGTTTATATGAACTTTACCAATCCTACAGCAAAATACAGTGAAAAAATATTTATCATCATCACGATGAAGAGAAACAATTTAATACAATAGTAATCTAACATAGAAGGTTTGACAACCACAACCATCTAACAACCCAATAAAATTAGACCTTTGTTAGCGGTATGCGCTACACCATAGCGGTAGCATTTATAAACCGCTACCGCTATAGCGGATGCTATTGCGGCCGCTACAAATGCTTGTTACATTAGATGTTGGGCACACTGTTTTGTATTCAGTCTTATTAGCATATGAGTAAAATAAATGATTTGCACTCTTAATTTTCTTTTTCTAGTCATGCTTTTATTAATGAGTGCATGCGTCATTGAGTAATGAAAAAAATATTAACATTACTAGTTCAGTAAATAAAGTTAGATTTGTTTCAATAAATCTTTTTACGGTTCATATATTTTTTTTTGTTTTATGTATATAGGTGTGGTTGCGTGACCGGACCCAAACACGGTTGCAAGCCCAAACGTAAGATATGAGTCCATACTTACGACATAGACTTCATAGTCCATAACTTCTAGAACGATCCCCAATGTCTAGTTTGTCATGTTAGGATATCGGAGAAGATCTAACGGAGGGGAAGTGGAGTGCCTAAGCCCCCCCCCCCCCCCCCCCCGCCCCTCTACTTTGTGGAACACCATTGAGAGTAAGGGAGGGAGCATTAAGACAAGGAGATATAGAAGGAAAAATATGAGTTGTGTGAAGTTGCACGACCCTGGTCAGCTTAGCGTGCAACAAGTTCTTTGCAAACTACAGGTAATGACGACATTTTTAGATTGGCTATGGTTTGTCTCGTTGATTTTATTACGCATTGACTTGGACATGTTTGATTGAATATCAAGGAGGGATGGGATGGTGCGATCCTGAAGTTGAAGGACGAAGGATATATGGATGAGTTCATCCCGTGTGGTGTTGGATTGGATGGATGAATATTAGGGATAGACTCATCCACTGTTACGTTTGATGGGAGAGATAAAATTGTGCAAGCATGTATGATCACCCTGTTCACTAGTTGGGTATTTATCCTTTTGAGCTTGGGTATGATAATAACCATTTATAAAACTACTAAGTCTAATCACCACAAATAAGTAATTATCAAGTATGATTATTAAGATATACATATTAATATCAAATGGGTTTGATCATTACACATGAATAATAGTAGTAGCCAGGTTTTATAGCCATGCATAATTATTAAATGAAGATGGAGCTATAAAATATACTACTATCTTCGGCTTTTTATTGTTTTCGTCGGAGCAAGGTAATTAGGAAAGATCTATACTGATCACCTTGTCCCAACTTCAAGAATAAAAATGTACTCTAGATGGATTGATAAAATAAAGTACTAGTTTCATTCGGTTCTGTACCAGGTTCGAGTAGAAAGCATGTGTTTATGGCTGCGTTTTGAAGGACTTGCATTGTCGTCAACCGTTTGTATCTGCGTAGGCATGCACAGGAAAAATACTAACCGATCCTCCACGCAACTCCTGTAGAGACCTTGGAGCGCGATACGGTATGATTATAGAACGTTCGTTCTGCGAGTACCGCGCAGTAGAAAGTCTGGTGAGACCCGATCTGAGAGCCGTCCCAAAAGGCGGCAGTAGTGCAGAGACAGACTGCATGCCTGTAGCGCTCACCACACTCGCAGTTTTTTCTTTTCCGCACAGGGACACGCGCGAGTTTGTTTCGTGTCTGCGACCGCGCTGCGCGAGATTTGTATCCATCGCTGCCATGCCGGCCGGCCTCATCAGCGACGCGGTTCTCGAGGAGATCGTTGCGTTTGCTTGGCACATGGACTTGCCCCTCTGATGACAAGTTGGTCCGTGTCGTGCAGCCATGTGGTCCGGCCAAGGCTCGTCGGGGTCGGGCCCGAGTAGAGAGCAACATGTATTCAACTGCCGGTAGGGACCTAACCTAGACCATGCTGGTGAAACGGAATGGCCTGTACTGCAGTTGGCCCACAGCGTGGCAAGTACGTAGAATACGCACTCGCTGACTGACGAGCAGACCGGGCACCAGAGCAGGACCAGTAGGATCGTTCACGGTTCCATGTATAGTATCATAAAACCACCCATTTCTATGTCACGGCTACTCGGCTAGGTTAGTTACATTGATATGCATGACTAGGCGAAACGTGGCGCACGGACGACGAACGAACTGCTCCGTCCGACGACAGTCACTGTAGGCACCAGCTCGGTCACGGGATTTCCGATCGTTTCCGGCGGGCCGCCATGCAATGCAAGCAGACATATGTATGTGTGTCATGGCGCTGTTGCCCTCTGGCCGCAGAGGGAGGCACAGTGGCATGTGCGTGCCGGCCGCTTCACCAGCTCGGACTGATGACGACGATGCCGCTGCAGGAAGCGGCCGGAACCTGACGCGCGGCCTGAGCCTGACCGCGTCGGCCCGGCGGTGCGCGGAATGAATGCGCTTTGGTGCGACGCGGATGGCCGCTTGCGCGCGCGTGGTGAGTGCGGGAGCGAGGCCAGCCAGCCAGCCAGAGAGAGTAGGGCGGGCAAGGCCGGGTCGAGACGCGGCCGGGACGCCGGCGCAGGGGGCCATCCTTTGCTTGGTTGCTTTGCCGGGAGGTGATTAATAATGCCAGTTTGGTGCCATGCGCCTCTCCCGATCCGATCCGTCGCGCGTGTCTCTCTCCCTGCGACGTGCGTTATTGACCCGCTACGTGCCAATAACCGTTTGGTGATGGTGCAATGGACGAGGAAAGGATGGAGACGTATTGCCGTTCCGATAGATCATCCGCTCCGGTCTCCCTTTCCCTTTCGTGGTTGCTAGCTAGCTGCTGCGCGCCGGTCGGCCGTATGGTGGGTTGAGGAGAGGGAAGAGACGAGCGAGGCCGTTCCGCGCCACGGACGGAAATGCCACGTCTCGCTCGGTTCCATTCCGTGTCGGGAGAACTGTTGCTCTCATCACATGGTGGTCCGGTATGTATGTGGGATGGCGGCAACGGCCTCATTCGAAGACTTCTGTGCATACGTACACACACGGAGTCGTAGCGGTCAAATACAGCCGTCGTCGCTCATCATTAATTGCACTACATTTTATTCCTGTTAGTCAAAAACCACAAGCCTGCCGTAAATGAAGTGTCTGCCTGCGTGATTCATTCCAACGTACGAGAAATCATCATCTGCTGGCATTATTACTAAATCGAGGGGGTTCTGTTGTCATGCAAGTCGAGCAATTATGCGCGCGCGTACGTTTACCTGCAGGTCATATATATATGACCAACAGGTGTTCCTAATTAAGGAGTAAGAACGGCAAGCTTTTATTACCTGCATGTGCGGGCCATATGATCTTAATAGTAGCACTTCACAAACGTTGGAATCACGGCACGAAACAACACTACTACTGCAATCCTTTCTGCAGCTACAGTAAGGGACACTGATTAGTCAATAGTGTGTGCTCCATACTAAAAACAAATTAAGCTAACAACACGCACCATTCTCTTATCTTACGTACTCGAGGGGGTTGTATCATGCAAGGTCAAGCAATTAGGCGTGTGTATAAGTTTACCTGTCACATGACCAGCAGTTGTTCCTAATTAAGAAGTACTCCTTCTGTTCTAAAATTATTATTGTAATTAATCTTTTTTATTATATTAAATTATTCATCTTATTTAAAATATTCGTTCAAATATGAAAAGTTATAAATTATATTTAATTTTTGTCTACTGATAAAACAAATCATAAGAAAATACATAATTTTTTTAATAAAACAAATAGTAAATAAAAGATAAAAAAAAATTCAAACGGAGGGAGCTAGAACGCTCTTATTACCTGCATTGTGCAGGCCATATGATCTTAAGAGTACTTCACAGACGTTGGAACCACGCCACAAAACAACACTACTACTGCAATCCTCTCTGCAGGTACAGTAAGGGGGCCCTGATTAATCGATAGTGCGTGCTCGATCCTAAAAACAAATTAAGCAAACACATGAGTAAAAACCAACACGATGCTTCGGTGAGTTGCCTAGCCACGCAACGTGCACATCGGATTTACTGCAAATTGGATACCGTCCTGATCCGATCGCCCGTGGTGGGTGCTTAATGCAGCCATTTCGAACGCGCGTCGCTACCTCTCAAGTATGATTGAAACCACGATCGAAGATGCATGCTGCCGATGATGCACGATGCTCTTTACGTACGACGCCGACGACGGGTAGCTAGCTATAGGACACGCTCGATCCAAGCATCGGAAGAATATAATGATGGGTTGCCGTCGGCAGAATGTAATAGCGACACTGTTCACTGCCGTCGGGTCGAGGGCGCCCTACGATAGTAGGGAGCCGCCCGGCATGCGTGCGTGGCTAGGTAGCAACGCAAGATATACGGGTACTACTACTGACTAACAGAGGTACAGCGCAGAGCGATCGTAATCATCAGCGTTGTGGTCGCCATCGTGCGGCAGCAGCAAAAGCTGGCGCCGTCGTCGTGCTGCAAGAGTCTCTCCTTGCTTGTCATGCTCTGCCAGAGTCCGCAACACTAGCACGGGGGCGGCCAATGAGTTGGTCAGTTGGACGTACAGCAAGTGGACGGGCGGAGCGTGAGCGTGACTTGTAGTATAAGCAAAATGATCTGAAAGCCATGTAATGTAGCGCACTGCTCTGGCTCCGCCGCACCCGAGGCTGCAGCGCGTTGGGACCGCCGGGCCGGGCTTGTGTTTCAGTGTTTGGACTTTGCACTGTGACTCTGTGAGTGAGCGCGTGTCTAAGCAAGCACAGAAACAAGACGTGACGGGTCACTGGATCGAACCGAGCAGAGAGGACCAGCTGAAGAGCTGAACGACGTACCCGGCCGCGCATCGGCGCATGCATGCGTCCCGGGTACAATCGCATATGGTACACTGATGCTGAATTTTGCTGATGCGGGCGATCGAGCTGGTCGGTCACGGCGCGCGAAGAGAGCTTCTCCATCCAATACGCGCGCGCGCGCCTAATCTCGGCGCAAAAGCTGTGGCGCGCGCCTGCTGTAACGTGTCGAAGCGCGCGCCTTGACTTGGTACACGGCCAGTGCCAGTGCAGGACCCCGGTCCATGGCTCCTCAAAAGGGGCGAAACGGCAGGGAGCGCACGTACGGGCTGGCAGGGATACGCGAACCGGTCCCGCACCAACCTGCACCCGCCGCAGTCGGGACGGAATGGGCCTAGCTCTACCTAACAGGAGCACGCGCGACCGGCCGGCGCCCGAGCTGCCGAGCGCCAGTCGGGAGCGGGCCGAAGTGTAATCGCATCATGCCAAGAACAAGGCCTACTGAAGACACCATTGAGCCCATAGCAAGCAGAGTCACCAGCTGCAGTTTACACGTTAGTTGCGCTCGGGCTGACAAAAGTAACAGCGACAATTTGTTTTCCCCGCACCATTAATCATACCCCATAGCATCAACACATCACATTCAAACGTAAACTCATTCTTCGATGCAAGAGTGCACCGGTGCAGATGAGTCCAAAGTTTTTTTTTCCCATAATAAAGTACAGTACGTACTATGCGTGCAAGTACAATTGCGTAGCAACAATCTTATTATTATCTCTCCCTGTAACAGCCTATCAGGTCACTAATAACACAAATAGGTTTCCATCAAGTCTTCGTTTCTCCCAACGAGAAGGTTCATGCCTCTTCTTCCAGCTGTGAAATGATGCTTAGGAACACTTGGAAGCCCTGGGCCATATCTGAAAACAGGCAGTACTCATTCTTCGCATGGTATGTCTTCAGTAAGCCTGTGATGAACAAGAAGCAGCATTATATACTGTATGTACAGGCCCGTATAAACCAAAACCATAGAAAAGTAAGACAGATGCAGGTGGCACTAGAGGAAACTAAAGTTACTCCCTCCGTTTTCATTTTGCTGCCATTACGAAAAGAAAGGTACTAGTACACGTTTGAACTAGTTGCCCCGTGCAACGACATCAAAACAGAAAGAAAGGGGGCCATATTGTCAATAGAAGGCCAGAACTATCAGTTTCTTTGTTTAATTAATTACCATATCCAGCAGTTTGAACATCAAAGCCTTCATCCTGTAAAAGTGTAAACAATTGATTTAGTCCTCGGTGATTGGGTTCAGAAAATTGATGAACACTGATTATCACAAACCTGTAAATCCCGAATCAGAGGTAAGCTTCCAGTGATGGAATATGGCTCCACGTGACCAACGATTTCCTCAGTTGCTTTGCATAACGCTTTAAAGCCTCGAGACTCCAGATTGCAGGCCACCCCTTTCATCACATCTCCATCAAATGTGATTTCAAGCCTAGGAAAAGAATTTCAGTAAGTAAAGATAGTCGTCCCTCCACCATTGTTGCTGCTTTTTTTTTTTTTGAACTGATTGTTGCTGCTTCTTAATGACAGCAGAGTCAAAATATCAGATGCTTCACCTTCCTCGCAGATTTTCATCAGGAAGAACATATTTGGACACAGGGCCACGAGTATCAAGTTTCTCAAGATTATTGTTTATATCCTCTACATATTCCTGTAACTTCTTCTCGACACAAGAAGTGCTGCATGATAATGGCAAAATTCACTTCACTATCTCAATCAGTAGAACCACATTCAAGAGTGTACAAAAGAAATGAGCTTACCTATAGAAAGGAGTCAACCTGTAATGTATTAAAACAAGTAGGGTCAGTAATGGCTATAAAACTAGGTGTGCCAAGTATAAAAGAAAGAGACAGAAGAGGGAGAAAATGCTTTCTGGGAAAAGTGGCCGAAATTTATTTGCCTCATGAATCCTCTGAATACACAGATCTTATAGTAGTACCTTTTTTTCATCAGATGTAAGGTTTCATTATAGTCTAGCCAAAGCAACAGCACACTTAATCAACTTAGAGATTTCTATTAAATTTCCGCACGCCTCTACAAATTCCTACAGCAATTAAAGGGAGGTAACGAAACAATGGGGCAAGACTCGGACCTTATATCCCCTGAAATTGTACATTCGGCAGGTATTTGATTGAGGCCTCCACCAGGATCTACAATGTGCCATTAGTTAGAAACTAGACATCAGCACATGCTTACTTTTCTATGCATTTTAAAAGTTCTGGACTCACAGCTCCACTTAGTTGGCTTCATTGTAGATGGTGTAGCAAACTTGTAAATTTTTTCTTTCTCATGCGCCGGGAAGTCGGTGTAAAACCTCTTTTGGATTTCTTTTAGTGCTTCCATATTCAACTCCATTGGATTTATAGCCTGGAAGAAAGAAAAGAGAAACAAATCAGCATACTTTGAAAGCAATAATGCACTGTGCCAACTTCAAAAAATGTTTCGTTATATAATAATACAGCTAAAGGCAGGTGGTTTAAAGCTGATAAGACAAAATAAATGCTATTAAATCCTCATGGAGGAGAAAGGAAAGAACACTGTTCCTAGGTAAGGGATTAAAGTGTACAGTAAATATAAATAAGACTATACTCCCTCCGTTTGATTATTGCTGTCGTTCCGACTGGCTTGATTGAACTACGAGCCAGCACAATTTGGTTGTCGGGAACAACAACAAATCCCTAACAGAGGGAGTAATATTTTTAATGCGCATGAATCTATAATTAACAAAATATTATCAAATGCAGCCGAGGAAATGAGGAGGTAACAAGATCAGAACTATGGAGCACATCACCTAACTAAAACACTTCGATAAGTATGAATCTATTACCTTATGAGCGAGACCACTGTGGAATAGCTTCCCTGTTGCTTTGAGATGCCATGGAATCATCCCACCAGTACCAATGCATGGCTGCTTATCAGCTGTATCTATCCAGAACCTATCAAGTTTTGACCACACAACACATGAAATTGTATCAACACATAATTCCACAAACAAAACATTATCAGTTGAAAAGGGGTAATACTTACAAGGGTCCAGTCTTGAGCTTATCAAGTAATTTGTCCTTCACAAGGCCATCGACACCAATGCCAGTGACTGATGAGTTCTCCTCATTGCAGATGAATACAGCAATAACCGAATGCTTCAAAGCCGGCTTGACCTCACCAAGCCGCTTCATCAGCTGAGCGACCAATGCCACGTGGCCAAGGCAATCAGTTGTCCCGCGTCCCCGAAGCTTGTCCTTGTCCTCACTGTCAAAGGTCAGAGAAAAAGGATCGAAGTCCTGCAGAAATTGACGACCATTTCACCAATGAGAACAAACAATGAAGGCGGAAAAGCCTTGACTACTTATAAGTCAAGCAATGCGAATGAGCAAAGTAAACAAAACTAGATAGATTGAACGTCATAAAGTACACACTCTCTGAAAAGGGTGGAAAAATCTAGTACTACCTCCGTTCCAATTGCAAGCATGTTGACTGTAAGCTATCATGTTTGACCCCTCGTTTTATCCATATTTTAATAAAAAACAAATAACTCATGTTAATATATCTAATGACAAAACGTATCATAATAAAATAAACAATATTTTACCTCAAAAAAAATAAACAATATTTTTATAAATTCTTTGAATAAGAATGGTCAAACGTGATGTCTCAAAGTCACCTTTTGCTTGTATTTTGGAATGGAGATAGTAGTTCTTTTAACACACCAATACACACGAATACAATACACAAGTCAATGCAGATTTCACATCGATGGATTGAATCAAATTTATCCGTGTACAGAACTGGGAACAGTTGATATTGGCACTGATTCAGTGCTCCAAACGATGATAGGACAAAGACTTTTAACGCGGAGCAACAATTAGATCACGCAAATCCGCAGTAAGGCACTCCAGAATCCACCAATAAATCAAGCAAAAAGTGCATTTGAGGCAGTGATCAAAGAAGCAGAAAACATCTTAGAATCGATAAACCTAGAACGGGTATAAACGGACTATATATAGCGGCGCCGAAACAGCAACAACATCAATCAAGCACTTGAATCCTTCAAACGGAGGGTAAAGCAACGTACCCACTCGCAGGGGTTGGCCGGGACGACATCCATGTGCATGCCGACGAAGGAGACGACGCGGCCGGGGACGGTGCCGGGGTACTCGACGATGACGTTGCTCCGGCCCTCGGTGTAGCCTACCTTCCGCACGACGAGCGGGCCGCCCCCCGTGTCGGTGGACACCGAGCGGAGCGCGTTGACGACGTGCTGCGCCACGAGGTCCTCCTGCGGGACATGGTTCGGCGGGTCGTTCTGCAGGCGCGCCGACTCGCCGATAAGCTTCTCGAGGAGGGCGACGAAGGGCTCGCGGTCGAGACCGCCGATGGCGCCCTTGAGTGCCGGAGATGCCATCTGAGACTTTTCCTGGGCGGCGGCTTGCGGCGACGACCAGTGTTTAGTGGAGTAGAAGGAAATTTCTGCGCGTACGCGACTGGGGGAGAGCAACAGGAGATTTCAGGAGAGACCGAGAGAGTAGAGACTAGAGACGAGGTTGAGGTTGTACTTGTATAAAAGCGTCTTCCGTGTGTTCACTGTCGACGGTACGTCGGCACGGAGATGCGTGCTCCGGGCTCCGGGGCCATTCAATGTTGCAACGTAACACAGTCCTGTACGCCTGAATTGATACCGTCGGGACACGGTACATCTCCGATTGAGGTAAGGGGCAATCATCTTTTTCATTCATTCACACAAACTTGCTAAGTGAGAAAAAAAAAAGTTGGGGGGGAAACAGTATAAGCCGATAGCCATTTTACTTCATGCCAAACACAAGAATTATAATAGGATTCTCTCAGGCAGCAAGTATTTATACACTGTTATGAAGGTGATTCACTCATCCATTAAAAAGAGAAAGATACAACCTAACAATGGTTGCATTGGTCAACAAGAAACTGCTACTGCCAAATATACAAACAAAAATATTCCCTACCACACAAGCATTACATGGAGGGGGAAGAACAGATATCCCAGCCTAAAATCAAAGAAACATCAGGAAAACTGTCTGGTCTGCCTGCCTTGCCCTCTGCTGAAGTACAAGGTCTCGGAGAGCGGCATCATATATTCAGAAGTGCATGCTCTATGATCATCAATGACACCTTACAGAGAGACTCGTGGTGGATCCCCGAAAATAACTGTTCTGAAGAGCCTAATACATCTTGTTTCTTACTAACACCTTATTTCATATGAGCCAGCTCTCGTGATGTAGCGAACCCACTCAACAGTATTGTAACCACTCTTCTCCCAAACCTGGAAAACGTATTCACACAATGAGATTTGTCACATCATAGGTTACAAGGTTGCATATTACTACCATCTGCACATACCTTCAGGAACCGAACACGTAAACCAGAAGCTGTGAACATTGGAACCTACAAGAATAAGAAATCAGGTTGAGCAGAGGATGGTATTGAGAAAGCAGTGAAACAACATTAACATATCCGTATGATCCATTAGGTGGCATGTTCTATCAGAAAGCCTGAGAAGATATTATTCATAAGAATACTAGAAGGTAACACCACAACAAAACAAATCACAATTGCTTAAAGCTACAAAATTCAAATTCTTATGTAGGCTGGCTCAGTTCATTTACAGTGAAAATTCTTTGCTGCATTTCAGCAGAACCACAAATAACATGAAGGGCGGATCGGAGAGCTAATTAGAGATTTTACCTGGAACTCCATCTGAATAGGTGGTCTGTTCCATGACTTCTTTTCACCCATTGTAGAGATCAGCTCAACCTCTGCACTCATAGTTGCCTCGGTCTGACCAGGGAATTTCCTGATCCTGTAGGTCGGAAGTGTGTTATGAGTTTATGTTAGCTGAGATGAAACAAATTCTTAAAAAAGGTCAAAACCGCCAATGCATGACACAAAGGAAAAAAAAAACACTTACTTCCACACTAATGAGTCAATTGAGGCATTATATTTTGCTTTGCCTGAAGTTGTTTGGAAACTAGTCTTTGCTGTCTGCTTTGGAACTGGGACTTTGACAACAACACCAAGTGCAAACATCTTAGCACCGAAAACACTCTTAACCTGCATCAGGAAGGTCCATGATGTCAGTAAATGTGATTATCACCCACACCTATGCAGATATGCCTCACTCACTTTAACGTTAATCTCCATGCGTGTTCTTCCCAATTCCTTAATTGTTGGTAGCACACGGAATGGAAGGTTTACGCCCTCTGTGATCCGGTACCTGAAACAAAATTTGTCCATTGAAAGTAAGCCAAAGAGCAGCTCATAGATTTTCCATTAGCAGGAGGGAAATTACAGTCATAAAAGCAATGAAATATTACTTCATTAATTCAAATTCACCATCTGGAGGCACGAAGCTGACTGTCTTTTCTGAGTTAAATCTTGTTAAGTTTACACACTGGTGGAATGTAACATCATCAAGTTCTATGGTCTTCCCGCTGTAGGGAAAGAGGACACAATTGTTAGAAAAATTAGCAAAAAAAAGTAATGAAAGTTGAAGCTACTAGTAAAGTATTAATCAGCAAAACAAAGAAGATGCCCATAGCTTTTATTTAACATATTTTATAATAATCAAGAAGGTGCTGACATGAATTTTATTTAATATATTTTATAATAATCAAGAAGGTGCTAACCTCTTTGCAGGCCTGGACTTCAGCTGGGCTTCCTTTTCGAGACCAATCTTGTCGTTTAATCCCAACTTCAGATCAGGCATTCCAGAAAGGAAGCACTTCATAAGAATCTTCCCTGTCACATCACACCGTAGAACACTTCCTGCAGGAATGGTTATTACGTGAACAAGGAACACCAGTTAGTACTTAGTACAACAGGGAAGACAACCGAGTACTCAAGCCAGATGGTTGGTAAGTACCTTTGGAAGACATAAGAAGGTTTACACTCTCAACAATGTCCAAGAAAACCTGAAACGAGAGAATATTACTATACTAGCGCAACTATATGAACTAGAGGAAAGTAACAACCAGTAAAGAACAAGAGAACAAAGAAAAGAAAACGAGGAGAGCAAGGCTATTTATGAAAAAGGGAAATAAGGACATAACAACACACACATAAAGCATAAGAGCCGAAATGTATTTTGGAATAAATGCAGGGTAGCATTGCTATTGCACGATGCTGTGCTGGAAAGATAACATATCTAGTGTCTTGCTTTCAAGAACCCTATAGTTTCAAATATAAGAAGATCAAGCACCTCATTCTTCTTGTATACAAGACCTTCTCTTCTCCAACCAACAGCACCAGTGACTTGAAGGGTCGCATTTGGAACAGGTTTGTCAGAGGGCTATCATTGCAGAAATGAAACGAAATAGTGTTCAGATGGTTTCATAGAAAAAACAAACCATAAAATGAAGATTTAGTAAAAAAAATTCGAACATAATAATACGTCAAATTCACATTATACTGACCTTAGAAGAAAATGGTGACCGGACTCCTTCCTGAGTTATATACAACTTCAAGATTTCAGGTGACAGATTTTGAGGATAACCAAAGTCCATTATCTCTGCATACTTATCAAAGATTGTATAAACACACCAAAATAATCATCAAAGTACGAAGCAAAGTCCAAAAAGAGGCTGATTCCTTACCATCAAGAAGTTCATATATCAACACAAAGTTATTTCTGATGGCATCTTCATCAAAATTTCCACCAAAATAAGACTTGAAGAGAGCCACTGCCTGAATTGTTTTTAAAAAAATCAGTTATAACTAATACAGCATGAGATGTAGCATTGTGAATTGCTTACAAAACAACAAGATGGATGGTAGACTGTGAGGATAGGATAGCTAAGTTGATCCAAACATGGCTTTAGGAAATAATTTAAATCAGATTATGGTTTAATTAGTCATATTAGATTATTTCCAATATATTAACGGAAAAGGGATATCCGTGCACCCATTTGAAAACCGTCTCTTTATTACTAACTATGCTTAGTGATCATACTGAAGATCATCAATACTCACCCACAGCAATGAAAAGTTATATTTGGCAAGTAAAGCCAACTTTCATGATACAATCATTACATGGTATATCTACGTTCGTAAATCCATGTTTTACACACTTGAAAAATATCATAGAATGTATAATAGGTAGCCCCTAAAATGCAACAGCTCATTAAGCAACAAATTAAAACTCAATATAGAAACCTGTAAGGGAGAATATACTGATCAAGCATACCACAGATTGTGTCTTTTTGAGCTATACAGTTTCATTCCAAAAGTAGCTAAGACAAAAGGAGTTGCATACCTCAACAACAAACTTGAAAGCACAAGCAACATTAGCATTGCTGCTAACCACAATCACAATATAAACATTACTGATCCTCATGTAAAGGAATGAACAGCCTCCTATTTGTCGAACAGGGCATGTGCCTAGTTCTTTTGTTTGCATAATATGCATCCTGAATGCATCAACCATATTTCCCCTGCATAGCAGTAGGTTTTAGTCACTGGATGTAAACATTGACCAAGTAAGAGATACTCTACATTGATCAAGTAAGGGATACATGGGATTTCAAAAAGAATAACGCAAAACAAATCCACAGGAGTTGTTTCTTGTCAAATATGTTTTTAAAGTCTGGTAACAGCAACAACCGAAAAAATGATGTGAATGAAACAGAGATGCTACCTTACTATGTTTTCCATTTCTCAATGTCCAAGAAAATAATGTTTATGTTATTGAAGCTGTATAACAAAAATGCTCTATATTGAAAGAATATAAAGGGAGCATCTAATTTTCAACCGATTGAAAATGAGCCTTCATTCAGTCAACGCATCAGGACCGTCGGATCGCGATCAGATGGGTGAAACATCATTCAACCTCCAGCTGATGAACGTAACTGCTTTCCTCTTTCACTCTCTTCATGAGAAGCCGGCATTCGCTTCCCTGCCTCCCCCCCCCCCCTCCTCGGTCCGCAGCTCCTTCCCCCACCGCGCTAACTGGTCGCCGTCAAGCTCCCCCGCCCCGACCTGGCACAACCGCCATCTCCCGCCGCCCGCGAGGCGGCGCCATCGCTGCCTCCGCCTCCACAGTCTCTCTCGCCACCAGTCCACCACCGCCTGGCCGGTCTGCCACCCCAAAGCTTCCTTCTAAGCCGGAGTTGATGGAGCTCGTCGAAGAAACCCCCCACCCTAAAAGCCGGTGAGTTTTGTACGTCAGCTGAATCGCGGCATGATTTCAGTCGACTGAAGAGAAGGATTTCCGGAATATAAAGCTTTCCAGCGCCAAGCTATCGAAGTACATCCCGGCTCATTAAGTTTCACTCCAAATACTACTACCCATTGTCGAATCCCACAGTTAAAGATCAGATAAACTAGTACACAGTCACGTCTTATCATGAAAGCCTCAGCTTGACAATTTCAGGTGGAAACGATGAATTCTATGGCTCTAGATTAAACTCTTTGTTCGACTCACCACAATCGCTAGCCAGACCTTTCCAACTTCCAGCCGTTCAGTATCAGGACAATTGCGGCACGGCCAGATTTTAGCGCCCAATGAGTCAAATCAATGAGTCCTGGCTTCCATAGCCCCTCTGAGCGGAGCTCCACCAGTCTCACAGAAAAAAATGGATACAATTCTACGGACTATACCCCTAGCCCTCTCACGATCTGCGCAGCTGCGAGCTAGAAAGGGAACCAATCGATCTCTCACAGGGAACCTCAGATCTACCGCTCAAAGCTCAGGACGGCACAACGTACCCGACATCGTCGCGGTAGAGGCGGTTGATTAGGACGTCCCCGCGGAGGTTGAGGAAGTAGATAGCCGACGCCGCCACCGGCATCGTCGCCCGCTCGCGGCCCGAGCGTCTGGCGCCGCCTTTAGCTCACGGGTAGTTCTACGGCGCGGCTCCGGATGCCGCTTGGGGCCGGTGACCTGCCGGTCCAGCGCTCGCCGGACGGTGAGGAGGACACGGTGTTTGGTTGGATCTCGCGGCAGCACGAGCACAAGTCTTCCCGGCCGGGAGCTTTCGGTATGTTCGTTTTTTCAGAATAGACCTTTACGGATGGCATATTTGCTTCCTCTCTTTTGGAACTTGGTTAGGTCACTATGTGACCTGGTATTGGACCCACGGAGCATCAACTTTCAAAATGAGCTGGGCAGTGAGAACTGAGAATTTTCCAACCAAAGAAAACAGAACCAAAACAAAAGAAAAGAGATAAATAACGTTCCGCAAGTTAAAAATTTAGAGTTCAAATTTTCTAAAAATTTTATTTGTTAAAGTATATTGACGTACGTTTATTTTGGTCTAATATGACAAAAAAATATCAGAGCTCCAACATCTCATCGAGCAAAAAGACCTAACCAAAAGCAACGTGTATTTCAATCCAACAATAGCATTATGCCTACCCTCGTGTCATGGCGAGACAACTCCTCTTTTACTAGTTGCATCTATTTATGTGGTACCTAATAAATATTCATACATCCTCAAATATATAGTAGATATTTGAAGAAAACATGTTACTTGGATTATAGCTAAAATAGATTGTTGTCAATATTTTTTCATAACAAAATATATTACTACTACTACAGTACAAGAGATTAAAAAACATACATAGGTCACAATATCCTAGTGCGATGTTAAAGGGTTGTCTTTAAAATACTAAAACAATATAAAGAGAAGATTAAACTCAATAGTCGCAACAAATATAAAGAAAAATATAAAAACTATTGTGACATATATGTGTTTTATTTTAAATCTACAATGCTTAGTGTAATATCAAGGGGGCATGCCCCCCCCTCCTCCCCCTCCCCCTCCTCCAACAATGTTATATATTTCTTTAAAAAAGTTATGCTTATTTAGACATACTTTGTTATTACTCCTCTTAATTACTATTCTCTCTGTTCATTTTATAAGACGTTTTAGCATTATTTCCGGAACCAAGAAGTATTTGATGTCCACCATGTTGCACCAACCCCAACACAAATTAACGCTATTAGCTTTTCACCACATGCACATGTCCATACTAGGCCCACCTGCAGAGAGGAAGGGAGTAGGCACAACAATGATTTTTGCATCAACGCTGGCGATGCATTCAATTGGTGCCTGCTTGAAAGCGCGTCAGTTTAGTCTCGAGAACTGAGAACGTCATATAAATTGAGGAAAACTGAAGAGGCTAAAACGTCCTATATTATGGAACGAAGGGAGTAGTTTACTTTGAGTGCTTTTTTTTAACTTCTAAAGGAACCAGTAATGACTTCAAAAAGGAACAGAACACCACAATACTAGTTAGTAAAGCAATACTTATTCGTAAAGAATGAAAAATCTTTACTTTGAAGTAAAATGGAGCAGAATTCATCATCCCAAAGTTGCTCCTATTTTAGGCAATAAAACAGAGCAAAATGTACAGGTAGTTCAACGCGGCTGGGGCGTGTCGCAAACTTCAGTTCAATCACTTGTCATATGATAGGCACACTAGTAATTTCTGTGTAAAAATGCACAATTTTCATTTAGTTTTTCTGTCTAATTACATACAGCTTGCATGGTTGGACCAATCGAACCATCAAACTAACAAAATCAAAAAATCAGTCCAGCAGCCTGAGATAATCCCTGAGGTCGGTGGGGAAGCATGGGTACTGGCGCCAGAACCCGCCGTTGATCCTCACCATCCTGACCGTCCTCTGCTTCGTTGCCGGCAGGGTCTCGACGTGCAGCAGACCGAGCAGCTTGGCCACGGCGCCGGTGAGCACCATGTCCTCGAGCACCTTCTCCGAGGGCGCGGCCACGGAGACGAGCCACAGCACCTTGACGGCCAGCTGCGTGGCCAGCTCCGACACCCGCATCACCGTCTTCGCCAAGGCCGGCACCGCGAGCCCGTGCTCCGCGAACGCCAGCCTGCCCTCGGGGCACTTGCACAGCCGCTTGAGCAGCAGGAGTATGCGCTCCGCGTCGCGGGGGCGGCCGTCGGCGGCGTCGGCGAGGAGCTCGACGAGCACGTGCACGGCGCCGACCTCCGCCGCCTTGGCGGGCCCGCGCGGGGCCCGCTCCACCACGTCCAGCAGCACGTCGAGCGCGCGGGAGCTGAGCCGCGTGGTGGGCCCGCCCTCGTCGGAGAGGAGCTCGAGGAGGGACTTGAGCACGTCGCCCACGTCGACGCCGCCCGCGGTCCAGTGGTCGGTGCTCGTCGTCGCGCCTGCTTCTGCATTGGACGAGACCTTGACGAGGATGTCCATGGCGTGCAGCCTGGCCTCGGCGCCGCCGCGCTGGAGCAGCGTCGCGATGGGCCGCGCGCACTCCGGCGCGAGCACGAGGCCCACGGACTCCGGGTCCGCGAGCGGGAGCGCGGCCAGCACGGCCGCCGCCTCCTCGCACACCGTGAACGCCGAGAAGTCGCCGCCGCACTCCGCGAGCGCCTGCGCCATCACGCGGCCCACCACCTGGACCCCGCACGACGACACGAACTCGCACTGCATCGCCACGTCGCCGGCGATGCGGGCCCGGATGGTCTTCAGCGCAGTCACCTTGAACGGCGTCTCCTCGAGGCCGGCCAGCGCCGCCCGCAGCTGCTCCGCCTCCAGCATCCGCGACAGCGGCGTGCACGCGGCCAGATCGTGCGCCGGGCTCGACAGCGACGAGGTGGACGGCGACGTGGACGGTGATGATGACGACGAGCCCCCGCGGTCGAGCCACGAGTCGATGACGCGCTTGAGGGTGTGGTTGGGGGTGAGGTCGAGGTTGGCCAGCGGCTGCATGGTGGCGGGACACGTGGCGCTGCCGTACTCGAACAGCCACCGCTCGATGCTGCGGCGGTCGTAGGTCACGCCGGTGGACACAGTGACGGGGTCATCCATCAGCTCCATGGAGATGGGGCACAGGAACAGGTGGGGAGGCTCGTCCAGCATGTCCATCTCCATGGGCGCGTGCTCAGTGTCACGGCCGCGGATCGCGATGCAGCTGCGCTGGCCGGGCCGGGCAACCCTGTAATGTGGACGAGGCTTATATGGTGCAAGTCAATAGTCAGAGGGGAGCAGGATGGCCAGAGATGCTTTTGCTCAAACAATAAACAAAGTATAAGCATACAATTAGTGGCGAGGAGGTTATGGAGGCGTCGACATTTGTTATAAACTGGTTGGGAAAATGACACTTCACATGATGTTGATTATTAGCCTGTCAAAAATTATGATCACCTGATGTAAGCTTTTTGTGGAAATTTCGCCAAGTGATGGGCTGATGTTAGCATTGTTGAACGAAAAGGAAAAAGAAACGGATGACGTTTCAAAATGTGAAATGCGAGTTGTTAAGTGGAGACGGTGGAGAGAGTTGGAGGAGGACAATGGAGATATTGGGCTTTTTAATGCTAAGTCCTGTTGGTCATACTGATACTTCAGTTGAGCGGTTGAGCGGTGATGTTTCGTCCTCTATTTCCTGTCCTTAAATGTGAGATGCATTCTCTGTTTTTCAGAGTAAACAAACGGTACTAGTATGTGCCACTTGCTACAAGTCAATGCCTAAAAGGTTCTAACATTCAAACTCGGTCTTTTACTCCAGGAGGATTGATCTTTACGGTGCTGCAAATGGCTGTCCCTAGCGATCATAGGTGGACTGGTTGCCTGACGGAGAATTATAAAACAAATGTTTAGCGTTGCCAGATGCATGTGTTCTATAAACAGCTGAAAGTTAGTTTTTTTTTTTAGAAAAGACAGCTGAAAGTTAGTGGTGACGCACAACTAAGCCAAGCTAACGTTTTTTTGGCGAGATCAAACCTCACATTGCTTTCTGTCCTAATGCCAGACAACTATATCCAGTTTTCAGCTGAAAGTTAGTGGTGACGAACAACTAAGCCAAGCTAACGTCCTTTCAAAAAAAAAAAGAAAAAAAAAAGCCAAGCTAACGTTCATTTGGCGAGATCAAACCTCACATTGCTTTCTGTCCTAATGCCATACAACTATATCCAGTTTTCAGCATCTTAGTGACTCTGCAGTTCAGTCTTGATAAGCCCCAAACATTTTCTAATCACCTTTTGAAATTTACAATAGGCTAGCCTGCGACAGTGCAATTGACAAAGTTGCATCGCCGAGATAGCCAGACAGGACGATAAATTCCATTGATCAATTTTTTATATTTGAAAACTGCTTAACGCGGCATATGATCGCAAAGAATCATCCAGAGAGTTGACCCACCCATATAGAATATTCAGGGAGAGAATTATCACCAGCCTCATGCCTCATGACAATACAATAACATCGGATACTCGTGACTGATCTGCTGCGAGATCGTGACGGTCGTACATGTGATTGTTTTCTCTGTATTTCTTTTTCTCCAGACGGGCCAATCAAAAGTAAGCGTATCTTGGTGATTCGATATTTTTCATATCGGGATCCCCCCAGCTGCAGGCAGGGTTTACCTTATCACATTGTGAGCGACTGAGCCTGGAATCCAGTTCCACTCTTTCTGGAGTGCTGAGGTGCTCTGAACTAGTAAATGCAATTCGAGCATATATAAAGTTCCGTAATCCGAGTTCAATTGTCAATTTCAGATGTGCATCAGCAAAGTGGACAACCATTAGTGCCACGAATCCATTTTCAGGCTATGGGTTATAAATGTTCTCTGTCTGTGGCTAATCTGTCTTCGGAGCTTTATTCTGAATTTAGTTACATCTTTTTTCAGTTGAGCTCGTGTTTGTTCACTGCAAAAGCAAATGACAGAAACTAGATGGTCAATTATACTAAGTCATTGACTGAACAAACAGGCTTGTGTTTGCAGCTTGAGAGCAAACTGGAACAGCAACCCAGGCCCGCGAACGAGATCCATCCACCCAACACCAACATAAGATATGTTCAAATCTCTTTAGCATATCTCTACTACTTATTAATTTAGGTGAGATCATCATTAATGTTATTTTAGCTTAGTGTTGGCTTTGATGCTGTTTTTATGTATTGATATTGGATTAGTTTGCTGCGAGTTCATGTGAGTCCAATTTATATATATGAGTTTGATTTATATCTCACCCGTTAGTCGCAGCAATCATCACCATGACCGATTGGGGAGGCCATCCTCACCGAATCTGAGCTCGAGGAGATCAACCTCACCGAATCCGCGGTTGAGGAGAGCGCGACGAGGAAGGAGCTCGGGTCACCGGGACTCGGCGCGAGGGCCAACAACACGGAGCAATCTTAAGTGAGGGCTAGCCGAACACCAGGAAAGCCGCCGCCGCCGTCGTCGTGGATGTGGGGTGCGGGCTCCGATCCGTCACCGTGACCTCGGGCTGGCGCAGGCGAGGGGACAAGTAGGTTAAGTCCTGAGCACGAGAGGGAGCACGGAGAATTCGCCTACAGGTCGTCGCCGAATCCTCCGTCGGGGAGCGAGGGAGCTCGCTGAAGGAGGAGCTCCGATGAGGACCACACCGGTGAGGGAGATCGGAAACGGTGCCAACGACGCGGAGTGAGAGCAGACGACAAGTTTCGGTGAAAGCATTACCAGTAAGGGCCACCGCGGAAGATTCGTCTTCCTGTGGAATCTTCACGATGAGATAAAGCGACAAGACAGAAGACGAACTGTCCAAAACAATAAAGTTGATATACGTTTTGTTTTTGTATATTTGAGTTTCACCAACGGTGACAACAAATCAGTATATCATGATTACATTGTTTTAATCTTCCATTGTTGTTTTTTGATACATCACAAAATATTTTTCTGGTAAATTGCAAAAAAAAAATTATACCTTATCATACATTACTGTAATATCAAAAGTAAGGATACAATTATAACTACTATTAGTATTTTAATTTCTATGCAAATCAATGTATATCCTAAAACAAGTAGTATATGTTTGATGCACAACTACAAAATATCATAACTAATCTGTTAAAAAAAAATCTAAGGTATACTCACTAAATCATTCATAATATATATCAAAATTTTAAAAACAAATAACTCTCATTGAAAAAATTCTACATCTAAGTCAAAACAGCACGACACAATTAACGAAAAACAAGGAAAGAAAGAACCTAGATGAAGACGGCGCCTGTTCATCTGGATCAACTCAATGCCGCTGCTTCGTCTACCTTCGACTAGGATCGACGCAAACACCATGGAAGGTGATGGCACTACGCCGAGACTCGAGTTGAGGGAGAAAATACTTGAGGGCGGCAAGCGGGGGCTCAGTTGGTAAAGGACGCCGGCGCAGCAGGCCTCGCATCGTGGGAGAAGTGGAACTCCAGGGAGATCAAGCGATTGGGTCGACAGCGGGGCTGTTGTTAGGGTTAGTGAGATTTGCATGACGATAATGCGAATTGGGGCCAGGTATCGCCTCTACAGACACACCTGTGAGAGATGAAATTCCTCATTTCGATAGTCTCCAAGGTCCCTTTGGTGAAATGTACAAATGAGCTTTATCTGAAAACCCATGAAAGAACTATATTCGTGAGATGGACCTTATTCTTGGTGGACTACGACACTTTGAATGGCCGCATATCTTAATACTTCCTGATTCTCAAATTCGTAATAGCTCGAGAAAAATCAGCATTGAAAATAGTCGTGACCTTTATTAAGTTTATTTTTCTAAAAACCTACATCCAACAAAACAAAACAAAAAAAATAATAAAATATATTTTTTTAAAATATATTATATAAAGATTAATGGCATGAAAAAAAAACATTATAAACTTTTCATGTGTAATCTCACAAATGTTAATTATTTAATATTAAATATAATATATTATAGACTAATATAAAACATATAAAATATACAAATTTAAAATTTAAATGTTATCAACCATGTGTATTAAATTGGATTTTAAAATTTTAAAAGTCCGTGGTAACACACGGACACATTGCTAGTTCTATAATACGGCAAGAGAAATTTGGAAATCACAATTCGGACACAACTCCTTCATTGCTTCAATGATTGGAAATCACAATTCGGACACAACTCCTTCATTGCTTCAATGATTAGATGCTCTTCGACATTTTAGCAAGGAAATATCTCAGCTAATATGCTGCAGTAAATAAATAAATCTTAGGTAATAAACAGACGGCCAACAAATAAACTTTACAGCAGTTATTAGAGCTTCTCCAAAGACTGGCTCTAAGGTAGCTCCTAGAATTGTTTATTAAAGAAAAAGAAGAGAGATAAGACCGCTAGCTCTTCATAAATAATCAGTCTCTAAGAAAAATGAGAGACTTAATATGGATCACACTCCTTATCAATTCTTTGTAAGAGATTGTTGCTAGCTCTTAGCTAGCTCTACCTTTACAGAAGCTCTTACAAAACACCGGCTGCCAGGGTAGGAGATACGCAGAATTGTCTTTCATGGAGGCCACGAACAGGAATAATCTCAGAATATAAAAACAGGGAATAATCATAATCTCATGTATGGGCATTCACAAGACAGAAAAATCAAGACTCAAAGGAGAGCAATCTTCAGGACAGAACGAGGTATGAATCCTTGATTTCTTTGCCATGATCAAGTCCAGTTTCCACTCATACAGGCCCATTCTTCACATGAACGGGAAACTACATGTACCAAAGGTTTTCCCTCACCATGTATGAAAGGAGCACCAACCTCTGCTAGCAGAGTTGGGAAAAAAATGTTAGCTGTGCAGTCTGTAGCCAAAGTTATGGAATCAAACAGCAAATTTGTTCAGCCTTGCCAGGAATCCCACCCCACCTACCTGTCATTTCTATGTGGTCATTTGTATTCTACAGTTAGCTCAACGTCACTTCTGTGTGCCGATGCTGATATCAGGATCAGCGATGATCTCCAGCCCAACATTTCAGTTTTGGTAAGTGTACCAATTACATATCTGAGTGCCGTCTTGCAGACTTTCCTCTCGGCCAACAAACATGTGGCTGCCCATGAGCACACTACGCGCTGAAGATCATATCAGCTGAACAATGTATCAGAATAAGTACTGATACTGACAGAACATCAGCTGAACATCATACATATGTCCCAGAGGATTTCCAGATTCTCCCTTCAAGAGAAATAACCATGACAGTGACATCATCATGGTATTTTCTTCGATCGCCTTGAGGTATATCTAATAGCTCAAAGAAGTCCATACCTAGGAACACAAAGTATGTTAATACTTGCAAAGCTCTTGGAAAAGAGGAAAAAGGTACACAAGGAAAACGCTCCAACATATAAATGACCACGTGCGCATCATCTGTGCGGATACAAAAAAATTCTGCCATTCAAAGCAACACTAAAGCCTCTCAAGCTCAAGGGAAAAAAAAAAGGATGACAACACTTATTTTTGTAGCAGAAAATAACACTGAAGACTATTATAGTATAGAGAGATGTTTCAGTTAAGATAGTTGCATGCATATGCAACTAAAATTCAACCACAGATATTAAAGTTGTATGACAGATACAGTTAAAACATCATCCCTACCCTACAGCCTGTTCTCAGGCTTCCTAACTGGCAAGAACTTCGCAATGTCATATAGCTAATATACTGCCAACCCCATATTTTGGAGCTGTGTTAGTTAGCATACAATTGCAAGGGAAATTATAATAGTTTGTATCAGTGTGAACATCCTATTAAGGGATGGAATGGTCAAATGAAGTTAGGTTCACTCACACATCAAAGTACCAAAGCATCTCCATAAGTTCAGATAGGCTTTCAATGTTAAAATGAAAAGAAAGAAAAAATTATCTCTGGCAAGTTTGTATTAAGTTCTACTTACGAACCACTTTGTATCCTATGATTCCAGGATAACACATCACTGGAATTTAGCTACAGTTCACCATGCTTGTGCTAAGGCTTTTTAGTTCAAATGTAAGATGCCACAAGATTTCACGACGACAGGTGGGAGTACTGCCATATGTCAACAAGGATTTCTAATGGAACTTTCTACAGATGAAACCCAATTACAAGTAGCACAAACTTGTATAGAAACAGGACTTTGGTTAATCAGTGTATAGTGCACTAAGAAAACTTTCTAATCCCAACAGTACATATGAGAAACTATCATGTACCCGATCAAAGATCATATCCGGATATATAACTAGCACAACAGCACAACATCTGTTGACAACTGATCTCAGGGACTGCTATGTCCATTTACATTTGGAATTTTTCCAGTAATGCATTGAATATTGTGTCTGTGATTGAGGTAAATGTCTAGGCACATAAACATTTGCACATGATCATGTCAGGTGCAATGCAAGTACACCAAGAGATTGTCACATCCAAATCAACCAAGAAATAAAATGCATGCACATTTGGTATGGATGAACAGGGTCGCATAGAAGCTCACCAGCTTTCTTTGCTGCACGAGAGAGTAACTCCTCAATTAAACTCTGTGCAGGATCACCATCTGGAAACCTCTCCATGAAATTCTCAACATGCAGAACTACCTCCTCGTTGCTCAGATACTGATATAAACCATCAGAAGAAAGAACAAGAAACTGGTCCCTTGTGGAGAGCCTATGATGGCAAAGAGAAGGTGTGCATGATACATATGGTGTATCACCTATATACTCATTGCGGAACATCTCGAGCAGTCCATCATTCAACTTGGCCTGTAAACACATACACAAACTTTAAATTAACCATATCACCACTGCACCTATCGTAACAATCAAACCAACTTCCGCGCCATACCTGTTTGAGATATCCTGCACCAAACGCGCGAGTAACTTTTAGACGGCCCTTAACTCTGTCATTTACAATACACTGGTTATCATCCGGATGCTCATGTTTGATCCTCTGAACTTCCTGCACAACAACAAAAAAGAATATGAATGCAGAAGATTTATAGGCTAAAACAAGCACCTTCCTTTTTGTAACACATTGAAACAACAAAAAGACCTGGGCACATCCAATGCAAATATTGCCCAAATGATGAAGAAAAGGGGAACTATGATTCTCACAACTTGAAATGAATAGCTATCTGCCAATTAAAAAACCATACTGATGAAACTGAAAGTGATAATAGACATACTGCACATATATTCACAGAGGCATCAAAGGCGTACACACATATGGCATAAATATTGCTGTATCAGAGAACTTAATCACCAACAACTGCACAATAGCAATTGGGAATTAACATTCATATAGGCTAAACTTCTGCTAAGTTAGAGATGCACAAAAGAAAACATCAATTCAGCAATGTCTGCTAAAATGTTACCTCTTCAATGCTTGTGCTATGATCGGTAGACAGCTGCAATGCCTCAAGCCCCATCATGGCATACCCATGGGGCCTTGTCTCGGTCTCCAAGCCCACGCCAATGTCCACCACCCCCATGGTTCCAAGAACGCAATCATCATCGCCGTCTCGCCGCCGCGCCAGAACAGCACGGCTGTCACCAAGGTTCATTACATACACGTCGTCATCTCTCAACAGCGCCACGAGCAAGCACGCCCCCGTCACAGCCAGCTCCGGGTGGGATTCCATCGATTGGTTGGTCATGTCCAGGTACGCTGCCTCTGCAGCCGCCAGTGCTCGGGTAAGTGCGCCAAGAACCGCCTTGTGGTCTGTCACCGCCGGCATCGCCGTTAACCTCCTGGCGCCCCACTCCCTTTCATTGTCGCCCGCAGCCGCTAAGTACGCCCATATGGGATTCCGTCTCTCCTTGATCCTGGCGAGCGACAGCGCGAACCGGCCAGAGCCAGAGAAATCGAGCTCGCTGTCCTCGTCGTCGCCATCCGCAAGGAGTTGCCACAGCCGCCTGGATTCCGCGTTGGCCTCTTCGTAGAAGATCCCACGGAGTTCACGCAGCAGGAAGCGGTAGAGGTTGGCGACGAGGAAGTCGGGAGCCTCGGGGCCGTTGAAGCCGTCGTAGATGCCGACGAAGAGCCACCGCTGATCTTCGGAGACCACCACGTGGACGCGGTCTTCACCGGCGCGGCCGTGCGCCCACTGCACGCCATCCTCGCGGCGGAGCGGCACGACGCTCGGGCGGTTCTTCTCCGATACGCTTCGTCGAAGGCTGCCGAATGATGGCTTCCGGAACCTCCTCGATAAGCCTCGCAACGACGACGAGGGAGCGGGCTTGTTGGGCTTCGACGGGAGCGGGCCGGAGAAGGGCACGGCCTGGTCGAGCGGCCCGGAGAGCTGGCCGCCGCGGTCGATGGGACCGGAGAGGAAGAGCGGTCCTGAAGAGAGGTTGGAGATCTGTAACGGCGCGGAGGAGAACGAGGACGAGGTGTGGAACGCCGAGGAGTACTGCGGCGGCACGCCGTCGGCGGCGGACGAGGAGTGGTAGATCGGCACGGGCACGGAGGAGTTGGCGGAGAGCGCCGCGCCAGAGATTGTGTGGCGGAAAGAGGAGGTGTGAGCGGCGGCGGAGGAGGACGCGTAGCAGAAGGAGTGGCCGAGCGCGTCGTCGAGGCACGGCTCGTTGTTCGCAGGCGCCGGAGCCGGCTGCGAGCACGCGCATGCGGTGAGGAGCCGCGACGCGCTGCCGCCCATGGCATCCGGCGCTTTGCTCCGTCTCCGTCTCCGGCAGGAGGAAGCGGCGGTGTGTTAGCACTAGTCAAGCTACTCCGAGTGCCCTTGTTTACCAGTCCGCCGCATTGGCGGAGGCGGCGAGGGCAGCATGAGTGCGCCGCGCGCTGACCAGTCGCAGTACCAGAGGGGGCTGTTTGATAAACCAATTTTCCGTCGAAGTTGCTATGCCTGGGGGGTAGATTGGCAGAAGGACTGCGATGTGAATACTAGCATGGTACTGGCCGTTTTGTCTGCACCCGCCCTCACGCCGCAGAGCAGGGAAGGGAGTAGGAGAACGGGGGCAGTAACGTGGCGGCGCTGTGTTGATGTGCATCAGTCAACCTTCGGCCTATATTGAGAAAGCTTCGGCCTTGTCTACATAACGCTCGAGCATTTTTTTGGACAACCAACACCCGAATTCACCACAGTAGGATATCACATTAAACGTTTAGCTCGTTTCTTCATCCTCTCCACAGCTTGCTCCGTTATTCTCTCTCGCCTCAACCCCTCCTGCACGTTAGGGTTTTGTCAGAGCTCTACATAGTTGATCAGTTTAGAGCTTCAGCGAGATCTTAGCCTGTCGAGACACCCTCCTCCTACCCTCCCTCCCCCCCTCCCCCTCCCCCGTCCTCTCCTCCTGTCGCTTCGACGGTTCGATCACTAGCATTATCATCCTCACCACCACATCACCCCTATCTTCTTGTCCAACCGCCACCCCAGGCAACAACATCCTCGCCATCCCGTCGATCAACCATCACCTTCATCAAGTTAGTCTTCCACCCTAAAACCTTCTAAGCCCGATACACTCTAATGAGCCTCCAAACCCTAACACTCCAACCCGTTGAATGTCGAAGACGGGGAAAGAGCTCAAAGATGTCGTCATAGTTGGAAAAGATGGTTAGAGAACGAAGTAATGCCTTGCTACTGTAATAGAAAAATTCGAGTGTTGGCTCGAATTCAAAACACTCGGTGTGATTTAGATTTTTTCTTGATACGGTCTTGAGTAAAATCAGCTTTGCATTGCTGCAAGGATTGCATTGGCCATAGAAAATCACATGATCCAAATCGGCAAGCTTCAACAATTCCTTGTTTCCTTCAATTATTAGAAACTCTTCGACATTTTGGCAAGTAAATCTTGTACTAGCTAATAAGTCACAATAAATAAATATTTTTTAGACGAAAAAAGGATAGATCTTTGCTAATAAATAAATACCACACAAATTAACTTCACAACAATTACAAAACGTAGGCTTAGCTGGGGGCAAAAAATGCGCAAAATTATGTTTGAGGCCAGGTACAGGAACAGTCTCATGTATGGGTAGTCAGGCTGTCTCCAACGGAGGAGACCCAAAACATCGAATAGGTCGTGGGAGGGTGGGAGGGTCTAAGTTTCAAGACCAAAAAACGAGTGTCTCCTACGGAGGATTGTAAATGGGTATCGTTACCTGGTAATCCTGCTCGGCGGGGAGAAGAAGAAGCTTGGGCGGACGTGGAGGCGGTGGGTGGTGTAGGCGGAGTGGAGCTCGGGCAAACGTCGCGGGGGCGGAGTGGAGCTCAGGTGGACGGATGCGGCGGCGACTGGATTGCAGCTTGGGTGGACGACGCAGAGCTCCGGCCGGCGGGCGGATGCGACGGTCGACGCAGGCGGAGTGGAGCTCGGGTGGACGACGCGGAGCTCCGGCCAGCGGGCGGATGCGGCGGTCGGCGCAGACGGAGTGGAGCTCGGACGAACGACACGAAGCTTCGGCCGACGGGCGGATGCGGCGGCCGGCGCAGACGGAGTAGAGCTCGGGCGAACGACGCGCTCAGGCAGGCGGGTAGATGCGGCGGAGGCGGAGTGGAGCTCGAGCGACCATGGGGGGTGGAAGTGAGGACGTAGATGCGGCGGCTGGCGCAGGAGGAGTGGAGATCGGCACAAGCAGGGGAGGAGCTCCGGGCACTCGGCATGCTCGGGAGCGAGGGAGACAAAGATGATGCGGCACAGGCGAGATAGGTCGCAGGAGGCATGCTGCATTTGTGGGTCGCGGGTGAGAGGTTGCTCAAAATGGGTCTCCTATTTGGGTCGCCTCCAATTTTTTCATGTTTTGCAACCTAAAATGGAGATGGGTACTCATATGGGTAGCCCTTTGGAGATAGCCTCACAAGACGGGAATATGAAGACTCAAAGGAGACAATCTTCAGGACAGAACGAGGTGCAAACCCTCAATTTCTTTGCCATGATCAGTTCCAGTTTCCACTATAATACAGGCCCATTCCTCACATGAACGGGAAAACTGCATGTACCTAAAGGTTTTCCTTCACCATGTATGAAAGGAACACCAATCTCTGACAGCAGAGTTGGAAAAAATGTCAGCTGTGCAGTCTCTAACCAAAGCTATAGTGTCAAACATCGCATTTGCTCTGCCTTGCCCAAGAATCACTCCCCACCTACCTGTCATTTCTATGTGGTTATTTGTATCCCAGAGTTAGCTCAAGGTCACTTCTCTGTGCTGATGCTGATATCAGGATCAGCAATTATCTCCAGCCAGATAGTAATTCAGTTTTGACAAGTGCACCGGGTGCATATCTGACTGCTGTCCTCTGGACTTTCCTCTCTTGGTGAGCATAGATGCGGCTGCCCATGAGCGCTGACATGCTGAAGATCATATCAGCTGAACAATGTATCAGAGTAAATACTGATACTGACAGTAAATCAACTGAACCATCACACATATGTCCCAGAGGATTTCCAGATTCTCCCTTCAAGAGAAATAACCATGACAGTGACATCATCATGGTATTTTCTTCTATCCCCTTGAGGTATATCTAATAGCTCGAAGAAGTCCATACCTAGGAAGGCAAAGCCTGTTAATACTTGCAAAGCTCTTGGAAAAGAGAGAAAAAAGGTACACATATATCTGACAAAAAAAAATTAAAAGGCATATAAATGACCAAGAGTGCATCAGCTATGCCAATACAAACATTTTCCGTCATTCAAAGCAACATCAGACTCTCTCATTGATCGAAGGACCAAAAAAATAAGGATGAGAACACTACTTTTTGTAACAGATAATAGAAATGAAGACTATTCTAATACAAACAAAGGTTTCAGTTAAGACAGTTTATATGACTAAGATTCAACCACATATATTAGAGCTGTATACTAAAAACACAATTTCAGCACCACAGCCTGATCCAACAGGCTGCCTAGCTGCCAAGGAGTTAGCCATCTCATATAGCCAAACTGTTGCTAGTACTAGTACACTGTCGACCACATATTTCGGAGCTGTATTAGTTAGCATACAATTGCAAGGGCAATTCTAATAGCTTGTATTAATGTGAACATCCTATCAAAGGATGGAATGATCAAATGAAGTTAGGTTCACTCGCATGTGTAAAAAAAAAAGTTAGGTTCACTCGCACGTGGAAGTTCCACAGCTTCTCCACAAGTTCAGATAGCCTTTCAATGTTGAAACGGGTGTAATATTTGAGCTGCAATTGACCATGTTTGTGGCAAGGCTTTTTAGTTCAAATGTAAAATGCCACTAGATGTCACACCGATAGGTGGGACTCAGGTCACATGTCAACAAGGAATTGTAAGGGCCTATGGAAACACCTTAGGTGTCAGTGAAACCCAATCACAAGTAGCACAAACTTGTATAGGAGCACAACTTTGGTTAACCCCAACAGTACATACAGGAAACTATCATGTACCCTGGTCAAAGATCATATATGAAATAAATCGACAAAAAAAAAAACAGAAGGTACAAAAGAACAGACCATTTTGACAACAGGTGTCCTTGTGGAATATAAGTAGTACAACAACACATAAGGTGTATTGCACGTTATGGACTGATAACATCTGTTGACAAACTGATCTCAATGACTGCTATGTCCATTTACATCAGGAGTTTTGCAAACCAGCAATGCCTTTAAATATTTGGTATGGGAACGAGGTAAATGTGTAGTTACATAAACATTAGCACATGACAATGCCATGTTCAATGCAAGTATCTATGGAGATTGTCACAACCAAATCGATCATGAAGTGAAATGCACGCACATTTGGTATGATAAAAAGGTTTACACAGAAGCTCACCAGCTTTCTTTGCTGCACGAGAGAGTAGCTCTTCAATTAAACTCTGTGCAGGATCACCATCTGGAAACCTCTCCATGAAATTTTCAACATGCAGAACTACCTCCTCGTTGCTCAGATACTGATATAAACCATCAGAAGAAAGAACAAGAAACTGGTCCCTTGTAGAGAGCCTATGATGGCAAAGAGAAGGTGTGCATGATACATATGGTGTATCTCCTATATATTCATTGCGGAACATCTCGAGCAGTCCATCATTCAACTTTGCCTGTACAGATATACACGAACTTTAAATTAATCATATCGCCATTGGACTTACCATAGCAATCAACCAACTTTCGATCATACCTGTTTGAGATACCCTGCTCCAAATGCACGAGTAACTTTTAGACGGCCCTTAACTCTGTCATTTACAATACACCGGTCATCATCTGGATGTTCACGCTTGATCCTCTGCACTTCCTGCATAAAAAGCAAAACAAATATGAATGCAGAGGATTTATAGGCTAAAACAAGCACCTCCCTTTTCATAACATATTAAAACAACAAAAATGTCTAGGCACATCCAATGCAAACGACCAAGTGATGAAGGAAAGGAGGATGATAAATGGAAAATAGGATATGAACCACAAAAGGTTTTCTCACAGCTTCAAAAGAACAGTATCTGACAATTACAAAGCCAAACTGCTGAAAGGGACAACATAGCACATACTGAACATGTATTTACAGAAAGCCTGAACATAGCTCACACATATGCCATAAGACTTTCTGTATCAAAGAACTTGTTTAACAAATCGTACAAAAAACAATTGGGCTGGGCTATAAGCATAAACAGACATTACTAGGATGTTAGCTCATTGTTTTCTGCTAAGTTAGAGGTGCACAAAAAACATCAGTTCAGCAAAGTCATCTAAAATGTTACCTCTTCAATGCTTGTGCTATGATCGGTCGATAGCTGCACCGCCTCAAGCCCCATCATGGCATACCCAGGGGGCCTTGTCTCGGTCTCCAAGCCCACACCAATGTCTTCCACCCGCATGGTTCCAAGAACACAATGATCATCACCATCCCGCCGCTGTGCCACAACGGCACGGCTGTCCCCGAGGTTCATTACATACACATCATTGTCCCTCAACAGCGTCACGAGCAAGCACGCCCCAGTCACAGCCAGCTCCGGGTGGGATTCCATCGATTGGTTGGTCATGTCCAGGTACGCTGCCTCTGCCGCTGCCAGTGCCCGGGTAAGGGCCCCCAGCACCGCCTTGTGGTCTGTCACCACGGGCGCCGCCGTTAACCTCCTGGTGCCCCACTCCCTTTCATTGTCTCCGGCGGCTGCTAAGTGTGCCCATATGGGATTCCGTCTCTCCTTGATCCTGGCAAGCGATAGCGCAAACCGGCCAGAGCCCGAGAAATCGAGCTCGTTGTCCTCATCTTCACCATCTGCAAGGAACTGCCACAGCCGCTTGGATTCTGCGCCGGCCTCTTCGTAGAAGATCCCACGGAGTTCACGCACCAGGAAGCGGTAGAGGTTGGCAACGAGGAAGTCGGGAGCCTCGGGGCCGTTGAAGCCGTCGTAGATGCCGACGAAGAGCCACCGCTGGTCCTCGGAGACCACCACATGGACGCGGTCCTCCCCGGCGCGGCCGTGCGCCCACTGCACGCCATCCTCCCGGCGGAGCGGCACCACGCACGGGGGGTTCATCTCCGAGACGCTCCGTCGCAGGCTGCCGAATGATGGTTTCCGGAACCTCCTCGAGAAGCCACGCGACGACGACGAGGGAGCGGGCTTGTTGGACTTAGTCGGGAGCGGGCCGGAGAAGGGCACGGCCTGGTCGAGCGGCCCGGAGAGCTGGCCGCCGCGGTCGATGGGCCCAGAGAGGAAGAGCGGCCCTGAAGAGAGATTGGAGATCTGCAACGGCGCGGAGGAGAACGAGGACGAGGTGTGGAACGCCGACGAGTACGGCGGCGGCACGCCGGCGGTGGCGGACGAGGAGTGGTAGATCGGCACGGGCACGGAGGAGTTAGCGGAGAGCGCAGCGCCGGAGATGGCGTGGCGGAAGGAGGAGGAGTGGCCGGCGGCGGCGGAGGAGGCGTAGCAGAAGGAGTGGCCGAGCGCGTCGTCCAGGCACGGCCCGTCGTCCGCGGGTACCGGCGCCGGCCGCGAGCACGCGCACGCGGTGAGCAGCCGCGATGCGCCGCTGCCCATGGCATCCGACGGTCCGCTCCGTCTCCGCCTCCGGCAGGGGGAAGCGGCGATCTGTAGCACTAGTCAAGCAACTCCGAGTGCCCTTTTTTTTTACCAGTACGCGCTGGTCGAGGAGGAGAGGGCAGCGTTTTACGGGCTGCTGATCCTCTGCATTGAGGAAGATACTGCAGAGGACTTAAGCTGTTACTGTGAGAACAGCAGTTCCCAGGATAAGCTACGGAGTAGTTAGGACAAAGCAGCTAGTACAAATTAACGATAAGAAAAAAACAGAGGAAATATAATCAAGTACTAAGCTTTAATTATCTAATAGATTGATAAGAGAACCATAGGATGGAGCTGGGTCCTTAACATGACTATTTTTAATTTAAAAATTGATATAAAAATCATATGTAGGCACATCCTAAATCATTGGGCATGCTCTAACAACGCTATTGTGAAACAAAAATTGGATTTTCTGTAACGAGATATCTGCACTGACATATTGTATTTATGGCATTTTACTATGGCGATTTCGGAGCCCTTGCTTTCTAATCAGACGGTGCATAATGCTCCTAATATTAGGGGTCGTAGATCCGCATTGATAACTTCAATGTCCAGGATCTTGATCTCTAAGCAGTAAAAACATTTTCCGCATTGATAACAGCTAGGAGTCTGTTTGATAAACCATTTTTCCTTTGAGTGTTTATATAAATATAAAAACACGGGAAGACACGCACGAGACCGAGCAAACGCAAGGGGGCACAAGGACTTCGATGTGCACAAATGTTTTCTGTGAGGGGTTGGAGTGCAACGTGCCAGGTGGAGGTAGTATGGTGTGGGAGGTGGGTGGCCGTTTTGTCCGCACCCGCCGCCTCTCACGCCGGAGAGCAGGGAAGGAGTGACGTGGCGACCCTGTGTTGACGTGGATCAGTACGGATTGGAAGGGCAGAGGAGTCAACGTTCGGCCTCGAGATTGCCATCCGCACTCGGGGCAAATTACGACGGATGGGGACTCCACCCAGGGGCAGGTGCGTAAATGTGCTCGTCGTGGCGTGGTGCCCGCGCGGAATTGGATCGCTTTGGCGGGCCAGCAAGAACGCAGGAAACTCGAACTTGCTGGCCGGCTGCCTTGTGGGCTCCCCACCCTCACACTATACTCCTGTATAAAATACACTCTGACTTGGTTAGTGGAGTATGATGTTTTGCAAAGTTAAAGTTTCGTAAAGCTCGAAAAAGTAAACAAGTTTCTTAACACGAGGTGGATGGCAGAAAGAATAAAACGCGCAAGTGGAAGTATGCCATGTAAATTCAAATGTGTAAAGAGTTTTAGCGAGCAAATAAACTCAGTTATATCCATAAAAAAAAGTTCCGCCGATATGCACAGTTTATCAAAGGATTGTACACGACTTTTCACAAAGCTGTTTGCATCGTCAATTCAACTGTTATTTGAGTTTTACTCTCATGCAGTCTCCACTTTTTTTTAACTTTGCGCAACCAAACAGGAGGAAAAAAACATGAGCAAATGAAGCAACAGAAGAGTTTTGCAGGATGTTTCACGTGACGAGAACAGGGGGGAGGAGATAGCGAGAGGAGCGGGGACATTGGATTCTGAGGGTACCTGGCAAGTCAAAATTCACAGTAGTCTGATGGACACTGTGTGCCGAACTGCGTTCCCGTTGTTTTTTGCCGCGTACTTTGTCCCCCCGTCCCCTCTGAAAACTCTCAGCAAGCAACAGACAAATGTATGAGATCGAAAAGGTGATTGGAAAAAACCATAGACCTCACCTGTGCCAAGACAGACAAGAAGAGAATTAATCTTTTGACGACACAGAATTGAAAGACCGGCGGGCCACCCATTCCAAGTTCCAACAGTACAGTCGTACAAAGTTAAAACATATTGGAACTATGGTTTTCCAGATTTCAAAATAAAAAAAAAATCAATCACGGCTATTTGGAAAAATCTCATGGTTTGTAGACATAATAAATCCACCTACCTACGTTTGAAACTTATAATCACCCAACCAACCATTACAAACTTCTGCACATAATGCAAAAGAAAAGGCCGATCCCTTTTTGTTATCACAGGAATTAGCACAATGGTACCAAAAATATTCAGTTAAACATCACTGATATTTATAATTCAGCCCTACCAAAACAAATATATATTACCTATTTATAATATGATCCTAATAAATGTGTCATATTATAATTAAGTGTGCCAGGCGAGGTTGTAGCTTAAGAAAACAGTGTGGGTGTGCGTTGTAATTATAAGTTCTTTTGTTTCTTTTTTTCTCTCTTATTAATGAAATGATATGCAGCCTCTTCTACATGTTCGAGAAAAAAAAAATATGTACTACTTCAGTTTGTCGTTGGCAGATGGATTATCTGCACTTACACGTCCTGAAGAGTTTTGTGGAACTAAGCGTACCTTAATTACCTCTCTTTTTTCTTTCTTCTTTTCTTTTGCGACAGATGTATATAATTTGTAACATAGACCGAGTAGTCCCTTTGGCACATGTTTAATTGTGTTTATTCTTCTTAGTTATTCTTGTTTTTCATGTGGTCCGGTACTCAGGTCTCAGGTGTGAGCAAAGAACTACAGTTTTAGTAGCAAAGAAGCAGGGGTTGCAGGGTCTAATCCTGCAATTGCAACACTCTCTCACTATCACATGCAAGCAAAAAGTCTAAAGAGCACGACACCGTTCAAACCCACCTATCCATGAGAAAACAAACAAGTGCTCACAGTAAACAAAGTCAGTGGTTAAGTCTTTGAGGACAGCATAAAAGAATGAATCTGTCCAGTTCAACACAGTAATAATTCTAATATTTTTTGCAGGAGGAAAAACTTAACATCGGATAGTGGAAGGAAAGTAGGTTAACTAAGGTTGGGACCCACGTGGCAGCACTGAGTCAGATTTGCTGACCGTGTTGTGTGACTCAGGATCCACCGGGAAACTACAGGGAGAAAAACGATCCTAGAGTCAGATGCCAGCAAGGTTGAAATAACCGAAATAACTGAATTAACCGGCCGACTCGGTTTGGCAAAAAAACCGACCAGTTAACCAAGAAAGGCCGGCTCGGTTTGGCAAAAAAAACCAACCAGTTAACCGAGAAACCGGCTGGTTAGCCGTTAGCTACAGTAGTTAGTTATGGTTAGCCGGGAAAATCCGGTCGGTTAGCACGACCGGCCGGGACCAGTTCCCCGGTTAACCGGGATAACCGGCTGGTTTCTGCCGGTTATATAAACCATGGATGCCAGTCAGAGTTTACAAACCGTTAATACGGCATAGTATAACAGTTCAAATCAACCACTGATGGTGAGTGCTGATGGTCGACAAATACTGCAGTCAACCATCAGTGAGCAAGCGATATACGCAATCTCTTGATTGCTCCAATGGCAAGGAATAGACTTTCCTGCACTTCAAACTATGGGAGAAATCTATGCGATTAGAGAATATGTGAGTTAGCAGATTATAAAATTATGTTCATATGTAAACACTTTCAATGAGAAAGGTCTTGCGATAACTTATTTTGTTATGAAAATAGTTTTAGGTGTCATGGGAACATGCTTAGGTTTGTCGCTTACCCCTAAAACGTCCAGCTCAACTGGGGCCATCCATCAGGGAAAAAGGAATCTTGGACTTCTGTTAGTCACCCTGCACTAGGATAATAACAATTGATTAAATTAGAATAGAGCAACATGGGCATAGGGGCTACAAGTTCAGAGATAATAATATTTTCTCAAGTCCAAGGCATGCAAATAGAATATTATAGAATAGACTCTATAGCCAAGGCCCAGGGCCAGTGCTATGGCCGGTCTGAAGCATGATGGTCTGAAAAATTACAAATGGAGTAGAAAATATGGGCCTTTTAGAGAACTACGACATCGATAGTGCAGTAGAGAGTAACCCGATGCACCTTTTGCAGCACAGACCATTGACCTTTTGTTTTGAGGCCAAAGACCAAACAAATCTACTGTTACGAAGCTAAGCCTTCTGTCCCTTTTGACGGCCAAAAGCCAGCATATCTATTGTGGTACCGGCAACAAAGCTGCTTAGCTGCAGGGAGCAGGATCCAGGAGACCAAATCCACTATTTTGGGAGTAATTGGCCCTGCAAGGCACCAAAAAAAGCAGCTATGAGAATCTATCAAAGAAAACTGTTATCCTTCAGCCACATTTGGACTTCACACCTTGGGCTCAGAAGCACTTGTGCAACCTACGTGGCAAGAACACACACTGAACTCATCACTTACCATGAATTAACCGGTAACCAGATCTTTGCAATATAATTCGCTCAATAAGCTGAAACTACTGCCTATCTTGAACCATGGAGTAGTACACAGCCTCGGAAGCTGCTGGCAACAGAGAAAATTGTAGGGCCAAGGTACAGCAGAATGATATATTGGCGGATGGATGATACCAGTTCAAACTTCATGATATTGCTGCATTATAATCAAGTGAGAGAACTTCGTTAGTCAACAAGAAAAAAAAAGGTGGTGCTATGGATGGTTCAGCAACTGCTTGGAGATAAAGGCTCTTACACTAATAAAAATGGAAAATTTTGAAAATGTAGAGCAGATTACATACAAAACTTAGACTACTTACTCAGAATATGATAAAGTGATAAACATTTTTTCAATAAGAGCGCTAGAAAGTTTTTACCCGAAGATATAGCATTATGCACATGGTATTAGATTTTGCAACACTTGTCCCGCTTTTCAGCAATCAGGCATGTGCAAAGCATGCATGGACGCAAGGAACTGGAGCAGCTGTATGCATTTCACAAATTTGAAATCATTGTGAGAAGAGAATGTCCAAAGAGCAGTATACATGATAGAAAGAGAACTGTGTCCAATGCAAGAGAATTTGAATGTTTGAATGTGTAGCCCAAGCAAAATAAGTAAATGTGAACAGCTAAAAAGGCACATAAACCTAAGGAACACGACCCAACCTCCAGGTGAATATGATCATTATGCCACAATAGGTACAGACAACCAGGGTTCACAAAACCAGTAACCGGTCCGGTTTCGAATTGGTGGAAAACCAGCCTGTTAACAGGGAAAATCAGCGGTTACTGTTTTGCTATAGTATGTAGCTTCGGAATATGTGAAACCGGTCTGGACCGGTTTTCCAGTTAACCAGGTTACCGGCCGGTTTCTACCAGTTTTCTAAACCCTGCAGACAACACAAAAATAAGTAAATGAACTGTTAGTCAGAATGTCAAGAGGGGTACACACAACCACACCAGCTGACACATTGTCTAGCCTAAAAGGCTCTTCCATATAACAATGTCAATATCAAATTCTGTCTCTCTACAACAACAACAAAGTCTTTTAGTTCCAAGCAAGTTGGGGCAGTTTTATACCTCTGATGGTAGATATTCAGATTGTAGAAAACGAGAAGGTCAACAAATGTCCATGTGGAGAACGGCACCATATGGTTCAGTGCTTATTTAACCCCATGCTATTTTTATTGTTCATCAATGTAGACTTTACTCTCAAGAATTCAATTGGAGAGGATTCAGATATAAACCCTGTCAAATCATTTATATCTATCTCAGTGGACTGCCACCATTTCATGCAATTGCAGGATTCTTGCTGCATTTGCTTCGAGAGGAACAATGCTCAAGTGCCATGGTATAAAGGCACACAGCTTGAGCCAAACAGTTAAAATTATGTAAAAGCAAATGGCAATAATACCTTTGGAGCATACAAGATGTAGAGGAGGTTAGAAAGAAATTCATTCCTTTCAGATGCTGAGCACTCAGCTTGGGCGTGGTTTGGGTCGCTCCAATGGATCTACGAACCACCTCATGGAACTGATTCCGTTGGGTCACCGTGGATATGTTTAGTTAAGAACCATTGATCCTACGGGTAGAGTGGATCGAACCATCTTAGTCGCCCAGTTTGCCGTCCGCAGTGCTTCCATTTGTCCATCGCGCTGCCGCTGTTGTTCGAGGCCAGTTTATTATGCTGCCGATCTGTCGTCTGCCTTCCATTCGATAACTATTTGTGGCAAGTTCAGAGCAAACAAACAAAGTTCAAAAGATTACATAGCAGCATACGTTATGGATAGAAACTAATCATAAGATTTAGTTGTTGCCGCTAATCATCACCATGTGACCTATGTCAGCCTTGCGTCCGTTCTTGTGTAGTGTTCGTCATGGACAAGATGCATGCTGTAGTGCTCCTGTTGTCTGCTCTATCATCCATATACTGCCTAACCAGGAAACGACCCACGATATCCAATGGAGCAGTGGCGCGGGTCACGATGCTCCAGCTATACGTGACTGGGTCAATGGGCCTGGAGCGGTTCGCTCCAATGGTGAACCACGCCCACCCCAACTGAGCATGATGCAGCAAATGTAACACGTTCAGGCACCCGTTCAGTCATAGCCAACCTTCTCAGCTCCTCGTGATATTCAACATTTTCTTTAGACGCTTATAATAACCACCTTATGTACATAAATCATGAAAATAATAACTAGTTGGAATTTTGGTATATCCATCTAATTCCTGATCGATAAGAAAATTGTAATAACAGGAAAAAAAAAAGATAGCAAAATTACCATGAATTGTCAAAGTTGATTCATGTAGAACATCACTCGATGATATGGATTCAACTGAATGAAGCAAACGGAGATGCCGTGATCAGTTTTTTGTTGATTCTTGATTGACAGAAAACTCAGTCTGTGCAACGGTAGATGAATAACAGTTCAGTATTCAGGAACATGGTGTATTAGGTTAACTTAGTATACAAGCGTGATTTTCCTGTGAATGCATTAGATTAGATTAGATTAGATTAGATTACATGATGTAATAAGTAACAGAATAGGACTTCTAAGGACAGGAAATGAGCCAGATTGCAATATAATGATGTAAGACATAAGACCAGTCGTGAATTGTTTGAACATATCGTGTTCAAGAAGAAAAAAGGTTCTTCAATCATATCAATGGACTTGTGATATAATTTATGATGCTTTGCAAGCAAAAAAAATAAGGAAAATGGCAAATAAAATACAATGTGAAAAGGTGCACAAAAGTAACATTGAATGAACACATGAAAGTAAACCGAAGAGAAAATTTCTTTTAAAAAATGCTCCCTCTGTTCTTTTTTATCTAATGCTTTACTTTTTCTTTGGTCCTTAAGACAAGAACTTGACTACTACTCCCTCCATATTTCTTGTGTTGACGTTCAGACAGAAATTTTAGTGTAAAATTAGTTCAAAGCAGCTGTCCGAACGTCAACAATTTAAATCCGGAGGTAATACTTCTTACAGCTATGTATCAAGAATACCAATAAACTTATACTCTAATAATGGAAGCATTTTCAAAGATAAATCTAATCTTATAGTCTTCATAGCAAATGTTGATAGTTTCCAGCATAATAATGGTTGATGTTAGTAAAGATTCGCTGGGAGCAATGAATCTGCCCCCTAAAGAATCAGGCAAGGGCTCAACAATGCTCAAGCCCAAGCTGATGGAGAAGAGAAAAGGAGAGGAGAAACAGGCATGAAGAGGCGCATGAGTTGTGGATGGAGCTGCCTTGGCTATTGCCCGGCCCTTGGCTTTTATACTACTCCTTCATAGTGGCAGATTACAAGATTGCCCCAGGAGAGGTTACTATACAAGGAAAACTGTCTAATTACTCCCAGGGCAGGTACATCATTACACGTCCGCCGAAGAACCGTACTAATGGTTTCCCTGGGGGACCCACATCTCTGGCCACCTTAACCTCTCCGAGTGGACCCGCCATAAATGCCATGTTGCCTGGACCTCATCCTCCACCCAAGGTCTCAGGACCACAGAGCCAAGGCTAGACCTTTGGGTTCCTAGGGCTTATCCGACGGAGCTCCGATTTCTTTCCATGCACTTCCTTTGGGCTCTCACACCCCCCTACCAGAGGTCGCTTGCCAAGTCGAAAACCATCCCCCGACAAGGTTGATGGCATGGATTTCGGTATGTCAAACAAAAAAAAAAGAATTGAGGGCATAAGTACAGTGAAGGACAGGCCTGGCGCAGCGGTTAAGTGATTAAGTCACCCCACTTGTGCCAAGAGGTCGTGGGTTTGACGCAGCCTCTCTGTTTATTGCAGGGGTAAGGCTTGCCTCATATAATCCTTCCCCAAACCCCACCTGGCATGGGAGCTTACAGCACTGGGTCTGTCCTTTTTAGGGCATAAGTACAGTACCTAGGGAGAGGCCTTTTAGTTTAAGAAGTGGAATAACAACAGAAACCTGGCCTGCTATTATGATGCCGAATGGATGCCAACATATTAGTGCACATAGTGCAATGAAAATACATGGGAGATACAGACAGCATGAAGGTGGTAAAAAAAATATGCCAGGCAAGAAATCTCCATAACAGCAACTGGAAATTGATTGACTGGGATATTTACTACAAAAGACAAAAAGTCCAGAATACTTATGAAGAACATAACCATAGTTCAAAAGAAATCACGAAGATTGGCAACAGAAGACTCAATCTAACAATCTGTATGTCGACAGATTCAGTAAGTTTATGTGCACATGGACGTACAACAGATATTGTGGAAGCTAATTCAACATCTATTAGCGAATATATCTGGCAAGTGTATGTCTACTGGTGGCTTATTGACATTGGCAGTATATGGATAATGCAAAACAGATAATATAGTTGTGTACAAATGACCAACAAAACAGGACAACAAAGCTTCGAGCTCAAACATGTACAAATCAAGCTTTTTGACCTTGCAGGGACTTCTAATACAAAATGATGGCTTTTCAGGACCAACCTAAAATCTGTTTCTCCAGCCAGGTTGCTACTTTTCAGAGCTCATGAACATATTTGGGGGTAGTTCTACTTTGGTCCACAGGACCACAGGATAGTGTACTCATGGAAATGGCAGGAATATAGAAATTTGTCACGGGCCAGAAATTTACCAGATAAAGCCTCCTCAAACCACTGAGTTCTTATTGCATGAGTGAAAAAATGAACATTCTATCCATGGGCAATGAGCTGGCATGCTTCATAAACAATCAGTCTCTTTGGTCTCTTCACCACCTGATGGCCTTAATTTCAATAACACATAATTATATTCAACATATCGATCTTATCATCAAACATAAGAATATGAAATACTCTTAGTTAGTCCTAGGAAATCCTATGAATTAAATCATGAAAACTAGACGCCAGTGTAAGGTGCAGAGTTTGGTCCATTGCTATGGATATGTTTTCAAACCTTCATATTTATTACAGTCAATGAGTCAATTATTGTGTCCTCCAGTAGACTACTTTCACAACAACAACAACAACAACAACAAAGCCTCTAATCCCAAGCAAGTCTGGTAAACTACTTTCCCTTATTTCTTTCAAAGAGTGAGCATAAGTGTTCAGGTTACAGCATCAGTAAATCACACAATTACACAGCACGAAATAAGCCATATCATCCCGTCATGGTCAAAAATCTCTGTTCATAAATTGCTATCTGCTTACATCAAACTCTGTGAGGACTCAAAAATGTTCCTAGGAATGGATAACCATTACCTGTTGGATAAAATCAACTGTGCCTTCGCACAAGATTCATAGGTAAGAGTAGATATCAGGTAGCAAATCAATGCTCATGTGGCATGCTAGGATCAAACTACAATATAGAGCTTCTGACATCCTTGAACATATCAATATTCTTATTAACTATTCTTACCTTGAACCACTAGGCTACTTGTCTGAAGGAAAAGAATCTCATTAACCCAACAGGTCAACATGGTCGAAAATGTAAAACAATCCATAATGCTGGACTTCAGTACCTCAGCCTATCGGTTAGTCACTCTATAAACATTGGGAGTTGCTGCATTAAATCTGCGTGATCAGGAATTCATGACGAGGTCATGCTCCATCATCGAGCACAAGCAATAAAATTCGCCCTAATTCCTAATGTCCGACCAATCAACTCACCAATACAAGGCTTACCACTCTGATAAGTAAGCCACAGAGGTGAAAGGAATCTCCCATCAAAGGAGGATCTGGGAATAAACTAGACCTACGCGACTACGATTATCTCAAAGCGATCGCTAACAGCAATTCTACGCCGCCCAGATCGAGTTCCAACAAATAACGAAATGCGAAAAATGCGCAGCACGCCAGTAGCAAGGTGCGGAGAGGGAGGGAGATCCGTTACCGATTCCGACGTCCGAACGGATGACGGCGAGCTGGTGCCCGGACTTCGCCACCGACGAAGGGGTTAGAGTGGCGTGCGCGAAGGATTGGGCGGGGAAGGACAGGCAGGTTCTACGGGTTCGGCACGGTTTGCTCAGGGCGCGGAACGGAACAAGACACCAGTACACCACCGCTTCGCGCAGGAGTGCGGTTGTTCCAACTTCCAATTATCTGTACCGCGAGTTCACCTCTTGCGATCCACTGTATACCTCTTGCGTCCCACTTCAACACATGTCTGGTCTTCTAGTTCTTCCATCAGTTTTCCATTGCAAAAGAAACTAAAAAGGATCTGCACGGTTAACATCAAACTAAATTAGACCCACTCGATTCGGATTGGTGGTGAACATTCCAATCCGAAAGATTTGGCCTAATTCCGATTTTGTACAATCTTTATCTTTACACTTTATTAAAAGAGGTGAACACGTTCATAGAGCATTGCATAATATTGTACAAGGTTATAACACATGACTCCGTATTGTATAAGGTTTCAGAATTAATCTCGGTATTCCATAAAAAAAATATGAGTCATACTCACTCGGTGCACAGGATGACTTGGTATTGACTCAAGTGTTTCATAAAATAAAAACAAATACCAGCACACGAGAACGAATACATTGACTTAGAATCGGTGCAATACTCTAATTGCACTAGGACTCGGCTCTAACTCAGAGAACAAATATGACTCGATGCTCGAACTCAGAGCACACGAAGACAAATACATTGACACGATCAGACACTTCCGCCATAGCCATCATGTTGGAAACTACCGTCAGAGCTCTCGCGCAAGGAGAAAGCTCTGCCTACAACATCCGAGTCATCCAGGGGTAGTCCTCGATCCGGATCAAGAACTCCCGATGAAATCAAACGACCAGCATCTAAGAAACAAGGGAAGCGCGTCGGACGAGATGACGAGAGCAAATCGCGAGATGCCGGAGACCAGGAGGTACTCTCGTGCCACCGCAATCTTGCCTCTGGTCCATCTAATCTAGGATCATGAATCAATGGGAGGGGCGAAGATGATTGATACTGACCATGCCGGCCACGTGCTCGGCTCCTGGTCCGGCAACGCCGATGGTAACACAGGCACAAGGCGAAGATTGGTGGGGAGCAAGCTGCGCCTACTCTGGAAGCAGGTGGATGGGAGAACAGGAACCAAGCGACACGAGCAGGTGAACACCGAACAGAAAGCCACTCAAATTATAGATCGTAGTCATCAAACAGAAACAGAAAAAAAAGTTATTTAGACTGACCCATAAAATAGAGGATTTCCGATAAATCAAATTCTAACAGTCATAACCTTAATTTAGTTTTTTTTTCTCAAAACCTACAACCAAACATTGGTTATCATATCACTTTATTTGATGCAAACAACAATAAAAATTACATATTATTTATAAATATATATATTATATAAAAAGTATTGGCATGCATAAAAAAGGATAGCAGAAAAAAGAGATAAAATAACACATTAAAAGAGACTAAGACAATAAAGATCTTATATAAAATAAACTGGTAATGACGTAAATTCAAAAATATTAAACATTTAATATTAAATATATTAAAGAGTTATAAGAAAAATATATTGTAAATAATTTAATAATTAAAATTTTAATATTATCAAGCATGTCTATAGTTCGGTTCTTGAGATTTTAAAGCCCGACGCACGAGCACATTGCTAGTCCCGTAAATAAAAGAACCCAGATATGAGCATGTTCAGATTAACATGTTGCTTATCAACAGTCAGGCAACTGTACAATATATTTCCTCCTGTTTGAATGTTTTCATACACGGGTAACAACTGCCAAGAATCGCAATAAGGGTGTCCAGTGCAAGCCAGCGAGATGTTCAGCAACAACATCAGCAAAAGCACGGATACATTATGTTGGCATATCGAGCAGTAAGCACCAGGCAGTTAGGTGGCAACATTCTTAGGAGGGCACTGCGTAGGTTGGGCATCAGAAGACAGGTCTGTGATGGACATCAGCTTTGATCTGTATTTGTCAGCCCCATGATCCAGCTTCCCATCTGCAGTGGAGATCGGTGTCTTCACCTCCTCGGGTGAAGGGGTCTCTGGAATGGACTGGGAGATTGCGATCAGAGACTTGCGAGCAGTTTCCCGACTGAACTCAGTTGGTGCTGTAGGTGAGGCCATCAGTCAAAGGCTGCATATTACGTGTGAAGGAAGTCAATCAGAATTTCAGATTTGTTACATTATGACTTAGGAAGAAGCTAGTACATATGACATGATAAAAAGGAATAGATCACAAATGCTAACTTATATTCTGCAGTGGCAAGTGATTGCTTTGAATCTGATTATTGGCACTTATGGAAAGGAAGGGGGGAATCATTATTTGGCTAGTTGGTCGCTGAAAGTTCTGAATAGGAGACACTTATCAGTTGTGATGCTGTAATTGCTAACTTACGATGAAGATCCCAGGTAAATAGTGAATCTATTCAACACTTGCAAGGGAAAAAGAAATGCAATAGTTCTAAAGAAGCTTCACATATTAGGAATAACATGCTAATAGCTGCAAAACTAGCCAAGATAATTAAACTCGTGATAGCTTTTCATTTGCAAAAACATAGATAACTTCAATCCATATCAATTGTGCCAGAGTGAAGACTGAAGAACAAAATGCAAGGCATCAAACAGCAAGGCCTTAGGCCTGTATTACTTTTTGAAGTGCATTTAGCAACAATACTACCTCAGTACTTATTCCCTAAAAAACCTAGCTCTGTACTTTTTGAAGAACAGTGCATTCGAAAAGGAAATTGCCCCTTCATCATGTCAGAAGTATGAATTATTTGGAGTTACCAAAACAGTAGTAAGACTCTGCACCTTGTACAGATCCCCCTCCACCCCGCACCCCCCAAAAAAAGGAAAATATTGATCTAGCCAGTTACACTTCATCGGAATGGTGACAAGGAATTTGCAGTAACTTCCTAGCTGCATAATACAAATCACCTCACATGGCTGGATGAAAATAACGAGAGAGCAGACGAAGGATGCAAAGATGTTAATCTTCCAGTAAATGTGCTGACCTTTTAAAAAAAAAACAAGATCAATATAACATGGCTGACCAGCTGATTTTTTTGCAACTGAGAAAATCCTTATCAAACTAGAAACTGAATCTGAAAGCAAACAGTCAGGTCCATCCTGACAAGTCTAAAAGTCTGCAGAATAACGTACCAGGAATGATGTTGAAATTCTTGAAACAACTATGCTAGTAGACAAGAAATAACAACGGATGATTTCTGTCTGGCCTCTACCCTGGCTAGAAGAACCAACCCCTAACCTCGTTAGAGTTTAGTTCCTTTGATGAACTAATGGGCCTCTAACGAGATAGCAGTTGGTTCCACCCACAACCCCCAAGCCGGGGAGGTGTCTCATATAAATACCAGCCAATCAGACTATATTTGATTAACATCTCTGTTAATCCTGTTGATCATTTTTTTAGGTAGCTATTAACCAAAATTAGCAACTGCATACACATGACAGGTCCAGTAATAGCAAAACACCGGTAGCCTATCCAGGCATCCAGCCATCGGTTGACCTCTGGTTGGGCCAATTGCGCAGCCTAAAAATTGATCGATAGCCTTATACAGCGAGTCAAAAGATAATACAACACGAGTTTCACAGCCAATTTCACCAATTAACACTCGATTCATATGTCCCTTCGCTGCTGTGACCGAACCCATCATCGGCAAAGATGGATCGATGGATCGGAGCATCCATCCCAGCAAGTGAGATCCAGATAGGATCACTTGCTCAGATTAGAGAAAATAAATACCGCGGAACAAAGCTCTCTCTCCGAATAGTTCGTCCAAGGAGGTAGGACTTCCTTACCAGCGAGCGAAGAAGTCAAACTATACTGGCTGGATCTCCACCACGCGACGCCCGACCGAGGAGATGAGGAGAGCGTGACGAGGTTGAGGGCGGCTACTAGAGAGGGATCCCTTGGAGACAGGCGGCGTGCTTGGCTTCGGCGGGACGAGGCATGGAGGCGTGCGTTATGGCGAGTGTTTCGCGGCACGGGTCCGAGGAAGGGGAACGACGAAGCAGACGATCTTGATCAGTTTGGACGGGGTGCGAGGAGAAAACAGAATAGGTGGACCGGGAGAGGAAACGTGCCGGTACTTTTCCGCGAATTTGATATTGTTCTCGGATCTTCTGCGGTATTCGCTCTGCTGGGCATCGCAGCAAATACAGTCAGATTCAGTACCAAAAGAACGTTGAATCAGATATACAAACCACCGTATGAAAATGCGTCGGCTTGCACTATGAAAATTGGTCGGCTACAGAAAATGAGCTTTTTTGGTTAGCTATACTCCAGCCAATTGCTTTACATATGAGCCCGACTCAAAATTGAACTGCTTCGGATGCCGGAACTACATGTAAAGTAGCCAGACTATGCTTTGGAGGCAGAATGCATCAGCCATCAGGTATCCATATGTGCACCGAATTTAGGTCGTTTTAGCCTCGAGCTTTATCGGATAGGGACGGCAGGATTGGCACGTTGATTTTCACGCATCCAAGTGACATCTCAATGTGATCGTATCACAAGATTGCGGCTCTAGTTGAACTGAAAGGGTTGCCAATTGCCATGCATTTCGCGAGTGAAGCACATTTCTGCTGTTAGGCGTTTATTACGACCTGTTCTAAAACGGGCCGCATTTCCGACTGAACCTCTCTCAGCCCGCATAGTGCTTTGGGTCCAAGTACTTCAATTTTGATCCAACACTTACTTGTGGAGTTGTAGTGTTGTACCGACTTCATGTGCTCCTTGGCTATGTTTGGCACAGTTTCAGCTTCGATATTCAGAGAAAATATTCGATGCAAATTATTTATTCGGTAAAATCGTGAAAACCCACTTAAAAATTATATTTAGAAATTTTAAAATTTTTGAAATTTGGTATACATGTAAATGACAAGACAATACATGGTCACATAAAAATCAAGTCAAATTCAAATTCATTTAAAATATTTAAAATAACAAATCACGAGAAAGGTGACAAATAATATATGGCATGTGCTATTTTATCATTTTCTCCATCTTTTTTCATGATTTTTTATTTTTATATCTTTTTAGTGAAGTTGAATTTGGACTTAAATTTTTGTGAGTATATTTCTCATCATGTCATCTGCATGTATGTTCGAGTTTTGGAATTTTTGAAAACTTCTAGATATAGTTTTTGAGAGGGTTTTCATGATTCCACCGAATAGGTGGTTTACATTGAATATTTCTCCGATATCCAAGTTAGACTGACCGCACTCGTGATCCTCTAAATCCATACTCTAAAAGAAATATTCTCTCCTTATCACCAATATTCTCTACTCTATATCTAGTTTTCTCACACCCGTCATACTCTATATCTTCTACTCTATACCAACCACCAATTATGGGGCCCTCTTGTCAATCTATACTAACCACTAACCCCACCCGCCGGCCTCCCTCCCTCCTCCCATTCTCTCTCCCCCCCCCCCCCCTCTCTCTATCCCCTCAATTTGCACGCCCACCGGAGCTCCATGGCGCCCCGAGCTCGCTCCCCCGCGGGACCCGGCTCGCCCGCCGCCGCCGCCCCCCCCTCCACGCCCGTGCCGCCTATCACGCCGAGCTCCCCGCCGCCCTCCACGCCCGCACCCGCCTCCTCCTCCCCCATGCTCCCCAGATCTAGCCCGGGATCGCCTTCGCCTCCACAGCGCGCCGTCGTCGACGAGGCCCGGCTCCTCCTCTCCCGCGCGCCGCCGCGACGAGGCCCCTCTTCCTCTTCCTCATGACGGCGACGACGCGAGCACGCGACTTCGCCGCCCCTCCCCCTTCCTCGCCCTTCTTCCTCTTTCCCAGCGCAGGCCCCTGCTCCTCTAGATCTGCCGAATCGCGCCCTCCTCCGGCGTCCTCCCCGCGCTCGAGCTCCTCCAGCGTCCTCCCCACGCTCGAGCTCTTCGGCAGTTAGGATGGCACGTGGGCCCCGCACCACGTCGGCGAGTAGCGCGCCACCGCTATTCCGCTTGATTTGGTGGAACTGGGAGCGGGATTTGGCGTAGAGTTCCCTTTACCGGACGCCGGTGTAGACGATTTCCCGCTATTCCCGTCCTAGAGGACGGGATAGAGGACGCCGATGCGAGCAGTCTTAGATTAAGAGTTTTACTATATGACAAAATAAAACAGCTCATTGAATGACCTGTGGATTCTTTTAGAGCTTGGATCTTTGTCAAACAGGACCTACATATTAGCAGTTTTTGTACTTAAAGCGTAGAAAAATGAAAAAAAAAACACGCAGACCTATGGAACAGGCTCATAAAAGATTGGTTAAGAGGAGAATTAACCAAAGGGAAGTTTTGTCTTAAGAAGGTGGAAACATGAAAAGTCCAAATAAAAAAAAAAGTGAGATTCAAATGTGCCGTATGCATCACTTTATAAATTATATATAGTTTCCTATACTAATCCATAGAAAAATGTAATGATTACAATTTCTTTTGATCAAGGAATACTAGGCAGAACAATGTGGTTTGATCATATACAGTTGTAAAAATAATTTTGTCATTGATGAAATAGTGTTGAACGAGTTACATCCCCATAAAACCTATTTGCTCTATTTTATATTAATTACGTTGTCATATCATTATTTTTATTTATATGACAACTTATTTAATGCTAATGAAATCTCCACTGAGACTTGTCTTATGGACAAGGTGGAACAATGTGGTTTGATCATATACAGTTGCAAAAATAATTTTGTCGTTGATGAAGACCAAACAGCAATCTATCGTGGCCATATATAATGTGGACCAATCAATAGGAAAAGAGATGTTCAATTTGAATGGCCTATCGACATCAGCTAACACTGTGGTAGCATGCTGGTGAGGATCTTGTTGACAACTTGGTTCATCACTTTTTTTTTGCAGGAAAAAAATCATACGCATATAGTACCAAACAAGTTTAATTGTGGAGCTTATGCATCCACGGATACTGAAAATCTCCAAGTGTACTGTTTGTCTGTTTCTCCAGTCCCTACAGGGCCTACACACACCCGAATCCAAAAGCACCTTATTATGTCTGGGACGTTTTGTCAAAAGCAATCATTATATTAATCATCGAGAACTGATTCGAAGTGACATATTTATAATGCTTCGTTTATTAATTTAGTTGAACAATGTGTATGTGGTATTTTCTTCCATTTTCCTGATAAAAGAGAAAAGTGTTGTCAGAAAAAGAAAAGCAGGGAGCATACCTACCTTAGTATTGGCTATTGCTATCAGATTCTTGGTTTGTTTTCCGCAAGAGATTCCAGACCAAGGAATTTGCTTCCAGGAGGTCAACTTTTTTGACTTATCTTTTGTCAGGTACAGCTTTTTTTTTTCTTTGGAAATGAGGCACAGCTGGTTTTAATTGCAGGGTGTAGTGAACATGAAGTGAGTGGTGAGAAATTTTGAAGCTATGGCCCTATAGGTGCAGTTGTAACCTTCAGCGTCATCCTTCTTATGTTCATCAGCATTGTGAATGAAAACGGACAGGCATGTCATTTTCTGAACATAGGAGGAAACCATCGGCGTATCTCACATCTCATTAGGAAAAGCAGATTGTATACCTAACCTAACACGGAACAGATACATATGGATCAGGATCACTCACTTATCTGCACTGCTGGAGCTAGGAGAGGAGTCTTATCTGCTAATCATCTGAAGCGCATTGCATCCATTGAATCGAACCTCTCAAAAGAACAAGGCCACTGGACAGGCCGTGAGTTAGCTGCGTGTGTATCCATCATGAATTCATAAGTCTCGATGCGGCATGCATGCCGCCACTTCAGCTCCATGCACGACGATTTCCAACAAGTGGCCAACCGATCGAGAAGTCGCAGCGCTGAAACCACGACGGATCAGCTCATCGTACCGGTACTCTGTCAGTCTGTCTCCTGCTCCTCTGCCTCTTTCGTCGGAACGCGAACGCGACGCAGAGACAGCTCAAACTGTCATGGAGATGGAGGTGCCACGGCTCCCTGCACACGTCCGTTTTGGCATCAGCGAGCGCGAGTGGTGGAAAAAGGCAGGTGTGGTGGTGTGGCGCAATCGGACGGCGACGGCCCGCAAATGCAATGATAGGAACGTACGTCACGTTGGTTTCAGGTGAGAGGCAAGTGATCGTGAAGGCTGTAAATCTCTGTAGCCACCTAAAGTGACGGAGTATTAGGTATGTCACTCATCAAGTGTCATATCGGATTACATCAAGAAACCGGTATGCCTAGCTAGGAGTCTAGACTTACCAAATTGGTAGCTGTCGTTCCTAGTCGTGGTGATCGAGCTGCAGCGATCGACAGATTGAATGAGGTCTGGAAGGTCGTTGAGGTGTTGGTCCATGACGAATGCGAGAATTAGTAGGAGTAAAGTGAAAAGGTTAGGGCGAGCCAAAACTGCATCGATTAGATTAATTGTTCTCCTGAACTGTAAAGTGAAAAGGAAGGCTCTGTCACACGTTCCAGAATGTCTTTTTGTGCTGAAATTTTAGTGGGCAACCAGGTAATAAATGTGTTTAGTGGGTGATTCTCAAAGAAAAGCAAGTGATTGGAAAGTGTAGATCCTAATTTATTAAATCGTTCTGAAATCACTGTCAAAGAGAATTCAGTCATCACTCAGTACTCGTCTGAACCCACTAAAACTGATTAAAGACTTTTGTTTTACCTGAACAATCTGTGCCGTGCAAATGCAGACTTATCTGATAAGCCCGCCGGTGCTTATCTTTGTACTAAATCAATAGCAGCGCTGCGACTGCGATGCTGCATAAGTGCACGGGAGAAAAGAGAAAAAGGAAGACGGTAAGGGCATACCTAGATATACCTAATTCACAGTACTTTAGAGTGATCTTTATGGACTGGAAGGCACAATGCAATTCACCTAGTACTATATATCAAATAAATACTGTGTGCTTTTGTGTGTTCCGACCCTGACTTTATATCATCAAATATCCGATTCGATAGTTTTGGTCCGGGAAACAATACTAGACATGGCCTGATGGCCATTGGCTACGCAACACATGCAACACGCACGGCTATTACACAACAGTGCAGATAAAAGTGGTGACGACTCATCGATGCACACATGCCCATCTGACATGATGTTGTTATGTGGCCTGTATTCCCCGTGTTGCCGACAAGAACATTTGGTCACATTCAACGGTACGCCCCCACAGCCACGAGAAAAGGCTCGCGGGAATGACAAGGAACACGCGCGCTAAAGGGGGACTTGTGCGGAGGAACGGTAGGTCGGAATCCCTCGAACTATGCCCATGTCTACCGGAGCAGGATTCAAAGGAAGAAAGCTGGTCATGTCGAAGTAAAAGACGCCCGGATCGACCCATGGATCGGCAGGCACAAGTTGCTTGGCACGAGCGTAGCAGCCGTCCACTCGCTCGTGCCTCACTGTTGAGTGGCACATGACACAATGCAAAGCCCCTGTTGCGCTGCTGCAGAGACGACCAGAACCTGAAACAGTCGGGGCAACGTTTCCGTGTCGGGCGGGGGGCACGACCGCAATGCACAGCCAGGGCTACCGGCTTTAACCCGGCGGCCGTCGCGGGCAGAATCACGGCGCGACAGCTGCCCCGGGCTATAGTTGTTTGCATGCAGCGCGTGATGCGTCTTGCCTGGCGCCTGCCGGCGAGCGGTAGGGACGGGAAGCGTGACCGTTGGAGGCGTCGACGGGCGGTCGACGACGAGATATGTCGTCGTCGGAGCCGTCGTGGGGCCGGGCGCGCGGGCAAGAGGGGCGAAGGAAGAAAGTGGTGCGTGACAGGGCGGATGGCGTGCACGCGTGCGAGCGATCAGCCAACCACGGGCCACGGGGCAGCTGGTCCTGCACTGATACTCTCCACTTACAGTATCAGTTATGAGACCTCATAAGTTATACGCGCGCTGCGCCGCCGACGAATCGAAGGAGCAAAACAGGGAACGCGATCACCATCGACCGGGGCAGATCGCGGGGTGGTGATCCCTGATCCGGGTGTCGACGTGGGCCGCCGGCGTTGGCGCCTACACCACTGCGCGGCATGGAAGTTCGGCCGGAGTTGAGGACACGCCTAAAAGCACCAGGTCCTCTCGCTAGGGGATAACAAAAAAAGGAGGAGGCAGAGACGTTTAGCTTAGTTGGTGTTTGATCATCGACACAGAATTCGGCGTGCACTGGCTGACCGCTCATGGCGGCAGCTACAGGATTACTACTAGCTTTTAAATAAATGTGTTTCTTAAAGGTGCCAGAGGATTGGAGTGTTCCCGCCGTAAACTTTTGCTTGTGCGCGGCTTTTGGGATTCGAAACAGTCGCCGAGCTCGTCATCGTCAAACGTGCTGCAATCGGATTACCGGGTGACAAGTTCAGAACGTGCGGTTCGTCAGAGGCGTCCCCGGGAAAGCGTATGTAGTTTGACACTATTGGACCTTGCCAAAAGCGTAGTATACTTGCCCTTTTCTGTGCCCCCTACTAGTGCTCAGTAAACGTTTGAGGAATCTACTCGGACAGAGTCATTTTCTCACTTATAACGGGAGCAAAAGTTTTTTTTTTTTGAGGGATAACGGGAGCAAAAGATAAAGAATGAGGTTCTGTCAGATCGTGGATCTCTGTGGCTACCTGTACCTGTAACAGCACAAACAAGGGTGGTATTTCGAATTTGAGGAAACTTTAGGAAGAACGAGAAAATTTATTAGCATGTAAAAAAACTGAAAATGGCTTGTGTAGGAACAAGCGCTCCAAAACTGTGTAGATCCGGCCCTGCCCAAGCCTGCGTTAGGGCTGGGCTCCGGGCATGGGTTCACACGCCTGGTTTCCCAACGAGCCCAGGTTTGGCCCGCCCCGACCTGATGCAGTGAACAAGCGAGTTCAAACACCTGTGTTATCACTGCAAACCGTTGTCGTGTGGAGTCTCTGCTATCATGCTATGCAATTTCTTTCCGTCCCGGCTCGTCCAGAGGAATCCTGCCCCGGCTATGCTTTGATGCAAACAGATGCCTAGAGCACTGGAGATGGAGAACACCATGAGAAGACATGACCAAGATTTGACAGCGCGCGGCGACTAACACTCAGATCACGACAGGCGCCACGCACGTCAAAACCGACGACCAACCCCCCCGCGCGCGTGTGCTTCGACCGGATGCCGTGCCAACCTGATCACACCAGGCAACAGTGGGAGAGCCGAGCCCACGATGAGCTGTAAAACACACGGCCACTGGTGGCGGAAACCCCGGGCGTCAATCCCCGCACTGCTCGCTGAAATCGGCACCCGGCGAATCACCTGGCTCCCCGCTGCGCCGCGAGGGTGACAAGTGCGCGAGCTCTGGTAGCCGGTGGCGCATCGGCAGCCACTGCCGCGCAGTCCACGGTGCAACCTCCGACACCGACCGGCCGTGCAACGTCGCGCGCTCGTCCACACAAGTTAACCCATGGGCAGCAGTAGCTCCCTGTTGCTCTATAGTCCTCTGAATGCATCAGTCCCGTGTGATCCCTTTTGATTCTGACCCCGTGGATGATTGATACCCTCACTCAGGGCTTACGTACCACCTGATGACTGTCAACCAAATATCCAGAGCATGATCAAGGCCACCGTCGCAGGTATCGAAAATCAGTATCAGGTGCTAAATAGTTGTTGTATATCATTGAAAGCTACCTATTTCATTTCGGAGGGCTCTGATGAGAGACAAGTTCAAAGAATGTCTGGTAGATAGAATCATTAACATACAACTTAACAATGAGAGAAATATTTTCATCTGGGGTCTACATAAGCATAGCCTATTTATGATTCGCTCTATGTATCTGTTTATGATTAATCAAAATACCCATTTCTCCCACAAGAACATTTGAAAAATAAAGATTCCTCTCAAGATCAAAATTTTCCTTTGGTACTTACAAAGAGGGGGTGATCAATGATCTTGACAAAAGATAACTTAGCAAAGAAGAACTAGAAGGACAGTAAAATGTGTTGCTATTGTAATATTAATAAAACTATTCAACATCTTTTATTTAATTGTCACAATGTGAAGATAATCTAAAGAAATGTCTATATAGCCATAGGGCTGACTCCACCTAGAAATGTATCTCACATGCTAGGGATCTGGCTCTTTAATTTTAATTCAAGGAAGAAAAATAATATTTTAGTGGGAGTTTCAGCATTATGTTGGGTAATTTGGAGATGTCGTAATAATGTAATCTTTGAAAATTATTATTATTCATCATTTATGCATGCTATTTTCACGAGAACATATTAGATGTGATTCTGTTCGTTGTTGCGGCGTGATGATGAGACAAAAAAAATTTCTTCCGATAAGTGAGCAAGATGTTAGAGACCACGACACTGGAGCTCTTCACTACACATGGATGGAAGTTTAATAATAGACTTTGTCCCGCTTTATTATTAATGTTTACTAGTAACGTGAGCATAGGCTGAATATTGTAACAAGTTATATGATGTGTGCAAACTCGCATAGGCTGGAATTATTTCCATTATCATAAAAAAATGACTAAAAGCTACCTAAATAATTCACTGCTGTTTAGTACTGTAGTTGAGACACGAGAATTGGATGAGTGGATATCGTTCTCAACAGAGAATCACTCCTGCACCGATCCTTCAACCATCCATCGTCGCGGGTCATTTGTCGCGACCAAAACAAAGTAGTAGTGCATGCCGTTGAAATATTAAGCAGATACATATTTTTGGACGAAAAAAGGCAACAGCGAAACACAATTTAAGAACAAGCAACCAGATTGTTTATGCAGGCCGGGTCTTCATTTACCCAACAAGGCAATGAGATGCGATTATATGGAGGACCACTAACTTGACCGATGACTAAACATGGCGGCGTGATTCAAACGCTGATCCTGTCTGTGGAGTATTGCCGGAGAGAGTAACAAGCTCGGCACGTCTTTGACATGCGCGCTTTCTTGCCACGTTTCGCGGACGGAGCATATCATCTCGCGGAAGGGATCTACTACTACTGACAGGTGCAAAAGGATATCTTCGGCGCGATGCTCTCTCTGTTGTCCAAAAATGTTGGCTAGTAGCAACAGAATAATCATTTGGCAATACTGATTCCAGCATGTGACAGGCTATTGCCACTCCGAGTTACCGATACGGAGCCATGTCCATCCGCGCCACCGAACACGGGATGGGTAAAGCCTGCAGGAATTACCAAGAACAGGCTGAACCGCTTGCGTGATGAAACGGGGCTCTCTGAAAACTGGCAAGACCCCAAAAAGGAGGAGGAGGGAAAGAGGGTGACGAGAAAGGCAGTCATCGTCGACCTCGACCGCGACGTTTCCCTGCAATATGATGCATCTACCTAAGATACCTACATGAGTTACATCATGTGAGCGGGACACGCACACACTTTGCCGTTTCTTTTGCTCTGCACATAGGCAGAGTCGGCCACTCAGCCATCCTGCTCGCCCTCTTCCTGAGCTCTATAAATCGCACCCAAACCTTGCCCTCGACTACCACACCACACAACACCCACCAGTCGATCACATTATTCCTGGCTCTTGCCAGGGCCTCCTCACACTCACACAGCTGCCTCTCAGTTCCTCGTTGCGTACATCAACAGAGGCAACTAGCTCGTGAGGAGTGCCAGGAGGGAAGAAATGGTTAGTGCATATCTTCTCTTAATCTCTTTGTCCTTGCTTTCATCTCTAAGCATCTTTTTGTCCTCGTTGTCCGTAGGACAGTAATAAGAGCATGTAGAGATTGTAGAATGGCACTAGCACCTAACAGCATCTAACTCGATGCATGCTTGCAGTCTGCGAACGAAGGAGACATGAAGATGAGGGTGGTCGTCGTGGAAGGTGCGGAGATGAGCGCCGCAACGATGCCGAAGGAGGAGTACACCCTTGACGGGTCCGTAGACATCAAAGGCCGGCCGGCAGTGAAGGGGAGGTCGGGCGGATGGATCGCCGGAGGCCTCATACTCGGTACTACTCTGTTGTTCATCCCTTTATCTTGCTCCTGTCTTCTTTGTTTTTTATACAAAAATCCGCCGTTCATCTCCTCGCACGAAAAAGCACCAAAGAGGAACGGGAGAAAGATTTGATGACTGGATTTCCACTTAACATTGTCATGAATGCAAGAGCCACTCCGAATAAGTGACGCTGCTCGAAAGAGGTGGTAGGCGCCAAGTCCTTTTAGGCGGAGTCCTGCATGCTGAGGTGACACCGTCCATGCAACGCCCGGAACTGCGGGTTCCTGGTCACGGGGAAGCCTCCTTGCACGCGTTACTAATGCCACATCTCACTCTGGAGGTCCCTGATCTACCAACACTAATTAAGGTCACTAGCCAGCCGATGTGAAGGATGTGTGGACTGTATTGCAAGCAGCTCTCCCTGTCAGTGGAACTAAAGCGATGTTCCTGGGCTGTCCAGCCCGCACTGCGTTACTTTCATTGGGAACTGCCGAAAGGCGAATTTTTAATTTCCTCATGCTGTTTGCTCATCGCTTGCCGATCACTCATCATCACTTTTAATTTGCTACTGGTACTATTTGTGTACGTACGTTGATGTGTGACGATTATTAGCCATCTGGCGTTGACACGTTCGTCATCGTGTGCTTATCGATCTCTTTGTATGGCTGCAGTGAACCAGGGCTTGGCGACGCTGGCCTTCTTCGGCGTGAACGTGAACCTGGTTCTGTTCCTGACGCGGGTGCTGCAGCAGGGCAACGGCGAGGCCGCCAACAACGTGAGCAAGTGGACGGGCACGGTGTACATGTTCTCTTTGATCGGCGCGTTCGTGAGCGACTCGTATTGGGGCCGATACAAGACCTGCGCCATCTTCCAGGCCATCTTCGTCCTCGTAAGTACTAACACGTCTACACCTAAATATGATAAGTATCTATCTGCCAAAATCATGGAGACCTCGAAAAAGATTGAACGATGTGGACGGCGTGTAGATGCTGGACCGCCAGTATCTACTTCGGTCCGAGTCTCAACCGTTGGTAGGGCTACCTAGGAATCAATGATTCCTGTCTTCCCGATGCATTAGTGCAAAACAAACACATGCTAATCATTGTTTGTAGTTACACCACATGCTATTTAATTCGGCGCCTCCAATCGTGTCGTGTCCTAATCAATAGGAGTAATAATGTTTGTAGCTAGTTACATCCGTGCAAAGTTATTTGATCTCTGAAGTGGACGGTCCAGTTGAGCCGTAGCTGTGCATGTACACGGTTGCTGGTGGTGGATGGAATGGAAGTACGACGGAGCCAAACACGCACGTCGCCGTGCTCGTTGTAAGATTAATTACACGGCTGACCCGTGTTGCTGTGACGGTGTTATTGTGCAGGGCCTCGGTCTGCTGTCGGTGTCGTCGCCGGTGTACCTGCTGACGCCGGGCGGGTGCGGCGTGGAGCACGCCCCGTGCGGGCCGCACTCCGGCAAGGAGCTGGGGATCTTCTACATCGCGCTGTACATGATCGCGTTCGGCAACGGCGGGTACCAGCCCAACATCGCCACGTTCGGCGCGGACCAGTTCGACGAGGAGGACCCCGCCGAGGCGCACTCCAAGGTGGCCTTCTTCAGCTACTTCTACCTCGCGCTCAACCTCGGGTCCCTCTTCTCCAACACCTTCCTCAGCTACATCGAGGACAAGGGCAGCTGGGCGCTCGGGTTCTGGGTCTCCACCGCCGCCGCCGCCACCGCGCTTCTGCTCTTCCTGTGTGGCACGCTCCGGTACCGGTACGTGCAGCCTAGCGGGAACCCCCTCGGCCGGGTCTTCCAGGTCGCCGTCGCCGCCTGCCGGAACCGGAAGGAGTCGTCGCAACAAGGAGGAGTCGTGTGCCTCTACGAGGGCGACGAGAAGGAGGTCTTCGGTGGCAGGAAGTTGGCGCACACGCGAGGGTTCAGCTTCCTGGACCGCGCGGCGTACGCGGACGAGGACACCACGGACGACTCATCAGGCAACAAGCGCGACCCGTGGAGGCTGTGCACGGTGACGCAGGTGGAGGAGGTGAAGCGCATCCTGCGTCTGCTCCCCATCTGGCTCTGCACCATCCTCTACTCCGTCGTGTTCACGCAGATGGCGTCGCTCTTCGTCGTGCAGGGCGCCGCGATGCGCCGGACCACGCCGTTCCGGGGCTTCCTGATCCCGGCGTCCAGCATGTCGGCCTTCGACATCCTGGCCGTGGCCGGAACCATCTTCCTCTACCGCCGCGCCATCTGCCCGTTCCTGGCGCGGTTCACGGGCCGCCGGACGGGGCCCACCGAGCTGCAGCGGATGGGCTTCGGCCTCGTGATGGGCGCGCTGGCCATGACCGCCGCGGGGACCGTCGAGCTGTTCAGGAAAAGCCGGGCCTCCGGCGCGGGCCCGGGCGGCAGCGACCTGCACATACTGTGGCAGGCGCCGCAGTTCGCGCTGATCGGGCTGTCGGAGGTGACCATGTACGTGGGCCAGCTGGAGTTCTTCAACGGCGAGATGCCCGACGGGCTCAAGAGCTTCGGCAGCGCGCTCTGCATGATGTCCATGTCGCTCGGGAACTACTTCAGCGACGTCATCGTCAGCGCGGTGACCAAGGTCACCACCACGGGGGGCCGACCCGGCTGGATCCCCGCCGACCTCAACGAGGGACACCTCGACAGGTTCTACTTCATGCTCGCAGTGCTGTCCGTCGCCGACTTCGCGGTGTACCTCGTGTGCGCGAGCCGGTACGGCAGCGGCAAGGTGGACGGGAGTACCGGCAGTGACGACGACGAGGAGGGCGCGGCTGGTCATCATCAGGTGGACTCGCCGGCGTACGCGTGATCGACTTTAATTTCTTGGGCCGTATCCGCTGCCGGGCGCCGTTCGTCCTAGTTCTTGAGATGAAGACCGCACGCGGCTCTTGGAGAAGGGAAATGTGTGGTTTACCATGATGAGTCTTTCATTGATGATAGAACAAACATGGGAAAAAAAAAACAAGCGGAAGGAAGGCCGGGAGGCTGATGTGATTAAAGAATAAGGGCTGCTAATTATGTGTGGTGCTCTGGCCTCTGTCATCATGTATTAACGTGTCATTGTTCTCATTTTTTGGCCAGTGTAACAAGAAACCAGGACTGTTACTAGCTGATCGACCACTTCAATGTCACTTTGTATTGTTGCCTGTATATCCACAGTCTGCTCGTTCAAACCTCCAAGTTCGTATGTTGCTATTTCACTTGTGGGTATAAGGTTGCGTCGGTGTGGTGCTGGCTGTGATAGTAATCTGTGATATATAGCTGGACCATACTATGGCTCCATTTGTGAAGGGTTCACTGTATCGAGAAAATGTCTTTGGTTTCTGGAAAAAAAATGAGAACGTATAATTCAGGATCTTCTGGTTTCTAATTCAGAAACGTGAAACATTTATCTAAGAAACTGTTTCTGTGTTTCATTGTTTGGTTGGGTTTCTTCAGTTAAAGGCAAACTAAAACTCAAAGGAATGCACCACATATATGTCATGGTATAGGACCGCGCCTCGCAAATACCAAGCGCACATTTTCACAATACATCTGACTATTTCGTACCTCCGGACTAGAATCTTGTTGTTAGAATCATGACTTCAAGTTTCATGTTTAAACTCTAATTCAGGTTTTAGAAGGAAAAATTATAAACATAAAACTTTCAATAGAAATCAACTTCGAAAAAGTACCTTTGAAGAAAAACCATAATCTAGATAACAATGCAAAAAATGCCGGTAGCAAACTTTAGAACCAAAGTAAAATTTCATGTTTGGTGCAAGTTTCAATAGAAAGCTCTTTAAGCTGCAGAATGTTTTCTGCATACGTGCTTCTTACATTCAGTTCATAATCATCCTGACTGACTAAGAAAGGAGCATTTACTTTGAAGGAACAAAGGAGTTTGTGTTTTTATGTACTCCCCTGTTCTGAAAATAGTGTCGTTCCGATAAACCAAATTGACTTGCAGCTAGTTCAATCTTTATGTCGGGAAGATTTACAGAACGGAGGGAGTAGGAGAGAAACTGTAAAAGAGGTTTATGCGGGAGAGATACCGAGAAAGGGATGGAACCAAGTGAAATTTCAGTTTCTTCGTTGGACGGGCCTGGGCCCAACACTGGGTGTTGATCCGCGGGCGTACTGGGTCCACCAGTAACTACCTACCTAATCCCGGCCCAGGTCCACAGCCCAATCTTCCATCCTCTCGAGTCCCGATGCGTCCTGCGACTCTGCCCCCGACGCCCGTCCGCCCGTCGCGTCCCTTCGACGCCCCACCACCTCGCAGTTGCGACTCTCGCCTCCTCCTCACCGTTCCCCATTCGCCCTAAAGGCCTAAACCCTAGCTTCTCTCTCCCCGGACTCCGGCCGCCGGCCCTTCTCGCTCCCGGCGGTCGCCGCCGCCAGCGCAACGCGCCCGTCGCCGGTGTCTCCGGCCCGCGGTTGCGCGGCCATCAGCCCCGCCGGGTCCCACAACGCGAGAAGCGACGCCGGGCATCAGCAGGCCGTCGCCGTCTGCTCGTCTGTACGTGTGGCACCGCCTTCGGACGGCGCTCAGCAGTGCGGCAGTGCCACTGCCGCTTTTTGACCTTGGGGCTCCCAGATCCTGCCCCGCCACTGCAGGTTGGTAACCTTACCATGGTATAATTCAATTTCAACCTGCTAGTAGGACTCCTAGGAACCTAGCCTTTCACACTCGCTTCATTGCTGGACGCCATTGGCATGGCATTGAGATCTGATCCATCCGAGCTTGATTTGTTATTGTTTTTTTATCGGTTAGGATGGTTAGCTTGCTCGAACTGCTTGCTCATCTTTAGCTGCTTTGAGCCATGAAATCGAAATATTTAATTTTCATTTCAACGCTTCCAATTTCGCATGTATAGGCTGTTTGGTTGTTTTCTGAACTGTTCTATGCTCAAGTGAACCTCCATGCCCCACGTGAACTCAACCAGTCTAGGACTCTGGGGTTTCTGCTTTTGCTTTGGCTCTGCGCTGTTGTAGACATAGAGTTTGCGTTGTTTGAGGTCATATGCTTGTGATGTTTGGGTTTAAATGGTACAGCGTGTGAAATTGACGAGAATTCCATTTTATTCGCAGAAAAAAAGACGAGAAGTACATTTGTGTAGTAATGTGGCAGGGGTTTGTAGTTTGGACTATGAGAATGTGAATGTAGGCTATCCTGCATGGTAATAGGACTAAAACCATGCCCTTGGGGATATTACATATTGTAGATGCCGTGAAGTCTGTTTGGCTTTGTGTCCACCTCCCCTATTGTGGCAAAATCTCTGTTGTTTGTGGGGACTTTTTTTTTGTATCGGTACTGTGACTTTGCCACTGGCTGGCTGGCTGACATTCATTAAACTCTTGACAGGCTGTATGAGCTCAGTGCATGGTTCGTGCACCCCTGTAAGTGGTAAGGGACTGGGATATAGCGTCATGGTTCTGTTTTTGATCTGTAGTACTTGTTGAGTTCTGTAATCAACCTGTAAGTAGTTTTTGATCAAATAATGCGACTTTACTATTCGATGGAACAATGAAACATTAGTTAAAATGTTACAGAATGAGCTATTTGGTTGCAGTTCGCAGAGGTACCATTTTGCTTTCATGTGTATCACTACATCACCAATTTTGTTTTCTTTTCTTGTTAGAATTAGAATTCCAAATAGCTACAATTTTGTCGTCCTGATGTTTGATATCCAAAGCATAATTTGATCACACTTTGATGCACCCTTTGACTACTTGAATTCCAATATTTTAGCTGCTGACTATCTCAAAAACAAAAAACTCATAGCAAAGACTGCAATGGAGAATGTGAAATTCCATTTTATTTGTTGTCACTTATGCTAGGAATCACAAAGCATTAAAAAGACCAAGACATGCTATGACAGCTCTTACATTTCATTCTTTAGCTCCAGCAATAAAAAACATCATATCTATTATATGTTTCTCACCTTATTTAGTTTCCTTCTCCATTTCTCTGATTTTGATAACATATTAAGTTTATGCCAGCTTTTTATTATGTATTCACTGGAAACTTGCTTGAATTTCTCAGGTACTTATTTAGTGGCATTATCCTTGCTGTTTGTAAGCCAGGCCCAGTTTGCTGCATATGCCTGAAGACATGAGGTAATCCTGTGCAAAGGATTGGAAGAATGGCATCAAAAGGTCCCCGGTCAAAGCTAGATCATGAGACAAGAGCTAGACGCCAAAAGGTTAGCTCATATATTTTACAGTTCTTGAGCACATTGTACCATTTCTCTCCATATTTACATATCCCTTCTGGTCAAAACAGACGATTTTTCAGACGATCTTTTCAAGCGTGAAACTTTGATTGTTGTTAACTTCTTATCTATAATGTCTAAATAAATGAAAAATGAGAAATCATGTGTGCAGGTTAGTATCAGAAGATGCTTTCCGAATAGAATAATAGTCAGGGCTATGCTTTGGAGACTGTGTCCTGTCCAGAGTGTTATGTACCTTTGACCGGAGGGAGTATTATACTTGTATACCAGCACTTTTGGCACTTTTAATTGTGTCATGTCTTATAAGAGAGGAGTATAAAGGAAAAAAATGTTTTGTACATAGTATCTGATACTATTTAATGTCACCATAATATATACTCCCTCCATATTAAAAATTCTATTCGTTCTGGCTTGGTGAACGTTTTAAACAAAACAATTCGTTTTGAGATTTTGGCTATAGGATTGACTAGAATGCCCCTGCTGCCCTGCACCTGTTGCTTCGTGTCTCGCACACTATTAACACTTCATTGCTTCGTCGCTAACGCCTGCTTAATGACGAACGCACGCCGCGCGCATTAAACCAAAGTAATCGCTCTGTTCGTCTCCTCTTCCCTCCATCGCTCGCCTGGAGGCCAAGCTCGCACGACGGCCGTGACTAGCCCAAGCTCATGAACAACGTCCACGACGGCATGTAGGCAAAGATGTTGACCATTGGCCATGATGGCATTGTCGGCAAGCTTGTGAGCAAAAACAATGACGACCACAACGACAAGTGCACGACCGGAGAACTTCAACACTTGACTGGATGTGCATTACGCCATTACACTTGCTAGACTGGGAAAGGAAAAAAAAAGAATGCGAACCGCACTGATAAGAGAAAAAGAATTACCCCAAACTGCTACGCACAAGCAAAAAAGGTTCTGTGAGGGATGGAAATCGCAACCTGCACACTGGAACCTAGTAATAGCAGCCAATGTGGTGGGGAAACGGTACTGAATGAATTGGACCCAGGTTTCTATTTAATAAGGGCATGTTGGGAAAATTACCCCCTAATTAATTACTTCTTGGTATCACAAATGATGTCCTAAACGAATTCTTTTTCTAATATGGAGGGAGTACTTTGTTCTTATTTTTACTACATTAGCTTAAGACATTATTTAATTGTTACAGGCTCTTGAAGCTCCCAGGGAGCCCCGAAGGCCGAAAGTTCACTGGGACCATGTCCTTGCAGAGATGGTTTGGCTTTCAAAGGTTGCTTGCTAGTAATATGATTGACAATTCCATTTTCTCATTGAAGAGAATGGCATGGATTTCATACTGCAATCTTCTGTGTTGTATATGCTGCAGGAATTTGATTCTGAGAGAAAATGGAAGTTGTCCATGGCTAAAAGGATTGCTCAAAGAGCCAATAAGAGCATAGTTGACCAAGCAACAAAGGATGAGAGGAAGCAGAAGGTCTGACTTCTATTTATTATGTGTTTCGCTTTTTGTAGTAGTTGATATGGAGCATATGATTATTTTTCTAAAATGTTACTGGGTGATCATATGACACTTTTAGTAATCTCGAAAACAGAGTGCACATCCATTGAAATTATTCCATTTAATTTTTTTTATCTACAGGAGGAGGAGCATAGAATCAGAAAAGTGGCACTTAATATTTCTAAAGATGTGAAGAAGTTCTGGATTAAAATAGAAAAACTGGCAAGTTCATTTTGATTCTCTTATTGTTATGGTTTACTGTTACAAGTGAAATCCATTCACATAAAATGAACAATATTGTTTTGATATGGGGAAATCAGGTTGTCTATAAGAATCAACTGGAGCTTGAGGAAAGGAAGAAAAAAACCCTTGATAAGCAACTTGATTTCCTATTGGGTCAGACTGAAAGGTACCATGATCAATTGAGGCTTCAATATGTTTTGTCTGATCATCAGCCTTTTTGTTATAATCCTTCCTGTGTAACATTCTATTCTTTGGTATATCTCAACAGGTATTCAACAATGTTGGCAGAAAACCTTGTGGATTTGCCCTATTCCCAAAAACTAGAAAGCAAAGCTTTGCAGACAAATCAATCATCCCATCCAGAAGTAGCAGAAGAGAACATCAACATATCAAATCCGGGAGCCCAACAAATCGAGGGAGTCCCAGAAGCTCCCCAACTTATGGATTTGCCCTATTTTCCAAAACTAGAAGACAAAGCTGTGCAGACAAATCAATCATCCCATCTGGAAGTAGAAGAAGAGAACATCAACACATCAAATACGGGAGCCCAACAAATCGAGGGAGTCCCAGAAGCTCCTCAACTGGAGGCTGAGACTCCGGGATCCTCTCCTGTGCACTCTGATGATCTTGGTGAGCTTAATGATATATTTTACTTGCTAATAGATTTTTCCCTCTGTTTAAACAATTTCTATTTATATAGATAATATGGAAGTGGATGATGATTATGAGAGCTTGGATGAAGAGTCGGTAAGCCATCTCAGTTCCTTGTTTTTGTTAGGTATAAGAATATCTGTTTTTTTTGTGGATTTGTTTTCAATATTTAGTAATACATGAATCATTCCGGTATGTGTGACATCTGCAGGAAGATGACGAGCGAACTATCGATGAGGATGAGGCTCTGATCACAGAGGCTGAGCGAAGTGAAGAATTAGCGGCGTTACAGGCAGAAGCTGACCTACCATTGGATGATATTTTTAAGATGTACAAAAGAGAAACAAAAGGTGATTTCCTACAGCGATTCTCTTTTACCCACTTTCATGTACAAAACTTTAAGCTTCTTGGCACCTAAAAGAAAAATTTGATCAGTTGAATATTTCTCAGTTAGCAGGGAAAGTAGTTCAGGCAGCAAAGGCATTAATAGTAATTTAGATTTGAAGATTTTGATTGTAGGTGAGATAACACAAACACCTTCATAGCATTAAGCTGATTTCTGAACTCTTTTTTGGCTTTTCTTGCGATTGATTTTGATATTTTTCCTTTTTCAGATGCTTCAAATCAGGCTAATGGCTGTGATCACAAACCTTCTGACTCGTCAAGTGATGAGGGCAATTCTTCAGAGGAAGGGGATGATTATCATTCTTATGCCGAGTTCGTGAAGAAGAATCATGTACACTTTGCTTTCTGAATCTTTCTTATTAACTGAAGGATGGGGTAGCTTTTCTGTCTTGGAGAATGAGACCCTGCCAACAGAACCTTTTTTAATGGTGTGCTTAACTTTGCAGGGGAGAAGTAACGGCAATATCTCTTCTGTTGATGAGCAGGCATGCTCTAAACTTCTGTGCTGTTGTTTGTGGTTTTTCATTTTTACTCTAAACTTCTGGGCTGTGATCATGATATCAGCAGTAGTAAATCTTTTGAGTTCAGAAATAGGACGGACCTGTCATTTTGGTAGTATCATCATAACATCGTTATGTTACTAGAATTCCCAACGAAATATAGTTTTCTCTTAGCACTTACATTGTGCAGTCAAGAAGAGTAATTGTCAATAATAGGAGGGTATTAAGTTTCTGAAAGAACTGATGCATGAATTTTATGTTCACTAAACTGCTTAACACATGGTTCTTGTGATTGCGGTCAGGGTTTGGCATATTTGGTTTTGTGATGCCAAGTTATGCTATATCAAGTAGTCTGTTGTTTAAACATAGGCATAAAACCTCTTGTCCCTCTTTAGTACTTCCTCCGTTTTAAATATGTAATGCTTTACTGAGATTCAGTCTACACATTTGAAATTTTTACTATTTATTGATTTTAAAATTTTTGCTTGAAAATATATAAGTAGTATATGGGAATATCTATCTGCAATATCATACTTTCAATAGGCATTGTAACTATTTTAATAGACAATAGTGATTAAATTTGCATGTTGAAAACCAAAGATAAGTCAACAGTGTCATATATTCAAACGGAAGGAGTACTATTGAAACACGCAGGATATAGTGGAAAAAAGAGAGATTTTTCTAACTTATCTAGACCTGGTAGCTTACTGGATCCTTATTCATGGGTTAGGGTAACATTGTACAAATTTGATGACAAGCGAAGAAAAATGAAAGGATTGTGGATTTTGTGGTAGTATATCCTATATTAAACCTACAATTACAATAAAAATAATAACCATGACGTTCCTATGTATTCAGGAGGATGAAGATTATGTTGCAGCTGATGAAGGAAAGGTAGCATCACCATTTCCCCCTGTTTCCTCGTCAATTTCATGTTTCATGTGTAGCTTTTTCAATCCACGTCATACTATTTGGATGGAAATTTACAGAAACAGTGAAACTAATAGTCATCCATTTTTTTTCTGTACATTATGTTCCTGTGCCTCATAAATCTTCATTTTTTTTTTATCTTCCTGTGCCTCGTAAATCTTCATTTTGCTATTATCTTGTTGATAGGATGATGAAGCAACTTTGTCTGAAGAGGAAGAACTCGCAAAGAAAGAAGACCCTGATCATCTGGACGAGGTGATTTTATATATCTTTGACTTGTTTGCATTGTTGCGCTCAAATGCTAGTTCAGTGTTGATTCTAACAGGCATAAACTTTGCAGTACTGCAGCTCATAAAGAAAAGTTCTGTATATGCATTACTAGGTTTGCAGCTGTTTATGGTTTGCTTTTCAAAAAGTCTGCCAGCTTAATTCTTGTCATGGGCAGCATTTTGGGTAATTGAGAGATTAAATTTATGAAAACATCTCTTGAGCTACCTGCTACAACCTTTTTTCACAGAATTTCTTTTACGTTGAATCAAAATGTAGAAAGATGCATTTGGTCCTGCAAGCCTGTTGTAGTACATCTGATTATTTCATATAAGCTTAGAGGGTTTACATAAGAAAATAACAAAACTATACAAAAGTGCCTGCCATAAGTTTTTTCAAAGGACTGCCATAAGTTGAGAGGAGATCTGATTATTAAATATGTACTTAACAATGAAAATAACAATATCATGATCCTTTTTTCTTCCTTCTTGCTTACTCATTTTTCTTTCTTTTGGCTTTTGTTCCTTTTGTCTCTCCTTTTTTGGGTTCCTTTTCTTTCTTTTGGCTTTTGTTCCTTTGTCTCTCCTTTTTTTTGGGTTCCTTTGGGTTTCATCTCTAGCCTACCCCAACTTGCTTGGGATAAAAGGCTTTGTTGTTGTTGTTGACTGTATTAGAAATGCAACCAGTGGGAGTTGTTGCTGTTTTCTGTCTCTCTTTCTTACGCTCTTGCTCTATCTCACTCAACCTCATATCAAGGTGTGATTTGACTGGTGAATTGATTGGATGGCCACTGATAGTGAACATTGTTGTATCTATTTTTGTATTAGAATTAGGGTCATTAATAAGAAAGACTTCAAATTTACTAGAAATATATCTAGCTTCACAGCTGTATTTGTTCCTGTAAATTTCTGCTAGCCGTTGATGGTCTTATTCCCATGAGATGCAGGTGAAGTTACTGCAGAAGGAGAGTGATATCCCACTTGAAGAACTTCTTGCGAGGTACCAAAAGGTATAAATAGGAGTTTTAATTTACTTTCTTGGATCAGTTTTTTGTGTCCCATCTTCAATAGTTTTCTTTGTATCAGGATGGCTTTACAGATCGTGGGACAACAGAATCAGACGATTCAACCCATCTTGTTGAAAAGGCCAATACTGACATGCCTATGGAGGGTCAATCTGCAAACATTTTGAAAGTGAACACTGATACATATGAGCATCACCAATCCACAGACGTGCTTGAAAATGAGCATAATGTGAGCGATAAGGCTCTGGAGTCAGAAACAGCATCAGAGCTTTGTGTCCTGGAATATGAGCATAATGTGAAAGAAGATTCTGTGGAAGCGAATAAGCTCACTGATGAGGTGGTGAATGAAGATAGTAAGAGTGATGATGTAATTGCAGATGCTGCAGCTGCTGCAAGATCAGCACAACCAACTGGTAACACGTTCCTGACAACGAAAGTGCGCACAACGTTCCCATTCCTTCTTAAGCATTCACTTCGTGAGTACCAGCATATAGGGCTTGATTGGTTGGTTGCTATGTATGAGAAGAGGCTTAATGGAATTCTAGCAGATGAAATGGGCTTAGGGAAGACTATCATGACAATCTCTTTGCTGGCACACCTCGCATGTGAGAAGGGTATATGGGGTCCACATCTTATTGTTGTGCCAACCAGTGTTATGCTAAATTGGGAAACTGAATTTCTCAAGTGGTGCCCGGCATTTAAGATTCTGACTTATTTTGGAAGTGCAAAAGAGAGAAAGCAGAAACGCCAGGGCTGGATGAAGCCAAATTACTTCCATGTATGTATCACTACATACAGGCTTGTTATTCAAGATTCTAAAGTATTTAAGCGAAAGAAATGGAAATATCTTATTCTCGATGAGGCTCATCTGATAAAGAACTGGAAATCACAGCGATGGCAGACACTGCTTAATTTTAATTCCAAGCGTCGCATTCTTTTGACTGGAACTCCTTTGCAAAATGACCTGATGGAACTTTGGTCTCTCATGCATTTTTTGATGCCTCATGTATTTCAGTCTCACCAAGAGTTCAAAGATTGGTTCTGCAATCCAATTTCAGGAATGGTCGAGGGCCAAGATAAAGTAAATAAAGAAGTTATTGATCGATTGCACAATGTCCTTCGTCCATTTATACTGCGTCGGTTAAAACGTGATGTTGAAAAACAGTTGCCAAAGAAGCATGAGCATGTCATATATTGCCGACTCTCTAGAAGGCAAAGGAACTTATATGAAGATTTTATTGCTAGCTCAGAAACACAGGCAACACTGGCAAGTGGGAATTATTTTGGCATGATTAGCATCATTATGCAACTTAGAAAGGTTTGTAATCATCCAGATCTTTTTGAAGGTCGTCCAATAGTAAGCTCATTTGACATGGCAGGGATTAACTTGCAGCTTAGCTATTCTGTTTGCATGGTCCTGGACAAGAGTCCATTTTCTGAAGTTAACGTGTCAGATCTGAATTTTGTGTTTACTCAAAATGAATTCAGTATGACTTCCTGGGAAGTTGATGAGGTCATTGCTGCATTTCCTCCTAGCATCATCTCTGGTAGCTCGGAAATTTCTAGGTGTAATAAGGATCGTCAAGGAAGTAATGTAACAAATATTTTTGAAGATATTCAGAAAGCCCTGCAGGAGGAGAGAATCAAAGAATCGAGAGAGAGGGCAGCTTCCATTGCATGGTGGAATAGGGTGCGGTGTCAAAAGAGGCCTGTCTATGGCACAAACATGAGAGAGGTTTTGACTATAAAGCGCCCTGTGCATGATGTTCTTGAAAAGAGGAATAACCCCTTGTGCCACATGGATTATTCATCAAGCCTAGCAGATCTTGTTCTACCAGCTGTGAAACGCTTTCAGAAAATGCTTGATGTTGTTGAATCATTTACATTTGCAATTCCTGCAGCGCGAGCTCCTACCCCTGTTTGCTGGTGCAGCAAAGGGAAGTCTCCTGTTCTTGTTGATCCAGCATATAGAGAAAACTGCATGAATGAGTTTTCGCCCATTCTTTCTCCTATACGGCCAGCAATTGTTCGCCGTCAAGTCTACTTTCCTGATAGGCGTTTGATCCAGTTTGATTGTGGAAAGTTGCAGGAACTTGCAATTTTATTGAGGCGTTTGAAGTCAGAAGGGCACAGAGCCTTGATATTTACTCAGATGACTAAGATGCTGGATGTATTAGAAGAGTTTATAAATTTATATGGCTATACATATTTACGGCTAGATGGTTCTACCCCGCCAGAAGAGAGACAGACACTAATGCAACGGTTTAATACAAATCCAAAGTTCTTCCTTTTCATTTTGTCCACTCGTAGCGGCGGTGTCGGAATCAACCTTGTAGGTGCTGATACTGTCATCTTCTACGACAGTGACTGGAATCCTGCAATGGACCAGCAAGCCCAAGACAGATGCCACAGAATTGGTCAGACTCGTGAAGTTCACATATACAGGCTCATCAGTGAAAGCACCATAGAAGAGAATATTCTCAAGAAAGCAAATCAGAAACGAGCTCTTGATGATCTAGTTATACAGCGAGGCAGCTATAATACAGAATTTTTCAAAAAGCTTGATCCTATGGAATTCTTTTCAGGACATACATCTGTTAGTGCAGAGGATCAGCAGAAAGACTGTTCTACGAGTGTCGGATCTACAAGTGAACTGGGTCTGGCACTATCAAATGCAGATGTTGAAGCTGCTATTAGACAAGCAGAGGATGAAGCTGATTATATGGCTCTCAAGAAGCTGGAGCAGGAAGAAGCTGTGGACAATCAAGAGTTCAGCGAGGAGGTTGCTGGAAGGCCAGATGATGATGAATTTGTAAATGAGGAGGATTTAAAACCTGACGAACACATTAATGAAGAACATAAATACAACTCTTCTGATGTGGATAAGGAGAAGAATGTTTCTTTGCCTATCAATCAATTGGATGAAGACAAGGCTCTTACATTGGCTGGTGGTGACGAGGATATTGACATGCTTGCTGATGTGAAACAGATGGCTGCAGCAGCTGCTGCAGCGGGACATGCCAGTTCATCTTTTGAGAATCAGCTCCGACCAATTGATAGATATGCAATGCGTTTTATGGAACTCTGGGATCCAGTAATCAACAAAGCTGCTGTTACCCATCAGGTAAATGTTGAAGAAGAAGAATGGGAGCTTGATCGAATTGAAAAGCTCAAAGAGGATTTAGAAGCAGAAATTGATGAAGATCAGGAACCTCTTTCTTATGAATGTAAGTAATTTTAGGTTAATGTAACACACTGTTTGCTGCACTTAGAACAATTTGTTTGTTGTCACACTATCATCATCTGTAATTTCCTGGAGCTAGTACCTGCTCTTTCTTTCTCAGGTATACTGATGTCGTCTCTATTGCAGCATGGGATGTTGATTTTGCTACTACAGCATATCGCCAACATGTTGAGGCTCTAACTCAAAAGCAGGTCACATATTACTTGTACTCTATTTGTGTATCTTGGCACTACGCATGATAGGCTGATATGTTGTAAATTCTTGCAGTTGTTGGAAGAACAAGAAAGACAAGCACGTGAAGCAGCAATGGAGATGGAGCTGCAGGAAAAGAATGATAATATGAGGTAGTAAATGAGAAACTTTACTCCTAAAACATGAGCTTCTGAATGTATAGAAATACATACTCTTGTTCTGTTTAGTACAGCAAACCCTCTGTAGCTATTCACTTCTTTTGTGCCAACTTACAGAAATAGCACGTTGCATACACTCTTGACCAATTCCTTTTCTCTTCCTTTTGCAGCAGTCAGCGCAAAAAGTCAAAAAAGAATAAAAAGAAGACAGGCAAGTTTAAGTCCCTTAAAAAAGTGCGTCTGTCATCTGAGTCAGAGGTCATACTGGAGGAAACATCTGTAGATACAATGAGCATTGATGACAATGCACCCTCACCTGAGCTTATAAGTGATGAGTCACCATGCCATCATTCTAACAAGCGTAAGAAAGTGTCTACTAGCGAGGAAGGAAACAGTAACAGCAGAAATTTGAAGAAGCTCAAGAAAGCGCCTAAATCAAATTGTTTTTCAGAAACCTTGTCACCTAAGCACTTCCTTGATGGCAGGCAGCTTAAGTTTAGGGATGAGCTTAATGATTCTGATCCAAAATCAGCTATTAAATCTAAGAGTGATGGCAAAATTTCCATCCCTTACATGCCAGTAAAACGTGTAATTGTAATAAAGCCCGAGAGACTGAAAAAGAAGGGAATTTGGTCTCGTGATTGTGCTCCAGACCCATGGACATCTGAAGAAGATGCCGTTCTCTGTGCAACTGTACATGAGTATGGGCCTCTTTGGGAGCTGGCAAGTGATTTTCTTCATTCCTTACCTGGTGGGTCATTTTATAGGGGAAGATATCGTCATCCTGTGCATTGTTGTGAGAGATACCGAGAACTATTCTGCAAACATGCTATGTCAGCAGCAGATAATTCAAACAGTGAGAAGGTTTCTTCTGGGACTGGAAAAGCTATACTGAAAGTGTCCGAGGTGAGATCATTTCTTATCATCGAAGATATTGGTCTAACTATTGTCACGAGACTTTGCAATGTGCACATTTGATGATCTTTAACTTTTCTATGATTTGTTATAATGGTTCTGAAACCTTGCAAGTGAGCTTTCTGAAGTCATAGGAAGTTAGAAACCCTCAGTTGAACTTAAATGAAGTAAATTTTCTGCTCTTTATCTCCTTAAACTGGCCAACTTATAAATATGTCATAGGATTTGTTATAGAACTAATTAGTTATGATAAGCGATAAGCACCAACACCTCTGCCAATTATCAACCCACAGCTCGAATCCAAGTAAAGAGGTTGAGATGTGTGCTAATTATGTATGAGATGTGTGCTAATTATGTATTTCATGCTTAATCTAGGTGTTAGCTTTCGATTTCATTGTGCTTTTAGTTGCAATAAACAGCTCACATGCAACTTATTTCTGTATGCAAATTGACGTTTTATGTATTCTGTTGCAGGATCAAGCACAGATGTTGGTGAATGTGACTAGTGAAGTTCCTAACAATGAATTGCTCCTCCAGAAACATTTCATGGCCGTACTTTCGTCTGTCTGGAGATCGAAATGTCAACGTAATGCCCGCCATATTAGTACTTACTCTAGTGCGTTCCGTATGTGTTCTGCAAAGAAGACAAGTGCAAGTGAGAATTGGTCCATGACAAACTTTAGACCAAGCATCAATCTTGTTAGCAAAGCCATCGCAGATGCTCAGGTTCAGTGTACACCGATGCTGATTCCATCAATGACGAGAAATCATGAACAGCATCGGAACTATTTAGAATTAGAGTTGAATTTCCTGGCAGATCGACATAGTTATGACGAAGACTTCCCATCTGTAGTAAATGTGTCAATAGTAGAACCAGAGCCATTTAAACAGCCTTTGGATACAGTGGATCAATCATTGCTCTCTGGACTTTCATGCAGACAAGCGGAGAACCGACTCAGGTTAGTGTTGATACAAATTTTCATGCTTTTCTGTTATGGATTTATCTGTGATATTTAACCATCCTCAGTTATACGAACCAAGGATATTGCGTCATGTACATTCTTCTATGCAGGATGGCGTCAGAAGCTTGTTTTGAAGGTGAAGGTTCTCATTGGGCATCGTCAGCTTTCCACATACATGATGCTGCTCGGCAGAAATCTGGTCCGAAGTCCATTGGAAAGCACAAAGCAGCATCTGAATCTGGAAGACCTCCCAAATCCAAAATCCAGAAGATCACTGAACCACATCAGGAAAGGCCAACTGGCATGAATAATTTTCTCCGAATGCCTGGTCAGCTAATACCCATAACAGCTGAATTCCACATTAGTGAATCTCTGTCTGAATTTGGTATCAGTGATTCTGAATTCACCCACTCCGAGGATCTCTCAGAAGAGGCTAGCCACCTCGAGTTCCTCCCATATCGGGATGAACCTGATTTTCTTCTTGGCGTTGAGGAGTTAGAACCTCTTTCAGATTTCACTGATATCGGATGATTATAAATAAGCATGTGGTTCTGGACATGCCTTCTATCGAGACAAGAGTATTGTCTCTGATAGGGAAGGAGTTAGATTGAGTTGCTCAGCCATGCATAGATATGCTGCAAGCTTGATCATGGTGGGCTGGAGCAAAGCTGTTGGCTTGGTGAGGTCACATTGATCTGACAAGCTTGGAGGGATGGGTTTGCACTAATGGAGGCATTGGGTAAATTCCATACATGTATGTATATTTTTAGTCTAGGATCTTAGGATGTAGAAATGCGTCTCCCTCATTTGTGTTTTGAGGGTTGACAGTGTAACTTGGCCACATGAAAATTTTGTTTAGCAGGTATCAACAGAAAGGGAAAGAGAAGGCCCTCGGAATCACCCATTCGTTGCAGTTTCTCATGTTTTGGTCTCTGTTTAGTCCTGGCCTCCTGGGTTTGTCTTGGCATTGGAATATAGCAAGTTGGTTGCCATCTCGGGATCTGGATTTTAGGACAGGTTTCCAATATAGCCTGTGGAATTCATTATAAGTTGGGAAGCAGTCTGGCCAAGAAATCAATACTTAGGTTTGATATCTTGTCAGACTTGGTGCTCCAGTTTGTTCCACTTGAGGAAAAATGTATCTTGTTTGATTGCAATCCTGATGGAATTGTTTTGATCCAAGGATCTCTTTTATAGGAAGGTCGTGACGCATAGGTACGTGATCCATGTATGTAAAATTGCAAGGTGAGTGTAGCCTGTAGACTGGTGATGTTTCCATTGTGTTTGAGGCGAGGGGCGAGGAGACAAACAGCTACTGCTTCATTTCTGCAAACTGTTAGACTGAAAGTAACGCCGAAAGCTGGAACAAAGGTTTGCAGTATTCTTGTAATAAGACTCGAGTCTAACCATTAAAATGTGAAAGCAGACTACCTATCCATTCAGTGCTGTAGGTACCGTTTGCTGACCATTATCATCAGCAATTGATAGATTCGCGGTAAGTATATTACATGACTGTTGGGATCCATGAGGCTGCCATACGCAATATTTCTGTGGAAGTATGTTATTGCTACTGTTCTTTTCTTTGGGAGATCAAATCGAATTTTCTGAAGAGTTATCGAGGTGTATTCTTTTCTCTGTGGCACTGTATCTAAAGTTCCGAGTTCTTTTTTAGGAATGAACATAATACAAACGCACATACTTGCATATACGTGTGAGTATTCATTTCTTTAAACATACGCACATACACTGTACTCTCCGAAAGATAGAAGTGGATCACTGACATCTCGCTATGACGGAAAGAAGGGATTCTTCTGACGAGGGGCGGGCGAGAGCAAGGCCTACTGGATAAGACTGCCTCCGGCTTAAACCCCGCCGCTCCCTCGCAGAGTCCGGCCTCACTCGACGGCACCCGGCCATGGCGGCCCTCCACTCGGCGACGTCAACTCTACCCACGCGCCACTCCCTCCCACCCCCTCTGCGCGCGTCACCTCTCTCGTGGTCCGCCTCCATCGCCGCCTCGCCCATCCCGCCGCCTCCACGCCTGGCGCTTCCACAGCAACACGCGCCAAGCAACCGCCAGGTTCGATTTCACTCGGTCTCCCGCGTTTTGCTTCGATTCGATTCGGTTCCGCGGCGATGTCCCAGCGGTGATCTAACCGGCGGCAGTCGCGCAGCAGAGCCTGGTGGTGCGCGCGGCGTGGACGCGGCGGTCGCGAGGGGAGGCGGAGGCGCGGCCCAACCGCAAATCGTGGAAGCAGCGCACCGACATGTATATGCGCCCCTTCCTGCTCAACGTCTTCTTCTCCAAGCGCTTCGTGCACGCCAAGGTCATGCACAGGGGCACCAGCAAGGTCATCGCCGTCGCCACCACCAACGCCAAGGACCTCCGGCTCACGCTTCCGTCCCTCATCGACGACAACGCTTGCAGGACCATTGGGAGGCTCATCGCCGAGAGGTCCATGGACGCCGACGTCTTTGCCATGGCCTATGAGCCGAAGAAGAACGAGAGGATCGAGGGAAAGCTCGGGATCATCATCGACACCATCAAGGAGCATGGCATCATCTTTGCTTAGGCAAGTTTCTGGCTAGGAGTAGGGCTGTTTTATTTTATTTCTTCCAATTTTCTGTATCCTGAAATCTGTTAGCTTATTGAGATGAAGACAAATACTGAAAATATTACCACTAGGAGTCTTATTGTTAAACCAATGGAACTGTCATCAATTTGATAGAAGTACAAGATTGCAAGAGCCTTCTGACTGGTCCACACCTATGTCAGTTCAGAAGTTGTCTAAGAAAAAAAAAGGATGACATATCAACCATAGAAATTGTCAGTTGTAATGCTAATCAAATAATGTACTACATGAAAATTATGATTACGAGTATGATTGGGGCTTATATCCAACTCGACGGGGTTTACTGAGCGATTAATTCAAGGACCAGCCATCAATATAAAAGATTATAAAGAAACATCTCAAGACAACGTAATTCAGTGACTAATTTTATTCGGCTCAATTCTGAAGTAACCGTTGACTCGACTTTGTTGCATTAGTCTTGACTGCATATAGGTGGTCACTGTAAGTTTTATCGTATGATGTTGGTTACTGGTAGCATTCGTAGTTAAGAAATACAGGAAGGTTAAATTCTGAGATCTATGCAGAAGGGTAATTCAATGAGATATGTTCCGGGCCTTGCTGAGTATCAGGTAATTGATGAATGACTTCCAGGAGCTGTATTGTCCATCTTCTTCAAACAATAATTGGATGGTTCCACTGGAGGTCGAGAGATTTATTGTTTGGTAGCCATGTTCATCACTTTGATAACCCAAGTCCTTTTGTTCTCCTTGATCGCAAAAAATTATGTCTGCAGGGAAGTGTTGGTGAATGGTAAATGGTATAATTGAAATTAGCACCATAATTTGTTGCAAAAAAGGGAATGGTTCATGAAGTAGCACTTCTCAGTACCTATAGATATAGAAAAACCAGAGTTAATTCCCTTATGATTTCTTGATTCTATGTTTTTACATCACTGTACTGAGATGGAGTATTTCCTTACATGTAATTGATGAGAGGAGGATATATGATGCGTCTACCATAAATTGCTTTTCATTGTTTGTACCTGATGTTCGTATGGATTCTACATATTTCTGAGTAAAGTACCTTAGTAGCCAATACTCACACTTTTTAGAGGTGGAGAAAGGATGCCCTTTGCGTAATGTTAACATTACATTGTCATCGTCATAGTTGCAGTCCACTGAAACCATCCTGTTGTGGAGCCTTCCTGCATGGATGTAAAATAAATTTACTTAAATTCTTTACTGGCTTTTCGTTTATAATTGAGAATGAATTGATATAACAGGAAAAAAAAAGTTCAGTCATTTTGTAAGATAGCTGGGTATACCCTCTGGTGTGCGAACAGGAAGTATGGCTCCTTTTTGGCTGTTCTTGTGATTCTGCAATCCATAGTTTCTTATTGTCCGCATCTTAAGGCACTCAACTCCTCTTAGGCCTACAGCATAAGGACCACAGTTTCATGTCATTATACATCAACCAGGAGAAAATGAACTGGTCCTGTACTTGATCTTACAGGCTGCTGTGCTAGTAGTCAGTGTGAGCAAATCTCCCATTTCTGTAGCATCCAAGCCCATGTTGATGACTGATGAAACCTGTTCCCTGCTAGCTCCAGCAGACTTTGCAGCCTCAGCACACGAGGCCACCACTAGAGCTGCAGCTGAGGTAATTGCAGTATGCATCTTCTTGTCAGAGATTTGTCTGATATCATTCACTGAAATATCATTCATATTGGTTGACTCGAAGGGGCAATTCCTGATAATCCCTACAACTGCTGTAGCCAGTCTTGCAGCTGAGAGTGCTGCATGCATCTGAGCTGTTTGGAGTCTTTTGTCCTCCCTATTTCTTATACGTCGTCTCTGCACTAAGTTCACCAACTTTTCTGCCAACCTTTTTGCTGCGGACCCCAAACTCATCTGGAGAACATGATATGGTGTCAACTGAAAAATATGAAGTCTGCCTTAGCCTGGGAAGAAGTACAGTCCTTACTTACATAACTTGGGTGTTTAGTATTGTACTTTTGACATCTTTTGTGAACTTTTCCACTGGATAGTATAGCCTATCAAAAAGAACTTCCATTGGATCAGGTCTATAAACATGTATCATACATTTCATCGTTGCTATTTATTTTTACCCTGATTTCATCCACACTCTGTTTGATTTCTTCATTGGGATTGGACATGTTGTCCCCCTTGTCATCTTTGTTCACATCCAGTGCACCATTCCCAGAGCATGCACTTATACTCTTAAAAAACATAAAATAATCACATAGATGCTGTATTATGATATTGCCATATGTAATGAAATATGGGGCAAAACCGCATTCAATGAATAGTCCATTCCATTTTGGCAGTTCAACTATATAGTTCTAGTGTAATCTATTTATCATTTCACAATTCACATCCATATCCTGATTTTTGTGAATCATATTAAACATCTGAAATAGATCTAGTATTGCAAATTCCTACTTGAGAAGTTAAAATATAATGCAAGCCATTAGATATCTAATTGATTTTATGTTGGACAGTTCCATGATAAATTGTGAGACTCCGGATATTTTTTGCAGTTCACCTTCATAAATTATTTCGCTTCAACAGCCTTTTCAAGTGAAATGCTCATTTGTTTCGCCAGTGTGTTGTATGTAACTTAATGTGTTGTATGCTCATTTGCTTCTACAGCCACTTAATGTATGCAATTATACACCAGTGTGTTGTACGTAACTGAAGAATAAATGTGAAAAATGCACTTTCCTATTATATTTCGTTCTTCCATGGAACGTTAATGCCTATTTGATTTGTTGAGTTTTTTATTGTTTAAGCTTTTGTGTAGACCATGATAGTCCTTTCTTCTACAAGTTCAAATTGAGCTTGACATAACCCGTTTCATGTTGAGATACTTACATTTACAGACAGCAGATGAAAAATTTCAGACGAAGATAGACTTTGGGATCTAGAGTGAAGCTTTGCAATCTGTAGACTTTTCTCAGTTTCCTCAGGTGCAGAACAATATTCGGAAATTTCTGGAGTTTTGTTGTACAGTTCCAAACTTCGTTGTACGTTTAGCTTATGCTGCCATCCTTCCTGCCATGAAACATGATTAATTTGAATTATTTTTTGTCGTTTTTATCATTTCTAAATGTTAAATGTTTTTCATAGCACCACAGAACTAATGGGAAAACATCAATATTGATCTAGAGGACCTTGCACTTTCAGAGATGTGACACCAGCGGAGTATCTAACTGGTGAGAACAAGTCACTCACTGCTCACCTTTGGGTTGGTCGTTGAAACACCAATCTGCGGTACAGCTCTTCCCAGTTTTACTGTCTGTCCCATTTGCATTGGATATGCCTTGAGCTTTCCCTGTGAAGGCCGTTCTTGCCGAATTGCTTGGTAAGAACAATCATTTAGTGGAATCGGAAAGGCAGCTTCTGAATAGCTATAAATTCAAATATTATGCATCTGATGCAGTTCCTATGACAGGGCATTTAGAACTTACCATGAAGTCCTAAAAATAACAAGCGATGGAACAATATCTCACTTATTAACATAAAAATTCTATCTGTATCATGTAGTTGCTCATAAAATAGTCAAGGAACACATGCATGTGTGATAGATTTCAGTCTGACATTCTTTCAAAAACAAAAGAAAACTAGCAGCCCATAAGAACTGGTGAAAAATGTTTATCTAGCCTAATTGCAAATAATGTGCCATGATTGACTCAAAGGCATCAATGTTGAAAGAAGCTACATAAGAAATTGAAATGTCTTCAAAGGAGCTTTGACATGACAAGCAATCAGTACGTGTGCTTACTCGAACGGGAATGTATGCTTACTCAAAAGGGTAGGCCTGGACGTGATGAACCCTCTTAGCTGCTGAGTACCGCTTGAGGCCCTTATATACGTTCTATTTGTGGAAATTATTTTTATACAAATAACAAGACAAGGTAGAAACTTGTGATGACTTCCGCTTTTCCATGGACTATCATTGGGAACTTCAGTAGCGTACCTTCTTCACTCTTGCCAACCTTTTGACATAGTAAACTGTCATGTCGACATATTGCTTTTCCTTACATTATATAGAAGATGGTTCTTACAGTATGAATGATCCTTTGGAAAGAGGTACCGTGTGTTGGGTTCCTAAACTAGGTGTTATCTTCTTGTAGCTTGAACATCACATGGGTTCAGAAATTCTTAGTAACCTTGGCATGTTCAGGGTTAGTGATTGGGTAAGGATCTTATAAAGTTTAGTTACAGATGCAAATAACCTATATCCTGTTGGTCTCACTTGATTGAAAGCTATTATTTAGACAAGTTCTAATGTGCGATTTAGTTTTGAAATTTTCTGTACATATTTAAGGTTCCTTAGATCATCATGCCGTGACGTATTGCATCTTTTTGAGAGAGAAGTTTATCCATCCTGGCAGAACCTACTAGTTTTATTTTTAAAGAAAAAAAAAATCACTGTCCCTGCATGGGATGAGGATGGAATGAGCCCAGAGCCATTATCGTAGCATATGTTCTTGTGCCTACCTTGTTTTCTAATCAATGACAGATCATACCCGAGAAAAAGTACCTCTTACACCATTATTGAAGGGGACCGTGAAGCAAGCTAGTTGCTGCACAATGTTTCTATTGGCCCCCCGTTTGAGCTCAAGTTGTTCAATGTGCTTTACATAGTTTTGAAGTCATTCTTGGCGTTTTCTTCTTCTAAATGCAATACTCTTGACCCTCTTTCTCATAAATAAATAAATAAATAAATAATGTGTGGTGGGAAACCGGCCTGGACTTCATCAGTCTTGTAGCTCGTCTATACTACTGTGAAGTGTCAAGACTCAAGACGGATGGTCGATTTTGCCTGCGAGTTGTAGGCCACGCGTCTGACTGGATTTAATTTGCGCCGCGCCTCCAAGTTGCTCGACTGGTCCATCCGATCTGATTCCTGTCATATGTATTTGCTCCTTTGACATGACTGATGGCAAATCTTCCGTAGCTGACTTCACAATTACAACTTAGAACCATATAACCAGGTTTTCCGTAGCTAACTTTAGTCTCGCAATCGGCCATGTAGCTCTGACAAATCCGTGTATTCCAGCACATTTCAGGTTTTCAGCACACCGCTCTGGGCAGGAACTGAAGACGGCCATAGGCAACCACCAGGCCAAAAGCTTGATAATCCGGGCAGGCCCTCTTGGGCTTAACTAGTGAACCACGCCCGCGGGGAAGGTAAGCCCACTCCCGCGTAGGCGTGTTTGTAGTACTTAAGTCTTCAACACGGATGACGGATCAGGGACAGGGTAACACTCCCGGCGGCCAACAGGCTGCATAGAGTAGACGCCGACGCGTCCCCGGAACACTTATCACACCATTCATCTCCGCGCGCGCCTCGCCTGCGCAGCGGCGTTCCCCTCCTCCTTTGTCCATTCATGCCATTGCCTCCGTGCGTAGCATGGCAGTGGATTTGATTTTTCAGAGCGCACGCAGTTGCCAAAAGCAACCGCCATCGTTGCTTCGCGGTTGAGGCACTGACACAACCACAACGACCTTCCGCCATCGCCTGGATTTCATCTACCGTGAAGGAAACGAAGGCGCGGAACAGACCAAGTTCTCGCCCGCCTTGAATGGCAACGAATCGCGCGCCTCCGTCATCGATTACCCGGCGGAGTTTAACACCTACTAGCATGAATCACAGCAGCAGCTAAGGAAGGCGTAGAGGGCGGCGGCGGCGGGCGAAGGAACAGCGAAAATAATCATCACCCAAATCAGGGATTGAATTACGAAATTCGAACTCAAATAGGGGGTTATTTGTAAATATTTGGATCGCGATTGTATTTATATATAGGCCCCTAATTTGGATCGCGGTTAATTTTATGCAAAATATTCGGGGTCGGCGACGCCGCCGGCGCCGGTCGCGACGCCCTGCGCTCGCCTCCATCGATTTTAACTTTCCAGCCGCGGACCCTGGCCGCTGTTGCGCCGCCGATTCTCCCATGGGCCTGGATCTCCCGGAGATGTTCAGCGCGGTACATCCAGAGTGCGATGGCCTGGGCCATAATGTCCCCCGTTGATGGCGGTGGCTGCAAACAATCACTGTTCCTCTTCGTCGTCGTCCGCTGGATCTGAGTGCAGCTGTTTTCGTCGTTCTGCCCCGCTCCTCGTCTCCGTTTAGCTCTCCGCGTCGCCGGTATGTGCGATGGTGGCCGGTGGGTGGCGCCGGCGGTTTGGCACCAATTGGCAATTGTTCGCTGATTTGCCGAGGAAAGGGCACTGCTATGAATGTGTATGGCAATCGCGCTAGCACAACGGGCGCGGCAGCGGAGGATGGCTTCCATTCTGCAACTGGAGTGTGAGAACACGGCGTGCGGTGTCGCTGGATGGCAGAGAGGCCATGTTTCAGTGATTGCGTTAAGCAAGAAAGCAAGCCGTTTTCCGCCGAGGGCTGGGTACATGGCTACATGCGGGCATGCGGCCGGCGAGTGAAACGGAACGGCCCATAAACGAGACGTGAATTCCAGGCAGCACCACGACGCGTGCTTCTGGCCCAAGAGGCAAGAGGTGAATTCAAGGCAGCACCACCGCCAGCGCTCGGGGAGGCGAGTGCCGCGCGCGATTCCAATTTCCAAACCGTTCGGTGACCGGATGTTGATGCCGATGGATTGGTATGAGAGGCTTTATCCATTAATTTGAACCCCATGTGCAGTGCAGGCGAAACGAAAGAGCTTCTGTAGCTTTCAAATCTGACCGTGGCAACGGGCACGACATGATTGTTTCCCGTTTATTTTTGCGGCGAGGGAGAACAGGACTGTTTCATACATTATTAAACTCTAATTAATCTGCTGAATCCTCACGTTTAATTCGAGTATGCAGACAGAACACATAACGTTGCTTGTTCGCTCGACGTTTTAACATAAACTAACTTTGCTGGGTGATCATGTTTTAAAATAAACTAACTTGAGCTGGTGGCAAGCCAGAGAACTCGGCACCTGGTCACTCGTTCATCAAACCAGGTAATGTTAATTGGCTACATGTACGAATGTGACGCAATGCGCCCCACGACTGATTTTATCCGATCTCCAAGTCGCCTTTAGCTCTTCCATTCAACTGATAACATCATCATTTTGCTGAAAGAATAAGGGACCTAACGCGAATAATCTAATGCCTTTTGGTGACGGCACTTTAATTTCTTTACTGCGCGTCAGATTCCTTCCCTGTTTGAGTGCAACAACTCGATCGGTATATATGTTGCCGACGAAGATTGCGTCTCTGCGCAGGTGCGATCTGAAGGAAGCGTGACTGTACCTCCTTGCTCAGGTGGGCTCGCCGAATTAACGTTTCCTACAACCGCCCCGTCCGGCCGGGCAACGTCGATGTCGTCCGTAAATGTTGCAACAACAGCGCGTGCACAGTTTTCACTGTTACCACAAGAGACAGCGAAGAACAGTCGTCACCGCTCCGATGATATTTTGCACTTGCGCTCTTGACAAGATCAAACCGCGCGCGTTGCCCTCGTCAGTCGGTAATAACCGTGGCGCGGCGAAGCTTCGACTTGGAGAGCGTTGGCGTGCGCGTTGCTGCCGGCCCTTGTCCTCCTCGGCGCAATGAGAATGAGCGTTGGCGAGGGAGCACAAGAAACCCGGAGGCGCGCCGCGTTCTTAATTTTTCCCGTTCCCGTGTGGAGTGCGCGTTGTGATGTGACGTCTCTCACTCTCTGCCGCGGCGGGGCACGGAGCATGCCAAGTCGCGCAATATAATCCAGAGCCGCCCTTTCTCCATCATCAGCCGGAACAGCAAGAGCAGGCCAAGTCTCTAGACGAAACCGGCGGTTGGCTTCGCGGAGACTATCGGCTGAACGCGACGCGCGCTCGCTGTGGGATTCAAGACCGGAGATATATAGCTGCTTATATATACTTACTCGCGAACGAAATCTACGAGAAGTTGCGTACGGTGGACTTTGGGAGCAACACCAAAGGATTTTTTTTTCTTTTAAAACGTTTGGCACGGTCGTGTGGAGAGAGTTGCGTGATGCGAGAGCAGACGACAAATGCGAGCTTTTTCGCACCTGCCGGAAGTGCGAGGCGATCGGGACTGCGTGCGACGGACACGGCACCACTGCGAATGCAACAGCCTCTGGAGCCCAACACGACCGTGTGGGTGTGGCGCGAGCACGTCCTCTCCGCCGAGTAGCAGAATGCATTCTGGTGGGTCAGGGGGCTCAGGGCTTCTTCCGGCAGGCGCGGTCAACAGTTGGGCGAGCGAGTGACGACGATTCTGTGGCCGCCAAGCCAGACACGACCGTACATGCTGAACATCTCAGTGACGAAACAATTGCAAACAAAATACTATAGTTGGCATCAAAAGACGCACGTGATCTCAGTGACGGTTCTCCGGGTCTTTGATCCCGGAATTGGTCCAGATTTGGTAATCAAGCAGGGTTGTAGAGCCCCGGGTTGTCCTAATCACACTATCTTCTCTGGATTCCATACTGGTACCATCGTTACATTGCAGCAGGGAAAGAAACAAATCACTACTACTCAGCTTCCTCTCGTTAACTTGTTGTCCCCGTGTAATATATTCTTTCTGTTTTTTTTTTACTTGTCGTTCTGTCTTTTTACTAGATTTATTAAATATTCTCTGAATCTGGATAACATATTCAATGAACCTAAACACCAAAAAACACCTTTAGAATGACGAGTAAAAAAAACGGAGGAAATAATAAACGACAGTAAAAACTGCTGCTTCTCTCCCAACATATCGTGTTTGTGTTTGAGGTTACAGTACCACTGGACCAGTAGGTAGCAGCCAAAACAGACTTACGTGCACGCACGGGACCTGCGGATAGGCCAAATCCAACCAAAGCACAACTTTTCATGTGTCTTTCAAAGTACAACCAGGAGTACAGTATGATTACATACAAAACGAGTGCCCTTGTCAGGGCGTGGCGGTAATGCATCAGCAAAACGGCGACGACGGGACCATCTGAGGTGAAGGGGCCGGCGGATTTTGACTCCATATATCCATCCAACCCGGGCCAACAGAAATCAGGGTCCGTCTCGCCGGCTCACCCAACCCCGAGTCCCCGATTCAGCAGAAATCCGGCAAACGACGTCAATAAACAAGCCCAAAACACGGCGGCAGTCGTCAGATCCTCACCCTGCCGGCAGCCGTCTCATGTCTCATCTCATTCCACCATCCCCGCGCCGCACCCGAACCTTATTTAAACCGCCCACAACAGCGCCCGCAACGAAAAGATCCTCGTCGGCCAACACAACAAAGCCAAGCGCACGCGCGCGCGCACCACACCGCAGAGCTGCTGCCGCGTAGCCAGCCAATCCAATCAATCGCTCGCTGGCGCTTAAACAAAACCAACCCAAATTTAAGCAATTCCCCAGCCCGGAAAAGGGAACAACCAAACCAGGGAAACGGAAGGCAGGTGCACGCGACCGTCGGAAAATTTCTTCGCCTCTTCCCCATCCAATCCTTCGTCAAATCCCATGGCGACAAGATGAGATGACGACACGAGGATGGGCATGAGGTGCAAGAAGCACCCGTTCCAGGCCGCCGCCGGCGTCTGCGCCACCTGTCTCCGCGACCGCCTGCTCGTGCTCGCCGCCGCGCAGAACGGTGGCGACGCCTCCTCCTCGCCTCCGCCGCAGCCGCCGCCTGTGGTGCCCGCCGCGGCGTTCCCCAGGTCGGTGTCGCCGTACGTGTCCCGTCGCAAGTCCGACGCGTCGGGCGGCGGCGCGCTACGGAACCACCCGAGCCTGCTCTTCTTCCGGACGCCACAGGTGGGCCCCGCCGGCAGCGGCGCGCTCGAGGAGGGCGACATCGCCTACGAGGTCGAGAAGCGCCGCGCCGGCAAGTTCTCCGTCCTCGCAACGCTCTTCGGCCACCACCACCAACACAGATCGGACGACAAGGACAAGGGAAGAGGCTTGCGCGGCAAGAAGCATTCGTGGCTCGCCGGGATCATCCCGCGCCGCCGCAAGAAGCAGCAACCGCCGGAATCATCCTCCTCCTCGGCTCTGCCCCCGTCGCCGCCGCCGCCGAGGCGCTCGTGCCGCGTGGTCAGCAACCGAGGGCTCTCGCCGGAGAGGAACAGCCACGGCAGCGACGAGGAGAGCAGCTCGCCCGCGTGGCGGCCGTCCCCGTCCCCGATGCGGAAGGCGACGCCGGGCCGCCGCCCCCGCCAGGCGAGCAGCATGCCGTCGGGCTTCGCCGTCTGCCTCAGCCCGCTCGTGCGGCCCAGCCCGGGCCGCCGCCACCGCGGTGGCGCCCAGCCGCCGGACCCATGCTCCTTCTCCTGCGAGCTCCGGCCGTCGCCGCTGCACAACCTCGCCTCCATCACGCGCTGCCGATCGAAGAAGCTCGCCGACGGCGGCCGGTTCCGGTGATCTTTTCGTTTCGCCATTTTTTACTCCGTGATCACCGCACCTAATCCTGATTGTTACTGCTAGTACTACATTTTTTTTTTAGCTTTCTTCTTTCTTGCTTGCTTTTTCTTCTGGGATTTTTACATCTGTCAATTTGTGAAGAAGAGTCTGTAAGATTGGGAATACTCCAAACCGCTCCGTTGACATATACTCCTCCTGCTTAATTAGGTTATTACAACTGCTTGTGAGCCCACCATTTTGTGGCACTGTAAGCGAGCTCCCTCCCTGTCATGTATTCATGTCTGTACAGCTAGTGCTTTCTTTCCTGTACTTGATTTGCAAAAAATCGCACTCCTCGATTTCATTCTTAATCTTGTTCTTGAGTTCACTAATACGGATAGACAGCCTTAATGATGCCTGTGGTACAGGTGTTATGTTTATACGGAGTAATTAAATGCTAGCGATAGAGACAGGTGGACAAGGATGGAGGGGAGAAGAAGGGGAAAAAAAAAGAAGGTTCTTGATCGTTTCGGTGTCTGAATGAATGAACCTGAATCTGACCCTACGGTCTATGAAAATGGGAGCTGCGCTGCGTACGAATTCAATATCCCAATTCAATTCCATTTGGTCAGAGGTTTCACATGGAGGGAGGCCGGCAGCAGCATATTGATGGGTGGATGGCTCCCAGTCCCTTTATTACTCTTTTGCTGGTGCACCAAACCCTACCAATAAATGATCCCAACGCCTCTGTGGTATGCGCGAAGCCATTGGCTCTCTGTTCATTCGGTGCAGCTGCACAGTGACACGACGAGAAGAAGAAACAAAACATGGTTCGCAAGTACTCTTCCACACTCCTACTCTTACCAGTACGTATAATTTCCTTGAAATACACGAATGTTGACAGGAATTTGGAGGAGGATTTGGACAAGATTCTCCTCTCATTTCGGCCTCTCTTAGTGGCTTTTAAGCTGTCCGCGATGTGAGATATCCAACAATGATGACGATGGTGCAGTATTCGTGTGGGTATTAGTAGTGTGTGACCGGCTGATTACGATGTGTGAACAACACGCACCATTAGTGTCGCGTTGCGCAGTGTTTGCACGTTCTTTTGGATGGATCCCTCGATTTGTTAACCTGCTCCTTGAGATGCCGTCACCGTATCGAAGTCCCGGCACTAAACAATGGCATTATCACAGCTCACAGATTAGCTGCTCCGGGCACACACGAGCCATAAGATACTGTCGGTTTTTGGCATGTTCTTGGGGGATGTGGCTAGCTCCTGTGCGAGCTGACCTGTTAAGCGTAGTTTATTAGACTAAAAAAGCTTGGACTTTAGCTATGCTTTTGTACTTGCATTTTTTAATCTTCCTGCGCTTGATCTTTTGAAATGCCAGATATGTTATCCCACACAGGTGGTGAAAGATGGAGAAGGCTTCGGACCGTTCCCAACACGTTATCTTGCTTGATTGATTATGATTGTCTGAGATGTAGGAGAAGCGTTTTTGCTCCACGGTTCGCCCTACCGTTCCTCGGGTTTCAACTTGCGTGCGCGTTTTCCTACGAGTCGCCGAGATCTAGGAACACTATCATGGTGCCCCTTACTCCTAATCATGCGGCACGTTGGGGATCCGTGTGCCACTGCGCAGTCGCAAAAGTCAACCACCTGCCTCCCCACATCCAGGTAAAATAGCAAAGTCAACCAGTGGATAATTGTCCCCACCAAAGTCCACTTCACAGCCACAAAAACAAATGTCTCGAACAGCCATGATCGTGCAAAAGTACATTCGTAGTAGTACTATATGTGTACCTTATTTCAAGTTCGTGCATATACCTTCAATCGACGTTCAGGCCGTTTGGCCGGTCCAGTATTCCACAGTGAGATACAGTACTAGTAGTACTGAAGAGTGCAAAACTCAGCTTTACAGCTTCACTTCCTTCTCAAGCTAGCTAGTGATTGCTGACAACGATTATCCATCCATATATAAGATCGTTCAGTAACTCTGGCCGATCGAACCAAAAATCTCCACAAAGTGGAGCACGCAATCATGGCGCGCACCCTGTGTCGGCCCGGGCAGCCGCTCCACCTCAACCTCCCGTTTCCCTTTGAGATCACGCTTAATGCCGGTAGTTTTCGCGGGGACGCCGAGCCGTGACGCGAACCGCGACGATGAGAGGGCCAGTCCAAATGCCTCGCGCGGCCACGAGTAGACACCAGTGGTGGATGGAAGCTCACGACGATGATGATGACGGCGAGGGCTCGGATCGGCCAATCGGGGCATCGGGCTGGGCTGGCGCAAGTGTGGTGCGGTTGACCGGTGTATGTATCGCCGACGTGGGCCACTCCTGAGTGCTGACAGAGCGTAACGCGCAATCCAATCCTCCTGCTCCGTCTCATTGCGCCTTTGCCGGTCTGTCCAGCTCTCTCTGCCTTTTCGATGGTGATGGTGGTGGGATCGGGCAGGTGGCGACGCGTCGTCGGTGCGGCCTCAGTTGTCGGGTTCAGGATTTCAGTCTTAAGGTACCACTGCTCTTTCCGCGCTGTTTTTTCTTTGCGGCCAAGGATTAAAAATAGCAGAGCGCTTTATCGCAACAAACTTCTGTTCACATCTCGGGCTCCATAAACAGTAACAACACCTTTCAGAGGAATGTTTCTCCATACCAGAGGATAGAGCAAGCGTTGCGTCCACCGGCTTTGAATGAGGCAGTTGAACGCCAGAGGCGAAGCAGATGATGGCTGGTGGTAATTGCGTTCACAATGAATTAAGGGCCTTAAATGAAGTGCCGCTAGGACCATCTAGAGGAGTACTAATGGTAGTAGTACTGTGGCTTCTTTGCTAATCATGTGTTCTTTAGCTTCCAGCTTACGCGCCGCTCATAGCTGGACAGGACTTTGGTCGGAGTACGGGTTTGACTGCGACATAGTGCGCGTCAATGCGTAGTGTAATGACTGCATTTCTTGATACAGGTTAGCGAACTGAGAGTACCTGCAAAATTGCAGCACCAAAACTGTCAACTAGTAGTCCTGAACTACTCTGAACTGCCTCACACCTGAAACTCATATAATGTAATTGAATAATCTTCCTCAACAGCAACCATTTGCTGAGGTCCTTGTGCACAAAGCTTTATGCTGAGCTGGTAGATAACTGACACAAAAAGAATGATGAACAGTTAAGTTCAACCCAGCCATCTCATCAAACTTTTAACAACATGAACAAAGCCTTTACTGCTTACATAATTGAATGGAGGAAATACCTTTGAAGTCGTTGCCGTATAGCACGGAGGGCAAGCAGCTACGATTATACTTGTTGTTTCTGACTTTTGAGGTACAAGACTATATGTTGTGTGATACCTGAGGTACACTGAATTCGTACTTCAGATGAGATGGCTTTTGTTCCTGCAGCACCGGACCATCCTGCCAGGCAATACTTCGCCACCCACTGATTGTAGGAGAATTCGTAAAATGTTGAGGTTGCTCACCGATTCAAGCAATACTGTCGTGGGGACATACCATTCTTGGAGAATAAGCGACCATCTTTCTCCTTGGCCTTGAAAGCCTGCAGTTCCATTTACATTCATTCAAGTATAAGTACGCTATATATACGGCATGCTTTCCAACAGAAACCAGGGGAAGGATATGCATGAGGAAGGTACCTTCTGATCAAGCTCCATTGCTTATGTATGACCAGCCTACCCATGTAGGGTAGGCTGCAGACTTTCACGTGCTCGAATCATGTATATCTACCAAACAATACAGTAGTTCAATTTTGCCCAGTACATCACGGTTGGAGATCATTCTCCTTGAGATATCTACACCACAAGCTGGATGCAAATAGATTCAGGTGAAACAATATAGCTCAATTGAGCTTCCACAAGACTATCAAATCATATCTGCGTGAAACTAGAGATTGGGGCAACTAAGCAACCATTAAGTCATTATCCACATAAACTTCTATCACACCACAGAATGTATCTCAATGAAACATCTTTCTCAAGCAGAATTATTACATTGAAGATCTCTTCTTACTATAAATGAATTATTAACAGAAACTTCTGTCACAGCACAGAATGTATCTCAATAAATTACCTCTGGTCACGAGCAGAATTGTTACGTTGTAATCTCTTGGCATCTCATTACACCCTCTGATCAGTAAAATAGTAGTTGATATCGTCATTTTAAGGTCTGCGAGGTCAAATTACGCATTTTCCTTATGTTAGCATATTCAGAGTTTCCCGATAAAACAGCACAAGGACTTGATTTTACACGCTAAACCATCCAATATGTCTCAACTAGCTTGCAGAAACAGTTGAAGTGGTACTAAAAAAATTCTTAATTGTTAACGTACTAGCAACATCCCAATGATACAACAGAATGTACCAAATCAACAGTAATAAATATTGTTTCGGAAATGTAACTACTGGGTAGGCCAGTATCCGCAACCTAAATAGACTAATGCCAAACCAATAGGATCATGATATCTCAGTGGTTAATTGCAATAGGAACATTCAAGGTAATTAAGTATATACAGGACAACTGAAAACTTTGAGAACACATGTCTATTATTTTAATATTTGCCTTGAACACATATTATTACATAGGGAAAGAGCTAACAGAGGTATATGACCAGAAAAAATGCAACATTATATCTTTTGATGAACTTCCTATTGGCTATAAATAACAACTAGTACCTCGCTCAGTACCAACACATTAGTTTAGTACGAGCTGCAGCCTGCAGTAACAAGCACTCAGGAATTCTCCTCCACAACGGTTGAAGTCTTCCTAGATTTCTTGTCATCAACATATAATTGGTAGCCATATGAAATAAATCCCCAGATGGCCATCAGCATAGCAATAATCTTCACTCCATCCATCTTATCATGGAAGAAAATCACGGCAAAGACTGGAATGATGGGTAAAGCAAATGTGCTTATCACATTTGAAAAGAGTGATGACACCACAAAGATCAACCCCACTACTCCGACAGAAGCGATCTGCCAAGCTATAGCAGTCCACAAAAGTGTCATCACATAAGATAACCTCCCTGTGCCAAAAGAATGCATCTCTCCCTGTAAAGTCTTCCATTCACCACTTGCGAACAACCCGATAAGAGAAGCCAACGTTGCGACAAGAGCTGTATATATCTGCATGTTCAGCACGACTGAGAATGTCTCCCTCTTAATAACCTTCTCAAATGTGACTTGCATTAGGGAGAGAATGAGCGAGTATGTGGCTGATGCTCCTAGTGTCAATACAAAACCCAATATGTACTTTCCATGTGACAACCCATTGGTGCCTTGAGTATCTTCATCAACTCCAAGGAGTGCAGCGGAAAAGGTAAGGAGAAGTACAGAGTTGAAAATCAATGGGGTGAACTTTTGAGCATTGAGGAAATATGAAAAGATGGCATTGAAGGCCAGCTGACTCGCACATATTAGTGAATATGTTGACACAGGAAGATACAATAGACCATAGGAATACATCAAGTCGTCTGCAGCAATGATGAGCCCCAAGGCAACATATATCAGAATAATTTTGGTGGTAGGTGTCTCAGGGCCACTGATGGTTGTGGGTGAAGAAGGTGATTTAAACTTGAACAGATATAGGGCAACAAACAACACAGGAAAGCCAGCGGTTTGAACAAATGTGGACATCCACTTGCTATTACCACCTTGATTGTAGTAGAACCTCCCAAGGAGTGTTGACGCTGTCTGACCGGCAATGAGGAAGAAAATGTTCAGAGCTACCATTAACCACCAATGCCAATGCTTTGTAGGTGAGTTTTGAGGAGCTGATCCGGCAGTAGATGAACTTGCAGGTTTGGATGATCCTGCATTTAAAAGATATAGAAGGCTTAATAAATAAGTCATCGCAAATTAAAAATGCTGGACACTAACAAGAGATGACCAATTGGGACACTTTTCTTTTTCTCCTTTTGAAATATTGGCTGATCTCCATATATAGCCAAGTGAAAAACTGCATTTCTAGGCAAACCCGACAAATTCCCCATGAGATGACTATGAACTGTTTTCTTAAAGCTTGTCGTGCTTCCAGAACACACAAGAGCTATTCGAAATAAATCACATTATTACCAAATGAAAATAAACTAATAACGCCAGGGCTGCTGGACGTTCAACACTTGTTTGCCGAGTGTTGCTTGTATCAGGCGTTCTATAACTAAATAAAAACTGAAACAACTCCTGCAGACAAACAGTTAACACACGATAACTGAAGTGGCTTAGTACCTGCCTTCGGACCAATAACTGAAAGGGAAAACGATTGTGCGCCCCCACATATCACATGCAGCAATGACAAGGCCATCATGTGCGTGCGCACTAAAAGGGAAAGGTGATCCGGACCCAGATGAGCAGAACCATCGAGAAGCAGGCAAATCATCGAACACCTAGCGCGCAGCGAGCGCCAACGACGTGCCACCGAGACATCGAAGAGAACACACACTCGTATGTCTGCGCTACCCACGCACCGTTAAGCAAAATCGAATCTGCCAAACCCCGCGGTCATCTCACCAATCACCACTCCCGGAGTGATAGTAACCAAACACAGATTAGAATTCATTCATTCATTCACAGACAGCGAGACTGAGAGATGAGAGAGTTGACCTGCGATCTGTATCTGGACCTCCTCCCTGTTGCCTCCGCCGTCGCTGCTGCCGCCGCCGTCGCCCGCCATGCCGTGCCCGTGCTCGATCCGACGCGAGTGGATTAGCGGCTCGCGGGTGGGCAGGCGAGGAATGAGGTGAGGAGACGAGACGAGATGGCGCGAGAGGAGCGGGCGGGGCAGAGAAGCGCGCGGTGGTCAGCAGCGTGGAGCGCCGCACGGCCGGGGCACGGGTTAGGAAAGTGGGAAAAGGCAAGGGGCAGCAAAGCAGCTCGTGTGACGAACGCCGCTCTTTTTTCTATGGACAACCGGTGTCGCTGTCGAACGCGACGTCCAGCGCCAGGACTCTCTGCGATCCGGGTTTCGTTTTCGGCGCGTCACCAGCTCGATCGGAATCGCGAATCGTTTTCTGGGTTTGGACTTGGCGGGCGCAACGGTTGTGCTAGCACGCCGGGTTTGACCCTTGCCAGCACCGGAAATAGTGGCGTGATGGCGAGGCTACTGTTCTTTGTCCTTGGATGCGTTGCACGATGCTCCTGCTATGGCTCGTTTGTCCTTGGATGCGTTGCACGATGCTCCTGCTATGGCTCGTATGTTTCGGTTCTCGCAGCGATAGTGCTGTTGTAAAAGGTTTATGGTCCAGATCCATCTTTTAGAAGAAGTATTCATCGTCTATGTGGGCTTTTTATTTAATTCTAGTCCAATACGAAGTAGGATTTTTCTCTTATAAATAGTTAAAAAGACACCCCTTTGTAATTTTATCAGAATTATTCAATAAAAAATTTCGTCTCCTCTATTTTTATTACTTTTAGTTTTGTTTTCTACTTCGATCTACGTGTCTGCGATCGTCGATAACTCAACACGTTATCAGCACGCTCTACAGAGCCGGCTATCTACTTGACGATTAAAGGTATGATTTTCGATTGAATTTGTATCTTGACTCGTTTAAGTCAAGATCTGTTCAGGAGATCGTCACAAAAATCTTGACTCGTTGTAGTTAAGATCTACAATAACAAAAACCCGTCATAGGAGGCGGCAACAATGAAATAACAAAATCAGATTAAAGGCACTTATGCGGCCACGATCTCCCAACCCTAACCGGATCTAGAACCGGCAAGTGAAGGATCTATCCAGATTCAAAACGGAGTACGTCCAGAAGTTCGAAAAAAAAGGTCGCGTGAGTGCCCTCCGCCGACACGAGCTACGAAGATGATAAGAAGAAAAGATCGGATCTACCCTAGTGGTGAAGGTGACCGGATCCAACATCACAAAAAGATCAAAGAAAAAAATCTCGAGATCCGTTCCGAGACGGCTCAGATCTGGGATCTGTCCAGATCCGGCCCCACCGGACGTTGGACTCGACTCCATACATCATAAAAGTTGAAAAAAAAAGAAAGGCAACCAGATCCGGCCCCCGCCGCGGTGACTGGGCCCACGCACGCACGTACGCCAGCCTGCTCCCGCGCGCGCGTCAACACGTGTGAACGGCCGTCGGGGCGCTGAACTCGAGCGCACCTCTCGGCGCTCGCGATTCCCCCCCCCCCCTCCCCCCGCGAAGTCGGTAGCTGCCGGGTTGACCAACGCATGGCGCGGTCCGCCCAGCACGCGCGCCCAAGCCACGCCCACGCCACAAGGAGCATCCCACGCGCATGACCGAGCCTGGGCGCGACCCCCCTTCCCTCTCCCCTCCCCCCCCCCCCCCCCCCCCGCGAGACGCACGACGCTGGAGTCGTCTAGATCTATCGCAGCCGGTGGGGAGAAGAGGAGAAAGAGAAGAGGAGAGGAGGAAGTGACGGTCGGTTGGAGGAGAAAATAAAAGAGAGTGAGGAAGTGAAGGAAAATTAGGGTTTCAACTCTATTTATACCATCTATAAGAAAAACGGGGCAGCCTCAATTTTTGGGTCGGATTTTGGCCCATTAAAAGCTCCAATCAGCGAAAATATCTGAAAATTTGTAAAATAGCCCCTAGAGTTATTGGAATTTCTGATGAAGCCCAGATTTTTACAGAAGCGTCCCTAATATTTTTAGAAATAAATCTGGAGTCCTTATATTATTCCGTTTTTACGGTTTATTGATTATTTTTATGTAGAAATACCAATAAAAATAACTTAAACATGCAGTTTTTGTTATACCATTTTAATTATGCCCTCTATTACTTGGAAATATTATTTGCATATACATGAAGTAATTTTTGCACCATAATATCATGCAGATGTCTGACCTTGTGAAGAGAGAATTCGATGTGCTTACCCCCTATGGAAGTAACTACCTATCTTGGGCTCTTGATGCTGAAATTCTCCTTAGTGACAAAAATCTCTTGAAGATAATTATGCCTAAAAATAGAGAACCTGCTGCAACAGCAGTGGAGCAAGCTCAATCCCTGTATTTTCTGAGGCATCATTTATGTACTACATTAAAAAATGAGTACATGACCGAAAGGAACTCAAAGATCTTGTGGGACTCACTGCGTAATCGCTTTGAGCAAATTGAAGCAGTATTACTTCCTAAAGTGGAGCGTGAATGGCAAAACCTACGCTTCCAATACTACAAGACTGTTGAGGAATATAATACCAAGCTTTATGGTATTGTGTCACGCATGAAGCTATGTGGCAAAGATCTTAAAGATCCCGACCTCATCCACAAGACTCTCTCCACCTTTCACCCTAAGCTCACCCATGTGAGCTGCCAGTATAAAAAGGATAAATATGACTCTTATGTCGCCCTGGGTAATGCATTGCAGCAAGATCTGGGGAAGGACGAATTGATCAAGTAGAATCATTTGTCTCGTCCTACTGGCTTCATAGCACGGCAAGAAGCAAATGTCATGTCATTCAAGAAGAATAATAACAAAGATAAAGGAACTCCAAAGACACCATCGAAGACGCAAAACTACCCTAACAAGTTCAAGAAGAACTATAAAGGAAAGTCAAAGAAGACGCCTTCAGGGGAAGAATATGGGACACAGGACCAGAAATGTTACAGATGTAGCATGAATGGATATTGGTCCAAAATTTGTCGCACGACTAAGCACGTTGTCAACATGTACCAAGAACTCAGGAAGAAGCTTGCGGAGCATAAAGCCAACTGTGTTGAAGCTCCACAAGCCAAAGCAGACATTACGAAGATAGATTCTAGTACATTAGACAAAGCTGAATGTCATGGAGAACCAAGCAAGGCCTCTGATATTAAATTTGATGAAGACCTCATGGCAAAGTATGAGGAGGACCTGCATGGAGATTTCCACTAGTCTCGTAGACTATTTAGAATCAAAAGTTCTCCATTAAAATTAAGTAATAGTAATAGAGGTGCATTAAGTTTTTAGTAGTGGTTTATTTATGTAATCTCATGAAGACAAAACATTTTCTCATTAATATATCATATTGGTGTGAAAATTGTTTATATTATTATTTCTATTGATTATACATTATTATATTAATTACAGAATCATGGAGTATATGGCTATTTAAGAGGAGCTCTGTCTCGTAGACAGTGACACTACCGCTATCGTTCTAAGGGACACTAGTTATTTTCAAACACTACGAAAGTATGATGGAGATATAACTACTGTCATTGGCAATAACAGTAGAATTGTTGGCACAGGCAGAGCCACAATTGCCCTACCGAATAGTACGCGGCTAGTAATCCATGAAGCATTGCTTTATCCCGAGTCTATTCGGACATTGTTAAGCTTCAAGTACATCCGTGCAAATGGATTTCACGTAGAAACCAATGATGATAAAGTCGAAGAATGTCTCATTATGATCAAGAAAGATGGAGAGCACAAGACTATCGTCGAAAGTTTTCCAACCATTAAAGAAAGCATGTACTATACTTATGTTAAACCACACAAAGAGATTGCTACGTTCAAGACCGTATTTAGCAACCAAGAAGCCTATCGAACATGACACAATAGACTTGGTCATCCAAGCTCAACATGATGTAAAGAATCACGAAGAATTCGAATAGTCATAACTTGAAGATAAAAGATTTCCCAAATCAAGAAATTTTTTTGTGTGTTGCATGTGTAAAAGAGAATCTCATTACTCGACTCTCAAAGTTTAAGATTCAAGCAGAATCGATGGCATTCTTTGAACAAATTTAAGAAGACATATGTGGACCAATTAACCCCATGTCAGGATCTTTTCGATACTTCATGATGTTGATTAATGCTTTCTCGAAGTGGAGTCATGTATGTTTATTGTCTACTAAAAACCATGCGTTTGCACGATTGATAACTCAGATATACAATTGAAAACTAATTTTCTAGATCACAGAATCCAATCCATCAGGATGGATAATACCGGAGAATTTACCTCGAAAGTATTTAATGACTATTGTATGAGTCTGGGTATCAAAGTGGAACACTTTGTACCACACGTGCATACACAAAATGGACTTGCAGAATCATTACTTAAGAGAATCAAGTTGATAACACGATCATTATTACAGAATTGCTTATTGCCTACCTCTTGTTGGGGGCATGTAGTGTTGCACGCAGCAACATTAATTCAATTGAGGTCATCTGCTACACATGAAGAATCACCATTAGCAATGGTGCGTGGTACAATACCAAATATTTTTCTCACTTGCGGAGATTTGGATGTGCTGTGTATGTCCTTATACCTCCGCCTCAGTGAACTGTAATGGGTGCACAATGGAAACTCGAAGTTTACTTTGGATATAAAAGTGCATCCATAATCAAGTATTTAGAGCCATCCACTGGGGATCTACACACGGCTCGCTTCGCTGATTGTATTTTTAATAAAGATTATCTTCCGGCATTAGGGGGAGGAAAGTATCTCTCTCGGGACAAATGCCGTGAAATAGAATGGAAAACTAAAGGATTTCAAGTAATGGATCCTCGAACTACAGAAACTGAGCTCGAAGTTCAGAACATCCTCCATCTACAGAGGGTTGCTAATGAACTGATAGAAGCTTTCACCAATACAAGAGACATTGTGAAGTCTCATATACCGGCTGCAAATGCACCTGAAAGAATAGACATCCCATTTGAAAAAGATGACTATATGGAATTTCAGTCTCCTTCCTCAAAAGCAACGAATCCTAGGGAGAGGGGGAGTGATCCGGATACACGGACACCAAAGAAGCCTAGAGTACGAGCTCAAGCTAAAACTCCTAGGAGACGTCCTACGGAGGAGAAGCCTAAGCAAACTACTTAAAAAAAGAATATAGAAGATGAAAGCAAACCACACGAAGTGGTGAGCCTTGAAGAAGAAATCTCAAGTGAGAATGTGCGCACACTTGAAACTCACGACGGGTTACCGGAAATTCCTGATCTAAACACACCTGTGAGTGATGTGGATAAAAAAAAATGAAATAATAGAAAAAGTTTCAACGAATTATGTTGAGACGGAAATAGTATACAATAGAAAGACAATGAAAGTCGACTCATATTTTACTGACACAATTGCAACACAGATTGACTTGGAATCTGAATCAAAGTCAATAAAGGAATGCAAGAAGCGTTCTAACTGGCCAAAGTGGAAAGAAGCAATTTGTGTAGAGTTGAACTCGCTAAAGAAAAGAGAAGTATTCGGTAATGTAAGCCTTACACCAAAAGGTATCTTTCCAGTGGGTCACAAATGGGTGTTTGTTAGGAAGAAAAATACTCAAAATGAAGTGACTATATACAAGACGAGACTCGTAGCTTAAGGTTTTACGTAGAGACCAGGAATTGATTAAAGAAACCTACTCTCCCGTAATGGATGAAACTACTTTCTGATATTTAATATTATTGGTAGTGAATATGAATTTGTAAATGCAACTTATGGATGTTGTCACTGCATATTTGTATGGAACATTAGATACAGAAATCTATATAAAAATTTCAGAAGGAATCAAAGTACCGAATAAAGAAGAACACAAATTATATAGTGTCAAACTTCAGAAGTCACTGTATGGTTTAAAACAATCTGAAAAAATAGGATATAACAAACTCAGTAACTTTTTACTAAAGAAGGGTTCTTGAAGAACGATGATTGTCCTTGTGTATTCATTAAGAAATCAGAAAAGGTTATTGCATAATCTCTGTTTATATTGATGATTTAAATATCATTGGCACTACATAGAATGTCGAAGATGCATGTTCTTACTTAAAATATAAATTTAAAATAAAAGATTTAGGTAAGACTACATATTATTTAGGCTTGCAGCTTGAGCATACTCACGAAGTAATATTATTGCATCAATCAAACTATACCAAGAAGGTATTAGAGAGATTTAATATGAAAGATGCATACTCACTCAGATCCCCTATGGTTGTGAGATCACTCAATGCAGAGGAAGCCCTATTTAGACCAAAGAAGGAAGGTGAGAAATTATTGAAACCTTAATATCTCTATCTTAGTGCTATTGGAGCATTGATGTACCTTGCAAATAGTACGAGACCAGATATAGCTTTTGTTGTTAATCTACTTGCTAAATACAGCTCGGCACCAACTATGCGGCATTGAAAAGACATTAAACAAGTACTAACATATCTGAGAGGAATTGAAGATTTCGGATTATTTTTCAAGAAGAATGCAAAAGTAACCTTGATTGGGTATACTGATGCTAGCTACTTATCCAATCCACACAAGTTAATCTCGCAGACTGGATATGTGTTCTTATTTGGTGGAATGACAATTTTATGGAAGTCAACAAAGCAGACGATTGTTACTACATCAACAAATTACATAGAGATCATCGCATTATTTGAAGCCGCTAAGGAATGCACTTGGCTCAGAAGGATGTCAAGACATATAACGGATAGTTATGGAGTATCGTATACTCCACCCCCTATAGTTATCTATGAAGATAATAAAGCTTGTATTGCACAAATACAATTGGGATTTATAAAGTCGAACAGGACAAAGCATATGTTACCTAAATTCTTTCATACACATGAATTGCAAGAGAAGGGAGAGATTTTGGTAACTCTTGTTCGATCTTATGATAATCTTGCAGATATATTCATAAAGGCACTATCAGCTTGCACTCTTGAAAAGTGTCGGCGTGGTATTGGCATGAGAAGATTTAGAGAAGTGCTTGGAACAGATGGAGAACTTCTCTAATTACATCATGTTTTCGAATTAAAAATTATCTCGAAGATAATTTATGTCGTTCATGAAGATCAATAAAAATTAATCATGAAGATTAAAACATTATATTCTTTTTTTCTCATTAATGTTTTTGATAAGACAATGCGTACAATACAAGTGACGGTAATATGTGCTCTTTTCTCTATTTTTCGCACTGGATTTTTATTGAGTTTTTATGAGGCATGTTTATCGTGATAAAAGACCCAAGGAGGAATGTTATAAAACGCTTATAGGCCAGACCCACATTCTAGAAGAAGGATTTCTGGCCCATGTGAACTTCTTATCTAATCCTAGGCCAACACGAATAGGATTTTCTCCTTATAAATAATTAATGAAACATCCCTTTATAATTTTATCAAAATTATTCAATAAAGAATTTCGTCTCCTCTACGTGTCTGTGATCGTCAATAACTCAATAAATGCATTATTGTGAACTCATGGATGGACTAGAACGTGGAATAGTAACAAGATGCGAGCGGTGTTTTCGCTTGGACAGGCAGGGGAATGAGATTCCGGGAACCGCGTCGGAGAGGAACGGAGATATTTTCGCCGTTTGACGCTCACAACTCCTGACCGCACATACTGTACCTTGGTCGCGGCGCCGTTCACGGTGAGGCACTCTCTTCAAGGAACGCGACTGCTTATCTCTACCTCAAAAACGGAAAAGCCCATGTCAACACCGCAGTCGTGGGCTTCAGCTCGATTCGTCGGCCGGCCCCTCACATTTGCGGGTAGCCCAGTTCTCGTACAACCTAATGGGCCGGGCTCGACGAGCTTCCTAATTACAGCAACTGGATGAAATTTACTCGCAGTCGCTCGATATTGAGAACGTGATGATACTCAAATGCGAAATGCCAGAACCTCACAAAACTAGAAAACAAAAAAATCGATATGTATTTTAGACTTTTCCCCATCCGGTTCGTGATTTTGAAACTATATCTGTCCGCATACCATAAGTAAAGAAGAGGCCAAAAGGCAAAAGTGCGCTGCAGCCGGCAGCACGCCTTGCTTCCACTCAAGGTTGCAGCGTCCCACACACAGCTAACACCCCACGACCAAAAGATCAAAAAGATCATACATAGATTCCAGCAGGCAACTCGCCCACCATACCACATCGCATGCGAATTGCGAAGCATGCAAGGCACTACACGACCAAACCTCGAGCTCCATTACCACAAACCTCATCGTCCAGCAAGGAAAAAAACCAGAAACGGAAACGAAAACATCCACCAGAGCAATTATTCTCAACCGAAAAACATTATTGTACCAGCAGATGACCTCCCTTCATCACGGCAATGCTAAGACGACGTAGTACACGGTTTCAACCAGCAAGCCTCGGCCTCGGAGTCGGAGTGGACGGCGATGATGGCGGCGCCAGCGACGCCGCGACGGCGAGAGCGATGGTCGCGAGCTTCTTGAACTCGGCGTCCTCGGCGGCGAGCGGCGACGTGTCGTCGGCCTCGCCGAACGCGTCCTCGCAGGTGCCGGGCGCGTCCAGCGCCGCGCTGAGCTGCGTCACTGCGTCCTGCAACGCTGCCTCCGCTCCATCGTCGTCGCCCTCGCCGCCGCGGGCGATATCCTCCGCCGCCTGGCCGAGCTGGTCCACGGCGTCGGAGTACACCTCCGCGCACACGTCGAGGCGGGCCCGCGTCCTGGCGTCCATCTCGACGGCGCTCAGGGCCGCGACGCGCGCGGCCGTGGCGTTGGCCTTCGCCTCCGCGATCCTGGCCGCGATGGCGGCGAGGGCCCGCGCGTCGGTGGCGTCGGCGGCGCTTGCGTTGTCGGCTTGGAAGGTCTTGATGCAGTAGTCGTAGCCGATGGACGGGTGGCCGGCGGCGAAGGTCCTGCACGTGTCTTCTAGCGTGGAAGACTTGCAGTTGCAGGTTGACGCGATGAGCAGCAGGAGCAATGCTGAGAAGAGCAGCTTCATAGTGCCCTGCATGAGACTTTGCTTGATAGCTCTGGCCTGGCGTCTGCTAGATGGCGAGGGGCGAGTGTGTTTGTAGCGTTGGCTGGTGGCTTGCTATGTAAACTTCTCGAGTGTAGAACGTTCGAAGAATTTGTACAAATGCACGCACATATTTTCTTTCAGAAAAAAACGGGGGTAGAAATGGCCCAAAGGAGTGGAGATCGGCCCGTGATGATCAAGTAACGGGCTGATGGTAGTAACCTGTTAGGCCGAGCAAGAAATGCATTAGTGGGCCAAAACAGGAAGCAAAAAGGCCCACTGGTGCAAACTGCTTCTCTGGTCAGTCGTTCACTGCCGACTTGCCGAGACGAGGCGCTTCAGATCGGAGTTGCGGCGTCGTCGGCGGCGATGACGATCCGCCACTACTGGCCGATGGCCGCGGCGGCCATCGGGTTCCGCCTCGTCCTCGTGCTCTTCGGCGGCGACCTCCACCTCGCCTCCCGCCCCGAGGTCTCCACCCCGGTCACCTCCCTTCGCCGCCGTGAGTGCTTCCCCACTCCTTTACTTCGGTTCGATGAGGAAAAGCTATGGCGTGGTCTCGCTGTAATTCGAGCTTCCATTTATTTTATCTGTGCTTTGCAGTTGCAGAAGGCTACTGGCTGAAGCAAGCGTCCATGTCGCCCTACTCGGGTGCGTTGCGTTCCCTCTACTTGCTCTTTTGCTGATTTTCACTTATACATTTAGTACATCTGAACTCGAGAAGCATTTGGCAATCACCAGGGCATGTTATTAATATACACTGCATGTCTTTATACTATTGATTGGATTCCCCTGTTACGCACCATTATTAAACATGAGCTACTGCTCTAAGTAGGTATTTGCAATGGATGATCTGACATAGAGTTTGTTTCAATTTTTTTCAATTTGTCAAGTAAAAAATTGAAATACCGTAGGATTTGTTTTACAAAAATGAAATAGAAGTGGCACAGGTTTGACATTACATTCTATTTAGCCTCGGAAGTGTTTGCCAGTGATGTATCATATACTCTGATTGGGTTCTTTGCAGTGTCTTGTCTTATGAACTGGACAGATGATTTATTTTGTTGATTAAATTTTCTTTTCAGGTTCTATGTATCATGGTTCCCCTTTGTTGCTATCTGTTCTAGGTCCACTAACCAATAATAGGTGATCAATCTCCTTGTTATGATACTTCTCTTGTTGTATGTATCTTTGCCTTAGTTACTCTAGCTATACCTTAACAACATTTGTTAATTTCTTCAAACCTTAAGACGTAAATGTTAACATCCTCTTATTCAATTATATTCCAGGTCTAATGGACAGCATGCTCATATCTATTGCAGGTAAATAAGGTTACTTTTAAAGTACAATTTGTGTTTGTTTCTTTATGATTGACAATTTGTTGATATACCATTGACTCTCATTGAATAGCAATTTGTTTCTCATTGGATCTGTATGTTCTTGTTTTATCTTACCATGTACTTGTTATAGTTTCTGAATTTTCTTTGTGATGTAATTTGTATTACACTTATCAGTCCATGGCACAGTTTGATTTTTGTGGCTGTAGATTTTCTTGCTGCCATGCTCATACGAGCAACTGGGCATAGACTCCAAACGGCACGAAACAGAAGTTTGAATTCACTTGATCTCACAAAAGCAATTCATCATTCAGGTGATTTGCTCCTCCCTGAATGTTCTTTAACAAAATATTGAACTTCATGTCTATTTGTTACTCGTTTTGAACTGATGCTCTTGTTGTTTTAGCACATATAGTGTCCTTATGATATCAGTATGTTTTGATATTTTCAATTTGGAGAGTACAAAACCAAATATCAACACTAAATCTGCTAATTTATGGATGAAGGAGGACCGGCATTTTTTCCCTGTAGGTTTATAATAGATCAGTAATGATTTTTGCATATTGAATTAAAGGTGCATAGCCTCTGCTTGTTTGATAGTGCTCATTTTTCTGTTCATCAGCAGATAGAAAAGCTGTTATCAGAATGAATGATAAAACACTCATGTTTTGAATACTTAATAGCATAATGCTTTCACCATGAGATGTTGCTCTTAATGCTTTATAGCATAAAATAATGAATAATGCGTATTATGTGCTTTACTATCTGTTACACTGCTTATGATTATTCTTGATGCTACTCTGGCAGTTAATGTAAGCGCAGGAGATGTGGCTTCTCTCATATATTTGTGGAACCCTTGGGCAATAGTCACTTGTGTGGGTTCATGTACGTCACCGATCGAGAATTTAATGGTTGTGATAATGATCTATGGAGCTTGTTCACGTAAGAGGCCCTTTATTTTGTGTTACCATCAAGCTTTTATTATCAACTCATTGTGCATTGTTTTCTATTTCCAAACTGATCATGGTATTTAGAAAGGCCCTTTATTCATGAAAGGATCAGTTTGTAACATTTTCGTTCGATGTTTGTAGATTGATTTAATTAGTAACCTAGAACTCCAATTGTTGACGCTGATTAAATATCTTTGTAACTTCTTAGGCCTTGCTCCTCTTGCTGCCTTTGGATATGTTATGGCCACACATCTCTCTCTTTATCCTGCAATTCTCATTGTACCGGTTCGTGCTGCAACCTCTGTTTTCTTTTTCATTGAATTTTTCCGATTCTTTGGTTCAGATTTTCAACCATATATGTTGTTTGCCTTCATCCTGGGCAACTATAAAAATATAACTTCGTTGCAGGTCATTCTTTTGTTGGGGTATGGTCCAGATACTCCGCCACCAAAAGTGTTTCTCCTAAAAGGCTCAAGTAGCAGCAGAAGTGGCATGCCAGACAATGATCAAAGAGACAGAGTGAGAGTTGCTCCACAATTCTCATTGAAGCCAGTAGTTCACTTTATATTTTGGCTGGTTATCTGGTCTTGCTATGTGTTGTTATTGAGCAGCGTAGTTCTGGAGAAAGTTGGTGGCCTCCATGAGATGTTTGGAAAGTAAGATGCTTAGCTTCTTTTTCCCCTCCACTGGACTTTATTTCTTTGGCAGTCTTTAAATTCATCTGAAAATGTGCACAAGTTTGTGTTAAGCCTTCTCTTAAAACTTAAGGAGTTCAAGCACATATATAATATGTTATAATTTATTTTTGAGCTTCGTCCTTTGAATAGTTCAGTTTGAAATTTTAGCATATCGTAGGAGTTCAAGCATATTTACTGTTTGTTTTCTGAGCCTTTGAATAGCTTTTTATTTCCAATTGATTGGTTTTGGTTGTAACCACATTGCATGTTGTGCTCTGGTTCTGCAGGACCTATGGTTTTATTCTTACAGTGAAGGACCTATCACCAAATATCGGTGTTTTATGGTGAGTATTGTTAAAATATGATGCATGACTATCACTCAAGCATATTTTGAATGTGTCTCATGTGTCTGAGTATTGATTTTCAGGTACTTCTTTGCTGAAGTCTTCGACTTCTTTAGAAGTTTCTTTCTTATGGTCTTCAATATGAACATTATTTTTATGGTCTTGCCACTGGCCATTCGTTTGAAGCATCGCCCTTGCTTTCTCGCTTTTGTTTACACAGCAATCGTGGCGATATTGAAGTCTTATCCATCGGTGAGTTCTTTTCTGTGGCCATTTTTTTATATTCCTGATAAATTTACTCTCATAAGTGCAAAAGTTTACAATGCCTTTTCTATTTATATGCCCAGATCTTTTCTTGTTAAATCTGTTCATATGTATCTTGTTATTTATCTTGAAGGCTGGAGACTCAGCTCTGTATCTTGGTCTTCTGGGCTTATTTGCCAACGAATTAGCAGGTACCTATTGTCTAACCCTATTTTTCTTATGGTTTCTGGAAATTAATGTCTTCTGTTTACATCTTGCAGAAATGCAGTTCACGTTCTTCTTATTTTTCGGATATATTGGAGTCTCCCTCCTTAGCCCTGTCATGCACAATCTGTGGATCTGGAGGGTCTCTCTCTCTCTCTCCCTCTGTCATAGCTAGCATGACTTTTTTTTTTTCTCTCCTCGTTTCTATTGCTTAATCGTTAACATGATGGCATTTTTCTCCCAGGGCACCGGTAATGCGAATTTCTACTTCGCCACTGGGTTGGCTTATACTTGCCTTCAGGTAACCAATGCTTGTCTTCTTATATGTGTACTTTTCTGTGGGCATGCTTTCCATTCCACTTCTGATAAAGTCAAATGCATTTTTGTATGTTTTTTAGTTATATACAATTTTGTTAGGATTTTAGAAAACCGTTTGGGGTTCGGACCTAGAGCTTATATAGCCTGTGAAACTGAAACAGAAACTAAAATTGTTTACGGTCCAGTTTGGAGATTGGTTGTGATAACTCTGGCTTCTCGAATGATAACAAGTTGGTTTTCCAGCAGTTTTTTTAAAACTCTACTAGTTCTGTACGGCCATCGTGTTATGACAGTTTCTGTTACATACCGAAGTCCTAAATCTGTTTGTTTCTCTGCAAATTCATTGTAAATTGTTGTTTGCCATTTTTGCAGACTGTGTTGGTCGTAGAGAGTGTAAGTTCAATGATAAAGCATGACAGAAAGCTAAGATTACTTGTGGCAAGTTAACATCGTCCCTCAGATCCTCAGAAGGGAAACAACTCCGATGGATGGAAGCAGCTTGTCATCCTTGAGTTATTGTTGTAGATGTAGTTCATAGTTTATGTAGGACCTTGTTTGTATTGTACGTACTACACACTTGTACGATCAAAGGACCACAATTCTTTACCAGAGACTAAAGGAACACGACAGGGCTCTCCTTTGAGTAATTGTGATCAGTACCGAGCTTATTTATAATCTCGTGATGTACAACCTGTACCTTCGTTTTGCCTGGCCCAGATGAAAATTAACATAGCATAGTTTGATCAAGAAACAAGAAAAACATAACATGTGCTTCGCATTTGGATGCCCCTGTTTTGCACTGTAATTTCGTTCCACCTACTTGAAGGCAAGGTCATTACTCTCTGGTCGCTGCAGTTCGTTGGATGTGCAGTGTACGGAACACACGTTTGCTCTCCAATGCTTTTACCCATGACCTCTCTCTTATCCTTGAATCTGCACAAAAATATTGCTGTTACTAGTGGTTTACTGGTTGTCCGTCTGGGGCACTGCTGAAACCAGTACAGTAAGGGTACTGAACTTCAGTAATGGTTACACCAATAAAATCTGTCCGGTCGCTATTGCCGTGCTGCGGATACTGTTTTATTCTACCTAAACAACGCCATTAACCACCTACCTCTTCATCAGATGATATACGGAACCGGAAAGCCCGTTGGCTCAACGCACATGCTCCCAGTCCCAGGTGCCCGTTGGTTGCGAAAAGCCATGCGCGCGCATGTCAGCTCTTGCGTGATCTCAGGGCTTTCATGCGTGCGGACGCGTGCCTGTGATCGCGAGAGGAGTAGTGATCGCAATTCGCAACAGCGACGGAGGCTGAAGTAGGCAGCCAAACTGAACCGGCTACTAATGGCGGCACGCCGCCTCCTTTGCACCTGCAAGTAGCCGCCAGCCGGAGTTGCTGTAGACCGGTGATTGCTGAATGGTAGTCAGACTCGTTTGGAACTGTTCCGTTGCAGTAGCCTCATGCAACGTCAGGATCGGGTTGAAGAAAGAACAATCACGTATAGGATAATAGGAAGAGTAACAGTGGCGAGAGCGGTCATATACAACAGGTACTGTACTATACTGGAGTAGTACACTACAGGAGTGTAGTGTAGTCTCTTTCTCTACACATCGGAGTGTCACGTCGATCAAACGAAGCATACATTTGCTCACTCAATTGCTACTCGTCCGTTTGCAAATTGTTGTCGTCGAGGAGTACAGTTGTGGACAGGCCACCAGAGCGGAAAGCCTTGATCACTTGCTACAGTTGCTCACTCAAATGCACGCAGAGAGCAGAGAGCAGAGAGGAGCCAGAGCATGGCCGGACTTTAAATTTCTTTGCTTCGTTTCTCACCAATATAAACCGGACCGACCGACTGAGAGTCCATGCACCATGTTGGCGTGGTCGTCGAGAGTTAAAGGCCTTCTTCTGCCGCAGCGGGGCCCAGCTCTGCCACAGCGCCCGATCGAGCACCGGCTAGTGCCAGTACTACGTTTACGTGTCCGCATGGAGACAACCGTGGCGAGAAAGGCCTGCTCTGTGCAACGTGCATTGCGATACAGATTACAGGCTGCACTGCACCGCGATATACGCGGGTAATACTGGTATAGACGTATACTATAGTGATATACAGGCATGGGCGTACGGTCAAACCGACGCTTTTTCGCGGTAATTCATCTCACCATCTACCGCCTCGGTAATCAGCAGCACGATGGTCGTGCTGTTTTCACTGCTGGGCAGCCAATCAGCCAGGCATTAGCCGGCGGGGCGTGAAACGGGGAAAGATTCTCAAGATTCATTCCGGTTCACATGCGGACGCTGCCGTTTTTACCGGAAACGCGACCGACGATTCCGTCCTCCACGGCAGCGGCGCAGCGCAACCCCACCTGGCTGGCTGTACGCGGTAGGAAGCGGAGTTAATGGCGGCGAGGCGATGCGAGGGCATTCATTCTTTCGAGGTGATGAGGTGCGCGGTTGGGCGCTGCCGCTGCTGCGGGCGAAGAGGACGCTGCGCATCGCTTCTCCAAAACCAACCATCCGCTCAATTCAATGCGTTTTCACGACCGCTCTCTCCTCGGCAGCGTAGCGTGGGACTTGTGTAGTGGTGATACTCTGCGGCCGGCGCAGAGTGTTCTGTTTGGGGTGGCTGGTATGGTAGTACTCCGGGAGTAGTATCCGGGGTTGGTGTTTTTTCTTTTTGATTGATGGGTACTAGTACCGGGTTGATGTTGGCAGTACAGTACCACTTCGGCGGCATTTCCTCAGGTGTCGCCAAGAACGTCGGCGTCACACGTCAACGTTTGATCACCTGTTGATGATAACCAGGTCCACGTCGAGCCGAGACAAGTATCGCAAGCCTACAAACCCGAAGCAATGAGAGGTCCAGTGGTCTCAGAAAAATCGTTAGCACGTGCCGCGTGCACATTAGCGCGCCCACAAATTGACGAAAATGAAATGGAAACCCGGGTTCATAAACATAAACACGGATCAAAGTGTTACAGTATGTGCCAAGTTGATGTCACGACGACCTGAGCCCACGCTAGTCGACGCTAGTACTGTAGAGCTAGCGTGGACCACCCACCGGTATGCGCCAGGTTTGAGTTCCCCGGTGTCACGACAAGGACGGAGCCATGCGAAAAGCGGAGACGGACCAAAATAGCATAAATAATTCTCGAATTCTTGTACCGCGTTTCACTTGTCTCGAGTTGTCTTGGTCTTGGAACAAACGGTGCTGGAAACGGCCACGGAATTTGCAGTCGCGAGGAAAAGATCACCAAACCCTGCCCCCAAAATTCTGGGTGCGCATACGGCCGTGGACACTGGACGGATCCTCCGACAGTGGGCACGAGATTGACTGACCGCGAGCCTGCGGCGCACTACCACGGCCATGCACGGATCATTCCGCACCACCACCACCTCGGTGGATGGCACGGTATCAGAGGACCGAGAAAGAAACAGCAGCAGAGGGAGGAAGAAGACGCATGAGCATGACGACACGGGGAAACCCCGGCTTCCTGGTTCGCTCAAACTCCAAAATTACAAATGAACGAATCAATCAGCGGCGGAAGCTTCGGATGGAGACGCTAAACTCACTCTCGTCACCTGGAGTTTTTGTTTCTTGTGTTTTTACAATGCGGGTCCTAGTAGTAGTAGATGATACTAGCAGTAGTAATTTCGTAGTCTAACAAGGCTCTAAGCAAAGGGATTGATTGCCAAAAACGCCCCCGTGATGTTCCCGGTAATTACAGCCAGCTGTTCCTATACGCCGACGATCCAACGGTAGAGGCCGACGAACGGCGGCTCCTCCTCGTCCGGCGCGCGTGACGCCGCCTCCGGGTCCCACCCCCACGAGTCGTCGCGCCGGTGGCTGTGGTGGCCCTGGCTCCACCGCGCGCTCCACCGGCCGGAGAGCGACGAGGCGGAGGAGGCGAGGCGGTCCACGTACTCGCGCAGCCACCCGCGGGACCCCGCCGCCTCCGCCAGCGCCTCGCCTGGTGTGGCCGGCGCGGCGGCGGTGGTCGACGACTTGACTGCGGCGGCGGCGGGGCGCGCGATGCGGGCCACGACGGCCTCCACCTCCTCGTCGACGCGGTAGTCGAAGGAGCCGAGGGAGTAGGTGCGGCGGTCGTCGGCCGCGGCGGAGGAGCGGCGGTTGCTGACGCTGCCGATCTCGACGCGGAAGCTCCGGGAGTTGTTGCTGCTCCGCCGCGACCCGAGCGGCTCCTGCTGCTGGTTCGCAGCGACGGGGAGCGGCGGGTGCGGGAGCGAGACGGCGGCGCGGCAGAGCGGGCAGGACGGGGTGGTGCGGAGCCAGGCGTCGACGCAGGCGGCGTGGAACGCGTGGCGGCACGCCGGGAGGAGCCGCAGCTCGGCGTCGGGGGAGAAGGGTGAGAGGCAGACGGCGCAGTCGGGGGAGCTCTTGGGCAGCGCCGCCAGCGCCGAGGCCATCGTGAACAGCGGCAGCGACGCGATGAGCCGCTCCTTCTCGTCGTCCACCTCCACCGCCGCCTCCGCCGCTTGATGCGGCTCCCGTCCCCCCGCATCAACAGCAGCAGTGCTCCGCCTCGCCGACTCCGCCCCGGCCTCCACGTCGGACGCGCGGCGCGCCCGAGAGAACGGACTCGGCGCCGGGTGCGACGAGGCGCGGCCGAGGCAGCGGAGGAGGAGGTGGATCGAGACGGAGGCGCAGAAGACGAACGCCAGCAGCGCCGCGATGATGAGCAGCGACGGGGAGAGGTTGAGCGACGACGACGACGACGGCGAAGGCGGCGGCGGGGAGAGCAATGACGGGGGAATGGAGGCCGCCAGGGGGTCGACGCCGCCGACGGCCAGCGGCGGCGCGGGCGGCGGGAGCGAGTCCATCGACCCGGACGGAGGAGGACCACCACCACCACCACCCGCAGCAGCAGCAGCAGCAGCTGTAACAGCAACGACTCAACGAGACGAGACGGTGGTGGTGTGTTTATGGCGGCCTGCTGCGAGTGCCTGCCTTTTATTTATGGGTTTTGGGGTGCGTGGTGGTGGATCACGGAGGCAGCAGCAGCCATAGACACAGGAGGCTGCTGTAGAACGCGTGCGTTGCGAGTGACGGATACACGCCTATTTCCAGTTGGGATTTTCCTCTACGACTTTGGTTGTCTGTCGTGTTTGTTGTTTCATCTGCGGGTTGGTTGTATTCTTGACTTGCCTTGGTTAATCTTCTAACCTCTCTACTCGGGAGTCAGGTGGAGCGAAATTGCACGAGAAAAAAAGTCAACCGGGACGTAATTTAAGCGATGACTCATCCAATTTGCGCTTGTTAATTCATCACAGTTTCAGTCAAGATGAACTCTCGTGACGCTCGGCTCGGGTATTGTGATTTCCAGGTGATTGTGTGACTCGACCTATGTTCTGTCACAAGGGAATTATTTGAGAGGTGCGGTTACAGTTTTCAACACTGACCGCTGACGTCGTCATGAATTTCGAGTTTGAATCCAATTAGTTTTCCCTATAACTGATGATGCGTAAAAAATGATGTTATGCGGGGCATGTCGTGTTCAGCCTCCCAATCATACAACACATATAACATCTTTTATATATCCAGTTCATTTCCCTTGAAGCGAACTCTAAGTTACCCCCTAATGAACTTTGATCATTATATTTGACAAAGCAGTCATAAGCCATCAATTGCACAGACTCGCGACTGCACTGGCAACTCATCCTGCAAAAGTAATCAACCAGTCATTATCTAGTATATCTATGACCATCCAGGACAAGCAAAGTGGCACGACTCAGAAACACAGACAAGGGAATGATATGACTTCTAAAGGTCATGATAAGTTGCTAACAGAACGGAACAGGACAGCTTAATAAAAAAGAATGCTCGTTTCAACTCATGCTTTGCTTTTTTATTCATTCCTTTGATCTCCGGTAGGGCAGGAAGATTAAAACTGCGGTTCAAAAGCTGGCACTGTATAGTGCATTCTTTCCTTTTGCTAATTAAGCACCTCGTCAAGTATCAGCATTAGATTCCAGTTGCCCTTAATGTTGACTACGAGAACTTAAGCGTGTATAAAGAGGGAGGAAAGGAGCCATTTGTCATCTTTCCCGGGGGTCTACAGCCAGCTTTGTGATCAAACACAATCCATGGGGCTTACTTGGGAAGCTGCATGCTCCTAAAAAGGCCCGGTCTCAAGGGGGCTTCGGGAGGAAGCTGATCAAGCCCTTTTCCATGATCATGCACGGTACTGTAACGCACAGCACGCTACCGTGCTAGCACCAGAATAACACAGCACCGACAAAATATTGGTTGAATCGGAATTAATTCGATCAAATCGGCCATGAATTCGTGTCAAATCATCAGCAGGAGAGTAGAACAGTGTCTAGTAGCGCTATGCAGTTAAACCCTAGCGAGCGAGATCTATACGGAGCGGCGAAGTTGCTTCCGGTTTATTCATCCACGCAAATCATGGAGTAGATTCTTCTGTCCGCAGGTAGGGAATTAAGTAGCTGTAGATAAATTAATCCAGATCGATCGATCTAGCACAAGTACCCTGAGCAATGTATAATGCTCTGCTTGTACATTTCCAGGACGTGCCATAACATCTGGTCTCCGTGAATTTATGAACTCCATCAGCAGACACATATCAACCTCGTAGGCCCCTCGTTTTCACTCCACTTATTATTACCCGAAAATCTAGAGAAAAGTCTCTTCAAGTTCAATTGATTAGTAGATTATTAGGTTCTCCCTTCAAAGCTACAACTCTCTTCTAGCACTCCCTGTGTGTTTTAAAATTATTGTTAAGGTTGACTTTTTAGTTACATTTAATTATTCATCTTATTTAAAATATTAGTTCAAATATGTAAAAATTATAAGTTATGTCTTAATTTTCTTTAATAATAAAATCAATCATAAAAAATATATGATAGTTTGTTTAAAAGATAAATGAAACAAATGATCGAACAAAAAAATACGACAATAATTTTGAATCAGAGTGGTTATTCATATTTTTTTTACATATAGATCGGTGTAGTTATTTATCACCCTCTCTTTGCTACTGAACTTTTAAATTGTCGTGTATAAAAAAGGAAGGTGGTATACTCCAATTCATAACTAAAAAAAATAACTAAACAAGATATCACACATAAACTCATTTAACATGCACAATAGTCAGTGAGAATCCAGTTTTGGGTGCTAATCAGCCACAATCCATCGGTACAATATATACCATGACTTGATACCATTTGGTCAGCTCTCACTTTGATTTTTCTTTTCCGATAAGGAGATAGCTTTATTCTTATTTGGAAAGGTCTAGTTTATTTTTCTCAACACTTCATCGGATCATTCAACCGTACAAGTACACCAGTGAGCAACCAATTCCTCGACACAACGGGGAACCTACATGCGCGATATGGATAGCTAGCAGCTCACATTTTTTTTAATGAAATAGCTGGCTCACAATTATGCATTGACTAAATAATTAAACTGCATGCGATCGTCAAGAATTATTTGGAGATATGTCGCAATTTGACTTGGAATTATTTAACGCGTTCCTAATTCCCTTGCACATGCTGGGCATACAAAGAGAGGTTGTTGAGGGGTAGGAGCGTCGTGCAGCTACAAATGATAGTGTGCCGGAAGAACCTATACTGGTCAATAAGCACTGACCATTAAATTAGCGTACGGGTGAATCGGGGTGATATGATACGTCAAATTTTATTTTTAGTTTCTAGCACAGCGAGATAGGCCTGTTGTCTGGTTGATTAATTGCCACACATGCACGTTGACAGACATGTATGCATGTGATGCTTGCAAATATTGAGATGGATTAGAGGTATTTATAATGAAGAGCTGTATCTACAAATAAAGCTCGTCAGCAGCGTTCATCGATGCGCTTCTTAACCAAAAAGAAAAAAGAATAAAAATATTAAAAAAACAGAGAAAATGAATTCGTTGGTGTTCTCTGTTATTCAATCGAACTTGTTGAACATGCACTAGGGGCATGTTTGCTTTGAGTCCTGGTTTCAGCTGCCTGGCCCAGACATCCATCTGAGCCACAGGCACTCAAAATCGAGCGTTTGGTATGGCTGCGCAAGAATTTGAGGACACCAAGCAAACAAACCCTACGCGTGTTTGTTTTATTCCACAGATAGGGCCAGGGTTTGTAAGTTTGCGCCTTGTCCTTTGTGCAGAAAACGCTACAAATAGCAAACCTGTGGCTGAGGCTGGATAAGATAGTCGGCTAGTTGCACAACTTAAGGGTGCCTTGAGACACACTACAACCTTGTTCTTTGTCCAGCCATCCGGGCACCTCCTGGAGAACAGAGTGATGAGTCTGATGACCTTGCAAAGCAAGCAGTCACATCGCCACTGTCTGAAGCATAGCAACAAACAATTGTAGACTAATGCGTGCTGGCCCAGTCTAATCCATGGGGCAATGGAATCGGGAGGAGTTCAGGAATATTGTATCTGCAGGCAGCATGCTCGGTTCATCGAGAGGCTTAAAGAAGTACCGGGCACACGAGACTAGCTGTTTCTATGGTTCCTTCTTCTCTCATGGTACCTGCACCGCAGGAGGCCTCGGGATTGGGGACAGAGGTGAGGTGAAACCTCCTTCATTTTAGTTTTACGTGATCGAGATCAATGGCGAGGTTTTTTTTTGTTAATGATGTCACTAACGGTCAAAATTGTTGCTACCAATGGTTCGTACTGGCTCTGGATCTAGTGCATGGTTTCATTTGGAATCTGTTCTAGAGACGCGAAATGCCGTTAACTAATGTCACATAGTGAAAGTGGATTTCTTTTCCAATATAAGGTCTCAGGGAAACTTGATGAAGAACTGTCCTTCAATTCAACTACACAGTCCCTTTTCCAAAATAAGATTAAACTATTCATTTACACTTTTAAAATACTAAAAGTGCAAAAGGTGATTCTTATTCTTTTTTGTCATTATTATGGAGCGAAAGAAAGCTATAGATGGCATGTGAATTTCTAAACGGTGGCCAAAATTAAGGCTGCAGATTCATGATTCATGTGAGTTCTTAAACAACGGAGGTCAGCCATGCATCTCCTTGGATGCCTCATAGTACTCAGATTTCAGGGAGGCAAGCTGCCGTTTGGTGCTCAGTGCAAATTCGTGCTCGTGCTCCTTCCATGCTTCATGATTCAAGAGATCATCTTGTCTCTCTGCTCATTCGCTCATCCCTGATGCCGTTGCATGATGAGCACGAGGAGCAACTTGCACTTGCTTGCCCTGTTGCCTTTTGATCTTTCAATCTTCCCAGGGATATGATGTCATGATGGAAATCGCCAAGAACAATCACACAGTCTACATGATACTCGAGAATATGACCGCTATCTCCTGCATGCCTTTTTTTCTTTAAAAAAAATCCATCCAATGGAACAGAAAAAGGGGCTGAAACTGAATCCTCTGGAGTTTTGTTTTGCTATAACGTACTGTACCCTGTTTCCGAGCAGCTTAGTTTACCTGCCAGCGTCAGGCTGAAATATTTGACAAGCGCGTGTTACTTGGCGCCCGGATCACATATAATCCAAGAGCAAAGTGGTGGATTTGACCAAATTCTTGAGCAGCAATGTAAATCTTATCCTAAATTGCCATGTGTAACAGCTTCAGCGAAGGCATTTGCCCAAGGCAGCCGCCCAACGATATCGTTTTGTCAATTGCTTGATGCTGCATGCCCAAAATACTTACACGTCACTTTAAAAACAACACGCGACGCTACTTTCTGAAAATTTAAAGAAAAAAAAACGTAGTTGACTAGTCGTAATTGTGATTCAAAGTTTACCACTTCCTCCAAATTTTAATTGTTAACGTAGTTGACTTATTTAGTTACGTTTGATAATTTCTCTTATTTAAAATATTAGTTCAAATATAAAAAGTAGTAACATAAATTTTAACTTTATTTAATAATAATAAAAATTGTAATAAAATATCTAATAATTTTTTAAATAAGAAGAGTGATCAAAAGTAACTAAAAATTAGGATAGTTTTACTATGCATATTACCTCTAGTAATTACTAGTAGTAATATAGTAATTACTGGTGGTAATACAGTAATTACTAGCAGTAGAGCAGTAATTAGAAGCAGGAATGATTTTACTTGGGGCATTATTGGAAAGATGAAAATGATAAATTTATAATTTATTTTGTTAATTAGGCCTAAGTATCTTTTTTGCTTTCTACTCTGACTAAGCTGAATTTTGGATCGACGGATCGGTTCAGGATGCTTAGAAATGACCTTTTTACCTCTGATGAAAATACGAATAAATAAATAAATATGTGAGTAAATTACATTATTATTCTTAAGCATTACCACTAGTAATTACTGGTGGTAATATACATAGTAAAACTGCTCAAAAATTAACTGTGTTAATAATTTAAATCAGTATTACGGTACCTTGCTCGGAAGTTGGAGCGGCAGATAAAAATCGAGGCAAAGTGATGCGTCTCGTGTGACCTAATCCTCCATGACATCACCGGATGCCGCGAACCAAATAGCTTTCATGCGCTTGGACCCATTCGGAAAACCAAGGAACGGTGGTTGACTAATGACTGCAGCTTCCCTAATTGTTGTTTTGCTGTGAGTAGCTGGTAGCTGGTCCATGCAAGTTATTTGTGTGAGCTTTGCTAAAGTAAAAGAGTCAAACATGTCTGCAACTTGTTGTTCACCAAGAACGTGCACATCCTAATCGGGAACGACGGAAAGGGAAAAGCAGGATATGTATTCTTTTTTTTCAGTTTTCGGACAACTGGAAAAGCAAACATGTTGGTAGTACTGGTAAGTTCGTAGGTGATCGAGGGCTTGGGATCAGGGAAAAAAGGAGTCAGCGTTTCACTTTGGCTTTTCTTTGTCTATCCCTTTGTTTTTGTTTCCTTTGTGCCGTGGATACCAAGCTTAATCGAAGCTTATGTGAGAATGTTGTTGGGTAGGTCGAAGTAACTAGGGAGTCGCAGTTTCTTGTACTCGTGACATATGAGCTGAGGTTACCAGAGTGCAATTTTACTACGGTATTCTAGGTGTTGTATGTGTGTCCCGAAGTAACGCGACTCGTAATTAGAGTCATGATGCGTCTCCTCAGACTATAAGGAATTTATATCTCGCTACCGTCAACAAAATCAGAGTGGCGCAGCGGAAGCGTGGTGGGCCCATAACCCACAGGTCCCAGGATCGAAACCTGGCTCTGATAATTCTTATTTTTTTTTTCCTGCTCAGTTTATGTGTTTGACATAGCACAATAGGACTTTACTTTTTTTTTTTCCTCTGCTCAGTTCGAGTGTTTGAGATAGCACAACGGGACATGTTCTGCTGCGGTTTGGGCTGAATATTCTATCTAGTGGCTACATGTCTAGAGACAAAATTATTTGTACCAAATAAGGAAATAAAACATTGTTATCTACGGAAGCACCGATCTGTAATGTAACGTACTACAGCGATCTTCTAAACCATGCTGTCTTCGATCTTGCTTGCGAAAAACAATCTCTTCCACGACCACGAGTCTGGATTAATCAAGGACCAGTGCTTTCGAGCCCAGAGCAACTATTTGGGCCTGGCCATCAGTGCCCTGGCAATGGTAGATACTCTATAGGTTGTGTTTTCATTTTAACATGAATAAAAAAGAAGTTTTTTGTCATTTGTAAAATCCTTTCTCTATCTCTCAAGAAATGTCATTCTAATGACCTCATTGTCCATCAGCTAATTATCACAGTTTAAGTGTCTACTGGCTTAATCAAACTTGAGTAGTATCTAATAGCAAAAGCCAACATTGAAGAGTGTTCATGAGCATGTTTCGCCTCCTTTTCTTCCTCTAAAAAATGGAATCCTTCAGATATCGTGTAAATGCATGTATTCAACAGGGCAGGTACAAAAGAAGAAAACTGTCAAACTATGAAGCATGGGCACTTACAAGTAGCTGTTACCAAAAGGTAAAAACCTAGCATGCATGACAAGATCACATATCCAAAATTTCTCCACACAAACAATGACTTTAGCTAAAATAAAAATATGTTGCCCTAGTCATGACAATCTGGTCTCATATCCCCCAAAGACATCTTGTCGCTGAAATTAGTCTGAAACTATATAAGGTAAAAAAGAATATGCTTGTATAAGTTGTATCGATCACCAGAAACCTTTTCAAGAGTGTTTGACTATCCATACGAGTTGCCAAATCCATGAGTACATAATTCCGATGCCACAGTAGACTGACACCATCATGAGAGGCAGGAAGGGAAGCCTATCACCGAATACATAGTGGTGAAAAATTCGAGACCATAACTCTATAGCTGCAAGTCCCAATAGATAGGTCAAACCAATCCACCCAACGAGGCTATTTTTCTTCACCATGCTGCTTGATTGATTTACTTTCTTTCCTTCACGAGTAGAGTTTGCAGCAAAGTGAGATGAAAAACCAACCCACATGAGGGTAGCATAGGTCAACAGCAGCAGCACCTTTATCGGATACTCTTGATCCTTAAACAGCAATGGGAATAGAGAGTAGCATGAAACTGCAAGTACAGATTATTGCGGTTGAATGTCAATAAAAGTCAGTATTTAAGCAAAGCATGCGCCTTCAGAGTGCTCAATACTATTACAATGAGACAATGCCATAAGCTAATGTAACAAACCAGGCATCAGTTTGCCTATGTTTTTGACGTGCCATGAGAAACAGAGCAATCAAAACATATAGTAGTTGTGGAATGTTATTAGATCATCCCCAAATTGTGAACTGACTTTAACAATATAAGAAAAGAAAGTACCCAAATATTAAATTATACCATACATGCCAAGTAGCATACTAGCATATGCTTGCATAATGCATAACACCCACAAAGAAGCATGAATAAATTCAACAGTTAGTGTTTTCGGTTGATTATGCAAATAAGTGATGCCCAGGTCTCATCGCATGAAACAATTCCTGTAGCCAGGTTTACTCTACTTATGAGATCATGTTTCAGAATATTACTACCAAGAAACATAGTACAGGTAACATGATAGGTATTGTTGTAGGCAGTATGTCAAGAAAATTTGGGAAGGAAAAGGCACCTATAATAACTGTTTAAAGAATTGTAGCTGAAAGTTGGTGTGAGAAAAAGTAAAACATACCTATGGACAACAAAAAGTAATGCCTGGCATCATCGAAGCTATCCATTGCAACCAGGGCTAGCGGGATGGTGAAATGAATTGATGCCTTCTCATGTACATGCCATCCAAACATAAATCCACATGCACAAGCATATGACACCCATCTAATTATATGCTTCTGTTGGGGGTTAGAGAATGCTTTGAAAAGACAAGGAGTCATCGCAAGAATGACCATTAAGAAGGTAGTCAATGGGGTGACCTGTAGTTCATCAAGTTCACAGATATCACATGAAAACATATCTTGTTTCCTTGGAATGGAAAAGAATAGAGATGGATGGTGAAGGAGAGAACCTTGGGAAGAACAGCAAAAGGGGACGAATCACCAACAAGGCCCCCGGTAAATGAAGCTTCAGGTATTTGGATGTTGAAGCCTAGTCTTCTAAGAAGAAATGCCAGTGTCTTGTCAAGTATTATATAGAATACCCAAAAGTTAGGAGCCCAGTAAGCATGGCACAGGCCTCGGTCAAAGGGAAACAATCGGTTAAATAGTTGTTGCATCTGCAATTATAAGTGCAGTGAGAATTTTGGTCATGTAAGAAACAATACATCATTCATACATGTGAGCACATACTGAGAGGACTATCCACATGGCCTAGGCATATACTAAACAAAATGATGTATTCCAATGAACGCATTCTTGAACAGAAATGTTTACTGATGGATAACTCTATGGAATGAACAAACATGGTAGCAACATATCCAATTCAGAATTGAATCAAGCGATCAAGCTATCTCACCTGTCCATAGTAGTACACAAAAGGAGCAAATGCCGCGATGAAAACAGCAGCCACTGCAGCGCCCATCAGCACCAGTCTCCCCACTCCCCTCACGACACCCCGGCCACAGCAGAAATGCCGAAACAAATAAACAAAGTACACCGGAGCAGCAACGAGGAACAGATGCTTGGAGCACAGCAACGCAGCAAACACGACTCCTCCGGCCAGATCCCTCCCCTGCTCAAGGAAATGCAGCGACAGCAGCAGGAGGCCCATCAGGAACCCATTGTACTGGAAGTGGACGTGGTCCACGGCGATCAGCGCCGGCGACCACAGGACGAGCAAGAGGGCGAGGAACGGGCGCCGCCTTGGCCGCGCGTCCCGCGCCAGCAGGAGGACGGACGCGAGGAGCAGGAGGTCGGAGAACGCGACGGTGAGGCGAAGGTAGAGGAGGTGCGCGAAGGGGGGAGCGTTGGAGACGGGGATCGAGACGAGGGAGGCGTCGACGAGCGGCGCGGGCAGCGCGAGGAGGCGGGAGAAGTAGGCGAAGAAGGGCGGGTAGTCGAGCGTCCACTCGGAGGAGGCGTCGGTGTACCACTGCCGCGCGGGGAGGGCGTGCGTGAGGGCGAGCCAGTAGCGGTGCACGTCGAAGTCGGTGGACCGGTAGGTGGGGACCAGCAGAAGCTTGACGCACGCAGCGGCGGCGAAGGCCCAGACCGCCGCCGACGACGGCGACGGCGAGCTGGTGGCGGCCATCGGGGTCGCGCGGTTGTGGGTTCGAGATCTGGGATTGGATGGGTTCTGAACATGGTACTTAGTGCTGTTTAAACGGGCCGTGCTATGCGGGCCGGTCCGAAACACCAATATTTTGATCGGGCCCAAACACGGCACGATCTGTTAATTTTCATGCTGGGTCGGTCCGCTCTAGTGTTGCGGGCCGTGTTTGAGACGAGGAGGTGTTATAATGGGCTGGCATGGCACGACCTGTTTAACTATAAGCCCGATGAAGCGCGAAATTGATCCACATAGACACGGCACAATAAAAGCTTCAGTAGACCAGCCCAGGTTGAGGCACCTATAGCAGACCGAATTTGCCTAAAAAAAACAGCAGCAACCCGCTAGCTGGCTAGCGGCTAGGTCACGACATCATGCACAGGCTGCACCTCGCCCCGCCGCTGCTCGCTCGCTTGTGCAGTTGCTTAGTGCTGCTGCTCGCCTGCGCCAACGTCGCTACTCGCTCGCGCCCGCCTGCCGCTCAGCGCCGTAGCTCGTCCACACCCGCTTCCTCACCAGCGCCACCGCTTGTCCGCGTCTGGAGCTGAGCGTCGGGCCATCGTGCCTAACGGACCAACTGGGCTGTCCGTGCTCGCGGGCCTATCGGCCTGGCCCGGCATGATAATCCTTTTTCGTGCCATGTCGTGGGCCGCCGTCCAGACACGTGGGCTGGTACGACATGACCCGAAACAAATTACGTGCCGTGCCGGCCTGAAACTAAATAGGACAGGTTGTTTTGTGCTCGGGTCGGACCATGTCGGGGCCCGTTTGAACAGTACTGGCCACTGTTGAGTCGTGGAATTTAGTGGGCTGCTTCACAACATGGCAGCCCATCGCTTGAAGTGGCCATCATCTTGACTGGGTGGAACTTGGTGGGCCACTTCGGTAATATTGCTCTACCGGGCCGTATGCCCCAGCCTGCACGCTTGTACAAATCCTTTTCCTCACGTCACAAGTCACAAATTGCAATACTGGTCTCGTTGGGGTTCTATCAGAACCATCGTTTCCACTTTCGTCAAAATGGCCACACTCTTCATACTTACTAGATGATACTCTACGCGTTGCCGCAGCAATTTGAAATTTACTTTACTGATGACTAAGAAAGTTAAAGTACAAACTTTTTAAAATAAAACATTTTGGCTATCAGTTTTGAGTACATATAATGAAGCATAAGAAACAGTAGACATAAAAAAAGTTGGTGAAATATTTGATAATATTATATTTTTCATTTACTTATACCATCATACATTCAAGCAGTTATGTGGATCTATAACATGTGAAAATACTGCCAATAGCAACATTGTGGAGTGGGCAAAGCAATTACCTGTGTAAATCTGGACCGAAAGTCTGATTATTGAGCACTTGAGAATTGTTTCCTGTCGTTAAGAAATCGGAAGTGCGTACATAGAGGCTACATGAGTGATCAACAAAAATATCTATGTCACGAATTGGAGAATTGTTTCTAGTCAGGTTCGTGAGAAGATCTGACTATACATTATGGCGGACAGAGAATTTAGTTATTTTGTAGTGCAATTGTGAATGGCTCCAGATCTTGAAAAAGATGGTGAAAATTTTGTGTCAACTGGAAAGTGCATAAGCTTGAAAATAAATCTTATTGAGATGGTGTATCTTTAGCTACTGCTCATACACATCGACTGAAACACAAATTCAGAGCATGCAAAATTGCAAGACCTTGGGCATACCAACCTATACACATATACTATATACAATGGATACGAAAGAACTATTTTTCTCAAGATTACTGTAACACGGACACTACGAAAGCAATCTAATGCTAAAAGTGAAGATAATCAGAGAGCCCTGAAAATAACGTTTTTGTCACAACTCATTGAAAAATAAACTACTGAGAACAGTAGCAATCTAATGCTAATAGAATATCTTTGTAATAAGTTGTACTCGTTGTTGGCAACTATTGGTGATTGCTTATTTCGGTGTTGTGTAATAATGGACAGCTACATGTATCGATCGATATAGAGGCTGGAATATAATTAATATATATTCTTTTTTCTAAAAAAAAAAGAATACCGGCATGAATTTGAACCAATCTTGCAAATAGAATGTATAAATTCTACAAGTCAATTGAAGGACAATATACTGATCAAATGGCAATAAATTCAGAGCTCACCTATTAAGCAAAACACATATGTCTAGAGGGAGAAAAGGAGATTGATGTGACTCCGGTTGGGGACAGGAAAGTTACTTCATCTAGGCTGGTCCGAATCGGTGCCATATCTCTCACACAAATAGACTCTGTCGTACACAATTATTTAGCGCCCAAGATAGTTACAGGATCATGACTGTATTCCTACAAAGAATGCACACACAAAACACAATAGTCATATTTAAATAGGTCTGAAATTGTAGGTGAGGATGGGAAGGTTTCACTGATTCACCCGATGAACTCTGACTACCACGATGGATGAGTCTGTATGATCTTCTCCAACACTAATCAATTCCTGACAATTGAAATAGTACTTTGTATCAACTCCAGAGGCTGTAGTTGACTTATTTAACATCATAGTCGGAGAGAAAAAGAAGGATGATACGATGATTTACTGAAACCAGGAGGGGAAGAGAATAGCAAGAAGAGAACTTTAGAGGCCAAGATATAGGTGAGCGGCAGTGGGTTTTTGGAATCAATAATCGTACGGTGACATTCCTCCATTTTCTCCAGGAATGAGAAAGGTCTAGGCTTCAATTCATAAACACCTAAGTGGTGGACTGAACTGTACAATAGCAGTAACTGAAAAAAAACTGACACCTCTTTTATTAATATATACACCAGCGAATTTGCACAACTACATCATAACATACATTACGTAATAAGTTATTCTACAATGCTATCGTGTCGAGATTGATGATCCAGTGGTTAGGAAGAGGTTTAGGATTATGCTAATCGCTAACATCCAATCTTCATCTGATGGATAAAATTATTTGACGTGGCGTAATGAGGATATAAAGAAATAGCAATCAATGATTCTTAGTGGGTTGCATCTTCTAAAGATATATAGATAAGAAACCTATGTTACACTTATCCTAAGCACAATTCATCACTACATATTCAACAAACAGAGGATTAAATATGATAGACAATAGACAGAGAGTAGTAGGAGGTACTTAAGTTCTATGCATCTACCACAATCGACAAGTCTTGTATATGTGAATGTGCCTATATTCAAAAGGGGTTGAGCAAGGGGACATTCTTAGGCAAGAGAGTTGATGGACATGCATGATATCCAGCAAGATAACCATGGTACATAAACCGTTCCCTTTGTTTTCGTCTTCCAAAAATGCAATGAGTTGATTGCCCCCATTTGTTTTGTAGGATCAGTTCGCAAGGACGTCACTTATAGTGGAATTTAAATGATTTTTTTACCTTCATGATTGTTGTTGTGTTAGATCAGTCATCCATGCGCATGAATATTCATGATCTACTCCAGGTTGGCCCTTGCCTATTCCATAAGCACCAAGCTGTGACCCACAACCGTTGGATTGGTACGCTACTTACTATTCATCGTAAGATTAGCCATCTATCAAGGAAACTATCGGTAACATTGGTCATCTAGAAGCATTTTGTATAGGATATGACTTTTTGCCGGTAGTTTTAATTCAAGTATTCGGAAAATTTCAACAACAAGGAGGGGGAGCACATGGCCCCGACTGGTCGAATTGTGGCTCCATCATTTTCTTGGGCTGTTCCGGACTCCGGCCAGTATATCTGCCACCTAGGCTTGTTGCGATTGGTCACGTGCACCGTACAAGCATGTTTGATCTCCTTCCTCTTGAACTTTTCCCATTGCATTAGTTTTGATCTTGTAAGCAACAAGGTTTTGCCCAAATAAACAACAGAAAATTGACCCGTTAAAGGACCTCTTCGTATATACCAACAGATCTTAAGCCCCTTTTGACTGACCCTTTTCCGCCCCAAAATTAGATATCCCCGCCTTGTCAATCCTATGGACGAATGAAATAGTTCTTCTTCATGGCCATGGCGCGCCTGCACTAGTAGAAATGTGGCCTTCTATGACGAACAACTTTTGTCATGGTAGATGCGATATTCGTCACTAGCGAAGTTCTATGACGAACTTATGACGAAATTGGATTCGTAGAAAATGAAGCTTCATATTTGCTCAAATGTGACAAAATGAGATAATTCGTTACAGAATAGTTTTTTTTTGTGGTGAACGAGTTCGCGTCATGGAAATGGTTTTTGTTTTATGACGCGACACTAATACGTAAAAAATGTTGCCCCTATCCACGTTGGCAGCTTACATGGAAAGTCTACGTGGCACATGTCACGCTAGTCGGATCGGGTCATCATCCTCGCTAGTCTCCACTCCACAATGCGCATTGCCCATATCCATGATGACGACATCATCACTATCTCACACTCCTAAGTTTCTAGAAAATCAAAAGCCGAACATTCACGCTCCTAAGCTTCACACTCCTAAGTTTCCGGACCCGGGAAGGCATGCACCTATTGCCATTGATTTTCTCTCGTGATTCATGCAACTGGGGCCTGTTTTGCAAAGGAAGTGGGAGATTGCATATTGTTGTAATCATGTGGTGGAGGCCGTGGAAAAGATAGCTGGAATTTCAACTCTCTGAGTTTCTGCTTGTCGGGCCTCCTGTGGCTCATGCCCACCTCGTGCAGACACGTAGTCTCCTAAAGCCGAAAGAAAGCATAACCACATCCCAAAAGATCATCTGTGTCAAGATCATATGTGGCCATGGACAAACCTATCTCTACCATTTAGAAAAGACCATTGCATTTCAATCGCCTGAAATTAGGAGCTTCTACAAAATAACAATTGCTCTATAGTTAATGCAAGTATAAGTTCTGATGTGTATCAAATATGGTAATCCTATAAAAAAATCAAAACAAACAAACTCACCATGGACTAAAAGTCTTGGTCAACTGAATTCTAGGAAATATGATTAAAAAAAGCTCAAGCCAGCATAGTGCAATGGCTTGATACACACGATGACCCTTGACACTGTCAGAATGGTGTATCCTGCGTCCGAAGGACCGATTGTATATATATACAAAAATTGTTTATATTGATGTTCAAAGGAACAAAATGTGCTCAGCTCTCTATGGATGCCCTTATATAGTGTGCAGTGTATGCCTTTGATCAAAATATCATATGAAAAAATGGCCTTTCCAACGAATCCATTGCACAATGTTTCCCAACTATAACACATCCAGCGTGAGCTTAATGAACAGGAGCGATACTTTGTAGGTATTTAGTTTCAGAAACTCAATTTATCATATTTAGGCTAGTCCCAATGAAGGATTTCATTTTGTTATTTCTAAGAATGGATTTCGTTTTGTTATTTTCAAGAATGACATATCATAAAAAAATGATTTAAAACTACAAAATAAAAAAATCTCTCCAATACATGGTTTCATTTGGGTGTTCCATTGCACTTAATCAATATTTTTTTATTGATTGTCTATAGGATGAAATGAAATTCTTCTCCTCTAATGCTAGTATCATAGTGTTTCAAATTTAAGAAACTGTGTATACCTAATTTTATCTAAATAAAACTTTTTCCCTCTCTCTCCTCATAACTTCTTTGTCATATCACCAAAATTACTTATATAACACCTCATTTATTGAAAATAAAACTCTCATTGAGAGTAGCCTTATCTACTTTTCTCCTATTTCTCCTTTATTTCAGCGAGTCCAACCAACTTCATTTGAGAGTCAGTTACCTAGATATAATAAATAACCATGTATTTTTTTAGCAGTTATGTATTGTTCTCTGTAGACCTTGCATTTGGTTATACAAACTTACACTAAATGTTCCTCGCAAAAGAAAAAAACATACATAAACATCTAGAAATCATGCACAATCGCACCGTTTTGAAGGTTGTTGACAAATCTGCCATCAGTTTTATATTGCTGTGAATGTTCGACATACATGCTAAGCTTTATTAACAGTGTAAGTTGCACACAACTAGGGGTGCAATATTATTAGTTCCGGGTTCCTGGCTTCCGGCGATATTTCAATATTTGACGATGCCTACGCGAGGCAGGCATCAGTTATCACTGTCTTTTCCTGTTCCTAGCAATTAGGGGCGGAGCCAAAGGGGGGCGAGCAGGGGCCTGGCCCCCCCTATGCTTCATCCACCCTTCATTGTTACACATAAAATTACTCAAGAATTTGAGAAAAAAATTAATATTGGCCCCATCATGCCATGAATTTCATACCCTGGCTCCCTCAAAGTTAAATTCTGGCTCCGCCATTGCTAGCAATCGCGCCTCACCCGGTCAGCATCGTATCATCTCTGTTTTCTTTTTGGGCCAATTCCTTATATGTTATTGAAAATTTTATTAATCCCGAATCCATCATTGTAAAACCATTTATCCCATAGATGCCAATGAGTTGCAAAATCAATCCCAAATTTACCATCCACATCATTTTCAGCATATGATTTTTTTAGAAATAACCAAAGTGCCCTTGAGGTCATCTTCTACCTTGAGCTCATTTTAGTAAAAAAAAAATCCTGATTGCTCAACTTGCCTGCCATGCATGGCGGTGGGGTGAAGGGCTCTGAGCTTGCCCGTGCCTCCCTCGACGGCGGGGCAGAGCTCGCCCCCGCGCGCCTCCATGGCGACCGGGGCTCGAGCTCGCCCACGCCTGCATCGACGGCGAGGCGGAGCTCGCCTGCGTCTGCCTCGGCGGCGGGACGAAGCTCGCCTGCGCCTGCGTCGGCGGCGGAGCGCAGCTCACACACTTCCATGGCGACGGGGCTCGAGCTCGTCCGCGCTTGCCGAGGGGCTCGAGCTTCCCCGCCCCTGCCATGGCAGAGAGAGCAGACAACCATAGCCATGGGAGAAAGAAGAGAGAAGGAAGAAGATGAGGGCAATTTCGTCTTTTCATGTGCTTGACTAGTCAACAATGACATATAAAAATTGTATTTAAATGATATATATGAGATAAGCCATTTTACGATGATATATTTGAGATTAGGTCAGTTTGCAATGATTTTAAAGGAATTATCTCTTTCTTTTCTCGTTGCATGCTAGCTCAAGCTTGAGAAGTTGAACACACCTCAGCCTTCACGATCCTGTCTTACTTCTCCCTCCTCGGCTCCTCGATCAGGAGTTCAGGACTTGGACGGAGGCCGTCGCGCTGGGCCACGTTTTCCTGCTCTTGCTCCTCTTCGGCTCTTCGCCATGTCCGAGACACAACGGCCCTGGCGCTATTCCCGGCACCGTCATCGTCTCCCACATCGCTGTTCAACCTTTTCCGGCGTTCAACCTCCCTTGGTCCAGGACTTGCACGTGTGCACAAAGTACTTCTCACTGACACATTGGGCCAACCAGCTATCCTTGTTCTATTCGGTCATGCATGCATGCACCGGCGGGATCGGGGTCCTCTGAATTCAAGGCTTCAATTCAGAGAAGGTACCGTAGCTAGAATTTGCTTGATTCCTAGCTGCACGATCTGAAACTAACGGATTAGATTGGAAGATACAGTACACGGTGAACAGTAAAATTCAGATTTGAAGCAGCATGCGCACTCGTGAGAACTCATAAACAATGTTTTTGCTACACTTCTAATGCACCGAATTGTACCTCCTCTCACAAATTACTGTAGCGATTGCTATGGTATCCCCTGAATTGAATCCTTCAATTCAGAGGACCCGGATCCACACTGGCGCTTCTGCTTCATGGTGGTCCCCATGGTGCATGCATGCGCCAGCTTCTCTCGAGGTCGTGTCATCATGTTTCACACCGGCGTTTCTACTCCATGGTGGTCTCTATGGTGCATGCATGCACCAGCTTCTCTTGAAGTCGTGTCATCATGTCCCACGCATTTGATCGAGAGAGCGCGCCCTTGTGCATCGTTGTTGCGCCTGTACCCGTGTGTCGGGCACCCTTGCTTCAATCCTGAGATCCTTGCGTGGATGGAAACTCATCGCCGCTTGTTGAAGCATCCAAGCACCTGCTTCCATTATTCCATCTTCTCCTTGTCTTAGGGAACACCTGATGAACATGATATCCATCTGAAAAACAAGGGGATAATTATATAAATCACCCCATAAGTCACTTATAGTTTGAGATTCTCACCCATAAATTTTGTTGTGATAAATCTCCACCCATATAATGTATTTTATTTTAAAAACCACCCCAATTGACACATGTTTAATTGATTCCATCGATATAAATTTAAAATAAAGCTATGTTAAATAAGTTTAATATCGTTAGAGATTTTTATTGTGTTTAATTTCTCTTATCTTCACGAAGAACATATTTAAATTTTAAACTTTATTATTGAACATCTTCAAACTTTAATTGATATTTTGCTACATATTCTCTATAAAATAATATGAATATTATACTTTCAAAATTTTATATTTTTGATAATAACATCATTGGCTACTCCAAATAAACAAAAAACATGTTGAATAAATTAAACATGCGCAAACTGGAGTGGTTTTTACAACAAAACTCATTGGGTGATTGGGAATTTACAACAAAAATGACTTATAAATGGGAATCTCAAACTCTAACTGACTTATGAGGTAGTTTTTGCAATTAACCCTTTCTTAGAAAGGATGTATCCCTACATGAGATGATGATCGACGATGATCACTCACCTGAAGCTGAGCCTCGTTCCCAAACACAAGTAGTTGCATTGACAGCGCATGTTCTCGCGGCGTGTACATGTCACACATGGATATTCCTCCTATTCGCGTAACCCATGCATATCTAAACTAATAAAGAACAAGTTCCTGTCAAATATTTTCTCACCAAGAAAATTCTATACACAATCAAGACCATCAGATCAACATGAAGGCATCTCATGCAACCAATGAATTTGAGATGACCCACTAGATGAAGGAATTCCTTCACCCTTCACTCACTAAAACAATGCAAATCTCTACTACTTAAAAATCTAAAGTGAATTTTATCTCTCACCCACTACTTTCGTCCAACCTGCGAACCATGTGCCTCCTTACGGACCGTTCAAGCCTTCGCTTGTGACCCGGAGAACCATGCATCACACATTCTTTCCCACCTCTTGTTTCTCTTTTGCATCCTCTTCACCTCCTGCGATCCCCCACTCGTCCCCTGCAACAACTGCCCTGCGATCACTGATGCTTACCTGCGAGAATCGTCGCCCTTGCGATCCCATACTTGCCACCACCACATCGCGACTACCTGCCTCGCTTGCAGTCCGTGCCGCCGCCGCGCCATGAGTACCTATGCCACCCATGATCTCTACTGCCATCATCACAAATTCAAAAATCGCCATGGTGCAGAAAGACATGTGCCGCTGCAGCGTCGTCCGTACAACCCAGGAACATATCAACTACAGCATGCGCACTGAGGATCGATGTCATAACCACGCCACACGAGGCCTATGACATTAGTGAGGATCTATGCCGCCACCGACGGGGAGAACATCTCCCTCCTGCAATCTGTCCTTGCGAGATTCTGCTCTCCTCCCGGTGATGACATCTCTCACCTCGCGTCCTTGCCTCGGCGCCATCGGACTGTCCTCGCCATGGATATATACTTCAGCCTTTGATCCGGATTCATGGTTGATTGATTGATGATTGATTTATTTGTTGCATGCTGCTCGACTGCTCCTGGATTTTGGATAAAATCTCACTTATTTGAAGTCAGTAAATAGTATAGGCTTACAAGTCCCGATCTAAGTTCTCGATGTTGATGAATCACCCTGAAATCTGCCATGAATGTGAATGCTATATCTTGCTTGTGAATATTCTTTTAATGCTTATCTGCACAAGCAGAATAGTCTAAAAAACTGTCTGCATTTTAGGGTTGAACTAATTAAAAAATTGCAAAAGTTTTGCAATAGCATTTCAGTACCATGGTGATTCTCAAGGCTCTTTATCAGGTTAAGTAATGAACAAACTTCGTCACCAGTTCTCCTTGATAAGCGGCAAATAATCTTGTTGCTATATCCTAGGCTAGACTTAGTATTGGCTTGTTATGATAATGACTAAATGGAATAAAATATTTTTTGGGCTATTAAAACTGAAGGTTGCGGTTGATCTATGCAGTACACCACAAAGGCAGAAGCAGATTACATGACATGGAGCATAAACACCTGTGTAATTCTTGAAAGCTTCCTCTGGTTCTAAAAAGATGTTGAAAGCTTTAAATCTTACCTTGCCAAGTCATCACCATTCTCTTGTAAGATATGCAATGTCTTATACAAAGTACCTCAAGTTGAACACCATAAAATAGTAACTTTAAAAAACATTTTTGGGATGTACTAACTAGCATGTTCTCGCCCTTCTTGCATTTATGTGAGCATGAACACGTCATAAAAACCAGTGCAGTTGGATCAGCAATTATATTATTTATGTGACAAGCATTATTCATGTCTTTCATTAGCCTGTTTGGATTTTCATTAGCATATGAAACAAAAGTATTTTAATGAGCATTTGAGGAAACACCTTTGAGTTGTTTTTTCATATAAAGTGGACTGGAGCATGACTAGGCATCAAAATCATTATGATTTAGTAGACAATAGTCCTCTTGTACATCAGTAGATGTGCCTAAAAAAGCTAAAATTAGCTTAGAGTACACTAACGGTCACAACAGGAACAACGGTCCATATACTATCTCAATCAAATATTTAATTTTAGAATAATCAAAGCTATGCACCACCTCCATTATTTTTTTAAGAATCCCACATCCCTGAACTCTCATTTTGCATTGTTGGTACCACAATTTCAAGTAATCCTACTAGGAAGAGAGTTTTGTCATAATTCCTTATTAATCTGCATTCAACATGTTTGCTTTAGGTTAGCTTGCAGTTAGTGACCAGCCTAATCACTTCCTACAAAACTAATTCCTGACTGAAACATGTTCAACACTGTGGTGTTATGTTACTGCAAATTCTTTGCAAGTCATTGTTATTTCTGAACACGGATGTTTGGAATATAAGGGTGTAGGTCATAGTTTTATTCAATGTCTGTTAGTTTGAATTTAGCGGTGTGAGTATTGAATAGCAAGCTTTGGGATATTAAGTTACCTCCTCTGATGATTGTGAAGAGGAAAGACATAAGAAGCTATTGTAAGGATCATGACCATTGAGGTCACCTAAGGTATGAATATTTTGGTGATAAATGACAAACATGAAATGTGACTAATGCCTACACAAGTATTGTGCGTGTAGGAAACCTTTTCTACTCTATGATGATTGTTGATGATTGCCTTAGTGATGGATGATAATGACCACAAGCATGGAGGCTTGATGGAGTCCAAGGGTTGATGGAGATGGATCAAGGCTAAGGACAAGCTATGGAGTAAGTGTTGGGAACACTTGTCTAGTTGTTAGGGCTTTGAGTTCATAGGAAAAACCGAACAATCAAGGAGGTATAGATCATGTCTCTTTAGGTCATGCTAGTTGGTGATGTGCATGGATGCTTGGTAAAATCACAGGCACTAGGTGATAGTGGAGAAGCCAAGGAGCTATTGGAAGAAGCCAAGAAACGAAGTCAAACAAGGACGAGGAGTTTCAACTTCTGGACATAGTGACCAAATAGAGAGGTCAGTGGAGACCGGACTGTACGGTCACTAGAGGAACAGACAGATCAGAGAGAAAACTTTACGAGGAATCTATTTTGGCTGAAGTCCATAGAGATCGAACGGTCCGATCTATAGACCGGACGGTCCAATCTGTGGAGGATTGCCCAAAACAAAGAGGAAGCAACTTTGGGAGCTCTCTAGAATGCACATGATTTGGAGAGATCGGACGGTTCGGTCAGTACAGGGAAATCGTCTGGACAGAGCAGCCAACGGTTCTAGGAACCATTACAGAGAGACCGGACGGTCTGGTCTGGCAGTGACCGTATAGTCTGATCATTGGGGTCCAAAAAGGTGATTTTGTGGAGCAACGGCTAGTTGGAGTTTGGAAGCATATATAACTTCGTTGCTGGGGTCTTGGAGACCTCTCTTGGCTAGTGGAATACTTTGGAGCATTTGGTAAGAGCTAAGAGAAAAAGAGAGGACCACTAGGAGAGGATATCGAATATCTTGAGAGTGCTAGTGAGAGTAACAAGAGTATCTATGCATATCTAGGGCTAGAGTGTCCTTGAGGGTGTGATCTAGGTTGTCACTCTTGGTCTATGGTGAGACCTAGACCGGTTAGGTGTCGGTGATCGAGCCTATCATGATCGGTTGTGAAGGATGTCATACGTTTGTTCACGGTTTGAGCCCGCCGTTGAAAGGGGCATCGCTAGTGAGTGCTCGTGTCGGCTCGGGGAGTCTGGCAAGTTCTCGAGGGAGGCGAGCTTGTGCCTTGGTGGCAGCGGTGACGCAACCGTGTCTTCACTCTGGGAGTGATTGCGGGCTCGTGTGCGAGAACTCCACTTGGTGCCGGGAGGGACCAGGACTCCAACGGGAGTGGTCCAACGAGGAGTAGGGGAAGGTGTCATCCTTCTAAGATCTCGGGAAAAAATCATGAGCCATCTCTTACTCTACTTTTTACTTTGATGCCTTTACCTTTCGCTTTTACATACCGTGCTATTCATGCTTGTGTGCTTACCTTGCTCTAGTTGATTACCGTGTAGACTTACATAAATAGGCTTCTCTACTTGCTAGTTGTGCTTAGCTTTCACTTGATTACTAGCATGTATAAGAGTTGCTTTGGCTTGATTGATCATCCTAGTATGTATTGTGCTACTCATGCTTGTGTGCTTATCTTGTACTTGATGATCTAGTAGCTTTGCATGAGTAGGCTTGTTTGCTAGCTTATTGTGTGCTTTCACGTGTTCTTTAATTACTAGCTTGCATGGGAGTTGTGTGCCTCGTGTGTGATCCACTAGTATGCTTAGGTTGTGTTTCTTTTTATAGGATTATCTTGTTAGTGTGATCACCACTAGAATTATATAGGAGTTGTTTAAGTGGTCAGTTTTAGTATTTGGCAAATTTGGTACATAGTTTGAGTTCCCGATTCACCCTCCCTCTCGATCACTCGATCCTTTCAAGTGGTATCAGAGCCAAGTGCTCATCATAGGACTTAACCGCCTTGATTAGTGACCGTATTGAGTTGGGATGTCATCCCATTCGGGACCGGGTCATGGCTCATGGAAGGATCGCTTGAAAAGCTACCTAAATGCTATGATTCCAGATGAGTTGATGGATACTCTTGTGGATTTTGCCAATACTTTTACCGATGATCATGTGTATGATGATAATTATGTGGTTGTGCCTAGTTCTAGTAAGTGCTTAGATCCTACTAGTGTTGATTTGATAGGTTGCTCTGCTAGTGTGCCTATTGTGATGAATGATAATGATGTGTCTCTTGATCTTGCTTGCTCCTCTAGCATGACTAGTTCTGATGATGCTTGTGAGCCTTTTATTGATCATGCTAGTGATTCATTTGTTGAGGAGTTCTTTGCTTTTCGTGCTAATGAGAATGAGGACTTACTTGACTCTCTTATTCGCTTGCGAGGTATTATGGATAGGATTGGAGCAACTACTTTCGAGCTTCCCAAGTTAGTGATTGTTGAGAAGATCCTCATCTTGCTCCCTAGTAGCAAGCTACTCTACATCACCCTTGACCTCATCATGGACAAGAACCTTTCCGTTGATGATGTGATGGGCTGCTCTTCAAGGATGAGGCGATCACCGCAAGTTTGACGGGGAAGAAGACATTCAAGGCAAACAATGGAGCATCTTCAAGCAAAGGGAAAGAAGTAGCTTCGAGCTCAGACTTCTTTGATCCCTCGACAAGATTGCCTTGCAACAACTTCTACAACTCTTTCGGATCAAGACCTACACCAAGCTCTTCATCGGGCGCTTCATTAAGCTCTACCTTAAATGCATTCCGAGTTCTACTCCAAACACTTCGGGTGGACCACACATTGGTGTGAGAGGAGCGCCGACCGCAATGCTCACATGATTATTTGAGATGATCAATCTCACCACTACGGCTCTAGCGCCTCCGCCTCCTCCACCACAAGATTACCTTTGGCATCTTCGTTGAGCTCACCAATAGGATCTCTTCTTTCAATTTGATGAATTTGTGAAAAATCCGAATGATGACCTTTGTGAGATTCTCTTGAGCATTTATGATCTTGTGTACAGGATAAACTCCTTTCGAGGTCTACAGAGGATCTCATCATATGAAGTGATTGATAGGCTGCTCTTGTAAATCACAACTCTTGAGAGGGGTTTCTTGCTTGAGGAGGTGATCAACAGAAGACATGAGCTCTCAATTGAGAGAGCGATGGAGATGATACTTGTGCTTCACACACAAGTGGGATACATGCTTGAGATGTGGAGCATATAACTGTAGATGATTGCCATGTAGAGCTAATTATTTTTTACGGACGAATTTGAATGTATCCCCATGGTAATAGCAGCTACTTTGATGAAAGTAATATTTGACCGTGATGTGCTGTTGTATAACGGTTTCTTCAATACCAAACAACTTAATTTTGATATGCCTAGGCAAGTGTTTTATTATCAGCATGTGCTAGTGCCGATGCAAATACTCAAGTTCAACACAAGCTCAGTACTGACATGTGATCGATTCCAAGTACTTTGACGGGAACTACGAGAGATCTTGCTATCGGCGTCAATAATTTATCTCAACTAAAGTAATTGTACAAATGAATACAATGTTGTTTAATCAACGTTGGAGGCTGTTTTCTTTGTTGTAGAGTGTGAACATGTTTACTACACATTTCTAGGCCCTATTATGATATTTTTATTAAAAATGTAGGACTGATTTTTCTGTATAAAGTATCAAAGTGTTGTAAGTGTCGGTCCCTAGAAGCATCAATATATTTCGCTTTTTCAGCAATTTACATTCGCATCTCTATTTTTGTTGCATAAGAGTCTTGGGTGAGTGATGGAGTAACTGATGGCCTCCATCTCTAGTCTCATGAATTGAAAGATTTAAATTTTTTTATTGCTTTAGATTTTTTTATTGCTCAAATGTTGTGTTCTTATTGATAATTTATTTGTATGTTGTTAGACAGGAACAACTATGTAAAGTCCAGAAACGTTGTAAAATGTACATAAGTAGCTTGGGTGAGTGACGGAGTAACTGATGACTTCAATCTTTACTCTGATGAGTTGTAAGATTTAGATACTTTTTATTGCTCAAATGTTGTGCTTACTGATAATTTATCCGTATGTTGTTAGATAGACACAACAATGTAGAGTCCAGGAAGAGGGTCAAATGTACTTTGGGGTGGTTGACTCACTATAAGCAAGATTGGGGTTCTTTTCTTTTGCGTTTATCGTTGGTTTCATCTTCAGTTTGATTGGAGATCTTAAACATGCTTTAGGGATCAGACAAGTGGTGCAAGTGGACCCTATAGGTTTGCACTGATACATGAAGTTGATTATACGTTGGAACGGGTCTGTTAGTGGCAATGTAGATTATATAAGAGGTATCTCCATGAGCTATTGACACATACCACGTCAGAGCAAATCTGAGACTGCTTTATGGTGTTTCATCATATGGTGACTCAAGAAAGTTAATGTAAAAATTGTTATCTTGTCTTTTCCATCCATATGCAACAATATGATATTGAATCAGTAGGATAGTGCAGAATTGTTGTGCCCCACAAATGAGTTGATTTATTGATTTGAGTATTGAAAACGGATTGCCATCATGTGGCTTGCCAAAGCATGTTGAGTGATGCAAGATGGTCATTTTCTCCACTATTGTGTTATTATGAGATTTTTCAGGAACTAATGCATGAGAAATCTAATAATTATGACATAAATTTTTAGCTCTTGATGCACAACACATGTATATAAGTATTTTTGTATTATAAAATTTCAGTCCCGTTGCAATGCACGGACATGTAACTAGTTGGTCACTCATGTCCCACCGTGACACAAACTTTTTTCACTAAAAAATCTACACCCATCCAGGTTCCACACCCGCAGCCACGGTTCCCGCTACACTTTCCTAATTGGAAATTTCACTTTCCAAACCAATACACAGCAGGGAAGGAATGCCCATTCAATCGCGTCCTGTCGGTGCAAGGAAGAGTTTCAATCTTTTGAATCGCTCAGTCCCTCCGTGTTCTCCTTCCCCTTCGTTGCTCCCTAAACCCTAAAGGTGGTTGTTGGTCATAGTTATGCACTCACTTATATACCGCAAGAGGACAGTGTACGGTTGTAGTTTGTTTTCCTCAGAGTATTCCACGGTTTAATCGAATCCATAGAGAGCAGGTGGGACTTTCACTATTATCTAATTTACTAACTAAAATGTATTATGAGAGTGAATATGTGAAACAATGAGAACTAATGAACACAAAGAACTAGAAGGTTTAATCAAGGTTTGGAAGTATTGCCTCCCATGGTTCATGTAACTAGCATGCAACTCGCACCTATATATTCATTCTGTGAATTTAGTATTCTACAAGATATGGTGGTTCCGCTCACTCTGGCCCTGTCACGGCAGAAGCAAATCGTTCCCCACTGGTTTCTTGCACTACGTGATCTTCGGAGCAAAGCCAGATGCCTAGCAGTGCTAATGGATTCCTATATAGGATCATGCATAATCTCATATGGAATAAGTTCTTCACACATAGACCAATCACACCCATGAATTAATAAGAGTTGAGAGTTTACATAACTAGGTTTCCTTCCTCACGGGAGATAATATGAATACTACTCACTCATCCTACCAAGATCCATCGATATGGTTTGGTAGAGGAGAGAATACAACGTGGGATCTACAAGTGCCGATCAGCACGGCAGGGTGCTGGTCGGCACGCTCTTCCTTCCCGGCTGTGATGATTGATGATGGCCTCTGTCGTCACCGCAAGTCCTCAAAACCATAGGTTGAGAGTTTTCTGATCGATTCCCCCACGGGAGATGATTGCTTCTCCTTATATAGTCATGTCCCGGGTCCAGTTGCGCTGATACCGACTCCAATAACGTACTGGGCTTTAATCCTATAAAATTCCTCTCCAATTCGGGCCTACTCCACATGTGCCGATCAGCACAGCCTTCTATCTTCCATGACTTGGCCCAATTTCATGCCTCTTGGTCCATAATTCTTCTGTTTTCACCTATTTTCTTCATAAAACACAGAAATCTAGAAAATTACAGATATATGTAATATTTGGGGGTTAGTTGTTAGTAAACCAATAAAATAAAGTGTAAAACACTCTAAATATGGCATAATAATGTGTATCTAGAAAGCGCCAATAGCGGCCTCGGTCCACCGCCACCGCATTGGGTGAGGCCATAGTGTCTCCCCTGGTCGGTGCAGGCTTCTTCTCAATCGTGCCGCTCGACGCCTTTCTTCATGATCGAGGTGCGATGACCACAGTGGTGGGTGATAGCAGAGGCAAGGGCACGACCACGATGGCGGTTGACGATGGCTGCTGGGGTGTGAATGCGATGGTGGGCGACGGTGTGGATGAGTGTGCGGCCACATGGAGGGTGGTGACGGTCGGGAGCGCATAGTAACGACGATCATGATTTCTCCTTCAAAGTAGCCTGCAGTAAGCAACAACAGTAACAATTCTATTTTGTTTTAGATTCTTGATCGGTTCTTCTTAAAAAATAATTGAGAAAATTGTTTTTCCGATGTCTTTTTTGACATAGCTAGCATGGAAAAACAATTTTATTCTGGACGCTTGATCTGCACCACTACTGCACTGCTCTATGAACATCTGCTCCTCGCCACCACTAAGGACATCAAGGTGCTCTGTCCTCTCTGTTCTGAAGATACCTTCAGTTCCAGGTTTTTATTTCCCATCCACATTGGGATCGATTGGCCATTCCATTGGTTATCTGAGAAATTCATGAGTTTGTGGAAATCTTTATCAATTTAAAGACAAACATTTTACTTTTGAATTGGTTATTCGTGTAACATAATTGTAATTTGAAGTTATGTTGGCTTGACAACTCATTGTAGAATAACTTTTTGTATATGTTTTGGTGGTGGCTTCTATAGAACCTGACTCATAGGTCTATCTATCGATCTTTTCTTATTATATATTTTTATTTACACAGAGCTTGAATTTGATAGTTAGGCACATTTGTTCTTTTTATTTGTCAATGGTTCATTTTTTTTTGTTACAACTGTGTGCCATGATCGAAGTTAAAGCTGCCTCAATTGCACTACTACACTAAGCTTGGAACATATTTGTTATAACAAACTATCTTGTGTAAATGTCGTTTAGCTACATATTTTTTGTCATTTCTTTTGATGCTACAAAAGCTTATATGAGCCTTGAATTGTAATGTTATGTTGTTTATGCTATTTGCAGCAGGGCGAGACTGGGATCATCACCATTGTTGGGACCAAACTTTTACATTGGACCTCTATGTTATTCTACCAACACTGAGTCCATCGCATGACCGTGAGTTCGCACAGAGCAGTAAGTAGTGGCTTTATTCAATCACCTTGGTTGTGCAAAACTGGTTTGACTTTTTATAAAACTTTATATCATTGGATTTGGTGGTGGAATAAAAAATTCAGAAAAGTTGTTTCAATCCTTTTCTTCTTTTGCTCCCTCACCAGATTTGGCTAAACGATGCACCGGTGGAACTTGTAATGATCTCAATTTGTATTATCACTCTGGGTAGCAGTTTGGCTCTGTAGGAATTTGTTCTAAATAAGGATTTACATTTTAATTCTGATCGATGTCTCAAAAATAAAAGAAAAGCTTATTAGGAAGTCATATAAGCTGTTGTTCGAAACTGCAGTTAGGTTACATTACGTGAAGTGTCCTTAGGATTGTGCAACATTGCACTTTACAATTAACTATCTGATTCCTCATGCACATTGATAAATGACGGTGCTTGCAGAAGCACACTCAGCTAATGGTTTTTTATCATGTTACTAACGAAATGTTTGCTTAAATTAAATGACTATTGTTTGATTTTAGACCGACACTTGTGTGCTTGTTGGCTAAATTTATCTGAAGCATAGATCCTTCTCTGATATTGTCAGGTAGCGACCCATGGACTGCATTCTCTCTTTTAAACTGATTCCATGTTATTTTGTGTTAGGTAAGGTGGTATCAATCAACAAAATAATTAGAAGATAAGCAAGAAGATCTCAAGTTAGTTTGCAGTACAAATTAATTATGGTATATACTAGCGCCATCGTTCATTGCTCCTGCTGGTGAGTACAATTTGCAGGTCCGCACACTTTCACAAAGGCCTTCCATTTTTCTACTTTATTCCTTTTTTCCCTTTTTGCTTATAAATTGGTCCTCTACTTGCTAGTATTTTAAGTGCAGCATATTGTACTGGTACTGGAATTTCAAGGCATCATATTGTTATTGGTCCGAACATTCCACATGGACGGCTCAAAGATGACTCATTTAGCCACTTAATATTGCGAGCTATCTGGTGCATGTGCTACTCAACAAGTAAAATAAGATCTATACATATCTGTGACATACCCCTCAATCAAGGCTTGATAAAGTGAAGTGGTGTTGCTTGTAAGGGACCACTTTTCTCTCTGCAATATAATCTTACTAGCTTTTTAGTAGAATCAATGAGACAAGTAACATTTACATTCTACAATATTTGTGGTAGATAACTGGTTGATTGGAGTGACTGAAAGACCTTTGACTATTGAGGGGTAGGGAAATAAAGGAAGTAGGTTGAATTCTTTTGTAGTAAAGAGAGAAAAACAGTCCTCTTATATCACCGGCATCTCATGTGAGACCAGCTATGAGACTCGGTTTTACATCCACTACTTAAAAAATAAGAAAAAAAGAGAAAGAAACCAAGTGACCAAACCGAAGCTCTAGAGACCTAAAATTTCACCCGTAAAAAAAAAGACCTCAAATTTCAAGCTTCTTTCCTCCAGCCATACACCAGAGGCTGTGCTCATCCTTCAGCTCCCTCATAAGTATGTTGAATTATTCCCACGTCATTTTCTGAATCATGCTGCATTTTGGTATCTGCAATATAATCATATTCAAAAAAGGGTTGATTGGAAGAATGTTGGAGAAGGCCCTGTCAGATCATTAAAATTATTGAAAGATTAGGCTTTGATGTCCAATTATACCTTGATTCTTCAAGCTATAGTCTAAGTTATTTTTATTGTAGGGCTGAAAATATTCTATATGGTGTCGTGCTTTAATTCTGTATCACAACTGGTTATATATATATGAATAATATAGACATTATTTGCATCAAAAGTCTATTATAAAACTAAATGATTTGAGGTATTCTGATTATAATCTTTTATAAATCTAAATAAGTTGAGGTATCCCAATTATTATGTATAAGTCATCGCTGGTGAGGATTTGATTTGATTTTTTGTTGGATTCCAGAAGTCAAGTTTTGGGACTAAAATAAAGACTCAAGCAACAAGCAAATAGGTTCCTAGCAGTAAAGTTAAGTGGAACATTTTGTGAGAAAGCCTGCTTGGAACTGCATAGAGCATATTACGCTCTAAACCTGACTTTTGGGAAAATGATATCATGTGGGATGAAGGTATGGTCTCTTGCATGCTAATGCTACTGTTCTTACTGTCTTGTGAGTTAGATGAGGACCAGGTTACATTTTTTTTGTCTCTTTTTTCTGATGATGACAAAAGACATACTAGGAAGTTCAGGTCATTAAATTTCCATGCTTTGGAATTGCTTGGCCATAATGATGCAAAAGTTAGGAAGTCACTATGGTTGTTCAACTTAGTTCGTTTTATTTGATACATGGGGTTTGTTTTATGTGATACATGAGGTTGTTTTTCCTCTATGATGCCCTTTGATGCCAGAGATGATGAAAGACATACTAGGAACTCAAGATTGTTCTCTTCTGCTTGTTTTTTATTTCACTATTTTTTATCATTTGGTTGTACAACATATCGGTAGAAAAATAAAACCAATTGAGTTTATAGAGTGAGTTGTGTGATTTGTTTTGTAGAATTGTCTTACGAGCATGCTAGAAACAAAAAATAGAACTGACTAGTATATGCAACGACAACGCTTGTAATGGTGTCCATTAGAGAGCAACTAACAGATATAAATAACAACTAACAGATATGTCCATTAGAGAGCAACTAATGAACATATCTGTTAGTTGTTATTTTTTTTACTTTAATATTATAAAAATTATCTCAATATGTCGTTCATAAATAATTTGTATGCATGTGTGTCACTCGTGCATAGTAACTAGTATATGCAACGACAACGCTTCCCAGCCCCGACAGATTTTCCATTTTCCTTTGATCTAGCTTTAGCCGGCTTTGCCATCGCAGGGACAACGGCAGGCCAACGAGATGAGCATGTGCGTAACGTAGTAATTAACGCGATCATCTCATTCCCTCACAAGTCACAATGTTGTTTCAAAGAGAGGAATCAAAGGATCACACAAACTTTCTTTGTTCAATACACAAAACAGTATGCTATATAGATACACATCTCGCCCTCGATACAATTAACTAAGTGATAATCAAAAATGGCCCTCAGAAGGCCTCCAACCACTCACGTCCATCAATGTAGTCCAGCGTAACATAGTGTTGTGTTGTACCTCCTCATCACTAATGCGCTTGGCATAACACACCCTTCCCGGCATGTTAGAGCCGTCACCATAGTAGTTCTTTTCAGCAAAGTAGATGGTCCTGAAGAGAGAAACAGGTATCACTAATGCGCTTAGTAGGCGGCCTTCTCTTGTTTAGCGAGGTTAGCCCCACCTTGAGGCATAGCTAGCTGTGTGTTCCGAGGTTTTGGCACAAGGCGCTCTACTAAGTATCCATATCTTCCATTTTCCTTCAGGGTGGGGGAGAGATGCAAGGTAATTTTATCATAAAATGGATGGACTTGGCCTTCTGGTCGCACCCGTACATGCACATTACTGAGTACCAATTCTTGAAGCTCTTCGTACATGGTGCGTCGGTTGTTTCATCGGTTATCATGCTTGCGTTTGTTTGCTGACGATGCAGGCGGCACTGTTGGCAGAATTGCCGGTGTGGGAAACAGCGGCGGATTATCTTGAGGACCCGTGAAAGGCACAACCGATGCAGGTGCATTTATTGGGCGCCTTGCATGTTGTTGAGGTGGTGGCCATCGGACTTCTTGCGTAGGACGTGCTGATGATGGAGCTGCAGGGTGTTCTTGCTGATTACCACTAGAGTGGCGTCGTTCATGGCTTGGCGACACCGGCCGCCATTCTCGACGTGCTCTTGAAACGAAACATGGCGGCGATGACTGCCGCCTTGGATCGTTAAATGGATTATGCGGAGAATCCCTCCTAGGAGCAAAAGTTCTTCGGTCGTATTGAGGATGATAGCTCGAGGTGTGATACCTTTGGCTAGCTTGTCTCGATGACTCAGTTTCATGGTTATAACAGCCTTGGGTTTGGTACGTGGACCTGCCCCCAGCACATGTATATTGTTCTTGCATATGAGAAGGACGACCAGAGGAGGGATGACTCGACCTGCCCCCAGTGTCCGTGGTTGACTCACGACTTTGAAGTCGTTGCTCAAGTTCCCTCATTTGAGCTTGGAGCTGTTGGAACTGTCGTTGGAGCTGATTAGTATGGGGTGCCGGGACCTCACTAGGAAGTGCGGCGAACCTATTCTCATCAGTGTTATCACCGGTCGTGATGTTATTGACCGAGACTAACACGGTTGGTGGCACATACGGCCTGCAGCCTGGAAAGTGAGCTGGACGTTTCATGGCGCGCGTCCAAAACTCATTCATTATGGCTTCCCTGATGCGTTTCTTCAACTCATGTGGGCGTCTTGCTTTCACGGACAGCTCGTATGGAGTCGTAACAGGGTCTGAATACTCAGAGCCCTGAAATTCTTCATCTAGTGATGCGTCTAAAGCGACACGATCACTCAATGCAGCATGCAGCTTTTTAATTTGGCTTCTCTTTTTTTTTGTAGTTGCGCATGGTGTTAACCTTGCCTCCAGACCGGGCTTTGCGCAGCGACAAGGACAGCTTGTAAGCAGCATTATGGAGTGCATTAAGCACTTTAGTTTCGTCAGTCTTCCTGGCATTTTTCAGGAGCTCACGAGCCTCTGAGACAACCATTTTCCTCTGATTTCTTGCTTTTGCAGGTTCAGCTTTGAGTGCATCAAGTCGAGAGGGATCTTCAATGCGATGGTAGTACGTCTTGCCTTCATACTCGAGCGCGGCGACAGGTGGATTTGTTCCAAAGTAGAACAGGAGTGGAGTGGTGCAGAACTTCATGGCTTCATCAGCAGAGATGGCGGGGAAGGACTCTCCTGCACGAGGGAATCCTTCAATTAGTACACCGTGTGATTTAGCTTTATAATCTGAAAACACAACTAAGCTTCCGCAGAATCGAGCGGTGCGTAGTCACGTAATAAACTTAGTCGATGCTCATCGCCCCCAGCCCTTAATTAGTATTATCTTCATGGCAGGAAATTTCACTTGTTTACTTCAATAATCATCACAACGTGCTATCTTCCACTAGCTAGCGCACATGATTTTTCTTGACTAATAACATGTACTAGCCACACAATAATTGTGACACGAAAATAAGTCGAGACCCATGACAGAAATCTTTGTACTCCAACTTCGTCATGCAAGTCAGTCATTTGGACTCGATCAGCTAGAGGCATTGCTTTTACTGATCAGCATGTCGAGCCATTTTTCATAGCAACGCAGCATGCAGGTTGGCCAAAAACTTTATTTGAGTAGCAAGCATCGTCCTGAGCAAAGCGAGGGCGAGCAAACAAACGAAGAAAAATTGACGACCATTGAAGCGCAGCGAAGATGGGAAGAGAATCGTGTCCCACTGGGCGTGCCATTTTGTTCGTGAAAACAAAATGAAGACAAAATAAAAATAGAACACAATTGCACACACACAAATGTGTCGAGAGGAATCGCATATTTCATTAATCATCATATTACAAAATACACGGTTCATATGGCTTTGTCTTCTTCCGTCTTCTACGTCATTGCTTAAGGAGAGATCTAACTTGGGTGATTGCGTAGTCCGCCGATTTTCGGGGCCTTATAGGGCTCGACCGGTTGATTACATCTACAGAGCGAGTCTGTAGGACACCTCCGATTAAGCTGCGCGTCGTGTCTTCGTAAATTGTCGCTCATCCATATGCGTTGTGTGGGTGGAGCGACGTGATGGGGGTAGCTTTTGCATTGCCAAAACCCTATCATAGCAGCGCCATCGTCACGTCGAACACAAACATAGATGTCGATGAAGAGGATGACTTTCGCCTCATCGGTGCCCAGTCACGCATACGCCAGTCTTCATCAAGTCGAACGGAAGGGTCGCCTTTGCCTCGTCGGTACCCGACAATGATGTGTTCGATCCGTTTGAAAGGACGTATCAGTGGAACATTGACTTGATTTTGTCATTGCTTGCTGATAATTTGTCTAGCCTTGTCAGTACTAAACAAACAATGATGATTATGTAATTGTCATAAACGACGGCATGCTTATTGCTTGGACGATGCTTGATATCTGAATATAATATAAACATCTTTCCCTCATACGTATGAGTAGCAAGAGTAATTTTGTCGAGCCTTTCAGCGCCGTTATTCTTTTGATCAAAGATAAGTGATCATCTTGATTTGCTCTTGAATTATTCTTGGCTTTTCGATCTTCGATTGCATCTTGATCTGGTGCATGCACCGACGGGCTCGTCTACCCCTCACGGATAGTAGAGGTCCATGGTCGGGCGAAATTTCTAGGACGCTCCCCATCTAGTAGATGCAGCCTCATGATTTTGTGGATGCACCGACAGGCTCATCTACCTCTCACGGATAGTACACGTCCACGATCGGACGGAGTTTCTTGTAGAACGCCTTCGTACAGTAGATGCGGCCTCTTGATTTTATATATGCACCGACGGGCTCGTCTACCTCTCACGGATAGTAGACGTCCACGATCTGACGGAGTTTCTTGTAGGGCGGCTTCATGCAATAGATGTAGCCGCAATTTATTTTCGTCTACATCAATGCCATCTGCTCACCTTGAGTCATGTGAGCGGGGAAGATAACGCCTTCGGAGGCCATCGTAGAGGCGGAGCTTGGACTGGTCTTCTTTGGCCTGGAGCGTTGGACGATGTGCGTGGTGCAACCCGCGGACATCACCGCGAACTGCAGCGCTGATCTTCAATCTTCAGCAGGGCCTGCCCTCCTTGCGTGCGGCGTGTATGTGTATATGCGGCGGCAGCACGTACGCGTAGACAGCGGCAGCACTTCGGCGTCTTGACTTGTGCCCACCCCTTGACCTGGAGGCGTCAGTTTGTTTATATAGGCCGGGGCCTCGAGGCTAGGGCGCAGAATTTGTTGCGATCTCAACTGAATCACGCAGCTCCTTCCTCCGTCCGTATCTATCCTCTGTGTTTGTTTCTTCTTATCTCTGATTGGCTTACCCGGTTTTATCTCCAGCAGAATCTTTCTTTCTAGCAAATACGGTAGCTAAAACGGCCCGCCGTGATCTACCTGGATTCTTTCCTTAGCAGCCACGTTTATTGTGCTAATCAAACTATGGCCGGGGCTTATACGCGTAGCATGGTCCAGCTGCCAGAGCTTAACGTGACCATGCAGGACTCTACTTTTGCTCACGTACGTCCAAGACTATAACTTATTGCTCTAGGCAATCGTACGCGCTGGTGTACGAGTACGCTAGTATAACAAAAATATTCATCAAACAGCGTGAGCGTGCTCTCCAATGATACGGCAGCGGCTAGCGCCACAGATGCTCGCGGCGTGGCGACAGCTGCAATCAACATGACCGCACACACGGTGGCGTCCTTGTCGCAAGTCATCACCTACCTCATCGACGAGCTCAACAGCTGCCGCGAGATCTATAATTCGATGGAAGCGACACTGGCCAGCGTCCTTGCAGACCTTCAAGCCGGGCGATTTAACCCTGCGGTGCTCGCAAAAACGGAAGATGCCTCCGAGGGTCCTACCAACTGTGACATACTGCTATTTGAGGAAAAATCTCATAAAGACCCAATTTCGGATGAGAACGGTGGCACCAACACCCTTGCTCGCTTAGCCACTGCCATCGTGGACTCTATTGTGATGAAAAGCTAGAGAGAGGGATTTATGGGTTAGGGTTGTATAGATGCATCCAGCAAGTTTCTTTGGTTGGCATGTCACTTTAAAATGTACTAGTTGAGAGAAGACAAATTCATCGAGTCCGAATAATATAAGCTCTGGTTTCTGAATTGTTGTATGCCGTATGCGTCATGTACCTGTCTTCTTGTGAGAAGATACGTGCTACTTTTAGTGCCGGCAATGCCTTGACTGCATCATGCTTTCTTAACGAAATGGGGTTAACATGTCCTACCCTACTATACATCAATTTCATTGCCTTGCGTATGCAGTCTCGGTATCTATTCTGTTCTAGCACCTGAATTCTCAATTTTCATCAGATCACAATCCAAGGACTCGTCACAGTCTTCAACCTCTGGCCTCATAATTGAACAATGAATTACTTCACGTCTTCAACCTCTGGTCTCCAGTTTGCATCTTGCCCCCTACCGATTGTTTCAATCGGGATCCTTCTGCCTTACTTGACGTTGCTAGATCTAGTCCTCCCTTTTTTTTTTTTTTTTGAAATATAGTCCTCCCAGTGTTGTTGCTCCATGGAGAAGGATGTTAAGCGTCCCAAGGCCAACAAGGATATCCAACCACGGTGCAATACTTTATTCCATACAAATATGACTACAATGGAGGTGTTTTTATTCGATCGGACACATAAGATTGTTGATAGATGCATGTAATTATAGCTAGCAATATTTGGCTAGTACATAATTAAACATTTTTTAATGAGCACAGATATACAAAATAAATTAATAAATACTATTTAATGACTTGCAACTTTTTTGTATAGGGGGACCAGGCACATGAAAACAGTTGACAGTATAATACTAGCGATTTGTAGCAGTACCAGTTTTGTGTGGTGAGGTTGTATAAATGTGCCACTACAGCGGGGATGCAAACAATTTATTTTTCAAATCAACCAAGATTTGTGTGGTGAGGATGTATAAATGTGCCACTACAGCGGGAATTGGATTTCATTAAATTAAAATCCTTTTACAACTGAGACCTCAATATAAAGTAAATTTATATTAAAATACACCACTAGGTCTCTATACTTCATCTTCCACGCATCCGATGATGTCCGTCGCTTAAGTAAACTCCATCACGACCATGAAAATACACCAAATCTGGATCCGAGAACTTCAGTCCCTACCATCAGAAGACTTCATGAACATGGAGACCACAAAAGAGGCGTATATGAGATTTATTGTCACCTATGGTGTATGAGGATTATTGTTGATTCTGTTTCGTTACTTTCCGTCTCAAGGCTCATTTCTTCTATAAATCGGCCTCTTGATTGTTTTTGAGAAAAAAATTTAAATGCATCTAGCACGGGGGGGGGGGGGGGGAAGGGAGGGATAAGTGCAAACAAACATTAATTGTTGATTTATTTATTAAACCACACAAAATATTCCCCCTTCTAGAACTTTTTATAATGTTAGCTAAATTTGGAGATTTTACTTCTTTAGTAAAAATAAAATTCCTTCAAAAACTATGGTTAACCAATAGACTATGCAAATATTAATTCTCTATATTCAAAACTTTTCCACGTCAGACGGTTTCGTGAATCCTCGTTTTTTATTAGATGAATTGGCTGTCGTTGAGGTCTTGAGGTCTCTCAGTTTCTACATCTGTCGTAAAATATAAGCATTTCCAGCCATTCACCATATTCATTGCATCCTCAATGAACCTAGATAACAAGGTGTCCAGATTCATTAAAGATGTTTTAAATCTGGATACTTAGAAGCATAGCCAGGAATGGTTATATTTTTGGGATGAAGGGAGTACAACAATATGATGAGGGAGGAGCTTTCTTTGGTGATCCTCATTTAAATCTCTATGCCTTTTTTTTTGTTTTCTTTGAAGCTATTCGCAGCCTGACCAATGTAGCGTAGGCGCTGCAGACCAAGGCGACATGGAAGCTATCGTGCAAGTTGGAGATGTCATCGAGCAGGCACTACGCGAGCGGGGACTGGCTCAGATGATCCAACAGGTTATGCGCCTACGACTGCGAGTGGTGGAGGAGGTCGAAGAAGGAGATAAGGACGCTGACTAAGAGCATCTCGAGTGGGAGTAGCTAAATTGGGCTCCCAAATTCCAGTTTGCAAGCTCACTTGCAAAATTTGGGAGCCCAATTTTACACCCAACTCCAGCGGGGCATGCATCCAGACTCCTACTCGTTGTGGGACCCATGTGTCAGAGAAAAATCCCAATCCCTCGTCACCGACGCCCCAACGACGCGCCGCCGCCCCGCTCCCTCCTCCCCGCCCGAGCCCGCCCCCGATGCCGCCACAAGCGCCGCCCCCGGCTCAGCCCGAGCTCATCTTGTGTGCCTGCCCTAGCCCGGCCACCGCCGGCGTTTCTTGGCGCGGAAGCGAGGTCCACTGGGGAGCACACTGCTTCTCCCCGCCCTATTAACCACCCTCGCCGCCGCCCAAGCACCCTTCTTCGGCGGCGACCAATTGCCCGGCCCTGGTGCTGAAGGGGTGCCTCCCCTCCGAGCTCGAGTAGGGGCTTCTGCCGTCACGTCGGCGCCAGGGAGCTCGGGCCCTTCCTTAGCGAGGCCGGGGGCCAGGAAGCCGCGATGCAGATGGGGAGGTGTCGTCGCTCCTGCCGTCACGCCAGCGTCGGTCAGGGAGGAGCATCGGCGCGGAGGCGAAGCTCAAATCGGCGCCTTGGCCATTCAATCCGGCACCGTGGGGGCCCAAATCCGCCAGTGTCTGGTCCATTTGTCTAGATCCGGCGATGGCGATGGGGATGACGTGACCGGCGGCGGGCATGGGGGCATCCGGCGGTGGGAGGGGAGCTGCGGGGAGAGAGGGCCTACGCGGGGAAGAGAAAGGAAATAAAAGAGAAAAAAAGAAAAAAGAAAAAGAAAAATGAGAAAAGTGGTGGGGCCCGTGGGTAGGAGGGAGAATAGGAGGGTCCTATTCCTGAGATCTTGGGATCAAATTTTAGGAGGGCATGAAAAATAGGATCTCATTTGCAATTTTTACTGGAGTTGGTTTTTTACTCTCCCCTCTTAAAATTTAGAGTAGAGATTTGAATAAAGAACTCCACTGAGAGATGCTTTAACTAATACTCCACTGTGCCGGATACGGATCCCGTCGTTGCCGCGCTGCCGCTTTGGGACGCCGAGAAAGCCACCATGGCGTGTTCGTCCATGACGTCATCATCGAGCTGGAGCACCACTGGGCGTGGTAGGCGGCAGACTTGTTGCTTCCTACGAAAGGCGGCGTGGGGATTTGGGCGCCGGGAACAAAATTGTGAGGCAAAATCCGACCCCATGGCTCAATGATCATCTCTCTTGCTTCTCCCACGGGTCGGTTCCTAGGAATTAGGATTTCGATCAGGACCTCGATAGACGCTCGAGGCCGTCGCGTTTATACCTCATCCTCGTGCTCCTCTTGACCATGCATCTTGGAGACAACAGTCTGTTGTACTCGAATGGATATGGCAGGGTTAAGAAAACTGATACAGTGATGGGATTTTTATCATAAAAAATATAAAAATACACCAACCGAACGGAAACCATTTTTTTATTACAATTTATTTATATGCTTGGTTTTGTCTAAAAACCAGTCAGTTTTGTTATAATCAAGCCGGACCGATTTTATTTTGTTAAAAGCTGAAAAAAAATCGGCTTCCATTTGTTTTGTTAATATTGGGATGGGATGTGGTCCCATCACGACCCCGTTGTACTAGAAGTGGATGTGCGAGGGCGAGGAGCAGCCTTTGCCTCCGTGGCTCCATGGCACGTCCCGCACCAGCTGAAGAGCGGGCTAAGGTCGGAGAATGTGACAGTGAGGGCGTGAGGCGGAGGTAGAGGAGGTGCACGAAGAAGGAGCGAGCGCCAGTGACAGGGATCGAGACGAGGGAGGTGTCGACGAGCGATGCAGGTAACGTGAGGAGGCTGGAGAAGTAGGCGAAGGGCGGGTAGTGAAGCGTCCACTCGGAAGAGGCTTCGGTGCATCAGTGCCGCTCGGGGAGGGCATGCCGCGTGGGTGAGAATGAGAGCGAGCCAATAGCGGTGCATTTTGAAGTCAATGGAACAGTAGAAGCTTGATGCAGGCAGTGGCGAAGGCGCGCCATCGACGGCTGCAACGAGCCAGTGGGTAGCCGGCGGAGATATAAGCAGCGCCCGCTGGGCCGACCTGCGCCACAGACCCGCTTAAGGTCCACGAAATGACCCGCTTTGATGAACCGGACTGACTCGATCTTTTCCCGGGTCACCCATGGCGACGGGACCTCCAACTCTCCAAGTCCAAGACACCATGCCGTTACCCATCGTTAGCATGACCCCCGACAGCACGACCTCCCGCGTGGCGATGCCTAACCCTTGCCGCGGAGCAGCAACCAGACGCGGCGGCAACAACTCTTGCGGGGTGAAGATGGTCCCCTCCATCTCAACGTCCAGTTGGTGTTCTTGTTTCTTTTATTGGCTCATTGGCTTTTGGCTTGTTTGGTTGTGCGTATGTGATTGTGTAGTGCGTACTACTACTTCTCTGGCTCAGGGTGTTCGTGGAGTGGAGTCTGACCATTGACCAATAGTTTTTGTCTGAAAGAAAAAGAACCACTGACGAATATTTTTCATGTTTAGATTTTCAATAGGCTGGACTCGTGACATCGTCGGACATTCGACAGTACCTACTGCTCTGGGACAGAATGCAACGCGTCATATGGAGGTGGTCGCCCCACCAACAGTACTCTGCCTCCTCTGTATACCGACCGAGAATTCTTTACGGGTCATTTCGGAATCCCGGGAGCTAGAGAACTGAGCAAGACGCACACCCCCACAAAAATGTATGTTTTTCTTCTTGTTGACGCTGCTCGGTATAGTATGTACCGCTAATCGCCTGCAAAGACACCATCTGGAAAACAACGGGCCCTGCGCGCTTTGTGTCCAGGAGGTTGAGACAATCGCCCAGCTTTGCATGTCCTGCGTATACAGCTGACAAGTCTAGTACAGGTTGCTCCGACGGGTCGCGTTGCAACGTCTCACTCCAATTGCTGACAACAACATCGCGGACTCGTGGATAGGGGCCAGAACCCAGAAAAAAAAAATTCCGAACCGAAAAGAAAGGGCTTGGACACCCTTGTGCTCCTTGTGTCCTGGGAACTATATATGGAAGGAAAGAAATAACAGAATCGTTATCGATGCCATGAAGCAGGCCACGGAGCTTGCGAGCTGGATCAGCAGAGAGGAAGGCCTCTGTTGGGTGCAGGCGGGGCACACCCTATTGTCGGATTTCCTTCAGTACCGTTGTGCTCCCCGTTGGTGCGTCTGTTGTACCCCTCTTCTTTTCTCCTGGCTATTGTATTCCTCTGTAACTGTACTGACGATCCAAGTCTCCTTGCATCGTTAGTGCTGTGTTTGTAAAAAGCTCTTCCTCTTAATAAAACATACATGCTCTGTTCTCGAAAAAAAATAGGCTGGAATTTTCGAGTTCGGATTTGGTTTAGCAACGGTCGTGATTCCTTCTGCTCCCATATGCCAGAGCTGCATTTGATCATGACATGCATGATGAATAATACCTGAATTCACTCTCCTTGATCCATGAAACTGGCATCAGACGGCTTCCTTATACTGTACCACCTTTTGTTTTCAAATGTGCGCCAGTTCATGCTGAATGATGTGGTTCTAAATTTCTACCAAATCTTTGTTATTAGCCATATGACTGTGTAGGTACTAACCTAAAATTGAGCAGCATCGATCTTTGTATTTTGTTAGCAAAGAACAAACAACCAGAAATAATCTTGATATTTTTTACAAGACTTAAAGAAGAGGACATATGAATTCAATAATATGGCCATATTGTTGGTATCACACACATTACAAAAATTAAAGGCATAGTTAACCATAAAAGCATTACAAAAAAGGTTTGTTTCGCATTCACATTACAAAGGCACCAAAAGAACTATACAATATTAGCACCATATGATTTACCAAAAGAACCATACAATTTGCATGTAGATTATTACAAAAGGCAGTAGCTGAGGCAATGGCCAGCGCGCATAAAGCCAATCAGGCGGGCACCACGCTGCATCCGTCATCTTGGCTCGCCCAACGGCCAGGACGGCGGGACGCACGCGCGAGCCGAGAAGGCACGCCCAGACGCGTCGCCACCTGCGTTACGTTCCCCACCAGTTGCGTCGGCTCAACTGATGCCCGCTCACCATACCAGCTGTGTCGCGCCTCCCTGTGCCCGCCCGCTTCGCGCTTGCCGTGTCGTGTCATCTCTGCACGAGGATCTAGCAATGGAACTCGGCGGCCCGGGGCGGTTGAACGAGCGCGCGACCGGCGCCTTCGTGTGGCATGCGTCTCCTGACCGTCTTGTTCCATGTCCTGCTTCATCGTGCTCCCCCGCTGCTCACGCGGCTCCGGTGGTGTCAGACGCAGCACCGCCGCACCACCGCACCCACCATGGGGCCAACAAACCACCCCCGGAAGCTTCTTTCTAAGGCCGTCGAACATAGAGTTCACCGGCCGCCACCCTGATAACCAAGAAGATAACCGTCGCCTCCGCATCGAGTAGCCTGCCCCTCCGTTCGCCTGCTGTCTGCTGAAATTTCAGCTCACCAGTGGCCGCTGCCGCCGCCGGCAATAACCCACGCGGTGGCATCCTCGTCGTCACGTCGCGCCGTCCGCCGCCGAACACGTGTGCATCCGTCGTCACCGCCGACGATGACCACTAATCGGTGTTTCAGACCACCACGTCGCGTCGCTTTTCCCGCCGTCGTGCTCCGCCACACTGTCCGCCACGGGCGTATCTGTTTGCGAAGCTAGGCCGGCCTACGTGTAAGGGAGTTGCATGTTCTAGCACGAGAGATACGAACACAATTATGTAATATCTACGTGCTGACACACGGATTCAGCCTAGTCTCAACTGATGACGACTAAACATGATTAACATACCCCACCCATGCCCCATGCCTCAACTGATGCCTGCCGTCCAGCTGTGGCACCGAGCGGATGTCATCCTTCTTCCATGAGTAGTTATCATAGGATTAGGTCGTCAATCGATCCCAGTGTTTTGTAACATATAGGACATCTAGCTTACATAGGTCTGTATCAACTCCTCTTCTACTCAATCAAAAGGGTGCTTAGACATGTTCTCGAAAAAAACGTCCATAATGAACATCGTTCATCATGCATGATGACTCGCCAGCATCCATGTCGCAACAATCCAGATAGTGATGTGTAGGAACATGAGGTGGTCGGAATGTCTCTAGCACAGAGGAGCGCCGGCGATGCTTTAAGTCATCTCTGAGCAGTTACGACATGTAGCTAGGCATCAGTTGCGGCGTTGGATGGATCCTTAGTTTCACCTTTAGATGAAAAATTAGCTAGTGGATCCAACCCACATTGTAGGCATGACTAGTACACGAGCGTGGGACAAGGAAGGCATTTTTACAATTGGAATCATACCAACCCACGCTAGTATATCTACAAAACACCTATACTGACACCCCCAAAACGTGTATCTTGTGTTGTTCAACTACTCATACAGAGTATCTTGCACACTAAAGAAACCGCACCCCCAAAAGGCTACGTGATCGTTGGCTACCCTAAGGGCGAGGGCATGTGCACCCTTTGCACCAGGTCTTGGAGCCAGTGATGAGTGTTGCAAGGATGACGAAACAAAAGGTTAGCAAAAACATGGGTGTATCAATTGTGTCATACCTTAAAGTTGACGTTCTTATCCACAAATCCAGGCGTTTCAATGTAAACAGAAGCGTTGCCCCGAATGTTGTGCGCATATGTTATCGTATCATTCCACTAGATGATCGTGGAGGCCAACCTTTGCCCTTGAAACATCACATTGGTTTTCTGTTCACGAACATGAAACTTCTCACTAGCAGAAGAAAATTTAATGATTCATCGGGATCAGATGTGTGTGAATGGTGATTGTGGTTTTCATAAAAGAAAAAGGGTAATCTTACACATAAACTCTAAGGTTGATCCATAGGATAACTTTCTTGTTGTTGTAGTCAGGAACGGTGTCGACACCTGCCTGAATTTTAGAGAAGTTACATCAGCAGTTGAGGTCAATGCAATACCACGCGGTTGACACCATGTCAAGCAGAGGAGAGCTATCGGGGTAGGCTGGGGCAGAGAGGGAGCATAGGCAAGCAGGAGAATTTCAAACGCGAGTAAGCGAGCAACACTCATCTTGAGCAACATAGCACACGTATTTCTGTTTTGAACCTTTGTGTGAGGAGTATCTAAGTGAGATGTGCCAATTTATAGAGTCACGAGAAGGATCAAACGTGTGCACAATTACTAGTCGCGTGTAGTGTTAGCCAGACACATTAAGGCATGGCCATCCATCACATGCATGCAAAATTGATCTTCATTTTCTCACACTCCATAGGCTAATGTTGCATTATTTTATTTGCTGGAGGGGGCTTGTACCCCCCCCCCCCTCCCCAATGTCCTTGTAGACCAAAGGGGATTATTCCTAATGGACCAACTAATCAAGCTTTTAACTGATTCAATTACTCCCTGGATTTTGCTACTACGAACAAGGTTTGGTCGATCGGCAGTGGATTTCTTAAGAATACTTGTTTCAACTTGCTTTCCTTTCCAACACTCTCCTTGTCTTCTAAGAAATGAAAACAAGTGGAAAGATGATGAATTTACCTGAATGCTGACATTGAACATTTGGTGCATTGGCTTTCTTTATTTATTATGCTTTTAACAGCTACTCCTCCATGTTCTGATTGTGTGTCTAAACATCACCAAATTCCAAAACTTGATGAAGAGGTACGTTTTGTAATGCCGTGCTTGAACTGGAGATTAGTATGAAGGACTCACGTATGTCACGCACCACGTATATATGTCATTGCGCTATACTTTCTCTGTTTCAAAATTGTTGTCATCGTTGACTTTTTAAATTATCTTTATCCATTTGTTTTATTAAAAAAATTAAGAAATTCTTAATTATGATATATCTTCTCTTGATTTATTTTATGACTAGAGAAATTTGAATCATAACTAACAATTTTGTATATTTTAATTAATATTTTAAATAATACAATGGTCAAATATAACTTAAAAATCAATGGCAAAAACAATTTTGAAATAAAGTACTAGTATTTGATAGAAATTTATTGTTACTTTCCGGCTGGTTCTTGCTAGCTCGCGGCAACAAAACATGCATGCATTGGTTAACCGCCAAGTACTGTCAGGCATTGGCGTGCGTAGGACCCAATGTTAGATGCAGGCAGGCAGAGTTTATTGACCAGTAAGAGATCTAATTGTAAGTCCATTGGGATTTGGTAAACATCATTAGGACAACCATAACAAAGCCTCGATCGGTTTCTCTCTCCTTTCCAGCGAGAAGACATCTTTAGACGCATGGCGATTGAAGCAAGGCGAGGACAATGCAAGCTATAGAAAGGGGAAAGAAACATACTTGGTGCAGAATATATATTTTCTATGAATCGAAAGATGCAAAAAAGGGCTGGCTGGCGGGCTAGAAACAATCAGATGCTTCCATGTTTGTTCCCAAGGTAGCTGTCAGCTGATGCATCGCTGCGTCTTCCTTCCTTGCAAATACCCGTCATGCCAATTCTATGCCCTCGCTCATTTGGCGAAGTTGAACTTCTTTTCTCCTTGACAATGCGTATGCGTTTGCACGAGATTGTGACTGATTCGAAGATTTACTTCTACGTCCATCCGGAGGTGGAAACATAACGTAATCAATGGTGACAAAAGAAATAGAGCTCAAGAAATCCCGGGTAAGCCTCTTGACCTCTTCTAGCTCCGTTCCTGCTTTACTATCTCTGGAAGGACGAGACCAGTTGGCAAACTAAAGACACTTCAGACTAATACTAGTCGTTTTGCAGTGCTACAAATAAAACTTGAACACATGAACACGTACGCGAACTCGATTGGAAACGCATGCCTTCGTCAGTCAAATCCAATGTGAGCCTGCAACGTCGTCGAACGGAACGGGCTGGGTGGGTTGGGGAGGCGACAATTGAGAGGCGAGCGAAGGGGGCAGGCGTGCACGATGCAAGGCACAAGGTGCGTATGCCCTGGCGTTTCTTGATGGCTGATGGCATCACAAGTGTTCCGGGGTGGATGCATTGGGTCACGCGTCTTGCTTCCCGCCGTGGACGCAGCACTAGTGCACCTGTGCACGGATGCTTACAAGTTCTGTTTCTCTTGGTCCAGGCGGGATGGTTGTTGTTCTTCTTGTGGTGGCTGTTGCCGTCATGCGCAGAGCGCCTTTGTGTTCCATTTGTTTATTTGAGGAGCGATCCAACCGGGTGCGGGTGTTTTGGTTTGATTGTCCAGTGAGTAACTAAGTAGGAATCGGTGGTTTCCTTTAACTGGCCTAGAGAAGTATGACATGGTACGCAAACTAGCAACGCAGCAAAACGTGAAGATGCGCGTCTACAAGAATCTGAATGCCAACCAAATTATTTTTTACTTTTAATTTGAAGCCAGCCACGTTTGACGACAACCTCACACGAGAGTGGTTTTTCTTCTCCATAGATATTGGCCTCCCGTTGGTGAGTAGCCCGCAGACGTCAAGCTCCGCCATTGCACCGGTATCGCCCGCGCAGACGTCGCCTGCCCTTCTCCGCCGTCCTCCCTTCCATGAGCTCGCGATTAGGATCGAGGATTGGCTCAGATGAGATGGAAAGAGAATGAGAGGCGGCGGAATGGTATGTGGTGGCGTGATCAACGGAAGAATAGGAAGGAGGCGTAAACAGAGCGCGGGTACGGTGGGTGGGTAAGAAATACGATAGGTGAAAAAAAAAACATCTCGGAATCCATTTACACGGTGGTGCATAAACAATTCCTGACCGATGTCAGGTTTTTGAAAAAAAAATTTATGGGCCCAGCAGCAATCTAACGCTCAGATGGGAATAGGATATCCAAAGGCTAATTAGAAAGGTGGGTAGATTTTTTCAGAGTAATAATTTTTGACAGGATGTTTAGTCTTTATATAGTATAATAAATAGATAGATAGAAGATGAAAGACTGTTGACAGTAGTACCAATAGCAATTTATAGCGGTGCCAGATTTGCTCCGAGAGAACGTATATATAAATGCCACTATGGCTGGTTTGGATTCAAATCATATGTTTACTTATTTAACCACCCAAGATATTCTCCCCGCCAGGCGCCAGGAGGCATATTGGTCACTTGCACAGTATATCAAATTTATTCTTCATAATAATTGCCCAGTGTTGCCCAACATTCCGTTTCAAGGCTCATTATTTTCTTTCTTCTATATAAAATCAGTCACCTGATGCACCTTGTGCGTAGTCGTAAATCAGCGATCACAAACAGAATCATGATGCAGACCGTAGTCATTCTGCTCCTCGCCATACCCGTCGCTCCTGTGCTCGCCATCGGTTCACCTGCCATCAACGCGACGTGTGCCGCGCTCACACCCAGTCCCGGCGATTACTGCCTGGGTTTCCTATCCGGAGACCCGGCAGCCATGGCCGCCACAGATGCACGCGGGGTAGCGGCGGCTGCGATGAACACGACGGCGCGCAAGGCCGCATCCACGTCGCGCGTAATCGCCGACCTCGTCGACGAGCTCACCATCTGCCGCGGCTACTACACCACCATGGTAGAATCCTTGTCTGGCGTCCTCGTCGACTTCCGTGCCGGGCGATTCTATAATGCGGCGCTCGAGAAAGCGAACAAGGCCGGGGATCAGCCCATGGACTGCGATAAACTGCTGTTGCAGTGGAATGCACATAAGAACCCATTTTCCAAGGAGAACGGTGAGAATGACAAGCTGGCCCGCCTAGCTGTTGCAATCACGTCCTTGTTAGCGAGGAAGCGTATAGTAGTCGGCTAGGCATGATGTGTTTGTAACATGGAGCTTGAAATAAAAATAGATAGACTGTTTGAATAGGTATAGATGACAATTTTATTTTTCTTTTGAGTGAAATGCCAGGTGTTCTGTCTATGCATAAAGCACCAAACAAATCAAATAGTTATAAGATTCATACCATCCTGCTGGCCAGCTTGCAAGGATGAGTACTTTGTTAAAATCTTTTACCACACTTTCATATCAGGCTCAAATTGTGGGATTTCTCACTATTTATGAGCAGGCTCAAATAAAAACATTTGCTTGTAAAACAATTGCACAACTAAATATTTACCATTTATATAGTGAACCCTTCAATATTTTGTAATCATTAAATTGTACTATATATGTACTATAATCATATCGGCACCATCTATAAATGATTTTAATGTTCATGGAGAGGTAATAGAAATAATTTATTCACTATATCTAAATTGATTCTCCAATAAGGAAGGACATTGGTCACATACAATTTAATGTTGATTGCAACGTTATTCTACTTTCTTTCTCAAGGCTCCATTATAAATATGAGACAAAGACCAACGGTGATGCGCATATCCAGCACATTAGCCACTATGCGATCAATCATGGCACAACCCATAGCCATGTTAATACTTGTCATGGTCATCACTCCCACTCTAGCCATTGGCAACTCATCTGTCATCAATTCGACGTGTGCCTCGCTCTCACAACAGCCCTACGACTACTGCGTGGGTGTGCTTTCCGCCGATCCGGCGGCAGCTAACGCTACGGATGCGCGCGGCGTGGCCACAGCTGCAGTCAACATCACAGCTCACAAGGCCGCCTCCACATTGCAGGTCATCACATACCTCATCGACGAGCTCAACACCTGCCACGAGATCTATGGTTTTATGGAAGAGAAACTGTCCGGTGTCCTCACAGACTTCGGCGCCGGGCGATTCGACGAGGCGGCGCTCGAGAAAGCCATGAATGTCACTGGGGATCCTGTAGGCTGTGACATAATGCTATTCGAAGGAAACTCGCACAAGGACCCGATTTCGGGGGAGAATGGCGATAACATCAGCTGGGTCAACCTAGCTAGTGCCATCCTCGATTCTATAGTGAGTAAAGCGTCAAAGAGAGGGACTTAACGGTTAGGCTTAGAATCTTAGATGCTCCCGTGCTAATTCCTTTCATTAGCATGACACCTAATAAGTTACTATTGTTTCTGAACTGTTGTATGCTCGTGTGTTTGTCTTCCTCTCGGATATGTGCTACTTATTTCATCGTTGGCAACGCCTTGACTTTATCGTGCATTCTTACGTATGGAATTGATTGTTCAAAGAATTATAAGATTCATACATCCCGCTGGTCAGCTTGCTAGGATGTTTCTTTTTTGTAAAATCCTTTACCATTCTTTTATGTCAGGCCAAAATTGTGGGTTGTTCACTATTTATGAGCAGGCTCAAATAAAAACATTTGCTTGTGAAACAATTGCACAACTAAATATTTACCATTTATACAGTGAACCTTCCATATTTTGTGATCATTAAATTGTATACATATAATCATATCGGCACCATCTATAAATGATTTCAACGTTCATAGAGGTAATACAAATAATGTATTCACTATATCTGAATTGATTGATTCATAAATAGTGAACATTTTAAATCAATCGTACAGCCAAATGTTTTCCATTTATGTAGTGAACCACGGTTTAAACGATTTGTTGTAACTATTGAATTGGACTATATAGGGACTCATAAAAATCTCTCTTAAAATGATGGTACAGATTCAAATAATCAGTAATCATATCGGCACCGGCCATAAATAAATTATTTTAATAATGTTCGTAGAGGCAAGAAATAATTTATTCACTGTATAAAAGGATTCCCGCATACAGAGATTGATCAAATGCAATCGTCTAACTAAATGCTGATTCCAACGTTCTTCTGTTTTCCTTCTCAAGCCTCCGTTATAAATATGAGCCAAGGACCAACGGTGATGCACAGACGCAGATCACTATATGCGATCACTCATGGCACAACCCATAGCCATGTTAATACTACTTCTCATGATCAAAACTCCCACTCTAGCAATTGGCAACTCATCTGTCATCAACTCGACGTGTGCCTCGCTCTCACAGCAGCCCTATGACTACTGCGTGGGTGTGCTTTCCGCCGATCCGGCGGCAGCTAACGCCACGGATGCGCGCGGCGTGGCCACAGCTGCAGTCAACATCACAGCTCACAAGGCCGCCTCCACATTGCAGGTCATCACATACCTCATCGACGAGCTCAACACCTGCCGCGAGATCTATGGTACTATGGAGGGGCTACTAGCTAGTGCCCTCACAGACATCCGTGCCAGCCGATTCGACGTTCCGGCGGTCGAGAAAGCTCTGAATGCCTCAGGGGCTCCCAACGACTGTGACATAATGCTATTCGAAGGGAACTCTCACAAGGACCCGATTTCGGGTGAGAACGGTGACAACGATAGTTGGGCCAGGCTAGCTGGTGCCATCCTTGAGTCTGTTGTGAGTAAAGCGTCAAAGAGAGGGCCTTAACGATTATGCTTAGATGCTTCTGTGCTAGTTCCATTCATTCGCATGGCACTGTACTATTCCAGAGAGAAAGCAAAAGCATATCAAGTCTAAATAAATGCTTGTCTATGAACTCTTGTACGAATCTGAAATCTATGGAGAAGGATGTCAAGCGACTCAACAGTACGTCACTACCCAACCACGGTGCAAGATTTTCCATATAAATATAAGTAGAATGGATGTATTATTTTATAAAAAGTGAATTATTTAAGGGTACATCTCCTTCCGAGGACTTTGTCTCAGTTAACCTCGTCAAAAGAATCAACTTATCCTAGCGTATAGTTTATATCGAGGATTTGTTTGAGATAATAAAATGATTGTATTAATCTAGCCCTACCTCTCAAAAAAGCTACAACCATGTGTCTTGACTTTTTAATGTGGTTACGGCCAAATACAATCATTGAACTATTATCAGACATGTATAATTGATGAGGATATCCTCCACTATTACCCGTGACAAGACGGCAACCGTGTGAGCCTCTGAATAATCTCACCTTGCTTAGGTTGGGAAGAGGAATCCACCTTAAAAGGGAGAGTCACCCTTCCCCTATTGGACTAGTCTTTTATGGCAATTGGGCCTTTCCTCGAGTGGGTGTGCCAGAGTTGCGATGCTAAGATTACAGAGGGCAGATCGTGCGTATCTGAAACCGGATCGGTGTGTCGAGCTACCAGAGTTGTGGTGCTAAGACTGCAGATTCGGATCGCGGATCTAGAATCGGATCGGTGTGTCATGCTTTTCCAATCCCACCTGAGTCGGATGCATCATTTGGTATCAGAGCTAGACCCTTGTTTAAGGGAGTGACAATGATAAGGACATCCTTCACTATTACCCGTGACAAGGCGACGAATATGTGAGCCTCTGAATAATCCCACCTTGCTTAGCTTGGGAAGAGGAATCCACCTTAAAAGGGAGAGCCACTCTTCCCCTATTGGACTAGTCTTTTAGGGTGATTGGGTCTTTCTCCGAGTGGGTGTGTCGGAGTTGCGGTGCTAAGATTACAGGGAGCAGATCGTGCGAATCTGAAACCGGATCGATGTGTCGAGCTGCCGGAGTTGTGGTGCTAAGACTACGGATTCGGATCACGGATCTAGAATCGGATCGATGTGTCATGCTTTTCCAACCCCACCTAGGCCAGATGCATCAATAATCATAATAATAATAATAATAATAATAATAATAATAATAATAATAATAATAATAAGAAGAAGAAAGAACAAATCCTCTCTATAGTTTTATTGTCTTCCAAGGCAGACGTCGCCTTCGTAAAATAATAAGAATGGTCTTCAAACAACAATCTCCGATGATGATGTGTCACGCTCAATGAAATGGGGTGATCTCCATGAAGCATCAAGAATGATTGATGACGACAACTGTAGCAGGGTGGGCGATCCCGAGTCACTAAATTCACAGGACCTTGAGGGGGGATCTCAGGCCACCAACGCGATGACAAAATTCCGCATGTGGGGCTCCATTGTGATGCAGATCACCGTAGCGGAGTAGATGTCCCAAGGTCCTAGAATTGAGAGTAGGGGATTCATGTTTGTCGCATGTCATGACTAATGTCAAGCCAGCCACGAGAATCATGGGCGATGAGCAGTTGGCATCCATATCTTGAGTCCCGAGGCCAGATCACGCACGAGTAGCCAACATCGTCGTCATTATGCCAAAAATTATGTTGAGGATTTGGGTCCAAACACAGGAAAGATTGTTGACAATAGTACTAGCAATTTATAGCAGTGCTAGATCTGTTGAGAAAATGTATAAATGGCACTGCAGAGGAAATACTATTATTTATTTATGATATCATTTTTTGAGAATACATAGGAGAGCTGTCTATCTTTGTATTAAGAAGGAAAGAAGGTCGACGAACTTTTTACAACGCACATCGGTCGTAACTAGTGCAAGATAGTTTTACACTCTAAAGTTTATACAACTTGCTTTGGTGCAAACTACCTATACAAAAACTAAGGCCTACTCTCGCGGGAGGATACAACCAAGGTGTTTGGTGCCGGTTTCTGACCAGAGCTACCTTTCTTTCAACATATGTTCTGTTATCTGCTTGGCAGTTCTTTCAGCATCTCTGAGTACAAATGACAACAGATATGATTTTGGGCACCGCACATGGGTAAAAAACCTGTTAGGCGTGGGCATGGGCAGCAAATGAAACTCTTGGGCGCAGGCGCGGGCAAAAGATGAAACCCAGAGGCAAAAACTTAATGGGCATCATAAAGTCTTGCTCGTGCTCGTTTGCCCATTTGTGTATCTTCCAGACTCCCAACCCGCACAACCGCCAGCCCGCCAGGTCTTGGTGACAATCCCTCTGAGACACGCCACCGCCACTCCTGCTAGGCCAGCAGCCCATCTCCGTGTCGCCCCTATCTCCGCACGGTGAGCACGTCGCCCCCATCTTCGAGTGCGCTAGGGCCCCTCCGCGAAGCACAGCCACCAGCCCGCCAAATCTAGGTGTTGGCCCATGCGAGACGTGCCGCCGCCACTCCTGTCAACCCGACAGACCGTCTCCATGCATCCCCTCTTTTGCTTCGTCTCCGCGCCACCCCAATCTTCGTGCACTACCGGAAAGCCGAGCTGGGCACTCGGCAAAGCCGACAATACACTCGGCAAAACCCACTCAGGGTAGGGTAGGGATGTCACCTGACAAGCATGCCGACTCCGTCTCCACACAAAGGACGCACACACAAAGCCACGCCGACGTCCTCCTCCACGTGACGCCAAGCCACAAACTGGCAACAGGAATGGACAACATGTCCCACCCGTAACAGATAATGGGCACGGGCATGCCTAGCTTGCGGGCACGGACATATGCAGCTACTATCCACGGGAGTCTCGCCCGTTGTCAAGTTTACCTCGAGGACTCGGCTATTTTGCTCCTTCCACTTCCACAGTGTCCAGGCGACTAGCATGACGGCGAGGATATTCCAAGACAATTTCACCGCCAGGGGAGATTCTTCACGAATAGTGTATCAGATTTATTATTGACTACACTACTTTCCGTCTCAAGGATCATTTTTATTCTATAAGTAAATACCATGGGGATACGGGCTATGCAAACAGCGTGTCATAAATCACTGACTACACAAACAGAATCATGATGCAAGTCGTAGTCATTATGCTCCTCGCCATACCCCTCGCTCCTCTGCTCGCCATCGGTTCACCTGCCATCAACACGACGTGTGCCGCGCTCACACCCAGTCCGGATGAGTACTGTGTCTGGGTTTTCCCTCCGGAGACCCGGAAGCCATGTCTGCCACGGACGCACGCGAGGTGGCGGCGGCTGCTATGAAATCGCTGACCTCGTTGCCGAGCTCACCACCTGCCGCGGCTACTACACCGAGATGGTAGAATCATTGTCTGGCGTCCTCATCGACCTCGGTGCCGGGCGATCCGATGCGGCCCCATGGACTGCGATAAACTGCTGCTGCAGGGGAACGCCCATAAGAACATCTCCAGCCAGATGACTATATGGGTCTCTAAATCTTTTTTTAGTTACCTAAATAAAAAAAAATTATCTCCAACCCATGACTATCCAAGTGACTAAATTTAGTGGGCTATCAAATTTCTTCCAAAACCCCCTAGAAATAGTGCCCCACTATTTCCCACCGAAATGCGGGTCCCACCAATTTTTTTTTTTCCATTTTTTTCTTTTCTCTCCTCTCCTCTCCTCTCCTCTCCCGACGCGAATGGAGCTTCCGCCGCCGGCGGCCACCCGCCCCATGCCTCCCGCCGACGCGCGCCCCGTGCCTCCTGTCAGTGGAAAACGGACCACCGCGGATGCATCTACACGGGAGCTAGATTCTTGGGCGGGATTGGTGAGCCACGGCGGCGCTCCTGTGGCTGAATCAGAAACCAGCAGGGGAGCTTGGCGGCGACGTTACCTGTGGGGCAAGGCAGCGATGCGAGCTGAGGGTCGAGGCGGCGCCGCGCGCGGGGAAGAGAGGGGGTCGGTGGCGCTGCGCGCGAGGAAGAGAGGGCGACGGCGGCGTCGCGCACGGGGAAGAGAGGGGGCCGGCAGCGCCGAGCGGAGCAGAGGGGAGAGGGGGCTGGCGGCACCGAGCGGAGTGGGGGGGAGGGAGGCGGTGGCGATGGGGAAAGAGAGGGAGGGAGGCAGCGCGGGGGAGAGAGCGAGTCGGGTAGGAGAGAGGGAGGAGAGGCGATGGGGCCCACCAGCAGTGGATAGAGAGACTATTTTGGTCAGTTGGGTTGGAGTGAAAAAAATTAGTTGGGCCTCTAAAACTGGAAATCGAACCCTCAAAATGAAAAATAGAGACCCGAATTTAGTTTGTGGGCTGGAGTTGCTCTAAGAACCCATTTTCCGAGAAGAGCAGTGAGAATGACCAGTCCAAGCTGTCGCAGCAATCAAGTCCTTGCGAGGGAGCAAGCGTATAGGCTAGGTAATCTTGATGCTTCCATGATGTTTTGTCATATACTATATGATGTTTGAGATAAAATTGGACTGTCTGAATAAATTTGGATTTCTCGGTCGCATCGGGCGTGAATGCTCTGTGGCGATTTCAATATGATATATAGGGCAGAGGACAAGAACAACATGCTGCTCAGCAGAAGGCTTATGGGCAAGTTCAGGCGGTTTCTGAACGATCTGGAGCTAACTGAACTACACCTCCATGGCCGGCTTTATACGTGGAGCAACGAGAAGAAGAAGTTTGGATCCAGGCTGGCTATTCCCCGTTGTCGGATTTTATTCAGTAGCGAGTAGTGTGCATGTAAGTCCTGTGGTCGCGCTGTGTGTTTTGGCGTGTCAAGTCCCTCCTTAACCATCGTGAATGTAACAACTCTATCTGTTTTCCTCTTAATGAAACACACGCTAAGGCAAGTTCGCGTACTCAGCAGTTATTATCCTGCTATGCTAATACATACATTCATCAGCAGAAAAGCTTGCCACTCGAGGCGTACTCAGCTTGCTTGAAGTAATGAGCCTTCTCGACGACATCTCCAACTTGCACGACAGCTTCCACGCCGCCATGGTCTGCGGCGCGTACGCTATATTGGTCAGGCTGCGAATAGCTGCAAAGAATTCAATAAAAAAAATAGCTGCAAAGAAAACAAGAAAAGGCATAGAGATTTAAATGGTGGATCACCAAAGTAGCACGTATATGCCCTCAAGAAGATGGCACACGGTAAAGATGCCGTTTCCCGTAGCGTGTTAACCTGATTTCGTTAAGCATCCGTGCATGATGTAGTCAAGGCATTGCCGGCACTAAAAGTAGCACGTATCTGCTCACAAGAAGACAGGCACATGACGCATCCGGCATACAATAGTTCAGAAACCTGAGCTTATATTATTCGGATTTCGGACTCGATGAATTTGTCTTCTCTCAACTAGTACATTTTAAAGGGACCTACGAACCAAAGAAATTACTCGGATGCATCTATATTGCCTTAACCCATAAATTCCTCTCACTGGCGCTTCATCACAATAAAGTCCACGATGGCAGTGGCTAAGCGAGCAAGGGTGTTGGTGCCACCGTTCTTATCCGAAATTGGGTCTTTATGAGATTTTCCCTCAAATAGCAGTATGTCACAGTTGGTAGGATCCTCAGAGGCATCTTCCGTTTTTGCGAGCACCGCAGGGTTAAATCGCCCGGCTTGAAGATCTGTAAGGACACTGGCCAGTGTCGCTTCCATAGAATTATAGATCTCGCGACAGCTGTTGAGCTCGTCGATGAGGTAGGTGATGACTTGTGACAGGGACGCCGCCTTGTGTGCGGTCATGTTGATTGCAGCTGTCGCCACGCCACGAGCATCTATGGCGCTACCCGCAGCCGTATCATTGGAGAGCACGCTCACGCAATAGTCGTAGGGCTGCAGTTTGAGCGCGGCACACGTCGCTTTGACGACAGATGAGTTGTTGATCTCTAGAGCGGGAGTGATGGCCATGGCAAGTATCAGTGTGGCTACGGCTTGTGCCATGAGGGGTCTCATAGTGGCAAATGTATGCGAGCTTATTTGCATTTGTGCATCACCGCTGGTCCTTGTACCTCATATTTATAATGGAACCTTGAAAATGAGAGTTGACAAAGGTTCCAATCAGCATTAAATTGGATGCATTATAGGTGATCATGTCCTTCCTTATGAGAGAATCCATTTAGATAGTGTATAAACTATTTCTATTACCCCTATTGAACAATAAAATTGTTTATTTATTACTGGTGCTGGTATAGACTATTTGAATCCATACCTCAACTTTGAAGGCTTCTTCTAATCAATGCATGACATGTGGATCCTTTCCTATATGTCGATGATATGGAATGATGTATATGTGATTGTTCTGATACGTTTAAAGAAATCAGTCCATTTGTTATTCATTTAACAATACTTTTTATGAGACCCATATATTACTGTATGTACTTAGTACAATCCATTTATAACCCTGTGTCCATCGCAGCTGCCGCCACCCCTCGTGCGTCCGTGCCTCCGTGGCAGCCATAGCTGCTGGCTCTCCGGAGAGAAAACCCAGGCAGTACTCGCGGGGATCGGGTGTGCGCGTTGATGACAGGTCAACCGATGGCGAGCACAGGAGCGATGGGTATGGCGAGGAGTAGAATAATGACTACGACCTGCACCATGATTTTGTTTGGTAGTCGCTGATTTATGACATGAGTTTGCGTAGCTTGTATTATCAAATGAGCCTTAAAACCAAAATTAGTGCAGCCAACAATAATTTTGATACACTGTTCATGACCCATCTCTCCTGACAGGAGAAATATCTCGAGGAGTTTTACCATCTAAAATATTGAGCATTAGTTTTAAAAAACTATTTACCAGTAGTTATATGTTTAGATTATTGAATCTAAATCATTGGATCAAACTATTGGCCAATCATTTATAATGATGCAATTACTCCTCAATATCTTTGGGTGATATGATAAATTATTTTTTTGTATTCCTCCTATGGCATTTATACATTCTCTCATAACAGATCTGGCACCGCTATAAATTACTACTACTGTCAATGTTTGATCATGTTTTGCTTTGCCATATTATAAGAGTGAAGACCATCAAATAATTACCACAATTATGTTTGCTTTCATAAGTATCCATGAGCCCACGTATTATTAATCAGCAATGGTGGGGCCCTAAAACAAAGTATTTGAAATGGTCAGATGTCTAAAATGATCAGGTGGCCTTATACAGGAATATTCGTACATATACTAAATAAATGTTTAAGCAAAGAGCAAAATATCAGTTAAGCCCATCAACGTTGATTATTTGTCTAATCACCATGAGGATACGTGAATGATAAAGGCCTGGCCCAACAGCCTTTCGGCCTTTGTCAACTAGCTAGCAGAAGTCCATGGCAAAGTATAATAATGCGTATAAATACATATACACAGCAGCACGTCCGCCGGTGTACTCACATTCTAGAATCTTCCAATGGAAGACCGAAGCTCCATGGGCAGCCACGCAACGACTTGCCGATCGCTGTTCCGCTTCTCCAGCGATCAATAACGACTGATGGCAGTGAAGATATGTGCGTGCATGAACTGCGTACATGAACTAGTGTCGCTGGTTAATGGGGTCATACTTCCCCCGGTTCAGTTTAGTTCAAATTTCAAACTGGGTTAGCGAACTACGCTCTGGCGACGAACGGCTCTCTCTTATCCTGGCCGCGTGACTCGCCCATCGAAAACAGAACGGCGGCAACGCTGGCCTGCCGTTCCTCTCCCACTCCGTACCCTAGCACTCTTCTATATAACCTGCGTGCTACTTTAGCAAAACCTGAGTGCTTAATGAAACATGTTAAACATGCATGTCATTTAACATATTTCGTTAAGCAGTGGCAGAGCTAGGATTTGAAGTTAGGGTGGGCCGATGAAAAATTTTCTTCCGGTAAAATTAAGTTAAATTTCCAACTTACAATAAACAAAAGGTTAACAAAATGCCTTCCAAGTCCATGTATAGTGAAATCAACGATAATTCTGTTTAAAATTTTCCTTTCACTGACACTGACACTGTCATCCTCTTGTTGAGTTTCGTATTGCATCAAAATCACATCGTCTCCACTTGTACAAAACAACTTGCAGATTTCTATGCCAAAAATTATTGATATCAAAATTTAATTGGGTATTTGCGTTATATCAAAAAAAGACAGTCGGTTTACATACGTGGCTTGGCTGTTGTACAGTGATGGAGCCAGGTTCCAAAGCTTGGGTATTCCCGATTGGAGGAGCATAAAAATTTTGTTCAACTTATATCATAATAGACATGCACGCAAAATATAAATTGTTCATATATTAAACAAACTACCTGAAATTACAAAATAACAAAGAAATTACGGTTCAATTCTGCGCTTTCTCATGACATGGAAGCGATCAATGATGTCTTTGTCCTTCACTTGTATGAAAAATTCACGCTCGATAAATGTAACCAAACAGTCATTCAAGTATTGATCCCTCATCTTATTTCACAACTTATTCTTCACGTAATTCATTGAGGAGAATACCCTTTCAACACTAGCAGTTACGACGGGAAGAAGAAGCACCGATTTCAGCAACTTGTACACAATGTCATATCTGATGTTTTTCTTTGTCTCAACAAGCATAATGGACAGTTCAGCTATGTTGTGCACCTTTCTGAATCTTTCATCTCTACGCATATCAGTAATGAAATGATCAAGTTCAAAAGGAAGATGGAGCATTTCAATGCTAGTGAAATCCTTCGGATAAATGAGCAAGCCTAATAAAGTGGTCTTTGTCATATGCAGCAAATGAATTAAAAGAATTAAATGATCCCATGCAAATAAGCAGTTCTGAATTTACCTCATCAAATCTGTCATTTAGCTCACGAAGTTGTCTATCAATAACACTAAGAAACATGTCAACATGGAAACGATGCAAATTTTTTACTCTTGGAAAAAATCTCTTGTCTCTTCCAACCGGCTTGTATTGACCATCCATATCAGGAATTTTGATCTTGTGCTTGACACAAGAAGATATGACATGGTTAAGAAAATCTTCCCATCCTTTATTTTCCCGCAATGACTGCAATTGAAGCTTTGTCAAATAAATGAGATCTACTGCATTAACAATATCCTGATCCCTCTTTTGCATAGCATGATTTAAGTCATCTGTATAGCCAAATATGGTGAGCAGTAGGTGTGCCATGAAGACAAACTCAAAAGATTCAAATGGTTTCAGCATTTGTTGAGCTTGAGTACACTCAGCACCTTGAGAATGATCATTTCCAACCTTTAGGAGCACTTGTCTGATTGAAGAATATAATGAAATAACATGCATAACAGTTTTATAGTGAGATCCCCATCTAGTATCTCCTGCCTGCTCAAACCCATCTCTTGATGGGAATCCTCTTACCAGGATCGTGAGAAAGATAATCAAGGTCATATATAGCTTCATCACTTGATGCATCCTCTGATTCATCACCATCTCTTATAGGTGTCAAAGGGGAAGGTTCTGACAATTCTATGCTTGCTATCTCAGGCTCATTGCTCGCTACCTCAGGCTCCATGCTTGCTGCCACAGGTTCTATTCTTGCAATCTGAAGTTCAGCGGCTACTGTTTCATGGCTGTTACTAGCAATCCCAGGTTCAGGCTGTATCACACTCTCTCCGTGTGTCTGTAGCTGAACTTGACTCTCACCAGTAATTGGCCCTTGTGTAGATGAAGAATCTACCTTCTGTTTCTTCGCAACTATTTCCCATAGAGATTTTATGTCCATCGATTTCTTCATTTTACAAACATCTAATGACTAATGCCTATAATCCAAATGAGAAAAGGAACACATTATTTTGCCTCAACCTCAACTCTAGGAACGAGAATACGAGATGAATTGCAAATCTTGGGAACGCACCTGTTGTTGCTACTCGGTGAGTCGGCGTGGGTTGCCTGCTTGGTCCTTGAGCCTGCATTGCAGTTGCCGCCGGCCACCATGCGTTGCTGCCGTCGTGGCACGCCTCCACCCTCCAGCTCAATCTTGCTATCTGGCCGCTGCTATCATGCGTCGCTGCCTCGCTGGGTTAGGTTTTGCAGTGGGGAACGCCGGAACAGAGTATTCGGGTTTGGGGATCGATCGATTGCAGAATCGAGTGAGAGAGAGGAGAGAAATACGGGAATTGTGTTGATTGGCTGAGTTGGGCCATCACGTGTGGGCTTCAGTCCATGGTAAAATGAGATTTGGCCCAAATATAAAATACACATATGTGTATTGTTGCTATATATGAAAAAAAAATCTCAAGAGTTGGGTATTTTCAGGAATATCCAGGGATATCCTTAGCTCCGTCAGTTGTCGGAGAGAAAGGAGAGAGGATGGATGAGTCTGATCTATGAGGTGCACCTGTGACCGGACGGAAGCCCACACCATCGCCAGCTGCGGCTGTAGAACGCCCTGTCAGGCCAAACATATGATGTTGTATAGTTGTACATATGCGAGAGCTGAGACTTAAGGTCGCTGCGTGCTAGTGGACGTTAGCAGCTCGTTGTCGGAACAAAGAGTCAAGTGTGCTCGTAGTTCTGTTTCTGCCTCTGGCGCTCACACGACTTGATGTGGAGAACAGGGAAGAAGAAAGAGTTGGCCAGGGGGGTCACTGGGCCAAATCTCAAGGTGGGTTGAGATCCACCCTGTCCACCCATTGGCTCCGCCAATATCGTTAAGCACACGTAGTTTAATGACGGTTGGTTACACATGCATGTCGACATTTGAGGGTAGTGGTGTTCAAATGGACCGTGCCACGTGGACCGGCCCGAAGCACAATTTTTTTTGCCCGGTCTAAGCACGGCATGGCCCGTTTATTTTCGTGCTGGACCGGCCCAGTCCGAGGCTACGGGTCATGCTTGGACCGAGAGTCCGGCCCGACGGGTAGCACGGGCACGACCCGATTAACTGTTGGCCCGGTGAAGCACGAAATAGGTCTAGTTAAGCACAACCCGAAATATAAATATTAAAAACAATAAATCTTCTATAGAGATACAACAAAAACAGAATGGTTTAGTGGTGAAGCACTTTCCTCGTTCAAGAGATCTTAGGTTCAAATTTCCACCTAGGTCTCTTTTTTTCTCATTTTTATGTTAACAGGCCAAACACATGTTATCGGGCCAGTCCTAATGGGCTATCGCGACACGACCTGAAATCAATTTCGTGCCGTGTCAACCAAAAATAAAACGGTTCGTGCCTTTTTATGCTTGGGCCGGGCCGTGCCGGACTGCCGATTTGACCAGCACTACTTGAGGGACGATGTAGAAGAAACTTTCTTTTCTTCCACATCCTAGTCCTTGGGCTGTTAGTTTCAAAAAGAAGTCCTTGGGCTGTTACGAATGACGGTCCATTTACCCGCCACACTAGGCTTGTCGCGATTTCAGAGCCTACGTCCCCTGTTACAGGGCCCATTGCCTCGCGCATCATCGTCCTTCACTCCGTGCGAGTGCGATTCTCAAATCGGCAGCGGTTCGACGCCGTCACGCCGCCGCGGCGAGCCGCCGTGCTCGTGCCTGACTTGACCTCCTGGCTGGAGATTCCGCAGGCTCTCGACGGCGCTGATCTACACGCTGCGTTCCCCGGTCCCGGGGTGCCGGAATAGGCGTACCGCCCCTGCAGGCGGACCCTTTGATGCCGTCTCGTGTTGGTCGCCTGGTGGGCGTATTTACGGATTACGGTCGCGGCGTGCGTCTCTGCGGCGCCCAGCCGCCCCTAGCTATCCGACATCTGTACTGGAGTAGTATTTGTTTGACCACACCTTGTTTGTGCAAATCCGCTAGAAGTGTCATTGAAAATGGGTGCACTGTGTTTCCTTCTATTGTTGGTTGGTAGTCTATTAGTCTACTACCACAATTGTCCATAGACAAATTTGTTCGGATTTGGTTGGCCATGATCCTCTTCCGTCCATCCCTCTCCTTTGCCAAACTTTTAGATTGAGAAAGATTTACTGGTGTGGCCCGGAAAATTGACACATTGGAGCAAGTGCCAAGACTTCCAAGTGCTGAGGGGGATATCATTTTTTTTTCCTCAGTGACATATATACATCTGCTAGGATTGTGCATTCAAGTGTGTATTTCTTTCGGTTGTGTCACAGGATTATGTATATAACTAATACTTGTGTTAGGTGACTGATTCAGAAAATTATCTTGATTTCTGACATAGAACAATGTTGTGTATGTATGCGTATAAACTCACTACTAATTCTCAAGTAATTTTAAGTTCATGGAGGGCGTGACATCAGCAACACTAGGGGGTACACGAAAAGTTAGTTTGTGTAGAATATGCTAATGGGTGGACTAACAGGGGAAAAGCTATCTGCCAAAGCATTATGTATGCATATGCTCTAATCAGTTTAAAGTTTGTGTCAAAAGTTAGTTAGCCGGTGCATGCAGTGTGGAGTCCGGACATGATTAGCATATAAGTGTCAAGAAAACTAGCCTACATTAACCTAAGGATTTACTAAAATAATTCTGGATGTCTACAGATATATGAGAAAATTAAGAGTAAAGATCATGTGTGTCGTGTTGTCTGTGGGGATAACTTGTTCAAACTCAGTAATTAGTTCATTGTCTTGCGATTGACCAGTAGAGGGCTTGAGGTGTGACTTATCATGCACTTGTATCTTTTACATTTCTTATGTGTGTCGTAGTCTTAGCAGATAAGGTTCTCCAGGGGAGTATTCAACTTGAAATCTCTATAATACAGATGATAGGAGTGATTTCAAAAATGTTTGCAGCTGAAATTAATATCGTTATAATTTATAAAGCGAAGGAGATCAATTTCAGTTGCTACCTGTCAATCGGTACTGAGGAGTGAGGACCATCCATCCCTATCCACTTCTCTTTAAGTATCTTTCTACTAACCTGATTTAAGCACATAAACGAACCAACCATGGTTGCATATGAAGCAATTCTCTCCCTTCTTTTTACCTGTCAAAGTTTTCTTCCCTCAGTGCTTCTTTTCATATAGCTTTCTCTTGGTGGACTGTTCCTCATCAAAAGAATGAATTTAGAATCCATTTGGTGATGTATAAGCAAATGGCTGTTTTCTATTACTATTTTTAGTATAATAATAGACCTAGAGTGTGTGTAGCGTGTGCTATTCATAATGGAGAAGTTACCAACCCTGTTTTTCTTGCGAGCTTTATGTAAACCCCTGAAACCAATGGGCTTTGCTTGCGGTTTTCCTCATCTGTGACTGTGTTACATGTCCAGCATTATTCCCTTTTGCTACCCTTTCGTTCTTCTACCTCTTTTAATATTTCTTTGTTGTCATGTAGCAATGCTAGCTGATGGTTCAGTTGATGTACTAACATGAAGAAGTTTCCTGCCAATACATGAACTTAATCAAAATTAAAGTCTCAGAATTTTTTCATCATTTAATTTTGTTGACTGTAATAATTGAATAAATACAAATACGGAGTGGGAGTGAACGTACCAATAGAAGAGGGGGTGATACATAAGTGATTGATCAAACTTTTTCAATGAACAATTTTATTACAGATTGTGAAACTGATCTCAAGGCCCGTGCCATGATTTTTTGTGGATCATAAAGTATCCATTGTAAACATTTGTCTGTTGAAAATCCCTTCTACCCTATTGTTCTTGGCATGCGTGATACATGGTTGGTTCAGAACTTGATAAGCCATGTACCTGCATCAAAATTACTGCCATCTAATTTGTTTCATTCAATCTGGCAAAGTAACTAATGTGATCCTTATTATTTCTCTAATACCAAGAAACACAACTCTCCTGCGTTTTTGGTAAAAAAAAAGAACTAATGTGATGCTTAAAGATCCTATTCAATATGCTAATACCAAACAACTGTCTAGGTGCCTTCTGGATCTTTTTTTTCTTATGGGTTGACTACTCTTTCGCGAACCAGCATCGGAGGACAACACTGATGGGTAACACCCACATGCTGACATGCACAAAATGCCTTTTTCACATCCTTCTTAGAGATAAAGCATTTAATTTAACTTCTCTATGAAAGGAAAAATTAACACTGCTTTAGTAAGGTGCTTATTTATGTTTTTGTTTGTAAAATAAAATAAACCAAGTACTGTGACATATGAGCAGTGTACATGTATTTATGTGAATTGTCTCTAAATTTCTTACTGGTATAGGCAGTAAAATGCCGTTAGCATTTCAAATCTAGTTTGCCTGTCTCCTTACTGAGTACCAGATCGATAAACAAGAACATTTTGCACAGGTGAAGGAAAAAAAACTGAAAACACAGTAAACTATAAACCACATTGCGCAGTTCATGTGATTGCCATCAAGTGGGTTGGAGAAGTCTGAAGAGGTTGGCCTGCCTGCATGTGGTACGCTAAGTCCAAATTAATTCCTGTCTACAATGGCGACTCCTATCTTTCCTTTCTCTTTTCTTCTCCAGTAGCCTATTGTCCCTATTCAGGTTTTTTTGAATCAATCGGCGAGTGAGTGCTGGGCTGGCCTCGATCCTGGCTCCCATTAGGATGGCATCAAAAGACAGTGCAACGGTGCTGTGGACTAGATGGGCAAGCACAGAGCCGACCCTTTGGAAGGGCATGCCAGGGGGCACACGTTAGTTGACAATAATATCGAGCCATCACAATTTAGGTATCTGACTCGGCTCTCTTCACCAGAATGGAGTTATGGTGAAGCTACTGCCGCTACACGCTGCGGTGGGCAGTAGAAACAAATCTGAGGTCAGGCCCAGAGGCCATGCATGAGCATGACGGGAAGGAACCTTGTGATATGTAGCTGCATGCACAGGGAAGGACCAATGCACATACCCGTTGCTAACGAGCTACCGATCTTGAATCTTGCTTAATGATTTTTCGACCATAGAATGAAGTAAAGAGTACATGGATGCATATCATAGGGTTGGAAAGTTGGAAAAAACCCTGGTTGCAGGTCCACGGATCGGAGGATTTGAGTTTAGCTGTGTCAACATGGCATTGGATCTCTCTTGAGGATAGCTGCCCGACGCCTCAGTTTTGTTTCAGTGTGCAGCCTTATGATGTTCCGCACAGGCACGGACATACACTCATTTCTTAAAGAGCGCACACATCCAAGACGAGTCAGGAGCACTGTGGCCTGTAGCCAGAGAGGGAAGAGGAAGCAAGGTTGGAGAGACATGTGCAGCTGTTGCAGCCAGAGAGGTAGTGACCTTGGGCTTGATCACATGAGAAGGATCAGAAGAGTGTAATAATATAAAGGCAGTGCATGTGATGGTGATTAGCGAGCCTGGTGCCTTCTCCAGAAAATGCTCATCAGCCTCCGGTAGCATCAGTTACTAAAATTAAAAGTCCGAAAGACCTAGCTGTGCGTGTTTATCCAACCAAGCGGCAGGATATGAAAGAAAGGAAAAAGAATGGATGGCAGGAAAAGGATGGAAAAGAATGGCGACAAGGATGCTAATGGTAGCAACAAGAGAGTAGGTGGTGGCTAAAGAAGGTGAGGAGCATGGAGAAGTGTGAGCTTGGGGCCAAAGGAAAGCTAGGGACGCTCTGACAGCACCCATATGCTTTGGTTTGAGCACTGCATTAAGTGGAGAAAGGCAGCGGTGGTGATGACCATGATTCATCAGAACCTGTGAAAGCGCATTAGCACTAAACGTGAGCTTGTTCGCGCACCATGCGTGCCTTGTGTCAGTCCCCTATCTAATTTGTTTGGAATCTGTTCTGAAAATTGAAAGTTGCTGTAGTACTGACCTAGTGATAAAGTGCCATGCAGGTTGTTCAGGTAGATGCAGGTTGTTCTGGTAGTATGTTATATAGTACTTTTTATCTGTAATTATCAACTACCATACACATGTGAATGCATCTGATGCTTAATTGACATTTTTCCTGTAAACTATCGTGGCAGCAGCGATAATGCTGGCTTGTTTGGTTGGGTGGAGTGGAGTGGTCTCTGTAAGGAGGACTGCATGACAGACCCTTTGGCACGCACCAGCCTACCAATTTGAAGGGGCATATATAATTCAGTTGCTGTTGCACCATCTGTTCATCGGCATCGCACCTCCTCTTTCCTGCTAGGAGGTTGCTCCCCCACTTTGTTCAGATCTCTTTGGTATCTTCTTTCCTTAAAGCATGGGGAAAATAAATACTCACTGGGCATGAGGTGGTGGGGCTGGAGTGTCATGGGAATTCGGTTCTCCCACCCCTCACAGCCTTTGTTTGTCCTCTGACCAATCTTACCATCTCTTTCTTTGATTTGGTTTGGACCGGCTTCATTTGATCTTATTCGTAGTTAAGGATGTCACATGAAGCTTGCCAATTCTTGTTACGGTCCCCCACAGAAATCCGTGTTAATGGCTTTTGGATCTTTTTGATGGTGATGGGGTATTCGCATGTCCTTTATGGATTGATATATGGCAGTGGTGAAATGGTATTGCTTTACTTCTGAAACGAGTCTTATTATCGTGTTTCTGAATTGGTTCCCTGAAGTGAGAACAGATGGGGTGCTGTATTTATCATGCCTGATAGAAGCTGTACGATTTTATTCATACTATCGTCATGTATGTCATGTCCCGTTGTGATTCTGGAATTTCGCCATCACGTAAATCGCTCAGCCTATGCGTTTTACTTGGGCAGTTTGCATCAGCTTGCGCAGAAATATATTGCAATTGAGTGCAGTGTCTTATTGGGGCTGACAACAACCTCTGGTTGAGGCATCCAACTCATTCCTGCATTCCCAACCTGACGACCATCTTTGATTAAGTGGGAGAGCAGTGGAAGCAAAGGCAATTTAGTAGCCTGACACCAGACTGTCTTTGGCCCTTTTTTTCTTACAATACAACACTCTCATCCGTTGTATCTCCAGAAAAAAAAAAAGATCCTATTAGCTGCACGCTAAACTATCTTTTGTGAGCTCAAAGCTCCAGGCAGGACAGTGGCAAACTCCATTTACAATGGCAAGGCTGGATTCTGGAATCACAGAGCATGGAGCCACGAGACTACGAGAAAAACAACAGCTACGTACGTCTCCGCTGCAGACGAACGGGTAGCACAAGGCCGCACCTCGCGGCACATGGCCTGAGCCTTGAGGACTGCTACACATGTTTTGGACCGTCCGATTGTGTGATCCGAAAGAAAGAAATTAAACTAACGAGGTCGATCTGCACTAGATAACAGGTACTGCTACTGTGGCAGTGCTTGACTGATTGTTGTGGTTACATCGTTGAAGTGAATGAAGGGGATGGGATCTGTCCTGACAGATCGAGATCGCTCGGCGTCGTCAGGGCTGTGTGATGCTGTGCACCCACTTGGCCACCACCACGATCATCACGCCAACTACAATCTGCTGCTGACTTGTCCTGTTTGTCATGTGTGAGCGTGACAATGGAAGCACGCTAGCAAAAGCACAAAGCATATGACACCAGGCGTTGCATGGATTTCCAGCAATGTGATTCTTAAGCGCACTCGTTCAAAGTCATAATAGTGTGTGGTGTCCCTCTCTTTTCCTTTTTTTTCCCCATTTGAGAATTTATTTTTTTCTTGTTCAGTTAGTATTGCCGTAAGCTCTTATTTGCTTTTGTATACTGGGAAATGAATAATAAGGCCGTAGTAAAATAAAAGGAAAATTTATATGCAATAAAATGATGCGATTGTCATCTCCACCCACAGAGTATTTAGGCCTCAGGGACCAGAAATCTCCAGGCAAATATCACGCACGATTGCTTTGTATTGTACGCATCCTCTTTCTCGACAGGGAAGTAGCTACACAAACAAATAAACCATTCGCTAATATCATCCATTATATGGGCCAATGCTTTGAACCCGACAAACAAATACAATTCCAAGCTAGCTGCTACCATTATCACATCACATACGAGCGTTGTTTTCTCAGCAATTGACCCGTTGATTTTGGCCAGATTCCCAAGCAGTTCTCTCTGTCAGGCGGGAGGTCCACGGCGCCATTTATAAATGGTTACCGCTCTTCACGTCAGCTCAGAGAAGCAGTGTCCGTATTCTCCGTCGCGGGATATGCATATGGAGCTAGCTGGTGTCATGTATTGGCAGCAGGTATTGCACAAAGTAATCGTGTTCCTTCAGAGCTTATTCCCAATGTCAAAGCAACAAAGTGTGCATGCATCGCCATTCGCCAATCGTCAAAGAAGAGGTGCTTGCAAGTCTGCTATACTGGGGTTTTAAATTTTCTATAGTGGTGTCTATTATTGCCGCCATCTTACGAAAGCAGCTCCGGTCCCGATCAATAAGACCAGTAACTAGGATGTTAATGCCGCCCTATTTTGGGAGATACAGTATTGGTACCCATGGCACCTGAAATGGATTGGATGGGTGCGTGTGGATCAGAAGATATTTTTGTTGTGCAAGATCTGGTAATATAACGAATAATTTTATCATTATATTGCTAGTTGCCAGTGATGCTCTAACAATGTGCGCCGTATTATATCGTCCTTTCTGAAGAAAAAAAAATACGTCTGTTTTTCACATCTTCATGTTGTGAATGGACTGGGATAAGGACTATTTGTAGACGGCTAAATATGAACATTGATCTATGTTTTCTACCTAAACATGCCGCACAGAAAATCTTTTTTAGACAAATATTATCTCTGGTTTAAATTTATGATGCTAGTTAATTCAAATTTGGATTAACTAGTGTCACGTTAAAAAACAGAAACAGAGGGAGTTACGGCTTAAGAACCTTAGTGTTCAGACAATCTGTTAAACAGAATGAATTTTTTTTGTGTGCCGTGTGATTTCTTTTTTACTCCCTTTTCTCTCCTTTATCATGCATGTCATGAATTGTCCGTGGGAAAAAAAAAAGGATGGACTTAAACAGAGCAGATATAGCGCAGAAAATCTAGGTAGATCGAGCGACGTCGAGATGGATTGGGCATGTGTGCATACATGGACCTGGACGGCACGACGGCTGCCAAAGTTTAGGTCCCGCCAAACAGAGCTAAACTTGGTGGCACATGCGTGGCGTCACTACTCGGCAGTTGGCGCCGATGATGAACGGACGGACGGTTGGTTGCTTTGCTTGGTCTCGCCTCCTCCGATGCGCGTCTGCGCTAAGCCGTGTCGTATCGTTACCGCACGCACCAAGACACGCGATTCCGTTCGCATTTTCAGCTATAGCTAGCACTACATGTATGTGAAGGAAAAAGGCATGACCGCACATATATAGGTGAAAAATAGAAGGAAAAGGATATTGGCGCGAAGCTAGAGCACTCTCAATGCAAAGGCGCCGTTGGGTTGTCCCGGGTTTTTTTTTTTTCCTTCCTTCTTTGCCTCTCACCTCTTTCTTCTCACATTTTCCGCGTCGTTAAAAGTCGGTCGACGTAACGTGCCCGACGCGAACGCGACGATGGGGTCGCGGCCGGCGGAAAGCGAGATGCGGCCATATAGCCTAGCCCGAGAAAATGAGGAGGGGATGAGCGATTTACACGCAAGAAGAAGAATACGTCGAGATGTGGCACAAGTAGGAACAGTTCCAGAAATCACAAGTGCTTGCTGTTGCATGATAGAAATGCGCCGTCCTTTACACACATGTCGTTGACGATGCCATGATGGTGATAAGGATGGGCGCCGTGTGCGTTGGGCCGTGCCAAAAACAGCTCGGACGACGTGTCCGTGTTGGAGACGGTATGTGTGTGTGGCATATACATGATAAAGACTGAATCATGGAGGGAATTAAGGCACGCACTCATGAGACCGGAAATAAACAAGACTCCGCTGTACAGCAGACGGCACAGGGCATACTGTTGGTTTCTAGATCGCAGCAGCAGCAGCAGTTGTTAGTAGGTCAGGTCATATGCATGCATGACCTCCAACCTCTTGGTCCATGTGTGCGTGTAACCCTGCTGGGCATGGTCCAAGCATACGGATGGACAGAGAGAGTAACAGGCCGGCCGGGGGTTGAATCCATATATGTATTCTCGCTGGGCGCGCGAGGACAGGTAGGCGCGCGGCTCTTGGTCCAGCTTCGAATACGTCAAGACGGGGGAGTTCGTTGTCACGTTTGACGTGACCACGGGTTGTGACTCGGATCAGAACAGCTCGCCATCCATCATATATGCTTGTCCTGATGGCAATGCCTCCGCACATGCATCCACAGGCGGTGATCAATCGAGACCTAACTTGCGCTGAAATGTTCATATGCCTGGCAACTGTATCTAACCCTTTATTTTGTGTTTTTACTGGTATCCTACCCAATGAAACATGTGAAATAGACGCCGATGGAGAGGAAACATATATAAGATGTGGCGGCATGATGGACTTGCTTGGTGGTGTGAACGAACGAAGGCAAAGTATATATAACAATCGGATCAGTACAAGCGGACAGGATAGAGATCATTCTAGTTTGATGTGTACCATCGCTGTCTAATACTACTACTTTTCTAGCTGATACATACATACACACATAATTAAACATCGTTGTTGAGTATGCCAATGGGAAACCGACTTCGAGTTATTACTAACTGGACGACGACGATCAAACCAAAAGACCCGCACCAAAAACTCAAACACGAGCTGACGACCCGATTGATTCGCTCGATCGCCAAACGAACGGAAGACGAAGGCGCAGTGCATGACAGCAACAGTCACCACAAAGAAGAGAACAAACAACAACCACCCCGCTTGGACAAAGAGAGAACCGGTAAGCAGCCACGACGCGCACTGCACTGCTGCACGGCGGAGCGCGGGACCCAGCCGTTTGAAAGGAGGCCGGCATCTTTCACATGCCGCGCCCATGCATCCAACCCGGAACACTTGTGTGATGCCATCAAACCATCGAGAAACGCAGGCAGCGGCAATGGCATCGCATCTCCGTGCACGCGGCTCCAGTTCCCAGAGGCCAGAGCCTCCTTGGCCTCGCCTTTCCTTGGCCCGCACTTAATGTGTGTGTGTTGGGGTTGGAGACGGGCGAGAGCTGCGCGTCATTGTAAGCATGCGCGCCTTGTGCCTTGCATCATGCGCGCCTGCCCCCTTCCCGGTACGGTGCCTCTCAATTATCGCCACCCACTCAGCCCGTTTCCGTTTCGCCGTTGCCGTTTAACCAGCAGGGCGTGCCGGATTTGACCGGCCGTTTAATTTCCGAGTGGAGCCGGCCCGCGAATTCATTAACAAAACCCGGAAGAAACATATGCTTGCATCTCTCTATCTCGGTGTGTACGCAATGGCTAATAACGCTGGCTGGAGTCTCTTGTCCTCTTGGGATAAAGCTCCGCGTATTGTTTTGGTGCGACTGACGTTGCAGCAGGCACACATAGGATTTGACCGGAGGCGTGCGTTTCCAATCGAGCTCGCGTACGTGGTGTCGGTTTTATATGTCACGGATTAGCACTGCAAAACGACTAGCACTAGTTTTAATCTGAACTGTCTCTTTAATTCGCCAAAATGGTCTCGTCCTCTAGAGATAGGAAAGCCAGCAGAAGAGGCTTACACCAATGCCTGCCACCACCACCAAAGATTACTTTTGTCACCAATTGATTACTTTATGTTTCCACCACCTCCGGATGGCCGTAGAAGTAAATCTTCGAATCAATCGCGATCACGTGCAAGCGCATTGTCGACGGAGAAAACAAATTAAAGTTCGCCAAATGAAACGGGGGGCATGGAATTGACATGGCGGGTTGTTCGCAAGGAAGGTAGATGCAGCGACGCATCAGCTGACAGCCACCCTTGGGAACAAAGATGGCGGCATTTGATTCTTTCTAGCCAGCCCTCTTTTGCATCTTTCGATCTATTGAAATATTCTGGCCCAAGGATATTTCTTTCCCCTTTCTATGTCATGCGCTCCTTGCTTCAATCGCCGTGCTTCCAAAAAGATGTCTTCTCGCTATATAGAGGGGAGAGAGAAACCGAGGCTGCTTGTGGTTGTCCTAATGATGTTTACCAAATCCCAATCAACTTACAACTGGTTCTCGATCCTACTGGTCAATAAACCCTACCTGCATGCATCTAACTTTTGGTCCTACGCACGCCAATGCCTGCCACACTACTTGGCAGTTAAGCGATGCATGTATGTGTTGTTGCTGCGAGAGCTAGGAAGAACCGGCCGGAAAGCAACAATAATTTTCTGTCAAATATAGCAGCAAGTATACGTGGTGCCGTAGCATATGTGCGTGCTTCTTACTAATCTCCAATCCAAGCACACGACGTGCCACTGACGACCTTACAAACCTTTTGGCCAAGTTTTCAAGTTTTGTGGTGTTTAGACTCAATCAGAACATGGAGGAGTAATTGTTGAAAACATAATAAAGAAAGAAAGCCAGTGCACCAAATGTTTAATGCCAGCGTTTGGGTCAATTCATCATCTTTCATCATGCAGTACCAAAAATCTTCCAAACCAAAGCATTTTTGACAACCACTCAAGAGTAGGTTGAATGCCTCAATCTCCACCGGACGTATAGATTGATTTTCTGTGGATTACTCATATTTTTTTCTCTCACAAGATAATGAGAGCGTTGAAAAGGAAAGAAATTTCAAACAAGTGCTTCCAATAAATCCAAACAACTCTAGAACAAGACGCTACTTTTCTTTCCATCAGAAAAACAAAAGCCCTTCTTATCAACAACACGCACATGAAAATTAGACAACACTAGAAATTCAACGACTGATTGCTGCCCCGGCCCGTATGTAGCTTATCTGCCAAGGAGAGGCGACGCGACGTGTTGCTTGGTTTTCGCCTCGCCACCACCATTTGATTGAATATCTGACAGCTGTGGTGAAGGCGCCCAGAGAATCAAAGTATTTGGAAGCTTCTTACCTTGTGTACAAACTTGAAATTTATCACTTGACTTTGATGTTTCGTTCATCCGTATTAGAGGATAATCTTGGTTTTTTGCCCATTTGTGACAGCGTCGTACAATAGTGTCTTGCCTCATTTTCGAACATTGAAATTTATCATCACTTGACTTTGACGAAATAAGAAATGTTTTGAATTCTACTCTGTGATGACGGCCGCAGGTAATGGTTTTTTGCTCCTTTGTTCACTCAAAAAGATTGTGCCAAATTTCTGACCCATGCAAATGAGCCCCAAATAAGATCCTACCAAATGGCAGAGGCTTAAATTTAGGTTGCTGGTGGCAAATATTTATGGCCGTATATATTTTAGCTAGTTATTAATAAAAACATATACGTCGCTTACCAGAGCATTCTACCACGCACCTTTATTTCGGCGCCCACCCTGCTAATTTTGAAAGATTAACGGCTAAGCCATCAATCAAGGGAACGGAAGGCGGCTTCTTCCTCCTTGTCCTCTCCACGCATTTCTCCAACGCCCCCACCCTGACTTTTCCAAACGCCTCGTCCATCATTATTGCGTAGCGAAACCCGGCCGATGGAGCGTGACCAAACCGAAACCACCCCACGTTAATCTCCGGCATTAACTTGGGTAAATCGAGCTGTAATGAAGAATCACCACCACAGCACGGCCTGCCTCCTGTCTCTGCGATCCCATCTCTAATTTTAACCATCCGCGCGTCCGTATCTTGCTTGAGCTGGAGCAATTTTAGCCTTTGCCCTCTCCTTTTCCGTTAACGGATCACGAGCGATCCCGTTCCGTTCCATGCGAGCCGAGACGAGAGGTTTTTAAAAGCGAGCGTGCGAAGTGGGTGCGGGGAATTGGACTGGGCTACCCTATTAAAACCACGAGTGGAAGTTTTCTTCTCCGTGACCTCCCGCCCGCTTCGCCAACCCACCACCCATCCGTTTCTCATTCCCCCCAGCCTCCCTCAGGACACCTTAACAATGGCAGTACAGGCGCAGTACCCATCCAATCTCCTCTTCCACGACAGGTGCGCCTTCACTTCCTCCTCCTTCTCCTTCCGCCCAAGGAAGCCAGCGGCGTCTTTGCAATTGATTGGCGTTGTGGTCTAACGGGTTCCTCTGCTCCGGTGGTGTTTGTCGCAGAGGGGAGCCGGAGAGGACGGAGATGGACATGTCCAGGCCACCGCAGCTCGCCGGAGTGTCACCGGCGGCCGTCTACTTCTCCAACGCCGGAGGTGTGTGTGTGTGTGTGTGTGTGTGTGTGTGTGTGTGTGTGTGTGTGTGTGTGTGTGTGTGTGTGTGTGCCACCACTGATGTCGTGATGACTCCGCGCGCCCACGGCCCTATGACGATTCTCGGATTGTGACGGTTTCGGTTGGTTTGTTGCAGCGGGCGGCAATCGGAGGAAGCGAGTGAGGGACGCCATGGCGCCGCCGGCGGCGGCGGCGGCCAAGGAGGAGTACGTCAACCTGTTCAGTCTCCAGACGCAGCAGCAGTCGACGTCGTCGTTCGCAAACGTGGCGCACTTCCACAACCTGGAGAACAGGGTCTCCTCGTCCCCGGCCCCCGCCGCCACCGCGCTCGTGTCCACCGGACTCCGCCTCGCATTCGACGAGCAGCAACAACACCAATTACAATTCCAGCAGCAGCATCAGGAAAGCAGCAAGCAGATGATGAATAACAATGTCTTGCGCTACTCGTCGTCGCCGCCGCCGTCTCTGTTCGCCTCCGTCTCCGACGAGCTCGCCGCGCAGGTGAAACAGAACGACGAGGAGATCGACCGGTTCATCCGCGAACAGGTAATTCTCGATCCCCCCCAATCCGCTGGTTCTCAATTCTTCGCATAGCGCTAACGCCTGAGATGGGCAGGGCGAGCAGCTGAGGCGGGCGATGGCCGATCGTCTGCGGCGCCACAACCGCGCGATCCTGCTCAAGGCCGACCAGTCGGCGGCGCGGCGGCTACACGAGAAGGCGGCGGAGGCGGAGCGCGAGGCGCGGCGGTGCGCGGAGCTGGAGGAGCGGCTGGTGCGGCTCCGCGGCGAGGCGGCGGCGTGGCAGGCGAAAGCGCTCTCGGAGCAGGCCGCCGCGGTGACCCTGCACGCGCAGCTCCAGCAGGCCGCGGCGGCGGCGGCGCGGGAGGAGGTCGCCGGCGAGGCGGGCCCGGCGGAATCCTCGTGCTCGGCGCACGTGGACCCACGCCGCGCCGCCGGCTGCTCGACGTCCGACCGCGCGTGCCTGGGCTGCCGCCTGAGGCCGGCGTCCGTGGTGCTCCTCCCGTGCCGGCACCTGTCCCTATGCGGCGAGTGCTTCGCGGCCGGCGACGCGGCGGACGTGGGCATGGCGTGCCCCGTGTGCCTGTGCGTGCGGACGGGCAGCGTGGAGGCCATCCTCTGTTGAACTGTCGTCCTCGTCGCGCCCGGCCGTCACCCGTCTCGTGAGCCGGTGAGTGCGTGATGTGGAGGCATCCATCATTCATCAATGCCTGCCTGCCTGCCTTCCAAAAAAAACTGGCCAAAAACAGCCGTAGGAAACCTAGTTTTTTTTTTTTTGTTCATATCTTCACTCCGCGGACGGAGTATTTCCTTCCTCAAATCTCCGTTTATACTTTTGGGGTTTAGGAGAAGAATTCAATTGATTAAGTTCATTGTTAATACTGTAGTCCCATCATGTCCCGTTGCAAGTGCAGCAGTTGAATTGGTGGTGCCAGTAGATGCAGTACAACTCAAAAAAATCCGTCTGGACGTCTCTTTCGTGCGTCTGGTTGTCCTCCCTGAACAATGCTAATGAGCTAGTAATCAGGGAGCAGGTTTTCCATGTCTCCGCCTCTGGTTCCCTCGCTGTGCTTGTCTTGACGTCTTTGCAAACCGGACATGGCGTTGGCAGGCGGTGCGGTGCGAGTATTAACAAGCGATCGCAACCGCCGTGCTACTCCTCGTGACGTCCTCCGCCTGATGCGACGCCACGCCCGCACCGCATTCGCTCAAATCGCGCACAAAATCTCGAGATTTCTGCAACAGCGGAGGACGGAGGGTAAGGCGCCGCCCGGCCGGCCGGTTGATTGATGCGTAGGCGTGACTGACGCCAACGGGCGCGCGCGAGGAGAGGCACGGAAGAGTGCAGGGGCGCGCGGGTGATGGTCAGTTATGGCGGGGCGCACGGCGCTGCCCCCCTGGTGGTGGTGGAGCCCGGCAGAACCCGTGCGCCCCACCCGTGGAACGTATCGGGTGCGCGGGCGCGTGATCTGTCAGTCATCCTGCCACGAGGAACGGGTGCGGCGCTGCGGAGGAGGTGGGTTGCCCGTCAGACTGTCGCTCCGTGCCGACGACTTGCTCCTCCCCTCACATGCCTCGCGCTTCCGTTTCCTCGCCGTCGCTGTTATAAACGTTCGTACTCCAACCATCCATCCTTGCCGCCTCCGGCATCTCGACGTGCCTCTGAAGTTGTACCGCTACCGTCCCGGGAGACTTTATCACCAATTGAAGGAGACGAGATGCCGAGCCGGCGCCACTGTACACGGCCGTATCCGTATACAGGGAAGGAACGCATGAATTCCAGCGCGCAAAGGGTGTAATGAATAAATTAGCGCGTCCAAAGCGTCCTGATGCTCGGCCCGTACGCGTCATAATGGCCCGTCCTAACGCACGCATTAACCGAACAGATCGTCGTCGCTCGCAGCAGTGATGCAGTGATGTTGCCGGGCGGGAGATGATTACGAGAATTCAGAGGAGCTACTACCGCCAGTACCCGTTGAAGACCCACTTTGCTTGCGACTTGTGCAATGGCTACGTGACCAGAACAACTGCGTCCAATTATGACCCCGTCCGTTCGGTAGCACGCCCACGCATCCCGCTCTGCCTTTCCCACATGTCCCGCCCGATGTGTAATCTGCCTTTGGTCGCGTCCATACACGTATGAGGTGGAGGGAGCCGGGAAAAGCGTCGTCGGCCGCCGCGAAAGGAAAGGCAGAGCGGGATGGCCTTGCTACCCTGCCTTGTATCTGATCCGATTCTTCACGGGGGGTTACTGGGAACCCAGTCGCTGTTACTACCGCAGATCTGATCTGATGCCTCACGGGATTACTGCGAACCGCAGTCGTGGTCACTCGCTCCATACTATCTGACCTTCTCTGGCGACGGGTTTGATGCGCTGCGCTGTTGCGTTCCATGTCGTCGGCATGCTCTACCGGCTGATTCGCGGGATGAAAGGAACGCTTCCACAGAAAGGTTATGGATGCGCGGATGGAGTGGAAATCCGTCCAAAATAAAGCTTACGCCTCATGGGCGTGGGCGCTTGTTGCTACCATTTAGAATCCAAAATACGTTTGTCAACCCATCGTTTGCGCGTCATCAGACATGGCCAACATATACTATATGCGTTGCAGAAATAGCTACCTATCTCGTTGACCCTCGAGTTCATAACTACTGCTATATCCAACACACTTGTAGCTAGAATACGTGCGTTTGCCTTTTCCCATGTGTCAGCAAACGGAGATTTTTTTGTTTTGTTTGTTTTCAATAGAAAATGGTAAAGATGAAATGACCCGCTCATAGAATTCTCATCTTTCATTTCATGGAGTCCTGAGTTGGTAATGGATATTTCCGCAAGTTTAACGGCGACGATGCGAGGGGGCTTCAATCAAGGAGAGGGCATTAGAGACGGTGGAAAAGGTGAAATGGAGGAAAGAGGCCTGCTATACAAGCCTTCATAAGCAGATGCCGTACTTTTGACTGTGCTCAAAGAAAAGGGGAAAATAAGGTCGCAAGAGAAACAAAAGGGAAAAAGAATTTGGATTTTAGACTATAGCCCCCTTTTTCTTAAAAAAGAAAAGTTTGGACTATGGCCTGCTCAACTGCTTTAAAGGCCTCGCTTAATTTCTCTTTTTAGCCACAATACCTTTCTCCTTTGGGCCCATGGACAAACTGTGTTGGGCCACTTTCCTTGCTATAGTCTGTGTCGGGCTCGTTGCGCCAGATAACGGCCTGCACGCCGAGGCAATTGAAACACTGTACCGCCAAAGCAAAACTGAACCAGCTGCAACTGCGAGTTGTGCTAAAAAAAAAAAGCTGCAACTGCGAGTCCTTTACGCCGTCGTAGGGTCATCATTTTGCACGAGAATCTTGTGCATGACACAGCAATTTTCTGCCATCGCCCGCGCATCACGCAAAGAGCCGCCGTGCCCGTGCTTCCAGATTCAGATGGGTCACCACGGGTCAAGGTCTCGAGAAGACTTCATTCCTTGTCGGGTCAACACCCACAACTTACGCATCGGCAGAGACCTTGAAAGGTAGTACGTCGCTTTGTTTGCAGCGTGTGCCGGGATCCAGCCGTATATAGGGCCTAGTAAGAAAACCAAACACTAGACGCGTATTATTAGTTACGGTGAGCGCACCGAACTCAGCTCGAAACGAGAAGCAGTGGTTACCGCGTGCTCGGCAACGCAACGGTACTGACTTCCCGCTCTTCTGCGCAGCTTCCCCGCCTTTTCTCAATCAAAAGATCTGCGCCGAGAACCTTGTACATGTGCCAGTTTGTGGTTCGAAATGGACGGTAAGTTTTTTCTCAGCAAAAAATTAACTGTCCTTTGTGTGGAATCATGAATTTCAAATATGCCTCAGAAGACTCAGCCAAATTCAGAACAAAACATTTTTTTTCATCCAGTGACTGAAGGTATTGTCAGTTGTCCAGCTTCGAGTAAACAACGGGCGAAATCGATCGATAGTACGGAGATTGTTACGTTAAAGTGTAATATAAGGCGTCCCAATCTTGTAAAATACCACACGTGGCAACACCAACGCACTAAACTAGCGGCCAGCAAGGCAACAAAAGGGCCCCATGGAATCGAGCACGGGCATAAAGAATTGGATCCCCGCTGTTTTTACAGAGTAGATCTTCCGGTAGATCCTGCCTGCGGCATCGCAGTTAACAACGCCGGCGCCACCAAGGCGGGGGTATTCGGACAAGAGGGGGGCTGGCACGCGGGTACGAGAACAAAACCGGCGCTTCAGCTTTCTTGTTGCCCCTAGCAGCGCTGCTACGGCCAATTTGTTGGCCGGCTGCGCCTCTATTCGCTCACAGGTAGCAGAGGAAGAGAGGTTCGTGGAAATCTAGCTGCGGTTTCTCGCGCGCAACCCTGCACCCAACGCAATAGACAACCTTATAAGAAGGACCTGTTCCTGAACCTCTCTCCCTGAACCTTATAAGAAGGAAGACTTCCTCTGATGGTAAACTGGTGCCAAGCAAAGAAAAGCAGAACTGTTTTAAGTTCAATGTTCAGTCTAGTAGTGTAATAGTATTGAAACTCAGCTCCAGTGTTGAACAAAAATGTCTTCTTCCTCCTCCTGCTCTTCATTCTTTGTCATCGAGCCGCTAGCCAGCACCTGCGACTGTGAGATCTGCCGCCACGCCATGGACTCCTGCTCCCTCTGCGGGAAACGGCTAGCCCGGGACTGCGACATCTACATGTACAGGTTTGTGCCGTGCTCTTACTTTCCTCTAATTTTTGACGATCAGAAGCATGTATGCCATGTCACCTGAATGTTAACCTTCTCGATTCTGAATGGTGTTCTGATTTTATTTTTCTTCTGTTATGTTGCAAACAAAAGAGGGGACACGCCATTCTGCAGTGAGGAGTGTAGGTGCCACCAGATCCTGTGGGACGAGCAAGCGAGCTCCAAGAATAGCAAAGCTTTGAAAGATCATTTGGCAAGCAACGAGCAACAACGCCACCGGCACGAGACGACAGCTCCTGCAGCTAAGTCCGGCCGTGTCAAACTCGCGGCGGACGTGTCTGTTGCGACCTGATAATCAGCAGGCGACTGAAGGAAGCGTCCGATCGCCTTGGGAGCAAGGAACCGCTCGATCGAGATGAAAATATCGATGCAGTACAGCGTTAACGCGACCACAGACACCCACGACTTTTCTTGGGCGTTTCCGTCGCTCAGTTTTGAAAGATCATGTGTATGAAAATGTAAGAGAGCTACGGGCAATCAATGTATGATGCACGCGGCATTTCCTGATGTGTCTGTGTATTTTGTATATCTCCTGATAATCACTACTAATCAGTTTCTCACGCCCTTGAGCACGCTCGGCTGAAACTACGTTCTGAAGTCTGAAGAGTGCAACCTACTATAGCAAGTTGAGAAGCAAGGGTTTTTTTTTTTTGTGGGGGAATGTAATTAAACTCTGTTTCTTCTACCATAATATAATGAATGGCGTTGCTCCTGCCTCTTACTTTTTTGTAAAGGATGGTATAATGGGCGTTTGTCGAGTACTATAAAGTTGTGCGAAGAAATTGTACAGTGCGCATAACCAGCAAAAGTGTAGATGCCGGCCTATTGCCCCCCCTACGGCCCGGATCTCGTTTTCCTTTGGTGCCTCTGAGTTGTGTTCCATGAGCAGGTGGTGCCCGGGTCGGACATCACGATCAGGACGGACCGGCAAGCAAAGTTACTATTCTAGAACATGTAGTACTAGAACAGGAATCCCGTCGCCTCCACTCAAGAAAGTGGCCTGTACAGATTAGCCAAGGCGGGAAAGCATATACGTATCGTGCAATGCATGTTCACCGTTCAACTTGATGCAGCGGGCTCACGCTTCAATCAGTCGATCATCAAAAAACTTAGTAAAGTAGTGAGATTCGAGGCACGCGGCCGGAATCATCTGCCCGGCCGCTAGCTCCTTCCTTCGCGCGCTTGCAACTGTGCCGCACAGCTGCACTTTGCCGTCGTCGTTACGCAGATCGGTGCAGATTCTCTGTCCAACCAAAGCGTACACGCGCCGGCCACCACCACCTAACAAAGGGATCAACGTGATAATGCCATCAGAGATGAAGTGGGGAAAGCCTCCCGTCACTGTTCACAAGGCGCTACATGGCACCTCTTCCCCGACCCCGAGTCCGTAGCGCACGTAGCCACGATGGAAAAAGGAGATGCTGTTGTGTTGTACTAGCAGCAGCGAGGCTGCACGATCACGGCCACGACCCACAGCTGGTGCCGGGTCGATCGATCGATGGGTCTCGGAATTATTTCCGCGCCTAACCTAACCAGCATGTGATGCGGCGGGCATGCAGGTGCAGTACGTGGGCTCTCAAAGCTTCGATTCGGAAGGCAAGTGTCCTTCCTGTGACTGAGACATACTATACAAGACGGTTGCATTAGTTTAAAGCAAACGCTTAGATGCGGCCTAGCTAATGGGTGTCATATCGGCTAGATCGAGGCCGGCACATGGTTCCAGCGCGGGGCAAAGAGAGATTTTTCATCATTGCACGAACCCACCTATCTAGCGGACTGATGATCACCTGTAGTATTCTGTTCTGCATGCCTAGTTTGCTGGCAGCAGGAGGAGCAACGAGCTGCTGAAGAAAATAGGTGCGTTTTTTGCCCGGTAGTAGATTTTGCGATCGACGACGGTGGTTGGACTTGTGCATGTGCCTGTGGGTCACCAGTTGCTCCATCTGGCGTTCCGTTCTCACCTCGTCGCCGCACCGATCCCAACATCGGTTCACAACTGGAATCTTCACCACCTTATTTATCTTCATCACTTCACTGATAATTTGACCCAACCTGGCACCAGCAGATTGGAGGGGAAATGGACTGGCCATCTTCTTGTCCCTCGTCGGCTCATCGTGGCCGAAAATACAGGCCCTGTCCCACCACAGCGCCTCGGCCCATACTGGGCGGCGGCCCGCCGTTTCAACAACGTCCAAAAGTATAGATAGAGCCTAAACAAACACAATGGCGACGTCCACGACGCAATCGAGGCCCGACGAGACCGAACAACGACGTCCCCGCGCGCATCGCGTTCCCGGCGAAAATGACGTTCCATGCGAGGAGGGCGGTGCGCCGTGCTCGTAGATGTGGGGTGTGGTGTGGCCGTGTGTTGCATCAGTAACATCGACGATGCCAGTGCTGCAACTCCACGCGTCCACCTTGTGGGGCTCATCTAGCGCGTGAGGTCGCACGCGTAGAGCCGACTATTTGGTTAAAAAAAAATGCTTGCTGATGATGCATGTATGCGACATTGCGCCACATTCGTCCTCTATCTCTGTGTGGTGATTCTTGCCTCATGGTGTTCATAAGCATTATTGTTAATTTGTAGTGGAAGAAGAATGGATTCATATATAAAAAAGGAAAACATTGTTTGGGTGGCAGAAAAAGAAATACATTGGGTGTCATGAAAGTGACAACTGACAGGAACATACCCTATATATGGTGCATAAGAACATTGTTATTGTGTTCATTTTCATTAATGTTGGAAGAAATCAATTTTCAAACGTGACAGTTTAATAAATCCCAAAGGGTATGGGAGCTTATGTGAAGTTATATCATTCCACATTTTGAAGTACTTAACTTGCAAGTAAACAGAAAGAAAATACAATGGTCTATACTTTGTTCACATACATACTCTGAGTAATTTGTAATATAATTTATTTTTCATAAAGGAAATACAACACATTTTTATAGAAAACTGTCCCAGCTTTACATGAAAGATAATTGTATGAGACCCGGTCACATGTTGTGTTCAGAACCTTTTGGCAGCATGATGATATATGCATGCCATTTATTTTGTGAAAAAGGTATATTGGTAGAGAATGGAACGATATGTGTAAGCTTTTCAAGTTGTAATTTATTTTATGCATTGAGATAACACAATTAAAATAAAAATTTTGTTGAATATTTTGTGTTACAAAAAAATAAGAGTAAATACTTTGCAGTGTTACGGATAAAAAAATCACGTTTGTTATGTGTTAGAGATGAAGTCAAGTGTTTATAGTTTGTCAAAGACAAAATTTCCTGTATTATTTCTTATTTTCTCCTCATGATTTACTGCACGTGCGTGATATGAGGTGTCATAAAATTTTTATTGCACATAAACTTCTGAAAAAACTAAAGATGAAAATTATTGGTACATTTCTCATACCTCATATCCTTTACAACAAGGATTGACTTATCCATTTGATGACTAAGGGTGTGTTTGGCTTAGCTTTTTCTGGTTTTGACTTTTAGAAAAGACAAAAGCCCAACTAATGGGGTTGGCTTTCAAAAAAAGTCACAGCCAAAAGCAGCTTTTAGCTTAGTTCATATCTGAAAGCAGGTAGAGAGGTACAAGTTTGGATTTATTTTTAGATTTTTTCAATAACCTTTTTAAAAACGTTTTCATTTTTTTAAAAATATAATCTTTGTATTTTTTATAAAACTTTGTAATTTTTTAAAAAAGTTTTTATTTTTTTTAAAAAAAAAGATAAAATCTTTTTGAATTTTTAATTTTTGTTTAAAGAAACTTTGTAAATGTTCTGAAAACTTTTTAAAATTTTAAACCACTTTAAAAAAATTTAAAAAACTTTTTAAACTTAGAAAATATGTAGTAGAATGAAAAATTTAAACAAATTAAGATGGAGCTTTTAAATTACATGTAAAAATTTGAATAAATAACACATTATGCTACAGTTATCATCTCACAGTCACTTTTTCACAGTCATTTTCACCAAACGGCTTTTAGCTTTTTTACAGTTCGTATCTCACATCAGCTTTTCTCACAGCCCACAGCCCACAACAGCTTTTTTTCACAGCCACAGCCAGACCAAACACACCCTAAAACCCTCTTCGACTAGTTACAACAAAATTCCATCATATCCATTTGACTGAAAATCTCTTCGACTACTTGAAGCAAACGTTCATCATGCAAGTATTCTAGCAGCATTGGTACAAGATCAAGCAATCAAGCTAGTGGCCCACTAGTGTACACTTGTTTAGGTCCACCTAGAACCAGGAACCAAGTAAGCTGTGAAACTAAGGTTATTCTAGCCATAAAATTGGACGGCTCATGTATACTCAAGCAAGCTGTGGAACCAAGTATAATACTTAAACACCGTCTGGGTTTTAGCAGGGGGGAGAAGAACGTATATAGAATACTATAACCGTGAAGCATGAGATGCTATTGTTGGTTATTATACCTTAGCACACATGCTTCCATGCCACCTTGGGCCCTGCCGCCCTGGTTTTCCATGGCCACCGGTTTGGCCACATAGCACTCAAAGGAGCCAGCTTTAGATTTTGTTGCAACTTGGCCAGTTGCTTTACCACCTTCCTCTTTTATTCTCTTTGGAGGATCCACCTCCCATCGGAGGATGCATGTACGTATTTTGTGCTTGTTACTCTCTCTGCTTGGAAGGAACCTTCAGTCTCTGCCCTCACAACTAATTTATTTCTTGTTCTCTTACTGGCCTGGCGTTTTTAGTTGCTTTCTTTCCCTTTTGGAAAGGCAAATATTAATATATGCCTCAGAGTATGGATATGTTAAATATTTATTGGCTTCTTAATTATTTTTGCAGTGCCACGCTATTGTGGTTGAATGATTAAGAAATCTATCAAGCCATCTTGCTATTTAATTTGATGATACCACTTGCGATGTCATATATCCATAATTGTAATATGACATGTCCAGATAAGAAAATTCAGTAACAGTAGTAATAAAATAAGTTCTCTTGGCTGATAATGTACCTTGTAAGCAAAATATCGATCACTCATTTCTTATTATATTCATATAAATAAATCCATTATTTTAATATGGCCAATTGTATATGATAAGGATACTGTGAAATGATCTGAGTAGGTACTTTTTTTTTAGAGAGAGCATGATATGAGAGGACACTGAGGAGTTTGTGACAACGTCAAATTGTAACGGGAGGTATATGCCTTCCAAAAAATGCATTTGGTTTGAAGAAACGATATTTCTGTTAATGTTATCGTCACGAAAATAACATTCATTTTATTATCTATAATCTATAGAGCATGAGAAGCAAAAAAAATTAAAGGAAAAAAAAACAGTAACAACGTAAATCCACAAGAGCTGTCAACTAGAAGGCGAAGGATCACTACGAAACCCCGTAGAAACAAGAGGTACCAAACGGAAAACGAACAGATACTCTCCCCTGGACCTGGGCTGGGATTATAAATCCGCGCCCGCCACTTCACGCAGCCTCCTCCACCTTCTTCCTCTTCTCTCCTCCCCTGTCCCGGCCGAGAAGCAGCAAGCAAAAAGGGAAAACACCGAGGCCGAACCTAAGAAATGGAGGACTACCACTACTTCCCCTCCTCCTTGGTGGAGGCTCCAGAACAAGTCGGCGCTGGCTTCTGCGACTTGATGATCTCTCCATCCCCGAGGCCTCGCCGCGCGTCCCGCGACGACGACAACGCCGGCGTGCTCCACCACCACTACCTCGACGCCTGCTTCCTGTGCGGCCGGCTTTTAGGTGGCAACAAGGACATCTTCATGTACAGGTAAATGTCCCACGCCAACGCACCATGTCACATGAACGTCTGAAAGAAGCCGCCGTTGTTTTTGGTTGTGATCATCGTCCGCGCGTTGATGCAGGGGCGACACGCCGTTCTGTAGCGAGGAGTGCCGGCAGCAGCAGATCGAGACCGACGAGGCGAGGGAGAAGAAGTCCAAGCGATCCCCTCCGAGGAAGGAGCAGAGGCAGAGGCAGAGGCAGAGCTGCAGCCCGCAGAGGAGGATCCCCGTCTGGGCTCGGTAGACGCTTCCGTCTGATCGATCGGTACAGGACAGTCAGAACAGAACTGAAGGGATTGATTCGTGCCTGATGCACTCAAGTTTTAGCGTTTGCGTGGCCTCCATCTTGTATTCTTGTTGGATTGGTTGCCATTTACCAGCGAACGAGCTGTGACCTGTGAGCAGCTCGATCGGGGACGTCGGCCGGAATCGGTTTTGTCCCTGTTGTCTTGGAGAGAGAACAGATCGGCTCCAACAGGGTTCTTTGTTCCGTTGCAAGGCGCGGTCACGCGCTCGCAACTGGTACAATTTGTGAGCGATTGGCATGTAATCCAACATTCCGGTACCGTGAAACAAAAGTTACTGCGATTTTTCTTACGGACAAACTCAGAAGTGCAATACTCTTGCTAGTATCTTATTAGTTCTCGCTGTCTCGCATGATGAAATTTTGCAGCAGGTGAGGGGGTGATTTCTTGACAGGGTTCCAGCTGCCGGAATGAACAACGATTCGATCTGCAGTGTGCTGAACATTAACAAATGTGGCGAATCCTCGTCACCGTACCTGTCACCTTCATGAGCCAGATTGAGAATCGATTATCGTTGTAGTTTACTACTAGCTGGCACACATGACACATACATGAAACTTCATGCCTTTCACGAGCTTTCAGAGTCGAGGGTAATACCGATGTTACTTTTCTGAATTTGTTAAACGTCAGTTTCGTCGAGCTTTCGTACTCGAGGGTCAGTTTCTAGATTGAAGCACCTGGGCCTGGGCGGTTCAGAAACTCTGAAGGATACAGGCCCGTACTGTTCGTACAAAGGACATGTCATGGGAATCAATCCCTAACACTGCACGATTACTTTCGAGTTGATAATCAAAAAAAGGTCAAATTAACAACAAGTACGAACAAAGCAGTACGGCTGAAGCCTGAAGTGTTCTTTTGGGTTCAGTAATCAAAGTCCACTAGGCCGGGTTTTTTTTTTCCTTCAAACTTCCATAGCTGGTGTGCTCGTCGCAAGTTGCAGCCATGTGCACGAGCGCTCCGAGGGAGAAAGAAGGCAGGAAGAAAAGAGGATCGTTTTTAGGCAGCCTATGCGCGCCCTTGATGACGCGCCTAAAAAGAAAAGAAGGCACACTTGGGAGCTTCTCCCAGGCGCAAGATTCTTGACACGTTACGACATCGCAGCACACCGAGGGATTATTCGCCTCGTGCGGCTTGCACACGCAGAGGCGCGCTGTTGTTGCCCGTTCGGGGGGCACATGTGAGCGCCCGGCGCACGCTCGCACGTGTCGCGCATCGGTCTTCTGCGCTGCCGATGCGCTAGCTGGCCGTGCGCCGGCTGCGAGCTGCGTGTTCCCTCTGGCCGCTGCAAGCAGTCATGTGAGGACCAGCTTGAAGTCTGGCGTCCAACGAAACAGCGATGATGAGGTAGTTTAGTCGCTCGCTCTCACTCGGTAAACACAAAATGCATCGGCTCTGTGAGATGAGCGTCATCAGACGTATAAAAGATTTGTTGTTGTTTTCTAGAAGCAGCGTGCACGGAACCATTTGCTCCATCGTCACTGGCTGGGAGGTTATTGGTTACCGAACAGTTTAGAATTTCATCATCTTGTGGACTGACACTCACTTGAGTTGGATATCACCGTGTTCACCAATGGTAACAATTGATGAGATGTCATGGGCACTTCGGTTCGTGAAAACAACGTCGCCTCGCATGTCGACGCGACGGGAATCTTTTGTTATAATTTTTTTCTCCTGCTGCTTAATGTCCCACTAGTGAAGACTCAAAAGATTCAATTCATGACCGTGACTTGAACAGAGGCCAACTATACTCTGTTGATTTTTTGAAGAAGTCCTCATGCTTGAACTCAGGTCAGCTCACACAAGCCGAGTCCAGAAAATGGCAAATGAACGCAGCACGCCAGGCTGACAGAGCAAGATGGTAGTCTATATTTAGATAGACACAATGCAATGACAGATCACAGGTCACATTTTTGGCTTGTCCTGCAACCTCTGTCCAAATTAAACCACATGCATTCACCGACTGGCTCTGTCTAATTTCCCCCTAGAAGCAAGCAAAACGAAGTAAAGCCAGCTATGGGTCCGTTAATTAACCGCCAAGTCGTGGTTGACCTCTCCTCCCTGTTTAAGACAGGGCCCCTCCGGCCCCGTCCTCTCCAAGCACAGCTGCCGTCGTCCCGCCTCCTGCGCCTCCGTGCCAACTCCGGAAACCGGCTCGCCGTTCCAAGAGACGCCGGCCGATGGAGTTCACGTCGTCCTACTTCCACGCGTTCGGGAACCCCGACTTCGCGGCGGTGTTCTCCGGAGGCGACGGCGGCAGCGCCCAGGCTCGCCGGCCGTGCCCCTCCGCGGAGGACGACGCCATCCGCGTGACGAAGGCAGCGGCGAGCAGGGGGAGCCCAGCGGCGAGGCACGCGCCCTCCGTGTTCTGCGTCCCAGACATGGAGGCGGAGGAGGCGCACCACTTCCTGGACGAGTGTACTCTCTGCCACAAGGCACTCTGCGGAGACATCTTCATGTACAGGTCCGCATTATGCATACACACGCATAATACATGCGCACGTTCGTGTGTAATCGTATATTGATTTCGCTGTAACCATTGCGTGCGTGTGCTCTTGGAGAGAAGAGGGGACACGCCGTTCTGCAGCGATGAGTGCAGGAGGGAGCAAATCGACATGGACCGCGCCAAGCACCGGAGGAAGAAGCAGCAGCACTCCCCCACGGCGCAGCAGGCGGCGGCGGTGCACAGGGAGCGTCCCCAGGGGGTGCTCCAGCCACAACGCTAACTGTTGGAGCTCGGTCATGGAGCCTGTTTCCAACACGATCCCGCGCACTGACGGAAGAAGAATTCTTGCACGTTCGTACCAGTACTAGACAAGGATTCTTGCATGCATCCACACGGCCTGCATTTTCCCTGACTGTGTAAAGGGGGAATGCCGAATGTAGCGATATTTCTTTGAGCGCACACGGCTTTGTTGCCTGTCATGCTCGTTTTTGTACGATTGCTGATTAAGATCAGGGCCGTTGGAGCCAGTGAAATGAGCTATTTTCTACATTAACTCAACTTTTTTTTTGGGGGGGTGGGATGGTGTATGGCTTTCATGGAACGGTATACCTACTGCCTAGCTTCTGAAATTTAGCGCAACTTTACAAGTACTCCATCCTTTTTTTTTAAAAAAAAAGGACACAAAATTTATTTTGGCTGAATATATTGGCATATGAATGATACTCTTATCTGGTTTTGTATATAAAAATACTTAAATAACATTATTAACTATAATATAACATTAAAAAGGTAAGGATTGGAGATCCGTTTTAGAGAGTGAAGCAGGCTCACAATTGCAACGTGGACCATTTCTATTCAGTAGGTTCTTAATTGACTAGGGGCATATGTCCCGCTTTATCACAACTAAAATATTTATCTGGCTACAGTTTACCATCTTAATTTAGTTCAATAATATTTATTGAGAGTATACTAGTAAGTTGCACCATAATTGTGGTTGAAAAGGCTCTATTAGTAGGGTGTCACTAACATTTTGCAATAAAAGGAGTTCAATATTATTCCCAACCTACCAGCCTAGAACCGAAGCAAGTGACAACAAAGCACTAGAAAAATACAAAAATACCAAGTACTTGAGAGGATCCAACTTCTTCGTGAATCCTGCGGTGTTGAAAGGAGCTTTAGCGTATAACCCCCCTTCATCATGAAACTAGGGTTACAATATTATATTCAAATTTGAATACATCTCTAGGTTTGAATGCATGAACTTGATCTCCAAGGAACTATACATATTTATTAGTCTGTTTACACAACTAGAAGATCAAGTCATATTTTTTAAAGTGAAAGAAGAATTATATTAATTTATAGCTGAATACATTCTCATATTAGAAACACTCTGAATTGTAAAGAAATTAAACCTAAGTAAACTCCGATACATAATACTAACATATGAAGTAGTTCTAAAACTCACAATTATATAGAACAAGAGAGATTTCAACATGCATGGCATTCTTTAAAGCATTCTTTGCTATCAGCCCTTATTTGTTGTTTGATTTATACATGTCAGTTGTGAAATTTGGCTATTGTTTTTAACAGTGACTACTATATGCAATATTGATTTGATGAAACTAATGTTACTACACATATGACAACCAATTAATCAAACACATCAAAATAAATATAGTAAAGTATATAAGGATTTTTAAACTTATCTCGTGGTGTCAACTATGTCCTCAAACCTCTCAAAATACACAATCATTTAGGTTGAAATTACCCTTTGCTAAATAAAAACAAGCAGATAGGTCGACTTAATATGAAAAAAAAAAATATATGCTTGTTACATAGCATTTTCACCAGATGCCATTGTTAATGCCAAGAACATGTTCTGATACTAAGAGGTCCTTAGGAACACCATTCATGACCTAGTACCATGGGACGCAGGGCCAAGGTCGTCTTCTCAAATCTTTTTGGAGTTTAGGACACGGAGTGTGGTCGTTGATGCGGGTGGCTCAGCTACTTAGGAAAATGCCACCATTGATTGGAATCTTGCGTCCCAATGCTCCATGTCTCACTTAACGCCGACGAATCTGTGCCTCTATTCTCGTTCAAGGGTGCCAGATGTTCTGATAAACTTCACAAAGAAGTTCATAAAAAGGGCAGGCACATCAAAGGCCGCATCAAAATTCAAAAAGCGATACTGCTCCAAACGAAAGTGAGAACAAATTTCGCGAATGATTCCCGAGCTCGTGAAGTGTTGACCACGGCTGGAAATTCTCATCTCAGGCGAAAGAGGATTCGAGCCTTCGTTTTGTATGCTTGTATTCCAAGGCTGTTCCGCCGATCCCAGGGACACGACGAGAAGATTCACTCCGACGTGCGGGTGGGACCACCACTGGATCGGCCCCACGCGCCATCGTAACAGTCTGCCAGGAAAGCTGGAGCGCAGCAAATGGCCGAAGCGAGCGCGTGGGACCCGCGGATCCCTGCCGTAACCAACGCGCCGGCCTCCACGTAATGTCCAGGTAACTGTTACTGACAGGTAGACCCAAACAATCTCCAGCGGGCCCCGCGCTCCCGTTCCCTTTGCCATTATTAAACGCTGCCCGCATCTCCGTTGCCTTGCCTCCCCACGAAGCATCACGCAATCGACGCAGGCGCGCAAGGGAAAAGGAAGCATCGACCGGGCGCGAAGGGATCGCGGACTAAAGCGCAGACGAATTGCGGCTGCCGGCGAGAAAAGGGATCAAGGAAGGGAGCCTGGATCTCGCCGGACGTTTACTCGGCTGCGCGCTCTCTGCCGCCGCCGGGGGTCCGATCGATCGCTAGTGGCGCCCTGCGACGAGGAGAGGGAGGGAGGAAGGGAGGTCCATGGCAGGAGTGGGGCATCTGCAGATGCATTTTCTGGATGCGTGCTTCCTTTGCCGGAAGCCGCTCGCCGCCAACCGCGACATCTACATGTACAGGTTCGGTGCGGCCATTTTTTTTTTTTTTTGCCTTCTCTGTTATTGTTTTCCCCATTGCCAATTGGAACATCGCCCTCACGAGCCACGCATGCATGCGAACGATCGTCGCCGGCGAACAGAGGGGACACGGCGTTCTGCAGCGAGGAGTGCCGGAGCGCGCAGATTGAGGCGGACCAGGCGTCGGAGAGGGCGGACAGAGCCAGCGCCAGGAGGCCGACACATGGGCCCGCGCCCGCCAGAGAGGTGGACGGCCCACAGGAATGCGGCAAGATTCGGGCCGGGTCCGTCCTTGCGCTGTAGCGCAAGTTCCGGCCTTGTTTGTTTTGTTTCTCTGTTACTACTACCTTAAATACGGACACGTACCACCAGGTGTCGCGTTCATCGGCACGGGTTTGTGTTTTTGTGTAAACCCATTCGGTGGCGTGTTAATTAGTAGTCGCTGGTGCACCGTGTGATGTAAATTCTTCATCGTTTCTCAGCCTTCAGCGAAATAATAAAAAGGCGAATGTGACATGTGATCTGAAAAAGAAGTTTTGATTTGTTTTTTTTATTTAGAAAACGCTGATACGCCCATGTCTTACGTATCAGCCTCCTCCTTTTGCTATTGCTAGCGTGTACGAAACTTTCCGGTGGCGGTGGCGGTGGCGGTGTTACGTGTCGCCAGTGTTCTTTGATCATTTGTCGATGTACTTGGAAGTTGGTGGCCAGCTGCAGACATCACAGTGGAAAAACTGACCAACGTGACGCATGCGAGTACTGAACTTGGACGGGGCTGTTGTAGTTCGATTCTGACTTGGTGCTCATTTCCGATTCAATCGGGCTCGTGCAGCTCTTTGACACGAACAATGTGGACCCGTCATTTAGGCTCAGGCACGCACACATGTACCAATCAACAACTCGGCCGTCTCTTTGCATCATTTGCAACACAAGCAGCACAGCATCGCATAATTACGGACTTTCAGAGACACTTGGTAGCAGCAGACGCAGTGACACACTGACATTCGCGCTCGCACACAGTTCCACCTGTGGACAGTGGACAGTACGGGGCCGGTGCTTGCCGATGATATGCATCGCGTCCATATGCTCTTGGCGCCGCACGAATGATTGATCCGAGAAAAGGATCCAGCTCAAGATGTGCGACCTGCCAAGCTGATGACTCCGGGCGGCCGGGGACGGTGCCGGCGCTAGACTGCGGGAGTGCGGGCGGTGCGCACTGGCCTTAATTAGCTGCTCCATCGAGGAAAAGCTAACCAAGATGGCCGGTCGCGCTGGGCCACCCTTCATCACCAGTGTCACTTGTCGGAGCAAACTGACATTTCACATTCGGAAGGAGTATTATGCATGGGTCTCTCGCCCTTTAGCGCATGCTAAGACATGTCAAATGTCCATTGTTCTTCTGCGCGTTCCGGGGGCAAGGAACAAGACACACCCATTTTTCAGTTTCCCCAATAATCGAACGGAAATACATCATGTGAATGCACAAATTTATTTTGTTCCTCGTTTTGGTTGGTAGGGTATGTCCTTTCATTTCTGCAAATTATGTTTGATCTTCACCTTTGTGTATATTCCATGGATCTTTTAATAAAAAAACAACATTTTGCATATGCTATTTTAACATTTAAAATAATTTTAAATTTTTCAATAGTTTACATAATTTATTATAATTTTAATACATAATGTTGAACTCAATAAAAATATTGAAGACGTTAAATAAAAATTGAAAAGAAATTTGATATCAATTTATTTGATGGCCGAATGTGCTATGAACTGAGCCCGCCCGCTAGTCCGGCCCATCTTTAACTACGTGGGCTGTCCTATCCGGCCCATCTTTATAACCACGCGGAGTGTCGCGAAACGCTGTCGCAGACTCGCGGCGAGCCGTCACGCCCCAAGCCTCATTCGCGGAAAATTACCCAAAGCCGAAGGTACCAAACTCTTCCCAAAACCCTACCTTACCTCTTCCATGCTCGCCGGCTGGAGGCTGTCGCAGCGAGCCGTCACGTCTCCGCTGCTTGGCCTCGGGCGATCTCAAATCCGGAACCCTTTCTCCGCCATGGCGTCTCTCTCCCCTGCCGCAGCCGCCTCCCCGAAGAGGCTGCGGGTCTACTCGTCTGCCGCGGCGACCGACGGCGACTCCCTCAACAGCGCGGGGAGCGGCAAGCGCGTGGGGACCCACAACGGCAGCTTCCACTGCGACGAGGCGCTCGGCTGCTTCCTCATCCGCCTCACCTCCCAGTTCGCTGGCGCTGACGTCGTCCGCACCCGCGACTCCCAGGTCTCTCCCCCTCTCTCCCATTGGCATACGGCTCGATTTGCTTAGCATTCCTGGTAGTACCCTTGCGTTTCATTTGAGTTCAAACTGTTGCATCACAGATTCTGAACCTGAACCTTAAGATTGTGAGTATGCGTGCACCCTGCTGTCACTTGGGATGCTAATTCGACATGCCTGCCTATGGTTAATGTGTCTCTTGGTGCAACGTGCTGTTAAATTGCTTTGGTATACATGGCAGGATGATTAATTCATCCATCTCTTCGCTATTGTTGGTATATATAAGTGCACTAATTAGTGTTTAATGAGGCACAGTCACTGCATTTATGTCGAAATGGGCATCTGCATCCCATTCTGTCAAGTGTTTCCTTAAGGATTTTGAGATCTTATTGTGTATGTTACAGCAGAACTCTTTGCTATGCTGTGTACCCAGCAATTGCACTCACTTGTATGTCTCCTTTCTTGTTGAACTTTGCTGTAGATCCTTGATACACTGGATGCTGTCCTTGATGTTGGTGGGGTGTATGATCCCAGCCGCCATCGCTATGATCATCACCAGAAGGGCTTCAATGAGGTCTTTGGGCATGGATTTAACACAAAACTTAGCAGTGCTGGGCTTGTCTACAAGGTACTCCCCACGGACCACTGATTTTGAATCCTTCTCTAGACAACTCCTGAGGAATTAGTTAATTGCTTTTTTTTATGTAATGATGATGTAAGGCCAATAGGCTAGAATATGCTAAGGTCTTATCAATGGCACCACAACATCAGATGGATTCTTGGGGCCACTTAAGAACAGATGACGATGATTTACAACATTCCTCTTTTACTTTATATACTGTAATAGGTATGCCAATTTGTATGCACAACCATGCCTTAATGTGCCATGTTATTGAACTTACAAGGTTCAAACTGAAGGTTGTGAGTTGTGACTACTAGTTTTACTAGTTGTACTTAGCAGACATTATTGAAAACAATATGTTCATTAACTCTGAAAGTTGCCTCATCTTGCAGCATTTTGGTAAAGAGATAATTGCAAAGGAGCTTGGAGTCAGTGAGGATCATGAAGATGTTCACCGCCTGTATCTTGCCATATATAAAAGCTTTGTTGAGGTTTGAACCTTATCACATGGCTATAGACTAAAAAATTCAGTATATTGCTTTTGGTATATCACGGGTCACTGTTGGTAGTTCCTAATTTCTGTCTAACCACTATCGGCTTCAAGTCTTATATAGCTTTTAACAGATTTGATTGCTATCCACTCATTGGCGCCATTGAAGGTTTTAGCAGGGTTGAGTTATTTTATTTTCTCTCTATAATTTCTTTTTTCTTGAATTCTGCGAACATGGGAAATGGCAGTGTCCAATGGGCCTTGTTGGGTTAGGTGAAGTAGTTACGGATTCAAATTAGATTTTTCAGGGATTCTGTGGAGTATGTTTCTGCAGTTAGAGTTGTTGATACACTTGATAGTCTTACTTTGTTTAGACTATAATACTAGGATGAACTGCATTTGTGCTACCTTCTTTTCAGTTTAAAGGAAGTTTTAATGAGACAAACATCGTCCATGTTTGTTGCATCTGTATCATTAATAAGCTTCAATGCCTAAACTATCATCTGACTAGTTTCTGAGGTACATAGCTATTTTTGCTTTCTAATTCATTCACGTGTGTGTCTTTTACCATTTATGTTTTTTATTACCATTTTACCATTTATGTTTGATTTGCTAAAGAAATAATGCTTCTGTCATATAACAGGCACTTGATGCAATTGACAATGGAATCAATCAGTATGACACAGACCAGCCACCAAAGTATGTGAACAATACACACCTGTCATCTCGTGTTGGACGTCTTAATCCAGACTGGACCGATCCAGATCAGTCTCCTGAGAAGGAGAATGTGGCATTTCAACAGGCAATGATGCTCGCTGGAGGTGAATTCTTGGAGGTATTATATCTGTGCTCCTTCATTGTTGATTTGCTGTGCATCGAGTTTGCTGTCAGTTTATGTGTTTGCTATCTCCTCTTTTTTCATGACACTGTTTTCTGCTTATATTGCCAGAGTGTTCGCTTTCATGTTAAGTCATGGTTACCTGCAAGATCTATTGTCATGGAGTGTTTGTTATCAAGAGGAAATGTTGATCCAAGTGGAGAAATCATGGTTTTGGATAGATTCTGCCCGGTAAGGTCCTGACCCTATATGGTTCACACTGGGTCATCCTCATCTGAATTTTTGTGTCCTCGGTTCTTATACTACTGGGCCATAAACGTTATGCCTGTCTGGTTTTGTTATCAAACATTTCACAGTGTTCTGTGGCATGTAGCCGAAGTCATGACTTTTTCCTGTTTATCTGGTTGTAAAAACAGCATTTAATTTCTTTTCACCTAGAAACTAACCTATGAGGCATGTGCAATTAGACAGCTAATAATTCAAGTACCAGCATCACATATTCACATCTTCACTGATTGCAATCAGACAGTCAATCTAGTCATATCTTCAGACTTGCTTTAGGAACTATTGTCTCAATTATTGTCTACTACTTAAAAAATGTACTACCATTACTTCCTAACATGTAACATTCCTTGTACAATGACAGTGGAAACTTCATCTATTTGAGCTTGAAGAGGAGCTGAAAATTGAGCCCCTGACCAAATACGTGCTGTATCAGGTAAGTAGCCGTGTCCTTTGCGGATTATAGTTTTGTATGCAGTTAGTTTGGAGTAACCTTTTTTTTTACTGGTTGTTGAGACTTGAGAGTAGTATGTTTTCCCCATGATTTGTCTAATATGATATAATAGCTTCATGTTGCCTCATAAACAATGGTTGTACTCGTTGGTCATGTCCTGATTCTGAGAATTAAAGGGCCTGCAATAAAATTTATAAACATGCTCATTACCTGTTCTTCCGAACATTTGTTACTTGGACTCTAAAAACCATTCCTGGGTATTGATTCGGTTTTGACCATACAATTGCAGGATGAGAGGAGCAAGAGTTGGCGAGTGCAAGCAGTGTCTGTTGCTCCTGACAGGTTTGAGAGCCGAAAGGCTCTGCCAGAAAAGTGGAGGGGCATGAGGGACGACGAATTGTCTCAGGAAACAGGCATTCCCGGCTGTGTATTTGTTCATATGAGTGGCTTCATTGGGGGCAACAAGACCTACGAGGGAGCTCTGGAAATGGCAAAAGCTGCTCTCAAATGCTGATTCAACCAATTGAGCGCACAGTATGGAATTTGGCCTTTATTGACCCGTAGTTGTAACTGCCATTGTGCACCCATATTCTGTTATCCCCATTTGATAGAAGAGGTCGATTAATCTTTTTCCATTCTGGAAATTGCTGTAAGCGATGGTTTTTTAAGAGAACGGTGAAACTCGTTATAAAATTGTAGAACATTGTTTCAGTTGCCGTGTGTGCATTGACTGGAAGTGTAGATAAGGAAATCGCTTACATTATGAAAAAGAAAGAGGACATTGCTTAAAAGCGAGCAGGTCAAACTGCCCTTCAATTGAATCTGTACTAGGATAAAAATAAGTGATTCTTATTACCAATTTGAAAGGGGCTGAGCGTGATACACGCAACATGAATACATCACTGAATTCACTATGCACAAGCAGTGCAAATTAGCAGGAAACATACAGGCTAATTAAGAAAATAACAGAAGCGTGAGCTTCAGGACAGGACTACATATTCAAGCCTTCACACGTTTGACATTTGCGCAGGCTGCCTCCAGGTCCCCCAGGAAGAACAAGATCCGGTCAGACACCTGCCGCTGCTCCTCTTCACCTCTCTGTTGTGGCGCGTTCTTGCCATCACCGTCCGTGTCTTGTCGCGAGCCCAAGTACCTTTGGATCTCGCCTTGGTAAATCAGGTAATAGTCGCTTCCTTCCCTGATAATCTTGACACCCCTGAAAAAAAAAGAGGCTGAACGGTCACATCAAAGTGACATTTGTGCAAAGAATATGTCGCCATGTCTGAAAATAGTTGGAAAGCACTAGGGGATGTGCCAACCCCAGGATGCATTAGCGGTGGCAGATCAGTGAGTAGCTTACAGTCCGTATCGGTCGCAACGATCCTGCGCAACGAAGACGTCTTTCCAGGACCTGGCACCCTCTGGCGCGTAGAACGCTGCGGCGTCCGCCCCCCATCTGTCGTTGAACACCTTGCGCCACAGCTCATCGTCAGAGGTCAACGTCCTCCACTTCCTGCAAACTACGATTTGGAGCACCATAGGCGATGTTAAGGTTTCATACAACTGAATTAACTAGTACAATTTTGTGCTCTCAGGCTACGGGAAAAAAGTTCAGTAATCAGAATTACACGAGAACAGCAGGCACTGACGCAGCACTGCCGTGCCGCTAGCCCGCTACAGTGCAAGAACCGTGTGGAAGCTTTCAGACCTTGAGGAGCGGAGGCGAGGGACTGGTGATCCAGGAGGTGGAAGATCTTGAGGCACAGCTCCGCTGGCAGCGCATCCATCATATCCTCCTTGATCGACCTTCCTCCAAAATCAAGAATTCTCACGGGCTCATCAAGAATCAGCTGCTTCTTCCCTGTTTGCGATCCTCCAGATCCGGAGCTGCAGAGACGAAGCTCAACGGATGGACAACGAGAGGATGAGGCGAAGATGCGGGAAGAAGAAGCAAAGTTTCGTTGGCACCCGCGGTAGTTAGAAGGGACCAACGGCTTGGCTGTACGGTCCCCGTGTGGCTGGTGTTTGTAACACGCCCATCAACGAGTAACTCGAAGAATGTTCTCCACTGACTGACAGGCGGGTCCTATGAGTGATAGATAGAACGTGGTCTGGAAGGTCATAGAGATCCGCTCGGGACGAGCGTTCGTAGAGCGGCGAACCAGCAATGTGCCCTCAGCATGATGACACGGTCGAACATCTGGCGGTGTCACGTGCGCCACTCCCCCGCTCTGGGTCGGCCGGCGGCAGACGGTTTCCGCCTTCACGGCTACACATTTACGCCTACCAGTTCAGTTAACTAGCCATGTACATTTACGCCTTCAACGATCGATACACTGGAATCGCCCATCGCGCGGTCGCGCCGCGCCCGCCCGCCGGCCGCCGTGTCCCCTCGCCCGCATGGGGAGGGCGTCGCGCCAAGCCCTCACTCCGACCTTTGTCACGTCGCTCCGCCGCCTTAGCGGATACTCGCCGCCGCCCGCGCGCGCCTCGGCGCTCCGGAAAGCCGCGGCGGTCCTCCTCACCGCCGCGGTGGCGCTGCTCTGCGCCGTGTTGTACCGCGCCGCCGTGGATGCGACGACGCCCATGTACGTCGCGCGTGCGCGCCGGCCTTGGTGGGAGGGGGACCCGCCTCTTCCTCCGGTTGCAACCCCCGAGGAGGACAGCGACGTCGATCCCGTGCATCCCGGCGATCTGGTGGGTTCTGCATCCACCGCTGCTGTATCTGTTTAAATGTTCGCGCTACATTTGACAACATTCTAGTGATCCGGGTTGTTCCTTGCCGCCGCCGACGCGTCTCTTTGTGCGTTCAAACGTTCCTAATGCGTGTTGTTTAGCTTCTGCAGTCAGGCATTTTGTATTTTTTTTTAACCCTGATATAGTGGTCTTAGGGTGGACCCTTAAGATATACTATTAAAACATATTTCCTTCCTTTCAAGCGACTCAAAGTTACCGAAAATTTTAATCACTTAGAAAATAGTTGAAGTTGCACTAGATACTATTTATCTTTATAGGATTATATGTATTAGTAAGAGGTGAAAAAAAAATCTGTTGACATATAAACTATAGAAAAAGTTGTTTTTTTTATAAATCGTTGGATCTAGATCCGAGGGGATTGAAAGTTGCCCAAACTTTCAGTTGACTGAAAATTAGTAGAACCCCTATTAAAATATATGCAAGTTGTTCTACAGACTGACAACTTTGGTTGGTAGTTGATTTTCTTAACACCATTTCTCATTTAAGCGTCCCTTACTATTAGTAGAGTAAACATAATCAAAATGCCTGTCATTGTCCTTTTTAGTGGAGAAGAAACATGCGCAGACAGTCAATACTTTCATCATGTTTGTTACTGATATGCTCCGTCCATTTGGTTGCTTTCAGTTTTCACGTCCTGATTGATATGCTATCAGAATTATTCATGTGGAGAGTTTGTAACTTTTTATGTAAGTTAATTAAATTCTCCTTGTAGGACAGTGAAGATCTCAGGCTTGAGCTAGTTCTGCAGGAGGCCTCCATGGCCAACAAGACTGTAATATTGACGACCCTCAATTCCGCATGGGCTTCTCCAGGCTCAGTGGTAGATCTTTTCATCAATAGCTTCCGTCATGGTGTTAGTACTAGTTCACTTTTGAGGCATCTTGTTATAGTAACATTTGACTGGAAGGCATACAAACGATGTGTTAAAATCCATCCCTACTGCTTCGCTCTTGTGACCAAGGATCTGGATTTTTCTCAAGAGAAGCGGTTTCTGACTTATGGGTATTTGGAGATGATGTGGAAAAGGCTGGATTTCTTGCGGTTGGTGCTTGAAAAAGGCTACAGTTTTGTTTTCACGGTACATTTGTGCCTTCTCGCTACTCCTGTTCTAATGCATAAATATTCTGCTTTCTAATTATTTACTGTGTGAGTTTCACATGGGCAGTTGCACTCAACATAACTATTGCTTCCAACTGCGTTTCAGGATGCTGACATCATGTGGTTTCGCAATCCATTTCCATACTTTTATCCTGAGGGTGACTTTCAGATTGCATGTGATCACTATGTAGGCAATGCAACTGACTTGAGGAACATAGCCAATGGAGGATTCAACTATGTGAAGTCAAACGAACAAAGCATAGAGTTTTACAAGTTTTGGTATTCTTCTCGGTTGAGATATCCTGGATACCATGATCAGGATGTATTTAATTTTATAAAGCATGACCCTTACATTACAGATATTGGTCTGACAATTAAGTTCCTAAGCACCATGTACTTTGGTGGCATTTGTGAGCCAAAAAGAGATTTGAACAAGGTTTGCACCATGCATGCAAACTGTTGTATTGGACTGCAGAGCAAAGTTCATGATCTAAGAATCTTGATGGAAGACTGGAGAAATTATGTCTATGTCTCCAAGCTTAAAAACGTTTGGGGCACTATCATGGAGGGTGCCACAAAATTGCAGGTGTGATGCTGCCTCAGGTTTGAATTTGATGATCTTTTTTTAATTGTTCTAGTATAGAGCTGTGGCAAAGCTAGCGCTGAAAGGATGGTGGTGCACCCCTCTATATGTCTAAAAATATATATGCACCTTTATATGGTTATAATGTGCATTTCCCACTTTTTTGTTTTCCTTCGATCTGGTGCCAGTGCACTACCCAAGACCAACGTGGCTAGGTAGCTTCACCACTAGGATCCAGTGAAGTGAAGGGCGGCTGATCTTCTATATTCTTTCTGTTGATGCAAAAGGATGTCTTATCATATTTAATTTATTTCCTGCAGTCTTTCGTTTTGAATCCCATGAGGCACATGCTTATGGAATGGAAACAATTCAAGACTGCAAAACTTGTTAACCTTTGTGAAAAGTTGCTGCCACAAAATACTTGGAAGGTTGGCTTTTCTTTCTTACTATTCTAATTGTTGTATTTTACTGAATTAAGTTTATTGTAGGTAGTTGTCAACAGGAGGAACTAAAACTTGGTATTTATACAGAAAAGAAATATATGCAACTTGCTGTTTTCAATGCTTTGAACATTGGGAAGAGCATTATCATAAGAATTTTCTGTTGAGCCTTGTTACGTTTGGTTCAAGTAGTACACAATGAAGAATGATAGTGAATTGCCAAGCTGAGTGGTCAATTGAGGAACAATGAGAGAAGGGAGGCCATGAAGTATCAGGTCACTGGATGTTTTTTGACAGATCTTGGAATAATATTATAGGGTCTGAAATTGTCTCGTGCTCATTCCTGTCTTTCCTATCTAATGTAGTGGCAGAATACCTGATACACTTTACAAAAAAACTTTGGAACTTCATTATAAGAAATCTATATTAGTTAAGTTGCCATAATGTGCCGTGTACTGGATAGCAGCTTATACACAAATTCATTGTCTTTCAGGATCAACTCGTTCGACCTATATCAACTCTTCCAGTTTGATAGCTTTGCTAAAGGGGTTTGTCTTACTGTTAGAAAATCAACCATGTGGGAAGGTCAAGGTGCATGCTGTCTCCTGCTCTCTCTCTCTCTCATCCTTTTTTTTCTTTTTCAGGGAAATATGCTCTCCCTCATCTCAGTACTTACAGCTGGCGGACATTTTAAAATTGCATGAAGCAGTGGACGTTTCATCTCCTCTAAAATCCCAGTTGTTGCAGACATGCAGCAAGTTCAGGTGAGAGGACTGTTTCACTTCCAGACGGTTTGAAAATAGACGGTACAAAGTGCAATTGCCCTTGGGCTCCAAGTGTGCATTCACTTTGTTTTGGTTATTACTTATTTTTCACAGGATCTTATCCATATATCACATGCCACTAAGGAATCATGTATTTATTTAGGGCTAATTGGATTCATGCCATTATAATTTTCTTGTTTCTGAGATATGTCACTACTATTTCCTTTATTGGAAACATGCCACTGCAATTTCTCCTGAGTTGGAACCATACCATTCTCTACCCCTTCAGCTCTTTTTTCTACATTTCGTAGCTACAATTATTTTGCATGGACGAAAATGACCTTGTGCAGGCCTTGACCCAAGACTTGGTCGAGTCAACCAGATCGAGCCACCATTTGCCAATCTTCTCTCGATTCCTGGAGTCCACGAATCCTCGTCTTCAACACAGTACACGAGGAGGGATAAGAGACCCTGCGAAGCTGCAACCAGCCGGTGATGGTGGACGGAACCTGAGCCCGTGAGCATGCGCGGCACCGTCTTTGACATCCCTTCGTGATGGAGGTCGTCGACGGCTGCAGTTCTTTTGTTAGACATGGCCATCTCTGTCTTGAGCTCCACAAACACTAATGCTTCAACTGCACAACTTTGTGCTTTAGCTCCAGTAATTATTGGGTCACGTTTTGCACAAACAAATCCGTCCCTTGACTTCGATGGCCTGCAGCTGGTTCCGTCTGAAGCAAGAAAGCTGGTGTTTGTTTTCTTGCTGTAGCAATTGGAGTTGCACCATGAGAGAAAATGGGAGACGAGGGGCTGGAGAGCTCGGTGGGCATGGGATTAATGTGGAGAGTGTGCATCTTGCCAGATTCTGGCCGAAGAGAGAGACCGGTGGTGGCTCTAAATCGACGGCAAGAGCATCGAGCGGAGGAAGGAGGGTGGGGCCTATAAAGATAGTGAGGAAGATGGGGTAAAATGATCCATACGAATTTACAGTATATGAAAACGGTACAATAACGACTTAAAGACATGCATAGTGGTATGGTTCAAACAATTACAAAATTGTAATGGCACAGTTTCATTAAGATGAATTATAATGACATATCTCAAAAACAAAAAAGTTACAATGGCATGAATCCAATTAACCCATTTATTTATTAGCTCCTGTATAACTCTCCAGATATAGTTACATGAGACTATTCTTTTTTGTCACAGATAGTACAGTAACAACATCTATCTTCCCCTGATCCTTGACAACCGCTTCCCTTGAGTACACCATTAAACAAAGCTGCGTCCACCTTACATGCAGCCTTGCAAACGAAATTTATGCAGGTCTCACACAAGGACTCGTAATCCCAGCACTTCTGTCCATCTATCATTTCACATGAAAATCCATGACACTGATAGTAAGTAAAACCAGTGTTTATGCATGCAGAGACACAACCAATAAAGTATTTTCAAGCACAAGTTCGGCTTTTTCATTCTGGATTCCATCATGTATAAGTGATCAACGAAATGCTTGAAACAAGAAGACAGAGTAATAGAGTGAACCTGCAGCAGAAGGATTCCCTTGAAGCGCAAGTAGAAGGAAGCAAATAGTTGTGGCTCTCAGATCCATAACAAGACTACCGATCAATCTCCTTGTTTCTTTTGCCCTATATGTGTAGACTTTTTTTCTTGATCAAGTTATTATGTCTAAGAATACACATGAGTTATCTGTACGTGTAATGGGACATATATCACGTTTTGTGGTACCACTTGCAATATTGTTTTTCTCGAAAACGCTGCAGAGATATGTTTCTTTGTATTCTGGATAGAAGAGAGATAAAATTTATTTTCTGTATATGGTTCAACCCTGAGGCCACATGACAACTGAAATTCTTATGGACATATATCTTTGTTTCGTTATGTACTTGCCATATCTAGCAAAGATATTGTTATTGTCCTGTGCATGTTATGTCTAGATATTATAAGTGCCTGTTTGATTTCTAAGCAGATTAATTAATCTGGATTATAGTGTTAGATTATTTAATCTAAATTATTTAAGTTGAATTAATTAATCTGAAAGGTGTTTGTTTTCCTAGATTATTTAAGTTAGATCAATTTATTTTTGATGTAAGAAGACCAACTTAGCATGGGTAGTGAGTTTTTGTCTAAAATAATTTAAAATAATATAATAGATTACTGGATTATAATAATCTGTCCTCTAAATTAATTAATCTGGCTTAATAATCTATCCTGTTTGTTTGTCTACTGGATTAATTAAGCTAGATTAATAATCTAAATGGATTATAAATTGAAACAAACAGGGTCTAAATTACTTTTTTTTTAGCGATGAAAGATATTGTTCACTACTGTTGTAGCCCAAACTTATTTGGTACTTGGATCAACATTTAATGAAGATAATGTTTTTTTTTTCAAATTTGCTTGGCACTATCAGTATAAAAACATGTTTGAGCTTGACAATTTTGGGGTAACATGGATGGTGCCACGAAATTAACCAAGGGAGTTTGATTTTGACGGGCTTTTTACGTTCTAGGATACAGTGATAAACTGATAATTGCAGCTGGTTTCCTACACATGAAGACAATATCCTACACCCCGTCTTTCTTCAATACGAAGCCTTGCGAATGAGCCTTCGGCTCAGTGGTGAGAGCGCCGGGTTGGCAGCCTACCGGCGGGGGTTCGACCCCGTTCCTGCACTTGCACTATAGAAAATAATAGTAGCTGCAGTGTAGCGAAAAAAAATCCTCTCACTCCTTTCTATTTTAAAGTATAGGTAAAGACTCGCGCTATTACTCACAAGGGCAGCTGAGTCTCTATGTATGAAAATACTCACAAGACCAGCTCACTCCCTGTGTATGGAAAGGAATGAGGGTTCAGGGGTTTTTTCGACCTGCGTGAGAAGATCTTCTTCTTAAAAGAATGCCAGGGGGCTGTCATACCCCCACAGGTCGAGGTTTTTTTTTTTCAATACGAAGCCTTTAAGGCATGCCTATTTTTTGGATAATGAGATATAACAAGATATAAAGTATATCTTTGCTAAAATATATCTAGCTAAGATATGAAGACCAATCTAAAGTTCTTTGTTGGATATACCAGGCACATGATAATATAAAGATATGAAGGATATCTTTAAGTCCATTATAAATTGTATCATATAATTGACTTGAGGATATTATTTATCCGGTGGCCTTCTGCATATAAATATAAAGAGGGCTCAAATATAAAACTAAAAAAATAGGCAAAAGTATTTATTGCAAGTGGCACCTCAATACTACACGTGTTTATGTCTCGTTACATGTGCACACACACATCCTTAGTCTTTTCCGTTGTGGTAAGTCTATATAAAGATGTCGCATGTATTCTTGTTGACATAAAACTTAAGCAAGAAAAGAAAGAAATACACACATAGAGCAAAGAAAGGAAACTGATCGATATTCTCTGCGCCTTGGAACTATGGATGTGAGAGCTACAGCTGCTTGCTTCCTCTTGCTACTTGCGCTTCAATGTTGTCCTTCTTCAGCAGGTTAATTTTGTCACTCGAATCTTACTAACTGCAAGATGGAAAACCAGTAATGAGTAGTCCACCATGTGCCTGAAAATATATTTTGTTCTCTGCAAGCATAGTGTTGTAGATTTTACTCTTGCGTGAACAATATCATGGATTTTTTCTTTTCTTGTGGCAATGATAGATCTAGCAGAATGCTCGAATTACGAGTCCTCCTGCCCGATCTGCGTAAGTGGCTTTTGCAAGGTTGCATGCATGATTGGCGCAAAGATGTTTGATGGTGTACTCAAGGAATGGGGTTGTGACGGAAATTGGATAAGGAGCTGTTGTGAATGTGTGATCTGCAATAAGAGGACAGACCGGGATAGCCTGTTGTAATTGAGTTCAGAGGCTTATCACAGAGAAAATAAACTAATCAATATAGGATTCTGGCACATGGATGGATAAGTTTATGAATCTTAATTTTCAATGACATCTTTTTTATTTTCTTTATTTAAGGAACACAATATACATAGGAATGCTCACAAACATTCACGCACAATCACCCCTCTGAAAACACATGTACTACCCTATCGATAGGGGTGGTGGGTGGAGGCAAAGCATGTGTTGTTGATGCTGCAGCATGGGCCTGGCCGAAACATGCAAATTTGTGCAACAATAGGCTCAAAGTACTAAAATCTTGCCCATCTTTTAGTGTCCTGCACCTATCCATTGACTTAGCACGGGTGGAAAGATTTCCTGGCTCTGTCCTGTGGCCATTTAAAATATTTGTTGATATCTTACGACATGATGAAAAACCAAGAATGAAATGTCCACCATGCGCTTGATTTATTTTTAATTCTCTACAAGTGTAAGAGCAATTGGTTTTAATTTACTGTCTATTAGTCTCATGGATTTTACTCTTGCATGAACAATATCATGGATTTTCTTTTTTCATGTGGCTATACAGATCTAGCAGAATGCTCGAATTACGAGTCCTCCTGTCCAATCTGCGTAAGTTTTCTGTGCAAAGTGGCCTGCTTTTTGGGCGCAAAGATGTTTAATGGTGTACTCAAGGAAGGGGGTTGTTACGGATCCTGGATTGAGAACTGCTGTGAATGTTATATCTGCATCAAGAGGGCGGAACAGAATAGCCTCGTGTAACTGTGTATGGACGTTTATCATAGAGTAAATAAAATAAACACATCAATATATGATTGATGATTCTAGTACATGCACCTTGGTTAATTTAATGAGAACTGTTATGGTGCTTGAAAGGAACCCGTGGTACCTCCTCGTCTGGTTATTCTCAACCGTTGATCCGACCAGTTTTATTTAATATCTCAGTTTAATTTAAATAAGGGCTGTTTAGATTTATCAAATGTTTAATTCGTGACTGCGCACCCTCCTTCCTTCATCAGTCCGACGGTTGCCGCGGCCCCGTCGCCATGTTCAGACGCTCCTTCTCAATGCGGCAAGCGCCATCAAGTCCAGCAGTTCAGAACCGTTGTCTCAACGCCGGCCTCGTCGCCTCGGCATGGCTCACTAGCCTCACTGCATCGTCGTGTCCCTGCCTCCCTGTCCAAGGCTTGTCACTCCCTTCGTTTCTAAGAATTGAGGGAGTAGTACTCTAAGCAAAGAACGTTGCTTTAACCATATCAATCAATCCACCCACTAAACCTCTAGAATCTCGTAGGATTGGAGAATATGAAGTGAACCTGCATGAAGATGAGACGAGCATGCATGCCAAGACCAGCTGTGTTTTCAATCAAGCGTGCACATCCGGCATCTATACTCTGGCATCGGACGCTCATCTTTGCCATCCCCTTTCCTCTCAAAATGCTGGGCAAAATGGTTGAATGGAGAACACATGCAGCAGGGGTGGAGACGGTAGGCGAAGTGGTAGTGGTCGACACCAATGGCGTTATTGGCAGCGTCAATGCCGGTACCAGAACAGCTCAGATCGTCTTAATGGATTGCCCTCGTTTTCTAATCTAAACGAAAATAAAAATTGGTACTGACCCACCATTTTATGGTACCGGTCCACAATTAAAGTACCTTATAATTAGTACCTCCTATTTTTTAACCGTTGGATCTAATCAAATGAACGGTTATTATTAGTTTCAAGCATCTTAACATTTTCCTAATTTAATTTGAAAATTAAAATAAGTGCAACGTTTTACAAGGTGATTTTATTAAATTAATATACCGTTTTTTCAGAACTCAATGTTATATACAAGGTAAACAATACTGTTCGCTGCTGTTTGCACCAGAATAAATTTGACCCTTTGGACCAACATTTGATGAAACAAAGTCACTTTTCCCAGAAAAAATTTTGAAAAATACTTTCAAACTTGCTTGGCATGGCGGTGAAATAACGCTCATGTTTCATCATGTAATTTGCTCATTCGTTTCTGGGCCTGCCGTACCGGCGAGGCGGCTCCTACCGTACTCTAGGCCTCGCAGTCTGGCTTGGCCCATGTCAATCGGTTTAGCCTTGACTTAGCCCTGGACTAGTTGATGCTGCGTTCCGGTTTGATGGAGTTTGATTGTTTGAAGACTAGGCTCTGAAGACTTGCCCAAGAACACAAATCATTTTACCCAGATTTTATCACCGTTTTTCATCGGGACCGTCACTCTAGAGGCGTTTCCGTCATGTCACCAGTACTGTGCTTGCTATTCTGATAGCTAGAAAAGATAAAAATCGCCATCCCGCGTTCTATCCACTTTAGCAGATCTTATCTTATCAGAAAACCAGTGTCTTATCCAAGATGCCCTGTCATGGGTTTCAAGCTCACGCTTTGCCGCGCCAGTCCTAATCATCTTGGATCTAAAGTTGCACCCCGGCCGCTATACCTTTATCTTAAAGTTTAGTTCAATTTGCACATGTATTCGATCCCGATATGCTGCGCCTAGCTGGAGAAGAATTAGTGTGTCATACACTTACAGCTCTAATAACTTCAACATTCTGTATGTAGCTCTGTTTTTTTTTTTTGGTAGAAAAGTTACCTTACTACCCTCCTATTCAGGTTTGAGTTCCCGGACCAGATCGGATTAGCATTTTTTCCCTTTTCTTTTTTCACTTTTCACAAACGGTAGATCCTTGATCCATGATGTGAAGCCGGCCAGCGCGGTCGTGTCTGGAGAGACACCACATACATGCACCCCGGCGCTTTGAGCTCCTGCCATCGCGCGATTGCCCGGTCCTTTTCCGTTAGTCTGGTAAGCACGTACTGGTGCGACGTGCCGATCATCAAAGCGAAAAAAATCCGGTGTAGATCCCTAAACCATGGAAGGTGCATGCAGCGGAGCCGTCCCATCGCGCAGATCTTTGTGGATATTCCGCCATGCTTTGCTATCATGTTCTCGTATGTACGGTCTACGGTAGTCCAAGAGAAAGAAAGGAAGAAAGGCACTGTGAAGATGACTGTTTCAGGTGCGCTTTGGACGCAACTAGATGGCTGTATGTCTCACCTTTAAATTAGCCTTTGTCTTTTGTTTTTCTTAAAGAGAGGAAGAATTAGCCTTTGGTTTGATTCGTCGGATGATCCTTGTTCCTTGATTCGCTGGAGCTGAATTCACTCTCTTGCATGCATGTGTTCCAGTGCGCCGCCAAAACAGAGCTAAGTTCGCTTATAAAAGAAAGAAAGAGGGAGTTGTGCATTTGATGGAAATATATAAAAGCTCTGTCGTCTTCCAAAAGACCTTAATTTAGTTGATTAGGTGCAGCGAAATTGCCTCTGCGTTTCAGAAGCACATATAGTGCTCTTGGTTCTTATATATTTTCTTGGCCACAGGATCATTTCCGGCTCGCGCAACTGAAAGCTATAGCTCCCCTGCTATAAAAAAGTAAGCGGAAATGGCATGGAATTTGCCGTTCCAGGACTGAAAAGCGACCAACGAAAACCGCCTCGCCTCCAGTCCTCCACACAAAAGCATCACACGAGCGCGCAGGAGCACTTTCTCGCCACCTGTGTCAGCATTACTGTGTGTCAGTGTGTGGGATGGGATCTACACGCCGATCCAATCGTGCGGTCGTACGCCTCGGCACCGTGCCGTCCGTCAGTTCCTCTCACGGAAACCCGGAGGGAGCCGGCCATGTGATACGCATGTGTGGAAAGGCGCGAGCGCCATGTGCGAACGAAGTGGATGCGCTTTGGGTCGCCACTACCGATCGCCTGGCCCCGAAGAAGCAGGGGTCGCCGCAGCCGGCTTCCACCCCGTTTCCTAGCAATAAAAATTTTAAAAAAAAAACTCCGTAAAAAGAACGTCACCGCGCGCCTTCAAAATCAGACGTCACGCCGCACTGCTTCGCGTCGCGGTGTCCTCATACGCGCCGGCGAACGAAGTAGCTGAGATGCTCGGCACACGTTACGGCCGGAGATGGCATTGCGGGATTGTCACGGAACCAGCAGGTTTTGGTTGCGCCGGCTTTCGGAGAGCACGGGCTCCTGCATGCGGTTTCGGGTCGTCCTTGGGCGCCGACCGCGGCGCAACGTACGAGCGTGGAAAAGAACGGCGGGGAGGGAGGCGGGCGGGACGTGACCACTGAGCACCATCCAGCCAACAGTAGTGCCGCAGCACATGCAGGCTATGGACGGGTGACAGGTAGCGCCCCGGCGTAACCGAAAGTGCCTGTGCCACGGGGAAAGTGGGTGTTCCTGTGGCCTGGATCAGGGACACATGTCCGGTGCTCGCGGTGCCATTTTTCTTTTCTTTTTTTTTTTTTCGGGCCGCCGGACGACAGAGTTTCGCTGGGTGCTCAATTCATGCATGGTGTTCTGCTGCCGATCTGCAGATCCAACTCTCAACGAACTACACTTGTGCAAGCAGTCTTATTTTTGCAGTGGCATATGTAGGGGCTAAAATCTTACACGGAGTGTGCTCATGGATAAGGTTAACACAGCCCTTAGTTCCTCACAGCTGAAGGAGTGCACAACTTGGGTCACGAAAAGACTATAACAACAAGAGAGGAGGATTGCCAAAGGCAAAGTAGTGTGCATGGCTTATGTGAAAAAAACCTCAAATTTCAAAAGGAAAAAAGAGCCTCACAAAAAAAAAAAATTCTTTGATGTGCGGTGCTTTTATCCCTTTTCTCTAGGATTTGTTATTTTGTATCTTTTAAATAAAGTTGAGTTTCGACTTGAGTTTATGTGCATGTTTCTCACCACGTCCTCTAGTTATATACAAGTTTAGATTTTTGAAAAAAATTACATGTGTCTTTTCAACAGATTTTCACAATTCTACCCAAAAAGGGGTGGTTTGCACTAAATATCTTTCCCATATGAACACCGTTCTTATTTCCTACTAACAGTTCTGTGGTATGCATAGGCACATGTAGGTCCTTTTAATATACAACCATTCTAGTCTAGTTGGTTATCATATCTCGGATTAGCCTTTGGTTTTTGGTTGCCCCCTACTTCATACCCAAAAAAAAAAAATCATGGAAATCATATTTCTAGATAATAACACTGTAAGCTAGAAGGAAAATTGACAATAAGATTGTATGAGTTTTTTTTTTGTTGACAATTAATTTGTTTCACTCTAAGCACGACCGAACAATAGAAAATGTAAATGTTTGGAAAACAAAAAAAAAAAGAATATTACGCGGGCTACAAATCTACCGAAAATGTTATATATCAAACCTGTTAACATTTCTCTTCGTGTCAGAAGTCAGAGTGAGTAGTGAAATGTTACAAGTCACTTCACTCAATTAGTCCTAGGTTTTTGGCTAAATACAGGTACTAAAAGACAGCACTACGAGTACCATATCAAGACGCGCAACAAACCACTGAAACCCCAAAAGAAAGACCCGTTTTCAAGGTTCAACCACAAAACAAAACCGTTGGAGCAGTGACTGACCCCTGCTGAGGCCTGTGACCTCCGTTCTGTTTTTCAAATTCCCCAAAGACCAAAAGTCGCCCATCATCAACTTGGCCTCACGAGCTCTATATAAGCACGACCAACCCATCCCTCCAGCACACCCTTCTCACCCTGCCCAAGCGAACCATCTCACCCTCTGCTACAGCAGCTCTGCCAGCACGACGCAGCACCCAGCCATGGCAAGAATGCTCATCGAAGCGCCCACGGGCTCGCCGACCTCGTCATCATCAGCAGACCCGCTCAACTCTGACATGGTCCTCATCCTCGCCGGCCTGCTCTGCGCGCTCGTCTGCGTCCTCGGCCTCGGCCTCGTCGCCCGGTGCGCGTGCTCGCGCCGCTGGACCGCCGCGATCGGGGGCCGGGCGCCGCCGCAGGGCGCCGCCGCGAACAAGGGCGTCAAGAAGGAGGTGCTGCGATCGATTCCGACCGTCACGTACGTCTCCGACCGCAGCAGCAAGGCTTCGGCGGCGGAGGGCGGCGCCGCCGCTGACGAGGAGGAGGCGGACGAGTGCGCCATCTGCCTCGCGGAGTTCGAGGACGGCCAGGCCATGCGCGTGCTGCCGCAGTGCGGCCACGCGTTCCACGCCGCCTGCGTCGACACGTGGTTGCGCTCGCACTCGTCGTGCCCGTCGTGCCGCCGCGTGCTGGTGGCCGCGGAGCTCCCCGCCGGCGAGAAGTGCGGGCGCTGCGGGGCCCGCGCCGGTGGACTCGGCGCGCTCTGGAAGGCGCCCTGCAGCGCCGCCGAGGTGCCGTCGTTCTTGGCGTAGTTTAGTGCGATGCGCACTAGCAGAGGCAGGAAATTAGCCGATGTGCAATCTCATTGGTTAACTCTTTTAGACTTGTATAGGTTTCGTTGTTTTTTTAGGTGTGATTAGTTGGCTCAATGGTGAGCATTTGGGGCATGCATCAAATGTGTATAACTATATTTGATGGCGAAAGGTTGTTCGTGTAATTTCTCTGTACATAATTGAAATGATATAAAGCTTGGTGATTTTTCAACTTCAAGTGCCTCAACTATTCTCCTTTATTTTTTCCTGTGAAGGACCGTCTGAATTCAGAAAACATGTACTGTCATTGTTAGAATATGACAGTGTTGGTCTGAATTTGACTTCAGTTAGGCCAACGTTAAGGCGAGACACCAACCGAATATGAATTGCACAATTGGAAACAACTGCTCATCGCTAAGGTGTTTAAAGTGTACTGCCCTTTGCACTATGAGCAACAGTTGAAATAATATGGTCATCTTAGCACAGAATGATCAGTGGCCTGAAGGCAAAACACTGATTTCTATTTTCTACAAGGAGACATATCAGCTGCAGTGAATATCGATAGTGCTTTGAAAGTGATTTTTCTTTCCTCTGAAACTGACGGTTTAGACGTACCTATACTACATTGATCTTTTAAGTAGTATGAATTAGTATTTTAAAGTAGTATGAAGTAATATAGGTATTATTGGAAGAAAAAAGTAGTGACATACTGTAATTTCATTAACTTTTTAAGATAATTTAAAATAATAATTCTTTAAAAGTAATAATCATTTTCCCAAACATTGCCGTTCACTTTATTTCTGCCTGTTCTTCCTCGTGTTCTTCGACTCAGACTGCGGCCGCTCGGCGATTTGGCGGCAGCGGCGCTTGGTCGTCGTCGTGGTCGTCATGGTGTGAGCAGTGTCTTGGGGATGTCGTCCTTGAAGAATCCCTAGAAAAGCCGCCTTCATCGATATGAGGCGACGAGGCAGATCCCAGCACCGGGACATGGAGTCGGTGGGCGGCGCAGCAGCCCGTGATGTCCCGCCATCTCTCCCTGTTGTGTACCTAGCATTCGATGTTCTGTCACTCTTTTCTAATGAACTTGGGAGTCGATTGGTTCATGGATTTGTAAAGTGTTTTGAGTACGGAGTTATTTGATAACGATTGATCATGTTTGATTTAGCCTGGCCCGTAATCAAGTCCAATCAAAATATTTTAGCTTCGAAGCTGAGAAGGTTCAGAAATTGCAATGGAGGACAAATGAATTCATGCTCGCGTGTGATTAGTTCGATTGCTCTGCCCAACAACTTCTGCTAGGACTATATATATAAAACAGATCAGAGATAAACAAATGTGAGATTTTGGAGGCCATGAAATGTTTTTTCTCTTTCTCTACAAGTTGAAGGTCGCAGTCTGCCAGAGAGGAAGGCCATGGGGTGACTTACAGATTCCAATTTTTTATTTTGCGTGGAATCTGGTTTCAAGTTTGATTTTCTTGTTCAATTTCGTAAGCATATGAGGATTTGAGATTTTTATGCTCCTCTTGTCCATGACCTGTTTTACTTAGATAAGAAACATGTTTTCTTTTGTGAAATAGAAGTAGATTTATCTGATTAATTCCATATGCAACATTTTAAATTGAGGTGCTCCTTTCTCAAACCAGAACAACTTCCATCAAAATTTGTTTTGGATTAACCTTGCACTGAAGATTATCTTAGGAGTCTGATTTGCGGCTTGATCTGAACACCAGAATTGCTGCACATGGATATATAGGCATAAAGTACACAATGCATCAGACCATAATGAGTAAGAACTGTTGCACGACAGTATAAATGACAGACTTATTGATCCTTACAAAGAACAGAGGATATTTCATACAGGCTGCTAACTTGTGCGCCTTTTAAAAGAATAGAACGAAGATGAAAAAAAGAGATAAGGGAGCAGCTTATACTCAGACTCTCAATTGGCCAAACAACAGGATTAATCAAACAACTCTCCAGTGTGGTAGAAAAAAATATTTGGACCTCAAATAACTGAAGACATTACATAAACAGAAGGCACAATATACTGACATTATACCGCAAATCATCTATGAGATATCGACACTCCTTTCTATTATCATAGCACAATAGAATAATCAGATTCAGATTAGTCTTCTATGGCCATCAATTCAAAAAGTTAACAACATATCAATGATGGCTCACCTAAAATCAGAGTTCAGTCAACAATTCATAAAGGCACATCAAAGAACTCATGACTGATAATTCAGAGTTTTTTTAATCGACCATCTCATGTTCTCACAACATTATCAGTTCTCACTAGACATATATCTAACACCTGATGTGCAGCATGGGACTGCAGTCCCAAGTCTCCTCTAGTCCGTGCTGTCGGCTACAAATTGAATCATTTTCTTAACTATGAATAGAGTGACATCGATTCAACAACGGAGGTAACTTCAAATCCTTACTCCCACCGAGTTCCAGACGATTGCCGATGAAGACTGATCCGCGGCAATGGCGACCTGGCGGTCGTAATGGATAGAGGCAGAAAAGAAATTGCACCGAGACAGGGCGCAGGTCAATTAGAATCTCATAAAACTTCCGGTCGTCACGAATGAACCCTTTTGATTGCCGGCGTTGCGAGGATCCCAGCGGGGGGGGGGGGGGGGGGGGGGGGGGGCGACGGCAGGAGCACGTGTGTCGTCTTTTTATTTTTCTTCTAAGCCATAACGTTTCGATCATTGGCCTAATTACGGTGCTATCTTGCGGTGGCATCAGTTAGGCCAGGCGAGACAGCAACCGAATATGATAGACAATTGGAAACAACTGCTCATCGCTAAGATATTTAGTCATTCTGTATGGGATTGGTTCTGTCTAAAGTGTACTGTCCTTTGCACTATGAGCAACAGTTGTGCTGTTGCTGTCTGAAATACTGTGGTCATCTCAGCACATAATGATCAGTGGCCTGAAGGCAAAACACTGATTTTTACAAGGACACATATAAGCTGCAGCTGTGAATATCGATAGTACTTCGAAATTTCCTTTTCTTTTCCATTGAAAATCTTAAATCCAAGAGACAACAGAACACCAAATGCCATGCAATCTGAACCGGACCACGACCTCTCGGTTCCGAAGGAGTCAAGCGCGCTCGCAGCCTCTCCTCCGTGACCCACGCGACCCATTGAAGTGACGTCTTGACCTAATAAAATGCACTATACAAACCTAAAATTGACACATGTGCGCATGTCACTAGTTTAGAATTTGAAACCAAGGCGTGTGGTAGTAGCAAGCAAATAAAAAGGACCACACCAACACTCTTGGCGGTCGCTAGATGTTGTATTGGGTCAACCATCTGTGTACGCTGGCAAGTCAAATCACCATGCTAGTCAAATTCAAGAGATAACATATTCTGTTGTCTCTCACGCACTTTCGTATCCCGTGGATTGAAGTGCACTACTGGTGATAGTGGGGTTGGGTAAGCTGGAGCCCCAAGTCCATTCTTTTGCACACTGAGCTCGACACTTTGCATTGCCAGCCAACGAACCTTGGACGGTAGATAGGGTCATATAAAAATCCAACGACGCATATCAGAAAATTCTGGAGTCTATCAGGTGGGAATATAAAACGAAATCTTCATGAAACTTCTTAATTCGCCGCCTCCAATATCGCCGGATGGATTCTTCCTCGCTGATGGGTAAAGTAAAGTGTATCGTGATAACGCCGTCGACGGTGGGACGGCGCCAGATGAGTCGGAGACGAAGCTTCATCGGCAGAGAGAGGAACGCGCACATGTCCTGTGTTTGGAGGAGTTACTTTTTTGGGTTGCGATTAGTGTCGTTGGCGCATTAGCTCAGAGTCAATCCTCGACCGCTCAGCTCAACTGAGGTGAAGGCGGAATGGATTTTGACCCGCGCACTGAAACTTTGATAATCATATCTGCGCGTCTTCGGGGTCGGGACAAATTAATAGCGCGTATGATTGAGGGGACAGACAGCTGCAGGTGTTTGTATGGCTGCGCTGCGCGCTGGCGGCTGGACCGGTGCACAAGTTGAGCGCCGGGGGTCAACGCGGCCTAAGAAGTCGCGATTCGATTGCTTGTTGCGTGCCAATGAACGAAGCGGGGTCACAGGGCCCCCTCGCTGAAGGAGGCAGGTGTGGTGTTGTTCTTGTCCCTCTGGCGGCGACTGCGAATGTTCATGGTTCAGCAGGATGACCTCGTGCAAGGATGGCTAGTAAGGGTGAGAGCGTGCAAGGATGGCTAGAGAGTGGTATGGAAAAGGATAAGGATTATTCAGTGTAGGAAGACAAATTATTAACGACATAAAACAGTGGAGAGCATCCAAGTTTGATCCAAGGGTCCAAGCCATTCCTTTTCAATGGTGTGCTATATGGCACTAGAACGGTAGAACCACAGTGCTCAAGAAAGGCATAATTCAAAGCTTAGAATGCTGAGCATTTTTACGATAACATATCACTCATACGTTGAGATATCAATTAAGCTACTGGCTCTCTTATATTAGCTTGTTTTCCAGCATAGTGTAACTTTAATTCTCAGACTTATAGATATGTTTGCAGAACACTGTTAATGCAATTGAGACAGGGAGGGTGAAGTTTTCCACCTCCTAAAGCTCTAAAAAAATGTTTATAGATATGTTTGCAGAACACTGTTAATGCAATTGAGACAGGGAGGGTGAAGTTTTCCATCTCCTAAAGCTCTAAAAAAATGTTTGCATACCAGCTCCTCACAGTGATATATAGGCAGATGTTATGCTCTAATCTGCCTAGGCTAGAAACTAGTGAGGATCTAGGCATCTATACGAGAGAATCTGGTAGGAGATCTAGGAGGAGGAGAGGGGGAAGTGTTACCGGGGTTGTGCAGTGGAATGGTAGCCGAGGAGGAGGCGTAGACCGGGGCCGACACAGAAGCGGAGGCGGCGTCGGTTCTAGACATGTCGACGGCGAGGATCTCGTCGAGTCCGACGGCGAGGTGTAAGGGAAGCAGCGATGGCGGTCACTGGTGTCGACGGCCTTCGGGTCTCCACCGGCCTTGCCCCGGTATGGCGGGGATGTAGGGCGTCGTGACGTCGATGAGGCCTTTCCGTCACTGGTTGCGCCCTACCTTGAGATCGGGTTAGGGTTTCTATAGGGTGAACAGTGATGACGGTCAACCTCATGAGTCATGAATCTTGAAAGGTACTAAAAAGATCTACGAGGAACTGAGAGATCATATTTTTGAGATCTAGAGGTAGAGAGAGAAGGGGGTTACTGGGGTTGTGAAGTGGAGTGGTAGCTGTGGAGGAGGCGTAGACCGGGGCCGATGCAGAGGCGGCGGCGGCGGTTTCCTCCATGCCGACGGCGACGTTGTGTCGGGGCTGAGGCCGCGGTGTATGACGTTCGTGGAGGCGGCTTCCCGTCAACTGCTGCGCCCCACTTAAGATTAGGTTAGAGTTTCTGTAGGGTGAACAATGGTGACAGTCAACTTCGTGATCCATGCCTTGGCTTCACCCGTCTTTGTATGGCACAGGGTGATAGGGGGCCCACCAGCCAGAGGAGGGTTGGGAGTGCCTCCGATCAGGACGTGATCCGGGTGTTGGGCCGTTGGGCCCAACTCGGAGATCTACTAACATTCTCCCTCTAGATCTCATTTCATTATCACTTTTTTCATCTCATCAGGGATTTATACATAGAGCATGTTTTATCGTCATAGCTATTCGCCGATAGATTCAACAGCTATTATATACATTCCCGTTCAGAAACAGATACTTTTCTTTAACCCTAAGTCCAAAATCATAAGGTTTCACTTAATCCCATGCCGGATATGTGTTTCTTGAACACGCTGGGTGGTAGGTCTTTCGTGAGCGGATCCGCAAGCATTCTTTCAGTCCTTATATGCTCGAGACTTATAGTATGATCCTGGACATTGTCTTTTACAACATAGTACTTTATGTTAATGTGCTTGGCAACACCACTGGAATGATTGTTGTGAGCATACATTACTGCCGGTTCATTGTCACAATATAACTTCAGTGGTTTCTCAATGATCGGTATTAGGATTGGGAAGAATGGTTGGGATAGCAAACAACCATCAGGTTTGTACGTTGGATACCCTTATAACCATCAAAGGTCGTTGAAGTGGCTAATTCCTCTAAATAGGAGGTGTTGAGAACAAAGAAATTCCTGGAGCTATCGTTTTCCTCTAGCATTAATAGAAGTCATTGGTGTTAAGAAAAATCTCTTGGGGCGAGGTTGGCTAGAGATTTCTTGGAAAAATACCAGCCCCTTTCGGTCCATAATGAGATGGGACTAATTCCATTTTCATTCTATAGATTTTTTGCTTAGTACTATATACAGAAGGGAGGAGCCGTATGAGATGAAAACCTCATGTACGGTTTTGGAACGGAGATTTTTTGAATATACTCTTAGACCGGGTAAAAACTTCTTTAGCCAGTTGACCTGCCCCGTGGCCTCATAACATGCTATAAACTCGACATACATGATAGACCCTACTGTAATAGTCTGCTTTGAGCTTTTCCATGAAACAGCTCCTCCTACCAAGGTAAACACATATCCAGATGTCGATTTCGTGTTATCTGTTGCAAAGTCTAAATCAGAATACCTCACCACTTGAAGTGAATCTAATCCTGTATACTAACATGAGGTCTCTTGTTCCTTGTAAATATCGCAAGACTTTCTTTATCAACTTCCAGTGCTCTGGACCTGGATTAATTTGAAATCTGCCAAATAACCCGGTGACAGACGCTAAATCAGGGTGTGTACATACTTGCGCATACTGCAAGCTTCCCACAGCCGAAGCATCTAGTTTTGTTTTCATTTCATTGAGCTCATACTGATTCTTGGATTTTTGCCAATCCCTAAATCTTTCGCCCTTAACTATAGGAGTAGGTGTGACATTGTATTTGTGCATGTTGAATTTCTTCAACACCTTCTCTATATACGTCTTTTGAGACAGCCCTAATGCATATTTTCTTCTATCTCGGTGAATTTTAATACCCAAAACATATGACGCTTCACCAATATCTTTCATGTCATAGTTTGAAGACAATAATTTCTTTGTTTTTTGTAGTATACTGATATCACTACTGGCTAGTAGAATATCAACCAGATATAAAACTAGAAAAATGAATTTTTCATTCTTAGACTTTATATAGATACAATTATCCTCATCATTGCTTCAAATCCATATATTTCTTTATTGTTCCATCAAACTTCAAGTATCATTGTCTTGAAGCTTGTTTTAATCCATAAATGAATTTCTTTAAACGACATCCTATATTTTCTTTTCCTTTCATGACAAAACCTTTCGATTGTGCCATGTAAACCCTTTCTTCTAAATCCCCGTTTAAGAATGTTATTTTAACATCCATTTGATGTAATTCTAAATCATAGTGTGCCACTAGTGCTATTATAATTCTAAAAGAATCTTTACAAGAGATTCGAGAAAATATCTCATTATAATCAATTCCTTCTCTTTACGTAAAGCCTTTTATTACAAGTCATGTCTTAAACTTTTCTATATTCCCTCTAGAGTCATATTTAATTTTATAGACCCATTTACAACCTACTGTTTTGGCTCCTTTAAGATTTCATCTAAGTCTCAAACTTCATTGAGACTCACTGATTTTATGTCATCTCTTATAGCCTCCAACCATTTAGATGAGTGGACACTTCTCATGACTTTTTCATATGAGGTGGGGTCATTCTTTATATGATATTCTTCTATGTTATACCGTGCATAGTCAGCTGGTATTGCTGACTTTTTAGTTCTTTAAGACCTCCTAGTGGCCTCTTTATTTGGCACAATATCTGGTTGAGGCTCTTGTGGAGTCTACTCTTCTGGCACATCGTCTGTTGGAGGTTGTTGCTGCTTTCCTTCATCCGTGACAGGTTCCTCTTCTATCACAGGTGGAGTGACAACAGGTGTTGGCACTGTAACGTCAGCCATCACAGGTGTAACATCAACAGGCAGTGAGAAGAAAGGTTCTTGACTCATAGAATCAGATTCATATACCCGCTTCTCCTCAAGATCGATCTCTCGAGCTACCATGCTACCCCTAATTATTTCGTCCTCCAAAAAGACGACATGTCTTGTTTCTATAAACTTTGTATATCTATCTGAGCAGTAGAAACGGTAACCTTTGGATTTTTCTGGGTAGTCAATAAATAGCAATTTACTGTCTTGGAATCCAATTTCTCAAGATTTGGATTAAATATCTTAGCCTCTGTGGAACTTCCCCACACATGAAGTTATTCTAGCGAAGGCACTCTTCCAGTCCACAATTCATACGACGCTTTAGGCACCGATTTACTTGGAACACTGTTGAGAATGTGAATGGTGGTTTTTAAAACCTTCATTCATAAACTCGCTGGCAATGTGGAGTAGCTCATCATGTTAAGCATCATATCCATTAAAGTACGGTTACGCCTTTCTGCCACTCCATTCTGTTGTGGTTCGCCCAGCGTAGAATACTAAATGACTATACCATTTTCTTGTAGGAAATAAGCAAAAGGTCATGATACTTGTCCATAAGGAGTATGCCTACCGTAGTACTCCTTCCCACGGTCGGATCTTACAACTTTAATCTTTAAATCATGTTGATTTTTCACTTCTATTTTAAATATCTTTAATTTATCCAACGCCTCCGATCTTTCTTTGATTGGATAAATGTAATTGTAGCGGGAGTAATCGTATGTGAATGTTATAAACGAGTCATAATCATCCACACTCTTGACAGAAAAAGGACCATAAATATCCGTATGAATGATCTCTAATATTCATGTGCTTCTTTTTGTGTCTTTCTTAATTTTCTTTACGTATTTTTTTTAATGCATTCAATGCATTGTTCTAACTCTACGAACTCCAATGGAGAAAGAATGTTATTCTTTACAAGTCTCTTAATTCTCTCCCACGAAATATGATCTAAACGACAGTGCCATAATTTCGATGAAACGCTTGGAGTTCTTTTTCTTTTCTTGTTAACTTTAGACGAGGAGGACACATGATCATTCATATCAAGCACATTATCATTTACATCATGCATCGCATTCACATTATCACCAAGTGACAACAAATAAAGCTTATCTTACAAAGACGTAAATCTAATGCATTCATTATTGAACAAAAGCTCACATTTGTCATTACCAAAATGACAAGCATATCCATCAACATCTAGACGCGATAAACTTATTAAGTTTCTTTGTAATGAAGGTACATAAAAACATCACTAAGTTTAAGAATAAAGCCATCTCTAAGCTCTAGGTGAAGATCCCCTACAGTTTCAACTTTGTCTTCTACTCTATTAACCACTCTGATTGAAAATTTGTTTCTTCTCATGCTTGTCGTCGTACTGAACCCCTATAAATAATTTGCAACATGAATAGTCGCTCATGAATCAATCCACCATGTGGATCTAGAATAGTTAACATACAAAGATTCATTTGCAAATGCAATTATGTTCTCACCTTGTCTCTTCATGAACAACTTCAGCCAGTTAGAACAGTTCTTCTTGTAGTGTCATTTCTTCTTGCAGTAGAGGCATGTATACTTGTCCACTACAAACTGTCCCTGCTGAGAAAGATGCTTCTGCTTTCCTTGAGCCTTAGAGGTAAAGACCTCTTGCTTTGGCTGCTTGCCCTTGCCCTTGTTGTCTCTAATATAGTGGATAGAACCATCATTTTTTGTCTTTGATTATGTCCTCCTCTTGGACACTATTGTGAATGAGCTGCTCAAAGGTCTATTTCTCTAGATTCTTGTTATAGTTAGAGACAAAATTATCAAACTCCTTTGGTAAGAACAACAACATAAAATAAATCAGGAGATCATCCTCAATCTTTAACTTCATGGGCTTTAATTTTGTAGCCAAACTACTCATCTTTAGGATGTGCCTCTATGATGGATTTCCTGAAGGAGATCACAATCTTGAAAGGGGACAACTATGGGGAGTGTAAGAGAAAGGTCAACTTTGCCTTTGTTATGGGTGCGGTGGATTGGGTAATGACTACCCCATGTCCCACGGAGCCTCCTGAGTTTGTCAGAGGCACAGAGGAGACATATGCTGCTTGGGAAAAGAGACAAAGGATTGATGCTTCCATCAGAGCTCAAATTCAACTTAAGCACAGAAGATGGATCTTTGATAACAAGAAGTGCTTGGCTCTTGTCAATAACACGACTAAGCCCGCTATCATGGGCTCATTCCAGAATGAAAAGACTGTCAAGAGCTGTCTCCAGAGGGTTGAGAACTAGTTCAGTGAGTCCTCCAAGACATATGGCACACAGATGATCAGACAACTTGTGACTGAGAAATACACTAGAAGTGGCATAATAGAGCACATCCTAAAGTTGAGCAGTTTGACTACAAAGTTAAAACCCATGAAACTAAAGATTGAGGATGACCTCCTGATTCATTTTTTTATTGTTGTCCTTACTAAAGAAGTTTAATAACTTTGTCTCCAACTATAATATGAATTCAGAGAAATGGACATTTAAGCAGCTCATTGCCAATAGTATCCAAGAGGAGAACAGAATCAAAGACAAAAATTGTGGTTCTGCCCACTATGTTAAAGACAACAAAGGCAAGGGCAAATAGCCAAAGCAAGAGGTCTTTACCTCTAAGGCTCAAGTAAAGCAGAAGCATCTTCCTCAACAGGGATAGTTTGTAGTGGACAAGGACACATGCCTTCACTGCAAACAGAAAGGATACTATAAGAAGAACTGTCCTGACTAGCTAAAGTTGTTCATGAAGAGACAAGGTAAGAACATAATTACATTTATAAATGAATCCCTATATGTTAACTATTCAAGATCCATATGATGGATTGATTCAGGAGCGATTATTCATGTTACAAATTATTTACAAGGGTTCAGTACGATAAGAATCACGGGAAGAAACAAAGGTTCAATCAGAATAGCTAATGGAGTAGAAGTCAAAGTTAAAGTTGTAGAGATCTTCACCTAGAGCTTAGAGATGACTTTATTCTTAAGCTTAGTGATGTTTGTTATGTACTTTCGTTACAAAAAAACTTAATAAGTGTATCGCGTCTAGATTTTGATGGATATGGTAGTCATTTTGGTAATAGTAAATGTGAACTTTTATTCAATAATGAATGCATTGGTTTTATGTCATTGTAAGATAAGTTTTATTTATTGTCACTTGGTGATAATATAAATACGATACATAATATGCATGATACGAATGATCATGTGCCCTCGTCGCCTAAAGTTAACAAGAAAAGAAAAAAAAACTCTAAACGTCTCATCAAAATTATAAAACTGTCGTTTAGGCCATATTTCGAGGGGAAGAATTGAGAGACTTGTATACGAGAGAATCTAGTACAAGATCTAGGAGGAGGAGAAGGGGAAGTGTTACAGGGGTTGTGCAGTGGAGTGGTAACCAAGGAGGAGGCGTAGACCGGGGCCGACGTAGAAGCGGAGGCAGCATCGGTTCCGAACATGTCGATGGCGAGGATCTCGTCGAATCCGGTGGCGAGGTGGCGGGGAAGCGGTGGCGGCGGTCGCTGGTGTCGACGGCCTTCAGGTCTCCACCGGCCTTGCCCCGGTACGGCGGGGATATAGGGCGTCGTGGCGTCGGTGAGGCCTCTCCGTCACTGGCTACGCCCTACCTTGTGATCAGGTTAGCGTTTCTGTAGGATGAATAGTGGCGGCAGTCAACCTCATGAGCCGTGTCCCGACTTCACTCCTCCTTTTATATGGCACGGTATGATAGGGGACCTATCAACCAAGAGATGGGTTGGGAGCACCCCGATAAGAGCGCGATCCAGGTGTTGGGCCATTGGGCTCAACCGAAGATCTACTAACAACAGATACTGTATTTCTCTACTACAAAGTATTTTTCATGTTGAATCTCCAGTTCAAACAGGGTTAACAATCAAAGATACATAAGTTAACTTAGCACGAACGATTTAAGGCAAGTAGTACATTTGCTCACCACTCTTTCTAGAATTGAAGGCAGCTGGTATCACTGGAGGCCTAAGGATTGGAGGTGGAGAAGTCGTCACGGAGGACGGTAGCAGGATCGGGAGCCGGTGAGCCCTCACCTTTGCACGTCCCGGGCAGCGCCGAGGTGGCCGGTGAAGTTCTCCAACTCCAACGCGGCGCTCCAACGCCCACCCAATGATCTGTCCAGAAGTCCCCGGCCAGGGGCGGCGTTGATGCGTGGCCGCTCCCCTCACCGGACGAATCGGACGCAGGGGTAGGCTCAACCTTGGCGGGGCGCTTCTCTGCGTGGTCCCCCTTGTTCCTCGACGGCTGGTCGCCCTTCTGCATGACGGCGACGGCGGCGGTGGCGAGGGTTCCGAAGCGGAGATGGCAGCCGCGGCGAGCGAGGGGCTTCCCGAATCCCGAGCGGAGATGGCAGCGAGGATCGTGGGATTTCTTGGCCGATACGCCTTGTGAAGTTGTGAGACTAGCAGTCACGGCCTCACGGGCTGGGCTCCGGCACGCGATGAGGCTCCCGCGGGCCGCAAGCTGCGGCCCATCACAAGGCGACCAACTCCTGGTGAAAGGCGGAAACCGCGAATCTTCCAAGTCGGGCAAATCCCTGGCTCCGACAAGGCAAGAAGAACTGAGACCCGGGGCGTGCTGGTGCGGCGCCATGCTTGCACCGCAGCAACAGCACGAGAGCACCACGCTTGGAGACGGTGAGAACTGCACGCCTCGCTTCACCACCGTTGTCGTCGCGGCTTCTGATCACGAGAAATCGGCACTCAGCTTCTTTGTTTCAGTGGTGGTGCAACCAATGAACCGTCAGGCCCAGGGCGTAATTCCTTTTTTAGGGATAAATAAGCAAACTCTTCTCTTAGTTTCGATTCTCTCTTATGCATTCTTCCATATAACTAGTTAATCTATGTCTCACGGTTTCATATACATGTCATAATAATAAATTATTATATGAAGATTAATTGAAACATGTTGTGATGAAATTTTTCTATTCTTCATGAAAGTTTTAATTGAGTTTCATGTATGTGAAACATTGTCAAATGAGTTTTATCCTCATAAAACTTATTTTCTCTCTTTCGTCTTAATTACAATGACATATTATCCATTTTACTGATATGACACCTCATTTAATGTCAATGAAACTTCCGTTGAGATTGGTCTTATGCAAGATATTTTTTGCCTCCAATTCATCCGGATAACAAAATGACTAGTATCACATAACCACGCCTATTCCATAACTGAATACACAATTTAAAAATAAAACGGAAATGCCATGCGGATCGAGGAAAAGGAAAAAAAAATCAAGGCTTACAAGCACTTGTAAATTCCAATTTTCGCATTAGAATTTTGAATATTGAGTTATATGTAGAGAAACCTTGGTATTTCGTTACGATCCAACTGATTAACTCCGGATGACGAATTGACGACGTGCAATTAGTGGAAAGGCAAGGGGAAGACGAACATTTTACAACCCAACTCGTGCATGACATTCCTTTCATATCACTGAAATAATAACAAGGGTTAATCTAAAGCCCGCTGAAACACACGCCCACACCTAAAATGCTACAACTGACAGCATTCAAAAATTGCAGGCAGAGTCCGTGGAGATGATCAGAATAAGCTCCAAAATATGTGTTCAGACTTCAGAGAGCAGCAGGTGTGTCCCTCAAGCTTATATTCAAGCTGTTTCTCATTGTTCTTCTCCCAACTCCCAAGTTGCCCTTCGTCATCATAGCAACAAATTCACCGTAATCAATGCGGCCATCCTGGACAAAATAAGTTAAATTAGGTTATTATCATACAAAGAGATAAAAGTCATATGTATAATGTGTTGATCATACATTTACTCCTATGTACTGAACACACAACACAAACAATCAAACATCAAGAGCTCATAGAACTTGTACGTTTGCAATGATAGGCAGATAAATGCACTTCAGGTTGAATAAGCTCGCTGTTCGGATATAACATCAGGTTTCTACTAGCCGCAAGTCGAATTTGTTGGTTGAAACAACATCATTTCTACTTCTAGAATGGAGGGGCTATCATTTAGCGAGCATCCAGAGTTTCAGACCCTTTGTCCTTACAATATATATAGATCATGTACACATTTAGCGAGTATCCAGAATATATGTTTACAACTTCTATGCACAACCGTTGCAACACCTTTCTTATAATAAATTCATAAGGACTATAAAATTCATAAGGAATGTATGAAAAGCAGCACAAGCATCAATGCACTTACATTATCTTGGTCAGCTTCGTTAATGACGTCATCCAGAAAAGCATCTGGCATGTTATGCTCTTTGCAAGCTTGCTGAAGCTCATCCACTGTGATATAACCACTGCCATCCTTGTCAAAATACGAAAAGGCTGCCACTAGATGTTCCTCACGCTCAAGTTTATTGAGGTGCAAAGTGGCCGCAATGAATTCTATATAATCAATAGTTCCACTGTTGTCTACATCTGCCTGTATTGATTCAATGAAATCAATTTTAGAATGCCTATCGTAGAACAGAACCTCAATAGGAGACCATGCATTAAACCATAAAGACATGCAAAACCAATTGAAAGACATGGATATGCAGTGGTAGCATATAAGCACATGCTTACTAAAAACAAAAAACAAAAAAGGCTGGTGCTTCAAGGAAGTTTAGCTCTAAAATGTCCAAAACAAGTAAATGTTTCTTGTGAGTTGGGGAAATTCATAGATATCTACTTGTAGCATATAAGTACAAGTTTACTGTGAATAAATTGATGGTTTTTCAAGGAAGTTTAGCTCTGGAATGTCCAAAAAGATGTAATTTTTTTCATTAGTCGGGATATCACAGAACAAGCAGGATAAAAGAAAATGAGAAGTTTTAACTTAAAATTATGGAACATATCAGTCCAATACATTAGTTTTGTATCAACAAAAATCTTCGAAATTATGCAGTGCATATCACTATCCATGGTACATCAGATTCCCAAATCCTAGCCTTAGGTGAGGTGTTCACGCAAATGGATAAATCGCACAGTTATCAATACTCAACAAACTACTGCATCTGCAAGAACAGAGAATGTCCGTACATATTCAAGAAAACCAACGCCTGAAACCAAAGGGCACGACCCTTTTTCTACCCACAAGCTAAAAGCACCTCATAACAGATGTTAAACCAAAGAGAAAGTAAACACGGGCATGTAAACTTAACTACTTTACACCAACTTACCGCCTCCATAAGATCACGAATTTCAGTATCCTTTAGCGTAGAACCATATTTTTTCAAGCCTTCTTTTAGCTCATCATATGTAATGGCCCCGCTGTTATCTGTATCCATTGCCGTGAACATTTCCTTCAATCCTGCTATCTCCTCCTCTGAAAGACTCTCAGCAATGACCTGGGAAAACAAAAACTAGTCCTTTATTAACACAAAAGATCAATACAGGTACTCCAATTCAAGGAACGAGATAAAAACTGATGTCATCACGTAACTTTTATTATAATGCTAATAACACTACCGTAACACTAACCATAGATCTCAAATACATCTCAGGCTAACAGCAAGGATACTAATAATCTTGAGAATAATAGTTTGGCAGTTGCAGATAAAGGAACTGGTATAGTATTACAGTGCAGTGAATATCTAGACTTCACAAGATAATTCTCATAATTAAATGGAAAACATTAAGCAGGAATGAACAGTCGGAAAATACAACGAAAACAGCAATAACTTCACTGATCTGTAGAACAAAGTATTGCCATAGACATGAAGTTAACTATATAACCCATCTAAAGGAAACGGAATGCATTTACCCTCAAAGCCATCTTCTTCAACTTATTCATTGCTGAGAACTGCTTAATGCGAGAAAGGACAGCTGGATCAAGAGGCCGATCAGGAGCCACTCCCTGGTCACAAATCCAGGGATGACCTGGACACAAGAAAAATATGTTTTGATATCTTTCTCTAAAGATTGTGCATGCACAGTTCAGATATTTATGCCAGGCGCTACAAAGATGGGTGCACAATCATTGTTCAATAAAAACATATTTCGTGTGATCATAGTTAGCATATATTTGTAGGTGAAACACAGGAAGAAAAAAAAAACCAGAACAATTTTGTCAAGAAATCAAACATACAAGCGGAGCAAAGGGAAGAAAAGAGCAATCAACTAACATAGAACTTCATGTGCTGTTAGGCGCTCTGCTGGTCGAGGGTTCAACATTTTTCTTATAAGATCCTTTGCACTATCAGAGATTACAGGCCAGGGATCCGAGTCAAAATCAATGCCACCTTTTAAAACAGCATCAAATATTCCTTGCTGTGTCTCTGCAATGAGTACATTCAGGAAATTAGTGTATAAGAATAAATGGTGCCCAATTAAAGAAATGACTTTAACTATTCACAGTCAATACAACACTAGTATCTTTGGTCAAATCAATACCGTTTGACTATGCAATCTGGGTTCCCTTTTACTGTGGATGAAGAGAGTACACATAACCACAAATTTTTCATCAATATAGGATGAAAATGAAAGACAACCTCACCTGCCCAAAATGGTGGAACACCACTTAGCAATATATAAAGAATCACTCCAGCTGTCCACACATCGGCTTCTGGTCCATAACGTTTGCGCAGCACTTCTGGAGCTACATAGTAGGGACTTCCAACAACATCGGTAAAAATTTGACCTATAACATATAAACAACAAAACAGAAGAACAGTCAAATTCACGCCTCGGTTAGATGAAATATTTAAGCTCCTCATCGAATGGATATTTTTGTGCAAGTGGAGAAGCAAAGAAGGGTCGACATATAGCTAATTGAGACATTTAATTGAACACTGATCTTGGGCTCTCAGGAGAAAGAATGAATGGATGGCCATCTCAACAACATAAAAAGTAGCTTTCATTTATCGTCATTGGGAATCTGTAAGCCAACTTACAAATGACTCAGATGAACTTGAAAATTTAATCTGATTAATCAAGACATGTAATTGTGATTGTGACATTGCATCCCGGATAATATTTTGGTGGTAATCTCAGTGAAAAATAAAAATCACGATTCAATCTATTGAAACAGTAAAAGGTGGCACTGAGTCGCAACTCACGAAGACACGAACCAAGAGCCTTCATTGACTTCTGATAAAAAGGGGGAGAAAAAGTGAAGGCCTCAGCCCAACATTTTGTAGTGCCTACATGCCGTAATGATCACAAAGCATAACATACCATTTCTTCGTAATTACAATGGCATGATTCTTAAATAACAGTATTGATCAAGACTTGGAACACCGAACAGCATATATGAAGCATAACTTGCACGCAGATCATTTCTCACAATGCAATTCACCAATCGTGAGGTTGAATATCAGAATATCTCTGCAATTTGACAAAGCAAGCACAATGAAAGCAATAACAGAGCAGAGAGTGACTCACCAGGCTTGAAGAACACAGAGAGTCCAAAATCGATTGCCTTGAGCGACATATCGTCATCCTTATTGGCAAGCAAGAAGTTCTCGGGCTTGAGATCCCTGTGCATCACCCCTAACGAGTGGCACGCCTCGACGACCCCCACAACGATGCGCGTGAGGTCGGCCGCCTTGCGCTCGCTGTAATGCCCGCGCTGAATGATGCGGTCGAACAGCTCGCCGCCCGCGCAGAGCTCCATGACGATGTGGACGTACTGCTGGTCCTCGTATGCGCCCTTGATGGCGACGACGTTGCGGTGGCCGGCGAGGTGGTGCATGATCTGGATCTCGCGGCGCACGTCCTCGACGTCCTCCCGCGAGATGAGCTTGCGCTTGGAGATGGACTTGCAAGCGTAGTCGACCCCCGTGGCGAGGTCGGTGCAGAGGTAGGTGGTGCCGAACTGGCCCTGCCCGAGTTTGCGCCCGACCGCGTAGTGCTCCCGGAGGCTCGGCGTCGGGTGGCCGAGCACGTTGGCCGTGAGCTCCGCGGGCGCGGGAGCCCCGCGCCGCATGCCGGGGGCGGGGGGCGGAGCGGCCGCGTCCGCCGCGGCAGCCGCCGCATCGGCCGTGCGGGGCGAGGCCCGCTTCCCTTTCCCGCGCGGCGCGGGGTCGTCGGAGGCGGCGGCGGCGGCGACGGGCGCGTACCCCGCGGTGTCGTGGCGCTGCGAGCCACGGAAGCTGGTGAAGTACTTGGATCTAAGCGTGACGCCGCACGTGTTGCCCATCACACCTCGGCGGCGGCGGCGGCGCGACGGCGAGGCGGTCCCTCTCGCATGTACACAGGCCTCGCGCGGGGTTTAAGGAAATCAATCAGTCCCCAGCGGCGCGGTGTGGCGGAATAGGACGAACACGCGTGCGGTGGATGGAGCTGGGATCGGTAGATGACGCTGGCTCAATTGGAGAGGCGCAGCTTTGGATTTGACGGCGAATAGGACGAGGGAGCAAGGAGCAGCAGCGGCAGGGGAAGGGGACGAGGAGGCTTCACGGCGGTTTCGCGGCTTGGAGGAAAGCGAAGCGAAGGGTACACAATTTGCTTTGCTGCGGTCGCGCTGTTTTCCTCTGGCTGGCCCTGCTGCTCCTGTTGGATCGGGAGAGGATATTACAATTTGACACTGTGTCAGTCGGGCGACGCAAATATCCATCCAGTCGTCCTCGTGCAGTGGCATCTGGATTCTCTCGCCTCGTTCCTGACAAACAAAAAACGTTTTCTTTGCTTCATCAGCGCCTCTGGAATCAAATTTTATAGGCCTCGCTTCGATTGGTTTGCAACGATCCGGCAGTGCAGTAGTAGACCGGAACAGTATGACCAAGGACCACACAGACACAGCTAGGTCGCGCTGCGGGCAATGTGCGGCGGCGGGGGATCGGGGGCGCTCGTGCGGCGCACCCGCTGCTTTTGCCCCACCCGTGCACCACTGCATTCTGCGGCAGTCGCTAACGATTGCGTTTCAGTTTCAGGCATCTCTCTACCAGTTAATTTTTAGTCGGTCCGTGGACGTTTGATGCGTTCGAGGCCTCTTTGCTTTGGCCTGTCCGCAAGGACAACCAAGTGGAGTAAGAAATGATGCACACGGAGAAGAAAGATCGCGGTGTGGTGGAAGCGCAAAAGCGAAACGAACGGGGATAAAGGCGCATCTCGGTGCATGAACTTCTAGATGGGATAAGAAAGCGAGGATCATCACATCCCAGGATCAGATTCAGATCTGTGTGTAGAGAGTAGAGACTAGGTAGTCCCTCATCATCAAAATTGTAACAAGTCAAACACTCGAACTGAGCCAAACCTATAAGCTGTTGGTCTGAGCCGAGAACAAATTGGAAGTCTGATAACGGCCAGCGCCACAGTCGGCCTAGTAAGTTTTGGTCCGTGAGAATTATCATATATATGGCCCATCCGTGCAACATTTTCTGAAAGCATACATGACTTCGCGATTTCCAAACTTGAGTTGGTCTTGTTCATTAGTGTTTTTTTTTTAACGAGCTCGGTGAACTACAATCTGATGAGCCCTAGGGTGGATTTACATGCTCACGAGAAAGCTTAGAAACAATACAAACAACTCCCAGTTTCGGCTTCTAGGTAGCGGAAAGAGACATGGAACCATTTAACCATGATGTCTCGGCCGGCGCACAATGTTCTGGAAAGGAGATCCACAGTCAAAGATCACAGATAGTTCGAGTGAGTGATCGGCTGTCAACTTTGAGCAGTGAAGGATGGTGATCTTCAGGGAGGAACACCAAAAAATGCGTAATACGGACTGAAAGCACACCAACGCTACTAGTACATGAGCAACAACAGCGACCGCTTGTACCCGAACCTCCCACCATTTCACAGGTGAAATGTCCACCTTTACTCATTAGCTAGGAGCTTCAAGCTTTTGGATGAATTCGTCACTACACGTGACTGTTCAATACTTCTAGCCATTTGATAGCGCCTATTCAATTGAGAAAATATTTGCACTACCTACCCTAAACGCTAAGATGCTTAGAATAAATGCTTGTTAAGAACGCCTTTAATGCAAGTAGTGCAAAAATAAGAATGTGTTTGATTTAGCTCTGAAAAAAGCTGTTGTAAGATATGAGCTATGAAAAATCTGAAACCCGTTTAGTGAAAACAACCGTAAAAAACTGACTATGAGCTGATAACTGTAAAATAATATGTTATTCATGCAAATTTACACGCAATTTAAAAGCTTCATCTTAATTTGCAAAAATTTACATGCAATTTAAATAATTTCTTCAAAAGATTTTTAAAAATTCAAAAAAAATTAAATTGAAAACGTTTTTCAAAAAGTTTTTGAAAAAATTTAAAAAGTTTTCAAAAAAAAACTTTTAAAAAAATGAAAACGTTTTTAATAATTTAAAATGCTTTTAAAATTTGATAAGTTTTTTAAATTTAAAAAGTTTTTAATAATTTAATTTATTTTAATAATTTGAAAAGTTTTTTAAATTCTAAATTTTTGTAAAAATCTATTTATTATTTTAAAAATTTTAAAAATTCTAAATTAAAAAGTTTTTTAAAAAATTCTGATAAAAAATACAAACTTGTAAAAGTCAAAGCCTAAAAAAAACACCTCTTTACCTACTTTCAAAAATGAACTAGCTAAAAACTGCTTTTGGCTATAACTTTTTCTGAAAGACCTCCTCTTTAATTAGACTTATTTTCTGAAAAACAAAAAACCAAAAAAACTCAACCAAACACACCCTTTAAGTGTTATCACGTTGAATTTTTTCTTTTCGCACGAGCACCACCAGTACCAGCACTCATTCTACACTTCTTGCTGACGGGCAAACCGGTGAAGGATTAAGCGTTTGACAGGCCAACAACTTTCATACAGTATGAAAAGTTTAGACCTATAGGATAAGGTTAGCAAACCTAGCTCCAGAACTCGAGTGCAGAATGGCAGGCGGGTCGGTCATGTAACAAAGAAACAAAGCATATCAACAATTTATGTTGACGGGACATTTGACAGCATCAATCAAAACATCCCATAATTCAGAAAGAAAATAAAACTCGTAATGCACAGAACGTGAACACAAACCAAAAACACTCCAGAATTTCCAAATCTTGTTACTACAGAAACTGATAAGGGTTTACAAAGTATGAGCTAGCAATATTCAGATAACAGAGAACAAGAAGATCAGCCAATGTTCACTCAGCCAACGCCCGTTTGCTACAATCCGCTCTAACGAGAGTATGCAAAGCTTCCTTAGGCCTTCCTTGTTGCGATCTGAGACTCAGCCTGCAAAATATTCAATCCATCAGAATGAATCACAGAAGTGCCTACCATAGTGCACAAACCAGATGCAGAAATGCTTACCTCTTTCTTCACTGGCTCTTCTTTCTCTGACAACATCAGTTCAATGTGGCACGGGGAGGACATGTAAGCTGTTCAAGAGCCATTAAAGTTCATGAGAAACTTCAAAGATCTAGCAGAAGATGATGAGTACACTCGCTAGACAACTTACGGTTGATGCGTCCATGAGCACGGTAGGTCCTACGACGCTGCTTCTGAGCCTGGTTCACTTGAATGTGCGAAATGTAGAGGGTATCAACATCCAAACCCTTGACCTGTGTTGCAGAAACATTGAACATTAACACACACATTTTATTGTCTTAGTCAACCTACTCTAGGTCCTATGCACTGGGGAAAAGAGGAGCACAGAAAACTTCAACATGGGAAAGAAGAAATATACCTCAGCGTTACTCTCAGCATTCTTGAGAAGGTCCAGAATGAACCTGGCAGACTTTGCAGGCCAGCGTCCCTGCCCGTTTGGCTGGCGGTTCTTTGCCTGAGCAGTACGACCAACCCCACCACAGTACCTGCGGAAGGGAATGGCCTGCTTGTGGGCAATCACATCCTCAAGGTACCTTTTGGCCTTGGCGAGTGGCATCTTCCGCAGGGCAAACGCTGTCTCACGGGTGTTCTGCAGATATGAAAGGATAGCATAAATAAACGCTAATTGCATCACAACAAATAAGTTGACAGAAGTATGACAATAACTACTCTAAAATATGTCATTGGCTACCATTAAGACTCTCAGCAATAAATATTACTACCATGGACAGAAAAAAATGCCTCATGAATAGCTGGTAAATTTAAAAATAGAAGTGTGCCATCATTTACTGAACCAATTGGCATGGAATGTCCAACACATAGACATGACCACAGGTTCACCCAATAACGATGAACATGATGTACCTAAAGTTTACGGGGATACTGCTGGTAGAGTACACAGTATCCTGCTTTTTTTCTTTAGGGTCTCAAAAACAAAGACACTGCCACAAAATACACTTCAAAGACAGAAATGAACTATACACACTACTAGGATCTGAAGAACTCCAAGCACTAGTTGACATCTCGGAAATGAACCATATTTAACTTAGGTCACAAAGCACAAATACACATCAGCTTCAACAGCTGATCGTAGGTCAAAGATGCAACAGAGAGAACACAGCTAAATGCAAGCCACCAAAAACTATGTTTCCACCTGTAGAATGGAACCATATTGCTATAAAACAAAGAATCAGGAATTGAACTAATTGACACCGTGACACTGTATCCACTGGATACACCCAGACTTCTAAATCTAAATTAGTTCTCATTGTTCATAAGAATTGCTAGCGGAGGGAATTTTAGGTCATACTGTATTTTTCCCAAATGTATCAGGAACATAACCTATATTGCAACTGCAAATCATCTAAAAACAGGAAATGAATCAACAAATAGGAGCTGTCAAATATGTGTCGCAACTAAGACAACATAAATTTTATCTTTAGTACGCCATTTAACAAGTCTGCTTCTAAAACTAGTTGAAAGCTACTCAAGCTCTGACTAGATAACAGATCAAACGAATACCCAGCTAAGAACTAAAATAGGAACAGAATCCTGGATACCAAGCGACAAACTAATCCGCAAAACAGTTCTCGAACCAATAGCTTACAGAACTACGATGTCCCATTGAAATACATTATTTGCAGGGAGGAAACAATCTCTCACCTTGAAGTGAACACGGAGGTCCCGGCCCATGGCCTTGGCGGCTGTTAACGCATCATAAAGGAAAACAAATGAATCAGAAACCTGCAGATCCACCCATCACACAACACATCAAGACGGAATCCGTTTTGCAGGGAACTTACACTTGGTGGGATTGATCGGCTCCCTCGAGTACTTCACCTGGAACAACGAACAAGGATCAGACAGACCCGTCAGGACAGAATCAAACCATGGAAAAATCGAGCGGAGAGAGAGAGAGAGAGAGAGAGAGATCTGACCATGGCTGCGGCCTGCGAAGGGACCTCGATGTGGCGGGGACGGCGGCGGCGGCGGAAGGAGCGACGGGTGAAGAAAGAAGTGACGGCTGAACGAGAGAACGGTTTATATAGGAGCGTATGTAACGACGAGCAAAAACCCTAATGGGCTCTTTATGGGCTGAGCTGCTCACGGGCCCTAAAAATGCAAGCCCATGTCTGAGATTTAGGTGGAGAACAGTAGTGGTTCCCTTTTTTTTTCAATCTTGATAAGAGCAAGAGTGTATTTGGAAAAAAATTACGGTGGGCCCAGTTAAATTGCTGGCTGTGATTTAATCGATGCCATCGAATTAGATGGGCACATTGATCGGCATATACCGAGGGCACAGGCGGCACAGGCCGCGGCCCATTGCCGGCCGCTTCTTCCTCGGTGAGGCAGCTCATCTCCTCCCACCTTTTTCCGATTTGTGCACGAAGATGTTCCCTTTAATTTGGTCCTCCTAATTTCCCTGATTTGTCCTCACAGGGTTTAGCCATGACCACCGCTGCTTTCCCCAACTGGATAATGCTGGAGCGCTTCGTCTTCCGTAGGGACGACCAGGAGTCTTTCCCCAACGCCCCGATCAGCGTACGCGGCGTCACCTCCTGTATGCTCCCTTCTTGGTGGCCTTATGTCTCGCCGAGCCCCCGCTAGTCTCCCGCACAAGGATTAAAAAATCGTTAGTATCACGAAAACCAGATCCAACCGATTTGATAAAAACCGAAAATTGGACAATAAACCGTTTAAATGACAAAACACGAATTTAAATCTCTACTACCTATAATTTTGAGCTGGTCTTCTGCCCACCCTTAATACTTAATCCATCATCTAATCTGTTTCGTTAATTTTTAATCCATCGTTAATCCAACGCCTCGCCTGCCTCCGCCCGCGCCTTCCCCCACCCGCCCCTTTCCATCGCGCGCAGGCCCGACGCCGCTGCCCCTGCCTTCTACGCCGCCCCCGCCCTCTAAACCGCCGCCCCTGCCCCTTTGCATCGCGCGCAGGCCGTCGCTGCCCCGGCCTCTCGCCGCCGCCCCTGCTCCTTCGCATCGCGCGCAGGCCGTCGCTGCCCCGGCCTCTCGCCGCCGCCCCTGCTCCTTCGCATCGCGCGCAGGCCGTCGCTGCCCCGGCCTCTCGCCGCCGCCCCTGCTCCTTCGCATCGCGCGCAGGCCGTCGCTGCCCCGGCCTCTCGGCGCCGACCCTGCCCCTTTGCATCTCCGCCTCCTGCTCTTCCTCCCCAGCTACGAAGCCCCCGCGGTGCACCGCCTCCGCCGCCTCTCCCTACACCCCTCCCACCAGGAGCCCGTGGCGCTCGCCCTCACGGTGTGTGCGGTGGGGCCGCACCGCGTGTTGGGCGGCGCGGAGGTCTCGGACTCCCTGGGGGCCTCCATGAGCGGCACCGAGTGCAGAGGCACGTGTGTTTAGGAGTTCTTCCGTGGCTGGCCCGACATGCAGACGCCCGTGGATCTGGCCACGGCGGTGCGCCGAGACCTCTGCATCCACCAGCTGCGCCCACTGGTGTGCGATGTTGGGGTGCGCCCACTCAGCCTTATTGCGGCCGACCCCGGCGAGTACTTCGCTGTCATGGAGGCCAGCGGCGGCATCGACATTTCGCTCAACATCGAGCTCGGTGTCCAGTGTAGGTATGGCCCGTGCGTGCAGTACGTGTTAAGCCTGAATCACCGTCATAATCTCCCAGTAATAGGACCAATCGATGTTGATTCTTTCTTCTGTTTCATGTGGCTGTTGATCGATTGTCGTACAGGCTGTTTCAATCAAAACATATGTGATTGCTTTCAGTACTAATCTTAAGGAACGAATAGGAACTTCTATGTTTTGCTCTCAAAGTCTACCAAAAATATTATATTTGATGCTGGCTTGAGATGTCTCAAATATTTCATATTCATAGCATTTGTCAAATTTATCTGAAAAAATAGAAAATTTGAAATGTCATAGGGCAGTATGAAATAACAGAAAATTTGAATTTAAAATAGCAATTCATTCTTTGAGTTCACTATGATAGGGACCAATCAGAAGGCGTGTTGATTGCAAAGCCGGGCAGTATGAAATAATAGGATCACCTTCTGATGTTCCTGCCGACACTGTTATGATTGGTGATACATCTGAGGTTTCTCCTTGATGGCAGGAGTTTCCAAAGAGATGGACGATCGTTCTCTTCTGCTTCTTTTCATTCCTTCTTTGCAAGATGGATCGTGTGAGTTAGACAGTACTGCTTGTATTTGGTCCAAACTTGTCTATAGTTGAATTTATGGGAATTACATATTACTTCTCTGTAGCTTCCTGACCATTTTCTGATTTCTATCATGTGAATATGAGCATTGCAATCCTTCCATTGTCGCAAGAGTACTACTAGAATCCAGCAATTGTTGGTTTAATCCAATCATCTTTCTTTTGGGGTTACCTTCTTACACATGTGTGTTTCTAGACACAATGAATTCGTAGCTATGCATTTTGGATAAGAGTTTATGACATTTCATTTTAAAATTTACTGCTGCAGATTCTTGTAGGCATCTGGGCTGACAGATTTCGTGGTAAGGTACTGCTGGGGTTTGGAGTTGTATGGTGGTCACTTGCAACAGTTCTTACACCCCTTCCTACCAAGATTGAACTTCCATACTTACTCTCATCACTCGCCTCATCATATGAAAACTATGGAACTAGATTATTTAGAAGTGGGGAAATGTGGAACTAGAGCAATCAGAATTAGAAACGTCTGAAACTAACCCAAAATATGTTCTGGCAAATTCTGCATTGAGCAAATGTGGAACTAGAGCATTCAGATCTTGATGTAGATTATTGTCTCCCCGTCTTTCCACCGCCTTCTCAATCTAGCAGTCTCGGGGGTGACCAGGGCAGTAGAGCTCTTGGGTATGAATCACTGTCTTGATTGCTTTTATTTTTGTCGATCTGTGGGTTCCCCTTTTATTCAGATGCATTTTGATTTGTTTACGGTGACACAATATTTGTTATATTACTCAAGACCCTACTGAGCTGAAGGCGACCATACAAATACAATATTCAAATGTTCACACTCTTTTTTTTTTGCATGTTTTTGTAGTATTAGGTTCAGAAATAACATCAGCCTTGTATCAGTTTTTGATATAATAAGAAGTTTTGTTTTTTATAACTCATGCATTGTGCAGGTATTAGCCATTCACTGGTTAGTTGGGTTTGGGCTCCTGAAGTTCCTGTTGATACTGATTACATTGTTTTGCTCTTCAGTACAAGTTGCCAGAACCATTGTGTCTGCTAAGAGTAGATAATAATCTTCCACCTTGGCGTCCAGGATTGAAGGAGGTAATCATCTTGCATTCTAGATTATGAGTGTCAGTTTTTAATGAACCAAAGCAGTATTGCACGCGTAGCAGTCTTGCACATAATGGTTACATTCTCACATACTTTATTTTTATACATGTGTTGGAACTAAAGCAGTATCTTCAGATTTGTAACTGACCATCGCTATTTTCAATATCCACAGTGTGCACATGATGTTTGGGAGTGTGGTTTACCCTTCTACAAGAAGGCCAGCAAGTGTTAAGGTGTGTTCTGATTCATATAGGCTCTATTTCAGAATGGAGATGGTGCTTGATGTCCTGAGGGTGTGGTTCAGAATTGATTATCAGTTCTTTTAGAAAAGATTGTCAGTTAATTATAGTCTATAGGCCATCAAATGGTCATAAATAAACTGCTGCGACATGTTCATATCCTCCGGTATTTAACTACTTGTTACAATGGTTAAAATCATATATCAAACGAAAGAAAAATATACGAATCAAATGTTTTCAAGAGGAATAATTGTGGGTGTGTGGCACTTAAATGTCGTAGATTGAAACATGTATTCTTCTTTATTTCCCTGTAATTGTCAAATCATGAGTCTTGGATCTTTCAGTTGGTTCACGCATATGTATGCAGATGTAGCTGAGCTGACTATCTCTCTCTAGAGTTTTTAAAAAGTATATTGATTTCTTCTACCACTTTTATCCTCACAAATTCAACATATTCATATCATATATTATATTCTTCATAATTCTTTAGGGTTACAATGTCATTTATGATCTTTCATAAGAACAAATCAACTTGTGCTCAGTTCATATTATGGTCGGAGTGTAGGAACTGAAAGACAAGTGAACATGTGCCCAGTTCATGGCTGTCTTGGCATTTTAATTATGCTTGGGTTGGAGGAGACAATGTTTGTTACTTACCATTGTAAAATGAAAATTTCAGATGCTTTTAGGACAAATCTTCATCCAGTCAATATTGTGAACTTATTATGCCCGTTGCAACGCATGGGCATTTTGCTAGTATGATTTGAAAGGAAGCCGGTCGGTTTTCTCAGGTTATCGCTTGGTTTTTCCGGTTTATCGTTCGGTTTTTCAGTTTACCGCTCAGTTTTCTCTTTTTTTATGGGCTTTCTCAGTTTAAAAACAAACCACTTAGTTTTCCCGGTTTATCGCTCGGTTTCTCCAGTTTACTGTTCAGTTTTCTCGGTTTTTGTTATTTTAAATTTTTTTGAATTTTCAAAATTTTAAATTGTATTATACCGAAAACTGGTCATCCGATCAAACCGGACCGGACCGGTTTGGTTGAAAACCGCGAAAACCGAGCGGTTTTTGATGGTTTTTGAATCCATGCTCCCGCATCTACGTGCGGTTACCGGGCTTTCCAGATCCCAGGAAACAGGTACCCCTAGCCATCCTGGCAACCGACCGCCATGTTGTTCTGCTTCGCGTCGCTACCAAGACCTCTGAGGGAGCCGTACTGCAAGACTTCTTCATCTATGATGGCACCGAAGGCAACTCTTGTTTCTCGCTGAAAGCGCTCCCCGCTTGTATGGAGCCAGATTTGGATTTTCATACCCGTCGCGATGGCCGCCGAAGTCGTCGTCATCATGCTTCTCGCCAAGCGGAGAAGGAAGCACGAGCCATGCGGCGCGTGATGGCCGTCGGATCTATGGGCATCTTGTGTCGAGGCGAACAAGAGTTTGCGGTGGCAGAGCTTAAGCTTTTCAAGCCCAGCCGCACTCAGATCTTTGCTGACATCTGTATGCTGCGCTCTGGCACTTCATCTGGCTGCAAGTGCAACCCTGGCGGTGAATGGAACTCCTTGCCTGTGCCAATCCACCTCAATGGAGACAATCCTGCCCATGACGATATGTGGCTACTCTGCTGCTGGCAGACTGACACCGTCGTCCCCTTCAACCTACCTGTGCTGGATCGACTATTATCGAGGCATTCTCCTCTGCGACGTGTTCGCAGAGCCCACCCCGACCGTGTACTTCCACCGGTTCCCTTTGAAAAAGTTCCCTTTACTCCCAACCGCAGCAAGACATCCAGCTGGCTGTACCGTGGTGCAACCGCCATCAACGACACCATACTAATGTTTGTCGATGTTGAACGCAATGATGGCATCGGCTATGGGGAACTCAAACCCAGCGCTGGCTTTACCATCACCTGCTACACCTTCAGTTTAAACAGTAAGGACTGGACCGAGGAGTACAAGGTTACTTCCGAGCAGCTCTGGTTAACTAACACCAAGCTCCCACGTGAAATTCTCACATTCCCTCAAGTGAGCATCGACAGGCCACATGTGATGAACTTCGTTATCAGTGAGTTCAAATATGTGATGAAGAAGATGTGGGTGGTCGCCATTGACATGAAAACCAAGACCGTGGAGTCATTTTATCAGTATATCAATGGGTTTGAAGACCGTCAAACTGAAGATGCTGACTTGACTATAGAAAAGTCTGACTTTCCAAAGCCATTCATCCCCTGTGAGTTCTCCAAGTTCCTCCGTTTCTCAAGGTAATATTGCTGCTGGCTTTTCTCTATCACCTACTTCATAGATTTATTTTTGCCGGTTGCTTATTACTCCTGCATATATGCAATCTATAATCTTGTTGGCATTTCAATACTGGGTGAGTAGCCTGCAGATGACTAAACATTTGAGCTTTCAAATTTAGGTGAAAAATAAATATTATTAGGCTTATGAATGATGGACTTGCCAATACCTTCTTTTATATGATGGAAATTACTTGTTACGTCGAGTGTCTGTTTTTGAGAGTACATGAATACTTTACGGAGCACCTTTGCATACTAGCTTTCTTGTGCTAACAGAAGCAAGTTTAATTTGAGCATCGTCCATTAGATCATTTTTGTAACAGTATTAAACTATTGCAGGAAGAGGAAGAATATAGTATGACAAATTAATCTCGTCCAGTTCTCCAACTTACGCCGACTAGTGCTGACCATCCATTGCATATATTCGTTTTCCAGACTAGTGCAAACAGTGTGTTCTTTTTTTTAGTCTAAATTTTAATATTATCACATTTATCCTTCGAACATTAAATAGAACGACTAAATATAAAATTAATTATATAATTGGAAGTTAATTTGCAAGATAATTCTATTAAACTTAATTAAGTCATTATTAAGAGATGTTTAATATAGCATCATATTGTATAATCATAACCTAATTAAGAGCATCTCCAACAGGCTCTGCATTATATTATGTAAAATTAGAGATTTTACCTCTTTTGTAAAAATAGAAAAAACTCTAAAACTAAAGGGTAAAGCAACAGACTAGGTAAATTTTAACTCTATATTTTGAAAACCATCCATGTCAGTTACACTTGTTTCATTGATTTTTTTCGATCTTCCGATTGCAGCGACACCGCCGCCGTGCGGAGCGACGGCCTCATTGCCGAACTCTCCTGGACGCATGAATTCACAGACAGCGTCCAGCCGTTTGGACACCAGTGACGACACCGACGAGTGGACGTCTGGTCGGTTGGACTCCAGTTGCGTGCCGTGTTGATCTAACGCGAGGTACTGCATCCTCCCTCGTCAATTAGTTGCTCGGTTGCAGGCATCTTGCATGTTGTGATTAGCTCCCGATTTTAGGAGGGAGCAGGTGTATTAGAACGGGAAAGGCGGAGAAGAGAATCCTCGGATTTGAATGATGCGCGCGCACGAGGTGGAGAATGGCGAGTGACCACGCCTAGGCAAATTTGCCTAACAGAGGAGCTTGGATAGCTAGCGGAGTTATTTACCGAGCCAGTTGCAGGTCTGTTGGAACCTGATTTTTTTTCATATTTACAGATACAAAGTCTTATATAAGAGCTCTTGAAGATGTTCTCAGCTTAAAAGATTCATCTTATCATTTAACCTAGGGGTTATAAAATAATTTTCATTATTAATCTATATTTATTACTTTCAATTAATATTCTAATATTTAATAAGACACGACTAAAATTTAGCACAGACAAGTGACTCTCTTATTGCCATCTGACTTGGCTCACATGCACATCCGCAACATCTGCCTCGAGACCCATGCGCACACGGCCACCCACCAACATCATTACGCTCGCGATAGGCTTACACGGCCACCGCTCAAAACTTCTCGAATCATTGACCTTATCGCATATCAGCGGCCGCGCCTTTCGATCGCCGTAGACGCACGAACCGAGCCGGGGCACCCGTGTTTGTGAATGCTCGGTGACGGATGCAGAGAAGCCCAGAACGAAAGGGACCAGCTGCCGCGACGCACACGTACGTACGTTATCGTACGCCGGCGGCATTTATCGAGGAAGCCGTTGAACCAGAGTGCTGCCGATCCCTGCGCCCGTGCGCCACGGTTTAAAGCGCGATCCGCCGAACGCCGCGGTCACAGGTTGCCTGCCGCCGTTGCCGTTGGTGACGAGGCTGTTCCGTGCGGTTCAGTTGAGCCGTTTTCTTCCGTGTCCTCTCTCCTTCGCATGTTTTATTACTATCTTCATTCTAAAATATAAATATTTAAAATATTTAAAAATTTATCCACAATATAAATATTTTTAGACATAAGATAAAATCTGATGAGGTGTTAGAAGTATGAGGAATTGATGAGATAATATAAATAATAAGAGGTATATATGACTTTTTCTAAATTAACTAAATTTACATTTAAATCTTAGACATGCTTATATTATGGAACAAAAGAAGTAAGTGTGTAAGACACGATGAGGCGTCGGCTTGCTTATCACGGCCGGCCGTACCTCTGCTTATACCTCAACCAGCCGTGAGCTATATTGGCAGTGGCACGGTGCATGCTTGCGACAGATCTCTCGAGGGCTCTCTGCAGCTTGGCTGGTTTGACTTTGGACAGTTGGGGGTTGGATCGACGTAGCCGTCAGGCTGTTTGTTCTCTTCTCTCTTCTCTCGCAGAGTTCTCGCGGCACCGATCTCAATCTCCCTGCGCTTTATCTACACTTTTTTTGTTTCTCACGGCGCGATCTGATCTGGAGCTCAGCTCATGAGATACGATCCAACCACAACCTTCTCTCAACATCACGTGTGCTATTCAGAGACGGCGAAAGCTCGGTCCACGGATGCTTTAACTTACCACCGTTCAAACTTTCCGTGCTTTGTTCTGGAAACTAGACTTCCGGGTGTTCGTTTTTATGAGTTTAACTTTTAAAATTTGAGTTAAACTTTAGCCTCTTTTTAAAAACTAAAATTTAATCTTTTCTTTTAATTCTTTTTCATCTCTAGACCTAAAGTTTAGGTTTAATTTTAGTCTATAAAAACGAACAACCCCTTCGTGGACTGTAACGTGACAGCTTACCCGTTGTGGATTTGATTATTGTACGTACTCAACGGGAGTACTAAAAGAGTATGAGCACACTTTCTTTTTTTTCATATAATTTATTACTCGAACTTAACTGCACCGTTTTCTTAAACAAACTTTGCCGAACCTGAAACGTTCGAGTATTTTTAACAATTCATGAATGAACATATGCTCGGCCCAGTTACTCAAATAGTATGCGTATGATCTTGTTGGTGGAAAAAAACTAGCGATTTGCGCAATTTCTTGCACAAAGTCAAAGCCCTCCAAATTCATTGATGGAATAGTCGCGTTCACAGGTGTGCGCTTTTTGCTTTTTCTGCGAACCTTTTGGCACTTTTCTCTGGTTGCAAATCTCGCAAATAGCCTCAACCTCAGGGGCAATTAAGCGAGATGTGTCTATAAATTGTTTTTGGTGAACCACACATCACGCTGAGGAGGCGCCACTTGAACCTCCTCCTCCTTCTCCCTCCCTGAAAGCTGGAACTCTTCTCGGTTCCTCCCCGTCACTCGCGATCCGAAGTAAAAACCCTCGTGCCCGTAATCCGGAGAGCGGTGTCTTTCTGGTAAGCTTCACAACCCAATTTGGGAGAGGTCTCCCTTCTTGACCGCGATCCTCGTATTACTTTGAGGAGAAGTTATCTGCGTTTTTTTCCTGTCGGATTTTGTGTTTCCTCTAATAATAGGACGAACAAACTGGTAATTATCTGCCAGACTCCAATTTTTTTGTGACTTTACAGGATGAATTCGTAGACTCTTGGGTATTGTGGTCCAGACTCCAGACGGTGGCAGAATTTGTTGGGGGGATTCAATTCGCTGCGGTTCAGGAGTCCCGGAAGCGGCGACGCCTTTCGAGAGGAAGAGGAGGAGGAGGCAGGAGGGAAATGAGGGATGTGGTCTTGGTTGTCGAAGATTGCGTCCGCGTGCTTGGGCCCGGTCCGGAGGTACGCGCGTACGAGGAAGGATGAGGACGGCGGCGACAATGGCCGCGTCGCCGACGACCTGCTCTGGTCGCGGGACCTTGGGCGCCACGCGGTGGGTGAGTTCTCGTTTGCCGTCGCGCAGGCTAACGAGGTGTTGGAGGACCACAGCCAGGTCGAGACGGGCGGCGCCGCCACCTTCGTTGGCGTCTACGACGGCCACGGCGGCGCTGAGGCCGCTCGCTTCATATCTGAACACCTCCTCGCACACCTCGTTCGTAAGTAACCTTCCTCTCTGCTTTGTAATGGAAGCACTGAATCATTTCAAAAAATAAATAAATAGAAGCACTGAATTCAGTTGTAGAATACAGTGGTGATGATGGTGAATTCGGCATGGCTTTGCACTTCAGTAGTCCGTTGATTGATTATGATGGATTTTTGGTAGGACTGGTTATTGATTGTTGGTTGTGCTTTTGGTGAATCGTACGGCCAAACCCACCTGGATGGTAGTTCACGTATCATTAATCACATGGTTGTAAGAGAGTTGGATGTCAAAGGTTGTACGTGATGCGTTTCTCTTTATGAGCTGTTTCGCAAATAGTGTCATTACTCATTACTGCTTTTTGGAAATTGTTGCTTCTACTTTTTGAACATCAATCCATGTCATGTTTGGAAAACTGGATCTACCTTTGTGTGTTTGTAATCTCGGCGCAACACATGTTGGATTACTTTTCCACTTATTATTGAGTATGCTGTTGTTTCATGAGCAGAGCAATGGACAACGCAATACTTTCTCCAGTGACTGAGTGGATTCTGATCATTGGACGAGCTATCAGTATTCGTGGTCCTTTGCAATAGCAAATTAGGTAGATTCTTGTCATGATCAATTGCTCAACTTTACGTTGTGTAATTCTGTCAGACTGACTTCAGTTATTGACAAGCTGCTGAGTACATGTGACGTTATTCCTATCCTTGCTAACGACAATAAAGTTTCTACTAATCCAGTCTCCTTTATCACACTAAAATGATGTCTTCTGGTCACTTATCTTGTAGGACTTGCTCAGGAAAATGGAACAATATCTGAGGATGTTGTTCGGAGTGCCTTTTCTGCTACTGAGGAAGGCTTCTTGACTCTTGTGCGAAGAACACATTTTCTAAAGCCTATGATTGCTGCAGTGGGATCCTGCTGTCTAGTTGGTGTCATATGGAGAGGGACACTATATGTGGCTAATCTAGGTGATTCCAGGGCTGTTGTTGGCTCTTTAGGAAGATCAAATAAGATCGTTGCCGAGCCACTAACAAGAGATCACAATGCATGTATGGAGGAAGTGAGGCAGGAACTTATATCTCGTCATCCAGATGATTCAGAAATTGTTGTACTCAAGCATGGTGTTTGGCGCATCAAGGGCATAATTCAGGTTAGTGAACAATGGTTACTGCATTGTAACTTCTTCTGATTTTTTAATAACTCAGTGATTATTACTCACAATTTAATTGGTTTTCTTTTTCTGATGTACCCCTACAAGTACTCGTCATGTAAAAGATTTCGGCGTCTTACTTTGTTAGAAATAGAACTGCAAATACTATTATTTTGGATTTTCATTTTCTCTGAAGATACAATGACACATGTCAACCTGCAATGCATGATTAGGAACACCCTTAATATGGAAAGCTTTTGGATCTTTTCTTGCTGATCTTGATGAGGCTCTTCTCTAATATTTCCTCATTTTGCTATTAGGTTTCAAGAACAATAGGGGATGCATATTTGAAGAGGCAGGAATTCACTCTTGATCCATCCATTACCCGTTTTCGCCTTTCTCAGCCTCTCCGCCGGCCTATTCTTACATCAGACCCATCTATTTCTACAAGAGTTCTTAGTCCACATGATAAATTTATTATTTTTGCATCCGATGGTCTTTGGGAGCACCTGACAAATCAGCAAGCTGTTGAAATTGTCCACGGCAATCCACGCGCAGTATGTCCTTTATATATATTTTTTCCAATGGGCTTTGGGTTAAAGGCTAAGCGACCAAAAACCAATTCTCTTCTGTTTGAAAGATACTAACTCTCATGTCCTCATTTCTAATAGGGAATTGCAAAGAGACTAGTAAGAGCAGCTTTGAAACAATCTGCACGGAAGAGGGAAATGAGATATGATGATCTCAAGAAAGTTGAAAAGGGAGTGCGCCGCTTCTTCCACGATGACATTACAGTAGTTGTAGTTTACGTCGATCATGAGCTTGTACAAGGGAGGGATACAAAAGCGCCAGAACTTTCAGTCCGTGGGTTTGTGGATTCAGTTGGCCCCTCAAGGTTTTCAGGTCTAAGCGCTTTATTCTAACTTGTTAATTTAGCAGCTCGATTTTGAAGTCTGTCAATTCAGTAGCATCTGACTATCTGAGTGTTAAGCTCGACAAGTCTGTTTTTTGTTCACTTTTTTGCTGACTACTTCAATAATTCATGGCACTTTTCATGGTCTGATTTTCTTGTAATAAGGTCATCACGTTGTCATGTTTAGTACGATTGTTATTTGTGTGGGAGGTTTTGTGCAGCTGTGAGTGACCGGAGCTGGTTGTTATGTGATCTTGGAGCACTCGGCTTCAGTTTTCGGCAGCACAGGTTGTGAAAAAGGAACAATCAGCTAGCGGGATCCGGGAGCTTATCTCCTACCGCATTTTGGACAGCGGCTCCGGCAACGGCACAAAACAGCCGTAATTTCAAAACTCAAATCATGCAGCAACCCCACCAAATCCTGGCGATCATTTGATTCCATCCTCTACCAATTTATTAGCTGAAAGTTTCGCTACCGATTCCAACCAAGCACCCTTCTATTGACTTCAAAATCTCTTGCGTTTAGTTACAACGTCAAACTGGGGATGCCAGTTTCCAATCAAAAGAGCTACTCTAGTCGAGATAACTACTCAAGTCCTCCACCTACAACTCCTACATAAAGCTTGCTCCACCTTATGAAACTCCTCCATCCACTCCACCACCTTTGTCATCTTAGCTTGTAGCGAAGATCGATACTGAATTCGTAGCAGGATCCGCCATTTCTTGCGTCTTCCATGCGGACGTTTGTTGTGAAAAAACAAAAAAAATACAGAGGGCGGCGGCAGCTCACTGCGGTTGGGGCTTGCCGTGTGCAGATCAGGATCAGCAGCGCCCATATGGCTTCTTGTGGCGCGTGCTGTGCTATGCGGTGCAGACGGCGCCGAATCGAGCTGTGAGCGTGCGACGGTTAATGGGCCGCTACCCGCCAGTGCTCGCGCAGGGGAAGTGAGCCGCTTGGGCCGCACGGGGCAGCAGCGGTTGGACGGAGGTCAGAGCTGGCTGCGAGTTTTCTCTGCCAAGTGCTAACCGCACGCAAATGCATCACCAATGCCTAATAATCAAGTCAGAAGGAAACATTCGCTTGTGATTCACAAGCGCTATTCGAAGTACCGTAAACGCGTGCAAATGCGCCACCAATACAGAATAGCGAAGCCCTGAAATGCACGACGTGCCATGCGAGTGTTTCGTTTCATTAGGCAGGAGCCAACCAAAAAAAAAACAGGTGTACTTTTAGTTGAAAAAAAAAGTATAGCCCGGCCAGTTTGAAGCCGAAGCCTGGAACCTGTGGATGATTATCCCACCAAGACTGAGTAATCTAAAAATATGCTCACGAAAATGACACGCTGATCTTCAATTTTGTGCTCCACCTGATCCTGATGATCTCCAGACCATCGACGGGGCGCCGGCATTAACAAAACCAGAGCGTACGTGTCCCGCCGTAGACGCCGACAGCTACGTCTCGCTGGCGGAGGAGTTCCTAGCCACATGTGTGTTCCCGGCCCGGGCCGCCAGTGCTGGCCGCGCGCCCCGACCCGGTGCCGACGACGCCCTGACGCCACGCCACCCGTGACCTTCGCAAAGTGCGGCGGGCGACGGAGGCTTCCGGACCTCGTGTGGACCGTGGAAGCGCTTCACTCCCCGAGCGCGTCTCCCTGCCACAAGATTTTGTGTTCCGTTGGTGGTAGGGCCGAGAACCAAAAGATCTCTCGCGCGGCGAGGTGGTGCCCGCTGCGCCAAGTGTTCGCCGCGCGCATTTTTTTTTTTTATTCAGTGGTGACGCTCGCCGAACAGTAGAACCATACGAAAACGGAGACTGGATCGTGCTTACTACCGCACCGAAAATGTCTGCCTGCTTCGTGCCGCTGTGGCGTGGGTCAGGATTCAGAGGCAGCACGCGGCCGTTGAGTTGGGGGAAGGGGCAGGGGCGTCGAACGTCGATTCCCGTGGCTGAACCAGAAGCCGCGTGACCGGAAGCGGATCGTCTGTCGGTCTGTGCGTATCATTCTCGTATGCTTGAATCCGCGTAAATGATATTAGAAATGCTTAAGATCGGCACCAGATTTGCCAGTCTGGTCGCTAGATACGTCGCGATTAGTCCGGTCAAATGGCTCAAACATTTGCATCATGTACTGTTTCGTTCCAATCAACACTACTTCTCTCCTGCCATTGTTGCCAAACGATTCTGAAGCTTCTTCTCAGTTGACGTTTTGCGTGGAAGAGGGCAAACACGTGGATCTCAACTCTTTTCACTTTCTGGCAGGTGCACTGAAATAAACCCCGTGTCTAGTTACGTCCCGTTCCATTTTTGGTAACTTTTTTTTTCTGACGAATAAAGCGTAACCGTAATTCTCCTCTTGCCAGGCGGTTTGGTTTTTTGGCAGCTACACTGTACATGATAAACGACGCAATATCTGATCATCAAAATGGGAAAAAGGAGAAACTTCTCAGTTGTAATAGAAAGGCGGCACCTCATTCGTCGCGATACAGATTACAGGGGGTACTCTAACGCCGCAGCAAACGTGCATATCTCCTGCTCTTTACGTACTCCATCTCATCTTCGCCAACTCGCAGTTACTACGTACTCTCGTGCAGCAGAACGCGCATTTCCGTTTTTGTGCTAGATGTGACAAAAGCAACGGGATGAGCCGAAAGATATACTAGCAAAAAGAAAATGATTGGAAGCGCATATGTGATATGTCAGTCTCGTATGTCCTAGCTATACGGTCCAACCTCTGTAAGAAATCACTTTTAAAAGCTGCCACTTTGGTACATATGCTTGATTCCAGTGTTGAACGTGACATTCGTTAGGCATGAAATATCCCACGGTCCAAATGATGTCTTAGACGTGCTCATAAAGGGCTTGTTGTCTTGAAACATAAGGTGGATCCGAATTATCAGGTCCAAAGAGCCAAATAGGGGCAGTGTAATTTTCGGAACACACTGATGATACATAAAATTCGTTGACACTTCAAATCCGTTGCAGGCGAGCTGAGAACTTTTTCCCACCAAGTCCTTTCCGAAAAATCAACGTAATGACCAGCAAGAATGTCCTTCAAGTTTACGCATTGTTGTGGTTGTGTTGCCGTTGCATCCCAGGGGTATTTAAACGTAGCCACCAAAAACATATCCAATAGGAGGTGGCCAAGGCTACGGTAATCTGAAAGACAGGGACCGAATCAGGTAAGTACGTGTCCAATTGAAGCCACGCCGAATTTCCTGCTCCGCTGCCACGTACCCGCGGCCCGTTTCTGGAAAACCATCGCCACACGATTGCGCCGCGGATAAATCGCGCCAGGGGCTCCACGTGTCATACCCCAGCGCGGGCGGGCCCCGCGGGCCACCATGAAGGAGAAAAAAAAAAAGGTGGGAAACGTTAGGCGAAGGGGGGCCGGGGGCGAACGTGTGGCCAGGAGACATCGTGCGTTTTATACTAGTAGCAGCGGCTCGTGGCCAGGAGCCGCTCCACTTGTTAGCGGGCCCGGGGCCGCGACAGTCGCTTGCGCCTTCTAGAGGGCAGAGGCTCGCCGCACCGCCGCGTGTCCTGCGTCGCGCTCGCGTTCGCGTTGCCGCTGGCTGCCCAGCTGGTGGCGCGTGACGTGTCACAAAAGCGCATCCGAAAGTCCACCTGACCTGCTTCGCTACACTACTATCCGCTCCCGCTGCGCGCCCGCACTTTTTTATCCGTCCACACAGTCCACGAGCGCTCGCGCACCTCCTCCCCTGTCGCTCCAAATTTAGAGGCTGAGGATATTTCCAGGATCTTTTGGCCCTGTTTTTTCCCCTCTCTCATTTATTCTTTTCTGGCGACGTTCTCTCTTGTTTTATTTTTCTCAAATGGGAGAAAAGCTTAAGCATCCGGTGGTCTGCTACGAGCACGCGCCGAGCTACCGTTTGCCCAGGTGTCAATTTACTGTTACTCACGCAAACCAGAAAACGTGCATCCAAATATCTTGTCGCCAAATCGGGAATCGACCATCCGTCGTCGGTCGAGTCCAGTGCAGCCGTGTCGGGGCCGATTCAAAATGCCAAAGAATCGGGCGGAGTCCAGCCAGCCCCCGGCATGAACGCGTCCCTACATTCGAGGACAGACACCTTCCACGAGCGCCTAGAGCCCGGTGTTTCAACGCTCGCTGTGGCGACGACTCATCAAGCACGTGACAGCGACAGGAACGGGAGGAGCAGCCACAGCCACGAGAACGGGGCGGCCTCCCGAACCCTCTCCTCTCTTGCCCCCACCGGGATTATTTCCGCCGGAAAAAGAAAAGCGGGCCGACAAAATTGCAGCCAGGAGAAGAGGGGAAAGAAAAGGAGAAAGTAGAAAAATCCCGTCCGACGTGGAACACTTGTCCGTGCTCTTTTTCTCCGGCCCCTCGACGCCTCTCCCCCTCTTCTTCACCAGTGCAAACCGGGCCTACGTAACGTTGGCTGGCTTCTTTGCCTCTCCTCCTCTCTCTGCATTCCCCTCCTCGTCCTCTTCAGCGACGAGAGTCCGCACGAGGTCACGAGGCTTGGCGGTATTTGTCAGGGTGGCATCGCCTGCTCGGTCGCGATATTTGGGGTCGATTGGCTCCGGCAAGTTCGGCAGTCGTCACGGTGGACAGAAATGACCTGCTTGGAGGTAATTCTTTGATCTTTCGGTCTTGTTCTCTTGGCGGAACAGGAGAGGGATAATTTCTCTTGGTGTGGTGGATTAACCTAAGGTTCTTGGGCCTGATTACTGGTTGTTTTCCCCCTCATTTTTCCGTTCTCCACAGAGAAAAATGATGGCAAGTGAGGAGAACGCCGTCGGCGATCGCGCGGCCGGCGAGAACGGCGTGGATCATGGCAGCAACCCTCCCGGCCGCGGGGGCATGGATTTATCAGGGAACGAGCACGCGCCCAAGGTATTTATCAGCGACTCGCAAACAGATATGCCGTTGATCCTCCGCCGCAGAATCTGCGTGTTCTGAAATTCTCGCTTCCACGTTTGCGCGAACCAGGCGCGGAAGCCGTACACCATCACCAAGCAGCGGGAGAAGTGGACGGAGGACGAGCACAAGCGGTTCTTGGAGGCCCTGCAGCTACACGGCCGCGCCTGGCGCCGCATACAAGGTACGCGCCGGTCTCTCGTCGTTCTTCATTAGTCTGACGAATGAAGAAATCAGTTCTATCCTCTTCTTTTTTTGTGTGAAATATATCAGTTCTCATTTCGTTCTCCGTGCGTGCGTGCAGAGCACATTGGCACCAAGACCGCGGTGCAAATCCGGAGCCACGCGCAGAAGTTCTTCACCAAGGTCATAACCTTACGCCTTTCTCACCCCCAAAAAAACACTCTGATCTCTGCCATGAATCAAAATCAAGGGGTTGTGTTACTTGACTGAATGCCAAAGTAAGTCACCCCAATCGATCATGGTAGTAGAGCAGACCTCGTCCCTCGCTTACACACAAACACGCCTCCTGACGATCGCCTTGCTCTGCTCCGCCTCCGCAGGTTGTCAGAGAATCGTCGGGGAGCAACAGCGGCTCGGCGATCCAGATCCCTCCGCCGCGGCCCAAGAGGAAGCCGGCCCACCCGTACCCGCGCAAAGTGGAGGCCGCGGCCAAGAAGCACGCGCTGAAGCAGCTGGAGAAGCCGCTGGCTCCGCTGACGCAGTCTCTTCGCGAGCAGGACGATGGGTCGCCAACGTCCGTGTTGACCGCGGCGCAGACGGTGTTGGGGGCGGACGCACACCGTGGTGTATTCTCGAACACATCGAGCGGCGGCAGCAGGTCGCCGGCTCCGTCAGTAGCCGGTTCAGATGAGCCTGGCAACGGGGGCGGCTCTTCATCGGTGGACAGAGAGGACGGCTGCCTGTCGCCAAGCGTAGCAGCTGCTGAGTTGGCTGTGAGAGCGCCAAATACCAAGGTATATTTTCTCTTTTCTTATGCAGTTAGTTAGGCAGCAGACATCATACACAGGTCGTGAACTCATCATGGCTTTGAGCCATACGTTCTTTCAATTTGGTCACAAATAAGACATCCAATTCAGGTAGCAATATGAATTCAGTAAAAAAAAAAGGAGATAGCACTATCAAGGTCAATTGTTGCTGACAAGAAAAGATATACAGCAATCTGACGCAATCATCAGTTTTCAAGATACATATTTTTCATATCTTTGGATCAGAGGATTTCTATTTTTACATTTGAAAGGATCATAGTTTTATGACTGTGATATCATGTTTAAGTTTCATCCTCTACGTAGTAACTGTTAGATCTGCTTGACATGTACCTAACATATTTCTAAAATTTAAATTTCAGGCATTTGGTGATGCAAAAGTTTGCACAGGATCAGAAGCTTCAGGCTTCAAGCTGTTTGGAAAGAAAGTTGCGGTGAAGGATTCCTACCAGCACCTGCAGAACGGCAGAAACCTGAAAATGGACGCTTCACCTGCGAGTGTTACCCAGGCAACCAGAAACGCAATTCCTTTCGCTGGCGCAAACTCCTGGAACCCATGGCCGGGCAACATGCAGCAGGTCATGTACTTCCTTCCCGGGCCGGACGGTCTCCCTGCGCAATCTGTCATGCCTTGGTTGGGCTACAACGGGAGCCTGCCTTGTTCCTTGTTCTACCCACATGCAGTGGCCTCAAATCAGCAGAATCACCAGCACCACCAACCTTCAGAGTCTCTTAATCAGAGGGAAGGATCACTGACCGGCTCGAACACGGCCTCCAGTGTTGCGCCGGTATCAGCAGCGCAGAATTCAGACGCTGCAGACTCTCATGCCGGGAAAGGAAACGCCAGTGAAGGAGGCAAGGCGCCTGCTGTTAAACGGCTATCCAAGTGCCCGAGCTCGGCTTCCACGAACAGGAGAGGGTTCATGCCTTACAAGAGGTGTGCAGCCGAGAGCGATGCGCCGCAATCGGTGGCACCGGGAGATGAGGCAGACGGCGAGCTGACGAGGCTGTGCTTGTAACGACTGAAAGCTCACTGAATACTAATGTTTTGCTGGTTTTGCTCCGGTTTCTTGAGCTGCTCATACGGCTCTTCTCCGGGGAGCTGACTGTAGCCTGCTTGTCACTTAACTCCGAAGCAGGTGGAGTCCACACAATATAACTCTAGAAACGGAGCAGCAAAACTGGTTCTTACTCCTCCCTCCCAAGTATATAAGCACATACTAGCTACGACTTGTAATATCATCCCTCTGTTGTTCACTGTGTAATTGTGTAATTTTGGGCCTTAACTCGAGAGATTCAGGGGTCAGTTCTTTGTCTGCACCAAACTGTATCTCAGAGAGGGTCGTTTATCATAGTCTGACCATACTATGTAAAACTAGCCTTGTACTATATCAGAACGAAATGTAATGGACAGAAGACGAACATACTTTTTAATGCTATGTTCATAGGCTGACCATACTATGTAAAACTAGCCTTGCCGGTGCTGACCCCCCAATTTCTGATTGCGGTGCTGCAAATATACAGATCAGAATCAGATCGCGCTTCACCCCATCGTCAGTTCGAATGGCCTCCAGCCATCGCGCCGCGGTGATCATCGTGAAGCGCGCTCCTGTGCTTCTGCCACCGTCGCGAAAGGCTGCGCCGCCACGTTCGCTGCCAATCCCTCCGGCGTCGGGAAGCAAAGGCGACAATCTCGTCCTGCGAGGGAGATCACAGGAGCAAGAGCCTCGGCCATGGCGTCAACGGCGCGCGGCGCACTCAGGTGAACGCTTGGAGCGTAGGGATGTCGAAGGCCACCGCCGCCGCCGCCACCCGGAAGGGAGCCGCCATGGCTATCGAAGTGGTATCGCCCGCCGTGAGTCGGACTGACCTAATCTAAGAGCAACTTTAATCCTTCTCCTTTAATTTTATCACCTAAAATAGGTTAAAGTGAATCCCTTCAATCCACTTTTAGAATTATAAGTGATGGTATTGTAACAGTTTAACTATTCTATCACTTAAAAGGGTAGAGTTTATCATTTAGATGAAGGATGGGTAATCTCCTCCATAGAGGGGATTTAGAACTAGATTTAGTTGATCATCTAACCAATGGGATGGGAAAGTAAAACTGATAAAGAAGTTTTTTTCATCCTTATTTCTTATATGACAAATTTTTATGTTTAGATGATAGAAAACGAGAAGGATTAGAGTTGCTCTAAGAAACTATTTGGGACAGCTTTGGAATTAAGTTGCAAACTGCCCCAAACACCCCGATTCTCACCCAGCTTCTCCAGGGCATGATTCTTCTCAGAGCTCCGATAACACTATCAACACAAAATCAAGGTTTGAGGTGCTTCTATGAAAAACAAGCATGAAATTACCCACCATACCACTCTTTACACACTCGTACCGGTTCGTTTCTTTTTTTCACCGTCTTCTTCCTTTCCCCATTTCTCTTGGTTCGTCTCCGAGCTCATCGAATCCATCAGTGTCCCCAACAAATCTGGTCACCCCACTGCCCGGAGCTAGCAAAACAGAATGAGGATGATGCGTCAACCTCGTCGCTGAGAGAAATCGACCCCTCGTGAGAAGAATCGGCAGCGGCGCAGATGGCGGCGGTCCTCTCCGGACTCTCTCTTTGGCGTCGGCGCTCTCCCCAATCTCCCTCACGGCCGTCGCCCCATTCCGAGCTTGCTCCTCGGTGCGGCCCTCACCCAAGCTCCCTCCTCAGAGAGTGCTCACGCGAGCATTGCTGCGGGCGGGCGTGAGCGCGAGCACGGTCCGCAGGAGCGCGAAGGACGTCGAGCGCCACCGCAATGAGGGCGCACGAGGCGAGGGCCGTGGTGGGCGCGGTAGCCGATGCGTGGGGGCGGACGGCAGGCGACGCGCGCGTGAATGGTGGGCGACAGGCAGCGCGAGCTCGAGCGTGCAGCAGGGGCCGCGTGAGCTTGTGACAGTGCCCGTACAGGAGCACGTCGTCGACAACCATGTGCTTGGAGTCCTCGGGCACGGACCGGTACAGGCGCAGCGTCTTGGACAACGCCGCCTTGAGGTACACGAGACGATCCAGCTCCTCGAACCCGAGCGGCGCGGAGAGCCACGCCGCCGGGCCATCCGCGCCGTAGGAGGCGTGGATCCCGTCTGACGCTGGTGCGAGTGGGCGGCGCGTCAGGAGGCGCGAGCACAATGCCGAGCTCGAGGCCTCGAGCAGGACGGATCCTAGACGCCGGACACAAATTGTTACCGAAAGGGGCCAAACGACTAGCTTGTCTTGAATGCGATTGCGTCAGCAGCGACTTCTCCAGGAAACTGGCCTTAGGGAGAAGCGTGTATGCTCGCAGCCATCTCAAACGGTGCCTAAGTTTGCCATAATTTACATAAAACACCCCTAATTTGGATTGTAACTATTAATTGCGATTCAAATATTTACATAAAATCTTTTAATTATTTACATACACCCCTCTAAACTGGATGTGATTAATAGTCGCAATCCAACTATTTTCACATAACCCCCTACAATTTATATAAAACACAGAAACGCTCCCCTTTCCCCCTCCCAATCCTCCGCGCGCAGTTCCGGTGACTCCCCATTCGGCGACGGCGGCGGCATGTAATGGGCGGCGGCTGATTCGTCCCGGCGAATTCCCGCTTCTCCTCCGTCTCTAACTCCACCCACCTCGTTCCCTTTCTCCCCGAGTATCCTCTACCCAGCCCCTCATCGTCCGTCTTCCGCCGTCGCTGTGTCCCTTCTCCCTAAGTTCTAGCTACCTCTGATCGACGCTGGCGCTCGACGACCACACGACCATCCGTCGCAGATTAGCCATCATCTGACAGGTAAACCACCTCTATTGGCCATCCTTCGTCACACGTAGTACAGTATTGACTAAAGAGCAGAACTGCATTACAGTTTCGTCGCAATCGGGCTTCAGGGGGGCGGGAACCGGACATGGCGGAGGCGGCGCTTGCGGGAGTGCGCCGGGAGGAGAGAAGTGCCTTCAGCTGCGGCGCGGCAACAATGACAGCAGGCGTGGCTGCTGGGGAGTGCCAGCAAGGTCGGCAACGGAGTAGACATTCAGGTACCTGTATGTCCTGTCTGTCTTATTTGACTGAATGTTTGAAAAGGAATGCCGATCAGGGCTGCATGTTCACACTGACCTGAATGTCCGCATATCAAATAGGCGATAAATTCTTCTTTTTATTGAACACAAAACCCACCTGATAGACTTAAATGTGCTGAGGTGAATTGAGATCATGGACCTATCGCTACTTCTACTTCTATTGTTCTATCTATGACACAAATGGAGTACGTCTCTACTGAGCACTATCATCATGAACTTCGGAAGTGTACATGACTAACTAACATTGTGTTAAAAGAACTGGTTACTTTTGGACATTTTTTAACTGGAGATTATACTGCAAAATGCTCCATGAAGCTGTATTTTTCAAATACCCTGCTCTTATTCTCTTCCCACCATTTCTGTGCCTCCTTTTCGCCAAAATGCTTCCGACTGCAAGATCAATCATGAACAAGTTATTGCAAATTATACAACGGTAAACCATAGGTGGTGACAGATAAGAGGCATTCTGTTCTTCACCTGAACTTGATGCGCTTGATGCCCTTCTTACCACTGGGGGACATAACAACTGTAACGTACACCCCACGTTCTATCTGCTCAATCACACCATTGCAGTCACTAGGGACATTTATAGTATCTGTTCCACTGTCATAATCATTGCTACCATTAGGCATTCTTAGGCGATTTTGGTGGACGACCAAGTCATCCACATTTAAAGTTGGTTCAGAGAGCATATCCATTTTTCCTGTGTTATGTTGATTTCTTGAACCTGTTATATGTGGAAATTTGCCAGTGACAATAGTTTTGTCAGGTGGATCTGGTAACTCCGATGTAACTGGTTGTTTAGTGGTGACACAACTAGGTTTGATTCTGGAATCTTCGAGTTCCATACCACCTGATAGTGTCTTTGACAATGCATTCCTCTGTAAAATTTACCGCAGACAATTCATTCTTATGTCAGACATAAAGTCCCAAACGCTTCAATATTTGTGGTAGGTCAGATTTGTACCTGATTAGTTAGAACCTTTATAATTTCTTGAGCAGCTTTGCACTTTGTGGCCTCATCCCTGACAGTCAAGCAGGTTTCCTCAACTTTTCGTTTATACAACTGAACCTTCAGGCTCCTATGGCGGCATTCTTCTGCTAGAGTGATCACCTGCTTAGATAAAAATAGAATCACCGTATTTGCATTAGCAAATCAATGCTTTCTAACAGATAGTATAAGCAATACATTCACTTGGTAGTAAGATATAACAGTTCAGCATGTCTCTTTAAAAAAATGTTATACATATAACCTGTGCTCGTAGCTGTTTCATCTCTTCCAGCAGTATCCTTTCCATCACTTCTAGTTCTTCTCCTCTATTATTCGTAACTTGTGGCAAAGAGGTATCTGTCTTTGGTGACACTGGGTCGTGCAATCTCCTTACGTGAGAAACATCCACTGTTTGTTTCATTGATGTCAACCAATATGGCATGCTGTCCCATGCACATTTGAATGGAGAGGGACAGTCTACTTGCCCCCATTGCTGTCTTCTGTCTTGATTCAGAGTGGCCACCTCATGATTTCTCTGAGTGGGACTTTGTGCCAAGGCCATTTTTTCCATGATGAAATTTGCTTCCTTGAATATGCGCGATAGCTTTGGTGTGTATGTTCGTATTTCTGCTGGAGATGTTTCTTCTTTTCGGTATTGTGTCCCTGAGCTCATTTCAGTGTGCTCTGCAACTTTATTCAGTTCACTAAAACAAGCATCGCAAACACGACACCGTTTGCTCTTATCTGGTGCAAGAGCTGCCCTTGTAATCTTGTTGCTGCTGCAGGAATTGCAGAACATGGAACCACAGTTGTGGCAGATGTGCTTCTTCCTTGTAAACCCAAATGCGAATCGACAACTGCTGCATACAGACTGGTCTTTGCTTGAGATTGACTTATGCAAACAAATTGCAACAGTGATATTAGAACAACATGCTATACTGTCCACCTCTTTATCTTCCAGTGCCTCAACTAGAGTTGGGGAACTCTTGTCAATATAACCACCTAAACCTAATTGCCCTTCCGAGCCTTTTCCCCATGTAAACACTTTCCCGTTCATTGTTAAGACTGCAGCATGAGAAGTTCCACACGCTATCTCTTTAACAAATTCAGTATTAAGTGGCCCTTCAACCATACAAATAGATGTGTCCTTGGATTGAGGGTTCCCTAATTGTCCATGCTCCTTACTTCCAATGGTAAAAACAACGCCTGTTACAGTAAGTACAACTGTTAGTGACTTACCACAGGATACCTGTGAGAAATCACAATCAATGAGTGACTCAACACGAGTCGGTACAAGCTTCGACTTTTTGTCAGTATGGCCTAGCTTCAATCTATCCGCGTCACCCCATGTGAACAGTTTACCTCCAGGAGCATTGCTCTTGGTAGTGCCTAATGTTTCTACAATGGCGGCTGTGTGCCATGGTCCACATGCGACACACCTGGCTCTTAACCCTCTCAAGGACTCCACTTCTTTTGGCTGAGCAATACTACAGGTATCACCATGTCCAAGAACACCAAATGTGCCATCTCCATAAGTGAATAGCTGACCGGAGGAAGATATGATAGCTGTGTGCCACTGGCCACATGCAATCTTTGACACAGAGATGCCATCCGAAGGACCAATCAGTTTATGTGGGAACCACTGGCTTCTTTGGCACTGATCCTTCCACAACCCTAGACTATGAATTCCTTCACCCCATTCATAAAGTTCTCCTGAGACCGAAACAGCACAAGTATGCTTTGCTCCAAATGCAATAGCCTTCACATGTGTGGTGGCAAGTGACTCAATGATTTTAGGATGGGAGACACTGTCACTCATTTTGTGTCCCAATCTTCCTCCGTTCTCCTCACCCCAGGAGAATACTTGGCCTTGTTTAGTAACTATTGCTGCATGTTTCTCTCCACAGGCAATGCTCTGCACATCGAGAATCTGGGCTGATTTCAATAACCTTGGAACTGAAACATTGGCTCTTGATACATATCCATGATCTAACATACTACCAAAAACATTCCCCCAAACATAGATGTCCTTGGGAGATTCTATTTCTGTATCTCCTTCAGATGGTTTGAGTTTAGGCATTTGTGCAATTCCTTGGTTCTTCGTTTCCTCAGCAACCTTTATGTCCCTGAAATTGTTCCTTACTCGATGTACTACTTCGGGACTAAACTTTTCCAAGTAAGAATCTAGTTCTGACCATGCCTTTTGTCTCGGAGAAAATAATGATTCTGAGAAATCCAAGTTACTATGCACGAATGTGTTCTTTATTAACCTTGGACTGCCATATAGTGAGTGTACCTTCATCAATAAATTGATTGAAGAAGTTATCTTCTGATCTAAACAAATCAAACACATGATGTTGTAAGAGCATATGGCAATTGTGATAGATATCAACCAATCATCAACCACAATACCATGGTCACTTCTATACTTAACAACATACATGAAAAATGTCATTATCATCATTTTGTATGGGAAATAGTTAACCAGAAGATTTTTATTATAATATAACATGTCTTCTATCTTCAATATAACCTGAGCAAAACCTAATATGCAAATCACCATTTCTATGTCCCTTTTTTCAAGCTTCAAGTTAAGAACATGCTACTTGGTGCAATATGAGAAAATTCAAAAGCCACGTCAAACTTTATATAGACGGACCATATTATGTCCTTGCACACGAATCATTATGTTAATGAATTCCAGAATGAACCTTTGTGAAATTTCTTGCATCATGCACAGCAAAGAGCCTACTCCTTCGCTGAATGGAGCTAGGAGGGCTATTTGTGCAACTGTTTATCTGGCGGCTCCTTATCTGATGGCTCCTTATTGAGTCAACCAAAAGTAATGGGGTGTACGGAGCTGATATTAAGGCGGTCAGACCTAAATACCAGCATTCAGCTTGATCTCTGTCTTTGCAGATCTGGATAAACATGATTGACAAACAAAAAAGGCTATACAAGTTAACATAAGGCACAAAGTGATCACAAACTCTAGATAATATGGCCTGATGAGGAAATACCAAGTCAAGGGAGGATTCTCCATTCTTGTATATAAGTGACAAGGATTGAGATTCTTTTTCTGGCCAATGCAGACGCATAAGTTTTGTCTGTAAAATATTATATTCACAGAAATTAGTGTCCCCCGCACTTTAGTGACATACTGCCAAGGAATAACAACATATATTTGGGGGAAAATCACATACTGTCTTCTGTCCAAGAACTACACTTGACACGGAACTCAAGCTCAAACGTTTTTCCCTCTCTTTGGAATACCATATCAGTGCTTTCTCGTCCTGCAAAAAGAAAGAAAATGAAATACATCTCTCTGATTCAGAGTCATAGTCCCAGATATGTAACCATTATAAGTTGGAAGATAATATATTTGCTCAAGCTTGTCATCAAATCTGACCATGGTAGCCAGAAAAAGAAAGGATACTGAGACTTATAAAGAAGACTAGAATATGGGTTGAACAACATAAACATTTTATGTTCTATGATGAAGCATGCTTATTTTTATGTTCTGCAACCCATGTTCTAGAGGTATATACTATTGGCTATGGTGAAACATGCTTATTTTTTTAATGTATTGTTTGAACAACATGATTTACTTGTATTTTTAAAAAATTGCATTCCATGGATGAAAACAATGCAGCAGGACCTTTCCAAAATTATCAACATAAATGTGACGTTTGCTTTGTTTTGTCAACAGTAACAAAATAAGGATAGCTGTGAAAGGACGTCAGGAAGATACCAGGAGCATGTGGTCCAATGAAAGGTATATAAACAATCTAGCAGAATACATCAAAGACCATGACTATCTCTTTGGTTGAAAATTTGAGTTTGATGTGATATATTAGAGTGTCATTTAATCTGCCATGGTGTGCATTTCACATAGGCTTATTTTTCTACTAGTTGTTTAACAGCCTGTTTTTTATACAGTTCTCTCCTATTGCTTTTGATCTTGAATTACTTGGTGGGGCGAATAGGGTTACATCCCCACAACCCATGTTCTAGTCTTGTTTTGCTAACTTCCCTAACTCCACGTTGTTATTAGTCTATTTAAAGAAAAAATGATATAGAAATTGGACATCATTTCGTGTTACAAGTTTCGATTGATGTTGACCTGATCAACCCTCTCTCTGGTTTTCTTCTTCTGAGGCGAAACGATCCCATCTCCTTAGGCAGTTAGGTACTGGATATTAGAAGGTGTCCATCTTAGTTTATAGGTGTTTATTTAGCCAACAAAACATCAAGAAAAATATTAACGGCAAAATACTAAATAAGACACATTAAATACAAGGCTGATATTTTCCCTTTTTTTTTCTGAAGCAATTGGACGAAGGTGTAAATATGTTCTTAAGCATTCCCCATGGAATTATAAAGAGCCAAAGTTACTATACTCACATAAGACAGCCTAACAGTGCAGAATTTTGGTTTCCCTCTCTTTCCACATTTCAGGATATGTGCACCCTTCTTGAGAGCAATAATGGCCTGTAGGAACGAAGCATCCTGTCAGATCACGAAATGTTTATCCTTGAAAGATGCTCTTTCACACTGATTTTGACATATACTGCAAGTGAAACACAAAAGATCCAAACAAAATATAGCGAAGTGACAAACAAACACTATTGATTATTATACAGAACTTGGGCGTGCAGAGGAGGAAATGTCATGTGCAGATTCAGCACCCATTATATTAACAGAAAATCATGTTCATTGCTTCTCAGAATTTGGAGAGTCTTGCGCATCATGCTGTCTAATGCGTATGTTTTCTTCACCATGAAAATGCAGGGCGTTTATTAGCTCCCTGGAATAAGAGACGCATAGGCAAATAAAACTACAGATCCTTCTATTTGAATGGGATGCAGTGACGAAACTACGAGCAGCAGAAGAAGAATGGGACGTAGTCATTAAAACTGCTGGGCATGTCTTACTCTTCGATCTGTTAGACGCTACCATGCTCTGGAAGAAAAGCGCAAGGAAAACAGCTGCGTACCTGTTCAACTTCTCTGGTGGCAGAGCTCCTCCCCTCAAAGCCTCCAGCCATTGCAGCCAGAAAAGCTTAAGCAAAAGGAAAAGACGACGGCACCCTGAGTAAAGTTCAAGCCTCGTTGCTCAATAGTAGGAGAGCAAAAGACTGGCAGTGAATTGACAGAAAGAGATATTCAAGGAAAGAATGAAAGCAAGCAGAGAAAGAAGACGGGGAAGAGGTGCTTTGAGGAAGGACGCTACCTGTCGAGCTCCGCAGTTTTAACTGTGTTCAAACAGGAGAGAGGAGGACGAGACGCAGCGGCGGTTCAGCCAGTGTGTTACTGCTTTGTTCGACGACACCCAGACACGCAGTTTACTCTCTGAGAGTGAGAAAGAAAGAGTTCCCCGTACCCCCTCATCGTGCCTTCCCAGAACAAAGCTGCAGAGGTAATCCGTCCCCTTCCGTTATACTAGTAGAACTGCTTACGTATTGATACGGCATTGAAACATCTGCCTGTGGTCTGTGCTCCACTAAACAGCTATGGCTTACTGCTGTTGCTGTGGGTGCTTCTGAAATCTTAGGATTTCATCTCAAATGGGTTGTGTCCCGGTTGCATAGGAGTAATACAAATCCCTGAAGACCTGCCGTTCGATTCCCCAAGCATCTGACAGTACTCTAGCACCCTTAATTAGCAGAAGATCCCGCAGAAGTGCGTGATCTAATCTCCTGTTACTCTCAACTTTTACTTTGAACGCATTAACCACTAGCAGCATTCAAGTGCAAAGTCATCCAACATACCTACTCCTGTCTGTGATTATTTGCTTGTCCTGCCGTGGTCCAGGAACGTGAAACCTGCAAGTAAAACCGGCATGGTTCTTGACATTTGGAAACTGGAGTAATGTGAATAGTATGCAATTTTCAGGCGATGGCTAGGGTTCTGCTTCTAAGGCGGACAGCAAATGATGGCTGAACGAGGGAGGCAAGTAAAGCGAGGGATGCAGCACGTGCGCAGCGCAGGCAGGCGCTGCCTCCATTCGGGCCTGCAGAAACAGTTGGTCTCTCCCTTGTCCGCAAATGATGCCGTCTCGGACGGACGCTTTGCCGTCGTGCTACGGTTCCTCTAGGACGAGGCAACTGTAGCAGCGATCGCGACAGCCGGGGCCTCTCTATACTCTCTGCGTACGTATGAGTGTCGATTTGCAAGTCTATACACATATAGTACCGCTGCTATCTTAACGCTGTTACCTTTGCGCATGACATCACCATTTATTGCTGGTTTATCGTACCGCAGTCGCATCGTCATCAAAACGTGATGTACCATCCTACAGTGACCTGCCATCAGGTAAGCGCACAGATTTACCGTGTGTGGCAGTGACGCCTGTTTTAACTACAGTGAATTCGTTTCTGTGAAGTGTGAACAACGAGATAAAGAGATGCTGATGATGCTTGTACTTTGCAGGAGTAGAGAGGAATGCTTAAGCTGAATATGTACGCTTGTGATTGTCCTCCTCTTCTCGAAGTTCCTAAGAAGAAAAGGTAAACGCGGTGACGAAGTTGTTTATTACAGCTATTCTGGGACCATGTGAGAGTGAGGCACGAACGGGACAAGCATGACAACCGTGGAAAAAATATGGCTTGTCCGGTCTCAATCCTAGCATCGTTGCTGATTGATTTCGCCCTTGCTTTTCCCGTGCAACGTCATTGCAGTGGAATAGAACAATGCTGGTGACAACCAACATGGTAAATATTAAGAAAGTGATTCAGCAGCTTAGCTATATGTATAGCTATCCTATTTGTACTCTTGGCCTCAGTAGCCGACTATCAGATGTAGCAGCAGTTTAAATTGGAAATGGAAATGTTAGGGATGTGGAGCCATATCGGCTTAAATTAATCCTGGTTGTTGATGCTACTAATAAGCACCTACCTGGGTCGGCCTCACGGAGACCAAATGGTGTAATTGCTCTATAACGGGGGTTGGGGTGCCACTGTTACTTCGATCTGTTGTTATTCAGAACACATTATTATTGACACTGCTTTGCTAATAGACAGTTGGCCACATTGTATTGTCAATTTGTCATTTGCAGGATGCAGAAGAGGATCCTAACCAGCTAGCGTCCAGATGAAGCCGTCACGCGCGACTTAACCGTGCATGGCATGTAGATTACTCATTGCAATGACACAGATGTCCCCACACAGTGCAACAATTCGTGCAAGATGAGCAGGGCGTTCGACACAGGAGGATCAAAAGAGAGCCATCATCGATTCCTCCTGCTGCTACTCTCACTCTCAGCTTGCTGCTGCCTCTTTTGGGAACAGTGACATCATAAAGTGGTGAAAATACTCCACGAGGGGCTTTTCCAGAGCCAGAGCTAGAGGGAAAAAAAGGCACCGTCTGTCTGAACCATGCGTACGTGTTTTTCTCTTTCGTGATGGTCAATGTTCAGTGACCCTGTTCCCCGAGTAGGCCTCACGAAATTTATCTGTAGACCCCAAAACACCAGATTAGAGCAGATCTCGAGGGCTTGTAATCGGTTAGTTTCTGAACCATCTGTTTGAGGCATATCAAGAGAGAGAAATGGAGCCTGTGCCCTACCCATCTTAGGTTCGCATTGATTTGTAGGGCCCCTCCAGCTCATGCGTCCTTCCTCCACCGGCGGTAATAATTCGGTTTCAAAAGAAGAGCACGTATAACGAGATGAGTGATATAACTGATAAGATTCCGAAGCGCACGCTTTTGAGCAGGGTGCCCAACAGCCTCTTCCGCATCTGTCTAATCGTGGTGTATTTACTGTAGCATGCAAGCTTGACGACACCGGATACGGGAGAGGAGGCAAACTGGCAAAGCATGCCGTGAAGGGCCTGCCCTACATGGTATACCATGTTGGCCGGCGTACGCATGCCCGCCGTCGATGAAGGTAGGGACCGCCGTCGATGTAGGAGCATATAGATCTCTCCAAAAACACACGGCACTAACCAAGCCGCCCAAATGCTGGCAAATGCCTGGGTAAAGGACGAACTTCCTCTTTTTTCTTGCGGGGAAAAAATAATCTCATCTTTGTCTTTCTGACCTGCCATATGTTCTTCACATTGAAGGCATTAGTGCTTCTAAACGAACTCATGAATTCACAGAGGAAATATCTTCATTAGTATTGATTCCAGTTTCAGCACGAAGGTGATTGATGTTTGATTCTTTCTATGAGCAATGCACCAATCGTCACCGCTCTTGACACAAGTACTATGTGAAAGCAAATGCCAACATCACAGCATTTTGAAGTACAATATCATGATAGAATAATGCTACATAAGTCTCCGGAGATGACTTCCATGCTCTCCTTTGGAACAATGATTTCCAACATATCATGAGCGCTTATGATCCAACATTTCCCTTCCAAGTTTCTTTTCTGAACACGGAACTAGGGAGGAAGCCAGATTGCTAAGCATCTTCTGTTTTAGAAGGTTCAGCTCGAACTTTCCACCTCTCAAACTCAGTAACGCTCAACATAAATGAGCTTGCATTGCGGTGGCCTCCACCACCATATTCCTACAAGCAAGTTGAAACATCAATACTTATATATATATAATAATAGGGGCAATTGCAAAACAGGTCCTATGTTTGACTCCAATGTTGAAAATAGTAATGTTTTGTCAACTTTGCAAAAATGGGTTGAAAATAGGGACACAAATGTTGGTACCTGAGAGATTGAAGTGGTGTCTTCTTGTTCTAAACTTCTCAGACTTATTTTCAACATCTGGTCATCATTCAGCTCAGGAACTTTATATACAACAGCCCCAATACCTCTGAAGAAAAGGGCCACAATATGTAATATGAGAACAAAGCAGTGAAGTTCGGATCATACTTATACACAAAGCAGCACAAGAAGGAAAAGAAAGTAATATAGATCATATCGAGTATTGGCAGGAGGAATAGAGAGAGCTCGCCTCAAATTCAAAGTTTGGCTCTTGCTAGCGAGCTGATTTCCTAGTTCGCTTCTCAAATTAGAAATAGCATCAGCATTGACAGCCTAGCGGACCAGACAAAGATAAATTATTAGTGAGGCAAGCAGAAAATGTGAAAATAAAATAAAATAAATGTTGCACAATTTAGAACATTAATGTACTTCATTGTTAGATAGCAAGGAGGCCCATGACACCATATGAATTTATACGTAGATTAGCTACTAGAAGCATGCAATTAAAATGGGCATGACCAAAACAAAATTTCACTAAATGTTGGAATATGCGAAAGTAGACAGAAAAATAATAATCTGTGTGGGATTTGCAGAATTACCAGACAATTTCCAAACTGACCGCATCCCAATGAAATTTCATATGACTTATCCAAACAGTCATCTATTAATCTTTGCTTCTCTGACAGTGTCGCCTGTCCGCGGGAAATGACATGCTCAGGATCCAACTTCAGCAACTGCCACAGTCAAAACATGGATATAGAAACATGTTATGAAGCAAAAGCAGAAGATGACTCATTCCGACACACAAATTGACTGATTTACTATTCTATACTTGCACCAAGATAGCACGGTTATATAGTAGAACATTCTCAAGATCATATTGTGGTGACAATGATTATTTATACATTCTTTTCTTGACTAGAAAGACCTGAGATGAACAGATGAATGAGTTCAAAAAAGATTATACAATTATTAAAGTAACTAATTCATCAATGTGCAACTTTAAGATGAAAATTATCCAAATAATAGGTAATCAGCGACTTGGTACTTCGAAAGAACATAGGCGTGGTAAGGATAAATGCATTTCTATGTTAAACTAGATTCACGGCAAGGGTTTACCTGATCAAACAATTTACAGTTTGTGTTGACGTTGAATTCGATGTCTAAATCCTTAAGACCACTGCTGAAGGCCTTGCTATTTGGAATTTTCCACCTCCACAAATCCCCATCTTCAATGAACTTGAAAAGCTTGTGTACTGTTTCAACCTTGTTGTCTGGTATATATTTGATCTCAGCAGCATCTTTACCACATTCATTACTTTGTAAAGTGCTAGCTTCAGTCAAAAGCTTGTTTCCAAAGAAATCAAATGCAATTGTGGCACCACTACGCTGCATGTCAATCACTTTGATCACATTTTCTCCAAGCGTGGCATTCCCGCACAAAGTTTCCAAGGCAGTTTTGTGATGGTCCAAGATTGTTACTCTGAAAGGGACAGACATTTAAAATCAATAGTATGTAATGTACTCATCATTGAGATACATGGTGTATACAAAACATTGAACAATTCTATCAGTATTGACAACAATGAAAAGATGCAGGAGGAGCCATTAACTGTTTTTAAAGGAAAACAACGCTAATGACAATCACCACAAAATTTGTTAACAAAAAAATGAGCATAGATGTGTTCAGACCTGTCAACCTTTGGTGCTATGTCATGGACAAAACCAGGAGGCCCCACGAAGTCAAGAAGGTAAACATCCTTTATTTCATCAAATGGAAGTGCATCACTCCTATAATGAAGCAGATTGAAAACATTACGTTGCGGATAGAGGAACACCTTAGAAAATTCATCAATGTTAAGAATCGTTCTGCCAGGACATAAATCCCATAGAAGCACCAATAGAGCTACCACACATTCTGTACTAATATTTCAACCGAGGTGATCTTGAATTCCACAAGATGCCATTTTATCTAGGTCTGATTATCCTGAACTTACTTAACATTACATTCTATCTCGAATAAAATGCTGCTCCAGAGCAGAATATCTGCAATGCAAGTATTAGGTACGATTCAAATGTGTTCACTCTTCCTTATGCACACCTGTTAACCATTGTAAGCATTAAGAATCCAATTGATATAATCATGTTAAGGAATAGGAAGCCTGCAGCTACAGCTAGATGGTCGCATAAGATTAATGCTCTACTCGAATTTACAGCACTCTTCAGGCGGAAGAGGATTTACAGGGCGCGCTTTCAGCTGGGTTTGGGTGGAGGCGTAAGGCTGACCTGATGGGGTCGTAGACGGTGTTGGGGAAGAAGCGGACGGGAAGCGCGGCCGCGGAGAAGTAGAGGTGGGCCGCGAGCGCGGCGAACGCGCCGTCCGGGCACGGGTAGTGGTAGAGCACGGCGGAGACCTTCCGCGCGGCGCTGGCGCAGGCCATGCGATGGGATCGATGCCGCAGTGCTGCGCAGCGCAGGACAGCGGGCGGCAAGCCGAAGGGCGGCGGAGTTTGGGGGGCCGCCGGTCCGGTGGGATTTCCTGTTGCGGCTTGTGCTTGAGCCGTGGTTGGCGAGCGGCGTACGGTGTTTTTGCTCCGACGCCGGCAAGTCTAGAGGCGGCGGCGCGGCGGGGTTTTGGGTGAGGATACGTGTTCCCAGCAGAGCCCATGGACTCGTCTTGCCCAGGAGGCCGCCAGCCCATGCACCTTTGGTGGCTCCTCGCGGCCCATGACCAACAAAACCATTGCCACGTCACCGATCCGCCCCAACTTCAGCTAACGGGATCTCAGCCATCCCAGCAGATCCAACGTCCGCAAACCTCGTACCCACGGATCCGTCCCTCCAACTCTCCGACATCTCCGCGCGCCCCGTCCAACAAAACCATTCCCCAAAATTCCTCCCGCCCAAACCCCTCGCAAAATTTCCCCATCTCCCTCCCACGCTTCCAAACCTCCAGTCTATAAAACGCAACCAAAATCCATCGAATCAAACCACCACGGCAAATTCGAAACCTCCCCCAATCTCTCGTACCACCAGCTGCAGCAGAGTCTTCTTCCTTTCCGGCGGCGATGTCTGGGCGCGGCAAGGGCGGCAAGGGGCTGGGCAAGGGTGGCGCCAAGCGCCACCGCAAGGTGCTCCGCGACAACATCCAGGGCATCACCAAGCCGGCGATCCGGAGGCTGGCCAGGAGGGGCGGCGTGAAGCGTATCTCCGGGCTCATCTACGAGGAGACTCGCGGCGTGCTCAAGATCTTCCTCGAGAACGTCATCCGCGACGCTGTCACCTACACCGAGCACGCCCGCCGCAAGACCGTTACCGCCATGGACGTTGTCTACGCGCTCAAGCGCCAGGGCCGCACCCTCTACGGCTTCGGCGGCTGATCGCCTTCGCCTCCATTGTTTGCTGCGGCTGCTGCTGGACTCTACTGCTGCTTGTTCTTAGTTTCATGTGGTGTATTTGTGGTGGGGTTGTAGAAAGAGTTGCCAGATACGTAGCTTTGTTCTGTGTTCCCTAGATGATGATTGTGATGTGCCTGGTTCCTGACGAGTTCAATTGCTTGATGTATCTCTGTCATTTCTTTCGTAGCAATGAAATGTTAATCGCGTTCCCAATGAATCTCGGAACATTCGATGCTATTGCTTGTTGGTGTCCTGTTACTCGTTTCTGCAGATCTAGTTCTGTGTGTGCATAGTGTTGTGTGTGATAGATCGTATTGAGAATCGAAGTTGATGCGAAGTCGAGATGTGTTTAAGCGAGTCCTGATTCCTGAATCAGAGCAACTTGAGGAATTTCCTTTTTAACATGAATTTGAGATGGTTCCCTTTTCTGAATTGTTGTATCTCCTGCAGATCCTGAGGAATTCCCTTTTGTGAATTGTGATGGTTCGGTGATTGAATAAAGCAGGGGAAATCTTTATGAAAAATGAATACTGTATATCAGTAAGTAATGTTACTCACAAAATGCTGGTAAATGATGCCGCCGGAGCAACCTGAATGCTTTCATCGTTGCTCACAACTTGCGCTGGGCCGTGAATTCTAGGATCTGGGGTTTGTATTACTAGCCCAGTTGGAATTGTCCAGGCCAGATACAGCCCACTAAAAACACGTCATGGCCCGATGCGGTTTTCTCAGCCCAATCTGTGAGCGGCTAAAGAAGATAAGCACAGCAGTTTGGGATTTTTTTTTTTTTGAGGTAGCAGTTTGGGAGTTGGGCCGACTTCGGCTAGGTTCTCTATCGGACGATGTGAAAATAATCAATCGGTTGCGGCAAAAAATTAATTGCTCATTATAAAACTTCTAGAATGTATTTTTAAGATTTTTCATATTTTAATTGAAATGGGTCAGACAGTAAGAACGTGTTTGGATGCTGCCCCCCCTCCCAGGCCTTCCGATCGTGTTACCTAATGCAGCCGTCATCATCATGTCATTTTTCATCCCTGTTTATCTAGTCCAGATGTGAAAGTAAAGTACAAAATCTGCCACGAAGATAGAATTTTATGGGCGCGGCTTCCCTGTGCCCGTCGCCTGTGCCGATCCGTGTCTTCGCCGACGTGTCAATCATCCGTTCGCCCCCAGTCCTCAATCGGGCCCACTGTATTATATTTCCCCTCCGTCTAACACCAGAAGGTAAACGGCGCCGTTACAGCGATGACGCCTGAAGTGCCTGATGTGTTCACACAACACAGTTCGACCTCTCCCCTTTCAAAAAAAAAAGCTCTCTCCCAGTAGCGCTTTTGTCCCATGGATAATCCGACCTGGATCTGGCCAGCATGAGTCTGCGCGATGGCATAAGCCTCGATTGGGGTTCCGCGAGCTCGAGTTGAAGGTCTAGCACCATGATTTCTGCAACAGTAGCTTGAGCTGTGCAGCGGGGAGCTCGATTCTGGCGGCCGCGAGTTCGTCAATCTGTGGTGCAACATGCTCGAGTTTGGCATCTAGGGCTCGATTCTGGCATCCTTGAGTTCGATTATGGTGGCATGAATTTCAATTCCGGTGTTCCCCCATCGAATTCGAGGTCAGCTGACTGCTCAACGAGCTGGAGTGTTTCGCTGTCCATTTACCTAGCAGCAAACACGGGGGCAAGGGCCTTCAGGATTCAGTAATCTCGTCCTGCTCTGGTTTGTAGCAGCAAGTCATTTTCTAATGTGGTCAGGTTAGTGCTCGTGTGCTTCATTCAGTAAGATGTTTGCTTTCTTCTACCCTCGTAAAAGTGAATGTTATTTCCCATATTGAAATTGAATATGGTAGTAAACTACAATAAACATGAAGTGAAATCTGCTAGCTCATTTCCTCGTGCAAGCATGCAACAAAAGCATTGAAGTTACTGAAAAAAATAATCAGAATTACAATTATCTGATAAGAAAAATATGGGTAGATCTGTATGACCTGTACATTTTAGTGCGTATAAAAAATGGTCGTTATTTATAAAGTGATAATGGCTTCACTGTGGAAATGTGTTGTAGACATTTTCATTCATTGACTGAGTTGCATTTCCTTGTTGCATATCTTGGTCATTCTGTGGGACTCCACACCATGAGGCGAAAGATGAGGATACTGTGGCATTTTCTTGTGTAACTTGACCATGTGGAGGGACTCCATACCATAAACCAAAAGATGAAGGTACAGATGCATTTCCTTGTTGTATACGTTGACCATGTGGAGGTACTTCAAACCAGGAACCAAAGGAGGATGAAGTCTGTGATCCATTTACAACTGGATAGAAGGCTGGTATGTGTATTTTATTTTAGTCCATAGGATTCCCAAATTGATGACCCTGTCCCGATTAAAAATCAGTAATCATATTAAGATAAATCTTATAATAATTTAAAACATATAGTATTGTTGGCTTGTCTTACCGATATGGTGTAATGTGGCTGTGAATGTATTGTTGTCTCCACTTCTATTGCAGAACCAGATCCATTGGGTTCGTTCTTCTTCTTCTTTTTCCTATCTCTTCCTGCCTTCTCAAAACCACCAACTGGCCTCGCAGACCCACGAACAGTTTTGGACTTTATCTTGACGCCTCTTGGTTTTACATGATTGTCATTCTGTGTAGCTGTAAAAAAAAGCAATACATTTACATAATGTGGGATGCAAGATATTAACACAGATATCAATTGGATCATGTAATGTAACTACCTTGTGGAGGCGAAGAACTATCCAACTCTGGATCAAACCTTCTTTTCAAGGTTTTCTTCACACCTTCAGCTAATTTGATTGCATCGGTCATAGCCATAGAGTAAGTTTCTTCTGATTCAGCAACTCGGCAAGCGAGTCGAAAAAATACTCTGCATAACTCTTTCCTGCGTTTTGATAGCTTTGTTTTGGGATGTATTTGTGCATCATAATTGCTATGTATACTCAGGGCTTTGGCATCAAGTGTCCATCTCTTTAATATATACTTTTCAGGAATTTCTTTGATATTGTTAATGTCGAGTATCTTCAGTGCATGACAACATAAGATCCCAGCAAATTCAAACTTCTTACAACTACACTTCACTGTATCTTGTAATGCAGAAAATTTTACAACATGTTCATTGTTTCTGCCATTAATCTTTACTTTATACATCATTTCGCCATCACTATCACCTTGATAGAACATATCACAGTTTCATGTTTGCATCACTTGTGTTTGGAATACCTTAAATACAGCTGGAGTGTAAACTTTTGTAGCATGCCTCAATATTTTCAGGTCTGGTTTTAATGCAGGTTTACTTTGTGTTGCCTTGAAGTCATATTTCACCTCCTCCTCTCTTTTATCTGCCACCAATCTATCAAAATGCTCGAAAAAAAGTAAGTATATCATATTTTACACTAATATACCCCTTTAACTCATTGTTTAGACTTTTGCTTCTTTGAGTGCTAACCATATCCCCACAGAATGTATTTCTTCCATATGCTAAAGCCCATTGTTCCTTTTTCTCAAATAAACTTTTAAGCCATGTATTATTCCGTAACTTATAGTCATCTAGTAATGACTCCCATGCATTTATAAAATCCTTTTCCTCCTCTTGATCATAAATACAATTCTGGAAAGCTGCATTGAACTTTTTATAGTCCTTCATAACTCCGGAAAGGTGCTTGCATGCATTCTGATTCATGTGCCAAACACATATTCTGTGATGAGTATCTGGTAGGACAATGCTGATTGCTTTTGCCATCGCTACATCTTCATCTGTCAAAATGGTGTGTGGCTTCTTACCTGACATAGCCTCTAAAAATATATTGAATAACCAAATAAAACTATCTGCAGTTTCATCATATAAAAGTGCAGCACCAAAAATACAAGTTTTCTTATGATTATTCACTCCAACAAGCAAGCCAAATGGGTGTCCATCATTTAGTTTTCTGTATGTCGTGTCAAAGCAAACTACATCACCAAATACTTCATAGTCGGCGATCATTTTAGAATCAGTCCAAAAAATATTTGTTAACAAGTCTTTCTCATCCACTTGAATAGAATGGACAAACTTCTCACCTTCTGATGTTTTCTTCTACAGATATTCTAACACTCCCCCTATGTCTTCTTCATGTACTGTCAATGACCTCTTTGAATATAATTTATTCTTCATGTCTACACGGGTAAACCCGAGATTCTCCATCCCACCTGCTTCTTTTGCTATTAGATCAAAAGCAGCTTTGTTTGAGATACCGACAACCTTAGCATCTTCTATACTTGCAAGTTGTGCTTCAGTTATTTTTCTTTGGGATCTTAAATAGTGAGCGTGCTTACCAGAAGCAAGATCATGGTTGTGATCTGCCACAAATTCATAGATATAATAGAATCCATCTCGGAGACTTATCTTCATTCATGCTCGGCACTTACACCTTGTTTCCGATCGAGTGAAGCACTCTACATGGTTGGGCGATTCTGCTCTTTTATCTGTTTGATCACGAACGCCTATTGATAAAAAAACAGAATAAATAGTAGATGTTATCTTTTCTAGAAACATAGACATACTACCAATAAACATGAATTCAACTCAATACCTTCACGAGAACAACAAAAGGTTCTATTCTTTTTTGTAGTCGTATTTTTGATATTATGTCAACTGCTCTTTCGGATGCTAAAACCTTTGTCTCCAGCATAGGCATTGTAAAAATCATAAGCCTCATCTTCAGTACAGAACTTCATGCCAATCTTTGGTGTCTTCTCTTCAACAAAATTTGTCACCTGTGGATTCAATTTTGTAAGATTTTTGATTAAGTTTGTATTGCGTTGAGTAATCAATATATAATTTGTGAAAATGAAGGAAAACTGACTAGAGGAAAATTGTTTGTATCGAGTATTTGCATTGTGAATGATGATGCATAAGAAAACTTACGAATTCTAAATCTGTTGTTCCTGTGTTACCAAGCACATTGTTCATCACAGATTGATTAGACGATGAACCGGCAGCTGCGGCAGATGGCTTGACATTGACGTTGCTTGGTGTCGAATGGATTGGCGAGGCCGCCGTCACATCCATATCGTTGGCCTCACCATCGGTCCTGATGAGATTCGGCGGCCACGACATTGTTCTCTCAGGAGGAGATACTCAATGATGTTGTGTTTATTTTATTCTTCCCTCCCAGAAATAAAGTTATGTAATGTGATTGCCGTCTTTTCAATGTGATTGCCGCCATTTTTATGTGTTTGCCGTCTTTTTCCTCCCTCTATTAGTATCTCCTAATTCTGTGATTGCGGTGAAAATATGTGTGGGCCCGCATATGTAAATAAAATCTTGATAGGAGTCTATCCTGTTGACGGTGCCGTTCCGTGCGGGTATTACGTGAGAGAGGAAAACCATGATCAATCGATGCCGTCCACGAAGGTAGAGACACGGATCGGAACCGGGCGATGGGCATAAGGAAGCCGCACCTGAATTTTATACTTCTCTGCCTGATTCGGATTATAGAGCCCATATTCTGCATCCTTCCTTTTTCTCCGGAGAGCCATGTGCATTGCTTGTTTCTGTCGAGACGTTGTAGTAGTTGTGGATAAGCGCTATCGATTAGCCGCACTAGTTATGGCTTTCAACTTTAACTAACAACGCCTAAACTATATTTTGTCCCCTTAAGCAGATAAGCTCTTGTCTAATACAATACTCATAGGAGTACTATCTTCCTATGATTCTATCTTATCCCTCACCGACCTGAATATTTTGAGAATTTTATTTGACTTGCAAGGCTTTGAACAACTCGATCACAGGCTGATGGCACATTCGTATCGCACGTTGATTTTGATGCATTTTCATGGGATTCTATGGGCGTATTCCGTGATGCTTTTTCGTGAAAGCGTTTGTATTGCCTTTTGTATTTTATTATCCCGTACTTTGTCGACGTTCTTTTATTCAAACATTATGCGACTTTCGCAATGAATAAACAATGTTTGTGATGCAGCTATACTTAACTGAACGATGCTGAACGTACCTTTGACATTGCAGATTCCTACGGCGTTTCTTTATGCCCCAGACAAAAGTAATAATAATCCAGCTTTGTATTTTGATTATTAAGCAGATAAATTCCTTCCGTCATGTGTTGACTAGTAAGCCTAGTATGCAGCATATGCGCTAAGGACTTTCATTTCGAGGCACATTGTAAATCGTCGCAAATTCCTCAAGATAAGGTGCGTGAATTGGAAAGTTACAAGAATATACACCATCACTCCATCTGCGAAAAGATGTGGCCCAAAGTGAGCATTGGACCATGGATTAGTGGTCAAGGGGGACAAGACTAGGTCAGCTGAGTCAGCATTGCACATGAGGGCATGAGGCTCAGAGAGAGGGTTAAGAGCACAAAGAATCTTGCCTAACCTCCCATGTAGAGGACGCTTTATTAGTACACTCTGCTTAGGTGCTGCTGCTTTTTTTGTGTGTGTCCTAACCCCCTTTTGAAAGGCATGAACCGTAAAGCGCGACCAAGTAGTTTCTTTAATTTCTTTGGTTAACAATATCTTATCTGGCCATTCCTATGATCACTATCTTTAGAGCACGACAGATATTTTTGACCAGGAAAAAGAATGGACATGTGTTAACGTCTTCCAATTCCTAGTGAAGAACAGTGCCCATGTCGTTCTTCAGTCTTGAGAATGCGACAAGTATGTACTAAAGGGACACCAAGCATTGTCATGTGAAAATTCCAAGCAATCCAATCCGATAAGATATGCTGCACAGAACTGTCATGCTATTACGAGTAACCACAATTGGCTGGGCCAAACAGTTAAGCGCGTCTACCGCGTAAGAGCAGTAGTCATGGATTGTTCCGTATGACCATATCCATCTACTAGCCGATAACTCAGATAGCTCACCCAGTCTCGTGGGGGAGATCACAGTCACTGAGCATCACAAGGAGCAGATGCGGATGCCACGCACGCTCGCAGGTCAATCGAAATTCGAAATGGGGACGCGCTTCTCGATCAGAAAAAAGAAAGAAAAAAAGGAAGCTGAAGACAAGCAGAAAAAGGAAAAATCGCACGTCGCAGGTGGGAGTTAAAAGCGTGTGGCCCTCCTTTGCCCCGACGAAGCAAGCAGCCAGTCCAAACCCACGCAGGTTCCAAAGCTGCACGAGCTGAAACCATGTGGATGTGGCGGCCTTATCCTCTCCTACCCCCAACACCTCTTCCAGAAAAAAAAAATCTGCAAGAATTTAAAATAGCGGGAGCGGCAGTGCTGGAGCAGTCCACGGCGGCACGGCAATGATGATAATACCGAATCCGTAGCATTACTTGCTTCCGCATAAATAAACAGGCTTCTTTTATCTCCTCCGCTCGCGCGCGTCCTCTCTCTCTCTCTCTCTCTCTTTCTCTCTCCTTCCCGTCGCGTTCTTATCCGCCCACTCCTCCCGCCCCCGTGGCCCCGTCCACCTCTCCCATTTATACCTCCCGTCCCTGCCCAACCAAAGCCACACCGTTGCGTCGTTGTGTGATTCGATTCTTCTACCAGCCTTTCGAATTCTTTCTCCCTTTCGCCTGATCGATCGGTCTGGAGCTCGGAGATTGGATGGAGGCGTACTTCTTGTTCCGCCGGGGCGCGGAGACGGCGGTGCCCGACGAGCAGCTGGAGGACATCGGCTCGCCGTCGGACTCCGAGTCGCCGTCCACGTCGAGGGACTCGGCCGGCTCGTCGTCGGAGCTCGACGACGACGCGACCAGCTCCTCCTCAGGCCGCTCGGACTCGCACCACAGCTTCCAGATGGCCTCCCTCATGACGCAGCTCCCCTTCAAGCGCGGCCTGTCCAGGTTCTTCGACGGCAAGTCGCAGTCGTTCGCGTCGCTCCAGGCCGTCGGGTCGCTCGAGGACCTGGCCAAGCCGCCACGGAAGCGGCTTAAGCCGTCGCGGAGCTGCGGCGGCGGGCTCGACGCGCACCGCGGACGCCTCCTCTCGCCGCGCCGGCATTGCCCCAAGGCCGCCAAGAAGGCGGTCGCGAGGAGCGGCGCGCTCGCGGTGCTCGGCGCCGCGACGAGGCGGCCGCCGCTGGCGGTGCCGACGAGGCACGAGGGTGTGGCTGGCAAGGTCTTGGTCGTCAGCTAATGAGTTCTGCTGATCAGCCCGCCTGGCCTTGCATACATATACAGCTGCGCGCCGACGCATCCAGCTGCCTGAACTAACTGCCAAAGCCACCATGTTCGTTTATTGTTTAGTTTGTTGTGATGTACTACTGTGTTATTGATCTTGTAGAGTGAGCTTTGTAATTGATCCACGGGGAAACTTCGAATGGAATGGCAGAAGGGATAATTGAAATGGAAGTACATATATCTTCAACAAAATTTCTATGGAATTAAGCAGGGTCAATCAGCATCGAATTTAGATCAACTGGGAAAAGAAGACAGAGGCTAAGCATTCTAAATCTGAGAGCACACGGTAACTTGAATGCACAAAAAATTTGACAGCATTCATATTTTGTTAGCATTCGACTCAGAAATTGCTATGAGATGACTGGCAAAACTGCATTGTGCTCTAGTAGAACTGACAATATAAATTTTCCCAAATAATAAAGGAAAGCATTTCGAATCTGCAAGATTTTGAGGGTGCACCTGACCAGTACAGCACCAGTTTGACATATCTGATAAGCCTCTCAAATAAAAAGTATACTACAGTTCCCCTCCTCCGAAGATACAACACATAATTGTATTCGACATCATTCCTCAAGGCTAAAATTGAAAGTAGGACACAGTGTGAGTGCATTATTTTCAAATCCGTAGAGCAGCGTCTCCCACAGTGCAGAAGTGCAGTGAATCTTATGAAGAGGGCTCTCACAGGAATACACTATGGTCACGGCCTAGCTGCCCTTGAAAGATTATAAATGGGGAAACCCATGTCTTCGTAGCTTAGTGGAAAACAATGATTCTTTGAACCCCTGTTCAAAACCAAAAACTGACATCCAAGTATAGTTTTTGTGCAACAAGGTTCCGAGGGGCATCCAAGGTCATACAGCACGGTACTCAATAAACAAGATCAGCTTCTGAACCAACACAGCTTGTGAACCATATATAGGCTTCCTCCCTTCACTGATCCAGTTCTTCTCCAAACTTGACGGCTTTGCATTTGCTCGCAGGTCATCCACAAATGCTGAAACTATCTGATAAATAGAAGTCCGAAAAACATCTGCCACGATATAAGCTTTCTTTTGCAGCCCACCTCTTTGCGTGCCTGCAATTGCAGTTCCAGTGCCTTTTCGTCCGGTAGAGAAGTTAGCCCACCTAATGCTTTCTGGACCCAGGGAGTTCACAGGCTGCGGGTTTGTTTTCTTTCCTAAACATGCCTCGATTGCAACTAGAGCAGATAGCAATGTAGACATCACAGCAGCATTGCAGCCAGTAAGTTGAGCAACTCCATACCGATCCTCTTGGCGTGAGCGTGCAGTTAAACAAGACAAAGTCCGAGCACACCAGGTACATATCTACAGTCAGCAGGCCACATAATTAGTATATAAAACTATGAACTATACATGCCTTATTAGAGATATAAGACCTGCTGAACATGACTGCTACAAAACCACAGTTTTCAACTAATATATAGATCTGCTGTGCATTTCTAAAACAAACAGGATAAGAATTTGTATCACTAATCTTCTGATGCAAAACCTAACATTTGATGTCCACCCCAAATACCAAAAATTAGAGCTACTTCTAAAAAACATGCTCCTAAAGTTATTGTCCCATTGGTCCTAACATAATATAAAGCAGCATGATAAGGTACCATTACAAGTAGAAGTAAAATATACATTATGACACAGATTCATACACATGAGAACAGAGCAAGTGATAAAATGTATAGCGTATTCAATAGCTTCCAGCATATAGAACCAACATATGGACACCCCAAAAGGCTCCCATACATATTGTACAAATGTTTATGCATAATCTAAGTTTAAATAAGTTGTGCTTAAACACGAATGCAAGTTTAAATATCACGTCCTCTGTAATCATCAATGACCAAGTAAAGAAGAACTACAGATTTAGCAACATGTTCTATTTGATGTCGCTCCTAAACCAAGAACATGATCCACCAGTATAAACGAAGACAAGAATAACAAAAGAAATTCACAGAGGGATACATCATTAGAAACTAAAGGGACAAAACAATTTGAAGTGCAAATATGTTGTATTGCTTTACCTGAGAATCATCAAATGCACCGAAGAGTTTGGACTGTTGAGACATCAATTCTGGCTTATCACTACCAAAACCCTCAAGGGCTTCAGTAATTTTTGATGTGAACTCCTCAAGTGGCCTCAAACATGCTGTGACAATTCTTTTATAAGTTTCACCAGATTCCTCAAAGAAGGCACCCCGGCGCCATGGTTCCAAGTTACACTCAGATACCATACACAGATCTTGATAAGCAAGATACTGCATCAATGATCGAGGATCGCTTTGTTCCAGCGTTTCCAGGATAAACTCAGTGGGATTAGTCTCTGCAGCAGCAGTACTCTGAGGTGGAGCAAAACTACACCTCCTTGTATGGACAACCTGTTTTTTCCATTGGAATGGAAATTGAATAGCAGACAATAACAGACCAAGTTAGCCAAAGTCCAAAAATTGAAAACACTACCTCTACCAGAATATTACTGACTCAAACCACCAAGAACTGACCTGGACAAAATGATGGCTTATTTCTAAACAGAAGGAAACACCAGCAGTCATTATAAAAATGCTGATCTGGGTGAGTATTTGGCTTCCAATAGAGCCTCCAATTCTGAACTGCCGAGGAAGGAATAATGTCAGGACAATGGAAAGGCAGAAGGCCTGGAGTGACACCTTTAGAGCCCGTTTTCCAGATGGCAGAAGACCCATCTTCAATCCATAGAATAGAGGTCGCTGCACAAGAAAGATTTTAAATTAAGGCAGGTAGCAAAATGCTTGAAGAACTACTGCTATAAATGATGATGCTTTCAGGTTTCCACGGCATTATGTTTCCTACGTGCCCCAATTATGATAATATTATTAGATAAATGTTTTCTCATGCACTTTCAGAGCACACCATGGTGCATGAGAAAACATTATCAGTTGCAGCGCAGGCAACTCAAAGACAGTTAAAAAAGAAAAGTAAAACAGATACATGATCAGTTATGGAGGCGTTAGTTTCACTTTAATGCAAATAGGTAGGGAACTCCCCTCCCGTTTTCCTCAAAAAAAAATATTATTAGATAAATGAGTCTACAGGGGAAGATCATATCATAACCTTTAGTAACTTTTATCAGGGAGAAAATATGTAATAAAGACTGAGATATTTGCAAGTGAAAAATCAAATCAAGTCTAGAAATCACATAGGCTGAAAGTCAACCAAACATAACATTCAGAAAACAGTCAGTTCCTTTGAGAAGGCTCACCGAATATGTAATTATGCTATGTTGTCATTTATCAGTCACTATGATTTAACTCACAGAATAAGAGTGAATCTAAGTAGGTATACACATCAGTATCAACTTAATCAAAGTAAGAATAAGAACCTACTGCCCATGTGAATTCGATCACAAGTTCATAATTTATGATCAAGTACAAGTCTATTAATCACATCAGTCACATTTCCAAAACTAATTACCATAATATTGCCCATTCCTCCCCTTCATTTTTTCACCTCAATAATACAGGAAGCTGTTGATAGCTTGGCAGCCATCTCCTAATTTGACCACTTCACACATCAATCATATAACTCTACATGAAGCTGTTGAATCAGAAGTCACTAGCATAACCAATCATTCCTAAGCAGGTAACCCAAATGCAAATCAGTGTTATGCCTAACCCTGCAAATTCAATCTCTACTGCTGCAATAGTGCTTTGGAAACTTATAGATCATCCGCTATTTGAGAAGGCTCGATACAGTATTCAAGATAAGGAACCCTAACTTTCCCCAATCCACTCACCTGCACTACGGGGAACTGGAGCAACCACCTCCGACGGCCAAAGTAGTGCGCGGCGAACACGGCGCCCAGCACGGCCCCGCGGAACGCCAGACCAGCGACGGCCGCCCACCCCGCGTCCTCAGGTAGCAGCGAGACGGCGGCGCCTACGCAGAGCGCGCCGGCCGCGGCGAGGAGGGATGCAGCGAGGGCGCGCCGCGGCAGCGGCGGCTGGCGCGGGTGCGGGGATGCGGTGAGGAGGAGGGCGAGCGCGAGGAGCCCCGTGGCGGCGCAGGAGAGGAACGGGTGGAGCGCTAGGAGGAGGCCCCGGGGCGCCCCAAGGAGCTGGTGGCGGCGGCGCGGGGCGGCCGCGAGGTGGAGCACCGAGGCGACGGCGGAGAGGGCGGCCTGGAAGGCGAAGACGGCGAGCCACCGCTGGCCGACGGCGTCGCGGGGGGCGCCGCGTGGCGGGGCCCGGTCCATGGCGGCGCCGGCGGCGGGGGCAAGGGTTTTGGGAGGTTTTGAATCGCTCGCGTTTGAACGGAGAGAGAGGAGACGAGTGAAATGCGGTGCCGGTGCGTGTTGGGAGTTTGGGACTCGGGAGAGGTGATGGTCCGGTCTTTTGTCTGCTTTGAAGCGTGTTTGTGTTTTCCTGATCTGCTTGACATTCCATCCATTCAATTCGTAGCTTACAGGTTAAGCTAAGTTCTGAAGCTCAGATTGCCTTTTCCAGTTTTGTTGTTCTATGAGAAAGGCAGAAAAAAAAACTCCGCTGTTACAAAAGAGATCGGCTCCTGTGTGCAGGGCGTCCTGCACATATTAGGTGCAGGACGAATTGTTGTGCGACACATGTCATCCTAGGTGATCCTTACTAGAAATCAATATTTAAAAACTAATATTCAGTATATGGATTGTATACATAGCGAATACTTGCGCTGACGGATGCTCAACATCGGAGTATAATCGATGCCGGCCACCGTGGCTATCGTTGTCTGATTAGCATGCTAACCTCCTCTCCTCTTTCCTTGATTAAAATTATTGTAAAGAGAGACGAGAGAACCGAAAAAGAAACTACAGGAAGAATAGCGGCCGCAAGAAAAAGGCAGAAAAAAAAACTCCGCTGTTACAAAATTCCTCTTTACAAAATAGTACTCGCAGAAATGATCTACCGTCCCAGGCTCCCAGCGTCCACCAGGCAACGTTTTGATGCAGTGTTAGTTTATTTTCCTTGTCTCTTCTGAATGAGCAACATTTGATCAAGCAATTTGCTTCCTGTGTCTGTGTTTGTGGTCGATCAGTTTCGCGTCGCTAGTGACAGCAGTTTCCTGACGCATCGCTTGTTCTCCCCACAATGATGATCATGCATTCAAATCCATTCTAAGCGCGGCATTAAAAAGTGTAGACGACGGGTGCAATAATCGCGTGACCCTTGGGCATCCCGTCTCCTCAACTCAAAATTAACTGGTGCTTTGGCAGGATCCCATTGCAGCTTTTGTATATATATGCCCGTCAAATCGCCAACACGGTACGCAAACGACGCACTTTCTCAGGGACGGAGGGAGTAGCAATCACTTTTGACTCGCCGGAGCTCGGCCGGAGGCGCGGCGCGATGAGCGACTACTACTACGACAGCGACGATGACTGGCGAGGAAAGGGGAAAGAGACCAGCCGATATGGTGCGTGGGAGCAGAGTGAGCTGGAGAGGCACATTTTCTCGTGGCCACTAAAGGATGTGCTCAACAAGAACCTCCTCAAGAAACAGGTATGTTTTGAGTGCCGTGGTCAGATTATTGACCATTCGTCTTATCTGTAACCAAACCCAGCTGAAATGTACTGCAATTTCTCATTCTGAATTTGGACTATCCTGTCAACGACAGACTTGCTTATGAACAAAAACTACTTTACATGTCAGACGTCATATAATCTTTGCACCTTGGACAAATGCAGGTCAAGAACATACCGAGCACGTTCACTTCACTGAAGGAGTACATGCAATCCTTCACCTTGCAACTGATCGAAGAGACTCGCGCCGATCTCGCTTCCGCATTGGAAGGCATGAAGCACGCGCCCGCGACCCAAGCGACCAGTTTGAAGCGGCTCTGTTCCAACCAGCATATATTTAGCATCGCCGTCAAGACAGCCGATCCGAACTCACCTCAGCGTGATCAAGTCTATGTCCCGAAGGACGCCGACATGCTGATGCTGACGGACGGGAAGCCGAGGCACATCTCCGAGCTGGGGCGGAATGGCAAGCCTTTACTTCTCGGCTCGGTGCTCAAGACCGATGGCGAGGACGGCACCGTCGTTCGGCTCTCGCGCAGGCCGGACGAAGGGCCTCTTTTCGCCGTTTTTCTGATCAACATGACAACGTATAATCGCATACTGAATGCTCTGGATGTGCAGGCTGCGAGCTGCAGGAACACTATAATCATCGAGAAGGTGCTCAATCCGAAGGTATATAAATCAACTGACTGAGCTATGGTATTATCTAAAACATATTTTTCTTGGCATTTACAAGCGTGGTATTATCTAAAACAATTCACAAGGCGTGATGCACAACTTATTCCGGTCATTCATTTTTCTTTCGACAGTTTGGACCAAAGAACAATATGTTGTCATCACAAACTTATCTGTATTCTCTGGACGGGGACCTTGCTGGCCTTCAAAAGTTCGAGCTCAACGACTCGCAACTGGAGGCGGTGCACGACTGCGTTTCAGCTGTTCAGCTAGACTCGACCTCCGTGCGCCTGATCTGGGGGCCTCCTGGCACGGGAAAGACGAAGACTATCAGCGCTCTCCTTTGGTCAATGCTAGTCAAGAAGCACAGGACGCTGACCTGCGCTCCAACCAACACTGCAGTGGTGGAGGTCGCATCTCGTGTCCTCGGTCTCCTTGAGAATTCCTCCGGTGGTGGCAGTGGTGGAAACAAGTGCTTTGTGAGTGACGTCGTTTTGTTCGGCAACGAGGACAGGATGAGTGTAGACTCTAACCTAGCAAAGATCTTCATGGATTCCCGTGTTCGCCGTCTTCGTGAATGCTTGATGCCAAGCTCAGGGTGGACACGGTACCTGAGTTCCATGCAAGGACTTGTTGAGCATCCTCTGGTTCAGTATGATAGGTACTTGCAAGGAATTGATGACCAGAAGGAGGCGCTCGCTAAGATGGTGGAAGCTGCTAAGCAGAAGAAGGACGAGGAACTTGTAAAGAAGATGAACGACAGGATGCAGAAAATACAGAAAATGTCATTCAAGCGCTATCTCACAAGCAACTACAAACGTCTTGAGGAGGATTTGAACAAATGTGTGGAAACATTCTGGAATGATCTCCCTAGATCTACTACCACCGAAGAAAACTTTCGCTGCATGAAAGAGGCGTCGCGCTTGCTTGCTACGCTCGGGAAACTTTTGCATTCTGCACCTGAGGAACAGCTCGAAACACTGTTCAAAAGTGAGGATGAAAGAAACTGGTCCTTGTTCCAGAATTTGGTGACCCAAGTGCACCACGATGTGAGCTTCGAGCTGAAGGAAGCAAGATCCATGTGTCTTGAAAAGCTGAAACACTTGTCCTCTCACTTTGTGCTCCCAGATATTTTCGAGCCCCGATCAATCGAAGAGTTCTTGCTTCAGAGGGCAAAGAGCGTGCTCTGCACCGCGTCGAGCGCATACCGTCTGTATTACCTGCAAACGCCTCAGCCGTTCGATATCGTCGTGGTGGACGAGGCAGCGCAGCTGAAGGAGTGCGAGTCACTGATACCTTTGCAGCTCCCTGGCGTCCGTCACGTTGTTCTGATCGGCGATGAGCACCAGCTACCGGCTCTGGTTAAAAGCCAGGTGATTCTCTTTTTAATTTCCCCTCTGTTTGAACCATGAATGTCAGGGCAAAGCTAATTACTAGTCTTTTATTTTCAAAACTTCAAAGGTTTGTGACGGTGCCGACTTTGGAAGAAGCCTCTTTCATAGGCTGAGCTCCTTGGGTCAGCCCAAACATCTCCTCAACGTGCAGTACAGGATGCACCCGAGGATAAGCAAGTTCCCGGTGTCGAGCTTTTACGAGAGCCAGATCAAAGACGGGCCGAACGTTCTGCACCGGAGCTACGAGAGGAAGCACCTGACGGACCCCATGTACGGCTCCTACTCCTTCATCAACATCGACAGCGGGAGCGAGAGCACCGGCAAGGGCGACCGGAGTCTGATCAACACCGTGGAGGTCGCCGCCGTTGTACGCATCGTGCAGCGACTGTTCAAGGAGTCGGTGGACACGAGGAGCCGGGTCCGGGTGGGCGTGGTGTCGCCGTACAAGGGCCAGGTCCGCGCCATCCAGGAGAAGCTGGGGAAGAAGTACGAGATGCACGACGGGTTCTCGGTGAAGGTGCGGTCCGTGGACGGGTTCCAGGGCGCGGAGGAGGACGTGATCATCTTCTCCGCCGTGCGCAGCAACAGCTCCGGCAAGATCGGGTTCCTCGCCGACCTCAACCGCACCAACGTCGCGCTGACGCGGGCCAAGTGAGTAGTACCTGGGTACTAGTTGTTTGAGTTTAATTTGTTTCTGATCTGTCACACGATTGTTTTCGGACTGGATTTCACCGCACGGTTATTGTTGTTGTTTCATTCCTGTCGCAGGCATTGCCTGTGGATTCTGGGCAACGCGACGACGCTGGCGGGCGGCAAGACGATATGGCGTGAGATCGTGGCTGACGCCAAGGTGAGGGGCTGCTTCTACGACGCTAAGAACGACACGGAGTTGTCCAATGCTATAAACATGGCCGTGATCGAGATGGACGAAGTGGAGAACGTGCTCAAGCTGGAGGGCCTGCGTATCGGCGGGTCACGGCACGGGGTATGACCGATCTTAAATTACAAAGCCGTAGCTACCCACCGCAAATAGTCTGCATTATATTTTCCTTATTTTGTGAGGTGCAAGTGGAGTAGATTTGTTAAATGAAGTACAATTTCCTGGATTTGTAGAACGCACTCTGATTACTCTTTTTTTTTTTCCTTCAGAAATCCGGCATGAAGCGCAGCTGAAGATGGCTTGCGGGATTCGCCGTTGGAGTGGAAGCTCACACTGACTGAGTAGTACTGGAGAAACTTTGAAGTCACAAGTGGTGGGTTGTTAGCAAGATTCTATCGAGTAGCGGACACGCCTGAAGATTATGAAAGATTCGCGACGTCTGAACAATGCTACTATATGCTATTCCAGTACCAAAATATTTTTATCTTTTATGCAAATTGTTTTGGAAACATTGTTTGGTACTAGTACTCGTTCTTCCTCTGCCTAGAACAGCGGGCTGCTTGCGACCACCCTCTATCTTATAAAAACAACAATGAGTTCCTCATGCGCGTTTCTTTATGATGGGGGACAGTAACTTTACGATATCAGTGTTTGAAAACGTCACACGATCCATAGAGAAAAGTACTAGTAGGGTAAGAAGCCGCAGTCGAGGAGCAGTATCGGCCGTTAGTGTGGAGCCGCGTCGATGTCTCCGAAGTCTCTCTCGAGCTTCAGCCTTCAAGTATATATATATATATATATATACATATACTGTAGGATTATTTCACTAGCCACCACTGCGATTCCACAACCAACACCTGTTCACCCTAAGCACACGTAGAAACAAAACTGTTGGATTGGATGGACGCCTCTGAAGACAGCACGGCGAGCGCCATCGCCAAGTACGAGGCGCTGGCCCCGTCCCTCCCGTGCTTCGACAGCAACGGGGGCGCCACCCGCCGAAAGCACGGCGGCTTCTGGTACCCGGAGCACCTGCTGGCCCCGACGCTGGCCGCCCGGGACACGTTCGCCGCACGCCCTACTGACGTGATCCTCGCCACGATGCCCAAGGCCGGCACGACGTGGCTCAAGGCCCTCGCCTTCGCCGTCACGCGCCGCCGCCTGCACGCGCCCGACGACCCGCGCCACCCGCTCCTCGGCGCCAGCCCGCACGACCTCGTCCCGTTCCTCCACACGGTCTACGAGGAGCACCGCGCCGTCCCGGCGGGCCCGCGGCTGGACGCGATGCCCGCGCCGCGCGTGCTGGCCGTGCACGCGCCCTTCTCGGCCTTGCCCGCCTCCGTCTCCGTGCCGGGTTCCAAATGCCGCGTGGTCTACCTGTGCCGGGACCCCAAGGACGCGGTCGTCTCCTTCTGGCACTACCTCCGCAAGATCAACCCCGCGGGCCCCGGCAGCGTCGGGCCCATCTCGCAGGTCGTCGACCAGTGCTGCGACGGCGTGTGGCCGTTCGGGCCGGTGTGGGACCACATGGCCGAGTACTGGAGGGCGAGCGTGGAGCGGCCGGAGGAGGTGATGTTCCTGCGCTACGAAGACCTCAAGCAGGACGGCGCGGGGACCGTCGGGCGGCTCGCGGCGTTCCTCGGCTGCCCGTTCACCGACGAGGAGGCGGCGAGGGGCGTCCCCGAGGCCGTCGTGGCGCTGTGCAGCATGGACCGGTTGAGGAGCGTCCATGCCAACCGTGACGGGGTGCACGGGGTTGGCTTCACCGTGTTCAACAACTCCGCCTTCTTCCGGAAGGGGGATATCGGGGACTGGAAGGAGCACATGACGCCGGAGATGGCGCGGAGGCTCGACGACGTCGTGGAGGAGAAGCTGCGAGAATCTGGGTATCTCCTTGATGATCACCAAAAACTGATCGACGGATCTTCTTTACATGGTTTGCTTTGATTCAAATAAAGGTTTCCGTGTTTGGGAACAGTCAACTCTGCTCTTGTTCCTTTCCTTTCTATGGCCTGGATCTAGCTTTGTTTTCAGCCCAGGACACGCTAAGTGGCTTCGCTGCCACGTTTGGACGCTGATTTGTCTAGATTTGGGCTGGGCCTCGGCGAGAATAAAAATTGTTGATGTACTGCTTTGTATTTGAAAACCTGAAATTTTCATCTAAAAATCTGTTTAGAATATTATTTTTTTCGGATTGCATATCACAAACCTCCAGTTGCCCAATATTAAACCATCCAACACCACAACCACCAGAATATGTGAACATGTCTAGAAGACCGAGAAAATAGAGGAGAGACCCGATCCATGTGAGGCTCGAAAGAAAGGAACCTAGTTAACAAAGGATGGTACTAAAGATGAAATGCGCTCCCTGTAGAAGTGATTGTATAATACTTCCTCAAAATTTAAGTAATTGATGGAAGTGCCTACTGAATACAAAGGCAAGAAGAGAAAAATAATGCAAGTTGAGTCACCAAGTCAACCTTCAAAAAGTTCAAGGCTCAATGTAAGTTTGAACTAACATACATTTCTCACTTCATTGTACCTGTCTAAATTCATTGACCGAATGCTCCTAACAGAAGAAAAAGAGCAAATAAACACAAGTCTTACCCAGTAGTTTGAGATCAAAACAACTTATGCCCATAAGAACCTATATATAATCTGTTCTCACTTTTTTTTTTACTAGGATAACCTGTTTTATGCAAACAAAAAAATAGCTTTTAGAGCACCAGCAGTGCTGGTTCGAACCAAACGGTAAGAGTCCATGCGGTAAAATCAACTTGTTTCATGGTTCGATCCTCAAAACTCTTGTTCGATTAGTAGGACCTACCTTAGCCATTGAAAAAATTTATTTTTCTTGTGTTGTTCAAAGCATGTGAATGCAGTTATAACCACATAAAAGCTCGATTTCATTTTTTATTCCGCATGGTTCGACACTTAAATTTGGTTCGATGTCTAGTGTTACAAAGTTCGACTGCCGAACCACCACGTAATGGTTCGTTTCCGAACAACGTTGCTGGTGCTCTTATGGCTCACTCTTTAGATAACTTATTTTGTCAAATGATTTGACTGAATAAGTCGATAATCTAGACTAAACCAAATAAGTTATTTTATCAGATAATTCAGAACAAAAATTGCTTTTAACATAGTGCAGAGTCCTACCAAATAGGGGTTTTTGTATTTGTTCTCAGACTTGGGGCAGTACATGTTGCACCTCCATACCCGACCCTGCCTAGGTAGTAATCTAAGCTGGTACGAATAGTTTTTTTTTTCTCTGGAGGGGAAGGAAGGTAGGAGTAAGTATGAATAGTTAGAACGATTAAGTTATGCTATTTTATTTAGGGAGGGCAGATAAAATGGATCGAAAGTAAAATGAATCTTTTCTTTTTCTTGAAACTTATTTGCAAAAGCATGTAGTATTTAATTAAAGAAACAAAAAGAGAATACTTTGTTTGCACTTTGTGTGTGTTGACTCATATCTATCCGAGCTTCTTTATAATGGGCTAAAATTAATATGAGCCGTCTATTTCTCTTAATGCGATGGTTTAGAGACATTTATGCTATATTAACCCCTTTAAGTAGTATATGGAGTACTATTTTCAATTAGTATGAAATAGTATGAGCATTACAGAAAAAAATAACAACAATACGTAATTTCATTAATCTTATAAGATGAATTAAAACACTTGTTCTTTGAAAAAAAATTCTTTGATTTTCCAAGTGTTGCCTGCTCGATTCATTCGACCTCTTCTATTTCTATGTTCTTCGGCTCCTACTGCCGCTCATCGGCGATTGAGCGGTAGTGTCGTGTGGTGGTGTGTCCTATAGGTCACCGTGGTGCTGGAGAGACCTCGAAGATGTCGTTCTTGGTGAAACTTTTTTGTTTTATTAAACATACCTGTATTAAAAGTTAAGGAAACGTATAGATACAGATACATCATATAAGAATAAGGAGGACAGCTGTCCCACGTAACAAGCAGAAAGGTCCCCAGAAAAAGTGCAAAATACAATGGAGTCCCTGGACCTTGAGCTCGCCAACAAAGATGACCAAATCCACCGACGGCCGGCGCTGCAGACCCGGTCACCACCCCCAACCCTTTACCGGAAGGAGCTCCATCGCCCTGTGGCTTTCAAACTTTGAGGAAGCTACGGTTGCCGCTATCAATTTGGATCTGAGGAGGCGGGTCCAGGCGTCGAGGCATGGCCTTGAGCCCTGGAGGAGGCCTTCTTGGAGATGCGCGCCAATGATTATGTGCAGAAGATGACATTGGACGGCTACCTCGAAGATCAAAGGCTACATCGATCCTGTCCTATTCATGTAAAACGTCTGCTGAAATGTTCAAAACTCATAGTAGTTCGATTGAAAATTGGATTCTACAGTCGTCAATACTCAACTTGAATGAATGTAGTAGTACCCTACATGACAATAGATCCCTATTTTCGATTATCCTAACTCCCATATTTCTGAATTCTGATAACTACGAATTGATTGTGGGAAAAATTTGTCTAAGACACATTAACAAACGGCGGTTTCGTTCACAATACACTCACAATTGTCTTTTTGTCTGAGACACACTATGATTTTCGATGCTCTCGTTTGTGACATACTATTTCTGATTTAACAATTATTTTTAAGTTTTTAATCTTAATACATAAAATACATTGATATTTAAATTTTTGTACAAACATACATTGTTGTATTCTCTATCATAAAAAATATAGACACAGTTTTTTGTTATTATTGGCATGACTTGTTCGATAAATTAAATATTAAAATAATAAGCAAATCATGTGAATAATGAAAAAAATGTAGCTCTATTTTTTAATGATAGAGAATATAACATTGTATGTTCATGTAAAGATTTAAATTATAATATGTTTAGTGTGTTGAGATAAAAAAGTTAAAAACAATTATAAAACAGTTATAGTGTGTCACAAACATGAATATCTAAAATTATAGTGTGTCTTAAACAAAAACATGATTGTAAGTGTATTGTGGATGAAACCGCCGTTTCTGAGTGTCTCTACAAATTTTTCATTGATTAAAAGGATTGCACCTTTCTTCTAGGGACTGAGTTCTGAACACCTTTCTGTGCCATAAGGCTGACCGCACCGACTGCCGGTAAAGCATCCTCCAGTACCGCATTACAGGAAATGTTGCTGCATCGGCTTACGCTAAGAGCTGCGGGAGGCCAAGTGTTTCTTCAGTTTACGCCAAATCAAGCGTGGATAGCGAAGAAACGCTATCCACTGTTATGGTGCGGGGTCTAAAGGAATAGAGGAAAAAATAGAGTAAAGAATAGAGTAAAATTGATATAGAGGAAAGAATCTAGTTGGGATAAAGAATGAGATATAGAGTATGACGGGTGCAGAAAAAATTAATATAAAAGAAAGAATCTTGTTAACTAAAATAAAATATTCTTTTTAGAGAATAAATTTAAAATACCACCAGTGCATTCAGCCTAAGTCGCAACTCCACCCGTGGGTTTTAGTATATACCGGTCTCGAGGTTCGCATCTATCGCTGACATTGTGGGCTTCTCATAGTATTAACACTGACATGCGGGCCCGACCACACAAGCCATTGAGAACGACCGGACTACTGGAGTACATGCCATTGCGGTCCTGCCCTAAAAAAAACAAAGATCATAACTGCAGACACATCCATGAACGGAAAAGACAATACCCGAGCACCATCGACACGATTGTTGCAGGCTCGAGGCCTACAACAATACATTGCTGATACACATATGAACAAACACCAATGTGATCCTCTGGATTTCTGGGCCTCAACCGCGCTCGCCTGATCCTTGCCGTACTTCCATTCCATGGCATCTGGAGCGCCACGCCCCGGGCGACTTTGCGCCACCCGCTCCTCGGCTCCAATCCAACCGGACCTCGTCCCGTTCCTCCACCGGCCCTATGAGAACCATCGCTCCGTTCCGGCAGCGGCAGGTCCCCACTAGACGCGACAACGACGCCGCGCGTCCGGACCAAAAGGACGTCGTCTCGTAATGGCACTATCGACGAGTGCTGCGATGGCGAGTGGCCGCTTCGGCCGGTGTGAGACCGACCACATGGTCGAGCGATTGCTGGAAAGAGAACATAGAGTGACCGGAGGAGGTGATGTTCGTCCGGCACGAGGGCATGAAGCCGTGGGGAGCGTGAGGCGGCTGGCAGAGAGTTTACTCGGCTGCCCAGTCACTGACGATGTAATTGTGGCGCTGTGCAGCATGAACCGAATGAAACCGTGGAGGCCAACAACAGGGATTGGCTGGTTGGTGTTCAGGAAATCGGCCTTCTTTTAGAACGAGGAGGTCGGGGACCGGAAGCAGCACGCGACCATGGCAGATGGCGCCTCGTGCCGGAGGGAACCACTTACGTAGTGTTCTTGAAATGTGCTCTGTTTCAGTATATCTGGCAACGGTCAATTCTGTGCTTTTGTTCCCTTCGTATGGCATATGCATAGGCCAGGATGCACAGAACACGCTTTTGCTTCGTTGCCACGTGTGGTGTGGACGTCGACTTTGTACGGAAAACATGAATTTGTCATCCTAAACACTGCTGCATTCGTTCATGCTCCTAAGTTGATTGTCTGTCGGTTCTCGAAGGCAAAAGTAAATCATGGATCACATATTACTTCATCACTGTATTCTATACAGTTGTAACAATCGGCAGGAGCACACGCACATAAACGACCAAATCTAAGACATTAGAAACGTGATCATCAAGAATCAAATCAATCGACTTCAATTTATTATAAGGCCATGTTAAAATGCATTTCCAAGAATCTGAAAGATTCTTCTTCAAATTTTACACTCTATTCGTATCGTCAGAGCAAGTGCTCCAAACTGCAATTTTCCCTTCACACGAAGAGACCAAAATGCTACTATACCTTATTTTGGCATCAGTCATCCACTCGTCACGCCTGCACTTCCTCTGCCCCCGCCTCCGCGTCGGCCACAGCCACATCGGCCGGGGAGAGAACCTTCGAAAAATCAGGGACAGATTTGCCACCGGCAACCTCGCGGCAGCGCTCGAGCGCCGAAACCGATTCCTCCGTCCTGCCCAGAGCGAAGTACATCATGCCCTGGCAGAACAGCGTGCGGTAGTCGCTGGGGTCCTTCTGCGCGAGCTCCTCGACCGCGGCGATCGCCTCCTCCACTTTGCCGTCGACGAACAGCGTCTGCGCCGCGAGCAGGCCCGCGCAGCTCTCGTCGACCCAGGAGGCGGCGGACGAGAGGCGCTCGCGCGCTTGGTCCGCATCGCCGGAGCGGACGAGCGCGGCGGTCTCGGCGATGAGCTCCTCGAAGGCGTGGGAGGACTCGGCTTCGGCGACGGCCTCGTCGGGGGAGGACGTGTCCGTCAGCGCGGCGGGAGCCGGCGGGGACGGGGATGGGGCGCACGCGAGGGCCGGTGAGGTTGCGGCGAGGAGCACGGCGGCGGAGGCGGCGAGGCGGAGGGAGGAGAGGATGGGGTGCGGAGAGTTGGACTCGGAGTTGGATGTGGCTTTGACGGCCGTGGCGAGGACGGAGCGTCGACGGAGGGAGGCGGCTGGATGGATAGGGGCGCGGAGGGAGGCCGCGGCAGCGTAGGCAAGGAAGGCCATGGCGGCGGCGGCGGCGGCGGCTAGGGTTTGCCTTGCAGCGCGGAGATTGCCAAGGCTTTGAGTTCGGAAGGAGCAGAGTACCGGCGGAGTTTGGTGAGGAGAGATTTGGGGGAGAAAAACACAAGACGCGGTTGGTGGTGGGTGGCGGCCGCGCGTCAGCGCCCGGCGCGGCATCCGCACCAGCAATCCCCATTCAAATATTTTACTGAAAATTATTTTTTTAGCATTTCGGGAAAAAAAATTGACTGGTTGATCAAACATATCTCTTCTCTACTCCTATTAATTTAGGTGGAAATGTTAACGCTATCAAAAAAATCTGCCGTATACTCATAAAGTTAGAGATTGAATCCAAATCAGTTTCGTATCTTTCATATCAAGCACCGAATTCAAAAAATCATGAATACCTCGTCTGGAGTTCAAATGAGGCAAACTTAGACTCTATCTCGTAGCCCTGTAAAAGTTCTACAACTTTGATATTCAATGGAAGTCAAGATTCCATAGTTTTGGTTTCCAAATTTACGATGCAAAAATATTTATTCTGATTCGGACTCCTCTGCGCAGGTCTCTGTGCGGGACCCATATATCCTACCTCCGAAGTTCAAATAATATGATCCACATATATTTTGAAAAGGTCTCGACGACATCTAAAACTTTCATGTTTTAACTTTTCTCATTAGAGCATATTTTCAAGTCCAAAATCATGTCGCAATACAGTGTTGTTTCTATTATGCGTGAATTGATTTTTCCTATCGGATAAAGTTTCTAGAAATCTATAGTCATTGGGTCACGACCTTGGTCGAGGTTCAGTGGTGTCTTATAGATGTCATAAGCTTGTGGAAATCTCTCTTTATATGGCGAATTAGACTTCATATTGGTACTTCTTATATTTAAATATTTTTTAATATTATTTTACTTAATTTTGCAACATAACACTCAAACGATACTACATGTGGAAATCGTTAATATTAGAGGTAAAAAAAATATTTATATAAGAATACAGTGAAAATTGGTTGAAAAAATTGTCGATGACATCTATCCAAAGTACCTCACATACAAGTAAAGGAAAAATAGACTCCTACTTTGATATGTATAGTAGACCGACTAGAACTCCGTCATATAACCTTGTTCCCCCGGATATATAAGGGGGACAGGGACTCCCCTCAAGAGGGAAGCAATAGCATCACACATAACATAGAATTAGACATTATCATCTAGGTCTATCCATCTCGTCTAGATCTATGATCTAGACATATCAATATAAATATCATAGAACACAGAACGTAGGTTTATTTTTCTCTAAGAGACCCGAACCTGTCTAAATCGATGTCTTATGGTATTATTGTCTCTCTCACGCATACTCCTATTTTACATATAAATTGTCATAGATGAACTAATTTATGACTGATGGCAAGAATAAGTCTTGATATTTGATAACATTCATGGACATAGCGCGACGGTTGACATGTTGAGTTCGATGACCTCAAACTATTACTTCAAGATTTTATAATGAGCTGACTGATGTTGAAACACACAAGTCATCGCATTTTCATAAAGCGGCTCCCAGCAAGTTGACAGCAGATCGCTGCTTCTTGCAATACGAGAACTCAGCGAGGCTCCCGACTAGGAGTCAGCAAGTTGCTCATAGCGGCATGCAAGATCGTGACCACATGATCATACAAAGATGCCAGCCGATTGCACTTCAAGTCGGCGAGTTCACCCATCAAGCTGAGAGAAGTCGGCGTATATTTATGGAGTCCTGTCCGTATATGGAGGCATATCGAGTTCGATGTCTCTTTTCATCGCCGTTTCATATGGCGGTCTGGGTCAGATTGCATGTGCATACGTGCATGATGAATCATCGCGAAAGGACGTTGTGATCCTCCATGCACTACGACATTGTGGACTCCTGGCCGTACACGGAGGCAAAGTCCGATTCTAGGACTATGAGGCAAAGTCCGATTCTAGGATTACACATGCAGAGCACGACAGGGAAGTTTTATTCTTTTCTATTCTTGCCGCTTTATTTTATTCTATATATACTAATCAACTTGATTAGTGCATTATTCATTACGTGACTTGTTTTTGCATGCGCGTATCTTCTTCACCAAAGCTGCCAATTGAGGAGGATGTTTTCATGTCGATATTCAATTACATCGACTCCGCCTTACTCGTGACGCGGCGACTTGGCGATGACTTCGATCGGTCGGCAGCTCGGCAACATCCGGCTCCCCAACGTGCTCATCAAGTCTTTCGTCGTCATGATGATGTGAGCATCGATCAGAAACAAGCTGCGACATCGTCATGGTGGTCTTTAGCAGCTCGATCAGGACTCGACTACTCGGCGACATCGTACGTCTCCGGCCACTCGATGTTTCGACAATATCGTTATGACTGGACGATGTTAACTCGGCCACTCGGCGACGTCTTTGACGACTCGGTCACTCGACACATCGCCGTGACACCACGTCTTAATGACTCGGTGACATCGTCGTGACTCGACGGCTTGACCGCTTAGCGGTCACATGGACATGCCCGGGGTTATACGATAATGCATTCGAAGATTTCGCGCTTCAGTGTTTCGGCCACTCGACCTGTCGGTGACACCTTCGACGATTCGATGTCTTGATCAACCACTTCAAGCTTCGATGTTACAGCGACATGATGGCTCGACTTCGATGTTCGATGACTCGCCAACCACATCGGCACGCTCGGAGGCTCCTCTTTAATTCGCCGAATTGTAAAGCTAAGTATCTTTATACTTTCTCGATTTATTTTCGTGGTTTTGGACTCAGGTTCTCTATCTTTTTTCCTACGATCGCTTATTTCTGTTTTCTAAGTAGAAGGTCATATATTTTTTGATGATTAAAGTTAGGTTTTTTAATCAGTGCTCTTATTTATGACTTTATTCATCTTTTTATTGTCTCAATTATTTAATTCTTCGCATTAAATAATCGAGGCAGGGTGCTTATTTGTATATCTATACATGTGTTCTCCCACTTTTTTATAAATCCAACAGTGTCTCGTTCCTGACATCATATGACTTATATCGGTCGGTGATTATTCAGTAGTGCTTCAGCCTTGACATCATATGACCCATGTCGTCCGTTCTAGTTCCATCTTTTTTGGTTCAGCCTCGACCGATTTATTGTATCTTATTTTGTGATTTGGTCTTACACCGACAAACAACTAAGGCATAAAATTTCTTAGCAACGCGTCATACTACCACTATACTAAACCCAGAGCCAAAGCTACGAGAGGTCATGTGTCGACTTGTCGACTCTAATTACAATGCAAGAATAATTATGACCGATATTGTTACGGCAGACCGAGCTCCGAGGTCTTTATATTTTTTTCTAAGTATCCTACGGTGGATCGGTCTGGTTGCTAATGCGCGAATACGCTGCTATGCGCCAATCGGTGTACTTACAAGAAAAAAATGGATATAGATTTGAATTTTCAGTCAACTGATTTGTTTGGGTTATAAAAATAAGTTTTCAAACAAACGATGTTAATTATACTTAATTATTTTAATTTACTTTATTGACAGGAACAGGATAGGCGAATACACCACTCGACACAGAGTGATTTACTCGCCTTCATCTATGACATCCCCGATGTCACTAACAAAAATATACGACATAAAAGTTCAAATGAAATAATTTTTTTAAAAAAATTTGAAAGCATTTAAAGTAGATTATTTCAGGAAAAATCTTCAAATAAAGGTTGAATCTAGTGTTTGCAAAAACACAAATTTTTTCAAATAAAAGTATACCAATTCATAATTTTTCTGAGGTGCACATATGAAAATAAAATTTTAGAGATTTGTTTAGAATTTTCCTCAAAGGATAAATGCCTTAAATAATTAAAACTATGCTAGAAAACAGTCTGTTTTCTCAGAATTTTAGAAAATATAGCATGTAAAATTTGAACTTTTGTCAATAACTAAAGTTTCTCAGAATATCTTCTTCTGTTCACACAAAAATCCCCAGATTTGTCTGAGTTGAAGAAGACTTCGTCTTAACTGCAACAGTGAGAGGGGAAAGAATTTCAACTCGGCGGAACCCACTTGTCACCCTCTTCCTCTTCCCATTGGTTAGAACCATCAGGAGGGGCAATGAGCTGGCCTTTTCCAGTCACTTATCGTGAGCCACTCCTCTCTTCTCCTCCTTAGTTTCTCTCCCAAGCCTAGCTAAGTCAAGGTCGGTTTCCTCCTCCATTTCTTCCAATGAATGCCGTCGCCATTGCCGCTCTGTTCAAGCACGAGCTCGCCGTCGCTATAGCCTCCATAGCTTAGTCCCCCAGCCCAAGGCTGCGCCTAGACCCCCTCCACCCTTCCATGCTATCGTTTTGGCTGATCCCTCTTCGAGTTCAGTGAATTGATGCTTGTTCTCCGGGGGCTAAGAACCGAGCTACCCTCAGTTCGTCGCCGAATTCTTTCTCCACAGTGAGTTTCCACTCGATTAATCCTACATGAATCTTCCTCACATCATTAACCATTCATTTGAATCAAATACCATGCGATTCCACCTACCAAATCGCTGGAAATCGGGATTTCCCGGTCGCCGGCCCGTCCTCTGTTCTTATTTACTGTTCACGCCAAAAATCAGAAAAAACAGAAAATAGTCAGCAGATTCAAAAATTCATAACTCCTAAAATAAAATTGATAAAATCATGAAACAAATTTTTTTGGTTTCCTGTTGATGAGATCTATCCACTTATCATGAATTTGATCAGGTTTTGCATAGAGTGTATTGTGGATAATTCAGAGAAAATAAAGCTAAATAAATTAATATCTCCAATATTATTTATGGTAAAATCATGAAACGTGGCATGCATACATATAATGACATTTAGGAACTTATCACCAAGTCTCTTATTTTATTTATTCATATTTTTGCATTTATAGCAGATTTGGTATTCTCTGGATATGAATTTTTGTAATTTATTTATACATGATTTAACTATGAAACTTAGCATAAGTTTACTTTAACACATTATACAAGTCCTGGTAAATTCACATAAATTAAGTCCTACCAGAATCATGTTAACAAATTTCAAAGTACAAAAGCTATAGATTAACTATGTATATTGCCCTAGATTAATTATGTTGATCTTTTCCTTTTCAAAATGTATTCATGCATGAAAATTTGTAACCCATTGCAGGTGTAGGTATTTGGCAGGCTAAATGCATAGCTATGTGTCATGTCCATTAAATAGAATGCTCATGTTAAGGTGTGGCACCTTTAATTAGGTAATAAAATTAAAATATAAAGTTAATAGAGGAAATACTTCAAACCGAACAACCTAATTGTTCTTAGTTTATTTCTGCGCATCTCATTATCATGTGCATCATGTCATTGTATTAAGTGTAGGAAACGACGGGATGGAACCAAAGGATGCTGATGCAGATGCCGATGCCGATGCCGATGCCGATGCCGATGCCGAGAAGGCAGTGATGGAGATGTCCATGATCTTGAGAGTGCTAACAATTTTCAAGCCCAAGGCAAGCCCCGGTGCACTCCTATGTTTTTAAATATTTTACTTTTACCACACAAGTATAAGCGTCTCTAATTGTGTATTAAGTGTAGGAATTGATTGGAACCTTAGTTACATTATTTATCCTCTATTCCTATGGTCATAAATCAGTTTGGGTAGAAGCCACTCGCTAGAAAATTTGCTATGCTTAATATTGAGTCATTGGTAGAAGTCGAGTGGTGCGGAACACTACTCGCGAGTTGTAGGATTATTTCAAAAAAAATCTTAAACTTGTTTACATATAATGACGAATTGGAGACTGGACGGGTGTGTAGGTTGTATGGTAGGATATGGTTCCTGTGCATCTTAGGCCCGTATGTGTCAGTTGAGGACCATTCGTTGTGACTCCGTGAGCAAGTATTAAACTGTACCAAGTGCATACCTTCGTATGCGAGTTGGGAAACTGATGTAACTTGGACATCATAGTTTTGGACGGTCACCCATCCCTTTTGAGAGATGATGATTGATATGGTGGGCGTTGGGTTTGTGAAAAGCGGAGAGTACATGGGTCGTGCTCCAGAGATATGATGGTTTGACTGTATCCTGGGGGAACATGTGCTCGGAGGGATGGCCCGGATTCGGCTCTATGGTAATCTTGTAAAAGATGGCCATACGTGTTCTTAGATATTGTGTATGTTGTGTACTTAGGTTTTCTCCTGCAGGATGTAAATCGATATATATCGTCGTCCCTCGCGGTTATGAGTACCACTTGTCTCGACCAGAATGCATCGTAGTAAGAAATGAAGATGATGATATACTTGTTGTTTGGAATTATTTAAATATCATTATGCAACCTTGTATTGATAGGTCGCAGCTTATTAAAAATTATATTCATGTCACAATCCTATTAATATGTCTAAAAGATGAAATTAGAACTTATTTAGGTGTTGTTTTTACAACCTAAATTCCTCGCAAACCCGGTCAGCCCCCTGCATATTAGGAGTCGACTTTAGAAGGTCATTTTGACGGGTAAGTCTTACTGAGTATTAGTTGTTCACGGCTTTGTTACTTAATTTTTTTTTTGTGCAGGTGATCTTTTGGTGTGAGAAGAATGTTGCACATCTATGGGCTGGATGTGTTGCATCTTAGGAGAATATCGTCGAGTTATGTTATCGCTTTCGCTGTGTTTTCAAATTTAATCTTGAACTCTAGGTATTGTCTTTTACTTGGAGTTCAGCTTATAATAAAGATCACTCTGATGTATAAATTTGCAATTCGTGAATGTTCTTGTGTATATACTGTGTATGTCGGTTTCGCCCGATATCGCCCAAAATTGATCCTGGATCGGTCATTCCCCTCGTTTGAGGTGCGGGATGCCACATCATTGGTTGGCTTACAGCTTCGACCACCTTTATCGGTCGACTAGACCAGTTCTGACTGTCTTCATCGATCGGCTACACCAGCTTCGACTGTCACCATCGGTCTGCCACATCACGTCTGGTTATCGCCATCGGCCACATATCAAACCATCGGTGTCACTCTTGGTCATCACGACTTTGAATGATTTCTACTACATCAGCGGTCGGCGGCTAAAACAGCCTCGGTTGCCTTCTTCACTCGACCTTATATCGTCTTGAGTTTAGCGCTGCTGCCTCTCAGACATGATATTTTGTGTTGAGCGCGGCTGCCACTCGGTCATTGGTTTGAGTCATCTATCAGTCAACGGTGATTGAAGTCACTCGTGGGAATTATTTATCACTCGGTAGTGATTGATGTCACTCTACTGAGCTATTTATCTCTCAAATTTGATGATTCGAGCGATTTTTCCATAAAAAGAGTCAACACGACTATTCTTGTTTTGGACTCATACATTATTTGTAATTTCCAAATGATACAAGAGTTGGGAGCTACACCTAATTAGGTGCACCTATTCAGCGCACCAATGGATTTCTTGAAGACATTGATCTTTGAGACTCTCACAAGCTCGCTGATACAAAGTTGAAACATTTTTACATGGCACAAATTAGTCGAGAAGCTACCAAAAAATTATCATCAAGCTTGCAAGACTCTCGAGGGCTTCTATCGATGACATCTACCCAGGATACCTCACATACAAGGAAAGGAACGATAGACTCCTACTTAGATATGTATATTAGACCGACTAGGACTCTGCCATGTAACCTTGTCCCCTAGATATATAAGGAGGGGCAGGAATTAAGGGGCAAGAATTTTCCTCATGGGACAAGCAAGGGCATCACGCATAACATAGAACCAGACATTATTATCTAAGTCTACCCTCTTCGTCTAAATCTATGATCTAGACATATGAATACAAATATCCAAAAACACATGACGTATGGTTATTATTCTCCGGGAGACCCGAACCTATATAAATCGACGTCTTGTATTACCATCGTATCTCGATCTCGCGCATACCCCTATTCTACATATAAATATGATCTTTCATGTAAAAAATATCAATAATTATATTCTGTAAATGATTTACGTTTAAATCATAAAAAGTATTTTTTTTTAACCCGTAACAATGCATGGACACCTTGCTAGTACAGATATTATTATGACTGGTTGATCAAATACACTGTTTGCATATTTCATTACATTATAGGACTGGTTTGGTCAAATACACTCGTGACTGAGAAAAAATCCATTCAAATATTTTACAGAAAACAAATATAACTGGTTGGTCAAATACATTTGCCTGTTTCATCACATTAGGACTGGTTGATCAAATATACTTATGATTGAGAAAAAAGAAATCCGTTCAAATATTTACAGAAAAAATATCGTACTGAAAAAAAAATTCCTAGATGATCAAATACACTTTTCCTATTTCATCAAAGAAATAATGGTTGTTTGATAAAAAAAAAAAAAAAACTTTTTGCCCGTCTCTTCACAAATGTGTCTGCAGCCTGCGTAAGATGCTCTGATTTCAATATCACCAATAGACAAATTGTGGCATGAAAGCAGCACTTCAAGTACAAGTACTAATTGTTAGCTACAGGTGAGCACCGCGGCAAGATTTCGAATCCCCGTCTATACACATCTCATACGTCATACAAGGGCTAACGATCAAACACAGGCCAGGCTTCCAGCAATGGAGCCCCGCATTGGCACGAATTGTAAGCTCTCGCACGGTCCCACCATGTTGTACCATAAACGATGACAATGCTTCGTCTTTAGCCGCTGCTCAGGGGTTGATATTGTTGATACTGCGCGAGTCGTAGCTTGGATGGAATTCTCCTCAGAATGTACAGGACAAGAGTTGAAGGAAGAATTTCGACAAGCTGCAGAGAGAGAATGGTTAAAAGAGTACAATAGCAGGTTCTAGCAATCCGATATGGACATCAACGATCGATTCAGAGTTATTAAACTGTTACAGTTCCAAGTGAAAAGCTGAGAACATTTTTAAGAGAACTGAAGGGAATATTCCTACTGTTGTGATATGCGAAGGTACGGATAAACTTTTTTCAAAGTGCATACCAGGTAATAGATAAAATTCAGAATTGGATGGTCAAGGACATCAAGGTCAGCTTCCTTATCAAAGGCAACGAAACACATCTGCAGGACATAAGCCAAGAAACGAAATAGATTAGGTGCGATGAGCTGAACTTGATAAACAAATGGGACGTTGAAATGCTTACCATTACACTTCGTATCAAGAAACAACTAAAACATATACCAGCAACTCTGCCAACCTCTCTCAGCTTTTGTTGCCTCCCCTTTGACTCGATGGGAAAATGTTTCAGTGTTAGGAAAAGCCTGCACAAACAAATCTGGAGCATATAAATATCTTGCAATACTAAAGCTGTATATAATTACTGAAATCAAAATCTAAACTAATGAAATCATCTCGAGTACTGAAGTACAAAATTCTCAGATTAACTTCACATGGTTTGCACCTAGCCGAAGTGGTCCATTTGGTTACTAACGAGATACATAATTCACATTGGAAACAAAATATATAATTCTGATTCATCACAGTACGGAAATTAAATGAAACCTCAAGTAGTCTTTGATCTTACCTTCCTCCATAAAGCAGAAAACCTAGGGCGGCAAAAAAGGAAAGACCTGCAATAAATAACTTCGATATGACTAGTAGTGAATGATTTGGATTCCACCACAAACATAGCCAAAGGAAACCCTGAACAGAGAAATTTCATTAGTACATTGTGAACAGAATAACAGACAGCTGCATGTTAACAGGGAAATAACTGAAGCGACAATAACTCATATCGAAGAAACCACTCATTAAGAAAAGAGAACTATAAAGCATGAAGAAATGACTTGTCGAAAAGCATTTCCTTCCACCGCTGCCCATTATTTCTATTTGCTGCTAACACCTTCATACCCTGTGTCAGTAAGCCTATCTCCTATGTGAGACATGAGAAGCGGTAGTTTACTCTATGGTGCGCGAGGGAAAATTGGAAGGGGAGTCAAAAGTGCACCTTTTGTATCTGTGATGAAACAATTAAACACCTCTTTTTTAACTGTCACCATGCGAGAGTTATGGAGGATAGTTTATCTAGCCACTGGTCTAACTCTGCCAATTTATGTTTCCCATATGCTAGGGACTTGGTTTGATAATATAGATGAATGAAACAGTTAATCTGTTAATTTTGATTGGGGTAGCTGCTTTATGCTGGGCTATTTGGAGATGCCGTAATGACATTATCTTTGACAAAACCAAATACACTTCATTTATGCAGCGTACTCACTGCGTTTATGGTCCCAGTTGCAGCATGAGAGAGCTACAAAGGAGTTGTTTATGAAGGCGAGCTCAACTCTAGAAGTCATCGCCTTGGAGCATTCCAACTATGGATGGAAACAAAATAATAGATTGGCTAAGATTTTGACTCCTTTGTTTTGTTCCCTCAGTCCATTAGTGATTAAAGCTGCATTTTTGTATTATGGTGAAGGCTGTGTATGTTTGTAGAGGCTGAATGTTATACCCATTTTCTAAAAAAAATCAGATAGACAACAAGTGAAGTCCCCTTATCTCCAGCCCGTGAAGTATTGGCAGCAGTGAGCACAGTTCAAGAAAAAACAAGAGGTATTTACATTAAACCTTTCTAAATTACAGAGTTCCTTGGTTTCAATTGGCTTAAGAATATGTGAAATGGCATGAGTATCAAGAACATATGTAGTATGTTGTTTAACATGATTGATCCATGCAAAGTTGGTCCAAATTTAACCAGGGCATAACCTTACCTGTAGTGCATAAACAACACCGTTAATGGTGATGAAACCTGATCGAAGCCCATCGGTTATTAAACCACGCGCTTGATAAAGTATCTCAGCCCAGAAAAGTGCAAGCATTGCATAAGTAGTGAAGAATGCAAGCCCCGGAAGATCAAGAATAACATGCTGAAAGATCTGACATAAAAATAAAATGAGGAATTCAACTATGGTCTATCAAAAGAATAATCTCATTTATACAGTACAGCAAGGAGAAGTTAAGGCATCCAAACCAGAGGCTTCACTTGCTGCACTTGGCGACGAAAAGCAAAGATAGAACATCTGGCTGAAGATTAGCAACACAGAAAGATTAGCATGAAGCAGTAGCAGTTGCTAATGTAGAAAAAAGGAGCATGCAAGTTTATTTTTAAATTAGATTTATGTACCTCCAGTGACCACAAAATTCAGAAACTGAAAGACCTTTTGAGTCGTCCATCCATATTCAGGAACCCTGTGCTGTATTCTTGCAACTTGGATCTGCATGGCACATTTTGATCATTGGCATCCGTTACTCGAGTACTACTTGATTTGTTCTTTTAAAAAAGTGAGCATTCACATGTCAACCACAGGTTCAACGAATGAACCAAATATATTTGCAGTATTGCTTTATGTAAATATTCAGATTCTACATTCCTATCCTAAACTGTTTATCAAGCAAGATTTTCAAGTATCCAAAAGTTTTGACAGCTAACCTAACGTCCTTGTCCAACTATCCATCTCTATTTCAAGCCACACATCATGATTGATACATTTGTCTCCTTCATCAGCTTTCACCATGTTCACCAAGTATGATCGAGGCACAAAGCTAAGAAGAAAGCCGTTTTTATTCTCCACTAAAAAATCGATGATAGCGGTGGCACTCGTGTCAAACAGGCACAGAAATCAGGTCTATTATTTTCTTTCCAGGCAGGATATACTGGGTAATAATAATTGAACATTTTTTTTTTGAAACGAGATTACTCGACTTTTACTGAAAGCCATAATAATTGAACATCTCGGCACAGAATTCTGAAAGCACGCATCAATCGCACTCGCACGACTACATTGGTTGGAGGAGAACAGCGCGGTGGCGAGAAGATGCTTACGAAGGAGGTGGCGGCAACGAGGCCGTAGAGCACGGCGAGGGCGTAGAAGATCCCGTCCTGACACGCCGGCGAGCCGTTCATGTACTCCCACCATCCCGCGACGGCCGCCGGCAGGGGTGCCGGCGCCGCCGCCATCACCGCCCAGCGCCCAGAGAGAGAGACAACAAATGAAGCCTCTGTTCCCCGAGCGGAAGAAATCCGTGGGAGGGCTCGCCGGATTCAGCGGCCGGCGACGGCCGGCGTGTCGCGTCGCTTTCGTCGCTCGAACAGAGGAGCACAGGTTGGTGTCCGGCTGTTCGGTACGGGCGCGAGCTGCCCGTGTTTATTATACCCGTGACAGAAATTGATTAATGTGCCGTCTAAAATTAGAGCTCAAAAGACAGTTTGGAAAATGTCGTTTTTGTGATGTAGTTGGAGTTGATTATGACTCGTTTGTGGTTGGATGAGCCGACTAAATCAGAACTTGGTTTGGGTTGGGATTTGATTAACCGGACGCGGTTCCTGCTGTTTCCGTCATGCGAAGCATGTTTCTCACGAGCAAATTGGATCCCGTCCCGACTGGGAGGGTTGACACCGAGATAGATTATGATTCGGCTACCTCATTGCTTAAGGATTTAGCGCATATTCGGAAAACCTAAAACCTAACACAAATCTGGAGTACTTGAACATGTTGGATTGTTGGTCAGGTAGCCTGATGAAGTTTGCATGTTTGGCATGTATGCGACGGCATTTGCGTTTTTGTTGGTAAAATAGTTTCGTTGTAGATGAAATGAAATCATGTTGTTAGGAAACCAGTGAATTCTTCGCAAAAAATGGTAATCAGTGAATTTGTTCCAAGTGTTCGGTCATGTAATCAAGACATTTGAATTGGTGACACATTTTAGAGGGAAATGTTAAAAGTTCAGAAAGAGAATTTAGTTGACAGTTTATAAAACTGAAGCTCTAACATCCTTCCAAAAAGATGGGGTCCCTTGGCAAATGAACCAAACAACTGGTTTTCTAGCTTTTGCAGATTTGTGCATGGCAAGGAGAGGCAAGCTCCATCGAGGGGTCCAAACGGACCCAAGAAAATAAAAGCACAGATGCCCTTAACATCGATTCCATGTGTATGTCGTGTCAGTGTTAACTCGTATTCCTTGACAAAACGAAGAGACTAAAATGCACTAGGATTTAGTGATTTTGTTTATTTCTTCAGACGGTTGCACATATTTTTCAACACTTCGGTGTTCAGAGCTTTTCACTTTCAGGTTTCCGCAGTCCGCACCTAAAAGACAAATGGTCGTTGTTCTCTTGCTGTCCTGGATGTGAACGAATGCTGCTAATCTTTCATAACCAATTAGTACAAAGTTTACACATATTTCAGAGACTCTGCTTCTGCTTTCCGTATCATCTAGCAGGGGCTTTCCATCCACCTGTGACCTGTCATTATCTAGCCCCACATGATGTGACTTGAGATCTTTTCCACAAACCGGAACTGGAGTTATGTGTGGTGTATAAGATCAGCCACAATGTGCAAATATAGAGGGTAATAAACAATAAATGCACTACATATAGAGGATAATAAACATTGTGGGGATGAGTATTATAGCATTCAATGCTTATGTGTGTATTTGCCATACTACCCAGTAATAGAAAATAAACAATGTAATTGGCCACTGGTTGACTGTCATACATACATGTATATCTGGCCATACCATTGTGGAGTGGGCATTTGCTATTACCAACTATTATAGACCCCACCTATATTTATCACCTGATAAATATACATTGCTGATGCCCTAAGCGTATAGCCACTATAATTCGCTACTATATTCTTGGCCATTGGACAATTGAACAACAGTCTCTTTTCTTTCATCCATGGAGATTGATTCCCGGCAACTAACACTATTCTGGGCCAAGCCAATGGCTTCTTGAACGAGTTAATAAGAGTTTCAGAACCGAATAGTAAGTTTATTGCTGAAGTTACTCCAGCTGAATGTTACCGACAATTTAACTGGATCATTGTAGCTAATTAAACTGAGATAATAACATCTGCTGAAAGAGTACTTATTACTGTTATCCACTACTGGGAGACGATTAGACTCAGTCCGGATAAAAGAATCCAATCCGGGATGAAGGGCTTCTTTCCTTTGCTGAATCAGGAATAGCCGACTCCAGGTAAATGCTTTTCCTAGCTCAAAGGTCATTTAGTATTATTATTATTTATTTATCTTTTATCTTTTTTATTTTTTTTAGAATAGGGCTCCCTTACCCGGCCTTTTGGAGAGGCATGCAAGACTGGGCTCGAACCCCCGTCGGTTCGACACCAACCTTGTGTCTTACCACCGCGCCCCATGCGCGTTCGCAAAGTTCACATCACATTACGGCGCAGGCGTGGACGTTGTCATCGTTGAACACGGCGAGCGCATCGTCGTCGAGGACGTGGGTGAAGGCGTGGCAGGGGTAGGTCCCCACCATGGGATCGTTGTAGCCGTGGCGGTAGTACTTGTCCGTGGCCATGTAGGTGTCGTCCTCCAAGTACTGGATAGCGAACGGGTAGTACTCCCCGTCGTACGGCCACGGCCAGAACTCCGCCGCCCTGCCGGTTCGCCGCGCCGCCCGGAGCACCTCGCGGCGGTCCACGTACCCTGTCACCGTCACCTTCTGCGTGTCCATGTCGATCTCCACCGTGCTCACTCCTGCAACAAAAACAGCAGCAGGATATGTGCACATATTCAGCTTGCACACACGTCGTATAAACTGAACCAGCATTTCGTTGTAATGTCTGAACGAGAGATCGTGCCTTCGAGCCGGGACATGGCCTTTCTCACTCGCATCTCGCACCCGTCGCAGTCCATGTGGACGTTCATCTCCACAGTCTTGGTCAGAAAACACACACAAAAAATGCAAACTGAATCAGCAAAAACCATGCCATTTACTATTTGCAAGGCGGTAATTCTCACGCATGCATTGAATCAGTTTACTCACGGACAGGGCGTTTGACAAGGTAGAGCTTCTTTGCGTCCCCCAGAAGCGCAGCATTTTTTTTCCGGCACCGATGGACACTGCCCGGCGGATCGACGGGGATTGGTGCAGGGGCGACTCTGCTGAGATGAGGCGTATAAATAAATACAACTGTGAACGAAGGCTAAATGCACGGTAAGTTGGGGAGATCTCAAGCCAGAGATAAACATAGTCGAACATGACAGATGCCAAAGCATGGTGGGATGATCGATTCCTCCAAACACGATGGGATATCTTCTGAGCCGATGCTCGAACAAATGTGATTCTTCGAAGGAACATTGCTGTTCTATCTCTGAAGCGTTGTCAGGCGGTCAGGCAGCTGGCCAGGATAATGTTTGGACAATCGGACGTACACTCTGGATTCGATTTGTTACGGTCAGGTCTCTTCTCAGTCGCTGTCCAGGACGCAGCTTGCCAGCTTTCCATGTCATTTGACAGCCGAATCTAGAATAACTTGTCTATTCCTTCTTTTTTTTGCTGCGTTGAGCCAGCGGCACATCTCATGCATTGTCTTGGTAAAAAAAAATATGTGTCCCGCTAGGCTGTTCGATGTGGGAAAAAAATGTGAAGAATATTAAAAGTTGCATCCGCATATGTTTATTAAAATAATAATTACAAATAAAATGCATTGATAGACTGGAGTTGCAGTCCATTGGGAATTGGGATACTTTGAAAACAAGCCCATAACTTAAGTTGGACTTTTGTTTTTGTGGGACAGAGGTCATTTATGGGCCTACTAGTCCGGACCAACAATGCTAACGGTAAATCGGCCCAACTTCCTTAAAGTGAAGGATAAGAAATCTTTTTGAGCCCAAACAAGAAGAAAAATATGAAAAAAAAATTACAAACAGTTTGTTAGGCCATTCTCAGCACGGTTTTAGTGCTAAGTTGTACGAGTAGTAATCAGTGAATGAATTTCGGCAGACAAAGAAAAGCACCCATCATCGAACAGGATTTGGTTTCTGCAAACGTGCAAAGAAAACACTTTCTGCAAAAAAAAAAGTGCAAAAAAACGTATGAATGAACTATCTCCAGACCAACTCAAATAGTTACTTCCTCTTCAATATTATATGACATTTTGACTCTTGACACAAGAATTAAAGAGGGATGAAAAAATATGGTACACAAGAAATAAGGAGGAGAGAGACAAAGATAGAAATGTATTGAGAAAAGAGAAATATATATTAAAATATGAAAATGTCATATAATTTGAGAAAACTTGAAAAAAATATAGTGTCATATAATTTGAAATCGAGGAAGTACTTTTTTTCAAATATTTTGTCTACGTCCTTTTGGTCCTTAAAAAAAAACTTTACTTTGCGCTTTGTCCTGGAATCATTCACCCTTAATTTAAAACCTCAGCTATGGATTACGAGAATCTTATCACAACCACACAGTGACACGCGTTGCTGAGCAATTAGCCAATTACTACTAGACCGGTAGTCTCTCGCGAGCTCGGAGGAGGGACACGCATCAGAAAAGGCTGCATCAGCTGGACCACCTGGTACCTCACACCGAAAAGGATAGCCACTGAGATGCCAGAGTAGGTGTTCTGCCAACGGTCCGCGGCCAGACGTCAGATCGTGATCCACTCCAATCAGCCGCCACGTGTCCGTTCGAAATATCTAGAGACCTTGCCTACTCGTGACTGCGACTCCGCCGGAAAAGAGCAAGCGACAGAGCCTTTGCCAGCTCGTGACTGCGACTCCGCCGGAAAAGAGCAAGTGGGCTCTCAGTCACATCCTGAACCTGAAAAAGATCTACTACCAAGTTATCCATTCCAAAAGCAGATGGAACAACAGAGAACAGCCTCCGGATCTCTTCCTCATCGATTATCACTTCGATAAATAAAGTGGACAATTTAATTACATAACGGGACTGCGGAAATTGACAACGAGGAGGAGCCGCACAACCTACCGAGGAGGCTGGGAATTGGATTACAGATAAGCTCGGAGAGGGAGAGAGAGAGAGAGGGGAGAGCTACGCTTTATCATCAGCGGGACGGGGCGGGCGGTCGAGCCGTCATCCTCTGCAGCCCGCCGCGTCGTGGTCGGGGACGAGGAACGAGAGGCGCTCGTTCAGCCGCGGGAGGCGACGTGGAGCGCGTGGCGCGGCGGCGGCGGCGGGAGCGGCGGCGCGGCGAAGGGGAGGTTCCTGAGCATGAGGAAGCGCATCCGGCGCGGGAAGGGCGCGCCGTTGAAGAGCTGCTCCAGCACCCGCGCCACCAGCAGCGTGTACTCCTCCATCAGCTCCGCCACGATCGCCACCAGAATCATCTTGCACCGAACCGAAGCTTCGACGCTGGTCACTAGCTTAGTAGTAGTAGAAGGGACTAGAGGCGCTGAACTGGAGAAGGGATTCGAATGTGAAGTGATTGGGGGGCGTGACGGGTGCGGAGCCCTCTTAAAGGGCCTTGGCGGACGTGAATTTGATTGGATTCCGGGTGACGGGACCGGAATAATTTTGGTCGCATCAGCGTCCCGTGGGCGCCGCGCGGCGGCTGGTGGTTTGCAGTGCAGGTCACCGAGTGAGCAGCGCTCAGCTCGCGTGCCCGCAAACCTTGAACCCGACCGACGGCAGGGAAAACAAAGCAATCTCGCTAGGTTCGCTGCACCGCGGGGCCTGTGCACGGCAGCGATCGGCACGCTCCCGGGATCGGCGAGATTGAATAATGCGTGGCGCGTCATCCGACGATAGATCCTCGCGTTCCCTGCGTCCTGCGTGGGTGCTAGGGAATCTGGTGCGCACGTGATACGCGCCAGCCAGCCCGCGCGCTCGTGCTCCGTTCGTGTTGGATCGAGGTCCTCTGCATTGAAGCTTTCAATGCAGAGGCGCTACAGTATTTGACATTAGAATCTCTTTTGTGCCGTCCGATCAACATCCAACACAACAAATCCTATTGCTACAGTACCAATAAACAGTACCTAAATTGGAAAAAGGGGAAGCCGTACCTCTATTTACTACAGTGCTACGGGAGAGAACTGTTCCTCTACTTATAAATTACTGTATTGATGTGTGCGTTGAGATCTCTACTACAGAGGACCTCGATCCGTTCGTGTTCGCCTGACAGCGACAACGTCACAGATTGCACTTCCGGGCTTCACCGCGCGCGTCGCACCGGCTCGCTAGGTTCGTGGAACTAACAACCTAATCTGGATGACTCACGGTTGGTGCTGCTGCTCCGGGCTTCCCTCAGCTACTGACATCGTTACTGCAGCTAGGAGGATTCGGACAATAACCCAGTTTGTTTACGTTTATAAGATAAGACTTATCGATTGGGAAAAAAAAATTAAAAAATCCTACCCAACACCACTATTAATTTTACTTAAAAGCGAAGTTTGCATAATAGAAAAACCCAACAACACGTGAAATCTGATTTTTTTTTTATCTACGGCGTCAACCTCGCTTATGTCTTAAATGAGGAAATTTTTCTCTCGTGCCACCCATGCACCCCGTCCCGAGCCACCTCTCCCAGCGCTGTAGCCACTCCCTCGTGCTCCGTCTCTAATGTCGCATCCGCTCTCTCATGCTCCAGCATCAACGGTGTTCGCGATAACAACGTCGTAACCACTGTCTCTTCTATCTCCGCCACCGCTCGCGCTCGTAACGCCGCCATCCCTCCCTCTCCCATCCTTTCTGCCGCTCACACTCGTTGCGCCTCCGTCCCTTCCTCTCCAGTCTCTGTCATCGTCGCTCGCGCTTGTAGCGTTGCCGTCACTTTTTTTCTCATCTCCACCGCCGTCGTTCGCACTCCCATCTCCACTTCCGCTCTAGCCCCCCCCCCCCCCCCAGAACTAGGCACCAAAGTCATCCCTCCTTCTCTGCTCGTTCTCTGTTTGTTCATCCGAAAGAGGCATTTTAAGTTATTTTATTAATTGAAACACACAATCAAATAAAAATAAACAAAATATCAAACATCTAGTTTATTCAAACAATGGACTTTCTAGAAAGGGTCTCATAAAAAAAATCATGTTTGTCAGATAAGCGAATTTCAGAAAAATGTAAGTAAGAAGAGACTACGAAGGCTTATGCACAGTGCACCGTATCTGGGTGAATTCTTCCACCCGTGGGTCTATTAATAGGGATAAAATAGTACCCATCGGGTGAAGTGGGTGCGGGTATGGGAACTCTCAACCCGTCTCCATTTCCCCGCAAACCTGATAACAAGGCCTAATTTTCTCACGAATTTGGCCTACCCAATCTAGCAGCACAAATTTGGCCCAGCCCAACCTAGCAACAATATAAAAACTGGCAACCCTAAAAGGGCTTTTGTCATCGTCACTTGTTGGCCGCCTTCGTCTGTCCTCCGCATGATGCACCGTGGCGGCTCAGTGCAAGGCGACTCCCTCGACGACCACTCGACGTGAGACAGCCATTCGAGGGCAGTGCACGGCAGCTCCGTGCCCGGCTGCCCAGCGCCATTCCACAGTGTTGCTTGGTCCAAGCTTTGGCAGCAAGATTCCAATCCATAACGTATTGCTTCTTGCTTGCGCCTGTTCTTGCTTGCATGCTGCTTGCTTTCGCTTGTGCGTGCAGCGCTGCTTGCTTTTACTTGCTTGCGTTTGCTCGCACTAATACGCTGCTGCTAGCACTGCCTTGCTTATCCTCACAGCTGCTCCCCGGGTGTGGGTACCCGTCGGTGAGTATTACCCACGTGGAGCCGGGTATGGGAGCAAAATTATACCCGCGAGCGGATCTGGGTTTTGAAACGGGGGAACTTGATTGTCACGGGTCCAGGTCTGAGATGACAAAACCCAGCAGGTTCTCACCGGTTGCCATCTCTACTTGTCAGTCACCGGAGCCCTGGCATGTCGGCATCCTCTCCTCCCGTACCGGCCTGCATATTTTTTGAGAAAAAAAAAATACGGGCCGACAAATGGGAAACGTTTGGGGCCGACTGCATCGGACTCGAGTCTGAGGTCTTGGAGCAAAAAATAGTAGTTATACAGCCCAACAGGCCGAACCTATGTTTTTGGGCTATTTGTCGGATTGTATGGCAGCCCTAGGCCGAACGATCGACACCACAGCAACTCGACTTTTGTTTTCCGTTGCCTTCGCTCCGTGCCATTTGCGAGCGCCATTTCTCCTACTTGAGAGTTGAGATGAGAAACTTGACCTCGTGTGGCGATCGCGTATGCAACAGCTTACGACGAGATCCCAAGGACCATACTGTTGGATTTGCAGGCCTTCATTCATCCGCAACGCGAGCTGCGATCAATTACTGTTGCTGCGCGAGTAGAGCCAAAATCTTTGGTCCCGGATAAGAATAGAATTTATATCTGGTAATAACAACAGAAACCTGCGGCAAAACCGGCGTGGTAGTAGAGGGTGGGCCAGGGATTTGCTACCATTTTGTAGTTATCTGCGCATTCCATGCCGTACTAAACATACAGTATATATCACTGTGTCCAGAGCAGTAGATATAAGCATGGACCATCTAATTAAACGAAAAATATATTGTAGATCGATCTCTGTGTAGCACATGCCAAACACTGTAGAGATCCACCATAAATAAACATCAGAAATTCGACCCCATAGCTAGCTAGGTCAGAAAGAACCTACGGATGAACTGCTCGTACGTTCCCATGCCTACTAGGCGGTTGAAGAGCCCTACTGTGTGTGTATATATACGTATATCCAAGCGTCCAGCGGTTTGTAGCTGTAGGGGACTGACGTATATAGGTGGTTTGTGGAGATTTTTTGTTCCACGACGAGGCGGTGTGGGCCAGGCAGACCGGCGAGGCGGCGGTCCAGGGCCATGCATCTGGCGATTAGGGCGTCGTTGTCACGGACGGGGATATCCTCCGCTCGATCGGCGCACGCCTCCCACCCGGGGGAAGCACATGCGTCGAGGTGGCGCGATGGGGACGCGCGGAGCGGAGGAGAGAGGGATAAGGGTTGGCCAGGTCGCGCCGCGCGCGGCCTGAAAGCGACGTGACGACGGGAGCTCAACGGTTTGCATCAGATCGGGCCGGTACACCCGCGCGATCGAGCAGCGGAGGACACGGGCGGGACCGGCACCCCTGCTGGCACGCGGGGGCGGCGGAATTTGTTCGCCCTTGTCATCCATCCCGCCCCTCGATCTGTCGCTCCTTCTCTTCCTCCTGCGTATCATGCAATAATGGGGAGCAGGCGCGCGCGCGAGAGAGAGAGCACCGGCCGGCCGGCCGGCCGGCTGGCTGGCTGTCCGGACGGACGGATCGATTCGATCGGTTTGCTTTAGGCGCGCGCCTCTTTCTCTCTCTCATGTTGTAATGCTACACAAAGCACAGACCATATGAATCTCTATCTCCCTTTCGCTCTCAAAGACAACGACCCCCATCTCCCTCGCTCCTTTTGCAGGGGCTGCATGCACCATCTGATGAGCGTGTGCCTTAATGAACCTGTTGGTGGGTTACTTCTGCTTCCATCTCACATGCTGCGCTGCGCCAGTTTAATCTGCGCCAAGGATGTGAAAGCAAAGTGTGTCCTGCAATGGTACCCTAACAGATTAATCAAGTGTCGTGCTACTGCTTCATTCCTCATCTTATATGGAGATTAAACCTCATAACTATTCCCCTTTTGTCTCTATTTTTCGCTCTTTTTTATTGTTTGTCTTTGTGTTTGGTTCTTGTGGATTTCATCTCTTGTCTATGCCAACTTGGATGGGACTTCCGCAAAAAGAAAAACTTGCTTGGGACTAAATGACTTTGGTTGTTGGCTGTGTGAAAGCAACTGTCCTCCTATGGTACCCCAACAAATTAAGACTGACTTAATCAACGACCCATGAGGGTCGTCGTAAATATTTGAGAGTCTAGGGATATGGCATGGTCTTGCGTCAGGCCCAGGTCATTGCAATTTTCGAAAATAATGATTTTGGTACTACACAAGTTTTCAATTTTGTGGATCAATGGCCAAAACTCTCTAAAATGACCTAAATATACTTCCATCTAATTTTACTAGTAGAGCAAATGAAAGCATTGACCCACAACTACTCGTTGGGTAACCATTTGCACCCCTTATTAGGTCCTAGGTAGGACTGCACCCTAGTTCTGGCCGGCGCATGCCATATATCGTTCTCACTTTCTGATAATGGATAAAACTATGGTCCAACTATGATTTACATAATAGATAATTTTAATGTTGTGTGCGGGAACGCAGAGGCGGGAAGATATGTTTCCATTTTCTAAAAAAAAAATCTATGATTTACATTCTGATAATTTGACCATCCTTTTATGAACACATTTTCCAAATGCTATCATCCACCACAAAGAAAGTTATACATTGCAAAGCTAAGAAGAGAAAAGTGACAATATACCATTCATTCAAAAATTATTGTGATCACCTTAAGGCCACAACAAAAATTCATGGTGGAGGTTCAACTAATATAAACCAAAACATGAACTCAATCACCAGTTACAAAACATGGTGCCAAACATTCAATAGAGCTATATCACATTTGGTTATTGTTATTTCATTATATTCAAAGAAATTATTATATTTAGAACACAGGATGATTATATTAATCCTCACACATTAATATTATTATCAGGCCCTTTCGCTCTATGTACTGACGGCACTTGAGTTTTCACAGTGTGTTTTGGTAAGGGTTTGGAAATAGTTTCATGGATGAGCTGAGACATTATTGACAGTGTTTGAAGAAAATCTGCAAACGGTGTGTCTTTTGTCAGCTAATTAGCCAGAAAAAAATCTTGGCTAAACGATGTTCAGGAAAGCACCACACAGTGGTTCTGGCACAAAGTACAAGCTGATCATTGACTCGATAATTTCGGTTGTATCAAAGGCCAAAATTTAGGGGCTGCGGTGTTGATGGACACGAGGTCGGACCACGTACGGGTTCCAATTATAGGCTGACAAAGGTCCCGGTCCCGGAGTGGCCGAGCCCTCGCATCAGCAGGAGGAGAGATGACTCGGGAGCAAGCCCCTGTCCCCAATCAGGGCTAGCTGCCGGCCTGACCTGGTCTGAGCTAGAGCTAGCCATAGGTAATTAAGGTACGTAGGGCGTGAGAGATGTACGTATAGCTAGCCACACGGGTAGAGGATGTCATGTGCGTGTGTTACTTGGCGAGCACCGAGACGTGCGTGGGCCTAGCTCTCTCGCTCACTCCCGCATGCAGATCAGACGCCATGCGCGGACGCCTGTGCCCATCCATCCATGTACCTCCTTTCTGCCGCCCACGCTCCGCTGCGCTCCACAGAGCTAGCTGCCGACCCGCTCTGATCTGGTGCGAGACCGAGAGCCCGAGGCCGATCCATACATCGAGCGGGCAAGCATCCGTCTCAGGCATAGACGATCATGGATGCATGCGATCGAGTGTGTGTGTGGGCGAACGTACGAGGGCGCGGTATGTACAGGCTGGTTAATTCAATTCTCTGGCAGGGCACTGGTCGTTGCAGGGGTACGAACGAGATGCATGGATCAAAACGCGCCGCTGCAAAATAAAGCAACCGTACCTTCGCTCTCACTAATAGCTCTATTACTACTACTAGTTGCAGGCATGCATTGTGTTCACTGATGAGTTACCGAGATCGCAGCCGGCCGCGCATTGATCTCCATGGCTGTGCGCGTGTCGCGCGCGGGACGACCAGCCGATTTAGTATGGGGCGTGGATCTTGTTCTGGGACAACATTCTTTCCTCTGAAGGCCATTAATCAGGCTGATGTACAAGTGGTTTGCGGCGCTGGTCATCTTTTGCTGCATACTGTACTCCCACATGCCCATGCATGCTGAGAGATCAGTGACCACCCAGCTAACCTCAGCGCTCGCCGATAATAAATATATCCAGCTAACCTAAGTTTCTATCATCAAATTAAAACGAAACGTATTATTACAAGTCATGCGGCGATTGCATTGGCCCTTACATTACATGTGTATGCACGGGTTATGCGATGTGATGGTTGCTTCATGTTTGGCGCAGATCTGTTCCTCCATGGAGAAAGGGGTTGCGGACAGATCGGAAAGTGTAGGACCGGCGCCCCGGATGCATGCCAGAAGGTGGGAAATGAAATGAGGAGAGGGAGGTCGACGAAAGCGCCTGCCTGTCGCTCTGAGGAAAGAAGGGGCCTTTTGTTTGCATGTTCTATGATAACAAAAGGCTGGCCGTCTCTTTGGCCGCCATCAGATTTTGCTTCCCTTTTCGACAATGCCCATACTCTCCTCTCCTTCCATCTCCTTGCTATATCTCGCTCTATAACTTGCAGCTGCTTGCGCTCTTGCATCTACTATCCGGTAACAGTTCTCGGAGAGGAAAAGGAGAATTAAGCATCATGATGCATGTGTCAGGTGTGTGTGGAATTAGAAGCCTCTGCAGATCTGAAAGATGCCATGCACATCCTGTCGCTGCTACGATACCATTACTACAACTGTCCAAGACGCCAATAAATGGGGACGGCTTGTGTACTGGATCCTGTTACCTGTTGTACGTAGCGCCCACATATCGCCAGGTACCCTCCGGTTCCAGCAGTGCCCTAAGGGATGATGGCCAAGAATACAAACATGGCTAAAGGCTTGGAGCCTCCGTATTTGTATCGCTTATACGATGTTGCTGTTGTACGTGCCAAAGCGAACAAAATCTGCAGTTCTTTTACTATGTACTCTGAATTACGGCGTGAGCGGGTACTGTTCGAATCCTACTGTCGCCGTTGATTTTGGCTGAAAGCCGCTCCAGAAACCGATCAGAACGCATGCATGGTTCTGTGTCTGTGTGACGGCATGAATGTGAGCAGTGCCATGCCATGCACCCTGCCGCTCAGCAGCTCACTACCACTGATACATTTTTCTTCCTTGGACCACCCAGAGCCCTAGGTCTCTATCTCTTCTCCTTCGCTCTCTCTCTAGGCTTGGAGGCTTGGAGCAAGCTAGCAGGAGGAGTAGCCATGGGCCTGTACGTACTTGCAAAAGAGCCCGGCTGGCCAGGCTACCATAATTCCGGCCTTTAAAGTCATGTGTTCCCTGCTGCAAAAGACGTGAAAACTTGTGATTTTCCCATGCAAAAAGTTGGAATCATACTACGGCTCCATACAATACAGCAGCATGCATGTCATGGTATGGATGTGCATGCAGCCTGCACAAAGGCATCGAATTTGTCCCGTCTAAGAGTGCGTGCATCCTTGCGTGCCTCGCATCTTCCATGCATGCATGCATGCGCGCACGCCGGCCTTCTCGATTGCTCTTTCCTGCACAACCAACAGTACCATGGGGAAGCTTTTCGCTGCAAACGTAGATCGACCTACACGCGTGTACGTGTATGCACATCGTACATATAGGATTTGTCGAATTTCTTGAATATATAGACATATATACGTCCTGCGGCATCTGTGTTTGATCGAAATATTTGAGTATTCAAAAGTCTTAGAAAAATCTTCAAGTTTCAGTTCAACCGTCATCTCTGCAGCAGTCTTTGATCAGAGGGGCATACTAATAAACCTAATTCTGAATTCTTGATACTGTGATTCCCAGCTTTTCCTATTCAAATCATGGCAGCACCAAAGCGTGTTTGAATTCCCTGATACTGTTGGTCTGATCCACCTGGTAGTAGGTAGCGTTCTTATGTGTAATCATCAGTCCCGTGTTTACTAGCAAATCCGTGCGCCTGTGTGTTTGGTGGTCCTGATCTTCACTTTTGACCGATCGATGCATGCATGCACGCCACAGCGTACGGGCGTTGTTACCATTTCTTTACGGAAGGATTGAGTTTTTATTACCGAATTAGTACAGCCTAAGAGAATCCTAGCATGTACTAATAATACTAGGATATATATATGCAGGGGATAGATAAGCATACAGAGAAGAATCTCTAGCTTTGGTTTAGTGCGCGACAAACAGCTTATGCATATCACATTAGCTTAGCTCTGTCCCCAATAAATGCCGGCCTCATCAATTTTTCATTATTCCACGCGCAATTCTTCTTGACCAGGGTTCAACAGAACTGGTATCAAACATGATTCACTTTATAAGTGTTTCAATTTGAAGCTGCTAGCAGAACTAATTACCATCAGCTAGTGTAAACAGTAGTACGACTGAAAAATTCTTTACATTTGCGAGTTGTTCATGTCCCTGCTTGCAGACTCTCTAAGGTACACGCAAACCCCAATTACCATCAGCTGGATCTGTTGTACTGCCAAGAGAAATGTATGTATACAGCAGCTAGCTGTACAGACCAAATCAGGGCATCCATGAATAATGCAAAAATGAAATGCACGAATCAACCTTATTTCTTGAGATATGGAGAACCATATATACATGTTGTATCATCAGTGTCACCTTAGCGGACACAATGCAAGCCACATGATCATCTCCACCGAAAAATCACCTGCTGTACGCGTTAATGAAAATACGCACTGTATCTATTAAATTTTGCGATGTTCTCACATTCATTCTGAGTTGCTATCTATTACTAGTTCAGCTTGCGGAGGGACCATAATGCGTGCTAGTAGTCGGCTAGATGCTCCAGTTCACTGGGCTAGAGTCAGCTGAAACAGGAGTATGTGTGTACTGGCAGTGCTGCCTAATCAGTTTGTAAATTTGTACTAGCAGATTATAATACTACTAGCAGGCAGCCTAGCTTGCTGCTTTGCAACCACCGATTCCCCAAAACAAATAACTCAAAAAATTGTCAAGTACTCCCTCGGTCTTAAATTGTCATGTTCGTACAATAACTTTAATTCAATTTTGAACTAGATTTGATGCCCTAACGACATCAATTTGAGGATGGAGGGTGTACAATTTAAAGTGGAATGTGATAAATTGTTTGTCAGGTTACCACAGCATATGTTTTATACCTGATAGTGAACATATTGAACTGTAGTATATATACAGACAAAAACTAGCCATTTTTGAAGTTAAAACTTAAAAACTAGACCAGGAATAGGAATAATTGGTGTATTTTATGTTAAGAGATAAAATAATTACTCTCAGCTAGATGCCTATATAGAGAGAGATCTGTTACGGTGCTTGGGAGGTACCTCCGGTACCTTTCCTTCAATCAATCTCAACGGTTCATAATAAAAATTTTAATATAAGACTAATTAGTTATAATTCAGGGTAGTTTAGTAATTGCATCTCTTTCATTCATGGGTCTCTCTGTTCTCTTCTTCCCCATGATCCGATTAAGTCCCATCTCTTCGCTCTCTTCTATCGAACTCGATCCCATCCTGCGCGGCTGCGCCGCTCCCGTCATTCGCCGCGGCGCCATGTCTGCCTGTCCTTGCCGTTTCGTTTGTTCGCCGCAGGGCTCGCCGGACGCCGCCACCTGAACTTGTGCGCGTCCTCGGCCACGCTCAGGCACCGTTTGGGTGGGTCTCCCATGTGGCATGAGCAAAACAAAACTCAGGGGCGGCGGGCAGCATCTGGCAGGAGCTGCGCCTCCTCCCGTTCTCGTTCTCAATGATGCATCATTGTTCATTCGTATGTGAACTGGGCTTCTTCTTTTGTATCGCGTCCGCCACCGAGCCAGGCAACTGCGATCTCCATGGTGGAGCGAAAGGTGAATCAAGATCCTGAACCGAGATAGTGCCCCTGGTTCTCGCCATCAGCACCATCAGCGTTAATACGAGGAGTGGCAAGGAAAATTCGGACGGGAAAGAAACGATTTGTCGAGAAACATGATGGTCATACTGGGACTGTCGATGGATAAGTATAGTACTGTAGATGGACACGTAATACATATATTGATTCTGAAGTTACTATTCTACCCTTTGTGTAATTATAAAAGAAAAAAATAATTAGTACGTGGTGCACCAGATTTTGGTACTAGCCCACAATTTAAAGTACCTTTTAGTTGGTACCTCCCTATTTTCAACCATTAGATCTAAACTAATGAACGGTTATTATTAACCTCAAACACTATAACAAATCTCAAATATAGATATAGCAATATATATACTCAGAACTTGGGTGATTCCAAGCACATGGTCAATATATCAAAAGAGAACTAAACTCAGGCTTCAAGAAGTACAAGCCATCAAATAGTTGCAGCTAGTGTAGAAAGATGATCTTGTTGTAACTACAAGTTTCTATAAATTATCGTGTACGAATGTGTATAATGAAGCACATTTAGCGAGCCCTTCTTTCTTCTTTAGCATCTGCTCAGCCAACAAGGCATGGCATAAAGAAAGCTTCATGCGTTACATATGTATCTTTCGTCCGTGCGCTGTGCGTGAGCTTTCTTTTACTTTTTGGTTACGACTTCCAGATGTCCATGGTGACACCGAATAAGGACTTCTTCGCAGAGTGCAGCACCTGCCGGCTGCCGCCGCTAACCTGAGACAGTTGGTCCGGCCGGCTGAAAATCCTGTAATACTAACTACGGATGCTAGTAGTAACTAATTACTGATATATCCCGTATCCCAAGCTTTCCCAAATTTGGAAGACTACGTACCGACGTACGTGACGCTACATGCCTCTAGCCCTCTACTAATCTATGCTAGCAGAGAGGTTGAACACGTGATATATATTTTATCGGAAATGCTTTGTTTCAGTCGACTGAAATCGGGCTTTGTTTCAGTAGACGGACAAATGAATGGTTACTTTTGTTATTTATTCTTTTTGTTTTTTTATTATTTATTTATTTATAGGATTATTTATATTAATTACTATTATGCATAGACTATGGAAAATTTTTATCTTTTTGTATCCATTAGGTCTAGATCCAAGGGCTAAAAATGTTGATTGAAAGAAACCCTTATTTTCAATCGATTGAAAATTAAACACTCTCATATTTTATAGTAGATGCAACAATGTGGCACATATATTCTATATAACTTATTTGAAACGCGAGCGCGTGAGTTATATATTGACTCATTTGAAGTTCCTGATGACTCTCCAAAATAGGGCGCCATTTTGAAAGACGATGCTCAAGCGGTGATTATTTAGCACAGAAATCATATCGAATATTCAAAGCAATAAGAAGATAGATGCTTCATTCACAAGCATCGTTTCTCTTAACCCTGGGGAGTAAATATATCCCACATCAAGTCGCATGCTGCAGCTTTTGTTTTGCCTTCGACATTTTGTACAGACTTATATTTTGCATTTGAATAAATCACTGTAAGAGCCTTGCTCCTCCAGTTTCTTCAAAAAAAAAAAAGTCGCATGCTCCAGCTGTCTTAATTCCCTTGCAATTTCGAGGCTTGAGAGCCCTATTATTCCCCCCTGCTGTTGCAATAGTTCACAGCTGAGTGAGCGGGGACTGGGGGGCCAGCAGAACCCTCCCGCCTCCTCATGTCCTGTTATGCTCCGTTGCTCTCTCTCTTACTTGCTGTTTCTCTCCCACATCTTTTTCTCTCCTCGTTACACGGCATGCGCACTAAAATGGACCACCACCCGGCCCTTTCCTGAGTGTGGAAAAGATAAGCGACCAGCCTTTCTAGTGTGTACAATTAGGGTTTGTCTGCTGGAGAGATGGCTGCTGAACACTCCGTGAGGAAACACTATTATTCATAGGAAACAATGGATCTATACCTAACACCAATAGATAATGGTTTCCACCAAGTAAGAAAAAAGTGTGCTAAATATCTGTTGGATGATGGTGGAATACCTGCCAAATCATAAGAAAAAATGTGCCACATGGCTAAAAAAAAATGTTTTCTCGGCTTCACAGTTCATTATGCCTCTCATTTCTTATGGAAGGAAGTATAACTTGGGGAATACATGCAGGAATTATTTCACAAGATTTTTTTCATTATGTCTCTTTTTTCTTATGCAAGGAGGTTTAACATGGTGAATACAGAGATATGTCTTCTACAATTATCAGAATCGTCATTTTAATTTTTACATCATGAAAATCCATTTGCTGCGTAGTCAAAGTTTAAAGTATGGCCATGGCCTTGACATTGAAAGTTCACTTGCGTTTCATTGGAAAGTAACTATATATACATATGCTGACATATATATTCTATAGGTATTTTTTTTTCAAACAGTATTTATTTCTTGTTGTAGGTGTTTCCTGGCTCAAGTATCATGTCTGGCATTGCGACAGGCTGATTTTATTTTTTTCATTAGGGTATCAACTAATAAAATTTCTACCATTAGATTCATACTTAAAAATACTTATGACTATATTTTTATATCATGAAATGACTGAATACTTTTTTGTTACAGAAAATATCAATACGGTAATTATCAATAAAGGTGTTCATATATTGACGCATAAATCTTTTTTAGTATAAAATATTCTTTTCATGCAGCTGAATTTGCATGCACGCTATCCATTTGTTCAATTAGTTGACCAATGCTATATATATCAGGAATGGACATCCCAACGCCTCACACACCTCCTGTCACAAGGCCGTCATTAAATGTTCCTTGAAGAAATTTTGCAAATGGACGGCAATCCTCTGCCCCGGTCCTTGAAGACCAGCCCTTTCAATACACATCATACATTACGGCTCAAAGTATCACGAAATCTGCTTGATGGAAACAGTATTTTTTGGGCCCCAAGCTAGGAGCTGTAGCTAGCTAGATAGGTCTACAACAGCAAGTATATATCCCTCGGCCACCTTCTAAGCCGTAGGCATGCAGTGCAGGCGTGCGATATTTGATACCCGTATGGTGACAAGGACGATCGCTCACATGAGCCCAACCCCTCGCTAATCCATGGGCCCCACACACCGCCATGGCTCCATCTCCCTTTATAAAGCGAGCTCGACACTGCACTGTGTACAGTACAGCCACTTTCCACATACTCATCTCTAACCCTACGCTTCTTAATTCTCACAATGAGAAAACGAAAACAGAAAATGCATAAACCGCTTGCTGGGTAAAAGGGGAAAAAAATACAGATGCTTAATTAATTTAAGCTCTAGTAGCAAGCAAGACCTGTCGCAGTATTGGAGCACATTTGAACGAGAGGACTGGGGAGCACGGGGGAGAGAAAAAAAATACAGAGACCTCACCTGCTACACCCCGAGTCTACGACCAGTAGTCGCCTTCCACGAATCTTCTTGCGCAGTCGCCCTCTCCCATGCCCGTGCAAAAGGCAGTGCAGGCAGCTTAAGCCACCACCACAAATAACAGAGCATGAAAAATACTAGTCTACTACATCATCAACCACCTCCATCCCCGGCCGTGTCTCCATCCATCTGGCCACATCGAAAGCCGCTGTACAGCCGTCAATGCGGCTGCCTAATTCTCCTTCCTTCCTCTTGCAGCCTCCTCTACTCTCTCTTCTCTCCCTTGGCTCATCAGCAATACTTGTAGCTCGCATCAAGGATTGACGCGTGCGTACACGCATACATAGGTAGATCCGATCCCCTTCTACTACTGCCCTATAGTAGCGTCTGTGGTAGCTGCGCAACAGTGCCTCTTCTTTGCTCAACACTCAGCAGCTAGCTCCTGGCACCATCGGAGCAGTAGCTAGGTAGAAAAGTGAGAGGGAATTAAGGGAGGAAGCAGCAAGAAATACAAGAGGAAGCTGCTTGCACAATCAGATCAGAATTCAGAAGTAGCTTGTATGGATCAGTTTCCTAGGAGCGGCAGGTTTTCTAAAGAGGAAGACGCCGACGACGAGCAGGAGGACGCGTCCAATTCCAGGCGCGAGATCCCCTTCATGCCGGCGGCCTCGGCCTCGGCCGCGTCGTCTTCGGCCCCGCCTTCCGCTTCATCCGCATCAGCAGCCTCCGCGTCGGCAAGCACTAGCGCTCCCTTCCGCTCCGCCGGCTCAGGGGACGACGCCGGGGCCTCCGGGAGCGGAGCCGGCGGGAAAGAAGAAGAAGAAGAAAAAGCGGAGGCGGCGGTGGTGGAGAAGGAGCACATGTTCGACAAGGTCGTGACGCCGAGCGACGTGGGGAAGCTGAACCGCCTGGTGATCCCGAAGCAGTACGCGGAGAAGTACTTCCCCCTGGACGCGGCGGCCAACGACAAGGGCCTCCTGCTCGGCTTCGAGGACAGCGGCGGCAAGCAATGGCGCTTCCGCTACTCGTACTGGAACAGCAGTCAGAGCTACGTGATGACCAAAGGGTGGAGCCGCTTCGTCAAGGAAAAGCGCCTCGTGGCCGGGGACACCGTCTCCTTCTCCCGCGCCGCCGCCGAGGACGCGCGCTATCGCCTCTTCATCGACTGGAAGCGGCGGGCCGACGCGCGCGACCCGTTCGGCAGGTTCCCCCGAATCGCGCTGCCCATGCCGCACTACGGCCCGGCCCACCACTACAGCCCGTGGGCCTTCGGCGCGGGTGGCGTCGGCGGCGCGGGCGGCGGGTTCTTCGTGCCGCCATCGCCGCCCGCCACGCTCTACGAGCACCGTCTCCGGCAGGGCCTCGACTTCCGTGGCATCAACTACCACCACCCCGCGCCCGCCGCGGGGAGGCAGCTCCTCTTCTTCGGCTCGGCGAGGACGATGCCGCCGCTCATGCCGCGCGCGCCGTCGCCGCTGCACTACACGGTGCAACCTGGAGTGACCGCCGCGTCACCGGTGGTCCTCGACTCGGTGCCGGTCATCGAGAGCCCCACGACGGCGGCGAAGCGCGTGCGGCTCTTCGGCGTCAACCTCGACAACCAGGATTCGTCATCAGGCGGCGGCGGCGAGCCCAGCAATCTGCAGGGGAACGCATTGCCGTTGCAGACGCCCGGCGGGTGGCATCAACAGCAAAGGACGACTCCTACGCTGCGGCTTCTAGAACTGCCTCCGCGCGGCGGCGCCGAATCCTCTGCGGCGTCATCTCCGTCGTCGTCGTCTTCCTCCAAGAGGGAGGCGCGTTCAGCTTTGGATCTCGATCTGTGACCAAAAGTGAACGGAAACCAAAGGAAAGTTCAACGATTCTTTTCTTCTGTTTGTTTTGCTTCTTCAGTTCATCTTCTCCTTGTTTATTTCCCTCCGAAAACCTCTAGTTCGTCATCTTCCCTTCTGATCAATTATTGATGGTAGGAGAGGAGCTAGGATTTGACATTTTTCCTTGTTTTTGGCTATTATTATTGGAACTTTTTTGAGTTGGTTTGACATGATACAGATAAACACTAGGAGAATTAATGATTTCCCCGAATCTCTATCTTTCATGTTCTTTTCAGCACTCTTGCTCTGAACTGCTTCCCTGTTACATTCCACACACATGTGTACTGTGTACATCAGTGCTTGCCTCAATTTGATCAGAAATTTCGAACCAGCGTTTCCTACCTACATATGATCACATGTGTCTGCAAATCTGTATACGAAATGGTAAAATATTCCAAGATTTGAAGATGCCAAATAATCCTTTAAATTAAGCAGAAGAAGATGGTAATTTTCTTTGACGATGCGATCTTGCTAATACCTCCTAGAACAAGCGCTCGCGACGAACTCCGGAAGGACACGGAAGGAAGGACACGACCACATTGGATCGCGCATTCACAACAGACGAGTCTGAATCATCAACAATTTGCAGGTCAGATAATTAAAATCCCTCACATTCGGTACTGCTCTCTCATCATCTCACACATCTATGTTGCTCTGGACATTCCATTTATTTTTCCCCTTTTGTCTTCTTTTCACCGGCCGCGCCACTTATTGTACCGCTATTTGTACTCCTGCTTTCTCCTGTACGTATCAGCGAGTATCAAGTATAGTAGGCTCAGTCAGAATAAACAAGGACTCCTTTCCTTGCTAAGAAAAGGGAACACAGAAATAACTCGAGCTGTGTGGTCCAAATTACGTATAGTTTGGATTGTCTGGCCTTGACTGTGTACTGCAAAAGTATATATATATACAGTTCGAGGCAGCAGGCTACATAGAGAGATTTATCGATCTTTATGGTCGGTCTTGCATTGGCAGTGTGTGATCTGTAAAGAGCTGCTACTAGTGGGATTGCAAACAATGGCGCCACTGGCCATAACACCTTCGTACTCCTGCTAGGAATTTATGGGGGGCGAGGCGGAGACCAGTGGTACGAACCTAGCCGTGTACTGTTGCTGTGGGAGTAGGAACAGTGCATAGGTGTACAATCTGCTCGCTGCCGCCGCGCGCTGCATGTGTTGCCGCAGCTTCCTGCCGTTCATATGCGACGTATGGTGCTTCGATGCCCGATCCCTTCTTCCTTTTTACTGCTGTAGAGCTTGTGGGAGGAAAGGAGGCCACGTACCGGCCCGGCCTCGCTCTCAGCTCGCCGGGATCTGCGTAACTAGCAATCTGTAGGGAATGGGTGCAATTGTTTTGCCATGGGATGGGTAGGAAAATTTGGAAGGGATGGGCATGCCGAACCTTGCAAGGAAAGTACCTTTGGTCCACTACTGCATGCAGAATAGGAAAGGGCAGGACTGGGAAGCAAGGTGAAAAGCGAAAGGAGTAACCTTCGCAAAAACGGAGCGGAAGTGCCTGCCTGCTCATTCTTCCTCCTCTGCCATGCTGATGTTGTGATCAGACCATGCTATGCAGTATGCATGGATGCCTCTAGCTGCAATTTCAGCATGTAGAGCTTGAGCTCGATTCAGATATATGCCTTTCTGCTGGGTATCGAGTTTTCCTCTTTTACATTCTTCTGTCAGCTACCGAAGAATCCCTATGTATAGCGATGCTACAAGTCCTACACGGAAACAGAAACTGAAAAGTTCAGATCATGAATTGTAGACTAGGCCTTGAAACGTGGGTGCTTATATATAGCATCCTGTTATTGGAACTTACTTACCACCAGATGAAAAGTCAACCAATGTTCCTAAGACCAGTAATCCAAGAATAATATGGAAGTGGATGCATATATATTCGTATGGGAAGAAGTTTCTTTTACAATCTTACTGCATATATATTTGTATGGGCCCATCATAGCATATATATTTTTCCTTGATTCCTTACGGTTCTACCTCGTTGTTACCTGTGTGTGCTTATCCTTATATAGTTATGTGTTTTGTTTTCTAAGGGAAAAGTGATTTCCTTGTCTGTTGTAGATTTCTGTCATCAAACAGCTAGTTAGGTAAGTTCATCTAATAAGAAATATTGTTATCGTCTCCAAAACAGTTTGCAGTTGCTTTTATGTTTCATGGTACAGCATTTGCTTTGCCCCATAAATTGATGCTCATCATCTACTCCAAAAGTGTCTTCTTTCATTTTCGGTGAGGGACGAATTACTTATACCACAGGATTTGTATACATGCATGTTCTCCACACTACACCTAAATTAATTAGTGAGTCCTGATCGAAAATATCCACCAAATATTACTGTTTAAGTTTATGTTAGTCTAACTGGTTTCGTATGTACTAGGTATATAGTATGGCTGAAAGATATGCAATATATAATTCTCTGAATATAAGACCTGGACATGGTAAGTCTGTAGGTGTGACTTTTGAGAAAATATTTTTTTAAGAGGATTGATTGAATAGCTATGTTTGAGAGTTTGATATGCCTGAAACATATCTAGCTAACTGGTGAATGTTGGCTATATGCTCAAATAAAGCTAATTAACAATCAAACGGTCGATAATACAGTATAAATGCTTGTGCTTTTGTCACTAGTATCAATTTTATCATGCCTTATACTCACTGTGACTCTTAAAATTGTTACATATTAGGATTGAAATCTAAGTACCTCTACTATATATTGTCATGCATTTTTCCTGGAAGACAGGATATCTTTATCATGTGTAAACTGCTAAAGGCTTATACAGTCGTGAAAATATATTGCAACTTCCACATATTGGACTAATAAATAACGTTGAGCATATATAATGGTTTCCACATTCGTCTATACTGTTACACACACTATATATCTGTAGCATTATATGTTATTTGCATATGTTAGGGTGTGTAGATATACAAAAAAATTGGTCAGTTTAATTTGGATAATGCTGTATGTACACTGTTATTCTTAAAGGGGGGGGGGTATACAATTTTTTGTACTTACGAAGGTACAAAAAATGATCAGTTTGTACTGCATCGCATATATATAGATAATCTTGTATCAACACCATTATTTTTAAAAAAAGTTGTACCCGCCACCCCCCAAAAAAAATATTAGGAAGATACAATTATGAGTCAAATCCCAGCAGTGAAACAATGTTGTAATACTTTGTTGAGTTAGAAGGGCTTCTATCTTAATTCATATTGTTGGAGTTCCTAGTTCTCAAGGATTCAAGTATTGTATTTGGATGAAATGTTATCCCAATGACTAGTGTATACTCTGCAGCTACAAACTAGCTATGCATAATTTTAATTCTAGCGTTACAACTACAATGCTCCATTATGTCAGTACAAAAGCAAACTGACATATAATGAGGAAAATACAATATGGACTGACTTGTTAAGTTCTTCATTGACATACTGTGTGTGTATAATAAAATGATAATAGTATATAAAAACAACCGTGATTTTGGATTATGGTAGGCATAAATATATATTAATACGAACTTCACCAACTGATAATACTTTAGCCCTCCCTTTGCCCCTGAATTTCTTATAAGCATGTAACTGTGACATCATGCCTACGTTGGTTCCTTGAAAATTACTTACTAAAAGTCCAATGGGGTATGTATTAAATAAAATGTAGGTATGGTCTCTATATAAAAGTCCAAGGTGGTATGTATTAAATAAAATGATAAACCATCCATGCCGCTCCTTGTCATTAAAAATCAATGTTAGAAGACCCAATCAAATCAAATCACGTCTTATAAAGTAGGACAGGGCTTTGGAAACGTGTTCTTTAGTATAATACAGTACTCTTTTTTCTGAGCACAGACTGATTTCTCACTAACCTTTCTGCTAGCTATATCCGACAGGAACTACGCGCGCCCCACTGAGCAACGGTATATAAAAAATATTAAAAAAGCCATTTAAGTTCGCGCGATTCCTCCTGATGCATGAGCATGACTGGAAGATCATACTCGCAGGGCATGCATGGGAGATCGAGCAAGCTGGAGTAGAACAAGAATGATGAGCTCATGCATGGCGCCGGCAGATTCTTCCCAGGTCGCGTCCGAATTCACTGTGCTGCTCGTGCGGTAATAATTCGTCTGCTGCTGTGCCTATGTACGCGTTGGCGGCTTTGGTACCCGGCCGGGTGCCATTCGCAGCGCGCGCGTATACACAGGTATACGCGTCCCCACGCCACACCCATGCATGCTTCTGACCGTGTCCGGTGTGTCTGCTTGATGCGTTTGAACTGTGACAGGCGCTGTGCATGGAGCCCAAGCTAGCTGTGTAGAGCCTGTGACCCTGTGCAGCTATAGCTGTGTCCCTTTGTGACGCAGCAGAAACAGTATCCGGTGCCGTTTTTTTCATGTGGCCGGGCCTTGCATGCCAGCAGCGTCATCTTTATGTGCCATCTGGACAACTCTGCGTGCTTTATGTTCCTGTGTCACATTTAAGTATGGCATCGTTTCAGTTTCAGTCAGTGATAGTCGATCATCAGCACATGCGTTAACAAGGGTGTACAGGGCACTGGATGTCCGGATCATATGATTTACTAATCATGCTCCTATATTTGATTGACAGAATTAGATAGCGTCACATCAAAGCTTATTAGGGACAACGACGGAAGCAGTTACCAAGAACGCGCGCGGCAGGTAACATGTCCGCGGTATAGACCACTTTTGATGGATATATAGAAAGCGCAGTTTGCACTGCTGGCGCCTAGTAGGCAGATTCTGTATTCGGAGGCTTATGGAAGATGCTTGCTGTGAACAGTGCAACTAAACTGAGTATGCAAGCATCAATGTACTAAAATGTGCACGACTTCTGATGTGGAATATAAACTGAATCATATGCTATCTTTCGTCGTGTGCAGGGGAGATGGAGGCCAAGATGATCAACGGGTTTGTCAATCGCCACCTTCTTGTTATGTGGTGCTGCTAGTGAATAATTGATTGTTTCTATTGAGCTACTATAGGCACGATCAATTCATCAAAAGGTTAAGTTCTCCTCTCACATAGGGCTCCGTTCATCCACAAACATATATATACTAGTATTTGAATATCTTTTCTAAGACCTGTTACAAACTACTTTTAAAACATATTACAAATTACAAATACTTTAAATGTAGTTAGCAATATACTACAACTTATTTGTCCATCCCCATCCATTATCAAAAGTACACTTGATATATATGGATATGCCAAAATGTTGTAATTCTTTGTTGAAATAGTTGTAATTTTGTGAAATACGCTTCACAAATTTAGATAAATATGTACACAAGTGCTCATTATTAGTATTCAAACTCAAGACCAGCGACGAACCTAGTTCACAAATGACCCTAGTGCCTCTCTTCACTTAGTCATAATTTTCCAAACTTTTTTGACCAAATAAATCATGTATTTTAAGCGACAATTTCGTTTAGACCTTGGTGCATATGCACTAAGGAAGTTGAACCTGGCTTTGCCAGTGCTCAGGACATCTGATTCTAATACCATATTGAACTACGAATTGTGTCATCTAAAAGGTGAGAAAATAACTTATACTAACGTTGTTGATTTGAACTCCCCTCTTATGGAGGTTACCTCGAGTTGCAAACTCAGAACAGTACTATAGCCTACAATTGTTTTATTTAAATCTTTGTTGATACTTGATTGGTCCGTTTTTTATTGCTTTGACACTATATTGAGCTACCATACATTGACCAACTTACCGAAAGTTATGTTGATTGAGAAAGGTGGCCCGTTTGTGGAACCTCATTGAGGTTGTCTTTTTGGATGATAAAGCCTTCCTTTGCTTTAGCCATATCATCGTAGGTACTCCCTCTGTTTTAAAATTAATGTTGATATTGATTTTTTTAGTTAACTTTGATCATTCGTCTTATTCAAAAAATTTTAAATAATATCATATATGTTATCATAGTTTGTTTTATTATCAAAAAAAAATTAAAACATAACTTGAAATTTTACACATTTAAAATAATATTTTGAATAAGACGAATGATTAAAGTTGACTAAAAAAGTCAACGGCGATAACAATTGAAGAATGGAGTTATATCCACATAATTAATTAATGCAGTCAACCTATACAATTAATGTTTCGTTGCTTACTCAAAACTTTAACACTATATGGATTTGGGTGAGCAGTCGAGATATTCATCACAAGGGTGCCTCAATTAGGAAGACAACGACATTGTGCAATGGCTGAATGGCACACTAGTATTCCACGTTTTGCTTAATTATATATCCAGAGAACGCATATATAAGAGAACAACTAGCTTTATTCGATTGAAGAAAGCAAAGGCATGCATAGGTTACAGCTATCCAGCATCCCCCCTGAAATGTCCCTTGTTGCAAAACAGTGAAACCCCTTTTGCCACATTCCATGCTTTCGCCCTTCTCCGGCAAGCTAATACATACTAGTAGTATCTTGCATTATAAATAAAAATCTGGTAGTCCGCACGCAACACACCTGGTGAATGCCTGATCCTAGCTACTATAACAGACTGAGGGTAATAACCGGAAGCTGATAGTAAAAGGAAAAGGGGAAAAGGGAAAGGAAAGCTGCTCTGTGCTCTAGAAACAAGAAACTGGCTGTCAGTCCATGTCAACGACGACAGTTAGTCTTGGTTACGCAGCCTTTCAGTGCGAGACCCTCCTTCGACCAGCTGTCTCCGCAGTGCAGGATTCGCAGAGCGGCATGCATGCAAACCTGTACATGCTTTTGTTTCCATGTCCTCCATGCACGAGCATTAACTACCCACCATGCGAGTCGCAATCGCAAGCGAGCTTCAGCTGGCCTGGCCGGCTCGTGGCAAGAGACGCTGCCAAGGTAGATAGATAGAGACATGGGCGTGTTCTCCGCTGCGGTCGCCTTTAAACTGTGGCACTGCCAAAATCCAGAAAGCTAGAGGCTCTCCCATTCTTGATTGGGATCGTCCGTTATCATCTGTGTGCTGGCTGGCCGCATCTTTAACAGAATACTACTCCGTGCTGCAAAGGTTATCATTTTTTACCGTTTGTCTTATTCAAAAAATTTATATATAAATAATTTTATTTTTTTTATAAAATAGTTTATTACTATAAATATTTTAATTATGATATATTTATTTTTAAATTTACATAAAAAATTTGAATAAAATGAATGATCAAATGTGAAGTCTGAAAGTCAAAATAGATAACCTTTGTGGGACAGAGGTAATATCATGCATGATGGTCCATCTATAACGTTTTCATGCTCTGGCCGTACGCTGTCCTGTAAAACAGAACCATGATTATACGGGCTCAGGCATCGCGCTCGCGCAGCCATGATTTGACACGAACAGCACAGCCAGAAGGGCAGGGGGGTCCTAGGACACGCAGAACGCACGAACCATATGATAGCGCCTCCTGGCCTGTCACGCGCGCGCGTTACTCGAAAAAAGACGAAGAAAAGCTTCGAAATAACAGCGCGAGCTGAATCAAAGATAACTGAACGGATCGATGCATTTCCGTTGGTAATTGTAACCTACTCGATCGGCTTTACGATTTCGAACACACGACGTACGGCTCATTGTCCGATGGAAGGCTAGGAGTGCAGGCAGAGGCAGTTATCCCGAATCCAGGCAATGAGCATGCATGGCACAGTTATCCGGAGGGCCCATTGGCAGAAGAACAGCCCAGCCCAGAAGAGCGCCAGCACGCAGCACCTAGGAGATCGCAGTGGACGGACCTACGCGCGCGGCGTGTTAAACAGTTCACAGGTTGTCGCTGTGAGTCTGTGACGAGGAAGTGTATCTGGCGCCGGCTGCCGGGCGTATGCAGTGGCCGGTGAACCGTGGGCGTAGATGACCCACCAGAGCCGGTAAGTTTTTTTTGCCGCACCTGTAGGCGCTCGGCATTGCTCCCATGTCTCATGGGCAGACGACGACGATGATGGCGACGCCGCGGCCCCCATGCTCTGCGCTTGAACGACGCGTTTGGACTTCCCGAGGCGTGGCAGGGCTCCTGCCAGCACAGCGGCGCAGGCTTTGCCTGCCGGCGTAGAAGCGCAGGCAGGGGGCAGGCACACAACATGGCAAGTGTCGCAGCGGCGCCGAGAGAAGTTGACCCTACATCACTATGTTATTACTGTATGTGGTTAATTTCAGCATGCATTCCTTGATTACAAATTTACAAGTTTTATGGCTGATGCGTCTGGGATACATATTCAGGAGACCACTTACTAACGCCCCGCATGGTTACAGGCTTACAGCGCATGAAACAGGCCCGGATATAGTCTAATTAGGCCGGCCTTCTCTCGTGTGGACCTACGGGCCTGTGGGTCGAATAATCATATTGGGTCGCACTTATGGGCCTCGTACCATAGAACTAGGCCGGCCCGATACGGAACGGTGCTTTGTTTATGTCGCAAGAAAGAAGAGACCGATCATCTTACTAGGGTTTTCCGTTCGCTTATCCCCCTCCACGCTCCACCACCGCCGCCCCGCGCAGTATAACCCACCGTGCCCGGCGAAATCCTCCGCAGCTGATACCGGCCAGAGCTTCAAGCAAGGAGAAGCAGAGCGGCCATGGACTCCTTCTCGTCGCCGTCGGCGTCCGGCAACCCCAACCCGGAGGCGGTCATGGAACAGATCAAGGCGCACCTCGCACAGGCTTACGCGCAGGAGTTTCTCGAGGTCAGATCTCTGCTAATTTATCCACCTTGTACCCCTTTGTTAACCCGCTTGTGATGGATGTTTAAGTTTATTATTGCTGATTGATGGGTTAATTTGCTGGATTTCCTTGCGCCTGTGCCACAGTTACATTGATTTGGTAGAGTGTTTGCGACTTTTTAGTTGTAATCTGTGGGAGCAAGTATTGAACTGCTTATTGGTTGTTAGATTAGTTAGATTGACTCAGCATGAGAGCGTTGTACCTCAATTATGGTTGCAAGGAATAACTGAAGTCCAGTGTCACTTTGGCTTAGGGAAAAAAAAAAAAACTGAAGAAAAGTAGAAGCTGTGATGACTTTTAGAAAAAAAAAAAATCCTCAGCTTATTGGGGTGACTTGATTTAGAACTGTTTCGACTGCTGGTTCCTGGTTGAATCCTGAAGTCGAGTGTCGCTATGGCCTAGGAAATATACTGAAGAAAAGTAGAAGCTTTGATGACTTTTTAAAAATATCCTCAGCTTCATTAATGTTCTTGGGGTCACTTGTTCAACTAGAGTTTTAGAACTGTTTCGGCTTGCTGGTTCTTGGCTCAATCCTAGTCTTGCAGTCATTGTAGATTTCAGTGAAACAAAGAAAAGTAAAAAGTACAGAGTTAACTGTCTTTTAGCTGCATTAGTCCATGACTCATTAATTTCTTCTTGTTTCCATTGTTAATTGTCCAGGTTTATTAAACTGTAGCTCCATAAAGTTATAGTAAGCAATTATATAGTTCAAATCATGCATGAGCCATGTGGCTGCACAGGCTGTAATATAGCATTGTAGCATGGTATCCTTTTCTAACTATAATGACATGTAGAATCAAATTACCATGAGCCAAGTTAAACTGCATATTACAGCTCCCAGTTTGCGCCTCCTATGTGTTTCTATGTGCCTGCCTCCATCCATTTGACCTAAATATCCCTTCTATTGTGGATGGAGGATTTTTTAGCTGATTCTTCTGGTCCTGTCATGCAATATTTGTTGAGGTGGTACTTTCAGTTTATATTACAAAAAATCGACAACCGTAGCATAAAAGTTTGTGGGGATTTGATTGGAAAGCCAGCCATGGAACAGATGCTCAAGCATTGTGGCAATGATTTGTGATGCTCCCTCCGTTATTAAATTGTTGTTATGACAACAGCTTTAGTTCCTAGTTTTTAACAGAGTTGTTGTCCTAACGACAACAATTTAAAAACGGAGGGAGTATTTGTGAAGGATAAAATGATTTGTGTTAGAAGCTCATGTCAGATTCATACCTTGGGTTCTAAGTCGTGACATTATATGATTAATTTGTCTTTGGTGTCACATGTGGAGGGGATCTGAAAGCTGTTATATTGGTTGCCTTATAGATATGTAATACTATTGGCCAAAAGATACTGAACCTTGTTAAGGACCTGCCTGTCTTTTTCAAATATTGGTAATTCGTTTTTCATAAATGCATAGCAAAATATTGATTGCCTGTTGTTATGTCACAGACCGTGGGGAACAAGTGCTTTGAGAAGTGCGTGACCAAGCCGGGATCAAGCTTGAGCGGGAGCGAGAGCAGCTGCATATCACGGTGTGTGGACCGCTACATGGAGGCAACGGGTATCGTCAGCCGAGCTCTGTTCAGTTCCCAGCGCTGAGAGCACATATGAGGCGATCCCAATGATCTGCTCGTGAGAATGATGCACCCTTGGGAGTTTTTGTCTCATCAGTATACGATGACATTTGGTGCTTAATTTTTTATGCTGTGTTAGTCCTCTTCAGACTGAGGTTACTTGTACGCCTCCTTTTCTTTAGTGAAAGATACAGGCTCTAAGAAGTGTCACAGATCCTTAATCATACTCATGTGGCTTTTATTTCCCGTGATTATATTCTGAAGAACTGGGTTTCTGTTTGCACGGCCGCCTCCGGTAGGTACAGCCGTAGACAACGCCGCTTCCCTGGCTGTACCCGCTCGTCGGTGAGGTGATTGGACAATGGAATTTGCGTGGACTGTTTGGTTCGCAGAATCACAGGTATCAGCCAAGCACCGGAACAAACTTTGACCGATGGCTGATTCGTGAGCACGAGTTTTTCCACCTGCCACAGCCCGACGGGGCGCCACGAGTTTTTCCAGTCATTCAACACCCGTGCCCGGCCACCGTTTACCGGCTGCTCCCACGCGCTCGTTGAACCCTCCTCTGTTTCCCCTTTTTATCGTCTTCGGTCTCAAGTCCGTCCCGCCCGATCGCCCACGCCACCAAATCCGCCCCGATCTTCCATGGACCATCCGAAGCCGCCGTCGGCAGCGGCGCCCGACACGCCCAACCCACACGCCTTTACCTGCGAGCTCCCGCACTCGATCTACGCGCTGGCCTTCTCCCCGGCGGCGCCCGTGCTCGCGTCCGGCAGCTTCCTCGAGGACCTCCACAACCGCGTCTCCCTCCTCGCCTTCGACCCCGTCCGCCCCTCCGCCGCCTCCTTCCGCGCGCTCCCCGCGCTCTCCTTCGACCACCCCTACCCGCCCACCAAGCTCCAGTTCAACCCGCGCGCCGCTTCGGCGCCGCTCCTCGCATCCTCCTCCGATTCCCTCCGCCTCTGGCACGCTCCGCTCGACGACCTCTCCCCCGCCGCCGCCCCGCCGGAGCTCCGCTCCGTCCTCGACAACCGCAAGGCCTCCGCCACCGAGTTCTGCGCGCCGCTCACCTCCTTCGACTGGAACGAGGTCGAGCCCCGCCGCATCGGGACCGCCTCCATCGACACCACCTGCACCGTCTGGGACATCGACCGCGGCGTCGTCGAGACGCAGCTCATCGCGCACGACAAGGCCGTGCACGACATCGCTTGGGGGGAGGCCGGAGTCTTCGCCTCCGTCTCGGCCGACGGCTCGGTCCGCGTCTTCGACCTCCGGGACAAGGAGCACTCCACCATCGTCTACGAGAGCCCGCGCCCGGACACGCCGCTGCTCAGGCTCGCGTGGAACCGCGCCGACCTCCGCTACATGGCCGCGCTGCTCATGGACAGCAGTGCAGTTGTCGTGCTCGACATACGCGCGCCCGGGGTGCCGGTGGCCGAGCTGCACAGGCACCGGGCTTGCGCCAACGCGGTCGCCTGGGCTCCACAGGCCACCAGGCACCTCTGCTCCGCCGGGGACGACGGCCAGGCACTGATCTGGGAGCTTCCCGAGACTGCGGCGGCTGTGCCCGCCGAGGGGATTGATCCTGTGCTTGTGTATGATGCTGGAGCAGAGATAAACCAGCTGCAGTGGTCTGCTGCCCATCCGGATTGGATGGGTATCGCCTTTGAGAACAAGGTTCAGCTTCTTAGAGTCTGACAAGGTTGGTTGCATGATCACTATGGCTCAACAACTTTTTTTTTTAAATTGATTCACGGCAATGTATCTTACTATCTTAGGATTTGAACCAAGAAGGTCTTACTCTAACACATCATTCTCAAGTCTTAGAGTTTAATAATCTGATCATTCAGAAGCATACAGGGTTAATTCCTGATTCAGATGCTCTATTCTGATTATTTAGCTTCGTTTGATCAGTGTATGATGCTTGGAGCTTGCTAATTTGTGCATCAAGTTTAGTTTCTTATGAATTCTTGATGCAGTGCTAACTAATAGATTTAGAAAATGAGTGGTGATGAAAAATATCAAAATGGGGAATGTGTTCACAGAAGGATAGCGGCGAGCAGTCTGCATTGATACTTTCTGATGAAATGTATGCTGAACCGACCCTTGTTTTACACCAAGATATGGCCAAAGTAATATTGTGCTAACTGATTAATGATTAATGGTTCGACCTCCAGTTCAAGTGTAACATCATAAGCACACAAGTGCTTCATAGGATGCTTACCTCCATTTCCCATTCCCCACTCTGCATATATCCTCTGCATCATTTTAAACACTGTCCAGGATTTCATATAATCTTTTCTTTTTAGTCTTAGCATTTAGTCCACGCTCCTCTTATTATCAAACATTAAAAATGATTCGGTTCGTTCTCAAATTCTGAATGTAAATTCCCAACATTATATCAGCAAATTCAGTGCTTGTCAGTCAATAATTTAATCATATGAAGCTACAGTTTCCTTTACTCTCTGAACCCTTTGCTCAATCATCTTTTCTTTTACATATGATGCCATCTTGGAATTTAGAGCATAAATAAACACTTGGATGGGGGCGAGAAATCTGCATTGGTACTTTATAATGAAGTGTATTCTGAGCCGGCCCTTATTTTCATCAGCTTAATTTTACAATAACCATCACCTTTGAGAACAAGGTTCAGCTTCTTAGAGTCTGACAAGGTTGGTAGCAAGGTCACTGTAGCTCAATATTTCAATTTTTATCGATTCATGGCAGTGCATCTAAAAAATTCAGTTTACGTGTTGATTTTAAGTCAGAGTTTATAATCTGATCTTTCAGAAGCATAGAGGGTGCACCGAGTGCTGGATTAGATGCTCTATTCTGAATATTTATGAATCGCTTCATTTGATCAGCTTCATGATGCTTCTGAAAGCAACAGTGGTCAGTGGTCAATCCTTCCCATGGAAACGGCAGGACACTATGTCAAAAATTCATAAGAAACCATACCGGATACACAAATTAGCAAGTGTTCATTTACATATGCTCGCATCATGGAATTTAGCATAAACAAATGGATAGTGGCAAGCTATCTACATTGCTCTCAAGTTGTAGAGTTTAATAATATGATAAAAGCATACAGGGTACATTAAGTGCTGGTTCAGATGCTCTATTCTAAATATTTATAAATGGCTTTATTTTTTCCTCTTTTCTTTTGTTTAGTTTTATTTGGCTCTTTTCCCACCTCTTCTCTTATTTTCCTTATCCAGTTATTACTCTGTTTTCTCTTTCTTGTTTGGTTTTTATTGCTCTTTTGCCACCTCTCTTCTTCTTTGACTTTTTTCTTTTCTTTGTTTGTTTTGCTCTGTTCTTCGGGGTTTCATCTCTAGCCTACCCCAACTTGCTTGGGATTAAAGGCTTAGTAGTAGTAGTACTAATAGTAGTTGTTGTTGTAGCTTCATTTGATGAGTTTTGTGATGCTTGGAGGTTGCTAATTTGTGGATCAAGTTCAGTTTCTTATGAGTTATTATTGACATAATGCCTTGCTTTTTTGGTGGGAATGATTGACCACTGGTTATAAGTGCTCAATTAGATTTAGAAAATGAATAGCAAGATGGGGGTGTGTTTGATGACATCATGGAATTTAGCATAAACACACATAGATAGTGGTGAGCAATCTACATTAAAAGTTCACGATGAAATGTATTCTGAGCAGACCCTTATTTTCATCAGCTTCAGATGCTCAGTTTTACACCAAGAGAAGGTCAAAGTAATTTTGTGGGAACTGATAAAAGATTAAGTTGAAGTGTAACATCATCAGCACAAAAGTAATTCATAGGATGCTTTCCTTCTTTTTCCCATTCCCCATTGCGCACATATCCTCTGCATCTTTCTAACACTTAGCTTTCCCATTTCCCATTGCATATAACCTTTTCTTTTTAGCCTTAGCTTTTATTGCACCTCCATTTATTATCAAACATTAAAAAATGATTATGTTCGTTCTTAAATTCTGAATGTGGATTCCCAACATTATACCAGCAAATTCAGTGCTTGTCATTCAGGAATCTTTCATTTGAAGCTACAGTTTCCTTTAATCTCTGAACCTACCCTTTGCTCACTAAGCCCTTCACTAATTCATGGCTGCCTTGCTCTTATATGTGCAAACTATATTTTGTTGCTGGATGGTGAGTGAATCCTGCTACTGCTAAATTAATTGTGAGTACCATTGTCAATTAGCCAATAGTCTAAACTGCGTTTGAACCTGTTTCACTGGAGAAAATGTTTGTACAAGACTTTTCTTTTCCTTTTCAGCACAGTATATAGTTATATATAAACAAGTTATGTGTATGCACAAAGATCTACAAGACAAAAACTGCAGTAGATAAAAAAAAAAGTGTAGAGCTGCTGCAAGAGAAAATTTATCATACATCATGAAATTTTGCTCAGATTTAACCATTTTTACTATTGGCAGAAATTTCTTTAGACACTCTTCCTTCACAGTAACATTATATATATGCAGTCTTCTGTTTCTTTGCGGCCTGATATTCCAGCAGACAATTTTATTAGACTTCACATATTGGTTAAATGTGGCAGAAATTTTTTTGGTGCTAGTTCCTTCAACAACACCAAATCCAGCATTCTTCTGTTTCTTTTTTTTTTTCACCTGAAAACACTAAACAGTAGAAGTTCTCACTGCATTTATTGAAACCAAAAAAGGTGAAAACTGTACCGACATTCTTCTTTTTCTCAGGAGACATGTTGTACACTATTTGTTTTTGGGAACCGATTTTGTAGTCTGGTGTCTACCCAATTCCAATTTGTGCAAGTCTCAAGAGGGAGGCCTAATACATCCCAGCAACTTTGCTAAACCCAAAAAGGAAAATAGATTCTCAAGTTTTCTTTCATAGTTATTATTAGAGGCCTAAATCCTAATACCCAATTCCAATTTGTGATTCAGTATTGCTCGGTGTTCCAGTTATGATACGTAAAATAATATTTCTTACCTTAATGAACAGTTTAATATCTAAATAGAAGTGTAGATTGTGATATCCAGACAGAGTAAACACATCCTTTCCTAGCAGCAGCTGGATCTTGTATTACATTTCCCTAAGAGGGGGTGAAATGAGTCCTCCAAAGCCATCATTGATTCATATAGTTAATCAGTTTAGAAAATACATGGCATTATGTTCCTACCTCCAGAAGATAAGCAGATTAGTGGATGAATCCTATTCAGAATGCTTCTGCACAAATTTACTATAGATAGGATATAAACATATAACTCTAGTGTAGATACGCCTATGGAGAACCTCTTAACGTTAAGGAGGATGATTAAATATTGAATCAAGTGCTCTGCAAGGAATCTTGTTCTCTATTCACCGACTTGTGAGATAATGCATATGTTTCTTCATCTTGATTGAATGTTGCTCTTTTAGCTTCCAAGCTATTTCTCTACTTTCGGAACTACTCTCGAGCTATTCTGTCTTGACATCTGACATGTAAACTTTAAAAAGCCTTTCTTTGTGATGCAGAACTTTTATGAAGAAAATGTCATTCTATAGAGCCCTGTGACTCCCCAAACCATCGGAATATATTCATCATATTTTGGTGAACCTCTTACATATTTGGTAGGCCATGAAGACCAAGAGCAGCTAATGTGTGCATGCAATGAACAGTATCAGTTCTAGAGAGCCTCCACGGGCCAGTAAAAACTGACCTCGTTGACTGGAGCTCGGCAGAGGCTATATGTGTTGGTGAATTTTATCTGATCTTCCTGTGAAAGTAGAAACTTAGAACGAGCTGTAATGCATCAGTCCCTAATTAGATTAAGAAGTCACACCGTCATTGTTTTGGCCTGGTTCTGTTTGTTACTTTCCCAGTTTATAGCCTACTACCATGAAATTCCTGTGGTCATATGGTCAGGTTGTATCTTGTGTTAGTCGTGGTGTAACTATTATTCAGACATATAAAGTGCTCCAGATATGTCAAAAGAGGGCTCCTTTGTAGATTTCAATTTATTGCAAAGTTAAAAGAAAAGGGTGGCTGAATTTGATGTTTACCAATATCTTTAACCAAACTTTATAGAAAAGTTAAAGGTAATAGTATAGTACTCTAATTGTAGAGTCTAGAATTGAGCCGTGTCCTATTATATGTGTAACCTACTATTGGGTCTATTATCAATATCAATACAAATCATAATATTCCTAACAATACCACTACCCAAGGGAAACACTGATTCATGTGGTGAAGGAAATGACAATATAGATGTGCAGTTGATTTTTTTTTTTTTTTGGTGGGCTGCAGACTTAATAGGGTGGACATTGGCGGCCCGTTGCCTTCTTATACGCAACCCATCGTAAGATTTTGGCTGTGAAACTGACACCATCCTTGCCCGAAATGAATCCATCTACGATGTCTTAAGGTTAGCCTGAAGTCTTGGGATTCTGAATGCTTTAGTTTCATCTTCTTGAGGACACCGTGATCGCGCCGGCGTGTTGCCATCTGCCAATCCCTCTTCGACTTTAGTACGGTGTATTAGTAGCTTTTGTGTTGTTGCCGCTGGTATTCATTCATGCTCTACGGATAGGAAATGGTGTCAATCGTTTGCTTGCTCATGGCTTTCTCGGGAATTCGGCACCGTTTCTTCGCTCATTGATTGCTGATCCCTACTCCTTATGGCTTGAACGCCACTTCCTTCGTTCATTGATTGCTTGAGACCTTCCCACTCATGTTGATGGCTTGATGAAGAACTGTACTAGTAGTAGCGATCAGGTTCGTGGCGGCCTAACTGTTTCTGTAGTTCATGTGCCCCGCCGGATGAAGCAGACCCAAACCGAACCCCGACGCGGACGGCTCGCGGGCATGTAGACAGGGGACGCGTCGCCACCGGCCGAAAAGCCCGAAACGACGTGGCGGCGTTATCGCTTCTCCCACGCCGTTGATGCGGTCGGCGAGCCCGCGACGACAGAGACCGCTGAACTAACCCAGAAAGGCGGCATGTGCGCGTTGCATGCCACCCCCCAAGATGTATCGTGACAGCGGACGGCTCCCCGGATAATCTGGCTTTGCGTCGATACGCGCCAACTGATCCGCAGCCACACGTGCGCCTGGCGCGGTGACGAGGCCCTAACCATCATCAGAGTGGCTCAGCACAAGGCGGCACGATGCGCTCTCTTCAATTAAATCAAAGTAGTAGTATACTATTCGTTCATGTGCCGCAAAAGGAAACATTATTGCTGACTTCGCTTGTTGGATGTGGGATTCCAAGGGAATGAGATAAGAGAGAGGGAGTTGGCAGCTACTACCGAATTTGCATCATCGTTCGTCATAATCGTACAGAACATTCACTTCGTTTAACCTTGGACAACGTTTACGACGTGTGGTGACCGTGACGCGCCTTGAAAGGACGCATTCGTTCCTCTGTAGCAGGGCGCCGGGGCACGTTGAGCACACGCGGAGCAAGCATCGTTCTCAGCGTGTTGTTACTTTCGTGAAGTGTGTTTCACGCGCTGAAATGCGCGCGCGACTGCTGAGCTGTGGAGTGATGACTGATAAACAACGCGAAGCGACGGGCACCTGCAACGAAGGAAATCGCCTCGTCACCCGCTGACGATGTGGATACGGCGGCACCCCAGTCGACACGGATGGACGGACGACGACGACGACTTTGTCGAGCCCGGGCCCGAACGAAGGTTCTGACCGGTTCCCGGTGCGCGTGTTCGGTGATTCCCACGTTGTCCCGCGGCACGCAGTCAAACTCAAACATGAGAACGCAGCAGCCACCTCGTGAGCGAATTGAGCGAGTCGTGGCTCAGGTGGGCGGTAGCACACAGCAGATTCACGCACCTTTCTCAGTTCACCGGCCGATGATGCCCCCGCACTACCCCACCAGAACCAACGCGAATTTTCCCGCACTCCGCGCGCGGCGCCTCCATCCATCATCCTCTGCCTGCCTATATAACCAGCGGCCGGAAGCACATCCATCCCTCTGACTTGTCGCCCATATCCTCTGCTTTTGCCCGTTTCGTCTCTCGTCCGTCCGCCCCGCCGAGAATCCAGACCTTTCTTCCACGCTTCTCTGCTCACGGGTCGTCCGTACGCCGGCAGTCTCCATCGTTGATCGGTCATGGGGTTCCCGCTGGTGTGCTACTGCGTCGCCATCCCCAAGCCGCTCGTCACCTTCTGCAAGTTCATCTGCGCCGTCAGGGACGCCGTGCTGCTCATGCTCGCCGTCGTGGGGCTCTGCCGCTTCCAGCCCGACGGCTCCGTCGCCGCCTCGGACGCCCCGATTCCCGAAGACGTGAAGAGGCGGCTGCCGGCGATCGAGTACGCCCAGCTCCTCGCCGAGCAGCAGCAGCAGCAGAGGAGCGGCGGCCACGCGTCGTGCCACGGCGACGGCGAGGCGGCGGCGGCGTGCATCGTGTGCCTGGAGAGGCTGGAGGCGTCGGACGAGGTGCGGCGGCTGGGCGGGTGCGCGCACGCCTTCCACCGCGGCTGCATCGACCGATGGATCGACCTCGGCCGGGCCACGTGCCCGCTCTGCCGGTCCAGCCTGCTGCCGCGCGCGCGGCCCGGACCGGCCCGGCTCGCAAGCCTCCTCACGCGCCCGCTCCGTTGAGGACCTGTGTGTGTGGTTTTGTCTTTTTCACCGGGCGCTCCTAACTACTACTTACAGCCCAATGAGCTTATTGCTAAGGTGGTGGTGCCGTGCCGGAATGGCGCGGCGCGGACAGGTTAGCGATGCCGACGGGCTGGCCGAGTCGTATATAGTCGCACTAATTAAGTTAGCAGCTGATTAGCTCAATCCGCCTGCTGTCAACTGGTCATTTGTACATGCGTATATAGTGCTTTCAAAGGTATTCATTTTATTGTACCAATGCCTTTTTTTAATATAAAAAATGCCTCGATGAATAAAACTAGTCTCTCAACTTTCCTGTGAATAAATAATTTGGGAACTGGAACGGCAATACAATAATTCGCACGTTCACAGGACTTGGTGGGGCTGACGATCATCTGATTGTTGCATTATTGTTTCTACTTTGCCAATTTGGCGCTGCCCATAATGCTTTGACGACGAAGATTCCCAAGTTGGTTGTTATTTTTTCTGCATGCATTGAATTTGGATGGGTAATCTAGAAAAGTCAAATGCCATAACGTGTTTCAAATGGCCTCAATATTTTTCCTCCAAATTCTTGGCCTCAGTAACGTACGCATTGTGTCAAGCATGTAAATAGCTAGTTGCTCGTTCGAGAGCTCTATGACCGTCTTTTTGGACATTGAATACAAAATATATCTCCCACAGATTATTACTCGCCATCCATCAAACACACGACCCTCTATATGTGCTCACCAAATTCTCATGCTGTGAAGCAGATAAAGTGCTCGACCCCCCAGCCCCCCGGTTTGATTTTCTTCGTGCTCCAAATGGACTTGCACATGACTCTGTCAAACCGCCACTACTACTGTGTATGTGTATGCGATCAAGACAGCACTTCAGCAACCCACAGAAATTTAAAGAAAAATCCGAATGAGTGCATGCGCAGCAATGAATCAGCGTTAATGAATGCATGCGACATTCTACCTGACAAATATTCGTAGCAAGATTAGATTCCATCATCTCTCTTTGCACTCTGTTGTATTTATTCTTGCTAGAAAACAGTATATCAGACTCTTACCCTTTCATCATCATTGCCGGCGGAGAAACTGATCTCTGTATACATAGACCTAGTTCTAAACCCCTGGTGACAACACTTCCTTTTGTTTATTTGATGGAGAAAGTCGCACGCACACGCACATAGAGCATTTCTACAGTCTGCTTCCAGAGGCAAATGTGCCAGCAGAAAGACAATGCAGATAAAACAATCAGAGAACGTGAATCTTGCATCACCATAATAAGTACCGGTACAAATTGTTTTGGCATGCATAATGCACCGGAAGCAAAGAAGTATTTTACAAAGGTTCATGGTTCAAATTAAAACGTAAAAGCAACCACGCCACAAATACAGAGAATAAAGGTGCACATCTTTGGTCTTATGCAATCACAATTGATTTAAAAGACGACCACACAATCACGGTAAATAGAGCCTTTTATTTGCTTCTTCTGCACTCATTAAACGGATGGATCTGTAGGTCAAAGAACCCATCCCAGCATGAAGCTGCTCTCGCCTCCTGGGGCGCTGCTGCGTGGAATATTGTTGGCTGCCTCAGAAGGAGCAAATTGGTGGTGAGGAAACCTGGAAACAGCATGGAAGAAGTTAAAATGTGACACATTCTCTCTGGCTCGTGATGACTATTTTGAGTGATCAATGATCACCAGAAGTACGTCTTTGTTTTTTGAATTGCGTACCCGATTTGCAGAGTGGGTTCACAGTCCATAGCAGCTGAGTGAGTAGGCTGCTGCTGCGGTACATGAAATGTGGCGCCATCATGTTCCACAACAGCGCTGCCAGGAGCCGGCCAGGCGGCTGCTTGTTGCAAGGATCTGTAGTTGCTGCTCCCTTCAGCCTCAAGCTGCGTAATTGGACAATAAAGAGCAAGTAGAAAAGGAAGTGTCGATGGTTAGTGAGAAAGATCCAATAAACCACATGGATATCAAATGTATGTGCGTTTCTGTAATCATCAAAGAGATAAGTTACCTTGTGCTTGAGTTGCCTGTTCATTTCTCCCAGATGACGTTCCTGCGAATTCAATCAGAAATGTCACTGAATGTGAGATATTAGGATGTGGAAAACTGATTTGTTTGCGCGAGAAGTACCTACAAGATATGCATAGAAAGTAAGCCATTCAAGCACATCAATCTACACTTAACCTAAGCTAGTTCTTTAGCCAAAAGGCATACTTAGCATATAGTAGTATATGTATCTACTCACTGCCTTAAATCCTTAGCGTAGCTGGCTTACAACGGCATGCCATGGACTCGTAATGTCTGGACTGCTTCCTAAAGAAATTTATAAGTAGACTCGTAAGAAATACCTTTCTGCGAAGTTCCTCCACTTGCTCCATCATAAGCTGCGTCTGTCAACAATTCAGGGAAATACAATGAATAATTTCCGACCGGAACAAAACAAGAAGTAAACAAACTAGTTAAATTACTGAGGTCAGGAAAAATTGGTCTTTATATATATACTAATGGTTCCTTGTGAAAAAACCATAAACTAATATATATGGACTTGTTTGATGAGTAGGAATTAGTTCAAATACATTGGATTATTGTTAGTGAATATCTGAACAGATTACCCTGCCAATTCTGAAAAGGTATTGATAGTTAAAGAAGAATAGAATAATACAGCTGAGGAATTACACATGATCAATCTCCATTGATGCCCTATGGCACATTTATAGTACATGAGCAGAAAAGCTTACAAGTTATACAACAAACCACAGAATATCAGGGGATATTTACTATACTAATAATTTAGGAGATTTGCCTGGAGAGCACATATATGAAAAGATATACAACCGTACAAGCATATGCGAGCATATACAAATCCATGTTTTGAAGTACATACATTACCTCTTCGATGCTTTTTTTTTTTGTAAAATAACTCTTAGATGCAGTATTATTTCGATGATAGTGTTTTATTTGGAGGTTTTCTGCTGCTACTTTTTCAGAGAAAAAGTTGGAAATAATAATAATAAATTTGAACATTTGTTACGGTTAATCATTTCCGCAAGCACATATATGGAAAAAAAATGTAGCACACGTCGTCACTTTCTACTATCTAGCAAAATACTACACGACTGGGGCATGGGCATGGGAATTGCTAGTTAGAGATGATAAACCTAATGATATTCATATGGGAATTGCTACTACACGACTTCATAAATAGGATGCTAATATTCTAAAGCTAGAAGAATAAAATCAAGTTTTGACTCTCTAAGCGAGCTGAAACTGCACACAGGTTTTATCTTAAATGAATTTTACTAATACCACAATTAGTACCTCCAATGAGCTAGGTGTACCATTAAATTGAATCTAAACAGAACGTTTATGTTCCAAGTGCAAGAGAAAGGGGACTCCAGATGTGAACCTTTCTCTGCCTCGCTTGTGATAAAGCACATTCTAGCTGTTTCTCTAGCTGCTGCAGTTCCTTCACGCTTAGTGGCCCAAGGTCCTCCCCAAGCAAGTGCCTTTCAAATTATGCAATACACACAATTGTATTATGTAAATTCAGCATACACATGCAACCATTTTGTAGGTAATGGTGTACTTGAAGAAAGAAAAGATGGTAATGATATTTTTCCCACAAGTAGAAATATAATAAAACCTTTGAGTGCGCTGCAAAGCCTCGAATTTTGCCCTCAGCTTCGACATTTCCTGGTACCAGGTCTGAAAGGAACGCATATGCAGCCAGCATACTTATCAGTTTAATTGCTAGAATAACGACTTTCCAGCTCGTATCAACAAGTTTTAAATTTTAATTCATTGCAGAAAGCAGGATGGACTTTACTATATGCTAATAGCAGAAGAAGAAAAAAAGGTTCCACAAACTTCCAACAATTGCAAGTTATTGAATAAATTTATGTGCTTGCATTAGGAGCAGCATGTTTACTATAATACATCTGTGCATGCAGTAGTATAGAATTTTAATGTAAATTTACAATCATGATTACTTGGTGTTTGTATGAAAATTATAGTACCTCAGGATTAAAATCTAAAACATGAAATAATGATTAGACTGGAAGGTAACAGTTACTAGGGGGTGGATGTTTTTGTAGTTGCATTAATCTACTTACCCCTCTGTAAAAAGGATTATAAGATTACAGGAAAGTGGAGCTGCCACAGGCCACAACACATACCATTTGTGTTTTTTATTTTTCTATCAAATTATTTTTTCCTTACTTTTTTTAACAATGTGTAGTACAGTATAAAATGAGTTTGTATATTGATCTAGATAACTATATACATGTATAGCTGGCAGTCTAATGCATGGGTAATATTCTGATAAACATCCTAAATTGTTTTACCATTCGATTAAATTGGAAATAAAATTTAGTTTCATATTATTAGTAGGTTATTCTCTGAGCTTCATGTGGTTGTAATTTAAATCCTAGCTTGTTATTTCATTATTCCCCAGTGTCAATTAAAAATAATACGTGCTGTCTTTTATACAAACTTCAAAATAATATGTAGCTAAAGTGGTACTGGCTGGCTTTGCCTAATTATTCAAAAAAAAAAAATGGTTCATGATAAATTGGTGAAAACTTGAAGGTCTAACATATATCTGTTTTTAAGAGAGAAACCAAAGATATATATCTTCACAAAAGTGTAGATAGAAGACAAAAAAAGAAGAAGATATATTAGTCTTGGAGGAGAAAGATTTTGAAACAAGTAATTCAGACCAATGAGAGTGTTCAACCGGCGTCAATGTATAACAACCTGTAATGTCTATTTTTCTGCTTCTACCTTAATGAAAGGGCAGTGCTTCTGCCCCATTTTCGAAAAAAAAAAACAAGAGGTGTAAAATTAATGGTATACCTGAGATTCAGAGAGTGGATTGTTGGCATCTTGAGCATTGTAGCAGCAATGTTGATACCTTTCTAATGTCTTGGTTATGCTGCAAAAAGTTATATATAACAACAAAGTTGCTAAGAGAGATTGCAAAAAAAGGCTAAAAATGGCTTCTATAAGATTGAAAGGTTTCTACAGAGATTTGTTTTTGGACAAATGGCGTGGCATTCCATCTTAGTGACTTCTGGTCACACAAAAAACTCAGTACATGCTGATGACCTTCATGTGGGCGTTGGTTATATATGTCTTGCAGTCTTCTACTATATGTTTCCTACAAGAACCTTATGTGCCACTAGGTAGCTTGCCCCCTTCTCAGAGTATTATTGCTGAGAATAGCTATGCTTAATTACATTACAGTCATGTGCAACACTAGAAAATGTGATGCTATACTCCAGCATATGCAAGAATCAACTTTTTTTCGCTTATATAGAGGGCGGAGAAGGCATCATGTGACTATTACCGATCCAGAATTATTAGGAAAACAACAAGACTGGAACTAAAAAATCATATATGAAGAAACATGTAGAGGTATATGAGAAAATGGAATTTTTCAGAGTTCTTAAATACATGAAGATGCAAGATCGTCTAACAACAGTGTGGTAGTTAGCCACTTAAGACAACAAAGAATTGAACTCATGATTCCATAAAATGTTGGCAAAAATATTGGTGCAATTTTAGTAAATTGGTGATTAAGCTTTAATAACTTTCTGTTGAATCACCATTTTCTATAAATAAACTTAACCTCCATGTTTTTCTCCTGCAAAACTAACAAATCTCAAACTTCACTTCATAAAATAGAATATATTTTACACAGAGACATATAGTATAAAAGATCGCAGATATATCAAGATTGGTAAGATGCATTAGTAATAGAGGTTAGAAGTATAGTAGAGGCAACTATGAAGAAGAAATACAACCTGTCGCATATGAAACACTCAATCTATTATTATCTAAAGAAAAGAAACAAAACTCTTTGTTTAAGTCACAAATTGGTTAAACTTGAATGGGGAGAAATGTTTTTTTCTTTAATGCAACGATAAGCCAGGAAGGAAACGTTCTCTCTTTGAAGATTGATTCATGTGATGCATAGCCGTAAACTAAGAACAAGGAACAGCAAAAAGAAATATTTTCTGGTTATCTTTTGACTCTCAACCATAGATAAACGTTGAAAGCCATCCAAGAAATGAAGATAAACCAAAGAGATAATGGGGAGAGGCTAAAAAGGAGACGTATGGAAAAAGAAGATTTAAATGCCCTGAAAAAATCAAATAGATCTAAAGTTGTTTACGTCAGTGAAGTAAAATATAATCGACTCCAATGCAAGAGCAAAATGACATGAAATTGTGAAAGAGAGAAAAGAAGCAGACAATAAGCATGCATGGTCGAGGGATAGAGCAAAACAAGTGTCAAGACGGGTAGGCCTTTAATACAAGCTGGACATTGGATCAAAACGGAAAGAACATATACACCTTCCCTTCCCCTCGCAGCCCTCATCGTGTTTACTGGCTATCTACCCTTCCGAGCCATGAGCCCCTATTAGTTCAGCAATTGAACCATTTCTGACACACCCACGCCCCAACACAAAAGATGGCCTCTGCAAGTTCCCGGAGAAGACGGAAGAAAGAGGTGGACGGCTGCTCAAGAACCCGGAGAAGGTGGAAGAAAGAGCTAAAGGGTAGGGCTCGTAGATCTGCTGAAAGGATGTCTCATGCTACTTAGGGATCCGCCCGGTTTATGTGTACACCGCCATGCCCCTATATGCACAGATATACACACACGCTGGTTGCAGGTATAAAATAACAAGTGTCACAAAGGCAAGAAAATTGAGTAGCTCGGCTACTCGTTGCTAAAAACCAAGGAATCTCAGAGAAGGGAGACTCAGAAAGGCAAAAAACAACAGAGAAAGGCAGAAGCAGCAAATAAAAGGAAAATGAAATGAATTCAACAGCAATTGAACAAGAAAACATCAGCGGATCTTTTTCGATCGGCAAGAAATAAAAGAAAAGAAAGCAATAGCTGCAGATCTGCTTGCGGGAGTTCAAGTAGTGGCTGTGCATGCGTTGATTAAAATTGTTTACCCCGCGCTGCCGAACTCGTAGAGCTTGCCACGGCTAGAGAAGATGATGAGCGCGACTTCGGCGTCGCAGAGGACTGACAGCTCGTAGGCCTTCTTGAGCAGGCCGTTGCGGCGCTTGGAGAAGGTCACCTGCCGGTTGATCTTGTTCTCGATCCGCTTCAGCTCAACTCTTCCCCTCCCCATGGCCTCCTTCCCTCGGCCGGAGCTCTCTCACACAGCTTCTGTCTGCTGATCAGCTCAGCTCACCACAACCCACAAGTTTCCAAGGACTCGTGTGTGATGATAATGAGAATATAACCAGCTGAGGGAGGAGAGGAGCGGAATATCAGTGGAGACCGGCCGGGAAAAGGGCAGGGTCACTGTGCTGGGGGCTGTAGCTCGGTGCAGCCGGTCTCTTGCATCGCTTTCACCCGTCTCTATCCTTGGCAATCTTTCTCTCTCTCATCAACTTTAAAGGAGGGTAACTTTGCGCAGTGGCACGGGCCAGTTACCAAAGGTTTACCCTAACTGGGAAGCTCGAGCCGAAATAGGGGCAATCCAATGCTGCACCCCCCACACCACAAATATACAAGGCCATCGCGATGCATGTACACAAGAAAGACGGACAAAGGGAGAGCTACCCCATAGAGAACCTCCTAGACTTAACCCAAACCATCCATGTCGCCACCTACTGGCTCTCTCTTGGACCACCAACCGTCCCGTGGAGGCTGCCCAAAAATAAAGAGGCAGGAAGGGTTAGCTTAAGCCTTGCGGAAGATCTTCTGTTTGATCCGATAACCCCAACTTCCATTGGCCGCTAGTACTTGTACGGCCTCGTTTTTGCACATCCTTTGATGATTGAGAACAGTCCTCCTACCTATTGTGCATGAAATGGGAAATTGGATAGTGATACATATGATTGTTGCATTAGAGATTTGATGGTACTGTAATTCATGCACTTCTTCTGGAAATATATATGTTTTGTTGATAACAACATAAAGTAAGCAGGAGTTAGTACTGGATTAGTTATTCTTGATCAGCTTTAACTGTAGTTCAACAGCTTGAAGATACTCAGTGGAGTTGTTTTAGTTGGATCATCTAGAGAGTTGAAAGTATCTGCATAACCAAGAGTTCCCTTCTTGGAAAGGACATAACATACACTACTTCTTTATTCATACCATGACATCATGCAACTATATTTACACACATGTTGTAAATCAATTATCTACTAGCTTCCCCTTTCCGGCACATATTTAATTACTTCGGCAAAAGAGGATAAACAGTATAAAAGAAGGACGGCGGTCCCTATAAATCCTACACTGTTTAGGTCTTTTAATAAATATATAGAATTTTAGTAATTGTTAAATTATCAGATAAATATATGAAACAAAAGTATGCTGATGAATCAAGAATGAAAATTTGGCGTGATAAAACAACTTAATTAGCAAACGGTCATATATATATAGACATAGGGGCATCATTCATGCACTACAGGAAACGTCATACCTTTGCGTTGGGCACACGGCAAAGGGGCTGGTTCTCGTAGTGATGCTAGTAAATTATCCAGCTGAACAAACATCAAATTGTCGATGATGACTTTTTTTTTTATTACTGCTAGTGTTCAGGCAAAGTTATTAGTTCTAGGGTATATGGTGCAAGATCCAATGGTAGTCAGAAGAGATTAAACTAGAAAATGATGAATGGTGGCATGCTATCTCCTTTGACTTTACATTTTACTTTTGGCGAACCATACATTAATTATACGCCATCCTCATAGCTTATCAAATGGAAACTTATAAATCACATATATATATGGCGGAGACTATCTTATTTTTTATGGCTTTGAATTTTGTTTTCTCATACAATCAGTTTGTTCTAAAACTTTATATGGTCTTAATTCAATGACACGTGACTTTCGACGCATTTGGCAATGACTGATAAGTCATAAGTGTCATCAAAGGGTGACTGAAAGTCTGAAACCAATATTCTTTCCCAGCAACTCTAGCCATTACTAACAGTATCCATAATTAGCCCTTGTTTTGTTTCCCGTTCTATTATTGGGGTTTGTAAGCTTTTGTGACTGGGCAGTAGGGCTTTGTTCAAAACTGACCGAGAGAGCAGCCTTTTTCTGAAACTACTAGGTTCCCATAGTCAGGCTGACTGACTACTCAGACCACATGGACAGGAGAGAGTATGACCGAAGAAATAAAAAAACGATCGAGATACTAGGAACTGAGACCGAGACAACATAGGCAGCGCTACGTGTCGATCGAGGGCTGGCGCGCTCTTCTGTCACGGGAGCAAATCAAACCCGCCCAGTTCACTCCTTGTCCTCGGCCTCCACTCCCATCATGTATCTCTTCCCTCCCGCCTCACCCGTTCAGTTCAGACTTCAGAGAGAGAGAGAGAGAGAGAGAGAGAGAGATGGTGAGGGAGCGGATGCACGTGGGTTGCGCATCAACGTGCCGAGCCGGAGCGTCGGGATACGCCGCGGCCGTACGCGGATTTTTCTCGCCGGCCATGCGAGCGAAAACGAGGAGGAGAGGCCTGACACCAGCCCTAGTGCTCGGTACAGCTACACCAGGAAGAGCAGGACCTCATCACCTCATGTCGCGTAGGCAGACGGCTGGCCGGCCGGCATTGGCTCATTGGTTGTCCGCCGTAGTACAGCCACTCCAGTATCTCGCTGACACACACACTCGCATTTACCGGGTACGTACGTACGCTCCTCGCGCGCGAAAACTGGTTTTGGCACATAGCGGCCCGCGGGGGAGAAGACAGAGGAGCCGGCGGTCGGGACGGCAGCCATGCATGGCCGAGCATTTTTGAACCAACAACGCGCACAGTGCCCTAATGACACAGGATGTGGTGCGCGTACCAGCACCAGAGCGATATTAATCGCGCGCTACATATACCAGTCTTCTCTCTCGTACGTGCTATACTACGTGGCTTCTTTACGTCAGTACCCCGTACATGGTACACGCCAACGAACGCGCAATTTTGCATGCCAGGTCGCGGCACGCACAGGGGCAGGGCACACACGAACACAAAACAACGTCACATGATCATGATCTAGTAGCTGCAACAAACGGGGCCTGAGGCACGCGCGCGCACGTCACATAGGTATTCGTCGCCGGGTCAGGCAAATGCTCTCGATCCGGGCGCACCGGGTTCCACAGACCCAGAACGGGAAACGTGAGAGCGACCAGTAATTCCTCCCCTCGTGGCCATGCACTCATCATCAATGTCCTCCGCTTAGATCCCCCCTGCCAGGCGCGCCCATAACTTTCGAGCGTGGCGCAAGCGATGCGCACCCAAAAACGCTAATATTCCCTCAAGAACCAGGGGGGGGGCGAGGAGCGAGCATTTCCGATTTCCCGTTGCCGGCGCATGTCGCTGCGCCGCTTTAACTCGTGCCTCCGCCCCGAAAGGATCCAAGCAAAAGATCGGCTGCAGCGCGAGACCACTCCCAGCCCACCGAGAAATTAAAAGAGAGGGCGAGGGGAGCAAATGGGGAAAGGCTAGGTCGCATCGAGATTTTTCGCTGCGGGGCATGCAGCTCGGTGTGGCACGGCTGCGAACTGCGAACCAATTGGAGGTTGATATTTCTGGGCGGGTGGCCTGGCGCCTCAAAAAAGCAACTGGGTCTGGGAGTAGTGTTGAGAGATCGATAGGCGCCTACCGGCTATACTAGATAGGCCACTGGATCGACCCTGACGTGCGTGCCTTGCTTTTCATACCACAGCTCCACTTCTCGCATCCCCACCTTGTACTGCCCCATCACCGGCGATTAAGTCCAGTTCCTATCGTGAAGAGTATTAGCGGGGGCCCAGCTGAAGTTATACTATACCAGCAGATGGACAACGTGTATGCATGTGTACTGATGTACATTTTGGTGGTGTAAAGTATTTCGCATGGCGGCCTGGGGGCACATATATACTTGAAGTAAAGCTAAGGTTATCACGGAGTACAGCGCGGTATATGATCCCTAGCAAGCTTGTAAGGGGAAACGGATTTTTTTTTTCTGCACAAAGATGTGATGCATCTTTGGTGGTGCATTTGCACTTTACAGTTGTCCAAGATTTATGGATGTAGTGTCAAGATATTTTCTTTGCTTTAGAAGTCGAACTGAGTTTGTTCAATTAAAGAACGTAGTCACCTAAATTCAGACTTATATAAGAGAGGGCTCAAACATACATTGGTGTGAACACAATCGACAATAAGCAGCTCAATTCTTATGAAATTAAGAAAAACAAATGAACTTTGGTTCTTGATCCCAAATTATCAGAACAATGTAATACTTCAACATATTATTGAAAACAAAAATAAATCAGTATAAACTTATATATAATTATAACATTTTTTCCTTTGCGAAAGAAGTCGAGATATTATTAGATCAAGCTGAGATAGGATTATGATCAGTTATGGCCAATGGTATAGTAACTCCAAATTCTGTCGTAGCCACATAGCACGTGACCTCTTCGATGTGCACATTTTTTTAGAGTGTGTGACAAGCCCTATATTGAACTCTGCAATGATGTGTAATCTCAATTTTTTAGAGCTCTCTTGTGAGTGAACTTTTGTATTCTATTTAATTGCTAGGCATATATTATGTTGTTTAGTTTTGAAAATCCTTCTATCTTTCTAATCATATAAGAATTAAAGAACCAGTTAAGGGGTAATAAATCGTCCCCACGATAATCTCATCAAACCCTATTTTATATAGAGAATACACTAAAATTTATTTGGATGTTATAGATTTGTATATCAGCTTATGGAATGACTTTTTATAAAAACTATGTCTTTCCCTATCTATTTAACTAACCCATTGTGTAATATTTAATAGCGGCTTAGACTAGCACATAAGTTATAAATCCTTCTATCAGCTGTTATACTTGACCTTCGTGTTTTATTTGATCTCACACATGATATTGTATCTCCAGTCGATGATGATCAAGTAGCTGATATGTTTTAAGGTCTCCAGAAGTTAAAAAGAGAATCTATAGATTAGCTTAGTTATATATCTTCATTGTTATATCTCAAAACACTTTAATTTTGTTTGTCTTTTGATAGCATTATTTAATACACGTTTCATCAAATTCTAATGCTTGACTATATGTTTTGCGGCCCACCATACCTCCCAAATGATATATATCAACATAAAACATGGGTGTTCAATCCAAGCAACAACAATATTTAATCTGCTTTTATGAAAGTCGTTTAGTCTCTTCAATCGTGTATACTAATATATACTTTTAGTCGTTTGTAATACACGACATTGGCATATGCAGGCTTTCAGTTGATTTGACATTGGAATAATTGAAGATCGTGGATAACTATATGCTTGCCGGTTGATTAAAAGACTGGTTGCCCTTGCTCTACCGTATACACTCCGTAGTACTAGTACGTCTTCCTTCCTAGGCGTATAGGGGGTGCGTGACAGGACCAGATCCCTCATTTCCCGGGCTGAATTTTCGCAACATAGCAGGCGAGTCATGCTTCAGGCTGCTGTCACTCTCGCCACACGCATATCGGAGCGGGCATACTTCAACATCATGCGTGTACCTAGGGCTAGCGCTCCCTTCTTTGTGCTGAATGAATACCATAGGCCCTACTTTATCCTAGCGGAGCTGATGCTATCATTTGTGACTTGACATGTTTGAGATTTTTTTATTGAGAATTAGATTCTTTGATATCATAAAAAGTGATACGCAAAGTATATTTATTTGGTGTTCAGGTGCTAGAGGCATGGTCTCCCTCACGACGTCATGCAGGTCAGCCACACCAACCCTGGAAACCGGGAATACAGTCTGCTAGTGCTACTACTGCATACGGCAAGGTTCGTCAGATCGAAAGACAAGCAACCCCTTAAGCACCGATGGAGAAAGGGATTAATGGTGGATCGGAGTTGGATTTTCAAGGCCACCGCAAGTACAAGCTAAACAAGAGCACGTTACGAGATACTAGACTTGTGAGGAGTTCAAGAGAGTTCAGCTAGTACGCACAAAAACTTAATACCGTCTTCAGTGTTCAAAGCTCAGAAAAGTCTAATTAAGTATGGCAGTCAACACTGTTGGCAATTCAATGTGATCCCGCTGAACAGCTTCCCTTTCCTCCTGATTGAGTTCTTGTGCGCGCGCTATCTCGATCTATATCTCTGCTAGTTCGTGATGATCGTTGGGTCACGCATCACAACCACCCTGCTTTATCGCAGGGAGCACAGTGCCCGGAAGGAAATGCGTCGCTTCGCTCGCACTGTTGGATTGAAAGCCGTGTTTTGCCGGAGTTGGCAAGGTTCCTATTCGGCCATGGAGCCCGGCAGCGAGTCTTTGTGGACATGGAGGATGCGCCATTTTCTCGCAATATCCGAGGGAGTGTCAGCAGGACATGGTGCTGCGATTCTGCAAGGACCGTTCTTATGTAAAGCCCGCAGAAGACAGATGGGCTTAGAATCCGGCCTTTCCATGGTCCGAAACTCGGAATGAAGAGTCTGCTTGGTGGGAGTTGGGTCAAAAAAACTCATGGCCGGCTGATAGCCTGATAGTGAGGCGCGGCCCAGTGAACCATCAGCACGCGCGGCTCATTGGGCACGATCCGCGTGCCCGACGCGCACGGGCACGATCACCCACCCGCTCATGCACGCGGATCGGCGTGCGCGCATGCTTTCCGTCCGCCGACGCGAACGTAGGCGCGCCCTATTTTTCGTCGGAAGCGACGGGTATTTTGGTGTTTCGTCAAGGACTGCGCAGCGGCGGTGGCTCGGAAGATCGGCAGTCGGATCAGGGATAGCAACGGTCCGAGCCTCGGATCGAAGGTGAGTAAAGCTGCGTGGCGTGTTGAACCGGTGACGATGTGATGCAACGGTGTTGACTGAGCTATCGTAAATCCCGGGAAGCTGGATGGCAAGTTTCTGGCATCTGCTCTTGCCCACCACCTTGCCAGGCATTTAAAGAAGATGCATGGGCAACCAAAAACGACTTCCCCCCAGCTTGTGACGTTGTGATGAGGATGAGCCATACGGAGTTACGGACCGAGCCGGTTAGAGATGAAACAGAGAGACCGCCGAATCATGCAGGCTAGCCTCCGCCTGTCAGTTTGGTTGGTGCATCTTTAACTCTAACTCAAGTAGTCAATGAACTTTCGAAAAAAAAAAACTCAAGTAGTCAAGTTGTTCCCATTTTCCTCGTGCAAGTGGCACGAGACCACCCGTGAAAACCGAGATTGTTCTGCTGATCCTGGTCACGAAATCGGCTGTTCACGGGTCTTGACGCCGTCTAACAGTAACAGTGAGAAGTGGGACGGCCCAGATTACCTCCTAACCGACCGCGTTACCTTTCCCCTCTCTGCTTCGAAACTCCTTTGGAGAAGACATGACGCAGTTGGAAAGGCAACTGTAATTAGGCGACGCAAGCTGGAGCTGGAAGACACCACCCACCTCTTTCTCCTCTGATATGTCACGGTGTGCGTGCACCGCCTGTGAGTTTTTCTTGCTTCTGCATGTATATAGTTCCGTTCCAGGAAGGTAAGTTTTCCATTTCGACCGAGAAAGTTCATTGAATTCCAGGCAATTGCGACTGCTTTCCTGTGCCTTTACTTCCGCACTCGAGAGTTACGACTTGAGACGGTAACGCTGACAAGGAGATGGGCCGGGCGGTATCTAGACGTGACATGTGACTGGGGTACGCTCTGGGGCGCCGGCATGGGCATGAAATAGCAGCAGAGCCTGACCATGAATCGTGCGAGACCGCTGTGCCCTGCTAGCTGCGGTTCGACACCGCCGTGATGTATGAACCTTCATCCACGGATCCGTGTTTTGAGGATTTGAGCACATGGGCTCCAGGTGCATGTTAGTATGTTACCCCTTCGGGGACAAGTGAAAATTAACGCGATGGTGCGAGGTTAGCTGGGGCAGACCACCTACAAGAGTCCCAAGCATCTAGATTCAGAAGCGGCGCGGGTTGATCCTCCACCAGGCATGCGGATGCAGTGTGTGTTGCCTCGGCGAGCACTTGCGAGTGGCGACGACATAACATGGGACACGTACTTGGGGCACGTCCCGGCAAACAGGTGGGACCTCCACCCGAGAGCTAACGATTCCTTCTTCTCTTCTCCAACGACGACTTGCGGTGGATGCGGCGCAAGGCTCTTATACGTAAGTGCTGAAATTAGATAAAGGGAAATGCAAAAGGCACGATAGATAAACGTCCCTGCAAGAGGAACAGTGCTGCAAGTTTAAGCTTAGCTTAGATGCTTAGATATGACTGCAGTTCGAGATAGAAGAAGTTCGATTCGAGTTGATTGATTGGAAGCATTTTTTGCGTGCATGTAACCGGTTCGCGTCCGATCCAAGCAACACATCCAAGTGTCCTGCACGTAGCCAAAAGTCAGCTCTATGACGCATACCATGGAGAACATGCTGCTTATATCTATCGGACTCGACCGGATACCGACGCGTGGGAACCATGCACACACCCGATAACGGTAGAAACGTTGTGCCGGACCACTGCATCGGCGCACCAGGTTCTGATCGGTCCCACACATGAACGAGCTGCAGCTGGTTGATGTTTATTGTTTGCGTGCGCTTGTGCGGTAGTGAGAGGCCCATGCGGCCTGTTCCACTCACTTGATCACTTCGATAGCCACATACTCACATGCATTGACGGTACTTGATCGCTGACACGCACACAGGCGCCATGTAGCTAGTCACGCAGAGAGATGTGTCGTGCGATTAGCGTTTGCTAAGCTACAGGGGTTGTGGTGATCTGACGGGGGAAGTGGCCGAAACCAGACATATGCTGTCGATCCAACCAGCAGCGGCTGAATTTGTGTTTTAGTGGGCCCCGTTGTTGTGTTGTGTTGTGCTTTCTTCGAGAAAAGATAGGACCCGTGGGCAGGTTATTTGTGTTTTAGCAGGCCCCATTCGGGATAGCAGTGGAGGCGTTGACCACTAGAGTCCGAATAAAATAATGCTACAGATCATCCATCAGTCTGTTCTCAAGCGAAGTTGGACCCACTCGTCAGCGGGATTATGTTGCCAGCGTGCGGCCATTGCCCATTGTGTGTTGCGCATGTATGTGAGCTTATGTGTGCGTAGAAAGTTCAAATTCCTAGCTACTCTCACAACGCATCAGATAAAAGCAACCTCCAAGTGTCTCCCCAAAGGACTGAGATCGGGTGCAGTGGTAACTGCGACTGTAAGATAAGCAGTCGCTGCATCTGTGTCGTCCAGCAGAAATCCAACAGTCCAGGGCGAGCATCACATCTTTCTTCTGTTCTCGCCAACAGCAAGTTCTGGAGGGAAAAGGCAATAGATTTTCGCGCCATTGACTACTTTGGCGTGTTTTCTCCTTGGACGAGACTCCATAAGTCAACATCATGGCTGGCATCAGCTCCTCCCTCGTCCCTCCTTTCTTTCTAATAGAAACAGTCAATGGTTGTTGGTGAGTTTTTCCTCCATCGGTCCATCCCATCTGAAGCACCGAGAAAGGAAAATCTGAGAAGGTAACTCTCTCAGATAATCTTGTTGGCTCCTTTTATTCTTATACGTTGCTTGCTGTTACAATTCTTGATTTTGGGTGTTATCTATCTTATAGCAAAATGGCTACAACCCCTTGTTGGATGCCTCACATTGGAATGGAGTTTAGTAGTTTGGAGAAAGCTTGGGAATTTTGGGTTAGAAAGAGTTACACAAACATGAGCAACCTTGATGGCTTGGCAACTTCTGGTAGATTTGTTTGTTCAAATCAGGGTTCTAGAGCAAAAGATAAGAAATTTTGTGTCACTCAGAGGAACCGAGGTCATACAAGAACAGGGTGTAATGTTCGTATGAGCATTACCTTGGACAGAGAAAATATGATTTACAAACTACATGACTTTTGGGTTCCTTATTACAATGGATGCAAACTATTCACTGAACATTAATTAATGATAAAATTAAGATATAACTATTTTTTATTAGTGTGTGCTAGTTTTTTCCGGTAATACATTTGATGTACCCTAGGAGTACCTGAATGGCCACGGCGCTGAAGCTTCTGTCTTTTGACTTCAAAAGTAGCTGCTGGTGACAAGAGAACAGGAGGAAAAAAAAACAGGTCATTTTGAACCGTCGGATTCTTGCTGGGTGGCAGAGATGCAGCGACTGCTTAACTTGCAGTCGCTGTTACCACTGCACCCGATCTCAGTCCCTCCCCAAAAGATTTCTCGTGTACTATTGATTGAGAAAATTATCCTTTACGATCTTGTTCCCAGTTCCCATATCCGGTAGTAACGTTGTGCACTTGTCTTTTGCTCGTCAGCCGATTTCTCGTGTATCAGTGTACGTGCTAATGAATCGACGGCGCCCCATATTGCCAAGTGTTGAAAGTGACCCTCAGATTAACGCCAGAGGCAAGAAGAGGTGATTAGAATAGAACGGTGTCATAGTATGAAAAAAGAATTCAGTAACTGCTCATATTCCAGCACGTGCGATACGCTTACATCATATATTACGCTAGGAAAATCTTGGGACGGAGAAAAAGATGGCAACGAATGGATCGTAAAATAGAGCTGTTCAGGGAGTCCCACCACGCCTAAAGCCGTATGCATTTCCGGACCTATTAAACATCGACGTAACACAGACACCGGTGCTTTCCCTGATTCCGTCCTCTCTCTCTCTCTGTCTGGAACCGGTGGTGGTGCTGCGTTAGGAGCACCCGGCAAGTGGCCGCCGTGTGGCGGCCTCGTGGTTGCGTGACGAGAGACACACGGCATGACGCGACGTCTCCGTGCGCGCCCCCGTTTTTCCCGTCCCCTTCACACCGCCATCACCGCCACTTGATGTTCCGCCCGCAGCACCCGGCAGGCTCACCGCAGCACCCGGCAGTCATACCATACTCTGCTTTTTTTGCCGCACCAAAACATCGCCCTCCAAACACGCAGCCCACCGCGGTTCTGTCTATCCCGCGCGCCTCGTCGTCCCAGGTAAAGAACGAAAGAAAGAAAGGTCGACACCGATCGGTCAATTCCCCCGGCCAGCGCAGCCCCACGTCGTCAGCGTCACTGCTGCTGCACTGGCGTGGTGGCGTCGGATCCCAAGCAAAGGAAAGGAAAGCCAGGTGGAGAAGGAAGTATATTAACGTCGGGTCGGGCGGGCTGTAAAAAAGGCAGTAGCAGAGCAGCCAGCTTTGTTAGCGGAGGAAGGAAGCGATTGAGAATTGAATGGGGGGCGCAAGCAGCGGCCGCCTTGGATCGCCACGCACGCTATTATAGGTTTCCTGCGCGGTGGTAGACTCGTCCCATCCCTCTTCTGTCGTTGTTCTCCCTTCCCTCGACTCTGCCTGCTCTGCTCCCGTGTGCTGCTTGTGCTCTGGGCATGGAGCCCGCGGGCTGGTACGACCCTCGCCGCCGAGGGTACGGCTACGGCTACGCCGTCGGGTCGGCCGTGGATGCGCGGTCGTTGAGGCGGCAGCACCCGCCGCCGCCTCGACCCGACGGGATGCTGAAGAGGAACATGAGCGACATGGAGCGGTGGCAGCAGGCGCTCTACTTCCGCGCGGTGAAGCAGCGCACCGCAGCCTCGATGGTGCAGCCCGTGCACCAGCAGCAGCTCGACATCGGTGCCGTGCTCGCTAGTGCCGCCTCGGCGCGGGCCGGGTGTTTTACGGGACCACCTTCATCAGCTGGCTTCACCGGGTTCTCGGCGCAGCCGTCGTCGACGCTCTCATCATCGCTCACGACCGCGTCGCGCGTGGCGACGCCGCCGCCGCCGATACAGCGGCAGGTCATAGCCGTGCCGTCCGTTCAGGCGACGGCTGCGGCTCCGAGATCGGCTACGGCGAGGGAGATGGTGTTGCTTCAGGAGTTGGAGAAGCAGCTCCTGGGCGACGACGAAGACGAGGAAGCAGAGGCGGCGGGGAGTGCTTGCGGCTCGGCGGTGACCAACTCCGGGTGGGGGGAGACGGTGCAGGAGCTCACCTCCATCGCCGGTCGCACGCCGTTGCCGTCGCATCATCCCGTGACAACCGTGACGACGATGAACAACAACAACTACAACGCCGTGCCGCCTATGTCACGGTGGTCACCGTCGGACTCCACGTCGTCGACGACTTCCTCAACCGCGTCGAGCTCCCCGCCGACTTCAGCAGCCTCGTCGCGTCAGCTTCTCTCCGACGCCGCCGCGGCCGTCGCCGACGGCAACCAGGCAACGGCGGCCGCTCACCTCGCCGCGCTCCAGATCTCCGCGAACCCGCGCGGCGACGCGGAGCAGAGGCTGGTGGCCATGATGGGCGCCGCGCTGTCCTCCCGCGTGGGCCCCTCCTCGCCTCAGCGTCATCTCCTAGGCGTGCACGACCTCTACAGCGGCGAGCACCGCGCGGCGTGGCAGCTCCTGCACGACGTGTCCCCCTGCTTCGGCCTGGCCCTCCACGGCGCCAACCTCGCCATCCTCGACGCCGCGGCGGGCCACCGCGCCGTCCACGTCGTCGACTTCGACGTCAGCGTCGCGCAGCACGTGGCCCTCATCCAGGCCCTCGCGGCGGGCACCTCTCTCAGGGTCACCGCCGTCCTGGACCCGACTTCCCCGTTCACTCCAGCCGCGGCACAGGCGCTGGCCGCCACGGCCGAGCGTCTCAAGCGGCAGGCCCAGCAATCCGGGGTGGAGTTCCGGTTCAGAGCGGTGAGGTGCAAAGCGGAGGAGGTGGACGCGTCGCGGCTCGGGTGCCAGCCACCAAGCAAGGAGGAAGCGCTGGCCGTGAACCTGGCGTTCACGCTGTCCCGCGTGCCCGACGAGAGCGTGTCCCCCGCGAACCCGCGCGACGCGCTGCTCCGCCGCGTGCGCGCGCTCTGCCCGCGCGTGGTGACGCTCGTGGAGCAGGAGGCCAGCACCAACACGGCGCCGCTGGGCGCCCGCCTCGCGGACGCGTGCGCGCACTACGGCGCGGTGCTGGAGTCGCTGGACGCCACGCTGGCGCGGGACAGCGCGCACCGGGCCCGCGCCGAGCGGGCGCTGGCCGGGAAGGCGCGCAACGCGGTGGCGGCGGAGGGCGCGGACCGGGTGGAGCGCTGCGAGGTGTTCGGCAAGTGGCGCGCGCGGTTCGGGATGGCCGGGCTGCGGCCCGTGCCCGTCGCGCAGGGCGTCGCCGACCGGGTCAGGGCGCGTCTCGGCCCCGCAAGGCCGGGCTTCGACGTCAAGGTCGACAACGGACGGCTCGGGGTCGGATGGATGGGGCGCGTGGTCACCGTCGCCTCCGCCTGGCGTTAGCACATCGATCCGTCCGTTCAACTGTTCAAGTCCATCTCACGGCAACAGCATTGGATTGGGACTTCTACTCCTCCCTAGCAATTGTTAGGGAACCACTAGTACTAATGAGTGATGACTTCATTAATATCCTGCATCAGAAAATGCTAACTCGATCTGCATTTTTTTTATATACCGCTACTACTCGTTTGTTGTTGGTTTCTCTACTCTGCTCACTACTGGCGACTTGGCTGGGCAGGGCAAACATGCGTTGCATGGGGCCCAGCGGGCTCCACTTGCTTTGTTGCTGTTGTAAACTTTTTTTTTTAAACCTCTGTTGTAAACTTGATGTTGTTTGGGATCCCCTGATCCTTTTCCTGGAACGGGATCGTCTGACTTCAACGAGCTCAGCGTCAGATCGCAGTCGGCATCGAATCGGCCGTTCAACGTAATCGAACGACACTTGTTCTCCCACGGTCCTTAGAGCTTGGATAGCGCCGGCCCATCTGGCCCATCTGCGATTGCACGGCGAGGGAGAAGTGCAAGTCTAAAAATCCATTATCCTTTCAATTTTTCAAAAATCCAACAGGTGACCTTATGAATGTAAAAAAAACAGAACAATTTGGGGCAAGAAATATGAGGTATCAGAAGATCCATTTTAATTTTAAACATTCAAATATATGCTATATTTATTTAATTAAAACTTTGCAAATCAAAACGGATATTTTGATACCTACTATTTCATATCGCAAATACTTCAGATTTTTTGAGGTCCTTCAGGTCACCTGTTGGATTTTCTAAAAATGGAATGGAGAATAGATTTTTAGACTTGCTCATGTCTGCCTTCTCTCCCTCGCTGTGCAATTGCAGATGGGCCGGGCGCTGCGCAGGTACCGTGGGGGAACGAGCGTCTCCACTGCCGTCCGCCGTTCGATTACGTTGGACGGCCGATTCGATGCCTACTGCGACCGGACGTTGAGATCATGAAGTCAGATGATCCCGTTCCCTTTTCCTTCCCTCCCAGTAGCAGGTAGACGGAAGCACTCACAAACAAAGGAGGCACCAGAGACACGAATGTAGGTAGAACTCGAGACTCATTCATATTCATTGGGTATACGGTTCCTTTATATAGAGGTTAAATCCTAGATTATTAGTTTAGATATTTGCCCATAAATTCTTATAGAAATATTAGTTTAGATATTTGCCCATAAACATTAGGTACACGGTTCCTTTATATAGAACATAAAATAATCAGAACGATTTGGGATAAGAAATATGAGATATCAGAAGATCCATTTGATTTTAAGCATTTAAAGTTGGATAATTAATTAAAAGTTTGCAAAGTTGGATAATCGGTTAGCTCGATTGAATTTTGAGCCAACTTTTCAAAATTTTAGTTAAATAAGTACAACATATATTTGAATGTTTCAAATCAAAACGGATATTTTGATACCTATTGTTGGTGTCACAGAGCGCTAGCTTCAGTATCACTAACAGAAAGAGTAAACATGAAAAGGAATTGCGAAGGGTATAAAACAAAATAAAATGCTCTTCTCACGTATTCTCAAAAAGATTCGTCCCGTTACAAGTAAGTAGGGGCGTTCTATTTATAGGCCCGTACTTAGATCATATACAAATGACCATTTTATCCCTAATTACCGACTATATTCTTCGAATATTCCGTATAAAATGGTCATAAAGGATAAATCGGTCATTTGAGCGCTTCTGGCACCCTTCCTTGTTCCGCACGCCACAACACGTGCTGGTGTCACGTGTTGTCCTCTTCACGTCATGCCGGTTCTTGATCTTGCCCGGCGCCCTGCCCTTCGAAGGATGATGGCTTCATCCTTCAAGGACGTGGAGGTACTGCTTGAAAGACCCGCTGCTCTGTCCTTCGAAAGATGATGGCTTCATCCTTCGAAGGAATGAAGGTACCGTCCGAAGGGTCTTGGTTTTTCCGTGGCCTCCGATGAACTCCTGTACCTCGGAGTTATGATTAATAATAATAAAAAAGAGGTAACAATGGTTAACTTTGATTTTTATTCTCAGTCCGACTTTGATGAATCCTCAAGGGGTGACATGCGAAGTGATCCCCCAAATAGTAGCCCCTTGAGGGGTGGGTCCAACTTTGATGGGCCGAAACCCTCGCCTCGTCGGCATCTCTTATCGAAACGCCACCCTTCGAACACCAAAGTTGGGCTTTGAGCGAAACTACCAGGGCTTCTTCCTATAAAAGAAGAATAACTACGGTGAAAAATTATTATTATTTTTACTAGTTACTCGTCCGTTGAGCTCCCACTATGCCTGCGATTATGACTAGGGTTCGAACAGTAATTGTTTCGGAAAGCGAGTCGTCTTCTGGGAGCTCACCCGTTTCTCTCGAAGTTAACACTTGGCTATTTTGGGTGTCGTGGCTCTTCGACTTCCGCTTTTAATTTTGTGTTACTGTGCCTCCAATTCCTGAGGCTCCGCAGTAAATGCTCGTCCGTTTTTATCCAACTATATAAGCGGGGGTGAGGGGGGGGGTTAAAGGTCTACGAAGCTTTTGCTGCGATTTGCTTTTTAGTGCTCTAGCTTCCCATAGCTTCGTGCGCTCGTACTGTTGTTTGATGATTTTTGCTTTTGAGGCAACGTTCGAGCTAACTCGGTATGCATGAATCCTTATTTCAAAGTGTCCCTTGCGATAGTTGGGACTAATTTTCGTGTTCCTACTGAGCTCACATTTTGTGTTTGATTGCAAGATCTGAAGGTATGGTTTGAGTGGCGGTGACAACGCGCCCTGACGAGGCCGCTGTTGAAAAAAACCTACCTTCTACGACTGTCGACGCCACTACAAGTGAGGGTGACTCCGAGGCGGATTTTGCCAGAAGCTTGGAGGATAACCTCACTGTTGCTCCCGAAGGGTTGGGTCACGATCATGATCGGGACCCTCTGAAAGAAGTTGAAGATGATGAAGAGGAAGACGATGGAGATGAGGAGGATAACGAGGAAAAGGGTGATGACTAGGATTTCACTCCCCGAGGTGTTGGGAGGGTCGCGATCGACGCCCAAGGGTAAGGTTCGAGCCGCAGGGTTCAGAGTTCTGGTCCAGTGGATGAGGACTTAGAAGACGTTGATGCTGATGTCAGTGATCTGCTGCCTGCTGGTGATTTTGGCCTGCCAAAGGGCCGAAAGGGGAAAGGGAAGGAACATGAGGGATCCAGACCTCGATGGTCTGGAACCTCCGTTTTTGGGCGATCTCGTCTCGATGCTCACAAGTTGCATAAACTTACCAACTTAGGGTGTTTTCCCTCCGGAGGAGCCCGGCTGGCTGGTCAAGAGGTTACCCCTTACCCTGCTCAAGACGAGGCCATGGTTTTTGAAGACCAATTCAATGCTGACCCTCGCTTTCCTTGCTCATCCTTCGTGAAGGACGTGCTGGGCAGGTTCAACGTGCAACTTTATCATATCAGCCCGGATGGCCATGCTGAGTAAGTTTACCTGGGGTGTACTGAGTTATCAGGGCGAGCCTGATATTGAAGTATTCTGCAAATATTACTACGCTTACTACCAACCGAAGACCATCAAGATTGATGGCGTGGTGCACGAGACTGACTTTGGCTGCGTTACCTTCGTGCCCCGCTTTAAGCACGACAATCAGTTTGTCAAGTGCAGCCGAAACCGCTGGGGCGACAAGTGACATGAGATTTTTAGAGCATCTTCAATAGCTTCTCTATTTTGTTACCTAAATTAGAGGTTTTACCTATTTTGTAAAAATAGAAAACATACTAAAACTAGAGGGTTAACCAACAAGACTAGGTAAATTGTAACTCTTCATATTTTAAAAAACTTCCACGTCATCCATATCATTTTTCTCGTTGATTTTTCCAATCGAACGCTCCTACCCGACGCCGCCAAGCGAACCCTCCACGCCGGAAATCGATCGCATCATCTGCGTGCTTGGACTCCATCATTTGTCCTGACGATCTGGCTCTAGGTAAGTCAATCACGGAAGCCCTACTAAATCATTCAAGCAACCCTATTCATCTCAACAGTACTAATCATAATTCATGAACACATCATTTGACCAAAAAAAGATAGCAGCCATCGATCCCTAAAACTGAATCATCGCTACTGAAATTGAATCAGTTTCTGTTCCAACGGTCAGAACCATACGTGAGATCACATCCGGTCATCGAGCCCTGTGGCAGGAACCGCCGGACGCCTTGTCATGCTGACTCCAACAACATCCGCTCCTCCTTCAAATCGAAAGTCCTCCGGATCTCCCTGTGGCACCTATTGGGGGAAGAAGAGCATCCAGCGGCATCACGATGGGAGCCTATCTACCTAGCCGCCGCACCACAGGGACGTGGTGGCCGGTACATGGCTACTGCGGGACGTCGAAACGGCAACCTGGCATTGGCGATTTCGTACTTCACCAGAACAAATTGGCTATGCAATTTGAGGAAGGATGAACATATTTGCAAACAGGACAGCGGAGAAGCGTGTGCCGGGGAGCAGGGCGACAAGCGGGAGCCGAAATCTCAGCGCGGGAACAAGATGCGCGCGCACGAGGAGAATGGCGAGCGCTGCAGCATAGGCAAATTTGCCGAGCGGAGGGGCGAGTATGGCGAGCGGAAAGTTTTACCGAGCCGGTTAAAGAGACTGTTGGATCGGGATTTTTTGCCCTTTTTTGTATATTTACAAATACCGAATCATTTATAAGAGCTCATGGAGATGTTATTAGACTTGCTCCTGTCTGCATCAAGATTGAAATAACCGGTGCAGCTGGACGGTTCGAATCGGTGAAAAACCGATCGGTTAATTGAGAAAACCGATAACCAAACTGTTCACTAACTGGTCCGGATCAGTTTTCTAGTTCATCGAATAACGGGTCGATTAATCGTGGTTATTTCAACCTGGTCTGCATTGCATGCTCTCCCTCGCTGTGCAATTGCTCCACTGCAGTCCGCCGTTCGATGCCTACTGCAATCTGACGTTGAGATCTTGAAGTCAGATCAGATGATCCCGTTCCAGCCCCACCTCTCCGCCGCCTCGCTTCCCCTTAAACCCTAGCTACCGGTCCCGCATCGCCTCGCTTCCCCTTCCCTCGCCTCGCGCCCCTACCCCCACATCTCCGCCGCCGTCTCCGGCGAGATCCTCGGTAGAGTGTGAGTGCTCGGGCGAGGCGATCCGAGCCCAGCAGCCATGTCGATCCGCGTATTGAACCCGAACGCGGAGGTGCTTAACAAATCGGCGGCGCTGCAAATGAACATCAACGCCGGCAAGGGCCTCCAGGACGTGCTCAAGACCAACCTCGGACCCAAGGGCACTCTCAAGATGTAAGCGTCCGCATCTCCTCCCGCTTACCCTTCCGCCGCCCCGCTCGCTTTAGGCGGCCCCTTTAGGCGGCGGCGCTAGATGTAGGGTCTCTAGCTACAGTTATAGCTATCCTTAGCTGTTTATGCTATTTATCTTGTGTTATCTTTCGACCGCTGTATCAGTTGCAGTCATTTGAACGTCATTCCGTTTTTTGCGGTGAACAGGCTTGTGGGTGGAGCTGGTGACATCAAGCTTACTAAGGATGGGAACACCCTCTTGAAAGAAATGGTATGATTTAAGCTTCACATTGACATGTGACAACATATTAATGTTGTATGTTTTGCAATAGTGTGGATTCTGAAATCTTTTTTCGTTACTCGCAGCAAATCCAGAACCCAACGGCAATCATGATTGCAAGGACTGCCGTGGCACAGGACGATACCAGTGGTGACGGCACTACCTCAACTGTGCTTTTTATTGGGGAGCTCATGAAGCAGTCTGAGCGGTGCATTGATGAAGGTTTGGTTATCATCCCATCAGAACCTGTATCAGATATGATTTATAATTCCATGAAATTAGCTTACTGCATTCCATGATATATTCTGGCATCTACAATTGATGTACAATCTTGTTTATACAAGGAAGTCTTCTAAAGTGACACAATGCTATTCTGTCAGCTATAAAAATTTGATTGTGAAAATTTCAAGTAAAGTATTTGTTATTGTTTGTGATTAAGCTGTTGTTTCTGTGGTGTTGGACTTCATGGGATTCTTCATCATTAATGCTAAGTATGCAGGGAGGGAGGGAGTTCTCTTCTATTTAGAAGGGGGTGGGTCGCTACCGCCCTAAAAACATCGGGTGAAGCATTTCCTAGCGGTAGGATATGCATGATTGGCATTTGCATATAATGTTGCATTACCGACCATGACTATTTGGTTTGTCCTATTAGAACCCAATGGCTGTACTTTGTATTGAAGCTGAAAACTAAAGCAAAAGAGTTGAACACAGGGTCTTGATTAAGTGAACAGGGAGATTCTGGAAAATGTTTGCATGCTCCTTTTATTATGAGAACACTGCTACCCGATAATGTATTTTAACAGGTTTACTTGGATGTTATTTATATAAATAAATAACACGTCCTGGCCTTGGATAAAAGTAGCCTCAGAAGCTAAATTAGACTTAAAAACATAATATTTCAACCATAATCTGTTTTTTCCTGGATAAAAGCATTAACATTAGAGAGGAATATGCTACTTGTTCTAACTCTTTGCTAACTAATTAATATTCTCATAGGTACTCATCCACGATTTTTGGTTGATGGCTTCGATGTTGCCAAGAGAGCAACCCTTGAGTTTCTCGAGAAATTCAAGACTCCAGTTATTATGGGTGATGAACCTGACAGAGATATGTTGAAAATGATAGCAAGAACAACTCTTAGGACAAAGGTAGTTACCATCTATTTCATCCTTCACTCAATAAGAATTTTATTTATTTGTATCTGTTTCTTCGTTCCAAGTTTGATATGAAATTACTATTTTGCAGTTGTATGAGGGCTTGGCTGATCAGCTGACAGACATTGTTGTGAATGCTGTACGTTTGATTTCACTTTACTGCTTTGTTTGGATGTTTATGTGGCACTCCATATTGATCATATATGAATTCTGTGGTTTTTGTTATAGGTCCTGTGTATCCGAAAACCAGATGAACCGATTGATCTTTTTATGGTGGAAATAATGCACATGCGCCACAAATTTGATGTTGACACTCGTCTGGTATGTGTTCACCTTTTTTTTTTTAACCTAGGCTCAACATTCTTCCTGAGTATCATATTTCTTTAAATGAATACTTGCCCACCTTGTTTCTATGTGAATCTTTAGACTCACTAGCACCTTGCAGATTCATCTTCCTCATTTCCTGCATCACGCATAGATGCATGAGTTGCCACATGGATATATGAGCTCAGGTCATTTGATGCCGGATTGCTTACCTTTTGCTTTGTTTTTATCATAGGTTGAGGGTTTGGTCTTGGATCATGGTTCTCGGCACCCTGACATGAAGCGCAGGGCAGAAAACTGTTACATCTTGACTTGCAATGTCTCACTAGAATATGAGAAAAGGTGCATAACTTTACAGATTCACTTTTTCTTGAGATACGATGGTGTGTATGTGCTTTGAAATTTTGGATTTTGCTGCAATAAATGTGATACATAGTTCAAGCATATTTGCATTATTTGTAATTGGTGAAATGTTATAGATGTCCTCAGTCACAATCATTGCTGCTTGCTCTTATTTTGCTTGATTGGATAATTAAGATAATATGGATTGTTCATATTAGACTGTAATTTGTTAACCACCCTTGTTGTTTTGGCTCCCAATTTGAGAGATTGACATATACAAGTCATTTCCCTTTTCCCTTTTCATGCATTACCAAAAGGAACTGTCTACCTAACATGTAAATTTTTCAGTGAAATAAATGCAGGATTCTTCTACTCAAACGCTGAACAAAGAGAAAAGATGGTTACTGCAGAAAGACGTCAGGTTGATGAACGCGTTATGAAGATAATCGAGTTGAAAAATAAGGTAACCTGCTTGCTGTGCCCTTAGTTAATTTATTTTTATGTACATGAATAAAATGCTTCAATTATTTCCTCGATATGCAGGTTTGCTCAGGAGGTGACAAAAACTTTGTGGTAATCAATCAAAAGGGCATTGACCCTCCATCCCTGGATCTCCTCGCTAGAGCTGGGGTGAGTAAAATATGACTATGCTGATGCTTCTTAAGTGCTTGCTAAGCTAGAAGATAGTAAAATAAGATTAAAAACACACGCTAACTGGTTCTTAGAAGGACTTTTTTAGGCAAGGATTGGATTTGTGTATTAGGTGATTGCTTGAAAAGTGATCTCCACAGTCAAACTTCTTTTCACGAAGACAACTTAACCTATCCTGTTAATATAATTTTACTGTTTGGGCTATGTACCTGAACTCAACATTGCATGCTACAGATTATTGCTCTCCGAAGGGCAAAGAGGAGAAACATGGAGAGGCTTGTGCTAGCATGCGGTGGTGAAGCTGTTAATTCAGTGGATGACTTGACTGAAGATTGTCTTGGCTGGGCTGGGCTTGTATATGAGCATACTCTTGGAGAAGAGAAGTATACATTTGTCGAGAATGTTAAAAATCCTCGCTCGTGTACCATATTGATTAAAGGTTAATTTCTCCTTGGGAATAATGGTACCTTGTATCCTCATCCGGCATGGAACTTACTGTTCATTCAACATCTTCAGGACCCAATGACCATACCATTGCACAAATCAAGGATGCTGTTCGCGATGGCTTAAGATCTGTTAAGAACACTGTTGAGGATGAAGCTGTTGTGATGGTAAGATTTGTGCATTCCCTCTAATTAAGTAGTTCCAGGGATCAGGTATTAAATGTGGGTTTGGAAATTTTTTAGGGGTAGTTGACTCAAATGGATCCCTTGTTAATTCTAGCTGAAGTTTAACTTTATTTGTGTACCTTGTGATTTATAGTGCAGCAGCCTGATGTATGTTGCTTGTGGCCCTTGATTATTTGCTCTTAATTTTCTGATTCAACATCCATAAGCTTCTGCATAACACGTGTTGATCTTATCCTTACCCTCTTGTTTTTGTTAAATGTAGGGAGCTGGAGCCTTTGAGATCGCTGCTAAGAAGCATCTTATTGACAATGTGAAGAAAATGGTCAAAGGAGTAAGTTTGCTAAAAACATGGTTATGTTTTACATTTATGTTGCAGCAGCATCCTACTGCTAACATTGGAATCTTGGCTGCAGCGAGCGCAACTTGGTGTGGAGGCATTTGCAGAAGCTCTTCTTGTTATCCCCAAGACCCTTGCAGAAAATTCTGGTCTTGATACCCAAGATGTCATCGTCTCTCTCCAGGTCTATATACATCTAGTTTTATGTTCTTTCTTTGTTACTATGAGTAATTTTAATGCTGAGGTTGGTTTTGATTATTTTTTCTTGTACCATCTTTAGAGTGAGCATGATCGGGGGTTGGTCGTGGGACTGAACCATCACACTGGAGAACCAATTGATCCTCAAATGGAAGGCATCTTTGACAATTACTCCGTGAAACGCCAAATCATCAATTCTGGGTACGTCTGTCAACTTTTTATTTGGTTATTATCTTGTAGTGATAGAAAAAAAAAATTGATCCAGCTAACGGTACTGTGCAGCCCCATTATCGCCTCGCAGCTACTGCTCGTGGATGAAGTGATCAGGGCAGGCCGCAACATGAGAAAACCGACTTAATCTGGTTCAAACATTTGGGTTGTAGTTGCGAATGTCACGTACCAGGTTGCACTTGTAATCTCCGACTGTACAAGTCTTTCTTTGTTCTAGTCTTGGATTGAGGTGGTGTTTTTTGTTTGGTTAGTTTGCACTCTATTTTGTGCGTAGTGATGACCTGGCTCAAACATCTGGGTTGTAGTTGCGAATGTCTTGGATTGCTGCGTGCTTTTGTGCGCGCTCGCGATGTTGCCGCTCGTTGAAAAATATACGGACCAAAAATGTGTCACAACTAACTAGAGAAATCAAATGCCTTTGGCCAGGCCGTGCTCCCATATAAGACATTGGATCGCGATCCAAATTCTTGATCCAGCTACAAATCGTCCCCTGCTTTTATTCGTTGTTAATCACGGATTAATCCTGATCTTCTGCTTAATAACACAGCTTTACAGTATTGCTACACCTGAAAAGTGATTTACTCCCTTGTAATAACTCATCCTTGCTCGCAACACTTTTTAACCAGATTTACAGCTACGTACTCCCCTACTAGTACCAAGCTGAGTAAGTAAAGGTTTATCACCGTGCGGTGACTTCGCCGCTGCTGTCAACGGGCAGGCTCTCGCCGGAGTAGTCGGCGAAGTGCTCGTCCGCCTTGGACAGCGTGTAGGCCACATCGACCATGCTGGGGCGCTTGGCCGGGTCTCGGTGCAGGCACGCCCGCGCGACGCCCACCACGCTGGCCACGCTCCCGGGCGGGCACGTCTGCTCGGCGAGCACGGGGTCCATCCACGCCGCCACGCGCGCCTCCATCCTGTCCTCCCTCCCGCGAAACACCCGCTCCTCCGCGTCCGCCCACAGCGGCTCGCCGCTCTCGTCGAGCACGGCCTCGCGACCCGACACGAGCTCGAGCAGCACGACGCCGTAGGCGAACACGTCCATCTTGGTGGTGACGAGGCCGTCGGCGAGGTACTCGGGCGCGATGTACCCCTGCGTGCCCACGATGTGGGTGGTCACGGCGTTGTGGCCCGTCTTGGCGAGCCCGAAGTTGGCGATCTTGGCGCGGAGCCGGGCGTCCAGCAGCACGTTGCTGCTCTTGATGTCCTTGTGCACCACGCGGGGCCACGTGTGCTCGTGGATGTACTGCAGCCCGTGGGCCAGGTCCAGCGCGATGTGGAGCCGCGACCGCCAGTTGAGGCGGCGCGCGCGGCCGCGGTCCAGCAGCCACACGTCAAGCGACCCGTTCTCCACGTACTCGTACACCAGGTAGCAGTCGCCCGTCGACGCGTTGATGCAGAATCCCTCCAGCTTCACCAGGTTGCTGTGGTTCACCTGAAAGCAAATTTTCTTTACATGTCTACAGACTGCAAATCTGTACTACAGAACATGCTTTCATATGTGAACTCAAACAAGGACCTAGTCAATGTCCCCTTTGCATCAGAAGTCTTGCTCAGGACAGCAGGCTTTGTTGAAAAATGAAGAGGACTTGAACAATCTTGTACTACATCAGATAAGCGAAGACTCGTGCAGTCATCATCTACTAGTCAAGTGTAGGTACGTGGCGCCATTTAGTTGCGCATGTGTCTTTATTTCTCCCTTGACTCCCACCATCTAAGTCTAACATCACGATATCCACACTCGATTCACCATCCAAAGTTCTTTTTGGATATGTACACCAGTGGATGTTTTTTTTTTTTTTGATAATTACCAGTGGATGTATTGACACGGCATATTCGGTTATCTAAAAAAAGAGTTCACACGGCATATCCAACATGATACGCCCATGATTCCGCTTCTGGTACAAAACGATTCATGGCCATAGTGGTCTGAATTTTTTTTTTCAAAGGAAACCATAGTGGTCTAACAAAACAAAGAAAAATGCTTCACAATCTTCCATTGGTACAAAAAAAAATTACTGCAATTGAATCATCGAATGGTGCCACTGCCAAGTGCTGGACCTCAGGGCGCGTGATGACACTCGCTCAGCGACAGGCGCACCGATGATTTTCTTAACTCCACTACTAGTGCCGTATATTCTTTATTTATTTATTTTTGTTTAATTAGCAAGAAGGGACACGGACCCCCACTGGTTGATGTCAATGTTACTAGCAAGATTCCAAACCAGTGACCGTGGCCATACAAAAAGGGGTTCAGACAAAAACAGCACTCGAAAATACTACTACTCCACTACTGCTGTTGGCTGTTGCTAGTCCAAATAACTAACCACTGATGTGATCATTTCATTTGGGACGGACAGAATTATAGAAGAGCGCGCATTGTTTACACCAAACAAAACAACGGATATCAGCATAAGCACTAGCGATCTTTATAAATCATTCTATCCCAATCAAAGACTGTAAGTTGCGGGGGGTCAAACCAATACGGCAGCAAGCCTACGCACCGGTTACTGGCTTCTTTCCTCATCAGAAGAAAAGTTAAACTCGAAAGCAAGTTTTCAGAATCAACTGTGACAGCAGTGAATGAAGCAGTTTAATCAGGTAGTAACACAAACGCACCTTCTGCAGGATCTTGAGCTCCTCGCAGGCGTCCCACTTCATCTTCTTGACGGCGTACACCTCGCCGTCGATGTCGGCCTTGTAGACGCTGCCCTGGATGAGGTGCGCGTCGTCGAACCCGCCCGTGCCGCGCTCCAGCTCCTCCACCTTGAACACCCTGTACTTGTCCAGCCACTCCGATATGTCGCCCACCAGGAACCGCTCCCCGCCGCCGCCGGACCCGCTCTTACCGAACCTGCCGCCCTCCACGCCGCCCGCCACCTGGTCCCCGTTCCGGCCCTTATTCGCCCTGAGGCGCCTCCACAGGCAGACTAGTAGCAGCATCTGCAGCAGCCACAGCGCGCCCACCACGCCCAGCCCGACGGCCAGCCCGGTGACCACCCCGTTCCGGTCGCTGGTGGTCGCGTTCGTGCCGGGGGCCGCGGACGGCGGCGGCGACGCCGGCGCGCCGGAGGCGTTGGTCCGGAGCACGATTGGGGGCAGCCACTGCGGCACCTGGCGGCGCAGCGGCACGAGGATCTCCGAGAAGAGCTGCGTCCCCTGCTCGGGCCCGTTGAGCGAGACGAGCGAACTCGCGTCGACGGCGAAGTCTGCGGCGATGGAGGCGTAGGTGTCGCCCGGCTGCATGACGTATGTGACGAGCGCGGTGGCGTTGTTGGCGGAGGAAGACGGGCACTGGCAGAAGACGGGGAACGTGACCATGTCGCCGACCTCGAGCTTGGTGGGGACGAGCGCTGGGTTGACGCGCTCCACGGCCTGGTACTGCGTGAGGTTCTGCAGCTTGGTGGTGGACACGATCCAGAACGTGTCCCCGGAGGCGATCTGGTACTTCGTCGGCGCGAAGGCGTTGGGCGAGCCCGAGGGGCACCCGCACTGCAGCGGCACCAGCAGCGGCTGCCCCTGCGCGGGCGTGGACGTGGTGGAGAGGTTGTTGGCGTGCGCGATGGTGAAGCGGCTCACGCCGAAGAGGTCGCCCATGGCGGCCAGGTCGGCCGGCACGCCGCCCAGGCCAGCGCGGTACAGCGCGTACGCCTGGCACGGATACGTGCTGTTCGCCGAGCAGTTGAATCCTTCCACGGACGCCGGCGCCGCCGTCCGGTTCTGGGAGTGCGCCGGGGTGGGGAGCAAGCACAGGCAGCACAGAAGCAGCAGCAGCGCCAGCGGCCGTGGCCCCATGGCGGCTCGCGGTGTGGTGGCTGGCAACTTGCAAATTGATGCGGGGAGATTTTAATATGTGCGCCGGTGGTCACTCACCTTGCTGGTGGTATTCGGCCGTTGTCGCCAGCGGGCGGAATCGTCAACGCAGAGGGCGGCTCTCTGCTTCCGTTCGTCGCTATCTTTTGCCACGGCCGCGAGTATCGACTCTTGACCGGCCGGTGCGGGGCGTGGGGACTGGGGAACGGTATTATATTTTCATTTCTGTTGGTGGAAGCGCGACTAATTCCTCTGTTTTTCTTCCAGTCCGGTCGCTCTCATGGACTAATGGTCAGTTGATGCTTGGCTGCTTTTCCAAATTGCGTTTGAACTAGTTGTAGGATTGGTCCGGCTTGCTGAAATGATCCATGGGTGTTGGGCACGGAAACGGGTCTAGACTTGACGAAGGAGCCGGGAGTCTAGAATTCTAGATCGCCTTTCGTCTGCTGGTCAGGAAACCCGAGACATGTGAAATCGAGATCGCCTTTGGTTTGCTGGTCAGCAAACCCGAGATATGTGAAATCGGTGTTGTCACTTCGCCTCGCTCGTGAACTCGGTAACATGTTAAGCTCTGCTAATAAATCATTTGAACCGTGGTTCACTACATAGATGGAAATATTTAGTTGTACAATTGGTTTAAAATGTTTTTATTGGCTCATTGATTCATAAATAGTAAGCAAAAATCCCCACAATTTTGGCCTGACATAAAAGAGTGGTGAAGGATTTTACAAAAATCATCCTTGCAAGCTGACAAGAGGATGGTATAAACTTGGTAGTGAGATCATGTCCGAAACGTAGAAATTTAGGATTGGTATAAACTGCCGGCCTCTCTTTCAAAATCTGAATGTGAATATTAACGCTCTCTTCATTTTGCGGCACGGTGATCGGGTAGATACAAAGCCAAAGTACTATTGTACTAACTTTCGGCACACTCGGACATGGGAATATTAACAGCTTCTCGTGAATACGAATTTAAAGTCAGCACGCATCCTTGCACGCCAAATAACCAGAAAAGATTATAAAGAGCACATGGAAAGCAAGACAAATTAAGTTGTTTTCCAGAGAAATTTTGTCATTTATACATCTCACACCACCATGTCCTTAATGATGCACAATCCGGCCGCCTTATTTCCTTTCAAAAAATGGGAATCTAGCAACGACCAACAGCACACAAGTCACGGCTCCCAACCCACAGCAAACACACCGTAACTAGCTAAACGCTGCAGCAACATCAATCTTTTGAACACACCAGGCATACTGATATGATATGTTAAATAATAATGTAAGTATAACTAAAATTTCTTTTAACTGATAGACATCGACACATGAGGCATTTCTCATCCAAGTACCTAACAAGCAGCACTGAACATAGTCTACCAGTAGGAACGAGAGAAGCCACAGACAGGCGAAACCTAGCAGTACATAAAGAATATCCAATACAGCAAATACCCGAACCAAGTAGCAAGATACAACAATACCCGAACGAAGTAGCAAGATAGTTTTGACATATTTTAGATAACCCGAGAGCCTAACACCTTACTTCCAAAATACTAGAACCACGGTACATTAGTTTCACGAGAAAATAAAAAACAGGTGGTGAACATCTGAACATCATAAACTAATCAAAGCAAAAGCTAGAGCTAGTTAACCTAAGAATTGATTGATAATCCTGCTCAAACCATCTTCTCGTGCTTCAGGTCCAAACTACTGTCCACATCCTCTTTGCCTTTCCCTCAAGTTCATTCTGATAATCCTGCTCAAACCATCTTCTCGTGCTTCAGGTCCAAACCACTGTCCAGATCCTCTATGCCTTACCCTCAGGTTCATTCTTGTCCAGTGGGCAGGTTCTTACCATCCTCCACCCCAATAATGCCTTCATGAGAAGCCTGACAGTTCAGATGCATCGAACCTGGCTTAGCGGTGTTAGACTGTGAGAAGCAATGAGCACCGACCCTCAGTGACATGTTTGTGTTCAAATCAGCTGCCCTTAGATCTTTGTTGCTACCTTCCAATGCATTCTTGACAATACCATCCAAGGTCCGTTTGGCTGAGTCAAGAATTTTATTCTCAGCAGATTTCAGATTTTGAAGTTTACGAGCAAATTTTGAAGTGGCCTTGATCTGGATCACAGTGAGGACAGGATGCTTTGTAACGCTTTCACTAAGAGTTGCTGCTGCTTCATAACCATACAAGTTGTCGCTCAGATCAAGTTTGTCCAGATGAATGCATGTTTCTAACGCCTTAGCCAAGGCTACTGCACCATCAGAACCTATTTTAGCTGCTGAGCACCTGAAACTCACTAGATTAGGAGAGCGCTTAACCATCTCAGCAATTGATGCGGCGCCATCATCACCAATACAATTATTGACCATCTGAAGAACCTTGAGTTTCTCAGTTGAAGGAAACTTTGATAGAATTCGTGCAGCTTTACCAGACAGACCATTGTTCATCAAGTGTAGTTCTTCGAGGTCTTTCTGTGAGCTCAAAAGCTCTTTGAATGCCATCACACCCTTCTCACTCAAAGCAGTGTCAGAGAGGTTCAGATATCTAAGCCTAGAACCCTTCAAAGCATTAGAGAATATGCTCATCACACCAAGGGCTTCATCCTCAGGCCTAGAAGCAACAAAACCTGATATATCCAACTCTGTGATGTGCTCTTTGATAGACTCAAGAACTGGTCTAGCAACATTGGCAGCATCCAGACCAAAGCTCCTGTTCCTGAAGCAAAGCCTTGTATATGACTGCCTTTGTTCAGTCAGTGGCTTGAGAAATGCCCTAGCTCCAAGTGCCCCAATAGTAGAAACCTTGGTAGATGATATATTAAGCAAGGTGTCAGCAGTCCCATCTTTGGCAGTTGTTTCTGACTTTTCACTCAGAACTTCCCACACCATCCTGCTAGATTCAGCTGCATATAGCTGACGAGCAGAAGTACCATCACCATGAGGCTCCTTCCTGAATAGCTCATCTGCAGCAAGGTAGCATGCACTTTCAATCCTCATAGCATGCTGACGAGCCTCATTCTGACTCATGGGACCAGATTTTCCCTGCGAGTAGTCAAGGGTGCAAAAGGTGTTGGTGAATCGGTCTACACGCTCCTCACGCCCCGTTCCACACACGGGCCAGAAATTGAAGCAGGAACGATGTGCATTGGAACCCATCTGATATTTTCTGAACTGTCTGCAAGCTAACGGTTAAGAATGACATATTAGCACAATTATGACTACAAAAGACATTTATAGTAAATATAAAGCAATATGTGATGTATAATGAGTTCATTACTGAAGCAATAGAAAGTGCCTGTCCATGACGAGCAATAATTAGCACCAAAAAAGGTCACAGAATCACAAGTTTCCTTGAAGAGATATGACATATTTAGCATCTTATAATCATCATAAGGACACATGCAGTATTTATACTGATACAGTTCTACTCACAAAAGCATTACCAGAAAAAACACTCAAACCTAGATAAACATCAATAAACATTTTACATAACAAAGCTCACAAGCTACTGCAAATTAGAAGAATGACTATGCATTGCTATCAACGCTAACCAACTGCAACTCCATGCAAAGTGTCTCAATTACATGCAACAATCTTCAAGTTCCACAGCCAATGCTTTTTAGTTATATCAATGGATTTGTGCCAAGAAATCAGCTAACAAAGATCAGACGACCCTTTATTTGACTCATTCACCAAGTCAAAGAAAGCTGAACCAAAATATTTGGGAAAAAATGTAAATAATAAGCCTATTCAAGTTCAAATTATTAAATGCAAAACTTTCAACTAAATCATGCTATAACTCGTTTTAAACAAGGATCCATTTTGCTATCAGAATCTGTAGCTAAATTTCGTACTCAAAATAAGAAATTAAATGTTGAGTGAGATTATTTGGTAAGGGTTAAAAAATAAACACAAATCCTATACTATCTTGCAACAAGGTTTTATATTTAAGATTATACTCAGAGCTGACCATTTAATCCTAGAGACAAGCAGTGGGGTGTAAACACAAGGTATAAGAATACTCCCACATGACACAAGGCTGACAACGCGGGTTCAACGAGTGGGCCGGAGGGAGGACGTGGGTTGATATGTGGCGACGGACGACCACTACTATCGCAAACTGGCTAGTGATTAGTAAACCGTTAGATCCGAAGAGGTCAAGCATCAACTTCTTCATATAGATATAGGATAGCGGATTTATTCAACTATTTGAGAAGTTAAGTTGAAACAGAACCTATTCCCTCAAAAAAAGTTGAAACAGAACCTAGATCTAATCTTAGGTATAAAACTTGAATCGGGAGAAGCAATAAATCTTAAAATCTAATAAACTCCTACTATGAATCATATCCGAAGTCATCTTAGGGATCTCAAGTCTAAAGTACAAATCTCAAAGAACAAAACCCACTCCAGACATCAAATAAAAAACAGGCTAGGATTACTTGCCAGCAAAAAAAAGCAAACGATCGAGAACTATGAATCTGAGGGCATAAGGCCAGTCTCAGTGTAGCCTTTCATAAGCATTAAATGGTGTGTCATATATGTATTTTTTGTTGACATGATATAATAGTTATAAAGAGAGAGATAATTTTCTTTCATCTTATATGAGAGGTCTTTCATTAAAATAAAAAATATTAGCTCACTTATCTAAAAATATATTTTATAAAAAATATAATAAAAGGGTACATAGAGAGTGGGCTAACGGTAAGAGGCGAATTGAGACTGGCCTAACGGTAAGAGGCGAAGCTTCGGGGCGACGCAGAGTGGGGCAGCGATGGGGGGAGCTCGAGCGCAGCGAGGGGAAAAGAGTGCAACGTGCTCGGAGGTCGAATTTATAGCAGGGGCGGGCTAGTGTTGCCCGGGCGGCTCGGCAAGGGAGCAGGGGCCGGCGATGTGCCTTCCAAAAATTGGAGCCGGCGGCGGGCTTTCGGTGGGGGAAAGAGGACAGAGAGCGTGGGGAGATCACGCCCACCGCCCGCAGTGTTGGGCACTCGCGGGAGGAAGCGCGAGGGCGCGCGATTTGAACACGGCGGGGGAAAAATGGCAGGGGCGCCATTCTCGGATGGAGGTCGGGGATGACAGGCAGGCCCCGCCTGTCGGTGGGAAGTGAAGAGGGGGAGAAAGCTTCAGTCAGGGCGCCTTCGGTTGTGGTTTACGGGTTCTATTAAACTGCACTTTCAGCGCTGGGCTCGGGAGGGCGATGTTAGGCCGGCTCGTGGGCCTGGCAGGCCATGCTGGTGGCCTGGTGGGGGAGAGGGAGGGCTCCGGGTGGGCCAATTGAGTGGGTTTCGGCCCAAGGGTTTATTTTCTCTTTCTCTTTTCTTCCTTTTCCATTTTCTATAACTAACAAAATCGATTTCTAGTCGAATTTTCAAATAAAATTTTGTACACAATAAAATTCTAATGTAACTATGTTATCATGAATGTAACAAAAATAATAATAATCTAGATTAATTTATTTAATTTAAAATAGTTATTTTACCTAAAATAAATGGTAATCCTGTATATAATTTAAGATAAATTTTATCTATTATAAATAAATATTGAAATATAGTGATATTAATTCACAAACCAATATTTGAAATTTGGGGTGTGACAATTTTGTCCAAACAAGGGTCTTGTGGGTCTCATTGCAATAATGCTCCCACAACATAAGTAGAGACACTCAGACTCTCTATTTCCTAAGGCATCACTTAAGTAGTACATTGAAAAAAATAATTACATGATTGAAAAGAACCTAAAGATCTTATGAGACTCATTGCAATAATGCTTTGAGCAAATTAAAACAGTCTTATTTTTTAAAGTGGAGCGACACTTCCAAGACTACATGACCATTAAGAACTACAATGCCGCACTATATATGATTCGTACACACAAGAAGCTATGTGGTAAAACTCTTGAAGAGATAGAACTCATTAACAAGATCATATCCCCTTTCACCCAAAGTTTACTCATGTGAGCCGCCAGTACAAGAAGGAGAAATATGAAATTTATGTCACACTAAGCAATGCATTGAGAGCAAGGTGATTGGGGAGGGGGGGGGGGGGGGGTAGGCGCCGCATAAATTTCACACGAAACAAATGACCTTTCGTATTTTTCACCCAACGCGCCTCTCTTCGAACCTATCACAATCTTGTTGTCACAGTGGATATACAAACCCTAGAAATAGGTCAAAAAAATCTCGACATAATGCAAAAGCAATAAAGCTAGTTCATGGAGCAGACTTGCTCTCTAATAATGCTAACAAGGTATTGCACTAGTTAATCAAATATTTACTTGAGCATACATGCAAATCAAAGAAACTAGATCACTGTAGCAATGTCATAAGTAAACATACAAGCTCATGAAGCAACCAAATTTAATGCGCGCAAAGGAAATTAGAAGCAAGCAGGCATTTAGGTCTAATAGCTATTTGTTAAGTTACTATGCACTGACCAGTTGTACCCAAAAACCTAAGTTGATGACAAGTTTCACTTATAGTTTAACACTCTCACTCACGTGCAGTTCTCTCGGGGCATATTGCACCTACCAGTCTAAGCTGATAGGAAAGAGTGAACAATTCACTTATGATTCAATATTATTTGAAGCAAGTATGTGCCGCGCCAGACCGATGCTCGGCAGATCTGCAGGGAAACCGAAAAAGAATTTACAAAGGGGGGCTAGAGCTGATAACGTATTTAACACCAAGTTGGTTGTTATGTGAGGGCATTAAAGATGATTATCGCCAAACTGACAACGAAATGCTACGTTCCAGGACTAAACAAGAGCTGCTAGGCTCATCGTCAGTGATCGATCCACGACGGAAGGAGACAACCCGGTCGCTTTACCTTTTGCCCCCGGCCATTTGGTACTAGACTACTTGTATGACTTTATGTCATTTTCCGCGCGATTGTATTGCGTGCAGAAAGGGCACCAAATCAGCGAAATCAACAGAGAATCACATGTCATTTAGGATGTGTTGTTTTATATATACGTCGAAAATTAATCCATTTCGACTGACAAACCTTTCTTTGTCAGTACTCAGGTACAGGACAATCGACGGAATGGCTCGTATACATATACCAACAAAGCTGTAATGGTAAAATATGCAAACTAACATGCACATTGCACATGGTTATTTATCTCAGTTAAGGTAATAACAAAATCATTCACATGATATGCATGAACATCGCTGTGACGATGCAATACCATAAATACAATAACTGGGCCACTGTTCCTCGATTTCTATGTTTTATCTGCATTGGGCCCGTGTGCGCATGAGGCAAAATGTCCTAATAATTAAAAAGTTACTAACAGAATCGATCGTCGGTCGTCAGGTTCATTTCCTAGGCTTTGGTTGGGTGCGCGATTATTGTTAATTGTTTTGCGAGTGTACTGTGATACCGGCGGCTGTCAGTGCGATGGCGTTTCCCGCCAACAGCAGGAGACTCTGAACTGAAAGTCACGCACGACTGATTGACTAACTAGCTAGGGGTTGAGGGCTGATCGTGAACGTCCCTTTCGATATGTGCGTGCTGGGCACCAAAATTATGGCTGCTTTGCTTGTCCGGCCTACTTTCTTGGATCTGTTCATCAGGCTGCTCAGTACCCTGGAAACAGAAGGTGTTCAATCATGATGTTGCTACAGCGTAAAGGGTGGTTTATTAAACTTACCAAATTAGGATTTCAATAGCATGAAATTTGTTTGGAGATGCCAGGTATTTTTCAGTATTTCTTATTAGGCAGCTCTGAGATTTGCCAGCCTAATACAATTCACAAGCATTTGTTGGGGGCTGTTGCAATCCAGTTTTTCAGCTACCAGTCGCGCTAGCCTGACACAGTTCACAAGCATTTGTAGGGCGTTTTAAACGTACGAGCTTTATCAGCCATCAGACACATTAGAGGCCCAGTCGAAAACCAAATGCTCTGCATCAGACCGAGAGCTGTCAACCGTAGCGTGGAACCATGGAGGAAGAGAGCGATGGTGACCGAATAATTGCAAGAGGAGATGAATGACATGTTGACATCCCAGCCAATTGACGGACGGCAAGCAGCTATAGCCGGCTCCAAGTTGCAGCTTGGGAACTTACGAACGGCTGCGAGCGCGACGAGACAAAACGGGACCAACCTCGATCCCCATCGATCGATCCCTCACCCCGCTCTAAAAAGCACGACGAAAGGAGGAATAATCGGAGAACCTTCATATCCTTCCTTTTTACCCCCGACAGGACAACCCAACTCACGGGCTCCTTCGCTTCTCTCCTGATTTGGATTTGGAGATGGTACAAGGATAGCTTCAGCCGCGACACTAGATTTGCTGCCGAATTTCACTGAACTTGAGACTTGGCATGTGTATGTATTAGCTCTGCTATACTCCCATGTCGATATGTCGTTGGGAGTTGAGGCAAGTGACAGTGAAATCTATTTATCCAGAAGAATCTTTGAAGTTGAAGGAAAGTTTCATTCGCGCTGGCACTTTCATGCTTGTACTACACTGACTTTGGTTGTGTAAGGCGTGCACGCTGGAGAAGGAGAAGAAAGCAACATAGTACGAGCACGCCACGGCGGCCGGTGGGCCTAACAAAATTCCATTCCGGTCGCCGGGCTCCAGGCGGCACCGGAGGAGTCCGAGTCCACCAGATCACCGCCTGCCCAATCCCAAAGGCTCCCGAGGTCAAATCAAGATCAACAGCGCAGCGCAACGCGCCCGGACGGGACGGGACACGCTAACCAACCACCTCCCGCGGGCAGAGACTGAGATGTTTCCGCGTTGCTCACCTTCCTTCCCCAGACCAGTCCTGCTCTGCTCTGCTTTATATACCGCGTTCCACCTCCTCCTCGGCTGCTCACTTTTCCTCTCAACTCTCAGCGCGACACCAGAGCCAGATTCCACAGCTGAGCTGCTCGATCTCAGTCAGTCAGTCATTTAGCACCGCACGCGCACGGCGAGCTCCAACACCAACGCAGGCAGGATTGAGGGGGCGATGGGGTTCCCCGTGGATTACTCGGAGATGATGCTCCCGCGCGTGCTGCTCCACGTGCTCCTCCTCCTCGGCCACCTCCACCGCTTCCTCCTCTGGGCCTTCCACGCCGTGGGCCTCGGCGACCTCATCGACCTCGGCGTCAACTACCCGCTCCCCTCCTCCTCCTCCTCCTCCTCCGCGGGCTCGATGCAGCAGCAGCAGCAGGGCCAGCACGGGTGGACCGCCGCGTCGTCGCTGCAGCACCGGCGGCCCGTGCTCATCGACGAGGCGCTCCCCGTGGTGCGGTTCGACGAGCTGCCCAGCACCGGCACCGCCGGCACGGACTGCGCCGTCTGCCTCTGCGGCATCGCCGGCGGGGACGAGGTGCGCCGGCTCGGCAACTGCCGCCACGCGTTCCACCGCGGCTGCCTCGACCGATGGATGGCGCACGACCAGCGCACCTGCCCGCTCTGCCGCGCGCCGCTGCTCCCGGGGGACCTCTGCGCCGCCGCGCCGTGGCCCGTCGTCGACGACGACGAACTGTCGTACCCGTCGCTGCTGCCCGCGGTGGCCACGCCGACGCTGCTGCTCAGCGGGTTCCAGTGAGCTGCCTGCCAGCTCGCTGATCCGTGGAACCGCGTCACGGTCCGGTCCGGTCCGGTCAGACAGGTGACCGCCGCCAAAACGGCTCAACTACTGCACGACAGTCTTCAGCCGCGTCGGCTCTCAGTACGCGGAACCAACCGATGCCAGAGGAGGAAAGAGCCCCTGATTTTTACACCGAGTGGCTCCAAAAAAGAAAAGAGAAAAACATAAGCTACTGTAGGATCTACTAGTATGTAGCCCGATTCCATCTTCGAATCTATGGAGTTGTGAATCTTTTTTGCAGATTACAAATTTGTTAAATCACACTTTTTGGATCCCTACCCGTCTGTCTCTTGATTCTCTGATTGCTTTAGCACTTCAAGCGAATGAAACTATTAGTGCCGAGACGACAGGCAATCTGATGCTGTTTGACCCGCTTCGTCGTGGCATGCATAACATGACGACCTGACGGGAGAGGCAAGGCACACCCATAAAATAAGCGGCTGGATCAGGAGTCAATGCATAGCCCTCGACAGCGACGGACTAACTGGCAGCCGCGGGCGGGCACTAGCACTATACTATTCTGGTGCGGTGTTTCCATTCCAAGTAGCTGCCTCGAACATTCGTAACGAGGCTAGATACGCTTCACCTGGACCATAAACAAATATTCGCCAGGAAGCTTTGTTGCTTGTAAAAAAAAATTCAGAAGCTGCCTCGGTTCTTTCCCCCTCCTTCTCGGTTGCCGCACACGGCGAGCGCGTAACCACTAACCACTGGGATTGAATCTAAGAGGGTAAGCCCCTGTTGGCAGATCTATCCTCTCGTGAGTAAAAAATTGCGAAAGAGTGTGATGACTAGTATAAAATTGCTACTGCTAGCAATCTGTGCAGTGAACGGGATGGAGCCAGAAACGGACGACGAGCTCATGGTCATGGGCACACGCACAACTGCCGCAGCGGACGACGACAGAAAGTTTTGGGGCCACGCGGCGGGCCTCGCCATCGTCGCGACATCGAGCTCTTGGCCCAGCACGCTTTCGACGTGCCGTAAAACGGGTGGCCTGTCGGAAATGTTACATCCCTGTCATGGCTCAACAGGGAAAAGGACGAATATCCGCTCATCCAAGACTACTTGTCTCTGTTTTGTGTCCATTTTCAAGAGATCCCTTGTCCGGATAAATTGCCCCAATACCTGTTCTTGAACATTTGAAGATGAACACGGTTCACGGGTAAGGCTAAAAAGGTGGTGGTGGTGGTGGTCAGGAGCTCAGATATGGATATGGTGCTTCAAAGATTAGGTTGCCCGCTAGGGTAAGACAAAACTGCACGATCAGAGTACCTCGTCAACACGGCGAGGCGAAATACCTAGGTGCAACCGCAACATCACCATTCGAGCATTTATTAAGGATATGTTTGGATATGTGGGTGCGCCTAGCTCTGGCTATAGCTGAGATACAGACCTAACAGAGCCAGTATTCATAGAACCAGGCTTGCATATTTGGTAGCCTGGTTTGGTTTGAGTCTGGTTCAAGTGAGTTATTGTTTGGTTACTTGTTTTTTAGTGTGAAGTGCATACGTGGATACAGATAAATATGTTTAAGGTGCGGTATGCTTACCACCAATCCTCTTTAATATTTTGTCCATTTCAATTAAGTTCTTAGCTATATATTTTGACGATTGTTTTCTCTACTATAAAGGCTAAACACCTTTTTTGAAATCACTGACTTGAAATTATACACATCCCCACCTTATTAGTCATTGATTATCACTTAATTGCGGACCCGTTAATTTGATCACTCCGATGCAAAAAGATATCTGAAGTATGATTTATGAGCCTTTAATTTTTTGGAGCGTAACATCTTACAGTTTCAAGTGTTACGGACTCCTCCTTTCGAAAATTTTTGTCACCAACTATCTTCAGTACCCGCCCGCCCGAGAATCACGCCTCGCTTCCCCCGATTTTCGATTTTCCTTATTTCCTCCTTTCCGCCGTCATCTGTCCCCAAACCGGATCCTCTCGATATCAAAAAAAAAAAACGGATCCTCTCCTTTCTGTCCGCATCTTGTCGTATGGGCGATGCCGAACCCCCAGGAAAACGCCGCTCGCCAACGAGCTCGGATTTAGACAACGAGTTCGACAAGGGGGAGGCGGCAGCTCCGGCGGCAGTTGTGTTCGGCAACGACATGCACGCACTCCCCCATCGTTACCCGGACCACATCCGCGAATATGGCTCGGTCGCTCGTCATGAACAAGGACGACGACCTCGACGAGAAAGGTGGGCACACGTCTGTCTCCCCTCCTCTTGCTCCTTCCCGCGTGGGGTAGCGACTGCTTTCGATCCTGGTAGGGATTGTTGCAGTTGCAATAGCCGTGAGTTGCGGTCTTGCGGAGCTTCTAGATCTTGAAGGCGTGCGTGCAGCGCTCTTCGCGGAGGTGGGTGGAGTGACGGATGCACCAGCGGGTGAGGATCTCTTACCCGAGGAGAGTGGGGAGGACGGAGACGCAGGCGAGGCAGGGCGAGGTGACCTCCAAGTGGTAGGCCTTTCAGGAGGAGGAGCTGGGAGGCGCCCCACAGCAAGAGGAGCGGCACCACCAGCCACGACATATGCTCGCTGCGCGACGCGACCACCGTTGCACGACGCACAGGTGGTGATATGGTGAAGACCCACAAGAGCAAGCTTCGTTCGTTGACCCTTAAGCTAAAGGTTCCGCACCTCTCTTATATGTGGGATAGTCTTGATCCGACTAATTTCGATTTGATTTTTGTGCCTGAATCCATATAGTTGAGGGGGCTAACCATGAATGATGTAGCTGGAGTCTACGGCGGAGTGCAGCTAGCTATAGGTAAGATTACTACTGGCCTCTACCATATTATTTATCTTTTTCAGAATCTTTCAGTGAGATAAAGTATGCATCAATTGTGCGCTGAGATGACCATCCTTCTCATTCCTTTTAAGTTTTGATTTCGTGGAATCAGGATGATAGATTCGATGCAGATTGGCGTTAAATCCAACATCTTTGGCATTATATAGGGAACAACAAGTTCAATAACCTGAATGATTTTAACGCTGAAGCACGGAAGGAGAGTTGTCTATTCAAATTGAATGAAGTTGCTGCCATCATTTGTTTCATGTGAACTGTCTGCCAAGTGCTTGAAAGAAAGCAAATATATAAGGTAAAATTTCCAATTCTTGATATGTTTAGAAATTACAACACGAGATGTTGTTCATGTCTATATACAGATTGTTTTACTGTCAATTTCACTGATAATCTATATTGATTATTAATGAGGAAAAGTAAAAAGAAAATTATCCTATTTTAGTCTGATTAATGATCTAACCATTCCTTCATTATTTATCCTCCGATCAATTTTAGAAAAAGATTTTTTTTCTTCCACCGTCTATTTCACTACTTCTGCTTTTTTTCAGTTGCTTTGATCATAATATATCTGCTGGTTTTAAGCATTTAGTAGTAATTGCGTATTTGGACTGGAGTTGATGCCTCTTGCACCTTGCTGCTCAATTAATTATTTTTTATTTATTTAGACTTTGTGTTTCAGATTTTCATTCAATTGGAGGCACTGACAGCATGGATCAGTCTCATGACAGGACTGTGCCGAACTCATGTTGGGTAGATGCATAAGGTGAGGATTTTCTATAATATTTTGTGAACCATTATTTTTAAAGAAAGATACATACCAGATGCAACTCACAAGGATTCAAATGGGAAGAGATAATTTACAGTTATATTCACTGTTAAGAATATGCAAGCACTTTCAAGAGAATGGTCCAGATGTGCAGTGTTAACAACTGTTGTGTCTTTGCTCCGTGGCCGTATGTTTAATAAAGATGTCTTCCTGGATAGTTGTATTCAAACTTGCTATTGTAGGCATGTAGATTATTTATTTGCCTTCAACATATCTCAGAGCTTCATATATTTCAGTTCCTGAAACTGTATTGTTTAAGAGCCTTCAGCAGACCTACTGGTTTCTCGCATGAATTCAACCACGTTCTACGTTATATATATGAACTTGTTGTGGCTAACCATCAATTTTATATGTGGTAAAATTTTGATTTGGGGATCAAATATGTGAAAAACTAGGAATCAAGCTTGTCCTGTAAGCGATATAGATGCTAAAAATTGGTCACGTTTTGACTCCAGACTCTTTAAATTTTGTCGCTCATGGTGTTTTTCTCTCATTTGTCTTGTTTGTCTCTGACCCATTTCTTATTCTTTCAGCGATTTACTTCTTTATTTTCCCACTCTCTTTCATGTATGTGGGATGAACTGAACTATAATCAGAGATGGGAGACTTGATCTTGCTAGCTAGACCTATATAAAACATCTAGCGCATGCTCTGAATTTTTTTGTTGATCCGGTTGCTAAGGTGAGGCAACCATGCTATCTTGATCCATTGTTTACTGTGTCTCTACTTTGATGTTGTGAGCTAAAAATTTTGCTATCGAGGCAACATATTTTGCTAATTTGCAAAGGTTTACCTTAGTGTACGATGCCAAATTTCAGCAACTCTGTTTTTTATTTCCAGTAAATCACTCTCCTTTCTAATCCTCTCTTATATTGATTGTTATTCATATGACCTTATCTCACATCTGAAACATTTGTACGATCAAGGTGAGGCCGGGTTAAGTTCAGTACTCTAGGCAGTGGTTATCCTTGTAGTAAGTGTTTGTGCTCCATTTTTCCTTTACACCACTGTGGTCTATATTATTTTATTTGTGTTTATACAAATACACGTTTTTTATCTCATTCAAAAACTGTTCTCCTTGTGGAAGCTTCAGGAAGGTAGAGATCATCACATGCCGATTTTTCAGTATGAAAATGTTCTCCTTGTGGAAGCTTATGCACTGTCTAGAGGTCGACTTAATTGTTGCATTTTATAGAAAAATAACATGTTTATTTGAATGCCTTTTTTTTCCTATTTTTCCTATTTGAACCCTATAGATTCTAAACAAGGAAAACTACTATGTTTCTATTTTAGCATTATGCCAGGACTATCAATGCTGCTGCTGGTAGGTATTACTTGCTCACTGGCTTTGTGATATTTTTTGATACTATGGATATTGCAGTAGTTATTAACATATTATCTGTATTAAATTGTCCATGTGACTTAGAACTACTTATACAGAGACTAGATTGAGGGGTATGGATTATTGCATTATTTATTGTTTTGCTTGATTAGTAAACTAAAGATTCATGCCTTATTGTTGTGTTATTCCGGGTGCAGTTTGTTCATCGAGTACCTATATTCTTGAGGTATTTATTAGCAAAGTGATTAAGAAGTAGGAAAGCATTACTTGCAGGTGGACTCGCTTTGTGATATTTTAGTTTTTAGAATTTTCAATTCAAACCAATGTTTTTAAATGAACATTGGAGGAGTCAAGCATCTTCTTTTTCTGTGCAGTAGTCAATTTTCCTCATCTTGCAATGAATCATGTTTTGACTAACTATTATGCTTGTTTGACTATTCAGTTACAAATATATATTTTTAGTGCAAGACATGCTTGTTGTTTGGCTATTCGGTTACATATATATCATTTTAGTGCAAGACACGCTTGTTGGAGTACTAAATCATTTATCTTTAATACTAGTTTAAAGATAGAAGAATAATGGCCGAGCCGAGTGGTTAAAAAGAGTTTGGTGTTCTTAGTTTGTAGATGATATTTGTGTGCATATTCTCTCAACTTTTGTCCTGATGACCATCTTAGAGCTCAAGAGGAAACATGATCGTTGCTGAAGCAAGAAAAAATTGTAAGGGTGTAACTCAAAATGGTCGTGTAATCTATTAGTTTGTCACGCATAATTGACATAGCAGTGCATGGCAATAAAATAACTTTTAGAATTATTCCCCCAACAAATGATCCTTATTATGTTCACTCAATGTATAAGTGAAATGAGGTGAATGGTAAAATAGCTTTAGTTTCTGATAAACCTCTCTATGATATGGTGTTGTCAATTCCATTTCTCTTGATCATGAAGTGGAAGTCATTCTGTCCACACTATATGTGTTAGTATATGCAATTATTTGATGGTATTAGCTTTACATAAATATGGCAATTAGCCATGTACATTGTTTAGTGCATGTCTTGGTTGTAGAAACAAATTAATCTTGAATGATGGGGGAATTGGGTTTTGGAGTTACATATTAAGTGCTATAGGTTGTAATCTTTTTGTTTTACAAAGTAATTGTAACTTGATGATGTATTTGACTATATATTAATATAATTCTTCTTTCGACTCAAAAAATAAAATCTGTCAAATAACTACATACATATGAGACTAATGAGTGTATCCAAATAGATTTAACTACATTATACTGTCATTGTTTTTGTTTTTACAGTTCAAGCCTTATGAAGAAAGCGCTTAAGATCAAAAGTATATTGTTTGGATGAATAATAGCACGTGCGTGTCGCACGTGCAAAAAACTAGTAGCAATAAAGAGACAAAACAGAACAGTTTGTTAAATCTGAACAAAGCAAATCACCATGGGTTGCACAAGTAAAAAATAGTGTCAAATTATTTGCATTAATATTATAGCACATATACAAAATAATGCCAAAGTCTTGCATTATATAGAACCAGGCTGTAACCAAATCACAATCCATTCTTACGCATACATAATAGTGGCACTATGACATGAACTAGGAGGGTAGAGGAGGACAGGTACAAGATAGTAGTACAAAATTGGAGACCAATGGCGACTTCATTCTTGTAACCAAATCACAATCCATCTAAATCTTCAGGTTTCACTTCTGTACCTTCTCATCTCCAACAAAAAGTCATCAGTTGAATGGTGAACTAAGAACTGCCTGGAACAAAACTCTTAGCACAACATAGCACTGATTTTTCACATAGCACGATGACCAAATACTACAAGCATTGAGTTTATGATAATTGGATTCAGAATTTGACAATCATCATTTGATCTTTTTTTTCTTGGAGCATAATAGAACACGTTAAAACAGATACAAATGAGTGCATTATAACAATTACAATTCAATACAAAAATATGGCAGAAACACAACGACAAACAAGAAGACATCATAGGAAACAAGTAAAAAAAGAGGAACTTGTCTATTGAGCATCTCAAAGTGATCATCAGATAACATGTCATTATCATCACAATCAACATATTATTCATGTAAACATTATTGAATCAATTATACTGCAACAAATTAACAAAAATAAGCCTAGCAGCAATTGCTATATCCATTGAAAAATCATAAAAAACAATTATGGCTTCAGAATGAAGATATGGGATCGAAAGAATCCAGAGGTGGATAAAGAATCAATAAATCTAGAGGTGAATGAAGACAGGGGAGGTAACAAAGAGGAGGATTGCTCGGCCTTACCATCGCCATGAGAGACAGGGGAAGGAGGAAAAGGGATAGGATTGCTCGGCCGTTGAGCTCGTCACCATGAGAGCGAGCGACTCGAGCTCGTCGCCGAAGGGGGAGTGACGAGCTCGTTACCGTGAGGGGGAAGCGGATCGAGCTCGCCGATGGAGGGGGAGCAGATCGAGCTCGTCACCGCGACTAGGGAACAGATCGGGCTCCTCACCGTGACTGGGGAGAAGACCGAGCTCGTCACCGTGAGGGGAGAGCAGATCGAGCTCGTCGTCAGAGGGGAGCGAATCGAGCTTGTCACCGCGACGTTGGAGAAGATCGAGCTCGTCATCACAAGGGGGGAGTAGATCGAGCTCCTCACCGCGAGGACGTACCAGCTCAAGCTTGTCACCGCGAGGGGGGATCGGCTCGAGCTCATCGTCGTAGAGGGAGCGGCGATAAATCCATTGGTCGCCGAGAGAGAGACGGAGGGGAGAGGTGAGCAGAGCAGAGCGAGGGGAAACAGATGCAGTGCAAATGGCCGTACAAAGTAACCCTAGTGCGTCGGGGCTCGGCTCGTCAGTTTTGTCGCCTGTAGTTGCGGGTGCAAGTGCGCGAGCGGGCAATGCATCGGACGGCCAGGATCTGGAGCGAAGGTCGACTTCCGCGTTCCTCTCGGACCAGGCTGCAAGGCTCAAGTTGCATCTGTGAAGCCAGATCCAGGAGCCACTTCAGGTAACCAAACACTGAAACGCTGCACCGTCTGGACCTGGCTAGGGATCGAGCCAGGTAACCAAACATACCCTAACATTCTGTACCTGTCAAGTTGTCTCTGCTTGAAAGCAATAGACAGAGACACCAATGTAGAAGAGACGAACCACTCTGCGTTAACCGTTCTGTTCCTTTCACACACACAAAAAAAAAACATTCTTTAATTTTGGGCCATTATGTAAGAGTTTTTGCTGGGCTTCTTGTTGCATAGGGAAGAAAGTCCATGGACTTCCAATATAATAATAGCTGCGGTCTGCGGATGCTCAGGCCCATAAGAAGAACTCAACATACCGGTGAGCTCAGAAATATTTTTATTTAGGGGTCTCAAAAAAAAAAATATTTTTTTAGGGCAGCCAAGAAATCTTTGACCATCGTTTTTTTTTGGGTGGGGGGGGGGGGGGGGGGGGGAGGAGAGAGAGAGAGGGATATCTTTGAACATTGTTTGCTGCGTGTACTACTGAACAAAAACAAAACGGCAGGATGAACTTGTACTAAACAACTCCGTAAGGGCAGAAGCTGCCTAGGCTCTTTCCTTCCTGTTCGCTCGCTCGGTTCGGCAAGCACGGTGAGCGCGATTGAACCTAAGCTGGTAAACCACCTGCTGCTGGCAGATCTATTCTCTGAAATCTTAACTATGCTCAAAGGTACTCATGCATGATAATTGCCTTATAACTTCTATGAACTAACGTTGTGCTACTCTCCATTGCCACTATCTAAGTGTGCCTCGTCGCGCAAGCATGCTAGAGAATAGATATGCGCAAGAGCAGCGTAGCTTCAGCTAGTTATTTTGTGTAGTACGATAATAAGAAGCATAAGGGTTAACCCAATGCAGATATACAATCCATGCTGATCAGTTCTCCACGAACTTCCAGGACTTGAACTCACTCAAGCGAGGAACTTTGTCTTAAAAACTTGTGGTACAGGGGTCAAGTTGTAACCGCAGAGATCCAGATTTCTAACAAACAACAATAATTGCCGAGAATCTCATGTTCATACAACCATTACAAAGACCTGAATTTCCGAAAACAACAGATCTAATAAGCTACACAGATGATCAGTTATACACCATGTATTTTGGTGTAGCGCTGAACTTCTGGTATCCCTTTATGACCTTGTTAACCGCATCCAGGAAGTCCTTTTCTGTCACCGTCTTCCTGCGGGCTCGGATAGCATACATGCCAGCTTCAGTGCAGACACTTCTGATATCAGCTCCTGCGATAGCAAACATATGTGAGTTCTCAAGAAGAGTCGGATGAAAAGACTTTCCAGGTGATAACTAAAACAGCCAATGAAGCAGATATCATTAGAAACTAACCAGTTGAGTTGGGGCAGAGACGTGCAAGCAGCTCAAATCGGATATCGCGCTCGCAATTCATTGTCCGTGTATGGATCTTGAAAATTTGGGTGCGACCCTCCAGGTCAGGTAGGCCAAATTCTACCTTCCTGTCCAAACGGCCAGGACGCAGAAGCGCTGGATCCAAGGTGTCAGGCCTGTAAAAATCAAGGATGTGGTATGCTTTTCAGGAAAAGAAAAAGATCATGCTCTGTTTCACATTCTTTGTGCAGATATGTGCATTTAAGTCTTATGATTCTTCAGATAAACAGCTTCAGAATACCGAATACAAGGTAAGCATCTTACAGAATTAAAGAAGACCCAATCTACAAGGAGCTAGATGGCCCATGTTGGCCTACATGCAGGCTCCGTCAGTGGGGAGGACAAAAACATGGGTGGTAGGGGCCAGCCAAAACCACACTTCCACACTTCCACCAAACTGACCTAAGCTCAGTTCCCCAGCACAGAACAAAATGGATCTGGAATAAATTATACATGACAAAGACGAAGAAGTACCTATTGGTGGCCATGAGAACTTTGATGTTCCCCCTTGCATCGAACCCATCAAGCTGGTTCACTATTTCCAACATTGTACGTTGCACTTCGTTATCGCCACCAACCCCGTCATCAAAACGTGCACCACCAATAGCATCAACTTCGTCAAAGAATACAATACAGGCTTTCTTTGAGCGGGCCATCTACATACAACAAAACAATATTCAGAAATTGTCAATGGAACAGAAAAATCAAGTTCAAAAACTGTATGAATCTTTATGGATATACAGCCTTCGATATACCTGAAAAAGTTCCCTAACCATTCGAGCACCTTCACCAACATACTTCTGAACTAATTCACTTCCAATCACACGGATGAAACATGCATCTGTTCGATTTGCTACAGCTCTTGCAAGAAGAGTTTTGCCAGTACCAGGTGGACCATAGCAGAGGACACCTTTTGGAGGGTCAATACCAAGCTTGACAAACTTCTCTGGGTGAAGCATGGGAAGTTCGACGACCTGCAAAAAAGATTCAGCGGAGAGTAAGTAAAACACGTCCAAAATTATACAGTACGTACAGGTTTCCATGCAAGTAGAAAAGGTTCACATACTTCACGCATCTTTTCAATCTGCTCCTTGCACCCACCCACATCATTGTATGTAACATCCGGCTTCTCCTCCACCGTCATCATTGTGACGCTGGGGTCAATTTTTGGTGGTAGTGGAATTTGTATTTGGTACTTGTTGCGATCAACACTGCAACACCATCAATTGTGAGATCACATATCCCAGTGGCACTTTTACATGAAGATAAATGCACAGGCCAAGTTATTTCATCAACTTGACCATCTCCATGGATTGCAGCAAGCTCAGCAAACAAAAAGAACATGCATAACATTATTGATCCTGTTCTGAGATGGTTACAACTAATGAATAGCGACTATTTCCCAGACTCATGATGTACACAACAGAGGAAAGAACCATGTGCATAACAAAAATGATTATAAACGTCAATGGACACAGCAATCACCACAATAACTGTCACTGCTTTTCTAAGCTGCTCCTAAAGCACTAAGTGTTCTAATTTTTTTGCTAGTTTACCTGATGGCACATTTCTAGCATATTGAAGAATAGAAATGAAAGCACGGCACATTGAACCATTGGCATACAGGTTTATAAAATGCTGAAGTACAAGGTGAGACATACCCAACCCTCATCCCTTCCTCGATGTCAGTGGGTGAGACCTTATCTCCCAATCCGACAACAAACTGCATGGTGCAAAATAAAGAACCAGAAGAACTGTAAGATTTTCTGGGTGAAACAATTAAGAAAGCATCATAAAGTATGGTATGGTTTACCTTTGCAATTTGTTTTACATTTATCACATATTTGGCATCATCAGTATTTGGGCTGATAATCTTGGTACACCTTGCCACCTGAAGATGAAGAAAGGAAAAACTATTAGCACAAGATATTTTGGCACACATAAAACCAAATTAGAAACATAGCAGACGCCTAACAATCAAGCACTTGTGCCAAAATCTGTAAAGGATGGGAAGAAGTGCAAAACGCTGGGTTCAGTCAATGACCTGTAAAGGCTGTTCCTCTTGCATCATCTGTTTGTCGGAAACCAAATCCCACTGGCTAGGTGGAGCCAGACCTGTATCAGACTCCTTTATCCCTGGGATTTAAAAAGAAGAAACATGTGTCAGTTCAGCTAATTGAGAAACGTTTGTCTCCTAGCATTCAAACAAGCTAATCACAACAATATGAATATAGAGAACTCCAGAAATGAGATGAAGCCAACTAATACAACTAAGATATTTCTGCTAAGAAATAAAGTCGGAGACATATTGTGCATTATTAGCCCGTACAAAAAAGGTCTATTTCCATTAGTACGAACAATGAGATGAGGCCACAGTGACTGATATATCTAATGATGCTATATGTAGAAGCAGCTCTGAGCTGGTATCAGTCAACTGGATAAAAATTAAGCAAAGATCATCTCCCTGGTTAGACCAAAGAATGACCTAAAGTATATAGATATCATCGTTTAAATTTTATATGCTGCAAGTAAACTACCAGCTGAAATTAGAGTCGCAAGGTTAACACTATATATGGTATCTCTGTAAACCGGGTGACTCTGATTCCCCCTTCTCAACTGAACTTACTGGTGAATGGAGTAAAAGAGAACTAACTGATTCCCAGGACCCTGACTCTGCAGCAAATTGGGCTACATCTCTAGCGCCAAAACGTAAAAAGGAAAATAAATTTCTCACTCACCACATAGATCGTTGATCTTCTTGGCCATTTCCTTGATCTCCTTCTCGACCTTCTTGATGCTGGTAGAGTATGGCCCAAGCCCCTGCAACGACAGCCAACTAGCCAAAATTAGCAAACGCAGCGGTTCGCCCCCGAGCGAATGATCTCTAACCACACACACAGAGTACCCTAAAGCAGATAAAATCACGAGTCCTTATAAACAGAGGACGAAATCAAAATCCTAAGCGCATCTCGAGCCCAAAACCCATCCAGTCCAGCTCTCAGAACCCCCACCCGATCCAGCACTCAAACCCCTCTCCGAGAACAAATCGTCGCGAAAAAACTTTAGATCCAGGAGATCGGGAAGAAGAGATCCAAACGGGGGGTCGCAGCACTCACATATGTCTTCAGGAGAGCGATGTCGTCCTCGTCAAGGGGGCGCGGGTTCTTCTCGTTGAGGATATCGTCCTCCGGCTCTGGCGCCATGGCTGCCGGCGTGCGCTGTGTGTTCTCCGGCGACGAGGCGAGGAGGCGGCGGCTCACGTTTGTGGGACGGTGCGGGCGAGAAGGTTGGGGATGCGTTTGGGCTTTGGACTGTGGCACGCTTCGACTATTTTATCTGGGCATCTTTCTTTCCTCCTTTGCAAGAGATGTCCTGAGCCGTCGATGCTGATCGAACGGTGACAGGTGTCATAGCTGCCGCAATAACTTTACCTACACCGGCAATTTTTGCACTCCAAATTACCAAGATTATCCACCGCTCTATTATTACTGTCGTTCGGACTCGGACATCCCTGCTGGTTCTTTTTTTAAAGCCCTCCTGGTTCATTTCTAATTTATTCTCTTTACTAACAAAGTATTCATACGTTACGACAGACTTAACAAAAATAAAATATTATGTATGATTTAAATAAAAAAATCATTTACATAATATATTTATTAAATATATATAGTATTATTAATATTTTTAGACGGAAGATAATATTTATATTACTGTTGATGCTTTTTAGTGTATTATTTTATATGCTTATCATAAATATTAACGATTTCGACATGTAGTGTTGTTTAAGATGTTACAGAATTAGATAAAATAATATTAAAAAGGTTCAAAGATGAGAAGTATTGATATAAAATCCGACTCCGGATTTCTCACAGGCCCATGGCACCTACAAGATATCTCTGTACATATATGAAACTCAACATGCAACTCTAAGGTCGTGACCAAATGACTAAGGATTTCTAGAAGATTTATCCGAAAGAAAAAAAAAATCAATTTACGCAGTCCAGAAACAACACTATATTGCGTCGCGGTTTTGGACTTCAAGACGTGCTCTAATGAGAAAAATATGACTACGAAAGTTGTAGATCTCATCGAGTACTTTATGAAACATATATGCATCATATTATTTGGATTCCGAAGCTATGAGATATAGGCTTCGCAAGAATACATGCGTAGAATAGTCTGAATCGGAACATATATTTTTGCATGGTATATTTGGATACAAAGATTTATGAATCTGTGAATCTATTCAATACCAAAGTTATAGAACTTTTTGAGTGCTACGAGATATAATCTGAGTTTGTCTCATTTTGACTCTGGACGCAGGAGTTATGATTTTTAAAAATTGATGCCCAATATAGAAGGTATAAAACCGACTTGGATTCAATCTTAACTTTGTGGACACGATGTGGACGATCGCACGATAATTAATAAGTTATAGATATAGCAAAGTGTCTGTGCGTTGCGACGTGCTTAACAAAAATAAAACATTCTATAATAAAAAATTATTTACATAATATATGAAGGTGCATCTAGGCCCCTAATTTTATTTTGGTGATTGGAGCCAATATAATTAAAAACGGACTAATCTTTTGATAAGCATATGTGTAGATTATGATACAAAGCTTGATGATTAAATGCATAGAAACAAAAAGAGAAAAAAGAAGATGGCAAAGTGCTTCAAGATGAGATTCAAAATATGCTCAAGAATGAAGTTCATAGTATTTTATTTTAAATCTTGAGTATAGGAAAAATTATACTATCAAGAGGGACATAAAAGTGTGAAGCGGAGGTGAACTAAGTGCAAAATTCCCCTTTTCATGCCATACAAAAATTTTCAGGGCAAAATCATCGAACTTGTCCGACTCATCAGACAAGTCCATCGGACTCCAGTACCTCTGCCACTCTAGGTCGTCGGACTTGTCCGAAGACCAGAGAAAAGTCCGACGCATCGGACACTTTCATCGGAGTACAGTGCCCCTGCCACCCTAGTTTCATCGGACTTGTTCGATGGCCATCGAACTTGTCCGATGGACAAGACTTGTCCGAGCCATTGGATAAATACATCGAATTCCAGTTCCTCTGCCCCTCCTGTACCGTCGGACATGTCTGATGGTCATCTTATCCGAGGCATCGGGCAAGCTTGTCGAACTCCAGTTTCTGCGTCACTTTGTTTCATCGGACATGTCCGATGACCATCGGACTTGTCCGACACAGATCTTAGAAATTGGGTCTCCAACGACTCTTTTCCTCATTGGGCTATAAATAGAACCTCTCTTCGTCCCTTGCCTGGTTGGTTACTCATTCCACTCAAAAACACTCTCATGCTCATTTTGCTCTCTCCAACTCTCCTCCCTTGCTTCCACTCTTGATTTGTGAAGGGATTGAGAGAATATTGAAGTGCTCTATGGACTCCAAACTTTTATCCTCTTAAGCACTTGGTTCATCCTCACCGCCGATGACTATTGTGTTTGTTACTTTTGGGGACTCATCTCCTAGACGGTTAGAGGTGCCCGTATAGCTCCCAACTTGTGTGGTGACGCCTCGGGAAGTTTGTATTGATCTCTCCTTTGTGGAGTTTCTAGTGGAAAACCAAGTTTGATCTTTGTGGTCACTTAGAGAGGTTAGGGTTGAAAGAGACCCGGTCCTTTGTGAATCCCTCAACGGAGACGTAGGCTTCTTTGTGGAGCTGAACTTCGGTGAACAAATCTTGTGTCTTGCTTGTGTTTTTAATTACTCGTCTCTCATTTACTTGTTCTTGCTCATAAACTTGCTAGCTAGGGTTTGTTTTGAATTTTTTAAATTAACTTGTATAGATTGCTTGCTAGTTGATCCCCTTTTTACAGCTTCCCCTTGCTTATATTCATCTGCTTCTAACTTGCCTTACACTAGTTTTAATATTTACCCGGTCGATCTACTTTTCTATCTTGTGTCATCGGACAAGTCATCGGACTTTCCCTACAATCATCGGACAAGTCCGACACTGCGTATTTAACTTTTATTATTAAGTGAATTTCAGGGATAATTGCCTATTCACCCCCCCCCCTAGGCACTTTCAATATATTTGTTAAACATATATAGTATTATTTATATTTTTAGATGAAAAATTATATTTATATTACTAATGATGCTTTTTAGTGTACCATTTTATATTTTTATCATAAATATTGACGATTTTGACATATAGTATTGTTTGAGATATTACAGAATTAGGTGAAATAACACTAAAAAGATTCAAAGATGAGAAGTAATGATATAAAACCCGACTACGGGTTTCTCACAAGCCCATGTCACCTACAAGATACTTCTGTACGTACATGAAATTTAACATGTAATCCTAAAGTCGTGACCCAATGACTAAGGATTTCTAGAAGGTTTATCCGGGAAAAAAAATTAATTTATGCAGTTCAAAAATAGCACTGTATTACGTCGTGATTTTGTACTTTAAGACGTGCTCCAATGAGAAAAATGTGATTACAAAAGTTGTAGATCTCATCGAGTACTTTCCGGAATATACATGCATCATATTATTTGGACTCCAGAGCTATGAGATATAGGCCTCGCAAGAATACATGCGTAGAGAAGTCCGAATCGGAATAGATATTTTTGCATGGTATATTTGAATATAAAGACTTCTGAATCTATGAATCCATTGAATATCAAAGTTGTAGAACTTTTTGAGTGCTACGAGAAAGAGTCCGAGTTTGTCTCATTTGGACTCCGGATGCGGGAGTTATGATTTTTGAAAGTTGGTGTTCAATATAGAAGGTATAAAATCGACTTGTATTCAATCTCAACTTTATGTACACGAAGTGAACGACCGCACCTCAATTAATAAGTTGTAGAGATATATGAAACGACACAAATTTCACACCGGAGTAGTTTATTAGGGAAGACGCCGCACAAACAAAACTTACATGTGCACACCAATGCCTAGTAGAAATTTCTTGCAAAAAAAAATCCCTAGTAGAAATTATGTAGGTTGCTACTTTTCAGGCGATTAAAAGTTTATGAAACTTTCAGTCATCGTTTTTGAATCATAGATTCTATATCCAACGATTTCTAATTATTATATAAAAAAATTTATAAAAAATCAAAACACAAAAAAACAAAACATCCCGTGAAACTACTGAAAGCTAGGAAATCGGAGAAATTATACGTTGAGCTAAACAGCATCACAAACGGCCGGAGTGAATGCTGGAGCAATCCATCACCCTGTTCCTTTAAGAGAAAAAAACCGTTATTTGATTTCGGGCCAGCATGGGAAGAGTTGTTGCTGGGCTACTTGTTGCATACGTCAGGCCCGTAAGCACTCAACTGGTGTGACTCGAGACGAGAGAAACGGACATGATAGTTACGGGCGGGGTCATTCATTTTGCCGATCCAGGGGCGAGCAATGCCAACGCTTGCGAGGAGAATGCGCAGCCTGCCGTTGGCGATCCCCCGCGACCAGGTCCTCCTCCGTCGATCGAAAATTCGAAACCTCTCTCACTCTCACCCAGCGGAGAATCCGATCGGCGACATAGCGCCGGGCAGAGACGGCGCGGGCAATGAAGGCGGCCGCCGGAGGAAAGGAGAGCACGGCCGCCTCCCTCCTCCGCTGCGTCCTCTTCCTCCTGCTCCCTCTCACCGTCATCTACGTCGTCTACGCCATCCACGTCATCCTCTCCTCCACTCCCTCCTGCCCGCCCGCTGCCCCCGTCGTCACGGCCACCGCATCGGCTGTCTCTCACATTACCAGCAGTGTTAACCGTACATTGCCGTCCTCACCTCCGCCCGTGGCGCCCGCGGCGACGACGCTGCAGCACATAGTGTTCGGCATTGCGGCGTCGGCGCGCCTGTGGGAGAAGCGGAAAGAGTACATCAAGATCTGGTGGCGCCCGGGCGGCGGCATGCGCGGCTTCGTGTGGGTCGACCGCCCCGTCCCATCAAGCGCATCGGAAGGGCTGCCCCCCATCAAGGTCTCGTCGGACACCTCCACCTTCCCCTACACGCACCGCCGTGGCCACCGCTCGGCGATCCGCATCTCCCGCATCGTCTCGGAAACCTTCCGCCTGGGCGCCTTCCCCGACGCGCGCTGGTTCGTCATGGGCGACGACGACACCGTCTTCCTCCCGGACAACCTCCTCACCGTCCTCCGCAAACTCGACCACACGCATCCCTACTACGTGGGCGCCCCCTCCGAGAGCCACCTCCAGAACCTCCGCTTCTCCTACGGCATGGCCTTCGGCGGCGGCGGGTTCGCCGTCAGCGCGCCCCTCGCCGCGCGGCTGGCGCGGACGCTTGACGCCTGCGTGCGCCGGTACCCTTCCCTGTACGGCAGCGACGACCGCGTGCACGCGTGCGTGGCGGAGCTGGGCGTCCCGCTCACGCGCCACGCCGGGTTCCACCAGTGCGACGTGTACGGGGACCTTCTGGGCCTCCTGGCCGCGCACCCGGTCGCGCCGCTCGTCACGCTGCACCACCTCGACGTCGTGCGCCCGCTGTTCCCGACGGCGCGGACCCGCCCTCACGCGGTGCGGAGGCTGTTCGAGGGGCCCGTGGCGATGGACTCGGCGGCCACGATGCAGCAGTCCATCTGCTACGACGTGGAGCGCGGGTGGACGGTCTCCGTGGCGTGGGGGTTCGTGGTGACCGCGGCGAGGGGGCTGGTCCCGGCGCGGGAGATGGAGACGCCCGCGCGCACCTTCCTCAACTGGTACCGCCGCGAGGGATACCGGGCGCACGCGTTCAACACCAGGCCCGTCGCGCGCACCCCCTGCGAGGCGCCCGCGCTCTACTACCTGGCGTCGGCGAGGCGCGCGGTGGCGCGCGGCGGGGAGACCACCGTCACCACGTACCGCCGGTGGCGCCGGCGCGGCGACGTGCGGCCCAGGTGCCGCTGGAAGATCCCCGACCCCGACGCGCTGGTCGACACCGTGATCGTCATCAAGAAGCCCGACCCGTCACTGTGGGACAGAGTAATCCTTTCTTCCTCCTATGCATGATCTTCTAATTTGTAGCACCAAATCATACTGACTACTTTGCTTCAAATCGCAGTCTCCCATGCGCAATTGCTGCAGGGTGCTGTCGTCTCCCCCCAAAGGAGGAGACGGCGGGAACAAGACGATGACCATAGACGTGGGTGTATGTGAAGACTGGGAGTTCAGTCAAGTAAACCTCACATAGACAAAATGCATAGGTAATACATGTGTTTCTTCTTTTATTTTCTAGTATTTGTGTAAGATAAAAGATAGTATGGAAAAAAAAAAGATTTACACCCATATATCTATTGACGCTTTACACACGAACATTAGGATCACACCATGTCTTCTTGGAAGATAGGAGATCATTTACAAATATGCAGTCCTAGAAGTACAAGCACATCGGGTATACTAACAGCATTACACGGTGCTCCAGAGTTGGTGCTTCTTAAGGACACCGGCAGCTTTCAGGAGAATATCTTGTTCTGTCGAAGACCACTCCTCCCTTTTCTACAGCCACAGAAGAAACAAAAGGTCACTAACGAGCTATGCTGTCCCAAACTGTAGCAATGCTGTCCCAAAAAGAATGACTTATTGCTTAATGGAACTTCAAACATGAAAAGAAGATCACAGTTTCCTCGCTTCTGAAGGATGACTGAAGTTAACATACCGTGCCTCTGATGTTGCAACCAACTGTAAGCTCTCCTTGTGAGCTTCCTAGTTGCGACAGATAGCAGTAAGCGGCATCAATTTTTGGATTCGACATTAGCTCTGATTTTATCTCCTCCGTTACAGCAGGAATCTTTTCAATGTCTCCAGTTCTTACGGGAAGCTTGGCCACACTAACATGCCACATGGCTCTTGACTTGTTCATTATCACCTGCAGATTTTATTTTGGGAGTTAAGCAGGGAACTCACTTTGGAGCTGTACTATTTTATACTAGAAAGAAATGGAAGGAAGAAAATCTCAGCACATGTAATTCATGCTAACTGATTTTGCAACCAATAGGGTTTCGAAAGATGTACTAGCTGATAGTGTTTCTTGATCAAGATATAGTAAGCAATATCCTTGTTACTGTGACTCTACTTAGATAAAAGTTCAATGAGCATTCGGATCAAACATTCTAGAAAAAATGGGTTGATGCAATACCCCACTAGTTGTATATGCAAAACAAGAAATTGTAAAAAGAATAGCATTATAAAAAATTTGGACATTACTTGGCTGGAGAAAAGAGAGTTAGGAACTACAACAGGGAGCTTTTCAGTATTTATTAATGAAGTAGAAGTCAATCCGATTTCAACCACTTGTCCTTCTATTGACCCAGCCTGCAATTTGGAAAGCACTTCTAGTTACTTGAAATTTGCATCAGCTAGAAATAGTAACTATAATATAGTCACCAAAACTAGATAGAAGTCATAACAATCAATTGGTTAATGAACTCAGCTGAAAAGTTATGCACTGCATAATATGCAACCACAAGATGTTTTGGATGGAAGAAAGCTAAGTCCTGCCTGATTCTTATTTTTCAAGTATCATTGCTCCCTTCTTGAATTATCATCGTGTTAGGAGTATCAAAGATAAAGAAGGATAAAAATTGTTGAAGCATGACTAAGAGAATGAAATGTGAAAGCACAATCACTTCTAGGATATTTCTTTTCTTTTAAACCTAATTCATTCCCCGTCTTGTACTCTACAAAATAGCTATCAGAACAACCGCACATGGTGCTGGCAGGCTGAAGGTTCAAGAATATCAGTGAACAAAAGGTACCTTGATGTAATCTCCCACTGAGAATGGCTTAGAAAATTGTAATGACAGCCCACTTAGCATGTTACCAAGGATATCTCTAGCAGCAAAAGCAGTAGCAACACCTAGAACAGTGTGCAAAAGAGAATGTTAGTTGAGACATGTAATTACTGAAAGCTCCAGCTGTTAATTATCAGCAAATGTATGTATACTATCGAGCATATATAGATTGTCGAAGATTTTTAGAGCAGTAAAACTGTTGCCTTCATGTGTCAAAACTAGTACAGGTAGGAGCAGGAAGCCAGAAACCATATCCATGTAACTAGTTTAAGGCACCATTACTAATTATCTCTCCGTGGAGCTATTGTGTTGCATATAAAATTAAGAATACTTAGCCCCTGGGGCAATACCACCCGAGGTGTTATCCACTCTAGAAAAGACCCTAGTTGGTAGCCTTCCAACTGGAGGTTCTATCAGTGCGCTAATGCATACTTCACCAGAGGTATTTTGTTGCATATATGTTCTAGGACACATGAACTAGAGAGAAGCTTCTTACTTATCAATAAACGGAGCACTTTACATAATCTGTAATACCGTCATTTTCAAGCTTAATACTTCTGTATCCCACTATGTATGGCTTCTTTCAATCAACTATGAATCGATACTGATTATTGGCGTGATAAAGGTCAGGTTCAGGCAGGTGCCCTCTTAGTTCTCATGAAAATGCTCACTAAATGCATCACGAGAAGAAATGTTCATGCGAAGAAACACAACACATGCTCACTAAAATGCTAAAACCTTACCTCCCACACCACCAACAGTTAGTATTGACTGCACAGGTACACCAAATGCTTCAGCAAGAGCTATAACTCCAAGTCCAATCAGTCCTAACGAGGACACCTTATCAAATGCTGACAATCTTTCTCGGTCAATTCCAATAGCAGTTTCCTTGGAGAGAGAGTTAGCAATGAAGTTGGTTTTCCACCGGTGAAGGAACCACACAAAAGATACAACAAATGCTCCCTTCCATGCCTGTGGAAGATAAGCCGAAATGTTTGGTTCAATAACTGCAGCCCTGAGAAAGAAGAAAATCAGAGCTTCAGAGACCTCGGACACATTCAGAGTAAGCTTAACATTGACCAGATGATGTACATGTTGCAGAGGATGTCCTATTACTACTGAAAATTTAACTGCTAAATCAAATCTATAATATGAAAGATCTCCAACGCTAAAAAAAATGCAGAAGGAACATAAAGTTCTGGAACCAAAAGGAAATTATAAAGAATGGAAGTTCTACCCCATTGCCAATACAATTTTATGATAATTCACTAAAAGAACTACTTTAGTTATTATCAAGCAAAACATGTTTGTCTTAGAAGGTGACAATACTCACATCTGCGAAAATGCCATAAATGTGATAATATATTTTGCAGGATCTTCCATTGCACTCCATAAGCTTGTTTGATAGGATAAATCTTTCTTATTTGAGTCTCCCCAAATTTTCATAAGAGGACCTTTTGATGCATACTTGTGGAGCTTCCTTAGAGCAATAGGCATTACAAACCATGCCATTGTGGTACCAATCAGAGTCCCACCAAGCGGGACAACTACCTTCTCCAGAGCTTGATGATTACCAAATAACTCTTGGGCGTGAAATCTAATTGTAGCAATCAGCTCCTTCGCGCTCTTGCCTGCAGTAATGCTAGCATCAGTAGTAGAGCAATTAGCATTTTCTGAGATATCAATCCAGGTGTTCCCACCATCATCTGTGGCGCCAATTTCAGAAACTCCAGAAGAAGAGATACTTGAGATAGGACTTTTGGGAACCTGTGGCTCCGTCCTAGTATTTGAAGAATACATGCGACAAAGGCTAGGAACACCCGAGAAACCCCGTAATGTGTTGTAGCGACACTTTGATGTAAGCCAACAGCTGTTTACATCAGCTGAAAGATGCAGCGTGCTAATTTTCGTCACATTAATAGCATGGCAACTCTGATCTGTTGCCTTGATCTGCTTAAGCGTAGATATTCCTAACTTTGGAGTGTCAGAATAGCCGATCCATCTCCAAGGGGCAACGTATGAACACTGCTCAGGAGGAGATGCCGTTGTAGAACTCCAGATAGTGGATGCTTGACGTGATCGTCGCAAAATCGTTGTAGCCCTGTACATAGTACCTTTCCAACTTGACATGGGAGTTATCAGAAAGCCACTGTGATACCTTACGTATCCAGAAAGCATTGCCAAATTAGCGAACATTGCACATCGAGCACACAATAAAGAAAAACATAAAGGATCAGAAAGCCTTCAACGGATGTAGGGAAGATTAAGCTGGTCCAAACAGTTAGAGGCAAACCATGCACTGCACTAAAAAAATCTACTGATCTCGCGTTATCCCCAATAATCTACTGATCTCACAAGGTGAATGTTGTGCACGCAATTAATTCTCTGTCATCTACTGATCTCCTGGTATCCCAATAATTAATCCACTACATAAATACATAATAATGCATATATACAGGGGAGAGTACATGGAGGATTCATGAACCAAACCAAGTCACTAGAATCACATTAAGCCAGCTAGTTGATCACAGGGTGTTTGACGAAATGCTCACCAGAAATTCTCAGCCTGGTGAGCCACTCGACGATAATAGCCGCAGCCCTGTGGTGTCCTGCACGAAAACAATCAAGCAGCCGAGACTGATTCCCAATCACCATCCGCTCCAACATCCAAACAGACAGACAGGGAACTCTCCCTTCGCTAAAGCAAAACGCTCAAAGGCAAGCGCCCAGAACAGCGTTGCACAAGGCCTTATGATGGCTGTCGCAGCGACTGGACGAGGGAAGAGGAGGCAGCTGCTGGAAGATTCGGTTGAAGCGAGCTGGAACTGGAAATAGAAGCCTAGAGCTCTTGAGTTACCTGGCTGCCGAAGGCTCCGACACCTGGTACAGAGGGCTGTGCTGCGTTGGCCCTTTTTCTTATTTTTTATTTTATCGTTTGAGACGAGATATGCTGCGTTGGCCTGTGACTGACGGCGATGGATTCCGGTCGATGTTTCGGATGGGCTCTAGTTCCTTTGATTGGGCTCAGATCATGCATTCCCTTCATCTCTTCCGTTTCGCTTTGTTTTGTATGGGGGCGATTATGCCAGCATTATCATGCATGAGGTTTGTCTCACGTGACTTTCTTCCTTCGCTCCTATATCAACGAGAGGATCTCTACTACATACATTACCATAAAAGCAGCCTATATGAACGGTCAAAGATGTACCGTAGCGGCGGGTATGTGCCATCACCGCTACGGCATACCCGTCGCTACGGTTCTGTAGCTAAAAATAAAACATCTTTAACGACGGATGAACTATGATCCAAATAATCCATCGCTATAGAATGATAGTAATGGCGGGTGACATCTTCACCCGCCGCTACCGTTGAATCCGAAAAAAAAAAGCATACAGGCCCGCTCTCGGCCTACTCTTGTAGCCCACACTCGACCCGCCATCGAGGTCCGTTGGCTGTCTCATCACCGGATCTAGCCACCCTAGAGCCAGATTCGGCTGCCCCATCACCGGATCTGGTCACTCCATCGTCGGATCCGACCATCCCGCCGTCGCCGCCCGTAGGGAGCGAGAGAAAGGGGCAGAGGAGGGCGTCACGGCCGAGGGGAGTGGGAGGAAGAGGCGGAGGAGAAGGGGAGCCCACGCGCCGCCACCTGCCGCCGGAGAGCCCGCGCGCGTCGGGGAGCTCGCGCGATGCCGGGGAGCCCGCGGCCGCCGTGGAGCCCGCGCGCCGCCGCCTAGCGCCGCAGAGCTCGCGCGCCGCCACCTGACGTCGGAAAGCCCACGCGCGTTGTGGAGCTCGCGCGCCGCCGGGGAGCCCGCGGCCGTAGGGGAGCTCGTGCGCCGCCGCCTGCCGCCGGGGAGCCCGCGCGCCGCCAGTGGAGTGAAGGAGAGAGAGAGAGACAGGTGGGGGAGGCGCTGCCGTGGAGTGAATCAGAGAGAGAGGTGAGGAGTTTGAGGGTAGTATTTATTCCATAGAGTTAGGATTTGGAGTAAAATGGGCCCGGAAAATGAAATGAGTGTTATTTGAGTCCGATAGCACAGTAGCGACGGTTGACTTTATTGACCGCCGCTAAAAAGTGGTTTTTAGCGATGGTTAACATTGTTGACCGCCGCTAAAAATGAAATTTATCTTTAGCAGCGGTGGACTTTGTTGACCGTCGCTAAAAAATGGGTTTTAGCGTCGGGTGATTTTATTGACCGTCATTAAAAATAAAATTCATCTGTAGCGGCGGTTGATAACAAAAACGCTGCTACGTGATTTTTGACAACGCCGCTATAGTATCGTTTTGTGGTAGTGATATTAAGTCAGATGAAAACGTTCATGTCACATCAAATTCTGCCGTGCGCCCCATGTACAGTTTGGAAAAAAAAAACAGACGAGTCCAGTTTGAAAAAAAAAACGACCAAGTCCAGTTTGAAAAAAAAAATGAAAAAAAAACAGATCGAGTCCATCTAGTTTGGAACAGAATCCTAAAAAACACCCATATACAATAGAGAGGGAATCATTTGGAAAAAAAAAGAAACAAACTGAGTCCATCAAGTTTTGAAAAGAATTTCTATTCAATTCCAAAGGATTAAGGCGGCATCAATCATCTGCTAACCGCACCATTGCGAGTTGTAGCAGGACTCAAGGATGGGGTTCCTTCGGCAGTTTGGTTTCACCACCCGATACTTCGACAGTAAAATATCTTGCTTGCAGATTGAGTGCGTGTGTGGAGCGCTTTGGGCCGCTGTCATGTTGGCTCAAGGAATTAACTTCCCTGCAATACGGTCTAATGGCTGCGTATATTCGTATTCGTCTCATGTGAAAAGGTATAAGCTTAATTTGTTTATATTCGCTGAACTTGATCAAACAAATATGCATGTCGGCACACCATTGTGATCATGTAACTATATGGTTGACTTCTTTTTTAGCACTATATTTATTTATTATTATTATTTTGCTTGTGGTCAATAAAATAGCCTATCACATAAATATGTATATACAATAACTGATCATATATTAACAATGTATTCTAAATTATAACACATTTGCATAACACCGCAACGTGTTGTATCATAGCAAATGCTAGCATTATCCATAAATCAGTTATTATTAATTTATAATATTAAATTTTTAATTAATATAAGATATTATATTTCTCATAATTTCAATTATTTCAATAATGTTATTGTTATGCCAAAACTAATATCAACAGTTAGAATACCATAATAAGTTCCGAAATGCTCTCTGTTTCAATTATGTGTTTTGCTTTTTAGTATTTTACTTCAAGGTTTAAAGATAGACGATGTGATGACCAAGCAATTAGGCATTTGTGCAAGTCAAGTATATCAAGAATGGAGCAGAGTGTGAAGTGTAATTGCAGGCACGAGCAGTGCACTTTGTTCAAATTCTGGTTCTCATGTCATAGATGGTTTGATGAGGTGTGTACATACTCACAAATCTTACTTGAAGGGATTAACTTGATTTGTATCTCAATTATTTAATAAGCATGATAGTTTGCGTAGTCTACATTTATGGCCATTATGCTATGAAGTTGTTATAGGAAACTATTCACCAAATAATTTGATAATTTCTATTAGAAACAATTGTCTAGAATAAGCTTTGTTTTTTCTTTGTTACAAGTCCAGTACATATTGTAGACTTTATTTTTATTTAGTGATAAAGTCCATAGCAATGCACAGATATTTTGCTAGTTAAACTATCAAATCAACACATCGAGTTAAAGTGTTATACTAATAAAGAATGTTTTAAAAATAATGCTGCTATTTTTTAGAAGATAATAATGGCAGAAGCTATAGCTCTGGTTTAAAAGACATAGACCAAAAGAAACACACACACAATTGGGCTATAGAAACAATCTTCATGTAACAATACCACCTTCCAAGCTAGACAAATGCTTAGTATTCTTGTTGTTAGTTTCAAACAACAGATTGGATTGTGACTAGGAAGGTAGATTTGGGTGTGTTTGGTAGGGCTTATGCTTATGTTGAAAATAACTCATATTTTAGTTAATATATGAAAAATGTTTATCTAGCTTATTGTAACATAAGTTATTAATCCGTTTGATAAAATAGTTTATCCTGTTTTTTTATGACTTATTCAATACAACTAGTAAGAGATGATTCATAAGTTCAAAAAGCTAATGTTTGTTTGTTTTGCTTTTCTAGTATCAAGAGACAAATGACTTATAACAACTTATTACAATAAGTGTTTATACAAACTAGTTGTTTGACAGGACTTATTGCTTATCACAATATAAGTTGTTAAATAAATCAGTTCGTAAACCCTGTCAAACACACCTTTAACTAGAAGCTAGTGGGCTTAAGCCTCCCCTCCACCGGATGCATCACCGTGAGTAGCGATGCAATTTTTTAGTTTTGCAGATCAATATGTTGGGTTCAAAACTCTTTCGAATCATCTAAAATACATACTCACTCCGTTTCAAAATTATTATCGTCATTGACTTTTTTCGCTACCTTTGACTATTCGTCTTATTCAAAAAAAAATTTTAAAAATGTAATGTATTTTCTTATGATTTGATTTATCACTAGATAAAATTTAAATATAATTTATAATATTTTATATTTGAACAAATATTTTGAATAAGATGAATGGTCAAAGGTAACGGAAAAAGTCAATGACAATAACAATTTTAAAATAGAGGAAGTATCCATAAAAATTGTTGAATGAACTAGCTTTCATTTAGTTTCAGCTACACATTAAGTACCTCTAGATGAGAGCCAAATTTTTTAATGGAAGAACAAGAAATGGACTCTTTGCTTTGGACCCTAAGCTCTTCCCCAGATCATTCCTTTTGCTTCTATCTCGTAATAATGCAATTAAATCTGAAATACTTTTATAGCGATGCATTATGACGGATTCCTGTAACGGAACATGTAATTTTGATTATAATAGAAGACCCATTCTTAATAGTACAAGCGTTGACAAGACTGACGGATGCGTTTTTAGCATTATCATCAGCGTACCTAATCCAATACTAGTACATAATCTCAACTTCTCAAGAGAAGCAGGCTCTACAAGTCTGTGCCATTACAAGTCTGTCCCAATGGCACAGACCTAAGTTTGTTGTCTCGTAAGACAGGCCTGTCTCAGAGACACATCATCTGACGGTGACACGATGCATCCGAACTGGCAGCCGAGGTGGCCGGCATTGATCCAAGACACGCTAATCTAAATGGCGTGTCTGTATTGAAACACGCCTTAACCTTTAGTGTGCTTCTCTCGCCAGACACGCCTATCTGTTTGGCGTGTCTAGGCTTTATACTCCACGCGCATCGGGCCTCCTTTCTTCCTCTCCTTTCTTCCCGAAACTGAACCCGGAGGCCGCCGCCAGTCGCCAGTCGCCGCCGCGGCTTCTCCTCCTCGCCCCGCCTATCTCCGCCGCCCATTTCAAGGGAGCTCGTGGGGGTAGCCCCTAGGAAGGTAAGGGATCAATCCCATCCGTATAGATTTTGAGTTTAGTCTATTTATAGTAAGTTTCGTGATAGTTAGGGTTTGATAATGGTGGTTGTAGAGATTTTTTGAATTTGGACGAATGAAGATAGATCGGATACTCGAAATCGCTAGATAAATAGGTTGCATTATGATAATGGAGTACACAATAACTCCGTAGATCATGATGAAGGTAATATTGATCATGAGAATGTGGGTGAGTTGGGTCATGAGGATATTAGGAACGAAGGCAATATCTCATCTTCTATCATTGGTTCGGGGTCAGGCGGTGGAGGGACCCAACGTTGAAACTCCGCATAAGGCGACATGACATTCTCGTCGTACAGGTAAAGCATGATGCGTGGGTCATACATATCCGGACCGTCAATCCATTGAAAAAAATAACACTATAATAGAATAAAAGACAACGAGTACTAAAACAAAAAAAATAATAATGGACCACGACACATATTAAGTACTCACTCCCGCATGCTCATGAATATCCTTATCTTTGCACATGTAGTATGCACGTCCTGCTGTCGTTCGATGGCGAGATTGCTTCACTTTCGCCGGTTGTCCACACTCGCAAATTAGCACCGGAAGCGGGGGTGGCACGGGACCATCCACAACATGTGCAGGGAGGTACTTCTCCCACTGAAATTGAAGCCGGCGCACGAGTTCACAGTACATTGTGACCTAAACAATATTAGTGCATAAAATATAAGGACAAATGGTACTTACCATAACTACTATGAGAAGGTTATAAATACACCATGAAATAAAGGTAAAAGAAAGTAATAACAATAAGCCACTATCGATAAATTCACTATGATTTAAACGGATTCAAGCCGAACCACCATTAGAACTAGTACAACTAACTTAAACCCTAACTAACAAAACCAAGCAAATAATAGCGAAAAATTCAAATCTACTCGGCTAAAGTGATAATAGTACCTTATAGGATGAGGTCGGTGCAGTCTTAGAGGCTCACCGTATAAATTCAGGGCAGCACAATGAAATTATTGCCAGTGGCGAGAGAGAGAGAGAGAGAGAGAGAGAGAGAGCAGAGCCGACAACGGGAGGAGGAAGAAGGACAGGAGGGGAGGAAAGAGATCCAGGCGTGAGCTTTAAGTCCAAATGAGACATGCCATATAGACAGGCTTGTTATATCTATCAAACACGCTAAAAGATTTGGCGTGTCTTGACAACGTGACGGCATATCCTAGCTCACGTGTCAATGACGTGAAATCTTATCACACCGTATATTTTGTCATGTCTCTCACAGTAGACACGTCATTTGCTTTGACGTGTCAAAAACGACTATATCTTACAAATATATTTCATGATAGTTTTCTTTTATAATTTTATATAAAAAATGATTATTTAAAAAAAAAAAGACACTCGTCTCGTCCAGTGAAACAGCAGTGACTGTAAACGCACGATCAGCCACACAAACCACGCGTAAATTAAAAAGCTGGCAGCAGGCGACCCGGGAGCGCGACAGCCCGAGAGGGACGCCGCGCAAGTGGACGGCAGCTCGCAGCCACAAATTCTCGACCCCGCGCACGCGCCCGTCAGAATCAAGTGGCCCGGGCCAAGCAAAATGGAGGAAGAGAGACGCCGTCCGGCTCTCCTCTCCCCCACCCCACCCCAACGCATCGACGCACGGCTCACCCCGCGGCGCCACCACCCACATACTCCCACCCACCTCTCGGCCACGTCCACGCCACAACAACACGCGCACAGCAGCAGCACGGCAGCTGTTCACAGCCAGCCAGGTCCTGGACCTCCACCCGAGCGACGAGAGGCGGCCACCACCGCACGTCGACAACCTCCCCGGCGCTCGGTTTCCCCTCATGGTCTCCGCCGGCACGCCGCCGGCGCAGCCCGACGCCGGTGTGACGGGGGAAGACGCCAGCAAGAAGGTGCGGAAGCCGTACACCATCACCAAGTCGCGCGAGAGCTGGACGGAGCAGGAGCACGACAAGTTCCTCGAGGCCCTGCAGCTGTAAGCACATGCAAACCTGCCTCGGAATTTTTACCTTCCTCTGCGTGATTTCGATGCATGATTTGCTTGAAAATCTGAAGCGTTGCTCTCTCGTCTGAAGATCACTACTAGTTATTTCCTGCCCTTTTCGATCTGCTTGTTAGGTGGCGCTGAATTTAGTGTCCAGTGCAAAACTTAAGAGACAGTATTACTATTGTTTGTTCTAGCTGGCTGTTTGTTCACTGGTTTTTATTTCTTTATTATTGGTTTTTTAGCTCTTAATTCCTCGTTCAGTATTTTGAGTTAAAAAAAGGGATAATCCCTTTAGTGCCATTACAAATTGAACTAATCCCAAATATATTATCACAAAATAACATATCCCATATATACCATTTAAATGCAATTTTTATCTCTTATATGTGATTGTTGACTGGTCAATCATGTTAAAAAACAAAAATGCCCATGCCATCTTCTTCCTTCCTCCTCCTCTCTTCTCTCTGCCATGGCTGCCTATCTCTTGCTCCGGCCCAAGGTCGCCGCCCCGACCGCCGCACCCCGAGCTCGCCGCCCCGACAGCCGCGTCCGAGCTCTGGCTGCCGTGCTCCGAGCTCTGGCCGCCGCGCTTCGAGCTCGCCTCCCCGACCGCCGCCGCCGCGCGCTCGCCTCCCTGGCTGCCGCCGCGCGCGCTCGGCCGACTGCCGCCGCGAGCTCGCCTCCCCGGTTGCCACCGCGCAGACCCAGCCGCTGCCACGCGCTCGTCGCCCTGGCCGCCGCGGCGTGCGCTCGGCCGACTGCCGCCGCGAGCTCGCCTCCCCGGCCGCCACCGCGCAGACCCGGCCGCCGCCGCGCTCGCCGCCCTGGCCGCCGAGGAGCGCTCTCGCCTAAGGCTGCTCCCGAGGTTAATTAATTTAGTGACTATAATTAGAGGGCAAGGATAGATTAGTTATTTCTAAAAAAAAGTTAGCAGTTTAATGAGATGAATGGCACAAACGGCATAAATTTTGTAACAGAATGGCATGTATAAGATAAGTGCTTTTGTGATGGTAGATTCAGGATTGATGAAATTTACAATGGCATATACGAAATTGGCCCTTAAAAAAAACTTTCACTCAGTTCTTTACATGGAACGATAGGGAAAGCAAACATGCGAACAAAAAGCTATCTATGGTTTACAAGCAGAATATACAGTACAATTTCGAAATTCCAGTTTACAATGTGGGAACTTGAACAACAACAAAGCTTTTTAGTCCCAAGCAAGTTGGGGTAGACTAGCAATGAGGGAACTTGAAATGATAAAGAATTATTTGCTCAACAGGTGGTTTCATTTGGCCCTGTAGGGCACACCATAGATTCTTTGGGTCGGCAAAGCATATGTTTTATTGCAATTAGCCAACCGACACTGTTTAGTCAGGATCCAAAACTCAAATCATATTTCTCAGCTGGCACTTTACAAATAGCCATTCTGAAATGCATTCTCATGCAGGGAGGAGTTGTCTACTTTTACCAAGTCACTTCTCTCTTTCATAGTTTATCTATGGACACTTTGAGCTTCATGATTTAAAAGTAAACTTCCAACCTTTTGGTCTAGAATTCTAGATAGCCTCTTGTGGATGCTCCACCATCATTTCTGCCCTATAATTTTTTTTGTGTGTTTATCAGTGCCACATATGGTGGCATTGATGTGTCATTTCTCTGCCTAGAGAGTGCAATATTTACGCTTGTTAAGCGCACATATTTGTGCCAGAGAATCGACAATAAGTTATACACCGAATGTGGCATTCATGTGTGAAATTGGTTCTTTTTTCAGCTTTGATCGTGACTGGAAAAAGATTGAAGCTTTTGTTGGATCGAAGACTGTTATCCAGGTATTTTACTATTGATGGACCAAGAAGTTGTTTTCTAGTTTTTGAACTCTTGCAAATCAAACCATTTCAGCTTAGGATACAGTGAACCAATACATTAAATTGTACCAAGAAGCACATAATATTTTTATTATCAGTCAGCACTTCCATAATATATTTTTTGTATTGCATTTCTCCGTGATTTTACAGATAAGGAGCCATGCACAGAAATACTTTTTGAAGGTTCAAAAGAATGGCACGAGCGAACATGTCCCACCTCCACGACCAAAGCGTAAAGCTGCTCATCCATATCCTCAGAAGGCCTCCAAAAATGGTGAGACTTCATAAGCTTTAAAGCCTCAAAGGGAAAATGCATCTCTATCTTCCCGACCCCTTTGAGCGATACCAAATTTTATTCCAGGTGTATGATTTGATATTTTTAGCATCCCTTTTCATCAACTTATTAAGTAATAACCTATCTCTTGACATGCAGAATCAAACTATGCACTAAAGACAGATTCATCATCCATCCATAGAAATTCAGGCATAAATGCAACTGTTTCTTCATGGGCTCACAATTCCGTCCGGCCAGTTGTTGCCTCACCAATTGTGAAAGGTTTGTACAACATTGGTGCTTGCTTTAAATAGTTCACTGCAATATGCATAAGTTAATAGTTGTCTTTCACACAGAAGACTTAGGTGCTAGAATACTTGGTCCAAACAATTTTTGCTCAAGCAGTACTGAAGGCCCTCCCAGGGCTTGGCAACCTGGTGGAACCACTGACCAGATAAATCAAGTTCCGTCACTCCGCCGTCAGTACCTCTTGAGATTTCTCATAATTACCTTACTGTGCAATGTAATTTGTCATATCATTGTGCACCTTTCCATGCAACTTGGCATGTTAAAATCTTGTAAACAGTGGGTTTCTTCTTTAGAGTGATTTGAACCATTGGTACAAGTACAATATGTTGAAACTAAAATGTAGTAAAAATCTATATCAAAGTAGTGATGTCTCGTTTCATGTACTGACACATTACAAAAACCTTTTGAAATATATAATGTTGGCATCTGTTTTTCCTTGAAGACATGACTTGCTTCTATTATACGGACTAGCATTGTTAACATTTCAATTTCTTCTTCTATATTCGATACAGTTATGCCGGATTTCACGCAAGTATACAGCTTCTTGGCCAGTGTTTTTGATCCAAGCACAAGTGGTCACTTGCAGAAACTTAAAGAGATGAATCCAATTGATGTTGAAACGGTATGTCAGACATTGATATGTCTCTTTTTTCTCTCATCCGAATTGCAGATTTAGTTTGACTAGCCTGCAGCGATAATGCACCATTTAAATCCCATTATAATGTACTTTACCAACTATATTGTTACAGCAACAGAAGCATATGCATTTTTTTCTTAGCAATGATGCGTAGGCATTATTCTTCTAGTTTATGTTATGCAGTGTTCCATGAGAATGGCTAAGGCCTAAGGTTTCCTCACTTGAGCATTGCAATCAACTGTTTGATTTTGATATCTTTGTTGAAACCAATGAAGGCAATATATTTGAGATGAATTTGTTTTGTCTGAATTTATAGTTTATAACCCTCTACTTCTTTTCATTGACTTGCATTTATGTCTTCATCTCTCTTTAGGCATTGTTGTTGATGAGGAATCTCTCCATCAATTTGACAAGTCCTGATTTTGAGGATCAAGTAAGTTTAATAACATGTATTTGTATAATGCCTGCATTGCATTGTCTTGAAATATTTCATGATCTTCATTCACGACCTGCCATTACTAATTACACAAGTTGCTTGAGCTTTTTGTTCCTATGTTTCCCTCTTTCTTCTTATCATATTTGACCTATTATTTTTGCAACATGTCTTTCTTCTATATTGGTTTGAAGAACCACTTGATCGTATGCGTATATCTGTGTGATGTCTTTATTTATAGCAACTATATAATGTGCTGTGGTGGTAGCCAATTTTTGCAAATTTCACGATTTCATGTTTGATTACATAGTAGTCAGATGTTTGACACCTTTATCTTATCAGTGGTAAAAGTTGCTTTTTTTTTCTCGAATACGCAGGAGAGCTGCGTATCATTGTATTGATAGAGAGAAATGATCGGCCCCTTACAATACATCACCCCACTCCGGGCCGAGCCATGGGGGATGGATATTACATTTAGTTGTGACTAATAAACCATAAAAGACTAAAGACCTGACCTCAGAACCTGAACCTAAAACTTAGTTTGGCTCAGAGACTAGACCTAAGGCAAGGCGGCGCAAGCCACCTGCCCCTGCCATACACCACAGATGGTGTTCATCATCAAAATTTTTAAGTATGGTTCTAATGCGAGGCGTAGCACTGTTGAAGACACAATCATTGCGGTGTTTCCAGAGGACCCAAGCTCCCAAAATAATAACTGTGTTTAGTCCTTTCTTCCTTTCCTTTGGAACTCTCTTGATTGCCCGCCACCACCAACTTGCAAAGGATTATTCATGGACCGTAGGGGCCTTCTCGTGTAAGTTGAGTTTGGAGAATATGCATGACCAGAATTCTCTTGCAAGAACACATGAGGTTAGTAAATGCTGAACCGTTTCTTCTTCTTGATCACACAAGGGACAACGTTCCGGGTGTGGCAGTCCTCTTCTTGCCAACCTATCTGCTGTCCAGCATCTGTTGCGGATTGCGAGCCATAGAAAAATTTTGCATTTAGGTGCTGCCCAAGGCTTCCACAACCGACGCCAAGGCGCAAAGGTAGTAGAACCATTGTAGAAAGCTCGGTAGGCCGACTTTGTGGAATACTGACCGGAAGCGTCAAGTTTCCAGACATGTATATCCTCTTCTTGAGAAAGCATGACCTCAGCAATATAGTCCCATAGCTGAAAGAACTCATATAAAGCCACCAAAGAAAGGCCTCCCTGGATGTCATCAGCCCAGTTTTGATTCACCAAACCTTCCGCCACTGTTCTTGAAGATTGAATCTTGACCGGTACTTGTTCTACTACCCGTGGAGCAATATCGGATAGTGAGCTGCCCATGAGCCACTTATCAGCCCAAAAGAGGGTGTTGTTCCCGTTTCTCACATGTAATTCCAGTGCTATTTTGAACAGTGCAATGGCATTTTGATGAACTTGTATGTCCAGCCTAGACCAAGCTCTGTCATCCAAAAAAATATCCAAAATGGAAAACGTAAATATCAAGTTCATACTTTTCGTTCTTGAAGAGTTGGTTTGATAAAAGAATCCATTTTGTGGTATGTATATCAGGTTAACCAAATACGTAGCACTAGAAAAGTTAGGAAGTGGTTTGCACTACTATTTGAGTCTAGCTTTTAGTGCAGTTCCGCAATCTCAATAGGAGGTAGCTCCTGTTTATCTTTAATGAGCAGTGGAACTAACTTATATTCTACGCAATTTGATAGAGGAAGTTGCTGTCATTATATAGCACTTCTGATGGACTTGAGCTAGGGAGCTCCAGGAGTTCAGATCTAGCAATGAGTGCACCTTTCATGTAAGGCATACCTTGTTTTTCCCCTCTCTCTTTCCTCTCTCCTTCTCATACAGTTTACTGACAAGTTAACATTTTTCCAGGATTAAAGGCGAATAGAACAGCCAGGTCTCTCGACATATAACCACAGTTCGACAGACCTCAGGATGGTGTTCTGTCGTAGCACCAGCAGTGATCAATGAAGGGGCTTGCAGTTTCTGTTTCTAACTAGATTCAAGCCTTCAGCTGTGGATTGTGTTAGGTTGCAACCATGTACAGTTGGCTTCCAAAAGGTGAGATTTGTTGGCAGCCTGATTTGTATATATAATTTTGCCCTGAAGCGTGTACCCTTCCCTTTCCCAAAAGCTTGGTCATCTAGGTTCCTGAATATTGTTGCTTCAGTTAAAGGCTGTTCTTAGTAATGGAAAGAGGAAAGGGAATTTTGAGTAACGCAGATTGCTCCCTTTTCCCTCCATTGAGTTCAGTTTGGGTTATGAATAGCGTTTGTGGCTACTATCTGGTAATTAACTTCTGTCATGTTGCCATGAGTAAACATGCAAGTTTCAGTTGAGGTGATCAGAGTGCTGCAAAGCTCCGTAATGTACCAAGGTCTGCTGCACCGATTGTCCTAGAAATGGACTGTACCAAAGGTGTGCCAAATTGCCCTTTGAAGCATCCATCTCTGAAGACTAAATTTCATAACTGACGGTGGTATTCTATTTTCTTCTCCCGTGGAGCAGATTTTTATTTTGAACAATGTTGGAGAAGATTTGTTATATTGACTATAAAGATGTCACTATGTCAGCATTGTGTTACACGTAATTGGGATACCACACGTCATTTTATTAGAATGGACAGTAAAAGACTGAACCAAGTGAAGAACGAAATTATACTTCCTCCTTTCTTAAGATGCCAGCTTTGTATTTCTTCTCCTTTTTCTTTGTAAGATTTATGGTTATGTAGACCACTTCGGACTACTAGCCTTGGCAATTGAGGAATGGATATGTAACTAGTCTACTTAATCATGGCTACCTTTCATTTTGTTGGGAACTTGTACTAGTAGTAGATTCTAACCTGCAGACTGGAAGATATGTCAGAAGTGAATGGAACAGATGGTGCTGTACTGTACCTAGCACACAGTCTGGGCCAGGAGTCGAGATGGTTTTGATGTAGATTCTTATTGGAAGGAAAATCCGAAAATGTAATACGCACCACTTTGCTCTGCATTCAGCGTTTACGAAGCCAGAAATATACGAAGCTGAAGACATTCTGCGAGTCGATGATCGATGTCTGCCCAGATTCGAGATTCCCAGGGGACGCCACTCCGCCGCCGCCGCCGCCGCGCAGTATCTAATTAGCGATCAGAGGTGACTGGTCTGTTGAACGCCTGGCGGCCGCGGGTGGCTCGCCGCCGCCGCCGCGCCCCGGTCGTCGCGCGCCGCTTTCGATTCGAGAGGAGAGATCGAGGAGAGGCGCATCGACTGCCGGGAACGGAGCAGGAGGGGCCGCGAGAAGCGGAGATGGGTGTCAGGGCCGAGGAGGAGCCGGAGGTCGTCCGCCGCGACGTTGGGGCGCTCGCCGTCGCCGGACGGGAAGAGGAACGGCCGCCCGGAGGATTAAACACTTACTTTGGATCGTGGTTAAAAGTCGCGATCCAAATATTTATATAAAAGTCTATTATTTACAAAAAAACATCATATTTTGGATTACGATTAATAATTACGATCTAAATATTTATATATAGCCTCTTAATATTTATAAAAAGTATTCTAATTTGAATCACGATTAATAATCATAATCCAACTATTTTGTATATAAATAATTGGATCGCGACCAAGTCGCGAAATCGCGATTCAAAGCAGGGGTATTTTGTAAAATAACATACCGCTTCAGTAACCGTGCGATAATAAACGTGCGGCCCGGATTGAGGCGCGGATGAGCTCCCGCCGCCGCCGTCGCGTCCGAGACCTCAGTACGGCCATGGCGGCGCGCGGCGGCAAATTGGCGGCAGCCATACGCTTCCACGCCACTACCTCCCGGCGCTAACGAAGACACCATCGATGAGGCCCTCCCTCCAGTGCATCCCCTTGGTCTATGGCATCGACAATCCCCAATCTCCCGACGCCGGTAAGACGACCGGCCTGGAAATCGGTGGTGTGGTCAGGGAGCAGAAGCGCGGGAACATGCTCCACGGTGGTCGCCGCTTGCAACTGCTGCAGCCGGAGTCCACTTGGATGGGCGATGCCAGATCTGGATCACGGCGAGTACCTCGCCTGCGAGCGCCGGCGTGCGGCGTCCGCATGCGCGGTGACGCGGAGGGCAAGGCCGCTTAAGCTGGAGGAGGAGGGGGAGCAATGTGCAGAGGTTGATCGAAGAACAATGCGCGATGGATGAGGACAGAGCCGTTGAAGACTGAAGACGTGCACTGTGCCCTGCGTGTGTCTTGTGCTCATCACCTCTCTGATTCGAATTCCACGACACATGGTAACGCGATTTTTTTTTTTCAGGGGCAATCACTCGTCACCAAAGTTGGAAAAAACGAATTAACCGATCAGCTCGGTTCGGTAAAAAATCGATCAGTTAATCGGGATAACCGGCTAGTTAACTGAATTGTTACAGTATCGAATCCAATTTTCCCTGACTAACCAGCCGGCCGAAACCGATTTTTCAGTTAAGCAGCATAACCGGCCTGTTTTTACCTATTATGTAAAGCATGCTCGTCACTCGTGCGAATTTTGGTCAAAATGTATGGCAGCCATCGTGGAAGTGACACAGACTTACAGCAAACCTCCACAGCTGCCCTGGCGCCATCCGCATCTCCAGCTCCAGATGCTCATCTCGCCTTGGCTCAAATAATTCCAGCACACGAAAAACGCAGCCATTCCTATTCACCTCGCTCTCCTCCCCTTCCCTCCTTCCCCAGGGAAAAACTCGGCCACTGCGCTATCTCGCCAACGCCCACCGGCAGCAGCGGCGCCATGGCCACCGCCCCCTCCTCCTCCCTCTTCCTGACCTCATCCCCCATCTCCACGCCGCCACGCGCCCGCGCCGGGTCCTCCCACTCTTCCCCTTGCCGGCCGTCCCTGCGCCCGCGGCGGACGTCCCAGGTCGTCGCGGCCGCGGTCCAGGCGGAGCACCAGCCGGCCGTGGCTGCGGCTCCCAAGCCGCCGGCGCTCCCGTTTCGCGTGGGCCACGGCTTCGACCTCCACCGCCTCGAGCCTGATCTCCCGCTCATCATCGGAGGCATCAACATCCCCCACGACCGCGGCTGCGAGGCGCACTCCGACGGTACGTGCTGGCGATGGCCGCCGTTCTCGATTGATGCTCGTTCTTCAGCGGTGGTTCCATTTCTCGCGTCGTTTTCATGACTTGGTGTGTGGGATTTCGGCTCGTGCTGCAGGGGACGTGCTGCTGCACTGCGTGGTGGACGCGATTCTCGGCGCGCTGGGTCTGCCGGACATCGGTCAGATTTTCCCGGACTCTGACCCCCGCTGGAAGGGCGCGGATTCTTCGGTGTTCATGAGGGAAGCGGTGAGTTTCTTTATCTTTCTGGAGAGCTAGGAATGTTCACTCTGCTTTGCTGTAAATTCTACCCTGTTTGCTGTTTCAGTAAACCATGTTAAGAGTGGGATACCATACCATGTGTAAGTAGGACGCTTTTCGAGTGCTAGGAATGCTTTACCAAGACGATTATAGAGTTCGTATCTTATACATTTGGCTGAACAATCGCAATTTCTGATCATAGAGAACAGCAGTTCCTGTCGTTTAACTAGTGTTTCTCCTTGAGCCAGTTATGACTTTAAACTCAGACTGAAAACAACAGTGTTTATTTCCTGCATTTCACTTGTCTATTTTGCGTGAACCTAAACATCATAAGCATCTGATGCTTAAGTCATGATTATGTCAACAGCCTGTTATATAAAAGGTCTTAACAGTTCCTACACATGAATTGCTGACCGTGAATATGGTCTTTCACATTTTGACTCTTCAAGGGCAGAAGGTACACCACGTTTTAGATTTTGTAAAAGGCATGAATCATGTGTCTAGACTCTTGAAGCTTTTGGACCATTTCAGATTTTGTGCAAAACATGAACCATGTGCCTAGAACGTTGACTGCACAATGAGGTTTTTGGACCCCTTGGCACAAAGTATTCCCATGCCTTAGAATTTGGGTCTATGATCCTTTTTCCACAACCTCATTGACCGATGAATGTAGTTTATTTTCTTTTATGAACTGTAGTAGCGTTTATTGTAATGAATTACCCATGGCACCAGAAATGACCATTTTATCTGCTCATACAAGGAAATTCAAGAGCCCATAAGTTATGAAAGTACTGTTTAGCTATCATTTTTAAGGTTTTTGGATTGTCATGTGATTTCAGGTGAAATTGATGCATGAAGCAGGCTATGAGCTGGGTAACCTTGACGCTACGCTGATCTTGCAAAAACCAAAAATCAGTCCATTCAAGGAGACAATCCGATCCAACTTGTGTGAACTACTTGGGGCGGATCCATCTGTTGTCAACCTTAAGGCTAAGACCCACGAGAAAGTCGACAGTCTAGGGGAAAACAGGAGCATAGCTGCACATACTGTAATTCTTCTGATGCGGAAGTAGAAAACTGGAAGCAAGGATTGTATGGTACTACGGGAATTGAATTTTAGTGAACAAAAGGCTGTTACTATACTTATCGGGTGTTGTAGTCGGTATGGGGATATTCATATGATAGAAACAATAAAGCTGAATGCAATCATAATCCCTCTCTATTTGGATTCAGTTTCTTATTTTTGCTATTCTTCCTACCCTTACGATGTCACATCTTCTTGCGGATGTCTTCTGTAACAACTTCGGAAATGACTCCATCTCCATCTGACTTGACAGCATAATAGACTGATGCACAACTCAATGGGCAGTGACGGACAAATTACTACCATTTTTGCATCGATGGCTTATCAATAACATACAAACAGGACAACACGAAGACGTTACAGCAGTAAGATTTTTCCTTTGCATTCTCTAGTCATGCTGAATCATTTTATTAACAACAACTATGCAAGGGACTATCACCACTGAAACCAAGTTATAAGAAGTCCAATATGCACAGGGTCAAAACAGGGAACCAAATGGAGTTTCTTACACCATAACACCAAGATGCCAAGCGCATAAATAGTTGGAACAGAATGCGAACAGGTAGACCATTAAAGCAAACGACAATGTAACATGCTCCAGTGCACACCAGTTCCAATTACGTTCTCTGTATATATACTTGTTATTTTGTTAGTGAAAGCCATATCATATTATTACTCTATCTGATACAGGCTTGGTAAATTACAAAACACTAGTTTTATCTCTGACTTAAACAAATCAGAAATGCTTCTGCCATACATCAGGCATCAACTAAACTACACCAGCTGGTCTCAGTTGCTGCACATCAGCAGCCAGATCTGCCATGTGATTGTTCATACTGTGCCATATTGCATATATTTCTTCAGCATCAGGATGCCTTGAATCTGCTGACATGAATCTAAAACCATCAACCCCTCCAACATCTACAAAACTCCATCCGGTCTCCTTTCTCAAACCAACCCTCCTCATTTCAGTCCTAACCTTTGCGGCGTCCTTCCATCTCCCAGCCAAGGCATAGGTATTTGACAAGGAGACTCTCCATATGTCACTTTCAGGTTCCAATGCTGACAATTCTTTAGCTGCCTTCTCTGCAAGATCAACATTCCCATGAAGTTGACAAGCAGCCAGAAGAGGTCCCCAAATGGATGAGTTGGGTTGGACAGGCATATCCCTGATGAATTCTTCTGCCTCAGCAAACCTCCCAGATCGTCCAAGCAGATCAACTACACAAGCATAATGATCCATACTCGGTTCAATGCCGTGATCCATTCTCATGCTCTCAAAGCACTCGTAGCCTTCTGAAATCAAACCAGAGTGACTGCAGGCCGATATCACACTCACAAATGTGATAGCATTTGGAGCAGGTGTTCCCGCATTTTTCAACTGATGGAAAATCCTTAGAGCTGAATGACCATCACCGTGTATCCCATATGCATTGATCATTGAGTTCCAGGAGACAAGGTCCTTAGTATCCATCTGCCGAAAAATCATCTCAGCGAAATCAAGTCTACCTAACTTAGCATACATGCTTATGAGAGCATTGCATATTGAAACATCATACAAGAAACCAGATTTCATGATGTATCCATGGAGCATCTGGCCTTGCAGCAGTAGCCCTGCGTTGGTGCATGCCTGCACTATGCTCAAGACTGTGACAAAGTCAGGTGTGAGCCCGTCGGTACCAGCATGAAGAGCATTGAATAGCTCCAAGGCTTCATTCACACGGTCACTCTTAGCAAGGCAAGAGATAATGGTGTTCCATGAGACGATGTCCTTACCTTGCATGCTATTGAACACCAAATCTGCTGCATCAACTTGCTCAAATCTAGCATACATGCCCATGAGAGAGTTCTCAATGCTGATGCTAGGGAAGGCACCCATTTTAATCAAGTGGCCATGGATTCCCTCTCCATTCTTCAGTGACCCTGAAATGGCACAGCCGTAAAGAATTGCAGCAAGGACATCCTCACTGGAACACACATTTCCCCTCCTCAGGTACAGACCCTCAAAAAGCCGCATGGCCTCTTCAACAAATCCATTCTTTGCATACATAAGGATAAGAGAATTCACCACAGAAGCGTCATCCTCAAGCTCCAACAGAACAACAAGGGCGTGCACAGGACTGAACAATTCCGAGGCGCCCATCAGAGAGCACGCCTGAATGACGCTGAGCATGGTGACATTGTTGGGGAGGACGCCATCTTCCAGCATCATGACGAACACCTCGAGGGCTTCCGCTAGCATCCCGTTGAGCACGCACCCTGATATGATGGCCGTCCAAGAAACAACATCCCTGGAGGGCAATCCAAGAACCAGCCTCCGCGCGCTCACCACATCTCCAACCTTGGCGTACATGTTGACCAACGAGCCGACCACGAACGGGTCACGGCAGAACCCGCCTGCCACAAGGTACCCGTGCACCATCCTCCCCAGCCTGTCGTCCCTGGCGAGCCCGCAGGCCTGCAGGAGGGTAGCCGCCGTGAACTCGTTGGGGCGGACGGCGCCGTCGTCCTCGTCCTGGCCGGCGCCCCAGGCCAGCATGTCCAGGAAGGCGCGGAACGCGTCGAGCGGCGCGCCGAGGCGGCACTGTGCGGAGATGAGCGAGGTGTAGGTGGCCGCGTCGCGGCGGGGCGTTTCGTCGAGCAGGCGGAGCGCGCGGGAGAGGAGGCCACATTGGAGGTACGCGTGCAGGAGGGAGTTTGATGCCGCGAGAGGCTGCGCCGGGTGGAGCGCACCGGACTTGAGGAGGGTGGCGTGGAGCGCGGAGGTGAGCGCCGAGTCGCGCCGTGCCGCCGCCCCGCGGAGGAGGCCGACGGGAGTGTCAGCGACAGCGGTGGCTTGAAGAGGCGGCGGGTGAGAAGGCAAGGAGGGGATGGAGAGTGTGAGCATCGCGTCTTGACGAGCGCGCCAAGCAGGATGAGCTCGTCTTGGAGGCTGAGCAGGCAACGCACTGCATCCCTCGGATCCTCGTGTGGATTAGGCGCGTGTTGTCCGTAGTAGAACGAGAGTGCTCGTGAAAGATCACGACAAACACAAAGAAGTCTGAAAAGATGCCCTGCATTAGCATCTGAATAGCTGGTTAACTGGTTTCCTTCCGTTTTCCAACATTCTAAGACAATTACACCAGTGTACAGGCCAATCTACGAAGTTGATTAGTGAACGGCCATCACCTTTGCACATGCCTTTTTACCCCGTGTGTCTGTTGAATGCTTACATATCTCTCCTATATCAAATCTCTAAACATCCAAACGCGGGTTCGTACCTAGTGCATATCAGGGACATCCATATTGTAATTCGCGAAATGATGAATACTTAGCCTCTTCGCACCAACTCAGCTGCCCTCCAGTTAGTCTTCCTTTTTGCTGTCTGAATCCTCAAGAGCTTGAAGCCTTTCGACAAGAGGTGGATGGGAGTAGTGATATGCAGAATACCACGGATCCGTGTTCATTGCAGACAGGTTCTCCTCCTGAAATTTTCAAACATACTTCAGATAACTTGATGCAAAACTTATGACGCTTTGACAATATATACGATTATTTTGTGTGGAAAGACTTCCTAGAGCAGAGAGAAACATAAGGGATGTGAAAAATGCAGTTGTTATTGTTGTGTGAAAATTGCAATTGGTTGATGCTAGCACTGAAATTCAAGAGTGGAACTACGCTACAGAGAGAATTAGAACCAGAACTTACAGTTCTCATGTTCAAGTGAAAGTAACAATACTTTTTTTTTGCCAGTAATAAGAATAGAGAATAACAAATCAAATAGCATTAGATTATTACCTGCAGTTTAACAAGGGCTGCCCGGAGCTCTGTGGAATATCCAAGGTTTTTGGCGAATGCATCAGCCTAGAAATTTGAATAAAGTAAGTTCGATGGAAAACTTCAAAGCTAACAGTAGCCAAAAACTTAGGCAGAAAGAAGAATAAACCTGAAATTCAAATGCTCTGCTGACAAGGTTCAGGCAGAAACTCAGAAGGTGTTGAAGAGGTATTATGGTGTGCTGTAATCGAAGCAAACATGTGTCAATAAAGTAACAACAATACACAGGAAATTCATAGAACAAGGCTTCTCACAGTAACTTCAAATGAAAAGTGTAACTGAAGCTAGATTTCATTTCAGGAATCACATGTTAGTGCCCAACAATTTGAGAATAAAAAAAAAATATCAACACTGTTAAAAAGAAGTGTGTGAGATACCTGGAAAATAATCAGTCCAATTATTATAGGCTGATCCTCGAAACCAAAACTCTCAAACAGATCTTTTGAGTTCCTAACTAGAGTATATCCTCCAAATTGTAGAAACATTAGCAGCTGCACAAAAAAGAGTGATGAAATGACGAAGGAAAAAATACAACAACCAGAAAGGCCATAAGGATTATCATTTTCCTCGCCTTTCAAAGGCCACAAATGGGTAATAGGCTTCAGCAGCTAATACAATGGCCAAAATATATTAAGGAACACTATGCAAGTATGCATGAATTTCACCATAAAGTTCAAGCACTGTGTCACAAAAGGTACACATGTTCCCTCTGAGTTAACTGTTTCCCCCATGCTCATATGATACTAACTATTGATTTCACTGCTAGGATTTCCTTTATTAAAAACTAATTAGGCTTCTCCCATTCCTACGCTTAATCTAACAGCTGTCTCCATTAAAAAGGAAGCTTCATCTCAAGCAGTCATTTATAACACTAGGTGAATGTAACAATTAGCATAGGCTCCATAGAGCTATCTTTTTTTTTTTCCTTTGAAGAATCATAGAATAAAAAATTTAATAGAACTTACACAAACCATTCGGCAGATCCAGTAACTGCTTCTATCAATGTATATACTAACGAAAGACCCAAGCCTTCGTTTTCAATCTTACCTTCTTCTAATCTATTATGTCTCAAACTAGCTGAGCTGATGATAAGAACGGTAATGTTAAACAGCTCAAGAAAAAGCATAGTAAATGCCTCTTAAATCTTAATGAAAAGCAATGAATTTTTTTTTTGGTGGTGGCAGCATGGTGGTTAACTACGTATTTATTAGTCAACAAAATTAGATGAGTACTCCCTCCGTCCCAAAATAATTGACATTTTAGCTCCGGGCACAGGAATTAAGGAGAAGTGTAAAAGGTAGGTGCACAGAAAGTGAGGAGGAGAGAGATAGAGATAGGGATGTATTGAAAAGAGAGAAAGTTGCATCGGGAAGTGAGAATGACAATTATTTTGGGAGAAATGGAGTTGGCTAAAGTGTCAAATATTTTAGGACAGAGGGAGTACATGGTATGCAAATCTAATAATTAGTTATCTGGATGAGTGAATACCTGGACAGCCACAAAAGAATATACAGTATGATTGAGTTTCCAGTGCCCAAGTTCATGAGCAATGACAGAAACTATCTCATCCTCATTACTACACTGAAAACAAGAGAACATAATGTGTCAATTTCATTATAATTTATAATTTAGAGTTGAAAAGAAGATTTTAGTGCAGCATTGAACCTGCTGAATCAATGTGTCATAGAGTACTATACGCTTATTCTTGAAGAAACCATACATGTATGCCTGAAAGAGAATTGTCAGTTGAAATTCGGCAGCAAGCTACAAATCCGAACTATGATAAAACAGTAAACATCATACATTACTGTGACTTGATCTTGTAGATCCATCCACCACAAAAAGTTTTTTTAAAGGAAACTTGAGGGAAGCTGCTAATTTCTCTATTTTGTCCCTTAGTACTCCTTCAGGAAGCTGTTGACATAAGTGAAATCATATGATTCAGTATTCAGAATAACTTTGGACCCTTAGGGGCAATAAGCGTATATTATAAAGAAAAATTGCAAATTTCATAAAGCAAAATAAAAATTAGCCGACACAGCATTATGCTTACACCATGTTCACACACACAAAAAAAAGGGACAAGTGAACCAACAAAAAACAATATCCTCAGATGTACACGGTATACTATACTGCAAGAACAGATGCTCACAGGAGTAAATTTGTTGAACAGAGGAGCTATCACAACAGGGTATATTGTCATCGTCAGGAGAGCTAATGCAAACATAAAGCCCCAGAGATACAAAGCCAGGTAAGGTCCTCCAATCTGAAACAATGCAGAAAAGAGTTAAACGAACCAGTTGGTTCAATTAGATGACAATATTAGAAGTTTGTGTGATTCTAATCATGTGGACCTTGACAGTACCACAAATGAAAGTTTATAATTAACTTTCAAACAATGGATTGAAGTTACCTGTACTATGTAGATGATTGCAGACACGATTGGCGGTCCCAACACTATTGATAGTAAAATGCCTTTGATCATATCCCTAATGAAGAGCCATATGGTTTGCTAAAAAGGTATGAAGAAAGAGAATTATCAAAATATACATCATAGAATGAAGATAACACAGAAGCCAAGTTACTCACTTTAGTACTCAAAATTCAAGTATATATTCCTACTTCATATATCTTATGCAGCAAATAGAAAGGAAATCTGGAAATGTGAACTCACCTTGTTAAAACCATGACGAGCCTCTATAACAAAAGTTGAATACAGAGAGAACGGTAAGTCTACAATCTGCAAATATTGCGTAGCGGATCAGGCTTCAAATGACTTCTTTTTTTTTGCAGCCAGGCTTAAAATGACATTGAAAAGGTCTAGACTGCTTGTTTATACAGCTTCTGACACAGGAGCCGAGCGAAAGTTACTAATTCAATGCCACTTGAGTATTAAACAGAAAAGTCTGATTGATAACCCAACGAACAGAAATATTGATCTGAGCCCATTCAAATGAAAGATATAAGGAGTAAACTGCCAATCAATGAACTGGACGGAAATGCATTATTCGATAAAATTGTAACAAATTTACATATGGGTAGTTATCTGGTCAAAGATAAAACCACATACTATTACAGTTTTTAATTGTTATCATTAGGACAACATTTTTAGTTCAAAATGAACTAAAAGTCCTGTCCTAACGTCATCAATAAAAAAACAGGAGGTAGTATTGTTTCTGTCCAGATTGCCTATCAACAGAAATTCAAATATCCCGGAAATTACAAGAGAGAGGATGTAGAGTCAGAATCAAACAGTAAGGATCTAAAGCAGGCAGAGAAAGGAACCGATGGCAAAGCTCCAAAGGTGGAGTTAGCCAACAAGGGTTTCAACCCTGGTAACTGCATGGCCTCAAAAGCTGGGGATGCCGCAAATGCTCCTACACATGAGTTGTATAGAGTAGAGCGCAATAATTAACATCATAGATGATCTAGCACTGGTATTACAGCATGATATAGATATCAATTTCCATTAAATGGAGGCAAATGCTGCTACAGGAGTAATAGAAGACAACCGAAGCTAATCTTGAATTTGATGGGGACTCAAAAGAATATTATTTTAGCAGGTAAAAAGAGTAACATTATTATAATCAAATTAACACAGATTGAATTTTAGTGAGGCATACCTGTGACCAAACCATGGCACCAGCTAAGAACGCCAGGGTGTGTATCATCTCATTCTCAGCATTCAGGCCAACATTGGTTACTAATGCTGCAGATTTCTACAACAAAAAATAAGGTATAATCAAAACCGAAACACCAACTGACTGGCATTAGGTTGATGGAACCACAAGATGTGTATTACCTTCCAAAACAAGGGAAGAACTCTATAGTACAATATTGTGGTATCCATGACAATAGTTACAGCCTCATGAATAAAATGGAAACGACTGTAAGGTAAAGCCATGAAAATCAGCATCAACAATCTAGAAAGATAAGTCAGCTAATGGATTTGAGTGTCAGAAATGATTTTAAATTGAAGGTTGCAAAAAGTAAGAGCACCACTAGTTGACCTTTTATCAAGGCTGTAAGCTCTAGACCGTTCAAACTTTTCATTGCTAATTACTCCTATCAGGGGTTTTGGCAATCTTGGCAGTTTGAGAGCCCTATGCTGACGGATGTCAAGATATGCCTCAAACAGGTACATGAGAATCATAAAGCCTGCAAGACAGATGCACAGTGAGAAAAACTCGGTCATAAACAACAACCAAGTAAATAATGATCATGGTATGAGATATCCAAATTCTTCACTTCATTCCTGTGAACTGTGACAAAGTTTGCACGGACAAAGTCAAGACACCGCTCATGAAAGCAAAACGAAGATCATACTGATACTTATTTTTAGAGGCAAAAATCACCAATCATGTGACTAGTCACGTTTTTACACATTACACTAATAACAGTATGACATGACTAAATCTGCAACTGCATCCAGGTACAGGCAAACAAAACGTTGGATCAGGAACACAAGTTTTGCAAAGACTAGTAGACTACAAATATATGCATTGAGTAAGCACCTCCAGCTCGCAAGCATCACTGCACTGGCTCCACTAATCAATACTACCGTGCAGGCTTGCAGATTTTTTTTACTAGAACAAATTCTCCCTCTCAGATATCATGTTTTGATTTCAACATTTCACTCAAGTAGCCGTACTACAAGACACAACTCAAACAGCAAATCATCCCAAACACACAACCAGCGTACCCCATTAACTACTCAAAAAGCAAACAAGACGGCGAACGAAAAATCAATCACCGAATAGCAGCATCCACACTTCCTCGATGCATCACTCTCTCAAACTAACATGGCGCAAGTTGAAATCATCATGCACGCACGTCCACTCAAACCTATTACGCGTTCACAGCACGCAATAGCCTCACGAGCACGGCAAATCCAACCGCATGAAACCCACGCCCCGAGCTCCCACAAGCCCTAGGGTTTAAACGACGATCTCGAGCCTTACCCAACCCCGAGACACCGCGCAGATCGAGCGAGTGCACCACGATCAGAAAGAGCAGCGAGGAGACTGGGACTTACACAGCACGGCCTCCAGGTAGGGCAGCGCCATTGGAGCCGACGGATGCGGGGGCGCTTCGGATGTCACGAGGCGCAAGGTGAGGCGGGCGGGTGGGAGACTCGTTCGGAGCGGGGAAGCGTGATGCGGTGCCGAGGTGCTTTGCTCGAATCAGGTGCTCGGAATTGGGGAAGGAAGGTATAAATACGGCGTCTCCGGCTCACGCCGGAACTGGGCACGGTCTGATGAAGTGATGGCTGCGGCGTCGGCTCTTTCGACTGCAGCAGCTGCAGTGGGGGACGCCGCGTCGGCTCCTTCGGCTGCACGCTTGACCCGGCTCCTTCCTCTACACGATTGCCTGATGGGGTGGAGGGGCGAATGAGCCGTGGATCTGAAACGGGCCTGCATGTAGCCCACAAGAATCGTTGGACTTGGAGACAGCTAGCTTAGCCCACAGTAAAAGGTGGCTTAGATGAGATTTTTGGTATTATAGCCATGAAACCAAGGGGATTCTGCTGAATAGTCACGAAAATCGTTGGTTTTTATAAAATAGCATCAAAATCGAACTACTACCCTTAAAATAGCCACGCCCGGTTTGTTAGACTTTTAAGGGTTTTCTTAATCTGTTTTGACACTAAAAAAGTCGATTCTGCCACTGCCCTTTGTACAGGCGCACAGACTCCTCTCCCTGGCGCTCCTGGCTGGTTCGGCTAGCCTCCAGGCTGCAGCGCCTCCAGGCTCCAGCGCTTTCCAGGCGCCTGTTCACAGCAGTAGGGAGAATCGCAGTTTGACACAGCATAGACTTTGGTTCAAAGAAAATAAAAGAACAAAATATAGGTTCGATGAGATTATGCAATAGTCATTTCATCCATAAACTTGGGTCCAACATTCATATACTTAGTCCAGCATTCATACACATAGTCCAGCATTCATACAAATGGTCCAACTTTGAAACTGAAGCTTATAAAAGGTTTGTATCACAACATCGATATATTTGATTTAAATAAAACTTGTTAAACTGAAGCATTGTTATTTTTTCTTAGAGTCAATTTTCGCACAGCTCTCCTTTGCCGCTTGGTAGGTGTTGAAGTGCTAGTGATGAGTTGAGATGAGCTACCTTCCTCCATGTTCACTGCAAGTGCACTACATATACTTGACATGTTTAGCATAGTCTTTATTGAAATAGTTAAATGAGACATGTTCAACATAGTATAATTGAAACGGCATGAATTTGTTACCTCTCTGGTAGCATAGCAGAACTTGTTGTTGGGGCTTCAGGAGGGAACCAATTTTTAATATTGTTCTTCCTTGTTTTGTTTCTTCCTACAAGACATCATAAGATGGAAGTAAATATTTCAGTTTCAGAATACATAAACTAGATAAAAACATGTACATTCACTGACCTTTTCTTTGTTCCATTGAATTCACATTTGTAGCTACTTTGCCTATGTCCTAGTAGACCACGTTTTGGGCACTTGGTGCGGCCTTTAATTCGTTTCTTTTCTCTCTCAGTCTTCAGTCTCGGGTCATTAGATTTCTTCTTACCACCAGAACCACCTTCAAGAGCACCTTTGATTCTATTTTTTCTTTGATGGCTAACACTTCTTTTACCGAGTGGTGCACCTATTTCACTTGATAGGTCAATTTTGGGCCACTGTGATCTGTTAGGAATTGGTTCTATTAGTCTCTTGTCTGTATTCTTGAACCTTTTCACAGAATAGTACTCATTCACAAAGGTGTTCATCTTCACATCCCTTACTTCTTGTTGGGTTATAAGAGCCAAAGCATGCTGACATGACTTACCAGTGTGTTGCCACTCTTCACATGTGCACTCATGCAAGTAAGTTTTAACAACATGTCTTATATTAGCACCGGATATGTCCACTTCCTGTGCAGAATAATTATCACCTTGTATAACCTTCAAGTGACCAAGTCCCTTGGTTTGTGCCTTCAAGTCTTTGTCCAATCTTCCTCTTCTTGTGCCATATAATCATTATCATCTCCCTCAACTTGTCAGCAAGCTTACAAACAGGCAGGTCTTTGATTTCTTTGATCCACTTGTTAAAAATCTTAGCTATATTGTTGGTGACATAATCACACTTGATAGAAGGATTGAAGCCACTTCTCATCCACTTGAGTTTGTGTCAAGTTTCTAGAAATTCCTTTGCAAGTGGATCAGATTTGACTATAGACAAGTGATGGTCATGCACTTCTTTCCTATATGTCCTCGCAGCAACATATATATGTTCTTTGGGTAGAAAATCTCTTTTGGTATAATTGTCCATAAGGTGTTTCAAGCACTCTCTCTGTTCAGCCCAGGAGAATACATACTTAACAGCATTCTCCAACCCTTTGCAAGCATCACTGCATATAGCAAGGAGTGGAAGATCACATATAGCCTTGTGCAGCTGTGTCATGTACCACATCCAATTATTTTCTATTTCAGAATCAATAAACCCATATGCAACAGGATACATCCAATTGTGGCCATCAACACTAGTAGCTGCAGCTAACTGACCCCACTATCTCCCAGATAGTGCAGTAGAGTCTATGCTAAGGTAAGGCCTACATCACTCTAGAAAACCCTCAATGCAAGGACGAAGTGCACAGAAAAATCTTCGGAAATAAGGAAGCCCATCTTCTACAACTACATCAATTTCAATGACACCACCAGACATTTTTTTCATTACCTCAGCTTTCCAACTGTAAAGTAAGCCAAAACTCTCTTCCCAGCTGCCATATAACTCTTTACAAGCCTTTTACAATCCCGACCAAATTGTGTCATAGTTAATGACACACTTGTAATCATCCTGCAACTTAATTTGCATGGCCCTTGGTCCCATATCAGGAGTCCTCTTAAGAATAGAAACTGCCTTTGAAGCAACCCACTTGGCACTAGGAGTAGTTGTTTTCCTCCTCATGCTAGAGGTACAAGTGTGATCCTGACACCATTTAGTCACCTACACAAAAACAAAACATCACCAATGAGATAATCATAATATTTGAACAGATGATATATCAAAGAAAAAGCTAAAGCTAAATATATTACAATGATAGTTTTTTCACCTTTCACTTCTGGCCGATCATGCACATGCCAAGTACAATCCTCGGCACCCTTATAATATTCATCATATCTGGTTCTAGAAGTTCTTTCTACATGCAACTCAAATTCCTCGTTCATGGCATATTGCCTTACGGCAAGTCTAAACTTTTCGATTAAGGGAAACACATGACCTAACTTGAAATTAAGATTATTTGAGTCATAGTCAATGACCTTCTCATCAGGTATGTGATCATCCACAAGAATGGTTGCGCCATCATCATCAATTTCTATTTGTGGAATTGTAGCAGCAGCTCTTCTACCCTTTTCTGCCCTCTCTCATCTTGAGCTTCAAAGCCCAAAATGTCATATAATTGTTCATCACTAGGAATTTGTAACCTCTCATCCTCATCAAGTTTTTTAATAATTTATAAAGCATCTCAATCAACTGAAGCAACCTCATCGATGGTATTATCCAGGGTTGTTTCAATTGCACCATCAATCAAAGCAAGCCTACAACAAAATTAACAGTTATATTATTCTAACTTGAACACTAGCAGTACACTAGCACTACCATTATTCTAACATTGGTATGACATTACCTACTGTCTGGAGGTGGGTCGCCGAGCTCCTGGAACAGAGAGCCGTCAGGATGTAGCGCGCCAAGCTCCGGATGCAGCGCGCCAAGCTCCTCCATCATGCAGGGCACCTCGCCGTCGGCAGGCGGCGCGCTGGGCCCGGGAGGCAGTGAGCCCAACTCCTCCAGGCAAGACAGAGCCCTATCGGGATGGCCCGGCTCTGGATCTTGTGGCGGGGCCGAGTCGGGGTGCGGGTCGCCGACCTCCTCCATGCAGGGCAGCTCGCCGTCGGCAGGCGGCACGTCGGGACAGGGAGGCCGTGAACCCTGTTCCTCTAGGCGGGACAGGTCGCCGTCGGGATGACCGACCTCTGGATCTTCTGGCGGGGACGAGTCGGGATGTGGGGCGCCGACATCTGTTGACCGCGCGTTGATGTCCTCCATGTGCGGCGGGGAGCAGCGAGGTGGGAAGGCGGCGGGGGCGGGATCTGGCGGCGACAGAGCAGGGCGGGTCGACGTCGACGCCAGCCCGACTCAATCCAAGCGACAAGTCGGTTTCGTCTCGGCTTCAACATTTGGGAGAGGCAGGGGCAGAATCGTCTTTTCTAGTGTCAAAACAGATTAAGAAAACAATTAAAAGTCTAACAAACCGGGCGTGGCCATTTTAAGGATAGTGGTTCGGTTTCGAGGCCATTTTATAGAAGCCAACAGTTTCGTGGCTATTCTGCAGAAGCCCCTCGGTTTCGTGTCTATAATACCAAAAATCTCGGCTTAGATAGACCAAATGGATCCATACTATAATGGGCCTATTTGGGTGGGCTAAATATCAAGCCCGTCGAAAACAAACCCGAGCTCAAATGCAGTTTTTTTTTAGCATCACTAATACAAGTAGCATTTCTTGCAATCTTATGAGCTACAATGTTTGCCTCCCTTGGACAAAATTTGAAGATCGCCTTGGAGAAAGATAGAGCCTGAAACCTAATTTCTTCAATATAGATCGATCCAGGTGCTTTTGATGTGCTAGGATCACATACTGCTTCATAGGCTTGTAGAGAATCCGTTTCAGTTAAGATTTTATTACATCCAATTTGGTTGGCCAGTTGCAGACCATTTCGAATTGCTTGTGCCTCCACTGCAAAAGAGCTTATTGCATGGATTACCGGCCAACAAGTTGCTGCTATAAAGCCACCTCTTTCATCTCGAATTACTGCACCAATGCCTCCTCGTCCATAATCTTCATAAAAGGACCCATCAATATTCAACTTTACAAAATTTGCTGGAGGTTTCATCAATCTATTTAATATCTTCTCTCTAGTATTGATAATCGTGCTATTTGTTGCTCTGATATAAGAGCTGAGGAAAGCACAAATCGCTTGAGCATTTTGTGATGAGGATGCTACCTGTTCTCCTCTTTTAATTTTATTTCTTATCAACCAAATGTACCAACATCCCACTGCCACTGTGTCATGGAAATCAAGATTCCCCAGCACATGATTTTTCTTTTTTAGCATATGCAAAATATATCGATTACTTTTGCCCTAGAGCTAGTAGCATTTAGAGCTTCTTTTATCTCATTGTTCAATCCCAGGGCTCTCCATATGCAAGCTGTTGTTTCACATTCAAAAATTCCAAGCCTTGAATTTTCAGGATATGTAGAGCATACAACACATATATTAGTTTCCTTGATATGTCTTCTTTGGAGATTGACCATAGTTGGCATAATATTCTTTAGCATTCGCAAAATAAATTTTTTCACTTTACCTGGTATTTTCAACTTTCAATTTTTTTCCCACACCTTCTGCTGAGAAGAACTTACCTTCATGGAACCTGTCCACTTGACACTTTTGTTCTAGCTGTGACTTCCATTCAGCATGATAAACTGATCTTACTGAGTATATCCCATTTTTCTCATATCTCCAAGCTAGAGTATCTTCCATTTCTGTTTGTGGGAGGGGAATATTAAGAATTCTGTTAGCATCAACTGGGTGGAAAAATGATTTAATTAATTCTTCATCCCAATTTCCATTTGTTTGATTTATCAGTTCAGCAACTTTTGTTAATAATATACCTCTTCTGGAGGTGAAAACCTTACCGATTGGTCTTGAAAGGAATCCAAGCATCATTCCAAATATTGACTTGTTTGCCATTGCCTATTCTCCAAATTGCCCCATTTTGCGAAGTATTTCTGCCAGCCAATATACCCTGCCATGTAAAGGATGACCCATTTTTCTTCTGTGCATGCATAAAATCAGAATTAGGAAAATATTTAGCCTTGGAAATTTTTGCACAGAGAGAGTTAGGATTTGTGATAATACGCCAGGCATTGTTTGCCAAGCATTGCTAGGTTAAAACAATGGAAATCTCTTAATCCCACACTCCTCCCACATTCTTTGGAATACACATTTTATGCCATGCAAGCTCAAATGCAGTTGGCACTTGGCACTCTCACTATCTCGCCTACGCCCGACAGACTCTCAAACGATCAGTCATCTGCAGTTCTGCACTGCATTGTTTGACAGCCTACAGATGAAGGGACGCAGCGTGTTGCCTTTTGCGTAAAACAATGAGTAGCAGATGGCTCGTGCTGTTTCTGCAATTCTGCATGAAAATGGAATCAGTGGGAACCAAAACTTGCTGATTCTGCAAGACTTGCAACAAGGACTCCACTGGCAAGTGGCAACAGTAGTTGCATGCAAAGCCTGCATGCTGCGCTACCTGCAATGCAAGGAGGCTAGCGCCAGTCAGTCTTGCTTGTTGGTAAATCTTGGTATAGCTGACTCGTTGTTCGTCCATATTAGAATCTGACGCCAAGCAGCAAATGGTGGTAATCACGTGAACTTCCCATGTTTAGTTTGAAATATATTCGTACCGTATATTGTAATCTCCTAGCGAGAGTAGTTGCGTTGTCACATGCAAGTGTCATGAACAACTGATGAACTGGTTACTGGTTAGTCTGCAGGCAAGTGGGTAGGGACAGAGCTAGGAGGCATCAGTAAAAACAAATGTGGTGTATGGCCGTCGTCACTGCTGTTAAACTCCATATATAAATTGGCTGATCTAGCAACGAAAGGATCGTAGGTACAAAAGATAGGAGGCGTCGGTTATAACAAACGTGGCGTATACTTGTCGTCACTGCTCTTGTTTGGCAAATAAAAAACAACACACATTCTTGTACGTTGATGACCGGCATCCGCATCATGCCGCTCCTCGTTTCAACTTGCACCGATTCAAAAAAACTGCAAGGGTGACAAGGCCTCCTTTGGCCGTGTCTTACACTCACGGTGATTGCAGAGATATTCTCTCATTATTAAGTAGTGCCAACTGAACCGATGAAGCAAACTGTCAATGCTTACTCATGGCTCGCGCGAAAGAATCAGATCCCGATGCGATGCGCAGCCCCCACACGGGTGAGCAGCTCCGACCCGCGGAGCAAACATAAGCATTTCTCGGAGACCAGCAAGACCGGCGCACCCATCGGCGACGGATGACGTAAATGGGGATGCCGGAGAATGGGGTAAGGACAAGCGCTCGCAAACCACTGCCTGCGCGCGGGGCATGCATTGTCCCTTCCGCGAGCCAGTTGGGGTGGCGTCGCGCGGAATCTTGTTCGTTTTCGCGTCCGTGCCGATCGCCTCCGCGCGAAACAACAAAAGGCGCCACCGTCCGTGTCTGCGCCTCACAGCCTCGGGAAGAAGTCGGGCGCGTTCCTCCTCCGCCCGGCATGGTCAATAGCGTTTCATTCCCCGATTATTCTTTGCTGATGCGGCGAAAGTGTATTCGTACATCTGCAGGGATCGTGTAGGGGATACGGCGTACATTCCAGCATCATCGCATCGCGTGCGTCCAATTCCGGGTGCAGCTTGGTGCCAGATACGATGCTGATATGATGCCTGAGGTGGGCGCCACGGCACGCGAAATCGACCGGAGCATGGCCAGAAACTTCAGGACGATCGCGATGATTGATCTGCTACAGTAATAAATTGGTATAATTAGTGTCATTTCATGACTAGTAGTGCACTGCAAGTTACAATTTGGCTCAGACGCACTTCGAACCGCGACGCATGTGTGCACGCCACGAGCCAGACCAGTGTCAAGTTCTGGCACAGCGGGAACTGGAAGACAGGGCCTGCCTGGAGCAACGGGAAGCCGGCAGGGCCGGGAAATATTTGCCGCGGTGGCAGAAAGGGACGCTTCTGAAGTTGCCGTGGTGATCATGCCACAGCTGCTTGCTTATTCACTTCTCTCCGCTCTGCTGCCTCCCGCGCGAGCGCGCCATCCACATCGATCAGCACCGCCCCCGCGGGCCTACCTCATGCGCGCACGGTCCCGGCCTCCTCTGTTCCCATCGATCCAAGTTCCAAAACGAAAGCGACGCCTTTTGACGTCCTTTCTCTGTAAACTAGGCCTTCCATGATTACCACACCACCAAACAGAGCAGGATGCAGCACGTTCGCTGATACAAGCGCATTTTCGTTTTTCTTTTCTCACCCAGAAATGAAATGTACTGTGGTACTGATGATAATAATCTCATACACTAGTATACGGCTACTGGCTCAAAGAAATTAACACACATTGAATTGCATGTATACGGTACATTCGGCTGCTTACAGTTACACGCGCCACGCCGGTGGCGAGCGGCGGTGGTGCGGCGGCGTCACTGGCACGAACGTCCTGATGCTACCCGGATCGCGGCGGGACACGACGGAGCGCCGGCCCGGGGTGGCTGCGGCGGCGACGAAGACGTCGTCCCAGATCTCGGCGAAGGCCCGGAGGATGGCGTCGTGGTGGTGCGGCGCGTTTAGGGCGAGGAAGCGGCGGAGCATCTCGCGCAGGTCCTCCCCCGCGACGATCCCGTTCTCCACGATCAGCTGCAGCATCGACCGCCGGAAGTCGCCGCGCGGGTCGTCCGACTGCTTCACCACCGCCACGCTGCCCTCCAGCCCCACGCCGTCGGTGAACTGGTTCTCTTTGCTGCCGACCCTGGTGACGAAGCCGCCCTTCGTGTCGTCGCCGTCGCGCTTCGCTTTCCTGTGCTCCTTCGTCGGCGGCGGGAGCTTCTTCTCCTGCTCGTTGTCGTCGTGGTGGACCTTCCGCGCGCCGCCCCACGACGCGACGCTCTTCTCCAGCTCGCTGAGCTCGCGCAGCAGCCCGGAGAAGCTCGCCGTGGTGAAGCTCTCCTTCTCCGGTGGTAGTCTGCAGTCGACGTTCTTGTAGCGCAACTCCGCCACGGCGTCCTCCCAAAGCGAGGACGACGAGCCAGACGTCAGGGTGGTGTCCGTCGTCGTCGTCGTCCCGGCGCCGCTCCTGCGCCGCGTCGCCGTCGACGTCCTCGGCGACGGGGACGCCGACACCGACACGCTCTTGCCGTCCTTGCAGCCGCACCCGAGCGCGAACCCGGCGCCGCCGCCGTGGCGCTTCTTGGCGGAGACTGCAGGGCTCTTCATGCCTTCTTAGCTCTGGCCTCAAGCTTACTGTGTGTGCCCGGCTTCAACAGTGGTGTCTCAGTCTCGGTTTCGCTTTGGCTAGGCTGGCTCTCGCGACTTGTAACGGCTTATAAAGCGACGAACCCTGCGTCCCCGTGCAAATGGCCGCCTCTGATCTAGTATTAATTTTCTTCTCGAAAGCACCCAACTTGCCAACCATCCTTCAGTACAGTAATTCGGCATTTGCATGCAGTACAGTTTCTGCAGCCGTAGGATCTCCAATCCAACGGAAGGAGGAGGGCCGACTCATTCCGATCTGTCAGATGATTCCTCGCTAAAGAGTAAAACAGCATGAATAGCTAATCGGCTAATGAATGAACTGTAGCATACGGTACTTTGCACGTGCCCCCCAACTTGTAGAACTCTCGCGGCGGCCTGTTGCAACATGGAAGCTCGAACATACTTGCGGTGTTGGAGCTCTCTGCGTGGTCAGATGTTGGATGCATTGGCGCGCCGTTGCCGTGGCCGACGGGGCATTCGGTTTCTTCACCAATGGCCCGCTCTTGCCGCATCCTGCCGGAATTGTGCCGTTGCCTTTGGTTGTTTAGTGTGAAGGCTCAGATAGTATAATTTCAGAGCAGATCAAGGACAACGCAAATGCTCGTTAACAAATCATATATTCTTGCACAGTCCACTGACCATGGATCGATGCAGCCTGCAATCTTTATACCTAGCACACAGACGTTTGACTTTGCATATAAACAGATTTTGTTTATATACTTCATCTATAGATAACCGGCTTAATTATTTTTTACTTGCATATAGGCGCTTCACGGCATGCCAAGCAGCACTTGTTGAGCTTAACCGTCCCTACACGAAGGAATACAAACGCAGCTTCGTACAGCTTCTTAATTTGGTTTACACTAGTCGAAAGCTATGCTACTGGGGAGAAGTATGAATCGATCATGTCCCCACAAACACACGTGCCTCACCACATCAAATTGTTTGCGTAATGATTGCCAGCTGGTTACCTTTTAGTACATGCATTATATTCATGTCTGTTTGGATCCACCTCCTATATTTTAATTGGCTAAACTTTAATCACTTTGGCTCCAAACATGATCTCTTAAAATTTATTAAACTTTAGTCAGCCCACCTCCTAAACTTTAAATCTCTAGTCACTCCAACCCTTATAAAATCTTGTAAACTTGAAAAATAGCAACTAAAGTCAAAACTACCCCTCTTACATATGATATTTCTTTCAACCCACACATATATCCACTTTTTGTTTAATTAATAAAGGATAGATATGTCTATTTTTTATTTAGACAAGAATTTTAGCTATGAATATAAACATGTACCTTCTAAAGCTTAGTTGGTTAAACTTTAACTGACTAAACTTTAGAAGGCTAAAATTTAGCCAACTTAAAATACAAACACTTGATGCTTGTGTTCAGAGTCCAGACTACCGACGGTTAATTGACGATCTGTAAAACTGCAGCCACACGTCAGGGGGCGCTCCGTACATGGTATCATATACCACATCACATGATTTTAAATACAAAAGGTATATGCATGCAAATGCAGGTAGGTAACCAAATGATATGCTGAGTGGGCAGAAGCTTAATACCTGGTAGACCTGCGTATAACCGTACAGGACAGTGGACGGATACGTTGTGAGTCTGCACCGCTGTATTTGATCGTGAGAGCTCAACACAACCTTGAGTTGCCAACTTGCCATCATGTCATGTTCTTTTTCTTTTCTTTTTTTTTTTTTTTGAGGGGAATCATGTCATGTTCATGGCCTCATGACAACTACAATTCAGGCTCATCATGTCATGGGGGCCCGTGTACATCGAAGATTCCGGCCTTTGTTTGCACAAGAGCTGAAAGGCCGAGGCGCCGAGCGCTTCGCCCTTCGAGTTGCCAGTTTGCCAACGTTAAGGCCCCTTGGGGGCAGCTAGGCCGACAGAGAATTACAACCCAGGAGGCAGGCGCTTCGGGCCAACGCAGGATGCAGCATGCAGGCCAGCGTGGCAATATACATTGGGCCAAAAACTAGGCCTGCTCCATAAAACACATTCGATATTCTGTTGGCATCAACATTTGGCGTGCAGGAAGCTACGAGTGTACACACACATCCATCCATCTCACCAAGAGCAAGAAGGCAAGAAGTGAGTGTCTAACACGCAGGATCGGAACAAGGATCAATGGTGCATCTAGCTATCTAACTACGCGCCTAAATCAGCAGACGCTGACGACGTCCCCGGGTCGGCGGAGGCCAGGACGGAGAGACACGCCACGAGCGGGGTCCCGATGAGGATCAGACCCGCGGGCACCATCCACAGCATCGCGTGAGCGGGGTGGAACGCCACCGCCCACCACGCCAGCAGCGCGCCGCCGCTGAGCCCCCCCGCGACCAGCAGGCTCGCGGCCACCGCCGAGCCGAGGGACGACGAAGCCGCCAGCTTTCGCCTCGACGGCCCGGACCCGGACGGCGTCGCTACTGCTGCCGCGATCGCCGCGGTGTGTGATCTAGTAATAATTTCACTCGTCGGCGGAGGCGGCGGCGGCTTGCAAGGCCCCCCGGCTGCAGGTTCCATCGAGGGGCCGGGACCTGCACGGTGCGGGGCTGCCACCGCGAGACGGCATCATATATGTACCCAGTACTCGCGTGGCGCGCTCGTCTTTTCGCCGGTTCGTTTCACTCGTTGCGAATCTGCGATACCGCGCCGTTTTCTAAAGCCTACGACAAGTACTCAAATTCGACACGGTGAAACTTGTGTGCGGAAGATCCTGAAGCCCCTCGTCCAGTAGCTCTACTGCTACGTAACAGCGTGAATCTTATCCTTTTGTGCGCGAGATTGGAATTTCCCCCTTTTCTCGAATTTCCATGGAAACAGACTTGGAAATTCGTGCGCCTTATATTCCGAAACGATGTGAGTATTTGATATCTCAGGCTTGCCGTGGTAGCCCCGTAGGCAGTTCCCGTCATGGTACCACGCTATATCTGTACATGCGTCGTTCCGTTGTGGCGCGACAATGACAGGCTTTAGTGGACGCAACTTGCCGTCGACGTCCCCTTGATGCGATAGAAAGGAAAATGCCAATCAGACAGATTCCAGAGGAACTAGGCAGTCAAGATTGGCTGACTCTAGAAGAAAGTGCCAGGATAAACAATGGCTTCGAAAGTTCTGTTGATCATCATGGCCTCTCAGTTGCCCTGTCGTAAGATATGTACAGTACTGTAATACCAGGCACCAGACCACCAGCTCGTGTAAGCAAGACCTGCTGCTCCAACAGAGTCAGCAATGGAACCTGAAACCCCCAACTGATCCATCCGTAATTCAACTTTCAACACTCAATTTCCAGAACATCCAAGTAAAATATCAGAAATTATCTACATTACCTCAAAAGGAAAACCTGACAAGGGACTGTATCTCACAAATCAATAATTACTACAATTAGGAAGGTGAGAACACAAAAGTAAACAACTGAAATATACACCCCAAAGAGGACCACATGAATGGACTACTATTTAGTTTCTACTTACACAATTTTTTTTTTTTTGAGGAATTCTACTCACAATCTAGGAGAATAGCTAATGACCTACAGTAAACGAGCTGCAGAAATAAGGGTGTTATCAACTACACTGGAACACCATATCATTCAAACACAAGCTTGGCCTGTTTCATCTGATTTCTTCATGGACCTACTGAACTGAAATACAGGTTGTCTGCAGAGTTTCCCTACTCCTTTCCTTTTAAATTTGTCAAACAGGCCATCCTCATTGTCATTACTGAAGTCATCTGCAGAAGCAGAACTACTGATTTGGGTACTCAAATCTGCCTCCAAAGGAGAAATTTCCCCATTGCTTTTCTCGTGTCCCCAAGCATTGACATGACCATCGGGGCCACCTGTGCCACCTTGTGCATCATGGTGAAGCACTTCTTCCATTCTAAAAAGGAACTGGTCAAGCTTAGCCCCATCAATTACAGATGAATCAGCATTTCGCTGACTTGAACAGATAAAGGCCATGTCCAAATGCTCCAATGTTTGAGGTTCATCTTTGTCACTGGGGGGATCAGAGTCGGACACGAATGCCCTGGCTGCTGTAGCTGCCTCATCCCTTTCATTTACAGTCTTCAAGATTAATGTCTTCAGGAAATTCATCACTTGAACTGCATGTATCAAAGCAGTCAAGGGATCGCCCATCTGAAAAAGGTCAGCGTGTTATGCTAAGAATCCAATTTAAAAATGTTGCTGAAACATATACATACACTTTGCTTACCTTAGTCATGTTTGGTGCAAAAACCATAGCGATGTTGCGAGCATTCATCTTGTTGAAACTTTCATTGATCACAACATCTGCCATCAGATTGATGGCCCAGTCAAGTAATGCAGCTTCCACAGGAGGCAGCATACTTGCAAGGCGGCCACACTCCTCTTCACTGTTGCAGTGCATCACTTGTTCTGGAGTTAAAGAGTCCAATACTCCACTTGGAAGTTCCCGAAACCATGCCTAAAAGTAAGTAACCATATTAATCAAGAAAGATGCAATAAGAGACTGAAAAATAAGAAAGGAATGTTTCAGATGCCATGTCCCTTCAAAATCAAATTTACTGAGAAAATAGTTATGATTTTGTCAAATCATATTTGAAGACTCTGCACAACTCCAATTATAGAACACAAATGCTTGCATTTGTATCAAGTTTGCTAATGTAAGAAAGAAAAATAAATTCGGTAACCAATAAAACACACCTTTATCAGTCCTGCAAGGCAGTGCAAGTCAACTCCTGCTGGAACAACTCCCCTGTTTAGCTGATCCCTGACATATAGTTCCTGGCTATTGTCTGCATTTATCCTGAATATCCCTTCAGCCTAACAGATTAAGAAAGAAATATTTTCAGAACTAAGAGTGTGGCTTTGTTGTTGTTGTTAAAGAGTGTCACAACTGTTGAAATATAACTGAACTGCCCACGCTTCCCCATCAACTTAAGCTTTAGAGTGCAACTTATAGATGCATAGTTGCTTAACAGGCCAACAGCTATATTGATTAGGCTTTTTTTTTTTCAACCATTACCTGAAGACCCCCGAGTGAATATAACTTCCTCTGCATAGTCAGTAGTATTGTCGGCACACTATTTCCTCTTCTATCATACGAGCATTGCATGGAAGTTGGTGAAACTCCAAATACGCTCACACTGAAAGCATAAACATTCGGTTTAGTAAACAAAAATAAAGTTACAGTTTAACTTATACAGTAAACATCGACTGAGGTACAGAACATAACATAAGTCAAGGGACAGATAAAATAAAAAGCTACACCGAAACACAAGTGAAGACCCCAACCTTTGGAATTTCCCATGCAACTAAAAAGCTATGGATCAGATACAATAATACCAAGACAAGGGGAACTGCTAACTACTAACTAATAAAAGAAAAACAATGATAAGCTGGAAGTATCTTCGCTTCTCTGAAAGTGGAAAACGAATACTCGAATAAAACAACCAGACCCTGGCAAGTACAGACAGATATATTTCGAAAAGAAAAGCGCTTTAGAATATTCCCTAATAGTTAAAGTTGATAATGGCAGCCTTGGAAACAGCGACGGTTAGAAATGAGGTTGCACACTTGCAAGCACAAAGCAAACTGTCCTATTCGCTGAACCTATGCAAACCCAAAGGCTAACGTACTAGTAACAGCTAACCACTATCCTGTTACATATTTGCTCTGTTAGGTGGCACTAGTTGGACAAATGAGCTAAACATTGCGTGACCCACTTCCAGTACGATTAACCGAACAACGCAAAATTCAGCGCGCTCCACCTCAAAGTCCAAATTACCGGTGCGGAATTTGAACCGCTGAGTTCCTCAAATCTGCTTGTGACCAAAGAGGACGAAACTACGCGTGGATCCAGATCAACCAAGGGAGAAACAAGGAGTCAGAAACTTGAACGGATGCTGACCTGGCGCTGGGCACGGGGCAGGGCACGTCGGGCTCGAGGTCGGCAGGGAGGCCGAGGAAGCCGGAAAAGCGGTCGAAGGTGACGTGCGAGACGTGGCGCACGTCCGTGGGCACCCCTATCTGCATCCCCGCGGCGGCAGCCCCGTCCTCCTGCGGCGCCGTCTCGCGCGCACCGCTGGTGGTGCACAGCATCAGTGACCTCCGCAGCGCCCCTGTTACCATTTCCACCACGGATGCCCCTCCCCTAGTAGTTGGCGCGGTAGGAATCATCAGCGGCGATGAGACTGTCAGCTCCTCACCCTCATCCATCTCCTCCTCCTCGTCCCCCTCGAATTCATCTTCCTCCTCCTCTTCCTCCTCCTCTTCTTCCTCGAAGACGGCGTCGGAGCGGGGGAAAGGGATCTGGTTGCGGAAGCAGATCTCGGACGGCGGCGCCATGGGATTCCAACCCCTGCGCTAGAAGCAAAGGGAAGAAGAGAGGGGGAGGTGGGAGGGAAGTGGGCGGCGAGCGGCGGCGGGGGCGGCGTGGTAGTGTGTTACTACTTCGCTAGCCGGTTTGTTTAACTGCCTGTTTATATAACAGGCAGAACATGTTTATTCCTGTCCGTCGCATGTGATTATGGCCGGGGTCTTGTTGGATCAGCCGCTGTTTGTTTTTGGTCCAGTTTGTGCCCAGGGTTCAAATAACCGAGATAACCAGCCGGTTTGGTTCAGTGAAAAATCAACCGGTTAACTGGGATAATCGGTTAGTTAACCATATTGGTACAGTATCAGGTTCGATTTTTTTAGCTAATCGGTCGGTTAACGCGATCGGCCGAGACCGGTTATCGGTTTACCGGAATAACCGGCCGGTTTCTGCCGGTTATTCGAACCCGGTTTGTGCCTGCCTCCCTCCCACTCCGAGCTTTTGGTTTGAATTAATTAACCATTGACGTTGTAATAAGAAGGGGGATTATCATGACATTAATGACGGTGGCATCAGACTGGTGGCTGCCTTTACTTCCAGAGTTCACTCACAAGTGTCCGCGTCGCTTTGAATATTTGTTTTATGAATCAGGAGGGATGAATCCCTACTGATAGTATAGTAGTATAATATATTAAGAAACAAACAAATTCAAAAAACAAAACGAATCATAAAGTATAAAGCAAATAACCTAAGACCAAAATGAAAAGAGATGCTACGATGAATATCCATTTCTTTGATGCTATGACCAAAATCAATAAGTTAGTCATGACAAAATCTTACTATACAATCAAGCACTATCGGATCTACATCAGTCATTTCTCTCAGTCCAAATGTTCTAAGATTATAATCTCCATATAAAAAAGGCATTGCTAGTTTCCGTTAAAAGGACTTGAATAGGATTATAATCTATAAATATTAGATTTTTTAAAAAAAATCATATAACTAGAATAGTTTTGAACAAACAATTTTGTACATAATAGTTCTAGCACAATATTCTAATGAATTTGGTTGTAAAAATTAATGATGAAAATCCCTGCAAAATACAATGAGTTAATGATGAAAGCAGTGCTTTGGTGACCCTAGCAGTCCACACCACACTTATTTGTGACCTAATGATGTACTACTGCACTAGTTTCTGAAGAAAGCGTCATGCAGTCATGATAGCCACATGTCTCTGATTTGTACAAAGAGGGACAGGAGGAGAGACTATTTCCATACGCCCATAGGTTTGCTCTGTTACTTTGTAGCGCTACAGAGGGGGGTTTGTTATACTTGTAACTAGTAAGGCCCAGTTTAGATCAATCTTGTTAAACTTTAATAAGGTGTTATAATTTAACAACTTGAAAAATAAGGTGTTAAAGTTTAACATCATTTGTTTGGATCCATGTTAAAGTTTAACACCCTACTTTCATAATATATATATATATATATATATATATATATATATATATATATATATATATATATATATATATATATATATATATATAAAAGACATTGTTACCCCTTCTTAATGTCAATTTATTTTTTTTTCTTTTACATCCTTTTCCCACCCTCTTCCCGCCAGCTCCATGACTAGCAGAGGAGGCGATGGAGGGAATGGCGGAGGGGAGGACGACGACGGAGGGGTGTGCGACAATGGCGGAGGGCGACGACGGAGGGGAGGGCAACGGAGGCGGAGGACGACGGCGGTGGAGGGCGACGACGAAGGGGAGGGCGACGACGGAGGAGGGCGACGGCGGAGAGGAGGGTGACGACGGAGGAAAGTGCAACAAAGATGGAGGGCGACGGCGACAGAGGGTGATAGCGGAGGGGAGGACAACGGAAGCGGAGCGGAGGGCGACAACGGATGGGAGGGCAACCGAGGCGGAGGGCGACGGCGACGGATAGGACGAACGACGAACAGGGCAATGGCGGCGGAGGGCGACGGCGGAGGACAAGGCGAACGGCGGAGGACTGCTCACATCTGGAACTGCTCGCACAGGAAAAGAGAGAGAAGAGAGAGGATATGAGTTAGAAACATCTTTTTCTCAAGACAGGTACTTTTTAATAATTTTTACCAATTTTTACCACCTCAAAACAAGTTAAAGATTTTAGGGGTATTAAACTTTAACACATTCTTTTAACAGAAGTGTTTGAATGCTTTTTTTTGTTAAAAGTAGGTAAAATATAAGTGTTAAAATTTAACAAAGTGGATCCAAACATCCTCTAAGTCACTACTCGTGATTTGCTGTAAGTCATCGTCCCCGTGTTGGTCTCGTTTTCCGTCTGATGTAAAGAAGAAGTGATGGTGGTAGAATAGCACTGGGCAACAGTACATTCCCGGATTTAGGTTCTGGACAGTTGGATTAGATGATCAGTACTACATGATGACACGCCACGGCATGATCTGAGCTACTCTACCTGCTAAAAGCGGTCCGTATTACTGTGCTTAAAAGACCTTGCCTTGCCAGCCGACTTTACTGTGCTTAAAAGAAAGCGCCGTGCATAAATCGGCACATGTACACATATGTACGCTAGCGTATAGCTGTCTCCAGCACTTGCTGTGGATCGCTCCGTAGTCCGTACAAACTACTGTGCCTGTGTTACTCGTTCATTTCCAAGCACAGCAATTCCGTCAAAATTAGATTAACTAGAGATAGGGATTAACAAGGGAAACATAGTACTACTACCCACGTAGTGCTACCTCAAACAAACATTCTGCTGCGAGCGAGCGAGTCACCTTTCCCTTTCTTTTAAAATTGCACTAGAGAGCTGTGACCTTTGACCTTTTCGACATGCACGTGCCTGTACGAGCTCGTTCTTCCTGCCCTGTCGTGAAACAATTGGTCGCGTGTCGATTGTTCTTTCCGTGACGACTGGCGACGTGACGAGATACTTGGGCTTAAAGCAAAGCTGGCTAGATTCTGGCTTCGGGGCTGTGACGGCTGTCCTTTCTGTGGGGCGGCGCTTTTGTCTGTCCTTGGTTCTGTCGTGAGAACCACTTGTTGAAAAGATAAGGCCCTAATGCATTTGCTCTGCAGCTTAAGCTTCATTCCCAAGCTTAACCAACAACACATGGCTCGTTTATGTGTGCACAGTGGGAGTACGACCTGTCATTTCGTGCTTATTTAATGCGTTGATCGATAAAGATAATCGATGGAAAGTGTTTTCCTTTTTCTTCCACAGGAATGAGATGATCATCGTCACTCGTCTGGGGCCTTGCTTGACTCGTCTGTGATTCGGCCTTGTGGCCCATAAAGTCTAATTGGGTCGGCAAAACAGGCCCATTATTCCTCTTCGCAATATTTGGAGCAACATTCTTCCCGTTTCTTTTCGTTTCTTCCTCACTTCCGCAGACTCACTCGAGTTCCCCGATGCCGCCGCCTCCACCTCCAACGCCGCCGTCCCCATCACCGCGCCAGATCGCCGCGCTAGTCCTGAACCACCCCTCCGCCACGCTCACCGCGGCGTCGGAGCGCTCTCTCTCGGCGTCTCTCCTCGCCGCCGCGCCGGCGCTCCCCACCCCCGTGGCCAACGCGGTCCTCAAGCTCCTGTGGCACCACGCCCCGCGCGCGCTGCTCTTCTTCCACGCCCTCCTCCGCCTGCCCCCGCGCGCGCACGCGCTCTCCCCCTGCACCGTCGACCTAGCGCTCGACCTCGCCGCGCGCCTCCGCCGCCCGCGCCAGCTCACCAGCGACGTCCTCGCGCTCTTCCCGCGCCACGGGCTCGCATTCACCCCGCGGACGTTCCCCATCCTCTTCGAGCGGTTCGCGGTGTCGCACCGCCGCCCCGACATCGCCGTCCGGCTCTTTCTCTCGCTCCACCGCACCCACGGCGTCTCGCAGGACCTCCCGCTCTTCAATTCCCTCCTCGACGCGCTGGCCAAGTCACGGCACGCAGGCAAGGCGGCTTCCCTAGTCCGAGCTCTCGAGCAACGGTTCCTGCCTGACGCTGTTACGTACAACACCCTCGCCGACGGTTGGTGCCGCGTCAAGGACACCTCCCGCGCGCTCGACGTGCTGAAACAGATGGTCGAGTCCGGCATTGCGCCAACGATGGCCACCTATAACATCATCCTGAAAGGCTTCTTCCGTGCTGGACAGTTGCAGCACGCATGGGACTTCTTCCTGCAGATCAAGAAGAGAGGCCGTAAAGACGAGAATTGTAAGCCTGACGTCGTGTCATACACTACAGTCGTCCATGGGTTGGGCGTTGCCGGGCAGCTGGACAAAGCACGCAAGGTGTTTGACGAAATGTCTAAAGAAGGGTGCACGCCGTCAACGGCTACTTACAATGCACTAATTCAAGTTATCTGTAAGAAGGGCAAGGTGGAGGATGCCATGGTAGTGTTCGATGATATGATCCGAAAGGGCTATGTGCCAAATGTGGTGACCTACACAGTCTTGATCAGAGGCCTCAGCCATGTTGGAAAAATTGATCGGGCTATGAAGCTTTTGGAGAGGATGAAGGCTGAAGGTTGCGAGCCTGTAGTTCAGACATACAATGTTCTTATAAGGTACTCATTTGAGGAAGGGGAGATCGAGAAGGCTCTAGATTTGTTTGAGAGAATGAGCAAGGGACAGGAGTGCTTGCCCAACCAAGATACATATAATGTCATAATAAGTGCAATGTTTGTTCGTAAAAGAGCCGAGGACATGGCAGTTGCTGCCAGGATGGTGATGGAGATGGTTGATAGAGGTTACTTGCCTAGAAGGTTTATGTTTAACCGTGTATTGAATGGATTAATGCTGACTGGGAATCAAGAGCTGTCACGGGACCTCTTGAGAATGCAAGAGAAATATACACGCTTGCGTCGAGAGGTAAGATTGTGATTGATGGCCATTGGCTCTTGGCTTGTGCACAGAAGGTCAAAATTGAGGCGGAGCCCTTGGATACACTAAGTCAGATATACTTCTGGTCTTCTGTTGTACCATGACTACCAATTTGTTTGATATTGATGTTACTTCATTGTAAGTAAATATTCTGAAACTTCTTCACCAAGTTGCTCAATTTATTTCGTAGCCAATAGTTTAGTTTTTATTTTGTGACTTTCTATTTGAGGTGATTCTGGATCTTCATCCTTTTGCAATGCAAGTTTGTTTGCTATGGTTTAAACTGCAAGGTATTCATGTTGTACTGTGGTATATACTCGCTAAATTACTAGGATAGTTGGGTGCCATAAGTGTGCCACTAGCCTATTTGAAGAAGGTCTCTTCTTAGTTCATACTACCAAAACTTGGTTCAGTTTGAGAATTGAGAATAATATGATTTGGATGTCATGCCCTGGGGGTGGTCTTACCCTTACTGGTCCAGTTCTTTTTTACGATTTGGCTGTCAAGCACAAGAACACAATGCTATTATGAATGCTTGCAAAAAAGAAAGATAGATACAAGAGTATTTTGGCTGTGACTTAGGAGTATGTTGAATTTGTATGTTTTAAATCTTACTATCTTGAGATATGCACATGGATTTCTGTTAGTTTTGCTTCCTTGATATGTTGCTGTAGCTGAACTATCTTTTTATGCTTAACATATACATTTGTGGGTTGGTAGCTATCATTTATGTTTACCAGATTACAGTTGTTTGTATGTTTTAATGTTTACACTCGTTTGCAGCTATATTTGATTATGGCTATGTAAAAAATGGATCGACAAGTGTTCCTTATGTGCGGTGATGTCAAACAGTGCGTGTCAGTCACTTTCAGGCAATTACAAGAAGGTGAGACCTCTTCCAAGATAAGTGACCTTCTGTTTGTATTTTCTCCTCATTTTTCTTGATATAAGCTCTGGTTAAACTGATCCCGAGACTAGGTTTTGTTCTTAGTTTGATACGATTTGTTGACACAGACATCACAAATACCTAACTTCACTATTGGATCGTCTCATGTACAGCATTGTGTTTTACCAATTTGTTATCAATTCCATTTCTACAATATGATCTGTTGGCCACATTTATTTTCTAGAACCAATTGGCACTTAGATGTAGGTTGGCAGTTGATTTTTACACTCCATTGTCTTCTTGTTTTCGCTAATTTCTCCATGGCATAAGCATTCAGATTTGATGATTGAACGTAGAGATAAGATAACTTGCACAGGCCATAAACCTACCACCTGCAACTTCAATAAACATTTGTAGAGTCTGTACTTAGGTAAAAGTGTATATGCTATTGTTTCAATTGGCATATTCCAAGACTTGAAAGCTTTTCGTTATAGCAGGGCTACAGATCCTTTATTCAGCACAAAATTAGCCAGACATTTGCTGCATTCGTCATGAGTCATGCCTGAGTCCCACAATTTGCTGGAGTTAAGCCAGAGACTGCTTGATCTGTAGATTCGACCTCCTTGGCACAGATGCAGCAGAGTTCTGTGCTGAGCAGTATGCTGCTATTACTGCCCACGGTCTACGGGAAATCATCGCGTGATGCCGGCGTACTGGTTACTGGGCTGTTGTATTGTCGGGCTTTGGCATTGTCTCCTGTGAGTCTTATTTTCTGGAGTGAAAACTTATTATCTTCATCAGGCAAGTTCATAGTTCCTCCTTGGGATGTTGCTTCAGATTTATGGACCTTGAGCCTCTGTGTTGCAACGGCAGATGTAGTGGTTCGTTTAGTGGTTGCAGCTAAAAGATAGATTTTCTTTCTTGTATTGTTTGCTTCTTTTTTCTAGGCCTGTGTGTTATTAGGAATGGAGCTTTTTATCTACTTGTAATACTGATAGCTATATGCATTTTTTCTATGTAAAGGCTGAAATATTAATATATTCCCGCTTAAAAAAAAAAGGTAAGGGAAGCTTCGTTCCAGGAACATACGAATTCGCTGAGAAATAGAAAGAGCGCACCGTCCCTGTCATTTAACTCTGGCTGGAAATTAGTCACGCCATATAATGAAACGACAGCACACTGTCGAAGTGTGGAAGCACCATGATTTAGCTGTGGTGGGCCTGAGGCACATGATTTAGGTAGGTCAAAGGGGAGTGGGCTGTCGGCTTACAGGGCCCAGGCGTTCACGCGTTCATGGCATGGGGCCCAGGTGAATGTTCACCTGACAAAAAGGATCCAAAGATTAATAGGCATCCCTTAGACCATTTATCCTGAACTGTTTCGAATTGCAGACACGAAGCCACCTTCTTCTCATACGCTGGCAACAAATCTCAAGGGCTCAGCTCGCGCCAAAACCAGCAGGTTCTGCAAACGCGAACCCTCATGCAAAAGCCCATGGAGACGGCAATCACCATACTCCGGTGCTTCGTTTCCTAGCACGTGACATGCTGGTCAGGACGCAGAGCTTGCTTGTGCGACGGGGCCACTGCGCCATGCCCAGACAGAGTGCAGCATCCAACGCCTCACACTGCCCCAAGCAACTGACAGGTCAGTGCGTGCAGCGCTGCACTCCCCCATCTCTCTCTCCCTCCCTCTCCCTGCGCGTCCCCAGACGGAACCACAAAGCAGGCCCCCCACCCGCGCACCATCCCCGCAACCCAACAAAAGAAAATGATCGGCTGCGTTACAAACTTCACAGCACACGTACCAGGAGGAGCAAGCGAAGCGAAGCAAAGCGCGCGCGTGCCATCGAGCGGCGCAATCCGGTTCGAAAAGATAACACAAAGAGAGAGAGAGAAAAAAAATACAGTGAGTTACAGCACGCGGCCTGAGTAATCCCTGCGGCGGATTCCGTTTTTCCCCAGCGCGTCGTCCAATCCCGCGGGGCCCGCCGGACCGAGGAGGTAACAACAGGCATGGCGCGCGCTCACGTGGCGCGGGCGGCGCCGTGGGCGAGCAGCACGCTGGTGGGGGAGAACCCGAGGCCCGCAGGCTGGTGGGCGGCGGCGGGGACGCGGCTGGTGGCGGCTGCGGCGTTGGGCGTCGGCGCCGGGGCGCCCGCGGATGCGGCTTCCACAGGCTTTCTTGAACGGCCGCGGCCGCGGTGGACGTGGCGCTCGCAGTACTTGTGTCCCGGCACGACGTCGCGCGAGCACCGCCACTTCTTGCCGTCCGTGCGCCGGCACCGGCCGGGCTCCGGCTCCATGCTGCTCCGGTAGTCGAAGCACAGGCTCCCTAAACCCATCACTGCCATTTTCAAACCGAAAAAAATAAAACTTTTATCACCACTCCTCCCAAACCGACCTGACGCGATAGCAAGAATGACAAATGGAGCAACGGGGGAAGCAAAGCATGGCGCTTACGGGACGGGAAGCGCTGGGGCCCGAAGGAGGAGGCGGCGACGCTCTTCCAGATGGGGAGCACGAGGTGCACCGGCACGGGCGCGCCCGCCGCGAAGTAGCGGTAGATGAGCACCTGGTGCTCCAGCTCCTGCTGCTGCATGAACGTCAGCGCCGACCTCGCCTTGATGCTCGCCGCCGTCGCGGACGCCTCCGCGTCGCGCTCGCCGCCGCTGTTGCTGTCCCCGCCGAGGCCCAGGCCCAGACCGAGAACCAGCGGCGACGAGGCCGTCGCCATGGTCACCGTCCCTGCACAAAACGAGCAACCCGATCATGAAGAAACACCGCCGACTCGACTCAGGATAACTTGCTGTACCAGAACGACATAAACCAGCATCGGGGTCGGCGCCGCTGGAGAGGCGAGGGAGCTTGGACGGCGGCTGCGCCGAGTCGGTGTCCTTGTCCTCCGCCATTGGGATGCTGCTGCTGTGCTGTGCTGTGCTGGCTCCGCCGATTCGAAGTACTCCTATATGGAGGGAGGGAGAGTGCGCGGGCAGGTTCTCAATGGGAGGGAGGGAAGAAGGCGGCACAGTGCTGGTGTCAGAGGAAAGGGTGAAGCGGTGGATAATATTTATGCGTCACGGCTCCCGTCGTCCGGTCGGTCGCGCCCGGTGGTCTGTCTGTTTTGCTCCAATGAAAAGAAGTAACGGGATGCGTTGTGGGCTTGGGGCGGTCGTGGGAGTGAATGCTGTGCTGTTGCGGTGGCGTGAAGGTGTCGACGGCATCCCTGCCGTGGTGCCGGCGGATGACACGCTTGGAAAATCTTTTGACCTTTTCGCGGTTTTGGACGACCTTTGCTCTGCCTCCTTTCCTTCCGGCCTCGTTGTCCGTCTGCGCCGGTCAGCGTGTGCACTGTGCAATGGGATTGTGGATGGAGTCGCGATACTGTCAGCTTGTAAACAAGAATTTTACATTCGATTTGATCCTAGTACAGTAATAATGAATTTATACTCTCCAGTACGAGTACGTCCCGTAGTCCAGTCCAAGGGAAAAATACCGGTGAAAATACTGCGAAAGAAATGTCCTCCTGGATCTACTCGCCATATCACGTGAAGATGAGGCTCCCGCTCTGACTTCTGACACCATGTCAGCCTCCCTTTTGTTTCGGTGCGCGTTCTTAAATTGTTTCCGCCATGGCGCCATACCGTGACCGAGCTACTAGTACTTGGAGTGGGGGAGAAACACCTTTCCCGTTCTTTTCATCCGATAAAAGTACAGGATTTTTCATTTCTCGAAAGGAACACCGGAAAACTTTGGGTGGGTGCAGCTTTCACTTCGACTGTGCTGGATCAGCGAGTGTGGAGCCGTGGCGAACGCAGCTGATGCAGTCGCGCTGACGGACACCAGAGGCTGCCCGCGGAGCCAATGCGTGTGCCGTGCCGCGGCGAGGCAAAAATATTTGCGTGGGGCGGAAGCGAGGAGGCGAGGTGAAAAAAAAAAACTGAAAAAGCGGTGGCGACTGACGACCTGCTTCAGTTCGTCTGCCTCAACCCGGGCCCCTACCGCCGCTGCTCCTGGCGCGTGCAGCGGCGGCCAGGCAGGCAGGGGAGGCTCGTGCCCTGTGACGAGCTGGGTCCCCGGCCGCGTGCTACGGATGCTGGGGCAAGGACACGGCTTGTCGTTCCCCACGCCGGCAGCGCGCGCGGTCCACCGCGCTTTGGCCACTTATCAGTATCACGGCATGATTGGGTCGTAATCGCGATCCGCCGCTTGCGGCCGGTCTCGCGGACAACGAGGCTGATCCCGATTGCGGGAGGCAGGCGGAGCTGTACCCAGCTCGGCGGCCCTTGTTCTGCTCGCTGGGGACGACGTCGATCGCGAGCTGTTTCGTCGCTGACGGGGACCGGGTACAGCTCACTCACTGGATGTTTTGAAAAGTTTGCGACGACATCGTCGTTGCAAGGAAGACATGGAAGGCTTGCAGTTGCAGGCATGCAGCGAAGCAGCGCAAAGCTGTGACGAGCTTCGGCCAGTGACAACTGACACGCTACACGCTAGGAAAAGCTGCGCGTGATGGGGGAACAACCTTTTCGGCAAAAGAACTGCGAGTTACAGGGAGCCTCTGAATCTCTGGTGATCGTCCAACGGATCAATGCCACGGTGTACGTACCAGATAAATGCAGTTATCCAGCCTGTCCGACCATACAAATCCAGAAGTCCATAACCATTACTGACTGTATCAGCCGGGAAACCAAAGTCATTTCTCAAATGAATTTATGAAATGAAATGTCATTGTAATGTAGTACTACAGTTTTGCGATACAGCATAGGGAGTTCCTCGTTTTTCATTTACCATCGTGTACTAAGAGGGCCCTGAGAGACATATAACAGTCTGAACTAAATACATCTCATATTGTTCCTTGTAACAATCTCATACCATCAGTTCCTATGAGAAACCTATCATCTGCTTCAAGTACAATGCACACGAGAAAGAAGGACAACACGAATGAACACGCGTGCTTATTGATGACCACCGGAGATCAATACCAATTCAAATGGAATAAATAGCGCAACACAAGGTTCGTGTTCAGGCAGCTCCGTTTCTCAAGCCTTGGTCTTCCGGTTTGGTTCGAAAACGTATTTTATCAGCGACTCCTTGATCGACATAAGCTCTGGGAACTCGCCCTTCAGTTTAGTACAATCCAGCTCATTGTTGCTCCTCGGCGCAACAATCACCTTGGCTTGCTCCTCCAAGTTGAAGTTCTTCCAGGAGAAGTTCGGGTCCATGTAATCTCTGTACATCTCCAGTATCTCGTTGTGGCTCACCACACCAGGGTTAGTGAAGTTCCAGATTCCTGTGAGGTTTCTCTTGGCCATTTCGATAGAGATGGGAAGAAGCTCATCCAGTATTGTCATTGAATTTGGGATATTGACAACCTTATCGTACCGGGTGATTTTGGTGATGAAGTTGCGAGGATTGGATAGATCCGATGAAATAGGCATCCTGACACGAAGGGTACATACGTTCTCGTAGTTCTTGAGCAGTTCCTCCACCTGACAAAGATAAATGTTAGGTTAACCATGGAATAACTGCACTATTAATCTTAGTGGACGTAGCAACTAATATCAAAACAAAAAGAATCCCAGCAAATAATGGTGAAATGCCCATGCTACTACAGTGTACACAAAATGCTTAGTTCCTTTTCTCCGAACGTCAAACGTGTAAACTTCACTGATGAAATGGCATCTCAGTGATATTAGATCAGATATTTGTTTTGATTTAGATGCATTTTACAGTTATCTAGTTGTACTCTACTGAAGGTGCATAATGCAATTAGAACCAATCTATCAGAAAGATATAGCACTGAAATGCATCAAACATGTAACCTCGACTCCTGAAGTGATATATTGGTGATATTAGATCAAATATTTGTTTTGATTCAGCTATTTATTACAGTTTTCTCTAGTTGCACTCTACTGATGGTGCGTAAGGAAATTAGAACCAAACTATCAGAAAGATGTAGCATCGAAGTGCGTCAAACATGTAAGCTGTACTCATGAAGTGATATATCGGTGATATTAGATCAGATATTTGTTTTGACCAAGATACCTATTACAGTTTGCATTAGCCGCAATCCACTGAAATGCATAAAGCAATGAGAACTAATGGGCAAGATGCTTTGTTCTACTTCTGTTTGTACATTTGCATGCTACAATAAGAAACCAAGTACACAATCTCACCAACATTGACACCTTCTGCTTCGCAAACAAGTAATCACCTTCTAAGATTCAAGCTCATAGAACTAAGTAAAGGCATTGAACAGCAGAATACTTTACCCTCTGATGTTAAGCAAACTTCAGTGCTTATTTAAGCACCAAAAATCTGAACCACAACTTAAATTTACATTAAAAAAATAATGTGCCTATGCATGAAAATGCGTCTTTTGTGAAAAAAAAAGTAGAGCAATATCATTCCTCAACACAATTTTGCAAAAAGTCATTCTGTGACAGATTTCCTTGCACTAATTTCTTGTTAACATTTTCCGAATCTATTGCAGTTTAATATCTTTTCTTCTGCTATGTTGTTTAGACTGACATAATGTGGCAATCCTCATTAATAGTACTAGATTATATAACAATATTGCATTAGTTTTTGGTGTGCTGTAACTAAAATACACTTGAGGAAGTTAATTTATTCAATCAACATTCCGGAAAGGCGGGGAGACTTTCTTCCATTATCTAAAAAAATCACTCCTGAAAGGCGTCATTACAGCCACAAGAAAACATGGAATCAGTTCCTAGAAATTTCGTCACAAACAACTTGTTATTAGCGGGGCTCAATGCTGAATATTAGCTACAGAACGCATATTCCATACTGTTGGGCCAGTCCTATTTGGCAATAAAGATGGCCTCACAGATTGAAAAAATCAAGCATCAATTGAGATGTGACCTGGGTTTGTGTGGACGCCATTTTGCGTGCTTTGGGAGGAATCACATAGATAATGGTGGAAGCAAACAAAGATCAAGCAGAGGATCACATACACAGTGGGAAAGCTAGCAAAGATCAAGCAGAGGATACTGTCAACTCTTGATGTTTTTTATGTAAGTGCTATTTTATACTACCTATGCAGATGTTCTTTTTTGGCGTCTTAAGAATCAAACTACGATAATATGTGAGTGTTAATTTATGCAAGAATCAAATTAAGATGAGATATTTTTATGTAAGTGCTATTTTATACCTATGCAGATTCTAACATAAGATGCGACGTGACCTAACATGGCACAGCAGCATATCTTGGGGTGAGCTTTTGCATCTAAATCAACCAGGACTTTCAAAAATCTAGTTGATCAAAATGAGGCAATGTCTTTCACCAAGCTCTGACATCGACAAGATAGAAACACAAATGCAGAGCACTATGGCTTGATTTACACATGCAGCTAGTGAGGATGGCTCATGAACTAGAGATTACAATGCCCCCAGGAAACTCCAACGGATGCCGCAGCAGGTTTCGACATGTTTCATTGAAAAACAGTCTACTCTGTACTATTTTACTGAAGTCAACCATAGCTGAAGGACAACGCAATGAACCTCAGGAATCTTCATCGTTACGCTGATCTGTATGCACTATATTTGGAATCTTCTAGAAACTACGCTAGATCCAAGTGACAGCAACCCGTATCAGCATTGGAATGTGACCTATCAAGTGCACACCGCTGGAAGGAACTCCAACCAACACTGACAAATTGGCACGTGAATGCCACACTTTTGCACCCTGATCGCAGCGACCCCCTTATTCTGAACGTGCGATCACAGAGTTCCACTAAAATTTGACCAAAACAAGACCGATCCACTCGCACTTTGTAATTTGTAAGGAAATTAGAGCATATAAGCTTAGCATGAAGCTAAAAGAGGAGAAGAGAAGAGAGCAATACCATGGCCTTGGTTTTGGAGTAGAAGGAGCCGACGAAGTTGGGCGTGTCCTCCTCCTTGAACCCGACCCCGGAGCCGAGCTGGTGCGCGTCGTCGTACTCGAAGATGCACCCGGTGGCGTAGTTGATGAGCACGAGCCCCCGGCCGCGGCAGACGTCGGCGAGCGTGAGCGTGCCGACGACGTTGGCACGGACGGTCTCGGCGCGGTGCGTCTCGCACCAGTCGACGTTGGGGCGGCCCGTGACGCCGGCGGCGTTGAACACGTGCGTGGGCGCGGCGGCGTCGATGTCGGCCTCCAGCTGCGCGCGGTTCTCCAGCCGGCCGGCGCCGTACACGAAGGGGATCCCCTGCGCCGTGCAGAGCTGGCCCAGCAGGCCCCCGATCCAGCCCGTGCGGCCGTAGATGAGGAACTTGAGCGCCGGCTGCTCCGCCGAGCCGTTGGTGGCGACGCCCATGGCGCGGCGAGATCCGGATGCGGGAGGGGAGGAGTGGCGGAGTGGTGGTGGCGAGCTGGAGACGAGCTGAGAGCAGGGGAGGGAGAGCAAGACAAGCGCACGGAGATTTTAATAGTGCTGTGGTGAGCGGATGCTGTCAGTCCCCGGGCGATTCCGCTGGTTGGGGACGCGAACACCGACGGTGACGGGGCAACACCGCATGGTCCACCGCCACGCTGCGCGATCCGTCGGCTGAGGCTCTGGCTGATCGTGTTCAGCACTCGCATCTCCAGGTAAACGGCTTGCATCCTTGCACCGACAAGCATTGGTTTTAACCCTCCGAATGTAAAACCAGTTGCTACTACTTGTGAGACACGCAAGCTGAAGAGATCGAACCAATTCCCTTTACAAGTATCGCGTTCCGATTTACCACTTGCAGCGAGCACAATTCCCGTTTCTTTGAGCTGATAATTGCTCATTAGTTTTTATCCAAAAAAATAATTGCTCATTAGTAACGGTACAAGAACCGGAGCTGGCGGTACTTTATTTATTTTAACCGGCTGAATTAGCGAGAACGTGGTGGGGCTGTGTTGTTTACCTCGGAGATCTTGATCTGCGTTATCTAGAACCGGGAAAAACGGAACCGAGCATGGCCACGTGATCTCGTGGTCGGGGACGACCCGGGACTCAGGAACGGGGTACTCTCCCTGCCGACCGGGCCTCGCAGAGCAGCTATCCCACATGCCAGTGAAACCAAATGCACTTCGTACGCGCCTCGTTACCGACTTGATCAGATCTGTGAGGTTCTTGAGAGTGGTAGTCGGCCATGTTAGCTTACACGGCATGCAGCCTGTGGTCATCAAGTCTTTTAGTTTTTTTGTCCTAAGTCCGGATTGGCTTTTGCAGTTCTTGATTGTGCCTGGACATTAGGATTGTACTTAATTGTTCTATGGGAAACATGAACGATCCTTCCAATTGTCTCAACTAATTATCTCACGGTTGCAGTTCAAGAAAGGTAAACTTGGGATCCACAAATTTCAGTACTTATTGAGCAGGTAGGTTAGGTTTTTTGTTGAAATGGTACCAGCCTGATCCAAGGGGGTAATCTGGCTCAAGCAACATCCAGGACCAAAGCAGCAACGGTAGCATCATCTCGAAACCAAAACGACAGAAAGCAACACACAACCTAAAGCCTGATTTGAAGGATAACCTCGCAGCTTATGAAATCTTATGCAGCATTAATAAATGATCTATACGCGTAATAACATATGTCTCGGATTAGCTGACAGTGACATTCCCTCTGAAAGAGCTGATTGTCCGTTCTAGCACGCCAAATGGAGTCTTACAGAGGAGAGGCGCTAGGACAGAGATTTTTGCCATTCGGGTCAGTCGCTGTTGCTGACGAGCTTAGATCAGATTAAGAGCTGCCGTTTTGGTGCTCAGAAATGACGCTGACAATTAGTTTCTCTGACAACTGACAAGCAAGGTACAGTACGTTTTTGTTGTGGGTAGTTCCGGTGTCAGTGTGTGGTGATCGATAAAAGCCCAACGATGTTTTCAGTCAATGAAGTTAACATCAGACAAACTGCATATATAGCATAGACTTGAATCATTTTTGTGAAAATTAACTGAAACGGAATTTCATTGATTACAATTGATATATCCAAGCTACAGGATGTTGACTCTAAAAGAATCCTCGAGGTAGTAATAGCAACTGGCTCGCACACAACTGCAGTGTTCATCAGATTACGGGTTTTTCCTGCCTGGTCCTTCAATTAGCATCCTCTCTCTCAGAAGCTTGACTCCCATATACCTGTCATCAGATTAAAGAAGAGGAGTGCAAGTCAGATATCGACCCGTTAATCACGGCAAGAACATGCGCCATGTTACTGTCCAAGAAGAAGAAGAAGCAGGAGGGAGTTCACATGACATACCTGCCGAGCATCATGACGGTGGCCTGCGGGTTGGTGCCCGGGGAGGCGTTGAACGTGGATCCGTCGATGACGCGCAGCGCCTCCACGCCAAGAACCCGGTAGTCGCGGTCGACGACCCTGCCGACCTGGCACCCGCCGTGGTAGTGCCAGATGGTGGTGACCGTGTCCCTGCAGAAGCGCTCGAGCGCCCTCGGGTCGCTGCCGCGCTGGTACAGCAGGTTGACGGGGAACTCTGCGGTCACGTTGAGCGCGGCCGGGAACGCGAAGTTGGGGTACGTGAACCGCGCGAAGGCCCGGGACCTGATGACCCGCTCGATGGCGGTGATCCCGGCCACGCAGCGGCGCAGGTCGTCCGGGTGGGAGAAGTAGTTGAACGTGACGGCCGGGTTGTCGTCCGGGTCCAGGTTGCGCAGCTCGAGGTGGCCCGTGGACTGCGGGCCCAGCACCTTCTCGAGGATGAACCCGCCCCGCAGCGCCGCGTCGGGCACCTGGCTCATGGCCTCCACGGCCCGCGCGATGGCCTCCGGCGTGCGCTGCTTCGGCGGCACCGTCGCCAGCTGCCCCGCCTGCGGGGAGAACATGCCGAAGTTCCTCGGCGGTGGCGGCGCGCCGCCGGCGCCGGAAGAGCGGTGGGCGTCCCAGTTGGAGCCGCTGGCGGCCTCGATGTAGCTGCCGAAGCGGGTGATGCCGACCACCTGGATGAGCGACACCTCGACGGGCGACGGCGACGGAACGAAGATGGCGTTCATGGGGTTGTCGGACATGCCCTGCCCGACGCCCGGGAGGTCCAGCACGACGTCGAGCTGAAACGACCGGAGGTGGTCGGCGGGGCCCACGCCGCTGAGCATCAGCTGCTGCGGGCTGCCCAGCGCCCCCGCCGCGAGGATCACCTCGTTGGCGGCCCCCGGGCTGAGGTACGCCGCGTGGACCATGCCCCGCGCGTCGCGGTACACCACGCCGCGCGCCACGGGCTTGTCCCCTGCAAAAGAAATACTAGTGGTGTGACTTTGTGGACAAAGAAACGACGGGTTTACACTTTCCAACTTCCTGAGATGCTTCTCACTCACCTTTGAAATCGAACAGGATCTTGTACACTCTGGCCCGTAGAAACACGTCGATCCCCTCGGGCCTCGCGTACCGGAGCAAGTCCGCGGCCGTGTGCCGCCGCCCGTCCGCGTCAAAGATGGACCCTCCAACCTTGGTCCCGGTGATGTGGTCGTACGTGAACCCGTTGTCCGGGAGCACGCCGATGTCGAGCAGGCCCCTCCGCACGGCCGCCTGCCACGGGCCCAGCACCGGCTGGAACGCCACCACGTCCTCCACCCACCGGTACGCGGCCGCCACCTCCCGCGGGTCCCACCCGACGGCGCGCACGTAGGCCGGCGCGGCGCGCGTGAAGAAGCCGGCGTTGATGCAGCTGCCGCCGCCCAGCACCCGTGGCCGCGCGTTGATCACGCCGTCCTCGGAGACGAACCGCTGCGAGGGGGAGGAATCGGAGGTGTCGGCCAGCACGTCGGAGAAGCGGGCCATGTCCAGGACGCGGCCGTCGGCGTAGGGAGACCCGCCGCGCTCGAGGAGGAGCACGCGCGAGCGCTCCGACAGCGTCGCGGCCAGCGGGCACCCCGCCGTGCCGCCGCCGATCACGATGTAGTCGTAGTAGGACACCCGAGGCGCGTTCACCGCGTCCCTCATGAACGTGTAGTTCGCGGCTCGCGCTGTCACGGGGAGACACACGATCGTCAGAAATCAGAAATCAGCAGTAACAACTTCTAGTGATACGTACGAAGCAGTGGCGATATTCAAAAGCAATCACCTTGCTGAGAGATGCAGAGGAGTGCAAATAAGCTTGCGACGGTGAAGGCTGCCATTGTTCGCGCTTGTGCTGGGATCAGGGCACAAGCCATGAGATCGCTTGAAGCGCGTATTGGATTCAGGAAGATGTACGAACTTCGAGTTCGATGATGCCAACTCGCAGAGTTTGGTGAGCTTATATACTGGCAATCCAAAGGGCTGCTAAAGAAGCCGTTGTTGGTAGAAATGCAGAGTTTGTTTGGTGCGGTTTTGAGTCGACGTACCGGCTCTTTGGTCTTCATGCATCGCAGCCAGCAACCTTTGTGTCACCTCAAACTGTTCGACAGATTCGGATATGATAATGAGCTCTGTTCCGCAGCTGTCTGATATGCCGTAGACAGATGAAAGGCGGCGCGGAGAATGTATGATTTCACACAGCCGTCGTGCATATGGTGTCACGGTGCCTACACCGTTGCAACACAATTTTATCCCCGGGAATCGGTTCACTTTATGTTGGAAATGGGGAGACGCCGTAATTGTGTCCGATAATCAAATTACTCACATTTCATAATACACCCTCTTCCATAATAACTAATATATGTACATTTAATTCAGATGTTTATTCAATTTGGTATAGTCAACATGCATACTATCTGATTACCTGTTCAGTTGCTGCAACAGTGTCACGGTCCATAAACTCGGCCACAAAATAAATAAATAAATAAATCTTTGTTTTTTTGTAACCATGCCATGAGTGTGAACCAAGAAAGGCCTCAACTACCAAATCGCAAAACTACCAGTGACTTTCACCCAGTGGCGTTGCGGTGAAGTGAGCAAGTCTTGGGCCTCACGTCACTTTCAAACCGATCATCAGTCTCGTACCTCTCGTTGTAGGAGTCTGGCAAATGAATCTCAGAACCTGTCCTAACAATTCTTTTTTTTTTTTCAATATGCAGGAGAGCTATGTATCATTGTATTGATAAAGAGAAAACGGCCGATCCCTTACAGTACGTCACCTCACTCCGGACCGAGCTATGAAGGACGGGTTTTACATAGATGATTGTTACTAAAAAACTCACTCTATTTTGAGACCTGACCCCTATTCCTAGAACTCAGAGATTAATCTGGTTCCAACACTTGACCCAAAGCAAGGCGCCTTAGGCCCTTTGCCCCTGCCATACACCACAAGTGATGTTCATTATCAAAATTCCTTAACATGGTTTGGATGCAGGGTATAGCGTCATCGAATACACAGGCATTGTGATGCTTCCAAATGATCCAAGCTCCCAAGATGATCACTGTGTTCAGACCCTTTCTCATCTTTTTTGGCACTCTCTTGACTACTCTTCTCCACCAGTTGGCAAAGGATACTTCATTCAGGGTAGGCACTTTGTGGAGAAGGTTGAGTTTAGAGAGGATGCTTGACCAAAATTCTCTTGTCAGGATGCATGTAGTCAATAAGTGTTACACTGTCTCCTGCTCTTGATCACAGAGAGGACATTGTTCTGGATGCGGAAGCCCTTTTCTTGCCAATGTATCAGCTGTCCAGGATCTATTACGGATTGCTAGTCAAATGAAGATTTTGTATTTGGGAGGCGCCCAACAGTCCCAACAATTCAAAACTTAGCGTACGTGTTTCACCCAACCTTTGGACCAATGTAGTAACTAATCATCGAAGTTTATTCATCACGTACACGCTACAGCAGTTGCAACCTTGCAACAGTACAACTCTACAAGCTTCAGAACATCTACAAGCTTAACCTAGCACCAACCAAGCCGCCTGAAATTTACGGCGTCACTGCAAGGCAGGAACCTGATCCTCACTCCTATCAGTAGAGGGAGTTGTAAGTACAGAACGTCGCAACGATGGAGGTTACGCAGATCACCAAGGATGGGAGCAGGGTGGCGTTCAGGAGCCGGCTCTGCCCCAGATAACCTGCCGCGGTGATGGTCATGTCGGCGGCGACCCGGGCCAGCGTTCCCGCCTCCGTCGAGAGCAGCCCGCCGTTGTAGGTCCCGCGCGAGAGCCTCGAGGACATGACGCGGGAGAGGAGAGACAGGTTGACACCTGCATTTCATTGTTTCAGAACATTGAGTGATTGGTTTCCTAAAAAAAATGCATTGTTTTTTTTTTCAGACACAACTTACCTTCCAACACCTCGGCGAACACGAACGTGATGAGAGCCGACGAGACGTATTGTGGGACGGAGTAGTGAGGGGTGAAGCAGAAGCTCATGACTATGCCGATCAACACCATGATCTCGGAGGCCACCAGAATTTGCCTTTAGGAGGCAAGCAAGATAAACATGCAAAAAATGAGATAGCAGAATGCAATTGTCTCTGCAGGTTTCAGAATAACGATTAACGAACTTGACATACCTATCCTGAAACAAGTTGGTGACATAGCTTCCGACAATGAGATTAACTGGAAGAACGGTCAGGCCCAAGACCGCTAGAAAGATTGCCACGGTACTAGTTGTCCACTTGAAATAGAATGTGGTGACAACACTCGACTCTGAAAGTAGAATCTCCATGGCGAACTTGAGCATAAAGTAGATCAGTAACTGAACCTGATAAGATGCAGAGTGTATGTAAATGTAAGGCTTGGATCTACAACAACGGAGTTGGTATTTTGATTCCATGTGGTTGGAACATCTGAAAAGGGAGAAGATGAACCTTCACAGATGGTGTGAGCAACCTATATGCATCAACAATTGATGTCGCGGGTTTATGAGAATCTTCAGTGTCTTCATCGTTGTCGTCATTGTCCTCACCATCTTGGTCCTGTACCTCCTTCGCGTCTATAAGCAAAGGCTGTCCTAGACCATCCTCCAAATTACCGCTTACTCGATGGCCTATTTTGAACAAAGTTGTCTTAAAATAAAGATCAGAGCATCTTGCTGAGTATGACCACTGACCAGAGAGGTCTAACTGTCCATCTAGAGAACGCTCCCAAAGTTTCAAAATTAAAATTAAGGGATGCATAAAAAGCTTACCAGAATCAGATGACACTGATGAATTCTCCCTAGCAATGTGACCGGGCTCTTTGAATGAAATCCACAACCAAAACAAATATGCAAGCCAAGCAACACACATGACCCACCCAGGCAATGTGTTCTGGTTAAATGTGAGCCCATAGATCTTCATTTTTGTCTGCAGCAAGCCGGCAAGAGCAGGACCGCAAGCCATTCCAAGAGCACTAGCACTGACAAATCCTGCGGAAGCCTGCAGCCTGATTTTCAGAGGTACACAGTCGCTGATGTACCGACGGTTTACAGCTCTGGCAGAGCCCAAGCTGCACATCGTGTTGCCAATTTGATCAAAAGTCAAAAAGAGGTTTCAATACTTCAAGTAAAATAGACACTAACATTTCGGTAAACTAATAAAGCGAGAAAACGAAACTAGGTGAACACAGAAATAAGCAAAAAGAGGATAGTAGCTATACCCGCATAGCAGTCGGCCAACAATGAGAACAGTAAGTGAACTCATATCATACGCCAACGCATACAAAAGGTTCCCAAAAAACAACATAATGCTGCTGAATACGAGGGGTCTGAAGTACGATCTGTTCGACCAGGCACTGAAGTAGACTGAAGAAAATATCTGGGCAACCGCCATTGACCCGATAATCACACCGCAAACAGTTGCTGCAGCACCAAGGCTTACTGAATAGTCATCTGCAGTTGGCACGATGATATATGTGTTCACCATATACAGAAATGTGTTCACTAGGTTCAGTAAGAGTGACAGGAAATGATAGCTCCTGTCATCAACAAGATCTGAACTACTTTGCAAATCCTCAGGAACAATAAGTGCGTGGTGTCCTAAGAAGTGCAGGAAGTTGGTGGAATGTGTGAGTCTCTGTACTGATTGGTTTATCTGTTCTATGACAGGGTCCTGCACATGAGAATAAAAGGCGCACCTGTTACAATTTAGCTTTTTTTTATGAAACTGTTACAATTTAGATCAGTCACGGGAAGAGCAAGAAAACAAGATTATAGGAAGACCTTAAGAATGATTGATGGGTTATCATAGATGGAGTAAAAGCTTCCTTGATGATCTTGCAGAGAAGCAAGGTTCCGTGACAAAGCCCCAACAACAGCCACGACACCCTGCATTCACAAACTGCATCGTAAGAGGAAGATGATTTTTTTTATCAAAAAAAATAATAATAAAATAACGAGGTAGAAGCACGAGAGTTTACCACTTGCTTGATGATCTGCTGGAGCTGAGAATAAGGATGATTTGCACGAGTAGAGACGTAGTAATCAGTAAATTTATATTGAAAGCGCTTGTCGAACTTCTTTAGTATCTTCCGGATACCAGTAGCATTCATATCGACAAATCTGAGGAGCTTCACAAGATCATAGCCAACATTCCTGTAAGCCTGTCGTAGTTGACAAATTTGTGCCACATCAGACTGCTCCATCAGCACGGCACGCTGCTCTCCTAAATTTTCAATCCTTCTAGCAAGATGACCTTGCTGTTGCAGAAGAAACAGCACAATCTTTTCAATCTGCAAGAAAGAACCTTATGTGAAAGCAGTTCTTTTAATCTTATGTGAAAGCTGCAACTGAAGTTAAATGTATCAGCTTACAACTGATAAATTAAGTATTTGAGCTTTGGTGGTTTCAACTCAATAACTAAGTCAGTAAATCAGTTCTACTGTACCTGGTCATCAAGCACCCTCGAGAACTCTTTAAGAACTTGATCCCGGTTTTTCCCTTCACTTTGAGTCTGCTGGACATACTGCTTTACCTTTTTCTTCATCATCTTGTAATTAATATAGTATCTAGCAATAGCAAAGAAAATATAGTAAGATATTCAGAGTAGAAAACTGTTAATGTTGTGAAAAATATCCTGACTTGTTGGAGAAAAGAAAATAAAGAAGAATGTTCATGTGGAGTCAGTTTCAGTTCTAACCTAAGAGCAAGAATAGAAAAAGCATGTTCATGTGGAGTAATTATCTAGTTATCCGTATATAATTGATAAAGCCTTGACTTAAAATGGTAGGGAAGATTCAGAATATCAACAAACTTACTCTTTCCACTCCTCCAGTTGGTCTGCCATCAGTCTCTTACCGAAATTAACCATCTTGGTGTTTCAGTATCTGAACCTGAAACGGAAAAGAATCGTTTAGCATGGCACAAATTACAATAATCAATACACCCTCTCTGCTTTTTTGTTGTTGTTGTTGAAACTGGTTTTCTCAAATTCAAAATACAAGTGAGCACAAATGCTATTTCATGTGTCGAGAAAAAAAAAATCTACATACCGCTCTAGTCTCAATAACAGGTCGTTAATATGGATTGCCACAATAAACTGTTCGTGCTAAAGTGCATAGGGTCAACAAGCATAAAGCAAAGGCGATAAATTCTGAATGCCCGACATGTCAGTGAGTACATAGACAGAGGACACTTCACAAGCGAGAGCCTAAGATAACATTAACATTTCTGACTAAAGCAAAAAATATTCCAGATAGATCCAAAAAGATATGGCACGTGTCAAGGTAGCACAGAATCGTCCAGCAAAAGTGACATTGTCGGATGAAGCCAATTTAGGCCAGGGTGCTCCATCACTAGCCAGGATGTTGTAACAGAGAAACAATCGATCCATATCTACCAATCCAAGAGCTAAGCATCCAGTGACGACATGGTTACACACTTCCTGCACATGCTACCCTTAACCATGTACTACTGCAATTCGATAAAGACGCTGTACTGTTCCCTGAAAGTGACGGCGCATGCTTCATTTCTGTGAGGACTTACATTTTAGCAGATGGTACCAGAAAAGTGAACCATGAGGGAGCACAAATTAATGATCAAGACTCAAGGGAAAGACCCACGGACAATTGAACCAACTCAGCATGTGCGGCACTGCATGCTGGTTTGGAAATCTGGAGATGGGTATTTCCTCTGTGTTCATTCACCATCACTTATTTGTTGAGATACGGAGAGCAACAGAAAAGTAACAAATATCGGCACGCCAATGAAAAAGCGGACAAGGACAACATATATCCAAGCGGAAACAAACAAAATGTGCAAAGAATTAAGATTCGCCGATACAAGATATTCAAATCCGATAAATGTCCAACGAAGAGAAAACAAACTCATGCATGTCAGGTTTGAACAGAGCAGAAGGGTAGGTTACCTTGCGTGTTCTTCAGCGGACGGCTCTCCTTCCCTTCCTCTGATCTCGCGCAACGATCGATCGGTCTCTTTCCTCAGCTAGCTAGATGCCTAGATGACCATCAACAAATTATACAAGGCCTCTTGTTTATCTGCTCGAGCTGGGCACCATCAAATTAGACCAAAGGAGATGGCAAGCACCAGATATCAATGGCTACGGACCAAAGAACGAAGCGCATGCACGACACAGATTGGAGGGAGGGGTCGATCAAGCCAAACCCCACAGGGAGCGATCGGTTCGAGGGCCCGGGACTCGGAAGCGCGCTGCAATGGCGCGTGGATGCATACGCCAATGCAATGGTCGGGGGTCTCACTATCTGTTTGGCGTGGGAGATGAGAGGGGAAGAAAGAGGAATGAGGATGTATTTATAGCCGGAATTGGCGCGTGGGGAGGGCTTGGGGGAAGAAGACGGCCAAGGAGGCGCGGCCATGTGGTGGACGGGTCAGCCTCGCCGGGGTTGTGGCGGAGACAGCATTCTGGCCACGGCCTGCGTCGTTGTCGGGTCGCCGATGCGGACGTGGCAGAGATTCGGCCGGGACGCCGCCTTTGGACGCGAAGGGCCGTGGCCAAAAATGCCTCGCCAACCCCCACCTCTGCTCGTCTTGATTCTTGTTTTGTTGATCCACGTTCCCGATTGATCGAGATGGTTGGAGGCGGGCACGATCAGCTTTTGCCCCATTTAGTTAGGGTTAGATATGGTACCAACTCATGCATAACTGCTTGAACTTTAATAAAACGTTTAACAAATTTAGGAATCTAGATCTACGCTTTTTGCTACTACTCACTATTGTACAAATAGTCTGTAACTCGAACATGGATAGGTTGGTTCAATGGTTCTACCACACAGGACCTAACCTATATATATAATAAAAAATATGCTACGTTTAATTAGTTACACAAAAACTACACCATTTGCAGATTATTACAATGGGATTTTGCCTGAAAATTCATAATCACATTATCATCCAAGATTTTATCATTTTGAGATAGATGAGTTTAGTAAAATATATACCGCTGAATGCGCACCTCAAGACGAAAAAAGAAAATCTCGATGCAAGAGAGGGGTGACACGAAGCAAGTTTCTGTCTCTATATATGCTTACAAGTGACAGTACTGATAACTGCTAACTCCAGTAATTTTTAAAGTAACAAATTGACAACTTCTCCAAGAATTATATGTGGCAACGTTTGTTCACTTCACTTCCGTTGTTTGCATCCAGAGTCCATTAATCTCAAATACTGAAACGGTGAAACCATTTTGGGCCATGTACTTTCTGAATTCTGAGAGACCCACTGTAAAACTTGGATGTGGACTGCCACTTGTCAGTTCCTAGCGGAATAAACCTGAGAATATTCAGAGAATACCAACCCAAAGCCCCGTCGGCTTTCGGTAATGGGGAATCAAAACAATCCCCGAGAGACCGACCCCTTGTGCTCTTATCGCGGTCAGTTGCTACTGCTGCTCACGTAGGAAAAAAAAGTCTTGGATGATTTTTTTCGCGGAATCTCCAAAGTTGTGGTGAACATGCTACAGTATACTAGATACTTATCTGAATATCGGTACTGGACAGCTGAAATATCTGGATGATCGTATGTGCTACTTGTGTGCGTACGTGATCCGATCGGCCAGCGTATACTTTACATGGTGCTTTTCCACCATTTATATTCATATAAATTCTCAGAAAAAGGACATTTTTTTGTTGCACATGTTAGTTGAATGGCCGGTACAAAGCGCTAAGCTCCTTTTTGAATAATAGTTTATTGCAAGGACTATGTTGATGTCTCAAAATATCCACGTGAGCATCAAGGCCATGTTTAGGGAAATATTAATTCTAGCACGGTAGCAGATAAGATGTTCGGCACATAATTAAGTTCTAGCACACAAATAAAAAGATCAAAAGGACAAAATGTCGAACAAACTAATATTATACGTGTGTAAGATATACAAAAGCCCAAAGATGCTAGCGAATTGGTGAAATGCGGCACACACTTTTTTGACAAAGTTACGCTTGCGTGTGCTTAAAGGTGGTTCTCACCCTTCTATTGTTGCTCATCTTATTACTCCCACGAAGAAACACACATAGTTGTAATTATCTTTAGTGACAGAGAATGAGTAAGGCATAAAGCAATCAAGTCTCCACTATATCTTAAATATTGTCCCATCAAGATCTTATCGTTGGACAAGTGGACACTGCCTTTCTTCACATTTTGTCCCGCATAAGAAATTGGATAGTCTGTATCGATGTGCAAAATGTGGCGCATCGATCGTGTTCATCACATCAGTGCCAGGTCATCGAACAACTACAAAACTTAGCGCTATTCCAGCATGCGTGGTTATGGAGGAATATATACTGTGTATTACTAGCAAACAAAATATTTTAGAGCAAAAATATGCAAATGTGGTTTTAGAGGAACACATTGTGTTCCCCTCGCTGTAACTATTGCAGATATGGCTGGTCGGGAATGTTATTATATTTATTTATTTATTTATTAAAAAAGAAACAGCGATGAGCATGTCGAGTAGAGTTCATAGCTCAACAGCTTATGTGGTGTAGCTGCTGCTGAGGATAAACTAGAGACTCCTTACTTCATCGTCTTTTCTGCAGGGTGACCTTGAGTTGCCACGTAGAAGTGTTCTCGTGTTATCGGTGCACATGGATCACGGGACATCCCTAATAAACTAGTAGTGTAGTAATACATCGCTGTCAAGTCTGTCACTAGCTACTATGAGGAATGTACCAAAGGATATTCTCTCTCTTTTCCCCCTTATTAACTTTTGGGTAACAGAATATTCTCTCTTCTTCAAAAGATCGTCACCTCGGATTGGGTTGTGGTTCCTTTCAGTCACACGAAAGTCCGGAACCCCGATGCATGTTTCACTTCAAAGAAGTGAATGTTATAACGCTACTTCGCGCCACTGATGTGCGCTCCAACACGAAAAGATCGATGGGGGGCTCATGTCGCTGACTTCGCACAAGGGTTTCGAGAGATTTTGGCACTTGTTCTGTCCACCTTTGATACTCGACTGATGTGTGGGAGGTGTGATGACGCAAATGATCAGTCCAGTATCAAAGTATGAAGTATCATTGCAAAATGATCGGCGCGCGTCGTCGCCTTTTGATGTCTTAGATTCGGTGCTGTTCCGCTCCAGTTCTTCCCAAACTTTCCACCTCGTGATCCCGGGACATCTCTAGAATTTGTCACGACTCATCATCGTCATCGATAAGCGACGGTACAATTCGCTTCCCGTTATAAAGGTTGCACCTTTTTTTCCACCTCTAGTTCTCCACTGAGTGAGACGTTCTTCCAGCAGCGAACACTGAAACTTGGATGCGCTGCTGGTGTTGGCAATATCAGCTAGACGTGGGGTTCAGGCTGCCGCCAGCGACCAGTCACAAGGGTGACGAGAGTGCCGAACTGCCGATGAGAAGCCGGGATGGTGGCGGCGCCGAATCGACAGATAGGGACGGGCCGACAGACGTATAACCGAAGACGGGGCGCATAAAAGCAATTGACGAGCCCCGTGAGTCCGTGACCACGCAGCAGGACGGTTCTGGGCCGTCGAGACTTACCGTACTGAGTGTTGACGATCAGATAGAAACCCACCCAGTCCAACGGGCGCACCTCGACTGCTCACCGATTTCACCATAAAAGGTCTTCTTGGCTGTATAAGTGGGCTGAAGAATCAGTGTATGGCAATGGCGAACTATAGACTCAACAGCGATGAAATTATTCTGCAAAAGAAAAAAGGTAAAGGAGATAGAGAAGGCAATGTAAACACATACAGTACCAGATCATGGAAAGAAATTGAAACAGCAGTCAGGATGTGTCCATTTGAATGCCCTCGGTCAACAGCCCCGAATCAATGGAGTCGAACATCCAGTACTCTGCAGTCGAGATAAATTATTGGTTCCAAATGCAAAGAAACTAAAAAACAGTTCCACCAATATTCACTGGATGTCATCCAAACATGAATCCAGATTTATAGGGAAAAACCAGTACGGAATTCCAGAATATTTGGTATTCTTGCTGCCATACAACATGCCAAACAATTGTGGCAACAAATGGGGCTATCCTATATACCACATGGAAAGAGATCCACAGGTGCTCATAAAGTCCTCAAACAATAAACAATACTGACATTGCTGTGAGAGAAGCCTCAAGTTCTCCATATACAAATGCACTCAGAACAAAACCTTTATATTAGTACAATATCTTTTGAAATTATCAGCACCTTCGAGCAATGATCAGATACTTGCTGGCCCCAGTGCTTTAAAATTACAAGCAATTATTCTCCTGACAGAAAATTCATCCAGGACAAAACTACAGTCCATGATAGACTCTGCTTTGTATTTTCAACTGCATGCCAGATAGACTGAATCTCATTTCCTTAGTAAATAAATGAAGGGCATACCAGGAAAAGATTTGGCCTCCAACCACACCTCAACTCGTGTATTTGTGAGAAATCCCTCATAAAATACATGAGAAAACTAGTCTATGACACTATGTTCATCAGGTTTGGGATCCTTCTACTACCCATTGCCAAACCTTCAGCTCACCAGTCCCTTCCCCAGTAAAAAATAAGCCACCAGGACCCATTTGTATTGTCCTAATTTCCTGTTTGGAGAATATTCTGCCCCTATCACTGAACCTATAAAACAAAAGCAAGAGTCACTATGGTGGCATTATATAGAAATAAAATACAGAGAAATATTCTAGTACAATAGCTTGCTTACGATGGCAGGTCATATAGGCGGACAGTGTTGTCATTTAACGAACATAATAGCACAGGTTTTGACTGTGCATCAGGCATACCACTGAGAGCAAGCACACCCTGAAGACATAACAAAACTGTTAGCATAAAAGCAATGAAACATAACAAAGAAACAGGTTCTCAGGCAAGTAGTAGTAAGTAGGCAGCAGTACTGATCATTCCAAATTCAAATGCACGGCACCAGAATAATACAGATATAGTGATCCAGATTCTTCAAATTCAGTATAGACTATCTAATAACAAAAAGGACACTGAAAAGTGGTTAGTCTGAAAATCCTGACATCATATATGATGAGTGCATATCAAGTGTTACAAACGGGTTAGGTGTTACCGTGTTACCAACTTCAATAACAAATGTAAATGTGCATCTGAAATTGTAACAAAAATATGGATAGATAGAGCATGCAACCATCTAACGTCATGCAAAAGTGGAAGTGCGACTAACACTTGTGCAAAGAGAAATCAGCCTATGAATAGTAGCGGGTTGCGGATCTGTGATGAACACTTACAATCCGCACTATTCACAGGCTGATTTCTCTTTTTTATTTCTCTTTACATATGTTTCATTTCAGTTTTGCACCTCCACTTTTGCATGATGTTAGATGGTTGCATGCTCTATCTATCCATATTTTTATTACAATTTTAGATGCACATTTGAATTTGTTATTGAAGTTGGTAACAAGGTAACATCTAAAAGCCTTGTAACACAGGAACTTTTCCCCATATACGATACACTGTGCAAATGATGAAGATACAATTTCCAATTGGTTCCTGAGGAAAAATAAGGCATTCTGAAGACTCTAGTACAAGGAATATAACCTCCGAGAGACTTCTGTTTGCAGGCTAACCAAGGCATCTTCGTATGCAGTTCTTTTTTCTGGAAATTGTTAATGGTTATTTTTAGGGTAAGGAAGTTGTTAATGTTATAACCTTTTTGTCAGGCTTTTCTCATTTCTACGTGTTGGGGCCTGGAGTGTTACTTTCTGAGTGATTGGTCATCATGTATGGAACAAGGACGGGGCCAGTTGTGGTCCTTCCATAGGTCTTTTTAAAAAGGAGAAGAACTACTACTGTACCTAGGAAGTAGGATCTGCCTTAGGCTTCTCCGGCTACTACTGCCACAAGGGCGAATAAAATAAGAGATAAAAATATTTCAGTATTAATCCTTGAAATGCCGCTCTAGTTGTCATATTGCAGGACAGACCAATGTTGGCATTGAATCAGCCATAAATTTTAACAGGGCAATAACTATGTCTCAATGGTTAGCATAGGAAAACCTGCTACCAACCCAATCAGAAAACCAAAACAATAATTTCTTTCATAGGAGGGACAGACTGGACGTTAATTGGAAAAGCGGGTACTCCCTCCTGATGCATTCATGTTTGTCCTAACATCAACAATTTGCATATGGAGTAACACAAACTGTGTACAGCTATAAAGAGTACCCACCTGCTCCTCTGTGTGTGTATATGTCACTTCTAGGTTTCCACTCTCTGTAGCTGCCCATACCTGAAGCAAAACAAATATTAGAAGGGTTAATAAAATGAAGGGCTCAGTGTATAATATGGTTATGTCCAGTGTTAATAAAATGAAAGAGAGGATTGATACTAACTTTTACTGTTTGATCCAAAGAACACGATAATAGAAACTGATCCCAGCACAGTACAGACATAACAACATCTGTATGATCAGAAAGGGTCTGTATGCACTGCAACGTTGCTAAATCCCACACCTGAAACATTCACCTTATTTTGTTACCATTTGTAGAGTGACTGTAAACGAACAGACAAGGACTCCATTCTTGCCTAAATGGAACAACATAACTCATAATGATTCTACTTCACAAATCATGTATACATCACAACAACTGTACACCATGTTCTCTTACAAGTGAACACAAAAATTCTAGAGCAATATTAGTTTGCAATAAGTTTGATTTTCAGATTTACCACCAAGCATCTCACTATCAAATAGGCACAACACCTGACAGATAAATTTTGTACTTGAAGTCTGTGCCATAGACGACACTTCGCAAAAACTGGTTGCAATAAATGTTTTCCAGCCAGTTGTGATCGCCACAAAATGTTCATGCTCATTTGCAGTACAATACCATGCAGGATTTTCAACTCCAGATACTGTTAGACGCATGCTTGCACCACATATGTAATAAAGGTTATCATATACAGGCCTGCACCAGAACTAAATTCAGCTGTTCCTGCATTTTGTTTTCTTTGGCTTAATACAAGCAGACTATAACCTTGGTCATCATCCATAGTACATATGATTATGAATAGAAATCAAATAGAAATATCTGCTATTTAAAACACCTAAAATTCTATGACCAAAGGGCTTGTTGAGCTTGCACTGTGAATATTCATGAGACAGTGAAATCATCAGCCAACGGGTATTTATGACCTGATGATGCAATATATCCTCCTACACTAATTGAGCCTATCATAAGAATGAATGTAAGCGAGAGTGAACAAGTTTTACATACTTTAATAGTTTTATCCATCGAAGCAGAATATAGCCTCATGCCTCCTACTACTAAAGATACAACAGCAAGCTGATGGCCAGAAAGTGAAGCAGCAGGCTCAAAACAGTTGGTTGCGGCATTGAATCTCCAAGCCAAAATCCTCCCATCCTACCAAGCATAAAAGATAATAATTAAATGAAGAATCAGAAGTACCAGAGTGAACCAAAAAGTATGCCCAGAAGATGTGAAATTTACTTGTGTTGCAGCAAAGAGTAGCTCGTTAGCAACAGCAAGAGCATAAACTTGCCCTGCTGGTCCAGTAAGGTTCATCTCAGCTGCTGTTTGCATATTCCAGACCTGAAGAATAAATCAAACCTTGAAAAGATTGTTATAGAAAAGCACTAGGCGAAAGGTGGTGGCAATAGCTGGTCCCAATCAACATTTGGACAGGCTGTGCTGGGTAATTAGGGGCCCATTTCTGAAACGGTGGTGAATAATAATCTACAAATCCAAAGTCTACCTTCACGGCATCAGGTATTCCAACAAACAACCATGACCCCTCGATGATCATACACCCGACCTCGCGACCCATGTTGATAACGCCGGAACACTATAAATCACCAGAAGCAAAGCGGATGTGATTTTTATACTTTTTCCTTGAGGAACATACAAGACTCAAAGATTCAATCAAGTGATGCCTCAGGTACCTGCCCAGTCTGGCAATCCCACATGCGAACAGTTCCATCCCTGCTCCCAGTGTACAGCTTGTCCGACCCGGCGGGCAGTGCAATGCCAGTAATAACCTGAAGGAGTTCATAGCATGCTGCTTAGCAACTCTTCATGATTTACCAGACCAGCTATTTAGCATAAGAAGAGATAGCTTTACCTTATCGTGGCCCTTAAGCGGGGTGAGCATCGTGATACTATCGCTTATGTGGTAGCTGTGGGGATAGCGGCACCTCTCCCCGTAGCTGCAATCGCCAGCGAGGAAGAATTTGCAGGGTCTGTCGGGCGGTTTCTGGCTCGCGCCGACGCCGCCCCCTGGGCCCTTGCCCCATCTACTTTGGCCGCCGGTTCCGCCTCCTCTTCCTCCAACGCTGGGGTTGCGCCAGACGTTCCCCCCGGGCCCAGTGCTGCGCTTGGTCGGCGCCGACGCTTCGGGTAGCTCGCTATGGAGGAAGTGGCAGGGGAAGCGATTGCACCGCCCTTGGCGCCAGAAATTGCAGACCTTCCCTGTGGTCGATGACGGCGGGCCTCCGGAGCCCGGGCCGAGGCGATGATGCACGCGCTTGCTGCCGAATCGCCCGTCGGCCTCAATGTCCATGGGCGGCGGCGCCTAGGGTTTGCTGGACACGGGAGCTGATACCCAGATAGGTATATGCCCTGCGAAGAATAGAATTTGGCGGGCGCAGCGGCGGGAAGCCGGACAGATAGATTGATATATGTTGGGGAGTTGGTCGCGTGGAAGCGACGCGGCGAGGGCTCGCCGGAGCGCGTGGGGAGATCCGGATCGGAGAGGAAAGGGGCGGTGGCCTAATTGCCGGGTCGGGTTTAGCTCGCGCGGCAGCGGGCCAATGGAAGGTTCCATCCGGTTCTTGATTGGATTTTTGGCGTTCAACGAGGCCCACACGTCATAGACAAGGTTTACATAACCGAATCGTCGGTAAAATTCAATTTGGAGAGTGAATGATCGGTGTTTTGGCAGTTAGCCAATCAGTTTCATCGGTTTTGATGTTAGATTTTTAAAAATAAAATTTTAAATTAACATTTTAGTTTTTTAGGATTAATTACTGGTTTTACAGGTTAACCGATTGGTTTTATAATTTTTTTAATATAAAAAATAATAAATCAAAAATTTTAAATCAAAAACCAAGATTAACGATCGACTGAAATCGGTCCGGACTAGTTTACAGGTTAACCCACAAACCAGTTTACGGGTTAACTATAATTTTGTTAAGCTTAGTCATAGGTAGGCCAGCTGATGGATGATTTCTTCCCTTTTTTCAGGGTAACTAGTAAAGTTGGTGCACTCCACCGCATATGCTAATTTTTAAATTGCACAGGATCTGTAATAAAAATGGTATGAACTTATAAACTGACATGGCTTCGTTGACAAAGGATATGGCTGCAAAAGAAGGCCCAGCAACTGGTTGCTTAGTGCTCAATTGCAGAGTTTTCCTACAAGCGTCGAGGTCGGGAAGAACCAGAAGAGAAGCGAGAAAGCGGAGACAGCAGGTGACACGCGGCGTGGCACCCCGCAACACGTGTCGTCGTGCCGCACATGGGCTGGGCCGTCCGCGCAAACAACCAGAAGGCCGCAATGGCGCCGTATATGGGCTAGATAGGAAACGAATGAGTGAGAAAAGAACACGTTCTGCCGTAACAAACGACCACATCCGACGAAAATAACATGGTGAAAGCAGAAGGTAACCACGCCAGCCAAATTAACCAGAGGTCTAAAAATCTTTCCACAGTCAGCTTTACACTATAAAAAAATTTAAAAATGAAACTAAACAAATGAGGAAGATGATGAGTGCTGCACTGCTGCTGCCTGCTATGGCATTGAGACTTCGCAATTTTTGAATATGAAACAAAGAATTAATGTCATTGCTTACAACTTATTATGAGCATAGGATTTTAAGTACGATTATGTTGACGTTTAGCTGTTTGATTTGAGCGATTTCATCATACATATACGGAGACAAGTCAGCGATTCACGGAAGCATAGGAATTTGGGGTATCAAATTGGGAAAAAAAAAATTCTCTACAGGAGTCTTGTAAACTAGTTGGTTTACAACCCTGCTTCCGATTGAAGCCACGTGTTCTCTCAACTATATCTCGGCAGCTCACACCTTTCGTGTTACAGCCACGAGCAAGCCGCCAAGCCCAGCGCGAGCCATCAATCGAATCCAGTTTTACAGAGAGCCAATATCTTGACGATCCCCGTTTCACGCTGCTCCCATGCTGACTATCTCTGCTCCCCCACCAACACATAGACGATGCTTGAGGATGTTGGATGGCAGGAAGGGACATAACGTAATCTCAACACAGCCATCAGCAGCATGGTCGACCTCCCGGATTTCCAGAGATTGCATGGCAGCAGCGACACTGACATTGCGTGGCAGCAGCAATGGTCTCGTGCTCAACAAAGTTGGATGGCAAGTTGGCAACAACGGACAGGGCATGATCTCGACGCCGCCAATAGCGATAGGTTCGACATTACGAAGTGTTTTTTGGTTCAGTTCGTCGATAGTTCTTCACCGTCGCGGACCGTCATCGAGAGTCGATGAAATCGTAGTTTTGATTTGTTTCTTACGAACGACTCGGATGAAGCCAGCCGATGAGTGGATGAACCAGCGGCTCGATGGATCGCTGTTGGCTAACGTGGGAGCTGCTAGACTGCTAGTATCCGATTTGGTTAAGAGGACACGTGGTTTGAATCGAGGCAGGGCTGTAAACCAACCACTTTATAGTACTAGTGCATAGAATTTCTTTCCATCAAATTGGTTAATTTTGTAAGAGTAAGATAAAGAAGCATAACGAAGTCGGTATAGCTCATTCTATTCTTTTAGGTCTAGCCCAACATTTTGTTCTTTAAAACCGAGCCCAACTATGAGGGCATGTATAACTCACAGACGAGTTTGTCTTTAAAAATCTCAAATTTAATCATCTAGACAGATATAAAAACAGCTTATATAATCTATAGACAAAGAATCTGTCTCTAAATTATTTAATATCATTATGTTGCTATTTGCTAGTATCCGTCGTCTGGGCGTACAACAGAGACACACTCGTCTCGCCTGCCTCGAAGCACGGGAGGAGGACGTCGCCTGGCGAGACGACGGACGGCCTGTCTCTTGGGTAAGCTGACGGGGGAAAGTGAAAAAAAAGGACCGCACACACACGGAAAAAGGACGCGCGTTGTACGTGCCCTGAACGGATGCGGGTTACCGACCGCAATACTGATTGGCCGAGGCCCAGATAATGTAACATTGGGCCAAGGCGTATATGCCATTACCAAGGCCTTCCTCTTATACAAGAAAAAAAGGCCTATTCATCCTGACAGCAAATGCTAATGCCACGGCCTACTATGGCACTCATAGTTGAAACTGACAGCAAGGTATGGCATATTCCTGACCTCGGGAAAAAAAATAGAAGGCAAAAACAGGTGGCAACAAATCGAAGCGATAAGGCCATGACCATCGGAGGACGGAAGCAACTGCTACTCTACCTCAGGCTCCGAGGCAAAAATCAGAACCGCCTGCTGGTCACCACCGCTACAGTGCGGCGTGTCCACTCCAATGGCACCCGCTGCCTGCGGCATCAGAACTTCCTCGCCGAGCCTCCAAACTCTGCAAAAACTCGCGAATCCGAGGAAAGCACGCGCCTCCGCTGCCCTCGCAATCCCACAATCCTTGCATCCCCCGTCGAACGGACGCCGAGCCGTGGGCGTAGCGTGCACCGGCGGAAACGAGCAGCAATCCTCCTCTGCCGTCGCCGCGCAGGCGCGGCCCGGCGCCGACACACTCATCAGCGTCGAGTTTCTGACGCAAGACGGGTGCCGGCTCGGAATCGGCAGGTACCCGGACTTCGCGTACAACGCGCGGGGCGGCCGCGGCGTGGGCGCCGGGCGTGGCGCGGAGAGCGGGGAGGACGTCGGCGCGGTGCTCGTCGACTTCGACGTGGCGACACTGTACATCCCGCCCATGTCCGGTGCGACGACCAGGTTTCTCGGCTTGCCGCTGCCGCCGTTCCTCAAGATCGACATCTTGCCCGAGGCTCTGGGCGGAACCATCAACCGTACCACTGGTCAGGTAACCGTGCAAATACAACCAACAGCTCTCTCTGCATCCATGTATGTACTTCTCCATTTCACCTATCAAGAAAGTACAGAGAATGCCTGCTTACCAATGAACAACGAAATATCAAATCTACTGATCTTGCGTCAACTATCAGGCCTCCTTTGGCTCAAAACGTAGTAATAAGAAAAATACAGGATTAAAGAAGCACATCTTGTCGAATCCTATGGAATAATTTGCTCTCACTAGGTGTTTGGATGTTTCACAGGAAAAAACACAGGAATTTTGTGGTTATATGCTCATTAGTAAGAGGAGCAAGGAGAGAGAGACATCATGTCTTGAAACTTTCAAAGGAAATTTTCTAAGAGATTTTAGCTCATTCTTATTTTCCTATGAAATGAGGCATAGGAAAGGAGTTCTTAGGATTTTTTTCATTGCAATTCCTATGTTTTAAAGGACCCTTATAGAAAAAATTCCTTAGACATAGAATCCTACAAAATTCTTTTGAAAATCCTCCAATCCAAAGGAGGCCTCACTCTGCTTACTAGAATGTCGTGCAAAAGATTTTTGTGTTCTTCTTCCAAGAGGAAAATACATATTGACAGCTGCGTTCGTATGTTCCTGCAGGTTGATCTCAAGTTCAGGTCGAGGTTCTGTTTCTCGGTGGGGAGCATCTACAAAGCACCGCCACTGTTCGTCGACACGACACTGACCTCCGAGGAGTCCAGGGGGGCGATTAGGTCCGGGACTGGAGAAAGAATGGACGGCGAAGGGCGATGCAAGCTGGTAGGAGTGGCCGTCGTCGACCCGATCGATGACCTCTTCATGAATACATTCCTCAGCCTACCGACCGAGTGCATCGCTTACTTGAATGCGACCATCAGCATCGCAAAGCCGAGATGATCGCGTGTATCTGTTTCTGTTGCTGGTCTAGATTGCAGAAATCTTGTCATTTATGGCTTATAGATTAGCCAGGAGCTGTTGCGGTCACCTACAAAGATCAAAAAACATGAGGGAGTTCAGTTAAGCAGCTTCCGGATCTCTAGACTATTGACAGCTTCGAATGTATATGTACGGGTGATGATGAAAATGAAATACATCAGAAAAATATGGTATACAATCCATATATGTTTCCGGCATCCATTTATGTATGCACCCTGGACTTTCGTATTTTATACAGTACATGACTTCTGAACTGGAATATAAGGAGGAAATATTTGCTGCTGGTGATTGGTGAGCAACAGAGCATGGTGGTGCTCCAACTGTTCATCATGTTAGCAATGATTCGTACCCTAACAGTTCTCACAAAAATTTATATTAAAAACTTAGGCCCGTTTCACAAAGTTGAAATATCAGATTATTCATGCAGGAGTTGCAAATCTCTAAAATCAATTTCTTAGATTCGGTCAAAGGATTAAAGATTCTTTAGGATTTTTCTGTGAAATTGATTTTAGGGGAACAACACATTTAGGGGACACCTGTATAAATTGATTTCCCCTAAACATTGTATTTCATACAGGTGTTTTCCTTTTTTTTTTTTTCAAAAGAACATACAAGTGCTGTCCTAATGTTTATCTTTTTCCTGTTGAGGTTCCTCCCAAACGAGCCTCACATGAAACGTTGCTGAACGCTGGATACATGTAAGCGCAGCCTCATGACACTGCAGATCATTGCAGAGGGTAGGGAACAAAATCGAACTCATAGGAACCATGACTTCATGAGCATACACAAGATACCAGTGTGGTGATTAGCACTAGCCTCCCAACGGTGGCGTTCTAGAGACCAGACTCACCAGAGTGGAAAGAAACTTTATTTCTGCGGCGGCGGCGCGAACCCGCGGGAGGACTTGGTAAAAGAGAAGAGGAAGAGGCCGTGAACTGGCAGTGGTGGGGGCAATACTTTTGTTGGTCTCTGGGTCTGAGAACTCGCCAGTCGCCCGACCGAGAGTCCGAGAGTGCTCAGCAACGACAACGAGTGGCTTTCGGCCGCCCACTCTGAAGTGACGCGAGACCTCACTATGGACCGCGCGCTTCTTCCCGCGGCTTGCCAGCTTATGTAGGGACCATGAGCCGCCATTGACGTCGTCAAAAGGCTAAAGAGCTCTTCCGTACGTTCTGTTTTCTGTTTGTCGGTCACTAACTCGAACGTGAGCCACGGGTTTGCAATCTGTACAGCATAACCAGGGAGACAGTCTTTCTTTTTTTCAAGTGTCAGGAAAGAATCTATGGTGCTAATGTGCTATGTTCATTTCTTTTTCTAGAACATGCATGCTCTGTTCACAGATTGAATGTATAATTTTTGTGGAGCTCAACATCTGTGAGAAGAAAGCAGTGATTTTGTTTTTGAAAAATCAGAAAAGATGTCCGTCTGTATAGAATTGTAAAAAAAAGTTATCTGCATAATGTTAATAAACAGTTTTAAAACAGAAAATAGAAATACAAAAGAATTCATGTCTGGTTTAACAATGTCATTTTTTTAAAAAACTTGTTAGGTTATTCTTATGCACTTAAAGCATGTTCCTAAAGCTAAAAATTAAGAAAAAAATAATCAGTTGTGCAACAGATTTAGTGCAGCACAAATTATTTTCATGTTTTAGCTCTAGATACTTGCATAGAAGCACGCGTCAGATTATCAATGCAGTAAAACCGCTGGGCCATTCCAAATTCATATATCAAGCCGGATGCATGATTTGCTGCTTATTACACACAAAGTGCTCAAGCAGCGCCAAGATCACTGCTCTCTTGCGGTATATGCAATGGCAATGGTGACCGACGATGGCGCCAGAGGCACACGCGTGTCTACCAACCTGGTGAACCCAGGTCTTCTGCTGCTCCTGATCACCACACTTCGTCAGAAGAGCAGGGCTACATTAACATTACCGATATTAAGTTAAGAGAGAAGGGGAAAGAAAAGGGGGAGGACGACCGCCAGTACATTTCGCTTGTACCAGATTCCCTTAGGCTGTACATGTACATGGCAAGTCGTTCTGTGCCCGAAAGCAAAGCTTGCTTAAAACGCGCGCGATTAGTAGCTCCAGAGGGTGACCTCGCCGCCATCGTCATCGTCGCCGCCATTCCCCGACGAAGCTCCTCCCATCGGTGGCGGCGGATCAATGAGCATCCCTTGCGCCATGTCGAGGTACCCCTGCATCCCAAAGTCGAACCTGTCGTCCACCACGCAGTACGGGTGATGATGATCCTGCGCCGTCTCGCTAGAGAACAGGTCCGGCACTGTGGCGATCGGTTCCTCGACGGCCGCATTGCCCCGATCGGGCGCCGGGCGGAACTGCTCGGCGGCCTCGGCCGCGGCGCGGCGGATCTCGTCGTGGCTCGCGCCCACGGGGGGCACCCGGAGCAGGCGCGGCGAGTCCGCGAAGTTGAGGCACGCGCCGCGCCCGCGCAGCGCCAGCGCGGCCACGTCGTGCGCGCGCGCCGCCATCTCGGCGGTCTCGAAGGTCCCCAGCCAGATGCGCTGCTTGCCGTGCGGCTCGCGCACCTCGCAGACCCACCGCCCCGGGTTCCGCCGCCGCACGCCCTTGAACACCGGGTGCCGCGTCTCCTTGAACTTGGTCCGCCCGGCGCGGCGCTTGGGCGGCGCCGACGAGACCGTCATGTAGGAAGGGGAGGAGCCGTCGTCGCACCCGACCGGGGACGGCGTGCCCGAGGAGTAGTCGCTGCTGAAGGCGCCGATGTCCATAGCGATGTCAACTTTTTTTTTTTTTTTCTCGAGTGAAGTGGTGGCGGCTAGCAGTGAAGAGGAGGCGGAGGAGGAGGAGGAGGAGGAGGAGGAGGCAAGGGAAGACGGGGTCGGCGCATTTGGGTTTGAATTCGGGAGGGAAAGGTGGCGGGTTATATAGTTCACCGCGTGGAGCGCGACGTGGCCGCGTGCCCTGTTCCAACGCGGTGCGGCACGGGAGGCGCCAGCCAGGTAGCGCGACTTGATGGGTCGGGGCAGCGGGGGGCCGAGGGGCGAACGGGGGTTAGTTTAGTTGGGTGGGTCGCAACCCAGCTGGAGCTCGCGGGGCTAGCAACGACGGCGACGCGCGCGACGCGCAATCATGGGCCGCCTGCTTCGCCCTGGGCCTTCTTCACCCTTCAGCGCAGGAGAGAAGAGGCTCTTCCGCGACGGCGGCGACTGTTGAAAAGCGACGTCGCGTAGCTCTCAACTCAAGTGGGGCAGCACTTCGATGCGCACTCGCCGGAGCTGGATTCTCTGCACGATGTGCACGCCGGATCAGCGCGAGGGAATGGTGCCAAGGCCGCGCAGAGGATCCCGACTCACGGTTGAGCGGCAGTTATATTGGACCCGGTCTCGGGTGTTCCAGATTGCCAATGGTGACCGACGGCGACGTCGCCGTACGCCGTGTCGCTGGCGCCCGGCTCCGGTTTCCAGAGGCTTCCCTTTCAACTGGATAAATGGGACCGTTGGCTTGGCGGTTTACGTCGCAAGTGGTGCAGTTGCCGTGCTGTACCGTCGAGAGATCTGTTGAAGCTAGCTGAAATTTATAAAGTCAGCAATAACCCTCGCTCCCCGACACTGTTTGAATCCTTCTCGACGCGGTGCCGTCCGAGATCTTCGGGGTCTGTCAACGCTGTTCAGTAGCAGTAGCTTCCATAAGCTCTTCTAGAGGAGTCGTACGAGGTTTATTGATGTATGTCAACGGAGTTTAATTGATGATCAGAACAGTATCATGGCACCATGACTATACGATTGAACATACTGGCACCCTCTGGTTCACAGAGACCGTGTAGTCGATTTATGTACTAATGTGAGAAAGACTGCAAATTAAGTTTGCTCACTGGATCGCCATTGATTGTTAAACTGCCGTGTTATCTGATTCTCATCTGTCATCTCATCTGCGCTGATGTGCAAACGGCAAAATGAGCCAGACTGTTGTAAACGGGTGGGGGCCAGGGCTGGCGGTGCGCGGGAGCTGCCCATAAGAACTGTTTGGGCCTGAATTTTGTTTCCTTCTTTGTGACTGCGCAACTATTGTTGGGTCGAAAGATCCTATAAAGCAGTATGAGGCCCGTAACATCATCGATCGCTAACCTATCATTCCCTACTCATAAAAAAAAAAAAAGAAATTGATCTGCGAAAGAGATACTCCCGGACATTTTATTATGAGTGAATTACATGGCAGGTCCAAGAACTTGCGAGGTGGGTGCAAAATTATCCACAAACTTGATACTAGTGCAAGCCTGTTAAACAACTTATTTCAGTGGATTGTTTTAGGTCCAATGTGAACATGTGGCACCTTGACAGCTTGCTGACATGGATGATAGATGCTCTGCTGGCCTATATTTTACATATAACCCCCCTATGTCTATCTATATCTTGGATGCACGTTTTCATCTACTGCACATCATGGACTAATCAGTAGAAAAGATATCGTGGGTTTAGGTTTTTACATTGCGGTTTCTCTCGCCATTACGGCTGTGGAGATCTAGCTAGAAATCTTGTCATTATTTTGGAAGAAAAAAGGTGAGTCAAGTCATCATTGAAAGATCGTATTGTACCATTGTTTCTCACGGGGAAGGATGGCCCCTGTTTTGTGTCCTGATGGCGGATCATCTCCTGCATACGGTGAGTTAATCTTAGGATTAATTGCTCTTATAATCTGCTTTTCTCCTGTTCTAATGCTTAGGTAGCAAGATCGTGGAAGCAGCATGCACTTCGTGGTTTTCTTTCTAGGCTAAACCTAATTTGCTTACAACTCTTAAAATGTTAGATCAACTTTCGTAAAGCCAAAAGCTATGAGCTTATCTTTCTAGGCTAAATCCAATTTGCTTACAACTCTGAATATGTTAGATCAACTTTCATAAAGCCAAAAACTGTGAAATTTGATTGGTCCGCCTTCATATAAATTTCAATTGCATATCAGCGAGATTGTTATGCCTTCGTGTGTAGTTTACTTTCCATACAGACGTCTCCACTATTTTACTACAAATAATATACAGATGCATTAAAAAAATGATGATAGTTATATCTATATTTGATTTTATATCATAATCTTTTTAATACTTTTAGTGTACGTATACTGTGTTAAAATTTCTAACCTTGGTACATGGCACTGTAGGTGACTGTGATGATGAATTTAGCATCGAGATGCACCATGGTGGTTTTTTTTGTGGACATGGTAGCAACAAGATTTATGTTGATGACAACATCAGATATTTTGACCATTGTGAATCTGATACATGGTCTTCATTATGGATTGATGATTTCATCCAGCAGTTAGGTCATGAGAAAACTGAGAAGACTAAAGTTTTTTGGTGCTTGCCTGAAAAGCATATCAGTGACGGATTGCAAAGGGTGACTATGACGTTGATACAAACAACATGGTGGCAATGATTCTAAAATTCAGGACTTTGGCACTCTATGTGGATGACCAGGACATAGTGGAAGGTGTAAATTGGGGTGAATTGGCGATTGAAGACCCAGCTCCCATGCCTACCGGATTGAGCAAAATAAACCAAGTAATAACTGAGCTAGTTCTTGTGGAGAAGCAAACCTGTTTATATCCAGATCAGACCCATCCTAAGAAGAAACATAGTTCTAGGAAAGCTTGTGACAATGATGAAATTGATGATGGCGATGATTCGGGAGATGATCCAGAATTTATTGATAGTGACTACGAGGTCGACATAGGAGATGATGATGTATTTGAGAACTATGTGGATGTTAGTGTTGAAGATGAGGTCACCAGCAAGAAAGGGAAAAAGGAAGCAGAGGGTAGTAAAGAACAAGAACCTGCTCACTGTGATACTGAACCATTAAGGTTACCTGAGTCTTCAGATGAAGAAGAAGATGGTGATATTAAGTTCAACTTTAAGCCTTTTTGTGCTGAATTCGACATGACATCTCCTCAATTTTCTGTTGGGATGGTGTTTTCAAGTGTCGAGGAACTGAGAAAGACAATCGCCACATATAGCATAACGAATAGAGTTGCTATTAAATCATCAAAGAATAACAAACAGAGAATCCAGTCTTATTGTGCTAAAGGATGCTCCTGGATGTTGCATGCCTCTTACGATAGTAGAGCAAAATGCTTTCTTGTAAAGAAGTATGTGCCCTTACACACATGCCATAGGGAGTGGGAAGTCAAAGCTTTGATAGCTAAGTTTTTTGCAGCACACTACATTGAGATGTTTAGAGATAATGATAAGATAACTCTCAGTAGTTTTGCACGAATAGTTCAAAAGGAGTTTCACATGACACCATCAAGGCACAAGTTAGGCAGGGCAAGAGGACTCACGTATGAATCTATATATGGTGATGAGATATCACAATACAACCTATTATGGGATTATAGTCAGGAGATAAGAAGGTTAAACCCTGGTAGCTATTTTTTTTTGAACCTAGAACATGGGTGCTTTCATACATTGTATGTTTCACTAGATGGTTGTAAGAAGGGGTTTATGATGGGCTGCAGACCACTGATATGCCTTGATGGTTGTCACATAAAGACTAAGTTTGGTGGTAATATTCTCACTGCTGTTGGAATGGACCCCAATGACTGCATATATCCAATTGCAATGGCCGTAGTGGAGGTTGAGAATAGAAAAACTTGGACATGGTTTCTAAACACTTTGAAGGATGATTTAGGAATCCAGAACACTTCTACATGGACTATTATGACTGATAGACAAAAGATAAGATGCTTTTTATTTTATTTATTACAAATTTGTTATGTAGTATATATGAAACTCATTTGGTAATATATGAATAGGGATTGATTCCAGCTGTAGGAGATGTGTTCCTAGACTGCGAACACAGATTTTGTGTCAGATATTTGTATCAAAATTATCAAGTCCTATACAAAGGAGAGACATTGAAAAACCTATTGTGGGCGATTGCAAGATCATGCACAATGCCTGAGTGGAATGCTAACATGGAGAAAATGAAATCCATAAACCAAGATGCATATGAGTACCTGGAAGAAATACCTCCAAACACATGGTGTCGGGCTTTCTTCAGCGAATTCTCCAAATGTGACATACTCCTGAACAATAACTCTGAAGTGTTTAATAAGTGAGATTTTTTTAAAACAAAAATATTATCCTACATTCCAATTTTTTTGTCATCATACATGCACCTCATTGTTTGTTTAATCTCTCGTAGGTACATACTTGACGCCAGAGAATTGCTGATTCTTTCTATGCTCCAGAAAATAAAAGCTCAACTACTGAATAGGATATACACAAGGCAGAAGGAATGTGAGGAAAACTGGCCAGAAGGTATTTGCCCAAAAATCAGGCAAAAGGTGGTAAAAAATACAGATTTAACAAATACATGCTTTGTCCAACCTGCTGGCATGGGAGTGTTCTAGGTTATAGACAAGGAATTTCAATTTATTGTGGACATAAGAAAAAAGAGATGTGACTGTAGAAGATGGCAATTGACAGGTATCCCATGCAGCCATGCAATTTCTTGTCTTAGGCATGAGAGAATCAAGCCAGAGGATAAAGTGTCTGCTTGCTATTCCACACAAGCATTTAGAGAAGCTTATGGGTATAATATAATGCCTACTAGGGACAAAGCCCACTGGGAGAATATGAATGGTGTTGAGATCAAACCACCAGTGTATGCAAAGAGGGTTGGTAGGCCTAAAAAATCAAGGAGAAAACAGCCACAAGAACTTGAGGGAGGTACGAAGCTATTCAAGCATGGTGTAAAGATTCAATGTTCGTACTGCAATGATTTTGGGCATAACAGAAAAGGATGTGAGAAGAGGAAGGTTGATGATTCAGCAGGCAGCAAGATGCCGGTAAGGCGGGGTCCTGTTCATGTTCCCAATAACGATTTTGTTCAACCTGTCACTACTCAGGTGAAATTATTTGATAGTATTTATAAGCTCGTTATTAAAATAATAGATCACTTTGGGACTCAACCATAATTTACAGGTCATGTCTACTATTGGAATAAGTTCAGTAAATTATTCTGAGGAGAGGAACTCTGTTATATGAACCTTGATGATGGAGGTATGTATTTTATCTATTTCACATCTATCACATTTGCAATCAAATATAACTATCTTTTTGAAATTGTGCAGACCACATCTATCAGATTCCTCGAGCTCATGCAATACCATTGCTAGAATCTGTTTTTATATCATCAAACAGGGATGTTGCGCCACAGCGTCCACTAACCACAACAACAATAGTTGGGAGAGCAACTGCTCGGAAGAGGAAGGCAACGCCAAGAAAGAATAATAGCACCGCGAGGGCAAATAAGTGACAATACTATTATGTAGTAAAGACAACATTTTCTTTTATGCTTAGTAGAATCGTTCAAGTTTTTCAAAAAAAAAGAACACGTGTATCTTTATTGTGTGAAATATTTTTTTTGTATCTCAATTTATCATACTGTGTCCTTCCACCATTTATTTGACTGTGTTCACTCATGAGCAAAGGCATCAGACTTTCCACACGTAGCATGCCAATGCAAGCTAGTATTGCTTCTGTCTTGCCGGTGCCATTGGCTTTTTTGAACAAAGAATTAGCGTGCTCCCGAGAAAAAAGTATCTATCTATAAGAAGTTAGGCGTTGCAAGGGGTTAGTTGTATTGTAAAGTCTGGCAAGACACCAAAGTCCATGTCAGCAAGCTGACAAGATGCCACATGTTCACATTGGACCTAAAACAATCCACTGAAACAAGTTGTTTGACGTGCTTGCACTAGTGTCAAGTTTGTGGACAAATTTACACCCACATCGCAAGTTCTTGGACCTGCCATGTAATTCATGTTTTTATTATTAAGAAAAAGATCTTATTACGCACATCGAGAAAATATCTGAACATCCTTCCCAAAACATACATAGGGAACTTAGGTTGTCGTATGAACTATGGCGTGAGTCATCACCTATACTTTGGATTGATGAGTAGCAATAGAATTTTTTTTGTATGAGACACACTAGTTGCGAGTCCAAGACTCAAACCCGCGCGGAGCGCACGCGCAACCACCACTCAACGGGGCTAACCACCCAAGCCATGCTCGGTTCTCCCTGTACTATCTTAGAAAAAAAAAGGTTTGGCTATATTCGACCCGCAAAATGCACATGGTGGCTTCATTAAGGTTGCTAAGATCACCTTTTCTCAGCATGTCCAACGGGCACCAACTTATAAATTTAGAATTGAGACGGCTTTTTAGTGATTTACCGAGTGGATAGCTTCACGAGAACTATCTTTTGAGCCTATTTCACGTGTTGCGATAGCTACTAGGTCGGGTGGCGCGCTTATGTCGCGCCCGTAAATATAGCAAAGATCAGGGATCCGAACAAACATCGATATAGAGATGAAATATATGTCTCAAAATTACCGTAAATATAAGCAAACTAAATATTTTATCTGAAAAGAGGTCAGGACTGCCAGTAGCACTGGAGGCTCTAGCACTACATGAATTAGAAAATAATAAAGACTGAACCATAAAAATAAAGAAAATATGCATTGAGCATCCTGACTTGTTCTTATCCGGTGGAGCCATATTCTTCCTCCTTCCTTTTTTTTCCTCTTCTATTCTCATGATATGCAAATCTCACACAGATCAACCGTTACCAGCAGAGATGGCAACGGGGAAACTGCCCGTGGATAGTGCCATCGTCTGCCCGTGCCCGCGCCCTAAATCCTTTGCCCGTGCTCGTGCTCGCCATCCGTCACGGGTAGGAAATGATGCCCGTGTCCGATTTCCGTGGATATTCGATGCCCGCTTGCCTGATGGGGATTGCAGTGAGGGAGGCACGCCGTAACGACCTAGGATGTGGGCATCCGATGGTCGGGACGAGGGCGCTTAGGGGAGGCGGATGGCAAGGGGACGCGCGGCGAGGTGCCCTTCCTCGAGCTCGCGCCAAAGATGGGGGCGGTGGTGGCCTCCCTTCCATGCGCGAAGATGGGGGCGGTTGGCGCCTGAGCTATGGTCTCCTATCACGGGCACAGGCGTGGCGTTGGGTCCTCTGCAGCGGCGGCAGGGACGGGATCGACGGGGCCGGGGGTGGGTCCGAGGGTGGCGCGGGCGAGGACAGGGGCGGGTCTGAGGCCGGTGGTGGCGATATCGATGGGGCAGGGGGCAGGATCAACGAGGTTAGGGGCGGCGAAGGGGTGGGGGCGAGGGCGGGATCGACGGGGTTGTGACCAATGGCAGCAAGATCGACGGGGCCTAGGGCGGCGGGAACGAGCGGACGGGGTGGGGTTGTGGCGGATGCCAAATCAATTGAGTATGAACACGGGAGAAAAACTAATTTGAGAATATATATTTCTTGATTGAGGTCCACATGTCAGATACAGTAACAGGCAATCGGATTTGGAGTCGTTTTCCTGCATGTTAAGAAAATGCCCATGGGTTTGAATTGCTGCCCGTAGGCGAGAATTGATGCCCTAAACCACGTCACATGGATTTTTACCCTCGGACGCCCGCCTGAAATCATGCCCGTTGCCATTTTTAGTTACTAGGCAGCAACACGACAACATGAAACAACTAAATCGAAAGTCCACATCTTTTTCTCATCTGCAGTACCTTGCTTTTGTTCATTTCTCAACAGAGCTCTTGTGAGGAAGGATGACACTGCGACATCATGGAGGAGGGAGGAATCATGGTAGCAGCGCGTGCATGAGGGAAGGCTCGACTGCATTGCGTGGGCTGTGAGGGAGGGTGACGTCATGGAGGGTAGTGGAGGGACGATGAGCTCAGCGGCACCCCACAGGTCGTCTCATTGGATTGCGCGTGTGGCTGAAGTCACATGCATCTCAATCGAGGGGATCCCTAGTGGTGCCGCACATGAGCAGCCAGCGACTAATCTTGCCCCGATCAACAAATTCATGGTTGGCCATCAAGCAGCCATGAACCCGACGAGAAGGCCGAGGTCTTCGATGTTGCTGGCGTCGTCGACGTGGCTCGTCCCTGGCCACACGAGGACACGAAACACGACCAAGCAACACCAACGATGGGATGGTGTCGGCGGCGGCATCGTGCGGCCAGGTATATTTGGGATATGATGTGACGGTACCTGATTAGCGGAGGAGGCACGGGGTGCTGTACGCTCGTGAAGTCCAGACCTGATTAGGATATAAATATAGATATACAGCCTAGGCCATTCCACGGTCGATTCATGCTTAGCTTAGCTTCGTGAGCGCCGTCAACTTTTTTTAATGACACGGCATCGTCGTCTGACTCGTCTGTCATAATCTACATTTTCTCTAGCTAACCTAATGACCGGGTCATTTTCATTGCCTCGTTCCAAATTGTACGCAGAACGGAATGTAGAGTGCCAACAACATTCGTATATTCTTCTAGCAGCTGTATAGTATAGACAACACTATATTTATTGCAAACAGGATTTTCAGAACCCGTGAAAACTGGCCGGCTAACCCAATAGCGGGAAAATCGGTCCGGTCCGGTTTCACCGGATGCCGGTTTTCAGCTGATTTTTTCAGTTTTGTGAACCTTTGTTACAAAATAACAATATTTTGCTTGTCATTATCAATACAAAGATAAACTTTTTGTTACATAACTTAACTTAATGATGGGTAGGCCTTCGAGGTCCATTTTAATGACAAGTATTGAAATATCTGCTACTAAGATCCATATGCCTTTCGTCACAACAAATAGTTATTGTAGTAATGCATAGAACATGCATAAATCTTTAGCGCTACCAATTCTATACTGTAGGCCAAAGAAATTGGCTATGCAATAGTGTAGGCCAGTAAAAATAAACCTTCAAATAAAAACGTTAGGCTAAACTAAATCAGCTAACTCAATATTCATATGAAAGTAATACTATATGTCAAATGATTGGTCAAAATACTATATACACATGTGTCAAATGATGGATTCAAGAGGAAAAAGAATGTAGACCCACTTGCGAAAAGAAAAAAACTTTCGATTAGCCTGTTGTCCCAATGATTGGTCAAACCTAATACGATCTCAATTCACAATGTAAAGCGTGCAATTGTTCAGCTGATCCCATCAAGTGGATACATAATCGACAAAGAAATTTTTGGCATGCACGCATCAAATTCCTCTTTTTGAAGGGCAATTGTTCAACAGAAACGCACCATCAAACGTTAAACAGGCTCCCACGAAAATATAAAACCCAACATCAAAATAAAAGGATGTGGCGACATACGACACGACATATCGAGTCAACCAGCGGCAGGGGGCGTGCCAGAGCCATTTGTCACCACGAACTCAAACTTAAATTACGCGATCGCAATATGGAACCGAATCCAATCAATTGATTCTATATTCAGCACTGTGCATAAGCACACTAAAACGTCCTTGAAGCAACACACAAAGCACCTCTACATCTAATTGAGCGTTGAATACTACTACTCCTTTTCGCTCTCTTTTTCCTTTCTCCCTTGTACTCTCACGTCCGATCGCATTGAGACGCTGCCCTTTTCCCAGCGGGCCCTCGCCGACCAGGCGGCGCCCACGCGCGTACGTACTCTCCATCCTTTTTCTTCGCCGGAAATCCTTTTTCTTCTCCGGAGACGGCGACTTGTTGTGCGGACATGATGCGCCCGCCTTTCGGCTGATTCGGGTTCATGTGCATACGTGTTCTTGGAAAATGACGCATGCTTGGAGAGGCATATCGGTATATCTTCTCAGACGCTCTGCAGCGCGTAGCTCCTGTACGGTTTTGCCGTCCCGGCGGCGACCTTGTCGCGTTGATTACGGCTTGCATTGAGGCATGAATATTGGAGCTAGCGTCGTCGCCTGAACCTCTCCCAATCTCGGATCGTCCCCTCGCGCCTATTTTCCGCATCTGCGATCTCTGAGAGCGATCGTGCTGCATGTTTTGCAGGCAGGAAGATGACGGATAATAATGGCTTGTTCATCAACCGATCGCAAAACGTGAGCAGCTCGCAAACAGATATCAAATGTTGACAGAGAATGAAACAAAGATCCGACATGGCAGCAAAGGCACCGGTTTGAGGCCGCTAAAAAGCAATTTCATCTCCATGATGAAGTACTATGTGTTGACGGAGGTTTCAGACGCCCTGATGAAGAATTTTCCAGTCTCTCCCACTCCAGACAACAGGTCTCCAACAAGCAACAACTCGCAATAATTACCTATTTGAAATGTGTTCGTCTGCTATTGTTCATTTGATCTTTTTCCCCGTTAAGCATGTCTATAAGCACATTTATATACCTACTAGCAATTTGCCAGTGCAATGCTCTGGGGGGTCAAAAAAAAAAAATTTGACCTACGAACAAAAGCTGTCATGTACCTCATATATGATGCATATATACAATTAAACATAATATGTTAGGATCTGACAATTACATAAACTTATTAAGAATTTTTTTTCAACATGAGGTACAATTACTTAATAATAATCTAGTTCATCACTTGTGTGTTAGGTACATCACATTGTCTGCTAGTAGTTAGCACTTAGGGTGTGTTTGTTAGAGCTTATGCACCATCTTATTGAGTACTTTGTGCTATCATAAGCTCTACCAAACATATTAGAGGCATAAACACTTATTGTAATAAGCATCCATTAGCCAAAACCTCTTTTGTACTATAAGCCATAAGTAAGAAAAACCTTACTTTTTCAGCTTATGGGTTACCTCTCCCAAGATAAGCTGCTGGATAAGCTATTTTATCAAACGGGTTTATACTATAATAAGCTAGATTAGCTTAATAAGCACTTTTGACAAATAAATCAAAATATAAGTAGTTTTTAGTATAAACAAATTTCCTACCAAACACACCCTAATAGCTAATCAAGTATCACCATATATAAAAAAAATGAACCAATCAATAGTCATAGCCTGATAGGATTACAAAACATATCAACAAGTGTTGGACAAACTCTGATGGTTCGATACGAGTACAAATAATTAGACTCGTGATCAATGAGGTGAAACGATAAGATAGGCAGACTCACAACTACGCCTTTTTTGAGTAGTCATAGATTAAAGATAAAGTACAAGCAACCACCAAGGCCCCAGGTACTGTACATGGCTGACTTGTATGGTTGACAATACCATTTACTACAGAACAGTAAGGAGCTCGACAGAAGACAATCAAAACATCTGTATGACTTATCATGTCACTAGTCCATCATCGACATGTCCGTGACTAGGGTCATGAGCGGGAGGTTAGTTATGGCTAACAGTTGCCATGCCCATTGGCCTCAGGAATCCAGAAGGTTGTATATTCAAGGCACACTTCGCAACTATAACCGACTTGTACCAAGGTTCTACATGCTGATTGCAGAGTAAAATCTGCGCTGGATTGGCGAGTTTTTGAAGAGTGCTAATCCTAAACACCTGGACAGCAGGTAATTAATGGTAGGACTAGTATATGATATGCAAGGTCCAGTGAACCATGCATCTTTTGCACCTTGTGATGAAAAAAAAGGGTCACACATAATGAGGTAAATTTGATCCTCCGACCGGACATGTTGGAAGACTAGTAAACGTCACGTACCGAACCACGCCGCCTATTAATTAGTGGTACGTTATAATTACGTGAGCGCAGCAAAAGAATGCAACAAGATGCGGTAGACGGGGCGAGTGGTGGCCCAGGCCCTTTGGTTGAGGTGGAGCCGGTATATCTAACCTAAGATCGTGCTAACGACTTCTTGTCTGCTGCTTGTCCCAAGACATCCGCACGTGAGGCGGTTCCTTTCCTACTGTTGAACTGGCGAGTAGTAGTAGCCCCCTTTGTTCGCCAACGCCTATATACCCTCAACACAACTGGCGATCGAACGGGGTGTTAATTAATGAGTTACTAATAAGAGTAGTCTAATAATCCCCCTCGGCTGGGACCGCGATCATCATCCCCGATGACCCGATCTCCATCAAGTAGTACGTTGAGACGTCCCAAATTAAAGGAGTAAGTATCTCTCACAGAATGTCAGTGAAAGCTGCTCCGGTCGGAGAAAGGCACCGGCCAAGCACCAGTGCGCCGCAAATCGTTGCAAGTTCACACGTGAGCTGATGAGGCGTCAGAACAGAAGAAGTCCACGCCGAGAGCTATCTGATGTGTCCAGCTCTAGCTACGACGTTGGCGTTAACATATAGGAACGCTTCGACAGACTGTTCACGTTTTGCCGGCGGCGAGATGCCGTGTCTAATAAACAAGCAAAAACTCGTCCGTACGTCCTGGTGAAGGCTGGCCGAGGGAGATCACGAGAGCTAGCGGATGAGTGATCGATCGGTGTACCGGGAATTGCAGTACTGCCGCACACAGTGCGCCGCCCCCGTCCCGCTGCTCGCTGCTTTCGGGGAGCAGCTAGCGCGCCGGGCCTCCCCATTACGCACGCGGCACCGGCCTCCTCCTGTCGTCACGTTCTGTGCACCACTTGCTCATCAGCGGCTCCGATCGATCCTCTCGATCGTGGCGGGCCACCCCTGAATAGTCCGGACCGCGCCGGTCCTATAGCTAGGCGATGTCGTCCCGGCTGGTAGGCTTCGTCTTCACGGCGCGGCGTTTACTGGCAGGGCGCGTGACCGCAGATCAGTGTTCCCTAGTAGCTCGTCGCATTTCCGTCTGGTTCGACAGGGTTAGTACTTAGCACATGCAATAATTTCGTGTTTTTGTTGATCGATCCGCCGTCTATGCACTATGCAGCTCCGTCATCATCATCGATCGGGCAGCCCGTTCGTTGGAGTGCCGTGTGCCGGGCTAGCTAGCTGGTCCCGGCCGGACCCGGAGCGCGCGCGCGTACCAACACCACCCAGCCCCAGCGCCACTCATCATATATTGGATCGTTTGCCTATGGATGCGGCGGGCGCGTCGTCCGCTCTCCTGTACGCGTCAACCCAGCGGCCCACGCGGGGAACGGTCGCGCGGGCCGGCGACAGGCGCACGGCGCTCGCACGTCCGTGACACAGCCGCTAGGGACTGTCGTTCTCCCCGCAGACGGGTGATGCCCTCGATCTCGTCGTCGAGCGCCCAGCGTACGGCCAGGGCATGATCCCGAGGGGCAGCAGGGACGACAGCCGTGCCGTACCCCTGGCGATGGGGGCATGTCGATCCTCATTATCTCGGTCCACGCAGCGAATAATATAATTCCGTTCGGTCCGTGCATCGTGCCGCCATTGATCGTCATCAGCTACTGTTGTGCGGTGCATGCATGGTGAACGAGCGAATAGCCGGCCCTCGCCGGCCGGCAGCGAAAATAAAGCTCGTCTGATGCCGTACTTGCCGGGCGCGTCATCGTCGTGTGTCTATCCTCCATCGGTCGCTAATAGCTAGCTTAGCCTGCGGGGAGACAGCTGCTCCGATCTGCGTATCGAGAGGTGCCAGAAGGATGATGTGTTCGGTGGCGACGATAAAGAGACTCTTGTCGCTGTCTGCACCGCAGAAAAAAAAAATCATCATCAGCTAGCCATGTTATTCGGTGGACACTACCGAGCTACTATACTTCTTTACTGATGTTGATCAAGGGAGAATCTAAATAAAGTACTTACACTTTTAATTTTTTTTTCGTTGAAGAAAGCTAAGGGGTCACTCCGCCCTATTTTTTTTTTTAAAAAAAAGATGAAAAACCACACACGATCCATCAAGGACAGGCTGACTGAAGATCAGCCAGCAGCCACCAAATCGTTTACAACAGCGGGATTACCACCCGGCCAGATGTCCACCGCTTACCAAACAAGTGTCGTCTCCAGTCTCTAGATCCCTACCTAGCAGCCACTCGTTATTACCTCCTAATTCCTATATCCGAGTAATAGGTCAATTCTTTTGTTTTTTGGTGTAAGAGTAATAAGTCAATCGGGCCTTGTGATTTGATTAGATGGACGATCGGCAATCATTTAGTATGTACCATCGTAATTCTATCAAAATGATTGCATCAATCAAGTTTTCCTTTTTGCTGCACGCATCACTAACCACTCATTTCATGTTTTCTCAGCAAAGTATTTCGGCTAGTTTGTCTAGAGCCAAGATTGTGGTGCACTCGTCAGTGTACTGCCAAGTAGTCCTCATCTTCTTTTTCTTCGAGAATAACGAGAGATCAAACACACAGCCTCCTGCATGCCCTCAATTATTTTGCCAATCAAATTTGATTAGATTTCTCAACGCAGCGTTCGTGATGGAAACGGAAGCTCAAGATGGGAAACCAAGACCACAACCAGATTTATGTACGGATAACAACAAGAAATGCCTACCTTTTGACTGTTCAAGTTCAGAAAAGACATCTGCCATCTCATGCTCGCAGAATTCTGTAAGGATCGAAGTTCATTGAACCTTAAAAAGATAACTCAATCTACATAGCCATGTCAACCTATGCATGGTCACTACTGAAAGTAAGGATGCCTGCGTGCAAGTGAACAGGAGATTGATTACCCAGGTACACTCCAGAACTCTGGTCAAATCACCCATATTCTTTACGAGGATTAAAGCAGGCTCTTGGTTACGACAAAGCAGCCACGGAGGTAAACTGTGTGTGGACCTGCTGCCCTTTGTACCTTAATCTAAAAACAGGGTGTCAGAGGCTTGGCCTTTTTATTAAAGAAGCTATATTTTACTGCTGCTCAACAGTTCAATTATGAGTTTCTGATGAGAGCATTTGGTTGGACTGATCTTTTACTCCTTTTCTGTTTGGAGACTCTGGAATGATCTTTAACATGCCTTCCACCTTACATTATTTCTTTATAGGCTTTCACTGTTCACATGGATGCTTATAGATTGTGATCATGATCGGCTTCTGTTTGCGGGAAATCAAGGACACGAAGGGAATTAGCCACTTCAGATCCCTCTACTGATTTTATCACGGGCGCCATTTTTTTTTTGAAATTATCCGGGCATGTTGGCGCATGTAAACATGATTATTTAATTTAATCCAGGTTATAGGTACGCCATAAATTGCTTGGGTGCGATAACAGCTTCTTCTTGAAGCGGCAAGAATGACAATAGCTTAAAAAAAAGAAGGAAAATAGTTTGAAAACTAAATTTCTTATACATAGGTGAATGTCGATAATATAATCAATTGTAAAATGCGCGTCCTCAAGATTAGTTAATTTCATTTTACCATTTTATTAGAGTGGTACCACCAAATTATAACCTTGGTGATACTAAAATTTACACAGGTTACAATTTCGATGCTACTTGGTACACATTTCTAAAGACTATAAAAGACTCCGAGAAAAATGTTTGCTAGGATAGGCAAAGAAAAGACATAAGCAACTGTTTCTGGCTTTTGTAGTTTATCAATCATTATAATTTATAATATAAAAGGTCGTCTACAAAAGCATCAAAAAATCTCCCCTTTTGCATTGGCGCCAACTTTTCAGATGTCATGGTGCCATATTTTGATTTTTGTACCAAAGTGGCATGTTTAACCAACAATAAAGAACCTACTATACATGGTATGACGTGCAATTTATATAACCATGAACAAAGAGATATTCCCACCTAAATCTTTGCTCTTTTTGATCATCTCAACTCCCAACTTCCCGACAGTAGTCTTCATATAAACCACTCAAAAGTAAGCAGACAATAAAAAAAATCTGGTAGTGGATCAGGCACGTGCACACCGATTTTCTTATATATCCATAAGATCACATACGTCTACTGTTACAATGTTACCCGTAATATACATACTGTAGCAGTGTTAGCCATCCACTTGGCACATTAAAAAAAAAAACATGTGCTCCCTCTTAAATGTAAACGAGAAATAAGCCACTTGACTCAGCAATTGAAGTTTGCTCAATCACAGGCCGTATCACTTGTTCAGGGAAGAATAAATAGCTACAGAATGAAGGACAAAATTAAAATAGAAGGGGGAAGGGTAGCACTAGCGAGCATATATCACACTCTACGTACGTATGGGCATACACATATATGTTACCCTACAAACTTACCTCCCTGCCCTTCTCGTGCCACGATCAATTCTGGTATTGCTACTAGAGTATTACTACGTAATACACTTCCCTGCTAAAGTTTGTACTGATTACCACACACTGCTTACCATATTCGGCCTAGAAGAGCTCAATGCAATTAGGCGCTATGCGATGTAATCTACGGGTCACGGTAGCTCCAGAGGCTCTCCCCCGCCTCCGATGGGTCCGGCGACTCGTCGGAGGTGTAGGGGCTGAGCCTCGGCGGGCTCATCATCATCCCCGCCGCCATGTTCCGCAGAAGCTGCGGCATCTCGAAGATCGCCTCTTCGTCCATGAACATGTCGTCATTGCCAAATTCCTGCTGATGCGGCGCAGTACAGCTCGACGCGGCAGCTGTCGCACTGCTCTCCCCCTCCTGCTGCTCCTGACCCGGTGCGGCGGCGGCGGCGGCGGGAGCAGCCTCGCCACCGTGCGGATGCTCAAGCTGCGCGGCGACCGCGGCTGCAGCCGCCGCCGCGCGTATGTCAGCGGGCGACGCGGACGCCGGGGCCTGGCGCGAAGCGATCGCGCCGGGGAAGTTGAGCACCGCGTCGGCCCCGCGCAGCGCGCGCGCCGCCACGTCGTAGGCGGCGGCGGCCATCTCGGCGGTCGGGTACGTGCCGAGCCATATGCGGCGCGCCTTGCGGGGCTCCCGGATCTCCGACACCCACTTGCCGCTCCGGCACCGGATGCCGCGGTAGAACGCGTGCTTCCCCGACGACCGCGGCGACGGCTCCCCCGAGCTCGTCGCCGCCGCCACCGACGCCGCCGTTGACGCCCCCGTCGTCGCAGTGTTGCCCTGCACCAGCGGAGAAGGAAAACAAGGAGAAGGAGAAGGAGAAGGAGGGCGAGGTGAGGAAGGTCCTGAAGGCCCTTGCGGCTGAATATCTCGCGGCGAGGAGACAGAAGACTGTTGCTGCTCAGCCATGTACCGTTAGGGCACACCCATCTACTGACATGTGCCAAATTGAGCTGCAGTGCACCTACGCACCTAGGAGTAGCTAGAAGGCATGGTGCACACGGATATATGCTGCCTTCCGCCCCCAACAAATGAGCGTCTTCGATTTGTGTGCGGGCGTTTGCAATTGGGACTCGTGCAGGGAGAGCGAGAGGAGAGCTAGGTGTCATGAGATGGACGAGAGGGGCGAGGGGTATATATGGGTTGGTAAAGAAGCGGGAAGGAAGCGTGCGGGCCGCCATGACGAAAATCTCTTATCTCTTTCAAGAGAGGGACACAGTGGAGAGAGAGAGGAGGAGCGACAGACGGCGAGGAGCTAAGGCGGCAGACGCGTAGTTTGAGCGGTGGATGCATCTGTGTGTGTGTGTATGGCTTGCGCTGAGCTGGTGCCTGAGGAGCAAAACGCACAAGAGAAGCCCACCTAATTAAGCTAGCTAGTCGGGATATAACCCCTTGCCCCTGCTTCGTCTTATCTTCCGGGGAGCAAGACGGAGACGGCGCCGTCGCTGTCAGACTTTCTAATGGCCTCGTAGGCCTTTTTGCGGGGTTTAGCTCTGCGCCTGTGTCATTAGCTCGTAGCGCGGACAAGTGATTGGCGCTAATTCTTTCGTGCGTGGAGCTGACGAGAGAGACGCGGGACGGACGTGGGGGCAGCCTCGCTATGTGGCTGACGGGTGCTGGCAGGTGGGACCCTTGACTTCGCCCTTTCCTTTTCTCCTTGGCCATCTGTCTGCTTCTCCGACGAAGGTTGTCGTGGTCGCACGCCAGACGCAGCCGTGGCTGGACAGGGAATGCGTTCGGGGGTATCGGCGGCATGTGGTATTTTCATACAGGGCTTTGACAAAAATCTGATGCTTCTGTTGGATTCAACAGCGCGTGCATGAACCTGGGCTTGGTCCTGCTCAATGGAGAGAATACATATACGAGTAGCATAAAGCGTAGTACAACATAAAAGGTGGCTCCAAATGTTGAATAATAAAACGAATGTTACTAAAAAAAAAGCCATATGCTTCTGATAGATTATTCCTTTTTGTGAAATTCAATATTCGTACTTAATTGAAGATACCGGTGCGAATATATAGACATGTTCCACTATACGGGACCAAAAAACTTAGAGCATCTCCAAAAGCTCCCTAAAAAATTGATCTCAAAAGAGTGTTTTTAGTAGCAGTCTAAAAATTATTAGAGATAAATTTTCTTGTCTCCTCCAACAGTTCTCCCTAAAAATAGATCATGAAAATTTTTTATTGGGCCACGTAAGCATCTAGGACAACAACAACATTAATTCACTTGTAAAATACAAGGATTAGGGCTCCCAATTTTTTCCTCGTTTCTAACTACAAATGAGGAGAATTTAGGGAGAGAATAAATCTATGAGTTATTTTAAAAACTGTTGAAGATGGTTTTTTAGATTAAACCCATTAATTTAATTTAGGGAGAGGTTATGGAGCTCTCTTGGAGATGCTCTTAGTTAGTTATATACTCGATTAACGTAATACTACTATTTGTTCCTTCGAGTATAGAACTAGGGTTACTATTGATAAAATCATTCAATAGTAAAATTAAATATACTATGGATAATAAATTGATAATATTGGATTTTCTATATAAAAGAACAAATGATATCACTCAATCAAGCTATGAAAAGATGAGTTATAGAGTGAACACATCAACCCGGGTAAGTTTCGTCACACATAACACGAAAACTACTCTAAATGTAATAAAACTAACAAAGTGCGCTACAGGCATAAATGAATTTACAACAAAACAAGGATCATGAATGGTTCAGATGCAATTGGACTTGGTATGCTCAAGCTGTTAGGTTGCCCTTGTTTTACTTTGAAAGCTCATTTAAAAATATCAATTTGAATAGCATTTCACATCTTTTTGTTTCATGCTGAATTTTAACCTCAAAAGATTTTTGCTGGTAATATCATCACAAAATATTGTATCTCATCAGCATTTTCAAAGGTCTAGGGATAGCAGATAAAATTTTATATTCATACCCAATAGAGATACTGTAGAATTAAATGTGTACATGTATATGGACTTTTTCCTCTTTCCAGAATCAGAGGAGTCTATCTCCCTTTGTGTCTCCCTAATTAGAGTGTGCTCTATCCGTATGTGTTTAGGACTCCTGTCCACATGTGTTCTGGACTCGGTTGAATGTTATGGCAGTTTTTCATGCGCGTATGGTGGAATTGAACGTGTCCACCTAAATCATTAAGGAGTAGAGATGACATGCATAAATAATAATCTTCATAGCTATTCAATACATTTTCATTCAAAACCTTGTGCATGGCTAGGTATCATAGGGGAAAAAACTACCAAATAGGAAGACATATAGTTATTTTTCAATATGCATTGCATTTTATGGAATTATCCATCTTTTGCAATTTATTAACAGTATATGTGACTCGTTTGACTGTTTATATGTATATGTGCTGACTTTAACAGTAGACTTGCAAGGCAGTCTTTAGAAAATTAGTGCGTCTTTGTACACAAACACCGCTACTACTAAGACCGATGGAGACGACGACGCATGCATGCACAACGACGGGCCTGTGCTCTGTGGTGGGAATAAGTTTGCTTTCGTCCGAAGGATACGCTCGTGGCGCCCACGGCCTGGCCATACAAGTGGCCGTCAGCCGCGCGCGCAGCGCAGGTCGGCGCGGCTCCGGCTCCGGAGTCCGGACCCATGCCTCGCCCGGGGACTTTTTTCGCTACCGGCTCCGAGCCTCATTGGCTAGCCGCCCGATTCGGCCGGTAATCCGGCCGGTATCGCACGAGCGTTCCCAATGATTTCCCTCGTTTTCTCGGGTCCGCCGCGGCATCGACGACGCAACGTGCGTGCGCCGTGGATCGGATACTGGAGTTGTAGTGCTGTACTACAATGTATTTAGTATAAGTGGACCCTTTTTCTTTGACCACGCGTGGGCACGGCGAGCATGTTGCTTGTATTTGATTTTGTTAATCGCGCAAGAGTTTGGTTAGCGCGTTGGGAAGGACAGACATGCGCGGGTATACATCGGATTATCACCTGAAAGCTACTTATGTCTCGCAGCTGCGCTCTAGCTGGTTTCCAGGAGATTTTTTTTAAAAAAAAAACTGATTGTTTGAAGAATACTGCGTTTTAAAAGTTGGAGTTCATATCTTCATCGTTAGGTTCAATCCTTGGGACCTTTTTTTCTTTGGCTTTTTGTCTACAGTACATTTAAGTATTTGTCTATAGAACACGTGTTGGATGACTTTGCCTTCTAGACACTGTGAAAAATTGGGTTTTGTCCGAAAGACACCGTCAATATTATTTTAACCATTTTCTTTTGATAATGACAGAGAATATGTTTTAAATAACACAAATGCTCCTAACTCATCTACTACAAAGCCGACTCGCGCTCGACTGTCGACTCCCGCGACCCCGTCGCCTTTACCTCCCTCCTTGCCACGTTCCGTGCCAAGCACGTTGCGGGCATGAACCAGACGACAGAGGTGGCCGTCTCCAGCGACGTGAGGTGTGATGAGCTTTCAGTGACGGCTTGGCACGTCGGGTGCTCATTGACAAGTGTATACACCTGGTGCTACAGGATGAGCTGCATCTGGAACAAGTGTGCCACCGACGATGAGCAAGACACGTATGGATGAAGAACATAAGGCAGGGCAATTCGATCTTTTTACTATTAAATTGATTGATTTATTTGACACGGTGTTCTATAGATAAATACAGTTTTCAATAATATCGAGTAGACAAAGTCAGCTGGTATGATGTCCTAGAGATAAATACATGTTTTCTAAATATTCTGTAGATAAAAATCCTTTTTTTAGACCATTCCTTCAGTTATCTTTCAACATTTGGGACATGGAAGGAAAATGATCTAACTAGCATTTTTCTAACTATATATTTGCAGAGGATCTAGCTTTAGTGGAATGGGTATGCTGTATCAAATTGCATGTTCTCTTGCAAAAAGTGAAGCAAGATATAAACTAATGGTAGCTCAACTATTTGGGTTCGATATGGTGAAATCAATCCATTCAGATTTGAGTCTCAGATTCAGCACTGAGTATTTTTTTTTCAAAATTAGTCCATCTTTTACATGTCCTTTATGAGATAGGGTATGTGTCCTTGTGTTCAGCTGAGCAAGTTTTGAAAAAGTAAATAATGTACTGGGTCATCATTAACATGCTACTCCTGTTTTTTTTTAATATATAAATGGGCATGCAACTCCTGTAGTAAGATGCAAGAGGCCAGCCTGCAATTGTCCAGTTCATGGTGTCCGGTCAAACGATCGAGATCCTCTTGCTGATCCTGAGATTATAGTTCCTGTCCACTTGTGGTAATTAAAAAAAAAATCTAGTACGAAGCGACATATATAGGACCCGACACGTACCGACCGCATCTAAAGAAAGGCAACGAAAAGTGATTAGCTAGAGGCCTCGAAAGCATCCACGTTGCCCGTATACATACATATGTTGCTTGTTCAGAAACTCTTTTCTCCTCTTTCCGAAACATAGAAAACCTTTTTCTTATCCGTTCCATGTACACGACGCCAGCAATCTCAAATCCGAGCATGTGTGTTACCCTGCTGGCCTCCTAGTGGCCCAGCCGGGCCGTAATGAGTTGGGGACGACCGGTCGCGTCGCTTCTTGAGTCTGCTGAAATTCACGGTCGTCGTCGCGGCAGCGTAGAGCCTCCTCCATCCGGCCAGTACGTGTTGCGTAATCCAACCATTCCTAACAAAATAAACAAAGATCGATCATGCTTGGAACAAAATGAGTTTAGTGTACCGTTGGAGAGGAGTTCCTCTCCAAATACTACAACTTACCGGAACTCGTACTTGTCCCGTTGTCCGTATAAAAAGGTGGTGGATGGCGGTACGTGCGCCGTACTGTTCACTGTCCTTTCCCAAAGTCCTTTTAGCTCGACACAGTATGAGAACGACCGTCACGAACAGGGCTGTGCATGTTGATGATATGGTAGTAATATGATGGTGTCCAGCCGTCGTGTAAGTCGGCTGGAGGCTTTAAATTTGGTAGACGTCAAATCGGCGAATCCAATTATCAAAAAAAAAAAAAATCGGGCGGATCCTTAAGCCGCGTGTGACGCTGGAGAGTGCTCACCGGATGGATCGCCAATGCCGCGACCTCTGTGCGAGGTGATGCGCCGATAGGTCCCCTGCTCCACCCAGGCACCCAAGCATCAGCGAAAGGAAGGCCCGAAGCAAGTAGCCGCGCAGCGATTGCCAAAGTGACTGACGTGCTCGTCGCTCGTAGGTCACACGGAGACGCTTTTCTAAGATTACAGTGACTGATGGCCCCGGCCGGATCTTTTTAATCGCCCCAGCAACACGATTACACCCGTCGTTGAGTCGATGCCAGGTTGAACGGCGACTGTGTCCGTGCGACGTTGAGGTGTCACAGCAACCGGTCGTGGAAGATGATGTGTCCTGACAGTGGCTCACAGTGCAAAAACAGGGGAAAGGGAGAGCAGTCAAGATGTTCTGGTTGCTGATGAAACGTCATGGGTGCCGGTACAGGAGTAACAGCCTGGATAAAAAAAAAGGAGGGAACCGCAAGTAGCTGACACAGGACCGAGTTTTTTAAATCGAATTGAAAGAGAAGCTGGCTACGAATCTATGATCAGGATGAGGAGAAGAACAGTGAAAGCATTTATCTTCGTCAAGGAGACAGACAAGAGGCTCAGGAAGCATCCCAAGAAGAAAAAAATAATACTACTCAAGATTAAAGGAACGAGACGATGTAGCAGTTTCAGCAGGTTTTCCTGTGTCAACATACCGTGAGGACTGGCAATTTATTATTGAAGTGCGGAGCCGCTACAAATATTTTCGCAGCTCCGAATCTGATCTGTATCATTTCTTTACATTATACAACACATCAAAAAGAACAAACAAAGAACCACTTGCCGTTGTGGCGAAAGGCAACGCACTAATCTACTACTCCAGATTGTACAAAGAATGCCTAAGCACCAACAAGCCAACAAATGCATGCGCTCACTGACCCTGTAGTCTGTAACCAAGTAGTATTGTGTTGCCGGACGGGCAAGCCGAGCACAGTTTCTGCAATGGCAGATGCTTTAGATGCTCGACAGAAACTTTTAGTTTCACTATCCGCTTGACTAAAACCCTGTACACGTCTTCATTGTCTTTGTGGCTGGATTTCGATGATTACCTCTAAAGATTCCTGCGAGGATGGACTGTTTTGTCTACCTCCATTACGGTCACGATGAATTGGAAGTATCCAATGAGGTGATCTATTGGCAGAGCTCTCAGAGTGGCCAAGTAGTTGAGGGAGACCTCGGAGAGGGGATGCAGTAGCTTTTACATTGGGTTCCTTTAATGAGATCCGGCATATTGGGCAAGTCGTTTGTTTTTGTAACCATACATCTATACATTCAAGATGGAAGTTATGCCGGCATTTAGGCATGATGCGGAGTATTTCTTTCTCTTTGTATTCACCTAAACATATGGAGCACCTGCCAAAGAAAATAACAAATATGTTAATTTCTTGAGGTTAGAACTTCAAAGGTAACATACAATGCTAGGGTTTGACATTTCAATACATGAGCAAGGAGCCACCATCGAGCAGTAGTATAATCATATCACAAATATTTTTATCTTTACTGTTGTTCTATTTCAATGAGAAAACGAGTCTTGCTAAATTATCAAACAAACTATATGTAATCTACAAAGTCATGTCCGTTAGTAGATATTACACTTTACAATCGTTGTAAATAAAAAAGTCAGTGCAAAAGTGCTTGATGAGAAATGCTTGCCATGATGCCAAAAATCAGATAAGAAAACAAAAACTAAAACGTATGTGTCTTCTTGCATGTTACTATGTTCCCAAAGAAATTCTACATGTACTGTACTGTTTGGTCAATAGTATAGTCATAAGATTTTTTTTTTGCTCTGCAGGTACATAAATCCCTGTTATGCAAATAAAACATGACTACCTTCATGTATGTATACTATGGCAATTTCGCAGGATTTATGCAGCTGATGACCGTTAGTAGGTCATGCAAGGTCATGTCAGGTCTCGGTAGATGCCATGAAAAGGCTTTGTTATCAACTCTGCTCATAACATTTCCATCAGAACAAGAGAGATAAACAAGGACAGCTCAACTTCTTGTTCCAGGTAATATTTTTATGTCAGATAATTTATGAAACCTGACAGGAATGCTAGTTCAGTTGGGCGCTTAATTCACTTATGTATGGTATCTTTTAGCTAACTATCAAGCCCCAAAGCTTCATGCATACTTTCAGAATTTCGCCAATGTTGAATAACAATTCTGGAGAGTGAGCTTAAATCATTTGAACTGTTGAATATGCAGCTGTCTAGTGTACATATTTGTATCTTGCACAAGGTAAAATACATTACAAAATTCTTTGCGTTAACTTTCACTGACAATCACACACACACACACACACACACACACAAAAGAAACTGAACAGGTAATCCCACAGATAATAGACAACTTGATTCTGGGTAACAGACATTTGCAAAGATCAAAGTAAATCAACTCTTGATGGTAAGGATACTTACTGGGCATCATCTTTTGATTGGAAGGCCTCATAACTATAATTCAGTGTAGGAATTGCAGCAACAGCAAAAGGATCCAACCCACTGCGGGAACGTTCAATCTATTGAAAAAAACAACAGGAATCATGTCAAATTTAAAACATAGATTTTGCTCTGGATTACTGTAAGTAAACTTACAAAGATGATCTCAAAGAAAAATTGTAATGCTTACACATTAGTATCTTCAACCTTAATACGGCTTAGTCATCTAAGCGCCACAGTTGGGAAGATAAAGAAAAAGAAAGAGTATATCTAAAGTTTGTACAACAAATGTCGGAATAATATCAGAAACAAGGAGTACCTTAGGAGCGCCTCTGTGTCTGAAAGATGGTAGCATAATCTACTGATCAATAAATGGTACAGTCAGACTTACTACACGAGTTAAATATCGACCAAGCGACATCCCTTAGTCAAACATAAATTTGCGTCAAGTGTATTGACAGTAATCTGGTCGCAGATTATTCATAAATGCGGAAGAAAACAGAGGAGTGTCCATACAAGGCACACATCATTCGATATCAACCTGTGGCGATGACAAACTGCCACGTAACTGAAAGATCACACAATTTGGACTAATGTTCAAAATAGAAGCATGGCCACATCATTCAGAATAAAAATTTTACTTTTTGACTATATACACAAATACACTACGAGCATACCTAACTTCTCAAAAGACAAATTAATACACCCTCCGTATTTTTCCACGTTCATTTATTATAACCAGAAAGTTAGCATAATTGTACATTTATAGTACAGCACATGGAAAGAATACGGACCTAAGTCCTTACACCAATACACCAAAGAATCTCAAAAGTTACTTTTATTAACACCATATTTACAACTGAGACACATTATGCACATGTCTAGCAACCTATCCATAGTCATAATGAAAGCATCTTTATAATGCTGTTCATAGTTCAAAAGATACTTTCCCCTAAATCATACTCATAACTGAGACAGATTATGCACCTGCCCACCAACCGATCTAATAAAAAAAATAGCATCAAAGCATGTTTCCACTTATATATCTTGGCAGCATGATATAAACAATGCGGAGATCTTGAACATGATGATAAATAACTTATAACAAAGCAGCAATGTGAGTTGTAAGGCTTAACGGCTTCGCGGTGGGTGGAACAAATTAATTCGGTTGAACATTTCCCTGAGCTGCGATCAGTTCCCTGCTTCGTGATACGAAATGCTTAGCACACTAGTACTACCAGAGAAGTAGGAACATAGGCGCTCACCGTGCGGTCTAGATCCGCGGCGCGGAACTCGACGTCGAAGTCGAAGACCGCGGGGGGCTGCGCCATCACTCTCGTGGCCGCGACGGCGCCCGCGTCGTCGGCGTCGGCCCGCGCGGCGCGGCCGCAGATGAGGCGCGCGCAGACGAAGACGATGAAGGTGGCGCTCATCCCGAAGCCGATCACCGTGGTCACCAGATTCAGCCCCGACCCCAGCATCTCTCTGCCGCCACCCTATCCCCGCGCCAACAAAATCTCCAACCCACCCTCCCCGCCGCCGCCGGCAGCTCCCGGAAACGCGCGCGGGGATTAAGCAGCGAGAAGCCGCAGCTGATGCTGCCTGGGCGGCGTATAAGAGCGGCGCGGCGGGCGGCTGGGTCCTGCCCCCGCGGTGGCCATCAGCGCGGGGTTTGGGATTTGGGATTTGCGTGGGCCGCTGGCAAGGAATGATACGCCGCGGCGCGGGCGGGCTGGCAAGCGACGGCAGCTGGAGGAATCCGGGAGTTGGTGAGCGAGGTCCCGGGAGAAACAAGTATCTCCTCGCTTCTCACCTCCTCCGCCTTGTGAGTGCGTGACTTGCGAGGCGGGGGGTGCCTGCCTTGCGCGGTTGCGCCGCCTAGTCGCTTCAGCTCAAGCTTGCCCGCGACGACGATCGAATCTGCCGCCGTTCCGCGGGCCACCGGGGCCTTTAAAACTGGATCGTCTATGACGCGCGGGGCCAGAGTGGCAGTGGGGTCAGCTGTCATGCACGGAACGGGTTAGGTGCCGTGCCTGAAGAAATTTTTGATTTTTCGACAGGTGGGGAGGACGAGGAGGAGAATGTGAGCGGGGCGGTGGTGGACTGCAGGCAGGACCACGCCGGGGAATCGTCCAAGATTTCGCAGGCGTGTCGAGACATGTGTCAGGCCCGAGTGTGTGGTGTACGGGATTTTTCTTTTTCACAAAGGGAGCTATAGATATTTCCGTGGAATTTGAACGACGTTTGCGACGCGTTCAGGAACACCTAGTAGAGGTACAATGAGCGAACCGTCTCGATCGGCGAGACGACGCGCCACCCATTTTTGGTTTCGTGAACAAACGCCAATCGGTTAAAGGTGATGCGCTGCTGCTGATATTCAGTCAGCATCCAGTTAATGGAAAATATTTTCCATCTCAAAAGGTAAAGGTGATGCGCGAAAGCAATGAGTCGGCGCTCAGCAGCGGCGTATCTGATGACCTAAACGTGCTCAGTGAAGTATCGGAGATTCTTTCTCGTCTCGTGAAGGTTTCATTTAGCACGTGTGATTTTTTTTTATTAATTACCCATGGCCCAATTCATCGTAGAAAAATTTACCCACGGCCCATGAACTGACTGCAGCCTCCTAGGCTGAATGTGCAACACTGAGCGAACCACTGCGAACTCGGAAGACTTGACCCAAAATAAGGGTCATCAGACTAGTAGGCCTAGCCTAATTTACTACGTAAAATAGCCTACGAGTGAGCATGCCATCCTCTGAACTGGAAGAAGTCCTATTTTCCCTCTCTAATTCTTCACAGAGTTCGATTTTCCTCCCTGAACTGTAAAACCACATATTTAATCTTCTTAAACTATCAAAATCGGTTGTTTGACCTCCCTAGCGCCACCGCTCCCCCCCCCCCCTTCCCGTTCCTTCGATTCGACCTTGCCGCCGCCAGAGAACGCCACCGGAAGCCCGCACGGCCACGATGACGGCGGCCCCCGACTGCAACCAACACCGGTGGATTTGAGACTCCTACAGTTAGATCTGGCCTTGGGTGGGCTAAAGCAGGATGGGTCGCCGCGTCAAGCAGGGTGTGTTGGCCTCGGTGTCGGCATGAAGCGAGGAAGGCAGCAGTGGTTCTCGTGAGGCGGCTGTCGCTTGGTAGAGCCACACTCGTTCGGCACCACTACAATGCCATGCCTCCCACGGCCATGTCGCGCCATCTTTCCCCCAACAAGCGCTGTCATTGAGCTACAGTAGAGCTAGACGGAGCGACGGAGGAAGAAGATAGTGAGGTGGCACCTAACAAGCGCAGGTCTTAAATGCCATGACCATTACGCACGTACAGTATCAGGATATCAAATCTCTCTGGATACCTGTCCCCTCATCATCACCAACGCCCGTTGATGATGGCAGACATGGCGAGGCTCACTGTGCTGTCATCGTCCGATGACACACCTAATGGTGATGGTGCAGGACGGCTTGATGGACAGCTAGATTGAACCTTGCTTGAATAACATGACAATGCCCATGCTGCACCTCCCCGCATATAGCAGAACACGCCGACTACAGGAACAAAGGGGGACTCGACCTGACGATGGAGAACGGGGACACGCTCGAATGCAGTATCGCTCCTCTGACGCAAGACTAGGACGATGGGGGTCGTAAGGACCAAAGACTACGCCACCGACTAAGGGCTTTGCCTTCTTCGACACGTATCCACCAACTCATCATGTGTAGAAATCTCTCTCTCCTTCTCTCTGTAACATGGGTCCTTTCCCCTTAGAGTATAAAAGGGGAGGTCCGCGCCTCTTTCAGGGGGGACGAAACAGCAACGGACCACAGAGAAACAACAACGGACGACAACAGCAACCACACACACACACACCACTCGCACCCGAGACTTGAAGCCCTCTCCTCTCTCACCACTATTGTACCCCTCAACCGGAGCAAGTAACACGAGCAGGCCTGAGAACTGGACATAGAAGACTTCTCCGAACCAGTATAATCCCCCGTGTCCCCTTGCTTAGCCATCGCTGAGCCTAAAACGCGCGTCATCGTAAAAAAATTCTACTAGCCGATAATCTAAACACCGACAGGTGCCTTTCTCCACTTTGTTTCTGATAAACGCCAATGGATGCTAGAGATAGAGGAGATGAAATTGGGGATCGCAAACTTAACATGCGTTGAAAGGGAAGTGTAATTCTGGGAAGGTTGAGGCGGTTACCAGGAAGGAGAAGGGCCGAGGCGATGAACCGAGGAGGTGGACGACGACGAAACCGATGGAAGGAGAAGAGACTTCGGTGGCTTTCTCCACAATCTTCTTGCGCGACGTCCGAGGGGTTTTTGTAGAATATTATATTACTGAGAACAGACGTCTTTCGATCCCAAAAAATCTGCACGGTTAATAACGATGCCGGTCGCGAGGGCCTGTTTCCAGCTGGCTCAGTGGATGAAGTTATACCAACAAAAAACTTATAACAATAAAAAAATATGTCGCAGAATATGATTTAAAAAAATATCGTCTCTTGTGTTGTGAAACTCAACCACTTGCGAAAATACAAGTAAATGTTTACAACATAAGTGCGCAAGGCTCAACTGCAACTATCGTTATTTGTTACTTTAGGATAACTGCAACTAAACATTCAGAACGCGACTCATATACGCCTGAGCAGCTTAGCGCAAGAACATCCGAACATGTAGAGGACGATTTCATATACCTATAAATAAACAAAAATAACAAATAATTCACCTGATCAATACCAGGATAATACATATGTAGATTGTGATAAAAATTGAACTTGTGTAAGATCGTCATCACCTTGGAGTTCATTTGCATCCGGCACTTCTAGATTGAAAATTAAGTGGCTATGAGGTGTTGTGGACAAAACATCTACATAAACATGACAATTTGATAAAAACCTGATATATAATGTATTGGTTTAACCAAAAAAACGAACATTTAAAAGCTAACCTCTTATCCAGTCGACTCTCATATGAATTGTTGCCATTACATCGAAATTATCTGCTGCTTGTTGCAAATTCGTGTTGTTCCTTATAAGCTGTGAATCCCTGATATGAATAATTAACATGTATCCCCTGCATATAACATAGAACATAAAAACCACCAAAAAAATGAATTAACTTATTATTTCCATGGTATAGGAGGTTTTTCTTGGTTACCTAGAATCAATCAAGACAGCATGCCTGCTCGGACGTCGCCTCCAATTCAAACCCTCCTGAATTGCAGACAAACACACGACCACTCCAACTACATCTATGAAAGCTTATCAGTACAGTTACAGTTAACCTTGCGCAAATAAATTTAATCAGTATTTATATAAATATAGTTTAAACTTGCACAGACCTGTGTAAGTGTTATGTGGCATCAAAGTAATGTTTCCAAATTCAAGGAACGACGGTGGACACAATTGACTGTTCAAGACTGTTTCACTGAGTTTGACAACAGAATCTCCATGTACATGAAGAAAATAGTCAGATCGTAAAGAAAACAAATGGTGGATATAAATATCATCCATCGACCTAACAGACACACGTGAGAAATCATAAACGTTCCCTTCTTGCACAGAGCGAATCAAATCAGTGCATCTTTCTCCAAAACAAAAGGATTCCATTTTGCTGCCCTGGAAGTATGATAGCGGCAAATGAGTATCGGCTACATGCATAGATGATGTTCATTGTAAGTAAATTAACACAAAAAAAAAGATGACGATACTAAGTAGATACGTATGGACCTCCTCATCTACTAATATAACTCGCATGTACAATTCTTCACTGCAAAGGTGTATTCCACCCTTCCAAAAAACAAGTGCAGTAAAATCCCATAACTCATTCAAATGAATATTAGCGATTTCCTTGAAGTTAATACGCCTGTACAGAAAAGATCAATCGATATTCAACATTGCAGAAAAATAAGCACAAAAATTGAATGCAAAAAAACAAAAAGAAATACATGCCTATTCGTTTGATCGAGGTCAAGGTTGTTACATGTTTGTGTTGGCACAGGCCAATCTAGAGGAGCTACATTCCTGACAGCGGAGCAACAGCATTGGTTAAAAAAATAGGAACCTTCTAAAACTGCTTTTGAATTTATCTGAATATATGGGAAGGATTGACTCACAGATTTTGTTGTCGAACTTCATTCATGGCATCATCGTGAAGATCACGTAACAGATGATCAAGTGAGGATTCAGATTCCTGGGACGAAGCCCGTAAAACAGGGTCAGCATGGTCGCCAGCAACACTACTCACATTTCCCCCCTGGTTTGAACATTTGCTTGTGTGGCATCCCCTCCGGGATAATCAGGATCGTGTACAGGAGAACACTCGATGAAGCGAGTTAGAACAGCACATATATTCATATAAGCCTAAATAGATTACATCATGGTATAATACAACCAAGTTTTCAAAAGGACAAGCAAAAGTTTCGCAGCGGAGAAACATTTATTACAACAAAGATTTAAAAACTTAACAGAAGTTTGTTCGTTATTTAAAACTAAGTTTGAAACCACGTCTATCTAGCTCATTCTCGAAGACATGCCTAGTCTTCTACTCTTCTGGAGACGGCCCACTGAAGAGAACCTCCCTCCGGCAGTTGCCCTTCCTCTGACATGCCTTCTGACCATCTGTAGGAGCTTGACTCACCAACTAAGAATAAAATAATTCGAACAAAACCCTGAGTATCTAATATACTCCGCAAGACTGACCCGTCAACGTGGCTCACTAAGGCCGACACCTAGAATGCTTAGGCCTTTGGCTGATGGATTGACTCTGACTTGCGAAAAACTGCACTTACTAGTGGATAGCTATTTTCAAATTTTAGCTCAAGATTATATTCATTAATAGTAAGGTTTGCATCCTGCAACTATTTGCAATCATAAATTATCAAGCCAATCTAAATAATTTTAAATAATCCTTCTCCTTCTCGTTACTCTCGATTATCTCCGTTCGTGCCAAGCGAACAAGCGGTACTCATTGCTGCGAGAGACAGCGATTCGAATCAATTTCTACCAGCTGGGTAAAACCCGACTACATGACATATACACACCGCATTGGTCGTATATGACAACTTTTCCCACTAACCCCAACCAGAGGTCGATCCGTTTCCAACACCCCCGAGAATATGGAGACCCCACTAGATACCCGTCCCAGACGTTATCCATGTGCGACCACCATTTCCCTCCCGTGAGACTTCAATCTCACTAACAGCCAGAAAAAGAAAGTTGACTACGTCCTACCACTGAGGTAGTTAGGGTACGTCAGCTTACTGGGTCTCATAAACCAGCATGTAGACGGTATTGTTCAATACTTGTTCACGGAGCCGCCAACGGTTTGGTCCTAATTTGACACGGACGGGGCTACCACCTTGCAAGACCCAGTCTTTGCCCTTTCCTCTACGGCCCGTCCGGTCTCATCATCATCAACTTTCATTAATTTCTCAAAGATCTCAATCAACTTAAAGCCTCCATGCTTTAAGATCATCCTATGCAGTGCTACCGATAATCTTACGACATAAGCATAGCGTCTATCGTGCTATCTGTACCTATATAGGGTAAAAACATCATAGGATACGGTAGTGATGCAGGTGGGTGTTAATTAATTCCTGGAACCTAATGCACAAGCATGACTCGATTAACTGTGATAAAAGAAAGAATTTAAAAACATAGGTGGGATGCACCGGGGCTTGTCTTGGGTTTCGTCCGGGTGCGACGATTCAGGTGTGGGAGCGGTCTCGACAATTACCACCTCGGGCCCACAGTCAGCAGATGGCTCGACGCTCTCGGGTCCTATACGATTGGTTGACACGTCGCAAGTTAGTAACAGCGATGCATAAAATATGACATGCAATGCATTAAAATGATGATTTGCTAAAATATCAGACTAAGAATTTTAATTACTCTCGTCTGAAGTATTTCCTTCAAAATAAAAGTAATTAAATCCATTAATGATAAGGGTTTAACATGTTTTAATTTAAATTAATAACTCTTAATTACCCCATTTAAACATAAAATAAATTCATTAACAAAATAAATATTAACTTAGGAAATAAATTAATTAACAATTACAAGATAATTCACAAGTTTAATTAAATACTTAAAAATCATATAAAAATAAATATTAAATTTTATTTTATAAAGTGGTAGAGGAATTTATTTGGAACCTAACGAAATCAATCCCAAGATTTTAGGAAGCTTAATTTATTTACTAGGTTTTATTTAAACTTTGGAATTATTTTTTAATAAAAAACCTGAGAAAAGAATAAAGGAAAACTGGTTTTCGGCCTTATAGGCCTCGGAGCGGCCCAGTGGCTACTGGACCGTGCCCAGCATCAGCAGCGCAGCGCAGGGCTTGGCCCAACCACGCGGCAGCCCAGCCGGGGCGGAGCACGGCCCAGCGACGCCAGCACACGGGCTCTCGCGCGCGTGACGGCGGCTTGGCTTGCCGGCCCATTCGCGCGGGCACGGCCCTGCAGCCTTGGAGCCTTCGGCTTGCCCCCGCGCGCGCGCATGGCGGCAGGGCCACGCAGCCGCAGCGGGTTGGCGTGCTCTAGGGCTCGGCTCGGCTAGCTACGGCAACGAAAAAGCGGCGGTGCGGGGAAAATAGAAGAGGAGAAGGGTACGGCGGTGATTGCTCATCGGAGCAAAGGCGACGGCGAGCGGCGGCAGATTCGGGGCTGGGCACAGGCGGCGGCAATTAGCAATCCTCGATGAGAAAGAAGTCCTGGGCGGCGATGGGGAGTCGTCGGAGTAGTTGCTGCGACGATCTGGAGCTGCGGGAGAAGCTGGGACGTGATCGGCGGTGGAGAGCGGGCACGATCGGCTGTGGTGGAGGCGAAGCAGAGGAGGCGGGGGAAAAAGAACGAGTGCAAGAGAGAAAATTGGAGCGAGAGAGAGAAGAAAGAGAGGAGAGGAGTCGGTAAAAACGCCCTTCCCGATTGACAGCGGTGCCGGCGGGTCCCGCTCGCAGGGTTGCGTGGCGCCTCCGGTGCTCGCGCTCGCGCCAGCGCTGCTCGGGCGCGGGCGGTGCGCGGTGGTGAGAGCCGGAGGCTGACGGGTGGGTCGAGCGGAGCCCACTAACAGTAAAGGTAATTTTAATTTTTTTTAAATAGAAATTTCATAGCTTGTTGTTGCGTATGCTCTCCATGTCGATCAGGGTTCATGTTGACACAACAGCAGACGCTGCGTTGACAGTGGTGACAAAACGATGGTGCACCAAAAATCAGATTTTATAATTAAGTTTTGGCACTTGGGCCAAGCTGATTGAAATTCCCATGCAATAAAGACTTCCAAACTGATTCTAGATTGCGCTTTTGACGACCCCTCAAATTATGGTGTGAACGCAGTAGCATGAGCATCCGTGATACTGTTTTGAATTTCACTGATTAGACTGAAGCATGGTCCCATGCATATTGTCGGACCCATCACTCAGTTCCTCAGAGTGGAATCAATTATCTGTACCAATTAATCTGGCTTCTTTGCTGCCCACGTTCTCTGCCGCGCAACGTCCCGTCTACCACCACCACCTCTACCATTGGCCCTCCACGCGTCGGGTGAAATTTCACCACAAACCCATGAGTATTTAATCATTGACCATGGGTCTGACTAAAATAACATCCCCACAGTCAGTGAGTAGGCCGTAAAGAAGCTCTTATCTCAGTCCTCCGTCTATAAACCGAAGGTGAGGTTGCTCGTCTTCTTTCTTCATCCAAGTCCTCAGGCAACTCGTCTTCGCCTTCTCTCCACTCATCGGGCACCTCGTCGATCCCCGCCTGGTCCCAGACGGTCTCGCCATGGCTCCGTCCGGTAGGTCCTCGGGCAGCAGCACTCCTCGCGGTGCATCCTCCCCGGTAAGTCTATTGCCGCCAGTAGTCTATTTGACTCCCGATTGTTTGTGTTCTATTTATGTCAGGGTTTTCCAAATGGTACCAATCCTCATAGATCTGTAATGTTGATATGAAATTTCTACATAGTTAAAATCCTCATAGATCTGTAAACAAATTTAGTTCACATATATAGAAATTGGGAGACAGCGACATTCAGATTTTAACTTCTAATCTGGGTGCAAATCTAGGAAGTGAGATAAGAAAACGGAAAGAAAATATTAGTAGACAGATAGAGGAGATTGAAAAAGAGGCGGAGCAGGGGGATTTCGATGAACAGAGATGGCAGGAAAGATACCAGTTAGAAGTAGAGCTAGAGGAAATCTATGGTTATGAGGAGAAGATTTGGCATACTAAGATAAATGAGAGGTGGATTTTAAAAGGTGATGCTAATACAGGCTTGTTTCATGCTATAGCTAATGGTAGAAGAAGAAAATGCCATATTTTTTTGATAAAGAATGAAGGCTTAGAGATTAGTGATAAGAAAGAACTCAGGTTACATATTGAAAGGTATTATAAAGAGCTTTTTGGGAAAGAAGATAGAGGGGAGATTAGACTAGCAGAGGACGTTTGGATGAATGCTGGAGCACTTTCTGAACAAGAAAGTGGGAACTTAATAGTTCCTTTTTCAGAGAAAGAGATTGAAACAGCCCTTAAGGAAATGAAAACTAATACTGCTCCTGGTCCTGATGGTCTCTCAGTATGCTTTTACAAAGAGTTGTGGCCACAGATAAAATCCACCTTTCTGGAGATGTTTGAGAAATTCTATCAAGGATAGCTAAATATCAGCAGACTTAATTATGGCAATATCATTTTGATTCCAAAAATTAAAGAAGCTAATAATATCAAACATTATAGGCCAATTTGCCTTTTAGGGGTGGATTACAAGTGGTTCACTAAATATCTGACTAATAGATTAACTATAGTTGCTGACTCAGTCATTCACAAAACACAAACAGCTTTTGTGCGTGACCGGTTTATCCTAGACGACAAAGTGATCTTACATGAGATTTTGCATGAGCTAGGGGTCAAGAGATTGTCAGAGATAATACTGAAACTAGATTTCAAAAAGGCGTATGATAAAGTGCAATGGGGTTTTTTGAAAGAGGTGATGGAGAGGAAAAAGTTCCCAGTGGTTTGGATTGACTGGATTATGTAAATAGTGGAAGGAGGAAGAGTTGGAATCAACATTAATGGGGAACAAGGGGAATTTTTTAGAACTTTGAAAGGTTTAAGGCAGGGTAACCCGTTATCCCCTTTTCTTTTTAATTTAGTCGGAGATGTGTTATCAACCATGTTAAGGAAAGCTTGTGAAGCTGGACATATAAAAGGGCTAGTTCCTCATCTGATTCAAGGGGGGATTACTCATTTGCAATATGCAGACGACACTATCATTTTCTTGGCAATGGAAGAGGAGTCAATTGCGAACACAAAATTTCTTCTATATTGTTTTGAAAGTATGTCAGGGCTTAAGATCAATTATGTGAAAAGTGAAGTTATAGTGGTCGGAGTGGAACCAGAGGAAGAGTTGAGAGTTGCTAACCTTTTCAATTGCAAAGTGGGGAAGCTCCCAATAAACTATCTTGGCATCCCAATTAGCAATAACCACCTAACTGGCTCAGAGCTAGCTTATGTACATGAGAAAGTAGCCAAAAGACTTCCATCTTGGCAGTGTTCTCATGTATCTTATGGGGGTAAATCTGTTTTGGTGGAGTCCTGTCTCAGTGCTATCCCAAATTACAGCATGGGCTTTTACATGCTGCCTGATTCGATTCATCAGAGAATGGATACTCTAAGAGGTGATTTCTTCTGGCATGGAGCTGGAAATAAAAAGAAGTATCATATGGTGCGCTGGGTGCACTAGCCAAGCCAAAAGAGATGGGTGGATTAAATTTTACCAACACAAAAATAATGAATAAGTTCTTGTTAGCTAAATGGATCTTCAAATTAGATAGAGGGGATGTGGATATTTGTAGTGAGTTACTAAGAAAGAAGTACCTGGGTAATGGTGGCTTCCTTAGTAGCAGACCAAGAGATGGATCACAATTCTGGAAAGGTTTACACAAGGTTAAGGACTACTATGAAAGAGGTGTGAAGTTTGTAGTAGGTAATGGCAAGAAAACGAGATTCTGGGAAGATGTTTGGTGTGGAGAGTGTGCTTTGAGTGTTATTTTCTGGAGGTTGTACAGGATTAACAATCAACAGGGAGCCACAGTTGAGAATGGTTTGGGGGGGAGGCCAGACTAATCTCAATTTCAGAAGATCGTTTGGTACTGAAGAAATGACTGAGTGGTTGGAGTTATGTAACAGAATGAATGAGATTGTTCTAAATAATCAGGAGGATACAGTGAAATGGGCTCTGGAAAAGAAAGGATTTTTTTCAACCTCTTTGCTATATAAACACATGATCAACCCGGGGGTCAGGGACATGGAATTGATGAAAATTTGGGAATCGCCTCTTCCCCTAAAGATTAGAATTTTCTTGTGGCTAGTCTACAAGGATATAACTCAGTGTGTTGTGGAACTTAAGAAAAAGAATTGGCCAGGCGAAACCAACTGCAGATTGTGTAACTCTGAAGAGACAACAGAACACTTAATTTTTAGGTGGCCTGGAGCCTCCTATGTCTAGAGCGTCATGAGAGAGGCTCTGGGCTGGGAAGATAGCCCTACAAACCTTAGCACGTTGCAAAATCTCAAGTCCAATGATAGAAGTCTGAATAATCCAAGTATTCGTAATTTTCTTCTAGGAGTTGTTTGTTGGGTGTTGTGGTTGACCAGAAATGAGCTTGTTTTTCAAAACAAAGTGGTGTGTTTGCCTAATAAGCTAATTTACAGGATTATATCTTTCATGCAGCGGTGAAAGATCCTAATAAAGCCTGATCAGCGAGAAGCGGCAGAGGAGATGGGAAGAAGAATTAAGGCAGTGATTGCTGGAAGGATGGAATATATTGCGGCTAGGCCTCAGGAGAGAATAGGATAGTAGTTTTGGTTGTCTGTTATGCCTGGTATGTCTATAATTCAGTTCAGGTGGCTGAACTGGTCCTGGCCCTAAATACTATGTGCTGGTGTCTTGCCTTTGCGGAGTAGTAGGCTTAGAGGTGTTCTGGTGCTAGCTAGGTTTTCTCTTCCTAGTGAAGCTCTTTTGACGCGTTCTTGTAAGCTGGTGACCCCAGCAAAACGTTTGTTGACTTTGCTTTCTATTAAAAGCGGGACCTTTAAGGTGTTTGGTCTAAAAAAAACTCCATGCCAAGCTAGCTCATGATAAGGGTTGGCTCTAAGTATCATCGTCAGTTACCTGTTTTTCAGTTGTATCACCAATTAACTATTATCATGTTGTATTTTAAATTTCTTTCTTTGTGTGTCAAGAGACCAGAGTCAGTATTATCGTGTCTACATTTCGTTCTATGTGTGTCAAGAGACCAAAGTCAGTATTATTGTGTCTCTTTTTATTGAATGTCTGTTGTGCTATCAAGTTGTCTGTAGTTCGTGTGCGCTGTCATGCTAGATGAGTAGTAATCAGTTTATGTTGTATGTTTTCATTATTATCAGGTGATTATATGTTCAGTTAGTATCTATTAATAGAAATTAGATTCAGTTATTCAATAAATAATTCAGTTAAAGAAATGATTCTAAGAAAGAAATAAAACTTCGAAGTAATAGAGCACAAAGTTCCACTTCGCACTATTGTGAACAGTTTACATCAACTCAGCTAATAATAAGTTACAAGTTGGTAAACAAATCAATGTTCTAAGATGTAAGAACCTCTTTGAACACAATGTTTTTTTTGTTAATGTGGGCCCTCCAGGTTGAGTATGTTTTTTCTTCAACAAAACATTTCTTCTCCTTTTCTTTGCAACCGAAGTGTTGGTGTACTCATCCTTGCTTCTAGTGTAATGGTCATCAGGGTACGCCAGTACTCTTACATGTTCTTTAGCAGTTGCCCTCGACAATGTCACATATAGCTGTCCATAGGAAAAAACAGGTTCTGGAAGAAAAATGCCAACAACTGGTATAGTTTGACCCTGAGTCTTATTGATAGTCATTGCAAAGCTTAACCTGATTGGAAATTGTTTCCTCTTGAACTGAAAAGGGAACATTTCGTCATCAGATGGGCAAAGAGGTATTCTAGGAAGGAAAACCCTCTTACCGGCATGCTGCCCTAACACTATTTCAGCATCGATAACGTTTTTCTGAAAGTCACGGATAACCAGCCTTGTACCATTGCACAGCCCATTAGCGGGGTCAATGTTTCTAAGCAAAATGACTGGGCAATTCTTTTTGAGTTTCAGAATATGTGGAGGCTAACCATTAGGAGTCAAAGTGTTTAGGAACTCGGCAGGATAATAATTGTTTGGATCATCGACAGCACTGTCGAAGCTATGGTAAATTATCTCCTCCCCCTTGAACTTATTGATCATCTTCATATTGATCGTATCAATGGAATCATTCTTAGTGGATAGAATTGCTCTGGATGTGATGTACTTGGAATCTTGCTTGCTGTCATCAAGAGCTAGAAACACAAATTCTATCAAAGCATCTAGATCCTGATCTTGTCCGGTGTAAGGGACAGATATTTCTTCAAGCAACTCAACATTCCCTTCAATGTCATTTTCCTCTGTGCCTCCACCGATCCGCAATAAATAATCTACGAACCATGAATCTTCTGTGCCCTCATGTTTTGTTGTAGTTTGAGATGGTGCATGTGGTCCCAAATATATGACTTACGTAGTGAAGCATCAATGATTTGAGCTCGACTCCCTATACGGACAACAGGAAGCGTTTGCCTAAAATCCCCTCCAAATACAAATGTCTTGCCTCCAAACAACACATTTTTCAGATCCATTATATCTCGCATGCTATTGTCAAGTGCCTCAACAGCCTGCCGTTTAGTCATTGAGGCCTCATCCCAGATAAGAGGAGCTGCTTTCCTTAATAACTTAGGGTGTGTTTGGTTGAGCGTAAAAATTGGATTGGATCATCCTATCCATATTTTCTGGGACAGGACTATCCAACTCAGTGTTTATTTGATTGGATAGAGCAATTCAAGTCTTTTGCTTGGTTGGAGGGATAAGAGAGGTTGGATGAGAATAATTAATTTAATTATATATCTTACTTGCAAATAATAGCAATAAAATGGATACTAATTAACCTATTTTAATATTTGTAAATGGTAATCTTGTTATGATAATACTTAATTAATAATAAATATTCTAATTACCAACAATCACATTTTAATCCATGTACCTTTTGCATATTAATTATTATATGAGTGTTTATTAACCATAATTTCATAATATAATATACTAATTAATATCATAACATGCTAATAATCTTTAATTATTCACTAACAATCATGCTTAAACAAGTTGGACAGCGTTGTCCGGCCAATTTTCCTGGACAAGCTCATCCAGCATCTATGAAGAATATTCCCTACTCCTGTCCATCCTATCCAGGCTAACGGTGAAACAAATACTGGATTGGATGGATCTGTACAAGTCAATCCAAGCCAATCCAGTGAAACAAACACACCTTTAGTTGTTCCACTCTGCTTAGTGAAATTACAGAAACCGTCTTCTTCAATATTAAGAGGAATTTTGAATCGAGAATGCGCTGTCCTTCCACCAGGCATTATGGAAGTTGCGACCCCTGAAGTAGCCGTGGCAACAGCTATCTTCCCCTGACCTCTAAGCTTCCCAAGCAGCGCCCTATAGAGGAATGTCTTTCGGGTCCCTCCAGGGCCATCCACAAAGAAAATGCCTCCATCTTGACTTTCTACAGCAGTCATAATAGCTTGATAAGCCCTCATCTGTTTAGTGTTAAGAGAGTCTACCAAATTAAAGTCCTTTTCATTGACTTCGATAGTTTGTTCCTCATAGATCTCCCTTACTACACCTCTTGATGCATCCCTGTCCTTATCAATCTTCGGCAGTGGAAATGTGTTGATATTCTTTCCCATTGACTGTAGCATATCTCTAATGTCGATAAGGACAAGCTGCTCAATTGCCTTCGAACATGGGTTGTCACGTCGGTAGTCCTCTCCTATAGCATCTAAGTGCTTTACCCAAAGACTGGCTACATCGATAGGCTCTCCAAACACCAATATGGTTGCAAACAGTCTCCTCATTGACTGAGGCATGGCATAACAGGTTGCCTCATTTAGTGCATCATCCCATGCATTGTCACCTTCTATTAGTCCATATTTCTCGGCAGCCTCTCTAAAAGTTGGATACTCAACATTATTAACTGTCCTCAAGTTTGCAAAAGATGTTGCACCAGCCACATGATTCAACAACACACGAAGATAGTACCGTTCACCTTCTCCAGGATATGCTTGCACTATTCTTCCAACTTGAAACATGTACTCCCGTTGTCTTTTCTTCCAAAACTTGTTCCCATCCTTTGAATTCCAAGTAAAATACTCGGGGAAATCCCTATAGAGCACACCGCAGGCATCAGGACATGTCTTGTTCATCTCAAAATACTCAGTAAGCATTGATTGATCAGCTCCTTCACGTTGCAAAACCTTACCGATGTTCTGATTCTGTTGATACGAAACTATATGCATGCCAGATAAATGAAGTTGCAGCTGCATAACAGGGGCTTGGTTTTCGCTAAGGTCGAAACCATATATCCTCCACAAAGCTTCTGGAGGAGTCACCCATCTTGCATCGCTGTACTGTTTGATTTCATCAACATCTGCATTCACATCGGCCAAGTTAGCCTCACCAACCATGATGGTTGCTCGATCATGACCTTTGTAAATGTACTTGAATAAATACATAACAGCCTTGATACTTCCACAAGCCTCCACATTAATGTGACAATTGAAATATTGTAACAGATAAGGATTGTAGGGTACAACCCATCTGTTGTCCAGGGTATGCTTTCTAACCAAGTGATTTCGGTCATTATCCCTTCTACGATACACAGGAAAGGAGTCTTTGCCCTGAATGGTTGATTCGTTGAACGCACGTGGATATCGATTTTTACAACTTTCTCGTCTACGTGTGCATGGGCAATTTTTATTCAGCTTGCCGCATGGACCATGCATCATCCACTTTGTGACAATATGAAATAAATCTGGGTATTTCTTCTTATCCGGGAGCTCAACACTAATTAGACAGTCGTATTGCTCAGGGCAAGTAAGTTTATATCGAGCTTCCATGATAAGAAGAAAATGGGCATGTGGCAATCCCCTTTTCTGAAACTCAACACCGTAGACATGAGCCTTCACATGACCAAGTATATGTTGTCGGAAGAGTTTGTTCTTCATCTCTTCCAACTTAGATATGAACACATGAACGACAAGATCCGGACGGTCGGTGGCAGTCTGTTGTGCAGCATAAATTGTATAACCATAATATTCTAGCGTTGGACCAAAAAACATAAGACCGTATCAGAATATGAGAAATCGGTCGGAAAAATCCAAAACCAGAATTTGTCAAGGTTAAGGAGTAGTGAGACATTATTACTAGCCTCCTAGCTCGATTGTTTAATGTATAAATTAAGGAATCGAGACAAATAAGAATGAAATCATTAAAAGCATGTTTCATCAAAAAGATTGAAGTTTCATTCAATAATAATGTATGAATATACAAAAAAGAGACTAAGTATAAAAGCGACATAGCTGGTTAATGTTTTATGAGTTTGGTATGTCGTCGCTGTCTTCATACATCAGTCGATAAGCCCCCGGCCGAGTGACTTCTTTGACCACATAAGATCCTTCCTATTTAGGGGACAACTTGTGCTGATTTTTTGTCGATTGCACTCGACGCAACACTAAATCTCTAACATGAAACTGGCGACTCCGAACGTTCTTTTCGTAATAACGTCGCAAACCCTGCTGGTAAACTACCGACTGAAACAGAGCGTGATCACGCATCTCCTCTGCCACAATCAACTCAATCTCTCGGTAGTCTTTAGAAAGCTTCTCGTCGTATCCCTTGACTCGCGCTAATACGAGGTTCACCTCGGTCGGCAGCATAGCCTCAGAGTCGTAGACCAACGAGAAAGGTGATTGACTGGTAGCCCGACTAACATTAGTACACAGCCCTTAGAGAATCAAAGGTAACTCGCGCACCCACCGACTGGTATAAGGCTTGAGCCTATCAACAATCTGGAGCTTCAACCCCTAAAGAATCATACCGTTGGCTCGTTCGATCTGCCCGTTGCTTTGAGGATGAGCCACTAAAGCAAAGTGGATTTTTATTCCCATCTCATCGACAAAGTCACGGAATTCCTGAGATGTGAATTAAGTACCATTGTCGGTGATGATATCATGAGGAACTCCAAACTGAGTGAAGACCTCTTTGACAAACTCGACTACTTTCTTCGGGGTTATCTTGCCGACCGGCTTCGCTTCAATCCACTTGGTGAACTTGTCAATAGCAACAAACAAATGAGTAAACCCGTCTGGCGCTTTCTTGAAGGGACCAACAATGTCAAGCCTCCAGACTACAAAAGGCCAAGTCATAGGTATCATCTGTAATTGCTGCGAAGGCACATGTGTTTGTTGAGCGAAGTATTGATAGCCTTCACACTTCCAAACGACATGGTGTGCATCTTCGACCGTCGTGGGCCAATAAAACCCTTGCCGGAAAGCTTTGTCGATCAGAGTCTTGGAAGTTGCATGATTGCCACATGCTCCTCCATGGATTTCAGCCATCAACTCTCTGCCTTCTGGAATAGAGATGCAGCGCATCAAAATATTCGACCCTCCTCATCGATAGAGTAGGTCATCCACCATCAAGTATCCTCGACACCTAGCCTTTAACCTCTGATGTCATTAGAATCCGTAGGCAGCGTACCCTTAGTTAAAAATTGGACAATCAGGTCACGCCAGTCAAATTCCATGTTACCATCGATGACTAGTTCCACAACATCGGTCATCAGGACATCTGACCGAGGAGCAATAGTGAGGGAATCTAGGGTTTGTAGGAAAACACCGGGTGGGACGATCAATTGCGACGATCCCATCTTGGTTAGCTCATCAGCCACTTGATTGTTATCACGAAGAACTTGTGTGAACTTCAGTCTATCAAACTTGTCTTTGAGTTTCCTTACTTCTTGGCAGTAGGTAGCCATATTGTCATCCACACGGTTCCAATCCTTAGTGATTTGGTTCATGACCAACGCCGAGTCACCAAATATGTTGAGACGTTGAATGCCGAGTGGCACGGCAATGTGCAGACCATGTAAAAGAGCTTCATACTCCACAGTGTTATTGGACACGCGAAACTTAATCTGAAGAACATATCGGAGTTTCTCTCCTTGGGGTGAGATGAGCACAATCCCTGCACCTGCGCCAAGTAGCTAGAGTGACCGTCAAAGTACATCCTCCAGTACTCAATGTCCTGCAGTGCAGGCGGCATCTGAATCTCTGTCCACTCAGAAATGAAGTCAGCCAGCGCCTATCCTTTGATCACTGAACGAGGCACAAACGTAATGGTGTACTAGCCAAGTTTGACTACCCACTTTTCAATCTTGTTGACCGCCTCGCGATTATGAAGAACCTCTCCGAGCGCGAAAGTTGTATGAAGTTCGATTGGATGAGCTTAAAAATAATGCTTCAACTTTCTCGAGGTGATCAAAAGCGCTTAAAGCAGCTTCAAGATCTGTTGATATCGTGTCTTGGAGGCATTAATTACCTCGCTAACAAAGTACACCGAGTGTTGTACTTTTTGTACGTGATCCTTGTTGGTCGTATCTACGCACCCACTTATATACCGCAAGAGGACGGTGTATGATTATAGCACTTTTTCTCTTGAATTGAGTATTCCAAGATATATCAAATCCACTGGGACCTTAGAATTTATGAAACAAAGTTAACAATAAAAGATCTAGTCAAGACTACTGTCAAGGTTAGATTGCATGAGGGGGAGACTGTCCAGCGCAAAGGTGCGCCAGACAGTAAATCTGTCGATGCGCCGATCGGCGTGGTGATTGAGCCGATCGGCACACTAGTGAAACTGAGTCAAAGTGTGCGAGATCTAGTGAATCTGGGGTTGTGCCGATCGGCGCAGGCGTTGAGCCGATCGGCACACTGGTAGATCTAAGCTGAAGTTGTTGCGCCGATCGGCGCAGGGGTTGAGCCGATCGGCACACCAGTGAGTCTAAACCAAAGTACACCAGATCTTGTAAACATATGCTGATAAGTGAGTAGCCAGATATCTACTAGTGAGATCGTAACTAGATAGTCTAATTGAATAGCATCGTAATAGGTAATTACATAGATCAATGAAAACCTATAATGAGTAAGACCACCCTGCTTTCCGAGCGGCTCCCGATTTATCGCTGCCGGGAGGAAACCCTTAATCGCGCGAGTATCTTACCCTACTCAACTATCCAATAGTGCTGCGCAGGCTTAGTGCTGTCACCGCTAAACCACACTACTGGCATCATCAAGCAACCATAATCAATACAATGTCCGAATACTATCCTAATCACCATGATTAAGATAATATCTACTTACTTAGCCTAGAACTAAGCAATTAAAATAAGCACATGCATGATTATAGAATCAAGATAGATAAATCACCAAAACCATCATCAACATATTCAATCATCCTTGAGATACATAGGGTAAGATTCATCCCCGTCGAGATGGCCTATCTTAACGGATCAACTCTTGACTCCAATGGTTCTTGAAACTCAACTAGAGATCTATTCTAACGGGGCAAGCCCCGGTGACTCTAACTCACGGATCTCGTGTCCCTCTGTCGCCCCCTCTTCTGCGGCGAGGGTTTACAAGTATTTATAGGGGTTCTACTCGTAAACAACTCGGTTTTCTAGCATATAAGGTGGTTGCGCCGATCGACGCAAGCCGTGTCTTCTCTGATTTCTTCCCCGAGTCGGTTCCTCTGTCTTCCACAGCTGTCATGTGGGCCTTTTCCTTCGAGATAAAGTCTTGTACTGCATGTTAAGATCTTGGAGTTTCATAATTCTTCTTAGACAAATATCTTCAAGTGTCTTTCGCAGATAAACTTCCATAAACATGTGGAATGGGCCTCGGTCACTTCTGTGGGTCAAAACACCCTTGCGCCGATCAGTTCATGGGCTGCGCCGATCGGCGCACTGGGCTTCTTCAGTGCTTTTTGTCGGTTCTAGACTCCTGTCCTCTTCATCATCGCATTAATCACCAATTTTACCTGTTTCTGTGATAAAGCTCCAAAACAACGCATATACAAATATATAGGCAATATCACAGGTAAATGGCCTAAATTAGTATCAATTATGCTCTAATTGGGGCAATATTCACATGTAAAAGGGGCACTTGGGAAGTGCCAACAACCCTCTTCTCCTCGGTCGACCGTCAAAATGGTACTCACAACTTAAGTTGTGGACGAAATGTAGAGTTGAAGTTTTTCTTGTGGCTCCGAAGGCATCAAAACTGGAATACTGCTGAGGTGAACCTTCAATTCTTCCAAAGCCGACTGCGCCTCATCTGTCCAAACGAAGTCATCTTGCTTCTTGAGCAATTTGAAGAATGGCAGACTCCTGAACCCCAGTCGGAAAATAAAGCGACTCAAGAATGCCATACATTCGGTCAGCTTTTGTACATCCCTTTGAGAGTTAGGTGGCCCTATATCAAGGATCACCTTGATTTTATCCGTGTTTGCCTCTATACCTCGTTTTGAAACGATGCAACCGAATAGCTTTCCCGAAGAAACCCCAAAAACACATTTTTTAGGATTCAGCTTCATCGAGTAATGCCTCAAATTGTCAAACGTTTCTGCCAAGTCAGAAAGGAGTTTGTCAACATTCTGAGTCTTTACCATGATGTCATCTACATATGCTTCTGCATTCGGACCGATCTGTGTTTTGAGGCAGCGTTGAATACCATGTTGGTAAGTCGCGCCAGCGTTCTTCAGACCGAACGGCATTGTTATGTAACAAAAGGCACCAAAGGGAGTTATAAAGGAAGTCTTGATTTGATCTTCGACCTTCAGTGAGATCTGGTGATAGCCTGAATAGGCATCCAGAAAGCTTAAAAGCTCACACCAGGTTGTCGAGTCTACAATCTGGTCGATGCGTGGTAGAGCGAAGGGGTCTTTAGGACAGACCTTGTTTAGATCGAGATAATCGACGCACATCCTCTACTCTTTATTCTTTTTGGGTACAAGGACTGGATTTGCCAGCCAATCAGGATGATACACTTCCTTTATAAACTTAGCATCTAGTAGTTTAGCTATCTCCTTCTTCATGGCGTCCTTGCGATCTTGTGCAAACCTTCTAAGCCTTTGTTTGACGGGGGTGGCCCCAGGAGGCACCCTTAGCTCGTGCTCAATCTTTTTCCTAGGAACTCTCGGCATGTCAGAGGACTTTCATGTAAAGATGTCCCTGTTTTTCTAGAGGAAAAGAGTGAGCGCGAGTTCCTATTTCTCGTCAAGGTTGGCCCCTGCATAAGTGACCTTAGCAGGGTCTTCTGGGTCGAGCGAGATCTCCTTGGTGGGAACATCGTCCGTCTGGATCTTGTCCTTGATAGGCTTCTTCATGGGAACCTCCGCTAGTCTGCACATCAATGTCGACTACCTTCTGGATCTCCAGTCGGTCGGACAGCATCAATTGTCGATCGGCCATCTCACAACTTTGCACATCGCAATCAAAAGAATTTCAAAAATCAGAGTGGAGGGAGATGATTCCTTTGAGGCCTGGCATCTTGAGAGTGAGGTATGGATAAAGCGGGATCGCCATGAATTTCGCCATTGCCGGTCTACCAAGTATAGCATGATAGGCGGACTCGAAGTTACCCACTTGAAAGATGATGCGCTCGGTCCTGAAGTTCTCACGGGTTCTGAAGGTGACAGGTAGAATGATTTGTCCAATAGGAACAGAGGTCTTGCCGGGCACGATCCCATGGAAGGGAGAATAACTCGGCTGAAGGTCGCTGACCGATAATCCTAACTCCATGAGGGTCTTGGTGAAGATCAAGTCAAGGCTGCTTCCTCCATCGATGAGTACTTTGTTGAACTTGACCTCCTTCATTGTTGCCGCGAGTACGAGCGGGTAGCGACCTGGCTTGGGTAGGTGTCTGGGATGATCTGACTGATCAAAGGTAATCGGTACTTCAGACCACCTCATGTACTCAGGTGTAGCTGGCTCTACAGAATTGATCTCTCATAGTTCCAGCTTCTGCTTGCGTCTGGACACGGAGGCATCCGGGCCCCCAAAGATGACATTGACTTCTTTCCGAGGCTCTTGGAATCCTCCTTCATCCTTGTCGTCTCCATCATCAGCTTTGTCCTTGCCGAAGCGCCTTGGAGGATCTTTAGCCACATTGAGCGTGGCGGTTGCAAAGCCCTTTAGAAGGAAACAATGTTTGGCTTTGTGGTTTCCCTTTGGGTGCCATAGTCACGGACCACTCAGCAAGTCGTCCATGGTCTGCTGGTTCGTTCGAGGATTTTTCCTCGTCCGGTCTACCATAGCGACCACGTTCTTGGTCTTCCACTTTTTGTCCTTCTTGGAGGACTCCGGTTTGTCCGAGCGCTTCTCCTTTCCTTTGCCACGGATGTTGTATAGAGCCGACTCTCCTGACGCGAACTTGTCTGTGATCTCAAAATATTCCTGAGCGGTCAACTTGAGGTCATGATTCCTCCGACCGATCTCCCGGACAAGTTCATCACTCTGCACGCCTCCTTGGAAGGCTGTGATGATCTGTTGGTCCGGAACATTAGGGATCTCAGTCTTCTTGGCGTAGAATCGTTTGATGTAGTCGCGCAGGGACTCGTCACACTTCTTCTTGATCCGGGTGAGGTCGAAGTGGTTGCCCGCTCGGTTGCAGGTTGCTTGGAAGCTTTCTATGAACTTCTTGTTGAGGTTGCCCCATGAAGTAATCGATCTCTTTGGGAGGGACGTGAGCCAGATCCGAATGGTTGGCTCAAGGCAGACCAGCAGATAGTTGGCCATTATATAGGTGTCGCCTCTTGCCGACCGAACAGCCGTGTTGTAAAGCTGAAGCCACTCTCTAGGATCGGTCTGACCGTCATACTTCTCGATGGGGACCAGCTTGAAACCTTTAGGCCACTATGCTATAGGAAGCTCAGGTACATAGGCCTTGATCCCATCGAACTCCTCATCTTGGGGGTGGTCGACCTCCGTCGTCGGTCTGGTGACCATGATGATAAAGACGTGCGGCGATGGTGGCGTGGGCCAACATCATCTTCATGGTGACGACGCCGATTGTCTTCATCACGATTTCCGCGCTGGTCCTGATTGTCTTGTTGACGTCGGTCATCGCGGTTATCTCTTGGAGGTGTGTTGCGCCGTCGATCATCTCCGTGGTCGTCTCGGCAGTCGTCCCATCAG